>OU426990.1:40871965-43271965 GCA_911387755.1 Chrysotoxum bicinctum
CCAACATTGACATATTATATATGGACTGCCAGTCGTATAATATTTCCATACAAAAGTTACAATGAAAGTGGTTCAACCACTCCTTATCGATAGTATAGCTCTTGGTGCAAAAGTGGCAAAAGTAAATAACTATTCTCAAAGCCATCTCTTGTCAATTGCGTTGAACCCGGGTTTTTTGCCATAGAAACTATGGACATCTATTATTATTACTTATAACAAACAGAGCCATCTGCTTAAATTCAAATTTATATTTTGTCGTCTGACGTTTGTGTTTCATTTGTTCTCTAATTTAGGAAATCTTGAAATATTATATAGAATGGTCGTTAGTTTGTCTCAAAAAATTCTATTCCACAGTGTACGGCCGAAGAAAACCCAGGTGCTTTGCTGTTTCTCTACAGTGCAGTTTTGACAAGATCTATAGTTATAAGAAATACTCTCATCTTTTCCGAAAGACTGCTTAATTCGTTGTTTCTAAACATGAAGAACTCGTACAGACCTTGATAAAAAAAAGGCTCTGGGAATGTTTCTTTAGTGGGAAATAAAGAAGAGGGTTCATTGAATATAGTAACTCTTCTATTAACTGGAAGGGCAACCCCTACCCCATATCTTCATGAGGGTGTGGTTCATATCGGCGACGAAAATATCTATGTAAGTAGTTTTTTTTATTTTAAAAATAAATAAATAAATGCATTTGTTTAAAGGCCGCTCCGCAGTATGGTATTCTTAATCGTTGCTCAATTGGATTACTTATTTGGAACAACGAAAGAAAGCAGGTACCTTTAATACTCTTCATCAAGTTTAATACACTTACATACATATAAATTCCCATGAAAGACATCATCTCTAGAACCTGGTTCACGTTTAAAAACTCCCCACCTTCCAATATGGATAAGGAGTTGCACTGGGCATTTTGGAGTCGTTTTCAAAAACAACCAGGATCTTTTAAGAAATTATCATGCTGAAAGTCAATTCGATTTGTTTTACTACAGTTGTTCGGCTAATCAAGTTTCAATGACAATTAATAACATGGGATTGACTAATTTTCCCACAACTATGGATAATCCGCAATTGGAAAAAGTTCAAGTTTGTCTGGTCCTGTTCCTGCTGGGGGCAAGGAAGAGTACATAAATACTCCACTACAGCACTTGATACATACAAAATGGGAGGATGCCTCCGTTACTTATCATTGTCCAACTTCTGTCGTGCGGTACTTATTCAGCAAATTAATGATAGAAAATTACATACTGTAATTAAAATCGATTCTTATTAATATAAATATTCGAATATACTATAGTTTAAAAACATCTATAGGTATACATATATAGCACATTTTAAATAATAAATAAATACATGAAAACAGAATGAGGTATGGATATTTTATGTGTCGTGTGACAAAATAGTAATGCTAGACATCGTATCGTCCTATTGTGGGACACCTCCGACAGGTACTGTTATCTTTGCGTAGAAGCTTTCTTAAATTGTTTTTATCTCTAAAGGTATCGAAACTGAGTAACCTTCCAAAAGATTTCGTAAAATTATTCATTCCTGGTTAACTCCTTTATCATCTGAGCGACAGTTTTTTGTTAACTCTATTAGTTTATGGAATTCCGAACTAGGGCGATTTGGATGAATATAGATCTTATCTCTAAGTTCATTGGGCCCATTCGCGCATTTTATAATATAATTTGTACATTTAAACTTACACTGGAAGCAATCAATGGGCTTCTGAAGCTTTGGCAGGATGGCCTTATTTTTGATTCTACAGGGAATATTTCGCTTCAAATTATGATATCTTAAGTTTCTAATGCAGATAAAAAAGAGCAGGAATAAGGGTATTCAAAGCAATTGATGAGAAAACACCAGTGTAATAAACCCAAAGTAATTGATTAACTGGGATGCAAAAAATCTCTGGCACTTCTGACTTGGATTGGAGTTGCAGTTTTCAAGTGAGAGTATTCATTTTCATTGTTCTCGAATTATCCATATATAATTTGACTATCTATATAAGTATGTCTCTTTGAAAGGTCTTCAAAAAAATATTTGACTTTTGTGATTGAGCAAGTTATATAATAATATTGCTTTTGGCGATGAGAGCTATGAGCTCCTTTTGAAATTTTGAACCTGTAAAAGTTAAAGGCAATGTTTTGAGAAAACGAAACAAAATTCAGCCTCATTTACATATGTATATACATATACTTAAATACTATATTATACAAAAAGCTTATATACAATGCCATTGAATTCGTTGCAATGCAAGCAAAAGCTATTTCCCCGCTTCCTACATACATAGGTAGTCAAATTGTGATATAAGTATTTTAAATTATTAAAATGATATAAGCTTTACAGAGAGTAGGTAGAAGCGAAAAATGCCTTATTAACAGCCACTTAAAAACTATGAAAGTATCTACGTTAAAAAAATACAAGAATATCTAACTGTTTTTAATCATTTTTATTTTTTTTATTAATTTTGTTTTCCTTAGGAAAATATTGTAAAATTAAATCTTTTGTATTTTATTTTAGTAGAATTAATTTGTAATTAGTGCTTTAAAAATTTAAAATTTATAATAATAATTTATAATTACAAACACTAGTGCTAGTTAATTTTACAGTAATATAGAGAGTTATGTTGAGTACCAAAAGTATTTTAAAAGATTTTTGTTTCTTATGATACCTATTCCGTTTGCTGAATAGGAATATTTCTTTATTTTGTTTTGAAAGTAAGTTGTAAATTGTATATAAAATTTGTAACTAAAAATTAGCTTTCGTAGCAGTAGTAGGTTTTTATGTATGTACGTATGTACTTCTCAATCAAAGAATAAATAGATAATCGGTTGTGGTTGTTACAGCATTAAAATTGTAAATATATTAATTTAATAGTTTTTATACTTTCAAGAATTTTAATTGTTGCATGATATTAAATTCGAAAACAATCAGAAAATTTGTGTTCTTAAACAGAACTTTTCGCAAAACTAGAGGTGTAAAAAACGTCTTCAAAGCCAAGGTAGCTTCTTCTTGCTATGCAAAAAATATTACAAATAAAAAATTTGTTTTATATGTAACTAAATATGGATGCAAGTGAATTCTTTAGCATTTATTTGCCAAAATTGCAAAATGTTGCAACCTTTCTCATATCCTTTAAAAGAATTTCACATAAAAATCATGGTATTCTTGAAAGCGCTGTCGTTTCCAAACCACTTGAAATTCTTGATAGGGATATGAGAAAATGCACCCCTTAGCTAATTGTTTTCCTATTCCCTCTCTTTACCATTACTTTAAGGATCTTGCTTTTGTCTTCTGAGAATCTCCTGATATGTTTCAAATATCATCACCATTCCATCCCCTAACAAACCTTATCTTAATCCCTTGCCAAAAATACAAAGCGCTTAAATTTTTTTGTGTAAAATACACAGGACTATTTATTTTGATGTATTATCTTTCCAACAGGATTTTACAAAACTTGTTGATTTTCTCATGGCATTAATTGCTTGTTTGTAAATACACAAAATATTGTTCTAAAATATTATAATCCTTTAATGTGGAAGCAATAACATTTAAACCTTTTAGGTTTAGCAAATTGTTTCGTTAAAACACTTTCGCTGAAATTAAATTCATCATGCGAGTATGCATGTAGATAACAAGCTTTTATGAAATTATTGACCATAATGGAAAATTTAAATAACTACTATTCGCTAGGTTGAGGTTAAGCCAAACTCACAAGCCCATAGCTTTATTTTACATAAAATAAATCATCTATTTTGGGATTAAATTTTGTTCTTTTTTTGTGTCTCGATTTTAATTGTACATATAATAAATATTTATATAACGTAGAAGTATATCGACTAGCTAGTGTGAATGTTATTGTGATAGAAATGATTTAAAAATATAATCAAAGCCTTAATTACATTTTAATTAAAAAAAGAACGAAAAAAAACAAGTTAATTTTAGTTTTATCTCATTTTAAAAATTGATTTAATAGTTAAAGGAGTTCGAGAAAAAAAAATAACATTCTCATCAAAAAGTTCATATTTTATGTAAGGTTTTGACATTCAACGATATGTGCGCACATGTGTGTATTTTTGTTTAATTTAATTTTAACTGATTTTTGTCAACCAATTTGAGAAAAAATATAAAAAAAAATATTCATGATTTTTAAAGCAGGCTTTAAATTGTCTATCATAACATCAGGGTTGGGTCGCCTCGACCTCGCAAAAAGTGGTTGCCCTACTACCGTAGACTAAGGACTTGACGTAGGCCCATAGAAAATAATCGAGTGTTGTCAAGCCGCAAGTTCGTGGCGGTCAATAGAAAAATTCTCACCACAAGATGACCCATAGTTAGGTTGAGTGGGGTGATGATATTTCAAGCCGTATCAACTCACTCGGATCGCAATGGATCCATTGTGATCACCAGGGTTTAGTTAATGTAGGAATGGAAAGAGTAAGATAATGTATTTAGTGGAAGTCTTTGGTAATGGATGCCTTCCTGAACCATCCTCATTTCTGAATGAAGTTAAGGATGCTTGTTAGAGGCAAAAATGAGATGTTGCCTAGTTCGTCGAAAGAATATTCTCTGTGGTCATTCTTTTCTAGTTCTAGGAAGACTGAGGCATTCACAAAGGAAGTTAGATGAGCCGTCTTCCACCTCTTCATCCTGACACAAAACCAATTCGTCAGCTTAATTTTCAACTTTGATTAGAAACGCTGTTTGAAATAAATGTAAATTTACAAACCAAAAATACGCAGACATTATTTTCGTTTATGGGCTGTGCAATTGAGCTTCAACTAGATCGCGATAAAGATACCAGGAATTTTATCCAAACCGACTAGCTTACGGGTATTTGGAAATACAATCTGAAGGCTACGAGAAACAGTACGAGTTTCAAATACCTAACATAGGAGCTCTACAAGTAAGAACAATTTCGAGTGAAAAAATACTAGAAACTGTTACAAATGAGCAATCAATCAGCATTAGACACTAAGCTTAGCAATTAAATGTTTCCAGACTTAAGATTTCTGATGTAGGTACTGCGGGTAGAAAAGAGACTTGAGTTCTTTAACTGGTTATTGGAGCGGAGATTGAATGACAACGAGTTCATTAGCAGTATTCTTGGACAAACGAATCTCAATTCACAAGAAATGGGATCATAAATTTTCACAATCTTCACACATGGGCAGCGGAAAATCCAAAATAAGGAGAAAGAAATCATTTCAACATAGATTCAGCGTCAATCTGGGCAGGCGTAATTGGAAACAAATTAATCGGCTCCTTCGAACTAGATCAAACCTCAGAAAGAATCATTGGACCATATTTTTCCGAAAACAACGAACAAGTTGCGGTTAATGTAGATGACTTCAATACCGCGCAATCATTGCATTTGTTTTTAAGGCCAGACATACAGAACAATTTAGAGTTGTAGTTCCAACAAAATTGAGCCAACGTTTACACAACTCATCCAACTATGGCTATCCTGAGGAAAATTTTTTGTGATTGGATAATATCGCGTGTTTCTTATTAACTGGACACCCCTGTCGCCCAATTTATCGGCTCCTTTTCTTCTGGGGTGCCTAAAAAGTTGGGTGTATGCCAATAAGCCAAGAACCATGCAACAGCTTAAGGCTAATATCCGAGAATAAGTGAGGACGCTGGGACATGAAATTATAATGGAAAAAAATCTTGAAATAGTACATCAGGTCAAAGCATACAATGGGCAACATTTGAGAAATATTGGCGCAAAATTTCAAACAGCATATTTTTAAGGTATTAGTGTGATACTACTTAGCAACTTGATAACTTTAAAGTAGTTTACTAACTCGTTCTTAATCTTAAATATTTTCTAACTAATATCGTTTTTAAGCAATTTTCTCAATAAATTGGTTCTGAACACACCTAAAACAATGAAAGTTAGTGAAAACAAAATAAATAAACAGACATTTCTTGAGGTTCCTAAATGTCAAAGAGTTAATAAGTTCACCACGATACTAACAAAAATAATCGCCATTATCTGATTTTAAATTTAAAAAAATGCCCCATTAAAATTTGCAAAATTTTCGTTTTAACCAAGAATTATACTAAAATAGTTTTAACATCGTACTTATTCGATTAAAATTTGATTTCCAAACCACAATTTAAATTTTAATAAATGTCAAAGTTAAATAAAATCAGAAAGAAAAATGTTATTCATAAAATAAATAATAACGTTACTTATGCGCCACACTGTTTATCAATACAGTAATGTTATGTTATATTTGATCACAGGTTGCTTTTTTCAAAAAATCATTTGGAAAAATTATTTTTCTTATATGTATACTTATACTCTAAAATCACTTCAATTTTTCTCTAAGTTTTACCCAATTATTGCAAATAACCTTTTGTTTAAATAGGACTTTTGATTTATATTAGTGTGTGAACCTTGGTTAACTTATACTCTAAAATCACTTCAATTTTTCTCTAAGTTTTACCCAATTATTGCAAATAACCTTTTGTTTAAATAGGACTTTTGATTTATATTAGTGTGTGAACCTTGGTTAACCATTTCGAGCTTAAAATCCAATTTTTTCCTGAACCTGTAGGTATATTAAATTAATTTTTAAAAAATTTAATCAGATTCGTTCAAACTATTATCTAACATTTAAAATACCTATGTAAATTACTTTATAAAAATGTTCCAACTCTATGTGCGTACGTGCTAGGTCTTCAGTAGGCTTCATTAGTAGGAAAGATGCATAGCGAAAACTGTTTTGTTCTAACACGAACCAATCTCTGAAGTTCCCCATTCTATACGTCTTGGGACCCGGGAACAAATTGCGTGTTCCTTTTATCAGCAACATATGAATATAAGCTTAGAGCGTAGGTTCAAATAGTAATGTTCTTTATGTCATTACTATTGTTTTTGGAATCGAAAAGCTAAAATCATGAAACGTGACTAAAAATCGTTCTACAACTTCTCCATACATGGTAAACCTTAAACTCCATAATGCAAGCCCACGTACTATACCAACTTTATCAGTTAAAGTTAAAAAATAACAAAAAAAAAAAAATGTTTTTCCTGACCATTTCCAAAGGGAAGTTTATTTTTTTTTTTCATTTTGTAATTTCCGGCACAAAATGATTGCGTACGAGCAACGTTTTCTCATTTATACTTCAGGCCATGTTGCATTGTACAGTAATAATAATTGCAAACAGAAGAAAACTAAATCTATTAATATGTTGAATTGGGCAGTTAAGTTCACGGCTACAAAGTTGTTCCACTCAAAACGCCAACTCTTGGGTCAATGGGCAATATTTCTAGATGCATCTTGGCACACTTTGCCCACTCCACAACCCATTGAAGGAAAATAAGTATATTCGTACGGTGGTGCAATGTGGACATATGAATCTTAAATAAAAAAAAATATAGATAGATCAAATAAATAATAGATAAGCATGCTATCTCCAACCTACCCACTCAATAATAATTCAATAATTCCAAGAATATTAATGTTTGTCGTTTTGCAGAATGTTATTTCTCATCATCCAAGGCAACTCGTTAAGGTGTAGTGGCAATAGTTCCTGCATCACATTGTAATAATTGTTCCATCCCATTTGATTTTTTTCATGCATACCATAACATTTGTGTTCATTGGATTATCTATAGTGGCAAAATTAGTAAGAATAAAACACAATTGTATCATATATAAATAATAGATACCTTGTGGAGTATCGATAATCCAATAATCCAAATCATCTCACTTCACAAGGGTGAGGTATTGTTTTATTACCATTGTCTTTTTGGACCTCGCCAATAAAGCATTACGATTTATTAAAGGAATCCAATAGACATTGGATTAGATTTCGTCCTGGGAGATTACGTCTTAAAATTGGTACTTCTGTGTTCCAGACTTTATTATTTTGCTGGCGAATGTAGAGCTATTAGTGCTTGAATGGCTTCTTGAGCTATGTACATCAATAAGTTCCAGTACTGAACTCTGTAATTCGTGTGCGTCTTTTCACTGCGTATGAAAAATAACAAAACTATTTCCAAGATTATTATACTATTATCTTAATTTTTTTACTTTTAAAAGTTGAATTAGCGTGAAAATCTATTTTACGTAAATAAAAAACAAGACAAGCAACAAATCAAATTGTCAAAAGTTACACCATGTTTTCCGCGTTTGCACCAAGAGAGCTAGTAACGCTTGGTTGTACAGGATGAACCATCGTGAAGTTGGGCTCTGGCAGTCCATGTATAAGAAGTCAATGGACCCCAAAATCCGGTCATAAGTAAAAAAAAAAGAAAACGCATTCGACCCGTTAATTTTTGCTTTTTGCATTCCTCAATACCCATGCTAAATAAAACCGGTTTCAAATAATAACTGTTGACCCCCTAATCCTCAAGATCTTAGTTTAAATCTAGTCAATTTTATAAGCTCACGCCACATTAGCTTATTTTGTTTTCTAATCATTAACACTGAAGTCTGTTTTTTTTTTATTGTGATTTGTGATAATTGTGAAAAATTTCTAATGGATGTCTAAGGTCAAGGTATGTACTTTATTTTAATACAGAAATTTCCATATATTTTATTGATAAAGTATTAAAAATTGAGATGACAAGAATGCATAGAAAAACATAAAAATTTATGTAATTTTCGGTGGAAAAAAAAGTGTTTTTGTTATAGTTCCGGGTACGGTCGGGCAAAAATTTTTCTTCTATATTTAACTGTACATTTTTGTCATCTCATGTACATAAAAAAAAGTCACCCATCTTGTCACATTTTTTTTTAATGGGGTTTCTTAGTCTTGAGGTATTTTTAGTCAATTTGCCCTTTGTTGTTTAAAAAATTATGTTTAATTTAGATATATAACCAAATTACATTAAAATGAACTTTAAGGAAAGCAACAAACGAAAAAATTTCATGTATAAATAATTAAAATGAATTAAATAAAATTAAAAAAAAAAAATACTTAATTAAAAAATTTTATTTTTATCTAACCCGAAAATTTTTTTCAGTGTAACTTTTTAATGCATCATAAGTTATAAAATAATTTATTAGGCCAATTCCAATTAGAAAAACAAAAAAAATATTTTTGACCGGATTTTGAGGTCGAATACTCCTCTGTGGCGTTCTTGAGAAAATCAAAAACAAAAAAAATGGTTCTTTGGTAGGTACCCTCAGTAACCATTTTTCGTAAATTTTTTTTCAGCCAGTTTCTAGCTTTAACTAAATACAATTTTGTTGTATCTTTGTTTTTTAATCTGTCGAACAATTTTTGAGAAAAAAAATATTTAAAAATTTCGAAAAAAATCGTATTTTCGTTAATTTTGGTCTTAAAAAAAAATTAAAAAAAAGTGGGGGGGGGGGGGAATTCAAAATGATATTTAACAAGTTTGAAGAAAATCGGCCAAACCGTTTAGGCTGTTTTCGAGCAGACAGACAGACAGACAGAATTTTTAGTCTTCGCTATCATCGTAATGTCAACTTTGATCAAAATCTCGAATTCAATTTTTATAAGTCGCAAGTAAAAATTAGGTGTGTTATTGTGGTCATGGACTATATTTTGAAAAATTTTGGAAATTTCTCTATGTTTTTAACTAACAGGAGCCCCCCTTAATTTAAATTAATATTGTGTATAATAGGTAATATTAAAAAAAAAATTGGTTTTGTGAAAAAAAATTTTTTGTTTTGAAAAACGAATATCTTTACAACGTTTTTTTCTTGAAAAATTTTAAAGAACTTTATTAAACTTAACTTAATTAAATAAATAAAACGATTTTTAAGCTTTGTTTGGATAAATTTATACTTTTCTTATAATCAGACGGCAGTTTTTTTCATTTGAACTTTTAAGCTCATTAAATCCAAGTTTACATTATTTTTAAATTTTATTTTGTTTAGATCCGTTGTGTTGATAATGAGAATGTCAACAATTAAAAAAAAATTCTTTGGTAAGTATTGTGTGTTATGTCTTATTCCAACAGAAATTATTATCGAATTAGGGATCAAAACACAAAAAAAAATTTGTGTGAAAATTCTTCGCACAATTTTCGAAAGCATATTTTTTAAATAGTATATCTATGTACGATTCTAATTTTAAAAAAAAAACTATTTAAAAAAACAGTTATTTCCACATCTTCTAGATATGTAGTATTAAAAAACTGTAAGATCTTAAGTTACAAAAAATCGAGCCTGTGGTTTTCAAAATATTGAGTTTAAAAAATAAATTGTTTCTTAAAACTCAAAAAAAGATTGTTTCAAAAATTTGATAACACAATAGTTTTAAAACACATTACACAAAAATTATCAAAATCCGTTTAACCGTTTTTGAGAAAATTGCAAACAAAAAAATGGTTCATTAATTACCATTTTTTTTAAAATTATTATCTAGTTTTCAATAAACGAAAATTTTTAAAATTATTTAAAAAAAAACTGTGCACCAGTTTTTGAGAAAACGAATATTTTCTAAATTTTTCAAAAAGATTTGTGACAGGCCTCAAAAAAAAAAACAATGTCTGTTGAAAATGTGTTTAAAGCTGTTTAAGTCTTCCCTTTCATAGTAATGTCCAGTCTGATCAAAATCTCGAGTACTATTTTCTTAAGAATGCATTTATGTATATAGTAGAATTTTTTATACCGCAAGGTAATGGACATGAAGATCTTATCCAATGGCAAGCTATAGCTGAGCACCGCAAGCGTGCCAAGTGTTGTGATCATAATTTGGAAACCAACCTTATCTAAGCACTCCGGCTTAAGATCATAGAAATTCCCCGGTATGCTACCAAGTTTAAGACGTTTTTCTTTTTAAAATTTTTTAAAAATTCTTAAATCACAAAATTCTGTATCTTAAGAAAACATAACTTATATACAGTGGAAATACCATTACTCCATTGGGAAATTTTTGACATAGTGAGGACGGGATGGATTTTACGGTGACTTTAGAAATATATTTATAACTTTAATTTTTGTGATGGGAGAACTCTTTATGTATGAAAACCTGCCATAGTTAGAATCAACGGTTTTTACCAATGTCTATATCCCTTATTTTGGATACTGTCATCGGATAATCTGTTCTAAGGTAAAGCAAAGGCCCTGTCCTTCGAGTATGGGAATTGTGTCGTGGGGTTAATACCTTACATCCCAGGTTCTCCTACAAACCTTCAACTTGTCCTTAAGCGGCATAAGGCCGATATTCCAATAATCCATTCGATAAATGAATAAGGTGAGAAATGAAAAGGCACGCGTATTATTCATACGAAATCAATAAGGCGATGTTTTGCAATCCCTATATTAAAGCCACCTTGAGAATCATAAGCCTAATTTTCCTACACGGCCGTACTGATGAATCCGAAGAATCTATCAAGAAAGAGTGTTTCTACCTCCTAGGTCACGTCCTGTGGAGGCTATGCGGAGTATGATCTCAAAATCATGCTCGGGAACTTTAATACATAAGTCGTAAAAAAGGAAATCTTTGATGGATTTCTGAGTAGCAAAGCCAAGAGCACTATTTTCAAAAATCTGTCCAACAATAAATTGCAGTCCACTTGAATCGACATTTAAGGCTGTTCCCAAAGTTCCGTAGCATTTTTCTTTATGGCGATTGTAGATAAGGCAATAGTTGTTGGTCTTGAACTAAACGAGGACAAGATCAATTGCATTGTATCAAGAAACAAAAATTATTTCCGCCGACTTGGACAAAACATCGCTATTCATAGTAGCAACTTCGAAGTAGTTATTGGGTTACTCCACTTATAACTCCACGAACGACATTTTAGTGGTATCCGACGAAGAATTAGTCTAATCATCTCTTTTACTATGGCTTAGCGTAACAAATAGATTAAAACCCTCTTATGCCGTAAGACGGAGTGCACTTTCTACAAAACCATTATTCTGCCAATCCTTTTTTTCGGCGACATGTGGATTACGATAAACATATTGAAGGATCTGATACTAACCTCTTTCGCAAGAAAAATACTTCGGGGATGTTTGGCCCTGTGTGCGAGTGTAAATGGAGGGGAATAGAGAAACATGATATCTATGAGCTATCCCAAGAGCGGGTCCAGAAGTCAAGACCACGTCAACTACATTTTCTCGAACAAATCGAGCGAAATGGATAACAATGTTTCAGCCTAGGGAGACTTGAAATCACAGCCCAAGAGATTGTGGATACAAGTATAACCCAACCTCTGGTTTGAAGACTATGCTATAGTGTTGGAATTGGAAGATTTGTAGGTACAAGAGATCGTTAAGAATGGAAAACGGTCAGATCGTGCCTAAGGTCTTTCATGGATCGGCTGCTGAGTAATTAAAATTACTACGTATTATGAAAGAACTTCAGAAAGTTTTCAAATTTGAAATGTTAAAGCTTGTTAATTCAAATTATTCTAAAATTCTAAATTCTTTAAAATTTGCTAGAGACAAGAAGAAAAATATTACTAATTTTTAGCTGCTAAATTTTATAATCTAAAATATGCTTAGCCTATCTGCATTATAATAGCAGATAAAAATTGAATCAAATCAAGTTCTTCCCAGTTCAAAAAGCAGTAAGCACCTGTTACTATTGGTATCACCCGCTCACTAATTAAGCGAAACAATGCCCCCCGCTCAACGTAAAATTATAACAACAACATGACACTTAGCATTCTCCTACATGACAGCACTCTTGATTTGGCTGACATTTCAACACTTCCACACAATATTGCCTACCGTTTGGTACATTTACCCAACACGTCTCCACCCTACTTAACATGGTTGTTGTTACACCCAATATTCACCGCTAGTGACCATTGGTACCGCTTTTTTTCTTGCAACACACCGCAGCCATGGAAAAACTGCTACAGCAGCAAACTATACCGGCTGGCTATTGCAGAGGTATAGTCCCCTTTGGCGTCTAAGTCTCCATCAACATCACTACCACCACCACCACCACCACCACCAAAACTGCTACCAAGTGTCCCGCAAAACTAAGTGAAATAATTATAATTCTCGGTGTACGGCGAAATCAACTAACTTCAGGTGCACCACCACCCCCTCCCAAGATTCGTGGTTGGACCAATGCAGTTACCACAAGTGACACACGAAGATGGTGTTCCAGTGGTGGCACTCATGATGGTGGGAAATTCACACTCGCGCTCTGGTCGAACCACGAAAATTCCTCAGGTGGGCTGGCTTGGCTATACCTATGTATCTCTGGTCCGAACCACTGTCATGTGACATATGTGTGTTTGCGAAACATCCCGAAACAACAAATATTATTTACGAGTTAGATGAGAAACCTAAAAAAAAATACCACGAAAATAAATAACTGGAGTTAACTGTCCCACAACGATCGCAACGTCGTCGGAGCATTACGGTGTATCCTAGAAATGGATATGCCAGGTGAATCGAAAAAATATAACCACGACGACGCAGCCAGAGACGCTCCCATCTTCATCGGTCGGTCGGTCGGTCGGTCAGACTCAAGTCGGTCGAAGAAATTCCAATCATCGCATCGGCCAAATAGCCAAACAACATCACCACACACAAAAAAAAGTTGATGTTGGTGCTGTACTGTGTGCATCCCATCATCACCGCTATCACAGCACCATCGGATGGGATGCGCTCCAAGGAGGT
This sequence comes from Chrysotoxum bicinctum, assembly GCA_911387755.1. Taxonomy (NCBI): domain Eukaryota; kingdom Metazoa; phylum Arthropoda; class Insecta; order Diptera; family Syrphidae; genus Chrysotoxum; species Chrysotoxum bicinctum. The sequence continues at coordinate 40,885,546 of OU426990.1, forward strand.
TAGAATCCTCCACCTTCTTCTTCATCTTCTTTTTTTGGTCTTCACAGGCGTTACGGTGAGAAACGATTTCTTATTAATGCGATAAATTAAGGAAACATTACAGTCAACTCTAGGGTGACCGTTGATATTAAGTTTTAGCCGGCATTGCCAGGAAAAAAGGATGAATATTGCGTTCATAATGACCACAGTAACCCCCTGAAAGCAAACTAATGACATTTTTCCATCCTCTTAATCCAAGTACAAATTTGCTCCTTCGCATCAAGTTCCTTAAAAAGCTTGCCAGAGCGAATCTGGAATTGGATTTAGTTTCGGTAGATTGTTACGATCTATGTATAATTAAGTACAAAAAAATGGATGCTACAATATTACTGACAGTACATACCGCTGCCATACAACCGTTTTTTCATGCCGTATCAAAATCGTTTCTTAAAAATGTTATAAATTTAATATATGAAAACATATTATTTGTTTTTAAACCGCTATAACGAATTTTTAATTTTTTTTTCTTATAAACATACATACAGGCTTGGCATTATTTTCTTAACTCTAACTAAGTATGTACAAAAATGTATGAAAATAAATTCTATACTTATGAACATTTTTCTTTAATAACATTCATTTTTAAAATAAATTCCAAGTCTCTTGAACATAACAGCAAGATCATGTATTTTATTTTCTTCAGCTAATTTAAAAGTAGGCAAATCATAAATTTAATTCAAATTTGAATTAATTTTGCTTAAGAAATATTTGCGTCGAATATTGCGAACATTTGGACTTTGGCCAAATATTACATTTGAATAGGTAATAAACTCCTACTTCTATTAAGAAGACTTCTTATATAAATATACGATAAGACAAATAAGGCCAGACAAAACTATATAAGAGCTGCACCCGAGACTTATCAATGCAAACAACAAAAATTGATTCAAGTACTACTACTACTTACTTTTTAATAACTTTTGTCCATCGATGGTGTAGCGACAATAAGTTTGTTGCACTATTTTGCTTGTAAATTATTCAAAACTGAAAAATTATCGCATTTTAAACCTTTAGCATCATTGCCTTCCATTCTATTCCATCTCCATTCAAAAATTGTTGCAATGCAGTTCGTCTCGTGTATTATTTATATTTCGAAATAACCTGTAAGGTCATGCGCATAAAAAAATTAAGTCAGGTAATACATTTATGAACAATAAAAATAAGAAGCGACCAAATGGCTATCTTGGTGTGCCCCAAAATGTTATAAATTCTACAAAAAATAATATCACAATTGACACAATGAGTTCGTTTCGAAAAATATGACTATCCAAACTGTTTAATTCACTACTAAAGTGGTTTCGCACGTTTATTGAAAACTCTTTATTTGCAAAGTTATGCGTTTTTAATAGAACAGAACTCAAAAATAAGATCAAATTTGACAGGGAAGAGGAAAAAAAAGTATCCTGTAATTCTGTATGCGTATTCGGCTTAAGCCTTAACGAAGCCTTTGATCGATTGAGTTTAACTTTGGTATCCACATTTTTTATTATAAAGCGCCCGACAAAAATATTTGTAACTTTTTTTCAAAGGCCAAAAGTAATGATATTTTTACTTGCGACTTATAGGTACTATAATTCAAGTTATGCATTCGTAAAAAAAATCGAACTCGAGATTTTTATCAAAGTTGACATTACAATGATAGCGAAGACTAAAAACGTGGGTCTCGCAATTCTGTATGTCTGTCTGTCTGTTTGTTCAACTGCAGCCTAAGCGGCTCGATCGATTTTCTTTAAGCTTGGTAGGTATCATTTTCAATTTTTCCTCCCCACACGTTTTCTTTATTTTTTTTAAGACCAAAAATAACGGTAACTGCCATACGATTTTTTTTTTGAAATTTTATAAATATTTTTTTTCTTCTCAAAAACTGTTCGACAGATTTAAAAAATAAAAATACAAAAGACTTTCTTTAGTTAAAGCTAGATAATGGTTGAACAAAATTTTCCGAAAAGTGGTTATTGAGGGTAGCCCCCAAGGAACCCTTTTTTGTTTTTGGTTTTCTCAAAAACGGTACAAGCGATACACCGAAAAAAAAAACCTTGGTTGATTTAAACATGTTTCATTGTTAATTAATAATTCAACAATAGTTGTGAATTTAAACAAGTTTCGTGATAAAAACAAACAAGATCGCATTTTCAAATCAACGATGCAGCCGTGATTAATTTTTTTTTGGGTAAGTATCATAAACTTTTTTAAATTAAGCATGTTTGAAGTTGATTTGAATATTTTCTTATTTTCAAGCAACAATGTCATTGTTGATTTTATACTTAATCAACAACAAACGTGTTTAATTTACATTTCAACTGAATATTACGAAAACTAAAACGTTTGTGATTAAAACAACATGTTTGTGATTAAAACAAACAATGTATCATATTCAAATCTCAAATCGGTCTTAGTTGATTTTTTTTTCGGGAGAAAATATCATAAATATGTTTAATTATATATCTAGAAAAAATTTGTTTTTCTTGAAATACTAGGAAAATACAGAATACAGAAAATACAATCAATAGAAATGTTGAAAAAATAGAAACGTTGTTAAAGTATCACAAACATGTTGAATTTTAATACTTTTAATATTTAGCCCACAACAAACGCCGTGCCCCATAACGGAATTTCAATTCAGGTATTTACAGCAGAAATTTGACTAACAACTGTTGAACGAATAAGAACGCTGTTGAATTATAACCAATTTGCTTGGTTGAAAATGTTTATCTTTAACCAATCAACAGAATTGTTAAGGAAACATAAACGTTGTTAAAGTATCACAAACATGTTGGATTTGAATACTTTTCGAATTAAAAGTATCACGCAAATGTTCAATTGAAAAATTTTCTTCTTTAAAGAATCAAGATCATGTTCGAACTGAATACTTTTCTTGTTTAGCCAACAACAAACAATCCTGAGTTTCAACTCCTGTGCTTATTCTGATGTGTTTCCTTGTTCTTGTTTATTAGTTCAGCTTTTTTTGTTGAGTGTGCACGCGATTAAAGTGAAGAGTGAAAATAAATAAATAATATATCTAAATCTAAAAGTTAACAAAAGAATAGTGTCAAAAATAAATAGAAACAAAAACTAATAAGTTGGTGAAAAAAAACACAACTAAGCAAAAACCCAGGACATTTAAAAAGGGTATTTTATAACGAAGATAAAGAAAAATTGGCTTCTACATCTTTAATAATCGATCCACGGAAGAAGAAAGCTGTTCCAATTTAAATTCAGAAGAAGAGCTTGAAGATCATATATGTAGGTAAGCAGTTTCTTATACAAGCGTTTTATGTTTTTTTTTTGCTAATCGGCTTGGAGATTCTTTATTTTTAGTTGTAATTTTTGGCTATTAAAATTATTTATATGCTTTAGAAAACTGCTTTGCTGACAAGAGATGGCTCCAGCTACACAATGAACCGTGGGACGAAGTGAAGACGAAAAGATGCTCATACTTTAAAATTTCCTTCTTTTATAAATGATTGGCCGCTATTAAAACACTCAGCTGGAATAACATCGGTAAATTTTTAATTCTTAACGTATTAATAAGGGTTTACATTTCATTTACATTTATTATGTTTAAATTTTTAGTTATGAATTGAACGTTTTTGTATAGCCATACTTTACTTTATTTTTGTATTACTTCCAGATCAGTTCCGCCTTCGCAAGCAAATATCCAACCAACTCGAACTCTTTGATAGAGCGTTGAGAGGATTTTAAATCACTTATTGGTCCAGTTTTTAATGAAAAAGTTAAAGATACATTCTATCTAGGACTTTTAAGGGACTTAAATTAACAAAACTTTTCAAAATGTACCTTGCTTTTTCTAAGTTATTTATTGGTTTAAACTAACATTTCCTTATATGTATTAGCACCAGAAGATGTACTTATTGTTAATTTGCTTCATGCAACACTCCCACCATCAACAAGGCATTTAAAAGTTGAAGGATTATCCCGAAAACGGAAATATTTCAAGCCAACTATAAAGGACTCCCAACAGTCTATGATTGTATGTATACTTAAAATATTTTGTTTTGCTTAGATTACTAAGAAAATAGCTTATATTTAAATACTAAAAAAAATGTATTTGTAATTAAAAAAATGTAATTCTGTTGTTTTTAATAAAAATTGAAAAAAAAAATTGATTATAACAGTGTCTTGTGTCTCCTTTTCCCGGAACTCTCAGGTGGAAAATCAAAAGTGGTGAGTATTCTCGTATGAAAAAGGATTTTTTTTTAATCTTCATATGGTGAATTCTGCATGTGAAGAAAGGACAACAATAATGTTCTGAAAATTTAAAAATTGAAAGTAATAGGTACATACAAACTATAAGAAATGCTTAAATTAATTATGTAATGTTGTCACACCAACATTTGCAGATTTAAGGAAACACGATTTTCATGTTTCTGACATCACAAACGTTGTTGATCAACAACGATCCTGCTCAATTTCGTATTAATTCGAGCACAACAATATTTTCACACCAACATTTGCATATTTAAGGAAACACGATTTTCATGTTCTTCGCATCACAAACGTTTTTGGCTAACAATGTTTATGCTCATGTTACTATTATTTTAGTGATAGTATAAGCACGAAATTGACAATGGCATTGTTGATTTGAACAATGAAAATTGTATCATTTAAACAAAAAAATTGAAAATGCCAGCTTGTTCAAATTAAGTATATTCGTGTTTGACGCAAAAACAAACAAGGTTCGTGCTTGATTTTACCAAGGTTTTTTTTTCGGTGTATTGATCATAATTTTTTTAAATTTTTAAAAAAAATTTACTCAATATTTCGAAAACCATGTGCTAGACTTATTTTAAACTTGATAAATAATGGTTTCTCAATGTAATCTACAAGATGTGAGAAAAAAAAATTATTTAACCTAAAACTATGGGTACCCACCATACAAATGTTAAAAAATGGTTTTCAAAAATCGTATTTTTGTCGAAAACGATAATATTCATATTTCAAAAACGGCTCAATATTTTTTTTGGAAATTTGATTTTCATTCGTACAATAATAAAAACTTAAAGTTGGCGTACCAAATTTTTTTCTTAAAAATTTTTTAAAAAATTTGTATAAAAAAGCTATTTTTTTAAGAAACCACTACTATATATATATATTTATAATTTTTGTTCTAGCATAAATTCACATGTATTTGCATATCATTCTTTTTTTTATCTCTTATTACTAAATGAATTTAAAAAAATAATTAAAAAAAAAAAATTTTTTAAAAATAGTTTTCTCTAATAACATTCGTTTAATTCCTGGTCTATTCTATTACATAGGAGTAAGTTCGTGCGACCCAGTCGTACATTTTTTTTTTTTTGAAATTAGAGAATATATGAAGGGCTCATAGCTGTACCGAACCAAGTCATTTTAAAAAAATCCAAAACCAACGCCAAAATTTCCTCAAAATTGGCCTCTATTTAGAGCTGTAATGAACTACATAGTTCATTAAGAGCTACATACTCGTAGTTCTATTTAGAGCTGTAATGAAGTATACATTAGTTAGTTAGTTTTGGATTTCTTTAAAATGACTTGGTTCGGTACAGCTGTGAGACCTCCATATTTAAAAAGAAATCCAAAAATTTCCTCTAGCAGGATTTAAACTGGTTGGAACATCTTAGGAACATCTTCTCAGAAACGGTACATCTCATTTCGATCGAATTTTGTAAGCAGTATTTTCTTAAAAGTTATTTTGTACCAAAAAAAGATTTCAATATTTTTGTATTGTAAATTTACTACCATATTTGTATCTTTTAATATTATATATTTTGATTTGAACGGTCAGAGAGAAAAAGTTTATTTTTATTTGCCACTTAAAGGTTCTACTCGTATATGGCAAATTAAACATTCTTAAAAATATATTGAACTCAAGATTTTGATCAGACTTGACATCACGATTATAGGGTCGATACAAAAAATCGAGTCTGGAAATTATGTCTGTCTATATGACTGTCTGATCGACTGCAGCCTAAATGCCTTGGCCCATTTTCTTCAAACTTGGTTGATAAAATTTTAAAATTCACCCCCCCCCAGGTGTTTTTCTTTTTTTAAGACAAAAAATAACGGTATCTACCACCATACGATTTTTTGTTTTTAAATCTTATAAAATATTTTTTGGTCTCAAAAACTGTTCTATAGATTATGATAATTTTTTTTATGATAAAATTTCCCAAAAGTTTGGATAGTATTGTGTATTAAAATTTTCCAAAAGAAAATGTGGATTAAAAAAAAATTTTTTTTAACTCAATATTTCCATAACCCCATACTCGAATTTTTTATAAGGTAAACAGTTCAAAGTTTTTTTAAACAATCTACAAAATGAGCCGAAAAAAATGTATTTATTTAAAAATAACCTTACCCACCATACAAATGTTAAAAAAATTGTTTTCGAAACTCGTATTTTTCTCGAAAGTGGTACCTAGATTTTGAAATATTTTTTAAAATCCAATCAATTTTTCTTATGAAAATTTTAATATATAAAAACTGATCAAAATCGATTGTATCGTTTTTGAGAAAATCAAAAACAAAAAAAATGCTTCAATTGACCATTTTTTGTAAAAAAATTTCAAAATCTCGAGTTAGATTTTTTTTAACGACTGCAGAACTTGCCTTAAAGTACCTATAAGTCGCAAGTAAAAATTGAAATTAAGAATATAGAACCATTTTCTTAAATTTAAAATTTTTCATTAATGGCATAACGGATTTTAATGAAATTGTTTGGAGAAGCTTCCAAAAAGTTTGAAAAATATTGCATTTCAAAAGTATAATAAATTAATTTTTTTTTGAAAATTCGATAGCTCAAAAACAGGTCAGTATTTTTTCTGTTTGAAATTTAATTTTTATTTGTACAGTAATTAAATTTAAATTTGTATAAGAATTGTTTTAAAAAAATTATTATTTAACAAAAAAAAATCTCTACAACGATTAATAATTTTTGCATAAACTAAGTTTTGCTAAAGACATCGAATGACATCTTGGTTTTAGTTCAAAATACTTAAGGAGGTGTTTTAATCATTCAAGTTAATTTTATGGTTATCAAAATTTTTCTCTAGTAACATTAATTTTTAAAATTGTTAATCTTTTACAAGTTCGCGCAATCCAGTCGAACATTTAAGCTTCAAATCAAACTTTTCTTAAATAATGTCCTTAAGAAAAAGGTTATTCATCTCGAAAACAGCTTTAAAAATTATATTAAAATTTAACAAGGCCGAGTGCATTATATAAATGGTAGGTACCTGTCAAAGATCTGTTTTGATTCGACTATCTCACTATAGACTGAATTGATTTCGACAAAAAATCTTGCAAAAAAAAATGATAAAACATTTATAGTCTTAAATGCATATTATTCAATAGGTACCTAAAATTGGTAAACGAATTTGTTTAGGCAATTCTATCTGGCTTTTAACAAAAATCTTATATTCTAAAATATTTTCAAATTCTTAGATAAAGGAATTCAAAAGTTATAGACCGAGAGCCCACAGCAATTTTTTGGTGTGATTGATAACAAAAAATAATTAGCATAATTAGTTAGGCCTTTAGTAGTTATTTACAAATGTGAACGTCTTGCATACTCTAGTGGGCGCAATAGTGCATTATAGTGCATCAAGTATGCAGTTCTTTTCTTATTCTAAAAAATTGGGAAAAAAAATTTGCCATAACTTCAAAATGAACAGCTAAGTGCCCTGATTGCAAATATTGAGGTCCATGACGTTTTGAAGGTGGCCTTCTTAGTGCAAGAAGTTGCCTATTTTTATCGCGTCTGGCAGGCAGAAGACTGTCTGTAAAACGTCTTGGACCTCGATATTTTCAATCAGGGGGCTTAACTCTATATTTGGCAAAGTTGTTATCACAATTATTTGGATTTGGAACGAACTGCATACTTAATGCACTATTGCGCCCACTAGAGTATGCAAGGCTTTCACATTTGTAAATAACTATAAAAGGCCTATCTAATTAAGCTAATTATTTTTTGTTATCAATCACACCCAACAATTGCTGTGGGCTCTTAGTCTATTACGTTCTTTCAATGTACAAAATTAGGGTTTCCATTACAGTGAAAAATAGTTGAAATTTTTACTGCACCCTATAAATAATTTCTCCGACACTTCAAATATCCTGCTTTGTAAAGTCTGGCATATCTGGCAACGCTGTGAGTGTTGGTGTTAGATGTTGATACGGCTCTGGGAGGAAAATCTGACGAATAGATATGCGTTTTTGAGATTTTTCGTTTTTCCTTTTCTGATTATCGCACGTAAATCAAGTGACGAATGATTGCAGACGAGCGGTAAGCCAGTATCGCATATAGCACGCCACACGGATGGACACGGACGAACATAGAACTGCAAACTGCAGTGATTAGGATGAAAAACGATAGATGTCGTGTTAGATTTTGCACCGATAAAATTCAGTCGCATTCGGGTAGTGTTGTTTTCTGTTTTTTTTTTTTTATTTTTTTTTTTGTTGATGTTGTGTTTAGCCTGTTACCATCTCCCTTCGTTAGGTGTCGCACAACCTGTTGGATATCTATTGCTGGGGATTGTGTCACCTTAACGGGTTAACTCTTCTATATCCCCGAGGATATGCGTAGTGCAGCGTTCGCTATATATGATGCTAATAGGACGGGGAGGTTATACTTGTCGCATGAGTTTAGTGCAGGCAGGTGTGAGTGCGAGAGAGGGTCATTCGAAGCACGACTTAAACAGACTTTTCTGGCTTTTGATTGATTTTTCTGCTGTCCCTCGCAGAAGAACACAACACACAGTGAGCTGAAGCGGGAGGAAGAGCCAACAAATCGCGTCTTTGATTAGAGGAGGGGCTTTCGTTGGTGGTGTCTTCAACGAGTGCTTTAATCATTTGTTTAGCCATCAAAGGCTATGTAGTTTGATGATTGTAAAACCAAAAACAAAAGACCTCTGTGTTCTGTGGAAACATATTACAGTATGCGATGGTTAATGAGGTCATTATGAAACGGCATCGGTATACTCATCTGGCGAGATGGATGTCATTGATGGGATGGATGAGAAGATGCGCCTTGCGATCAGATATTTCTCACAATGGATTGTTGTTATATTCGCGAGGCAAGTTGCCATAGTTGACCTCAAAAAGCCTGGGATTTCACCAGCACCAATGTGAGCCCATCCATCCACATAATCATAATATAAAATCGGAAGGTATGGAGACCTACCTATCTGCCTGCCTTTTGCAAAATTACAATTTAATGACAATCTTTTATAATTAAACGTTTATGGTGAATGAATTAAAGGGAATGCCTGCCTCTGCCTAATGAAAAGTTTTATAATTAATAAAACAGAAGCATTAAAAGTGCATCTGGGTGATGAAAATTAGCAAAGCAATGCTGCTGCGGCTCGGCTACGGTTGATTTTTGTACTATCTACGGATTTTTTGTTTCGACTTTAATTGCATGCCTAATGGACTTGCCATACTGAATCATTTTTTTTTTTGCTCAACTGTGCTTAATCCATGAAGTATTAGTGTAAAGGAAACCATAACGATTTATAAAGTGATTATAAATTAAATGAATATTTTTTTGATGAATAAAAACACGAAAAAACTACAACATAGGAGCTGGAAATGATTTTTATTGAAAAGAGGTGTTATTTTAAATTTAATGAGCCAACGTGTATGAGTGGCAAACATCAGATCTTTTTTTTTCGTTGAAAACAAAGAATCTTACTAATTATTGTTTTAGTCTATAAATCACAAATAGCTTTTTTGCAGTCATTTTTTTCTGAGAAATCTCTAGATCCGTGTTGGGGAAAGGAAAACGTCATGCGATTAGAAAATCATATTAACTTGGTGCAATCGTAGCGTATTTATGCAGGAAGTAGGTAGAGAATTGTTACTCGTAGCTTTTAAGTGCTTCTAGGCTTAAATTTTCATTTATCATATTTCTTCTTCCAGAATCAATGTCATAGCATCATTATTTAATGTTAAAGACTTTTTCTTACATAAATTCCAAAACAGGCTAACAATTTAGAGGTCATAAGGCCACAGCTTAATAAAAATTCGTCACCCCAGTATTGGAGCGATACATATGCAATTTCACCATATTTAAATTACGAATGATTTCTTAATGACAAAAAGCAGAACTTTCTATTGCTGTAATTAAATCTCTCCTATCTCTACTATTGCCAAGGATATCAGTGTTCCAAGTGATCTAAACGCACTTTTTTGAAATGATCTACACATACATTTTCTGGTATTCGAATTCAAACTTCAAACGTCATTTTCTCGAAATTTGGTTTTCGTCGTTTAGAGCACTCCAATACTAGGGTGACTAAATGTTAAAAATTAGAAAACCAATTTTGAAAAAAAAAGTATCAAATTTTATCTACAAAAAAAATATTTGCTTAATTAATGCAACTTATTGAAAGTTTTTGAGTACAGATTTTATCAAAATTGCTTAAGTGATTATCAAATAATTTGTAAAACTTAAGCAATATAGATTCAAAACAACTCTTTAAGTTCACAAAAATCACCATTTTCTGTAACGAACAAAGGCTGATCGATTTCTTCGCAGAGAAATCGCGTAAGCAATACGCGTAAGCAGTACGCGATTCTTACGTCTGGACATCCCCATATTCTAGAACCTGTAACCAAATCGATTATATTGTGATTGACGGCAGATCCTCTTTGAGCATACTGGATATCCCTATATTTCGATTAGCGAGCATAAATTCTGATCGGAATCGGAATCTAGTTGGTGCCAAGCTTCAAGTACGAAAATCCAAGGAAGATCTTGTATACCTTAAGATTTCGAATATTTGTTTGACATGAACTTGGAAGACCAATGGCAGCAATGCCAACAAGCCATTAGAACCACTGCATCAGAAGTATTGGGCTTCTCACAATCACTTGCGAGAAATTTCTGGTTTGACGTTTGACCCTGAAGTTGCTCGGGCAAACAAAGTAAAAACAGAGGCCTTCAGGTTGCGGATCCAGAGAAAACCTAGAGTGCCCGTTCACAAACTCCACGTTGACCAAAAAATATTTGAGAAGCACTTGCTCAAAAGGAAATAAAAATACCAACAGTTACAGGAATTTGAGAAAATTCGGAGTTACTGAACTTCTATAGAACAGTGAAACTATAAAGAGGTGTGTTTTACTACCGCTAATGATCTATATACTCGTAGATCTTCCCTTGAAAGCAAAGCGAAACGGATCATAGTGACGGCAGTGTTATATGTACATCTTTTTTCTCCGACTGCTTGCTGATTTTCAATTTCTTGACTTTTTTCTTTGCACTCAGTTTGCACTACCTTACCATAAAAAGCCATCTTACGTTTTTGTAATACGTGTTAAAAATGTATCAATATAGATCTGTAGGTGATAAAACACACCTAAGATCAGGTTTTACGAGCTGCCCAGTTCACTGTAAAGATAGTCAGTCATGGAAACACAGTGTAGAGACAACTTTATCCAGTTGCAAAATGCCAATGACAGCAAAGACCTTGCAAATGATCGATCATAAAAATTCAATCTGGATGACAATTAGTTTCCTAGGCTTAAACTAAGCAATGCAGCGGGATACTATGAACTACAAGCAGAGCTTTTCAAATACACAGGAGATATCTTGATAAGGAACCTCTGCAAAAAATTATCGGAGGAAAGTATGACCGATCGAGATCGCGTTTTCTGCACCTACTCTAGAGACATTTTCAACAGCCTATAAAATTTGAAGCTCCTGAAGATTTAAAATATTTGGGTCTTATTTTGGACAAGAAATTAAGCTGAAAGCCCAATATTCAAGAGAGAATCAACAAAGCCAATATAGCTCTATTCTCTTGCAAAAAAGTCGTAGGTAAAAAATGGGGTCTACAAGCCCATATTACACATTAGATTTACATCTCGGTCATTAGACCGATCCTTACATATGGAGTGACAGTATGACGGACTGCGCTGGAAACAGCAATAAGCTGCGAAAAGCTCAGCAAAGTCCAACGAACAGCCTGCTTAATTATGGGTGGAGCTCTCCGCTCAACTTCCTCCACTGCACTTGATGTTCTGTTTCATCTCATACCGCTAGATATCTTTAGCAAACAATCGGCCGCTAGCACAGCCATTCGGCTCAAAGACTCCTCGCAGTGGATCAATAATGACATTGGCCGCTTCATTATACTGAACTCGTTCAGATCTCTCATCCAAAATTTAATAAAACGTTTCAAGTATCCATCCTTTCCAGGTCACCAGGGAAAATGAGTCATTGTAGCGAGTTCCAGGCAGAAATTCTAGCAATAAAAGAAGTCCTCTCTTGGCTCAAAGAAAACGTGATATCGAATACTGATATACGCATCTTCTCAGACAGTCAAGCTGCCATAAAGTCACTGGACTCTGTCTCCATTAACTCACTAACAGCCCAAAATTGTCGATCATCTCTGGTGGAGATGTCAGAACAGTTTAACATTCACCTAATATGGGTGCCGGGGCATAGAGACATTCCAGGAAAGTGTAAAGCAAACGAACTTGCAAAAAATGAAACAATCTTACCTTTGTCGGATAGCAAATCTAACATCGGTATAACCCTAGCTAATTGTAAACTTATGCTAAAGGATGATACCATAAAGAAAGCAGACCATAGATGGATCAGCACCCCAACTTGCCAGTCTACAAAACTAATTTGGCCATTGTTTGATGCTAAGCGCTCGAAACAACTAATTTATATTGGTAGATTGCATATTAGCTTCGTTATAGGTGTCCTTACTGGACACTGATTTTTGCAGAAGCTGTAGGGATGAAGAAGAAGGGCGACTGTTTCTCACCTTCTATGTTCCTGTCCCGCCCTAGCACAGAGACTTCTACTATAACGATCGTAGTAATCTAAGAAATTCCGACATTCACTGTCTCAAACGCTTCATTGTTAGCTCCAAATGGTTTAACGGGTAAGGGTGATTTTTGGAATCCTGTGGTATCACAACGGACCAAATATTGGTCTAAGTGTGTTTGGCTCTTCCGGCCAGCAGTCACCTAAACCTAACCTAACCTAACCTGAAGATCTAAAAGGTCCTTATCTACTATCGACCTAAAATCCAAGAATTTCAAACCAAGACCTACCACCACAGTGTTAAAGTTGAAGGGTCTTATCGTGCTATGTTTGGCTTTTGTATTCCCCTAAAATTGATATACGTCTTATCAAAATTATGTTCACTTAAAATAATGCCTAATGCCACTGTCATGCAGGAGTTCTGGGTTCGATTCTAAGCTGCTGCAAAAATGTACTGCCACGAAGGAGGAATGGACATCATCTCCAAGAGTACCTCTTGTCATGAAAAGTGCTTCACATCATAGCCGTTCGAATTTAGCAGAAAATTGTTGGTCCCCTTCATTCCTTCTAACATGAAACAGGATACTTGGAAGCTGTAAGTCAATAGGCTTAGGCTATCTACTAGCCTTTGGCCTCTTTAGTTTATTTTTACTTCTGAAGACTTCGAACTTGCCAAAGGACTAAGACAAGGTTACGCAGTTGCTTCAGTATTGTTCTTGAAAATAAAATGCACGAACTTGCTCTTATGTAAAAGTACTTTGGCATTTAAGATATATTTTATAAATATAAATTTTATAAAAATAAATATAAAAATGTTCAAATGCATAAAATTACCGTCTGATTTCTATGCAAACAAACCGTATGATTATGCAAACAAACTTTTTGTTTTACTATTAAATACATTTTTTATATAAGATATTTCTTTAAAATTTTTTTTAAGAAAAAAATGTGGGATGCGAATTTTAAGTATTTAATAACATTGATTTAAGGAAATAATTTCAAAAAATAATTGTTCATAGGCTTTGAACATATTGATTTTTCGAAAAATTTTTTTTTTTTGCAAAAAGCTCAACAAATATTTGTTCGAATATTTTTATATACAATATTATTTTAAGCTTAAGGGGAATACTACTGCAAAATTTTGGTTAAAATCGTTAGAGCCGTTAATGAAAAAGTCGAAAATAAAAAAAAAAAAAAACGGTTCTATGAAAGATACCGTTAATAACATTTTGCCCCAAAATTTTGTTTGACCAAAATGTAGTACATGTTCATAAAATCACACCTAATTTTTTTTTATAAAAATCGTTAGAGCTGTTTTCGAGATAAATAAGATTTTGCATTACAGGTGTATGGGGGGTACCGTAAGTTTTGGAGCTAAAAAAAAAATTTCAATTTCTCCTATAGGGAATCATCGTCTTCGCTATCATCGTATTGTCAACTTTGATCAAAATCTCTAGTTCGATTTTTTTTCCAAATGCAGAACTTGCCCTATAGTACCTATATCGCAAGTAAAAATAGAACGCAAGAACTTAGTATGACATTGACTTGAACAAAGTGAGCTCCTTCATCACTAAAGAATCAGGAGCAAACGTAATGGAACTGTTAATCAATGCAGACAAGAAAAAGTATATGGTTTTATCAACAAACGTCGAAACACACATCAGACTTCGTCAGCACTTTGACAGTTGATAGGTCTTATTTTGTGAGTCATGGAATCTGTCTATCTGTTTGCTGTAAGGAATAGAGCCCTATTAAGAAGGTGAGGCTTGACAAGACCCTTATCATCCCAGTCCTGCTCCAATGTGCAGAAGCATGTCAGATGAAAGCTCCCTTACTGTACTTTTCATTCGACAAAAAAAGTACTTCATATATATGTACGATTTATAGTCCTGTTTCTGTTCACAAAGGAGAGAAGGTAGGGCGAAGAAAAAACAACCCTCTGTGAAAGAAAATAAGCCTGCTCAAAAAAGAAGTGCGACTGGGTAGCACTAATTTTATTATTAACTTAATTTTATTTTTAAGAGACTTAGAATTTTTAAAATGTTCAAAAGCATAAAATTCATATTTAAAAACTTCTTTCGAAGTTGAAGCTAAAAACAGAATGCCATGTAATTTCTCAAACAAAAATTATAAGCGGCTTAAAAAAAATTAGTTCTTATACTATTTACAATTTTCAAAACATTTGTAAGAAAAATTTCACTACCTACGCTAACCTTTAGTTTTCATCATTTTAAAAATTAAATTTCAAAAAAAAATATTGACATTTTTAAAGAATTTTCAGAATAAAAAGATTTTCGTTTTTCAAAATTTAAAGAAAAAAAATAATTTTTTTTATACAATATATTTAAACTTTCTGCAAAAAATTTCAATAAACTCCGTGATGCCGATAACGGAAAGTCAAAATTCGAAAAAATGGTATTATGGCAGTGACATCTTAAGTAACGTCTTAATTATTTAAAATTTTTTGCTATCGAATTATAGGTCGGAAAAATTTAGCAAAACAGAAAAAATGTTATCAAAATTCTAGGTGCCATTTTTGAGAAAATACGTATTTTGAAAACCATTTTTTAATATGTGACCCAGTCTATGAAAAGGTGGCTTATGACTCAAAAACAAAATTTCGATAAATCCGCTGTTAAAGATAAACAATGCAAAGGCTTCAACAAGGATGCCGACGAAGAAAACTACTTAATATTGCTAAATAAATATTTTTTGTGCAAAATAGCTTTTTTTTTTGGTAAAATCATTTTTGTAGCGTTTAATCCTTTTTTTTTCATTTTCAATTCCATGTATTATCTTCAATAAAATTCTTTCAATAAAATTCTGTTTTTCTTTTATTTGTGCTCTTATTTCTCTACATTTTTAGTACACTTCAAGCAAGTTAAAACTTTCTGGTTTTCACCATGTGAAAGAGCGTCTCAAAAACTATCCTAACCAAAAAAAAGTGAAAAATAATTTTTCGAGTCTTAAAGCCATCTTTTCATAGGCCGGGTCACATATATATTTATAGTATATCTAGTCGGTACTCACCCTAGATAGAAGAACTTTTTTTTTTAATTTCTCTACATTCAAAATATTCGAACATGTAGTTTTCGAAATATTAAGTTAACAAAAATATTTTGAATTACTTTTTTTTTTAAATTGAACGCATCGAACTATTCAAACTTTTTAGGAAATTTAGTATTTATCAAAACCAGTTGTTGCTTTTTTGAGAAAATCTAGAAAACTGATTCCTAACTTAATACAATTTCTTAATTTTTTTTAAAAATTTAAAACATTTTTGGAGAAATTCTGAAAAAAAAAATTCACCGGAACTCTTATTTTTTGTCTTAAAAAAAAAACATAAAAACGTTTCAGAGGAAATTTTAAGAATTCAATGTACCCAGTCTCAATTGAGTCAGAAATTGAGAAATAAGGCCTTATCGAGAAGTACCAAGGACACGCTGTACAAAACTCTAATGATTCTGGTCTTTTGCTATGGTGCAGAAACATGGACCCTTTCCCAGGCGGATGAAAGCTCCCTTAGTGTCTTCTCGAGAGAAAGGTACTACGCACGATGTATGGGCCGGTTTGTTTTTATAGACAAAATAACACCTGGCAAGGAGGATACAAGATACAACCACGAAACTATACAAGCTATACAGCGACGTGCCCCTAGTCAAAATACTAAAGGTTCAACGGTTAAGATGGCTAGGTCATGTAGAACGAATAAACATTGACGCTCCAGCTCGTAGGGTATTCAATAGGGTGTGTCAAAGTGCTAAACTATGGTATTTTCAAATCTAATAGTTTTTAAAAGTCGCATTGCTTATCAAAATTAAATCCTGCGTTTACAATTTTCATTTTAATTAATATCTTTGGCTCGCTCAAAAATAGGATGAAATCCAAAAAAAATTGATTTTTCGAGATTTTTGAAATATGTGTTGTTTTAAATTGCACCGTGTGGATACAAAAAAAATATATAAAATATTTTTAGTCTTCCAAGTCAAAGATAATTGTAAGGAAACACTTTTAAGCTTATATTTGTTAAATTGAACACTTGATAAAGAAGCTATGAAATAATAAAAGAAGGAAGAAAAATCATTTTTTTATGTAAAATCGTTTTTTTTTTACAAAAAAAAAATTCTTAAAAATCAACGGAACCACCTACAATATCGTGTTATATCTTTTTGTAAAGACAAAAATTCTTTCTGTATTTTGTTGAGTTTTTTTAATATACATAAAAAAAAAATGTAATGTAAATTAAATTTTTTTTTCAACTTCAACCGATTTGAGCGAGCCAAAGACGAACGATATCTAATTTTTTTTTACATGTTCTTAAACCTCAGGCCCTAATACAACTTTTGAGCACTATTACATTTAAAAATAAGAGTACTTTTTTGCGGCCATACAAAAGTGACACACCCTAGTATTCAATGCTAAAAAAAAGGGACCTCGTCTTGATTCAGAAAGCTGACGGAGCCATTAATTGAGGCTCAGAACCACCCTGCACTGGTAGCGCCAAGTAAATCAAAGTGAACATAAACAAGTCTAAGGAAAATAATTGGAATAAGACAACCTGTGTCTGAGGTATTAATGACATTTCATCATGTATTAAGTATGACATCAAATTTGAGCAGTGGCCTGGGTTAGTTTGAGATTATCAATCGATTGCGGTTTATGAACATAGAACTACGACTTAAGACAACCCCAGAAGAAAAAGTAAAACGGGGTGAAATCACCCGATCTTTGGAGCTAATTCACGTCACTTCCACAAGATATAACCTTACCATCAAATCGTTCATGCAGAATGTCGATTTTGGTGTTCACTGTGTTGCACAAAGCGCCTTTCTTCTGAAACTACATGTCAACCACACATACATTTATCGTTCAATTCGGAAATTGGCCATCATTGATCTGCAGCGCTCGCCATTGACAGTGATGTCTGTACTAACGTCGTTTTCGAAGAATTACGCTCCCATGAAACCACTGCTGTCTGCGGCCTAAAATCCACCCGGTAAATCTTGTGTGTAGGTTGGCATCTCAGATATGTATAATTAGGTCTTTAACATAGCCATGATGCACCTCGAGGCTAACTAAAGATGCTCAAACAATCATCAATCATTTTGGATAGTCAAAAGGCTTTTTAGTGGGCATTTCTTTAAAAAAAAGATTATTTTTCGGTAAAAAATTGGATCCTCTTGAAAATGTTCCAAAGCCCAGTAAGCGAAAAAATAGCATTGTCCATGGTCATTAAGTTTGATCTCCTTGGTCAGTTGGTCCTTATGCGGGTCCATTAATTTCAAGGCCCAAAACTGAAAATTCCTTAGATTTAAGTCTAAGAGGCCAAGTTCGTTTGGACGACGAGACATCGACTGCTACATGTTCTTCTGCATATTTTCATGAACATTGAATACGCGTCGACTTTAAAGAACCACCGCACATTGCGTAGAAGGGGAGCTAAGCACCTGTGCCTATTGGAAAACTCTCTAGTACTAGCACTTGTTAAAAATTGCTATCATCAAGTAGTTTAGCCCAAGTAAAAACGAAAGAAACAAAAATCAAAAGTGTATTTTCTTAACAAGCTACAATTTAAATATGATATCCATTATGTAATTCCTTCTTCCGCCACGTTAAACTGTTTTGCCTTAAAACTTTAATTTAAATTAGCTAATAAAACAAAGGCACAAATGAGACCCAAACGTAATCCTACTTAGGTATATACCCGCGATTTACCCAACCCATCGCTACATTAAGTTGTCCAATTTTGTGTTCCCCAACACGTTAAACCATAACAGATGAGCACTAATTACGTGAAACATGTATCACTTTGTTAAGCTTTAATCAGGTCTTAGGTATATTAATTTACCAATTTTCAAACAGTCTCCATTAAAACACAATGTGTCCCTGAATCGAGATCCAAAAAAAATATGCTTCTTCCCGCCTATACTTCTCTGCCCAGCTTCGGTGACAGTGATGTTAATTTTAATCGGATTTCTTCCAAAGTATAAATATTTTTTTTTGTCTTTCTGTTGGAACTCTCGACATTTTGAAAGATTAAATTAGGAAAATTAATTGGTCCAAATAATTAAAACAGTGTTGTGCGGTTGAAAAAATTGAAAAAAAAAGTGTCTCAAAGAGACAACACCCAGACCCAGACATTATACTGACAGACTGAATTATGATTTCGATGGAAATACCCGAAGAGGCGTTCTTTGGACCGCAATTTTGTAGTTTCTTTTCCGGAGCGGACGGTCTTAATGACCAGAGAAACAAAACTTGTCGTGCGATTAAGACCCAATGCCACCGTTAATTTGGTGTATAAATCTTTTGTGTGTTATATTTTTTGAAGTGTCATTTTTTGTTTTGTTTTTAAAATAAACCCAAAATAGTCAATGAGGTAAGGTTTTAAATGACACTCAATGGCACTGAATATAGGCAGGCATCTAGAAAAGACTGGGAGGATAACGGTGTGATGAGAGACTTCGCCACAACAATCATTAATGATGGCTCCAAAATGGAGTGTGGTGTCGGTACGGGAATTTTCTCTGAGTCTTTAAATGTCTCTAGGTCTTTTCGGCTACCTGAATTTTCTAACCCAAGCATGCTAAACACTGCAACTAGATCCAATCAAAATCGGAATCCGTTCATTTTTTCAGACAACCAGGAGGCTGTTAGAGCCATTGATTCGGCTTTTTGATGCTTTTAACTAGACTGAATACTAACCTCAGACCTACTCTTATCTACACGGTTAAAAATCCTGGCGTTAAATTTAATATTTTTTGGGTTGCATATATGACCAGTCCTATTTAAATGTAATACTTTGAATATATTTGATTTTCAAACTCAATAGAATACATATTGAAGTTCAATACTGTTTTGTATTAAAAAACAAGTTCGTATTATTAAATAGTAACACACATAAGTATTAGTATTTAAACCAAAAAAATAAAATTCATCACTTCTTGTATTGCTTTTAAATGCATTTATATTAAAATTTAATACGCTGGATATTGAAAACATATATTTTTTCATTTAAATTGAATATATTTTTTACTCGTTTTAAGCCCAAAGAGAGAGTTTAAATGTAATACAAGATTATTAAATCTTAATACTATTTAAGGTTTCATTGGATTACTTTTGAACCCACATAGTATTGAAAACTAATACCTATTTATTAAATTTCAATACTATTTATAAGATTTGATTGGATTACTTTTGAACCCACATAGTATTGAAAATTAATAGCAGATACTCAGCTCCCGCCATCACTAACGCCCTTCGAGAAGAATCCTTTAGCGTACTCATCCAAAATGTATGCCGCTGTGCTTGTTTTTATAAGTGCTTTTAATCCCTGTAAAATTAGGAAAATTTTATTTATATAGGTACATTAAATTTACTATTGAAAAAGTTACTTACTTCTTTGTATAAAAAAAGAGAGCTCCCAATTGCTGCTTCTTGTTTTTTTCAAATTTTCACTTATTTGATTAGGAGGCTCTCCATCAGCAGTGTCAAGAACCACAAGGAAGCAGGCACAGCCTGAATACTGCCGCACTATATCGCACAAGGAATCCACTGGAATCAGCACACCGTCTCGATCTTTCAAAGTAAATCCGTTCACCAGTTCTTCGTTTTCCAAGACTAAAACAAAAAAAAAATTACATAAATTAGCACGGCTTGCACTCTCCAGGAAATAAATATATGGCACTTAAACTTGTTATTTATTACTTACTTGAAAGAAGGATATCTTCATTTGAAACAATTAAGGATTCAGATGATTCATGCGTCTGATTTTTAAATGATTGTATTTTTTTCCACGTTTTTCACTTTAATGTAAATCCCAACTAAATTTTCCATTAGAAACTCCATGTTGCCGACCGACGCCGCCGACGTGTTGAAACAAACTAACGGAGTTTGTTTTCAACAAAATTATACTCAATATTAAAAATCAATACCTACATATGTATGTATTAAAATCTAATATTAATGTGTTCAAATTTAATACCTCAATATTTAATTCAAGTACGAGTTAAAAAGTATTTCTTGAGCATTGAGTCAAAAGTTTCGGGGTAATTACAAAATTTATTGAATTTTAATACAATCAAATATTAAGTTTCAATACTTTATTTTATTATACAGTTTCTACATAAATGTAATACAGAAATATTAAAGATGAGTATTGTTGTGTATTAGAATGTACTGTTCCATAAGTGTAATACAGCCGAGAGTTTCGCGCTTAATACAAAATTTATTGAATTTTAATACAATCAAATATTAAATTTCAATACATTATTTTATTATGGTCACTTTTAACCAGATATTTTACTAAAATCAAATAACAAATTAATTGAAATATAGGTTTTCAATAATAATGGTTATAGATTATAATATATAGAAATATTATATTTTAATATTTGAAGATTAAATTTTAGTGGAAAAGTATTAAAAAAAATATTTTAGTAGGATATGTACTGAGTTTTAATACCAAATTATTACAAAAAATGTTTAATAAAGTTGGAATATTAAAAACAAATTATTCATGTATTGCATACGGCTGTAATACAAGGGCCGTATTAAAAAACATCCCAGAATTTTTAACCGTGTAGGTTCCGCGTCACAGTGAAATGGAAGGAAATGAACGGGATGAATAATTAGGATCTCTTCATTCCTCACCTGCGCAAAGAGTTAATATTCCTCTTGGTAATACTCGTATGAAGGGCAAAATCTTCTCAATTTTTCTCAAGAAAATCAACCATAGGTGGAACTGTTTAACCAACTGCATTATACCTAGATGGATGTGGCCCACCTACAATAAGTCCCGCACAAACACCTTAATGTGCAGACCCACGATATAGATATAGGCCAGGGTAGTTGCAACATGCAACGGACACTGGCCAATAGGCCAATACAGTGAAGCTAGGACTTCCTTACAATACCCATTGGCGTTGTTGTGGTGATCAGCAGGAAATAGAAACAATCATTCGTTTCCTCTGTAAATGTCTTAGTCTAACCAAAATGATAAACCAACTATCCGAAAAATTATTTCTTGATGAACGAACTATCTGAACAAAGAACTGATCTCTTTTCCTAACACGACAAAGGGGGATTGAGACGAATCTTGACGATTTCTGTGACGGGTACTTCTCGATCTTAAAACCGTGATCCAGCGAACTTGAGATAGAGGGAGCTCTTGAATCCCTATTCATAGCTCATTACATCCATAAGTCAAACGAGTTAATGGTATCAAAATGGCGCGCTTTAACGATAATTGGTTCACTGAGCTCGTGGCTGCTATTTCTACCTACCGACCTACTAAAGGAAGCCACATTGGACTTAATAACTTTTTTTATCATACTCATACTTGCTCTGTAGAGCTGGTGATTATTGAGACCTCTATAATCGATTATAAGTAGTGAACATTGGATTACTAGGCCGAAGGGCTAACATAAACATAGCTCCCATTTGAAGTAGTTGAATGGTGTCAAACACCATTATTTAAAAATTAGATTGATGTCTTTAGTCGAATCTTCAGTTAGTCTCCTCCCTGACGGGTTTCACATTTTGTTGTGGGGAGGCTTATGTCTATTCTACGGCTGCACGACCAGCTGGAGATTTAGATAACTAAGAAAACCCAAAAGGGAGTAGAAGGTTTAAAACGGTGTGTGATGGTTAAATCTCCGGCTACTTGCGTGGCTGGAGATTTTTAAGGTTCTACTGGTTGTGAAGGGTGAAATTGGTAAAGTCTCCGGCTATTTGCGTGGCCTGAGATTTTTAAGGTTATAAAAAGGTTTAAAAAGGGTTAAGTCTTCAATTACTTACGAAACTGGAGATCTTATTTGTGGTAGCAAATAATAGTAGGACCGTCGTCCTAGTTCTTTAGAACAAAGAATAGGAGTGTCTTTCCTAGTTTGCCGTAAGCTAAGCAAAATACTAGGAGCGTCTTTCCTAGTTTGCCGTTAGGTAAGCAAAAGACTAAGAGCATCTTTCCTAGTTCGTCGCATGGCGAATGAAGACCAAAAGGAAGCACACTAAGTTGTTGGTTACTGGCCCGGCCGACTTCTTGGTGTGTGTATCCTAATGGTTGACAGGCCGAGAGTTTTACAGGAACTCATCTGGAAGTGACCTCGGTTGCGAAGCTCCACCGGAAGCTATATTCTGGTACCATGGAAGATAGTGCCCATTTGAGTTTGAGGTTTGAGTTTTACCCTATGCTCAAACCCTATCTATGAGGTAGGCCCCCTAGTGGGAGTATCATGGTGGCATGGTTTATTCCGAATGCGGAGACACATGGTTTTCAAGATTCTTTTCTTGAATTCAAGAGGTGTTAGATAGACCTCGCCTCCAAAGCAAGCAACAACAACTTTGCGACCGAGATAGCTTGCTATGTCGGGGTTAATGGTCAGGACCCAATCTCACTCCAATGGAGGTAGGCCTCCCGTGGGGTAGAGCCGGCAATCGGCAGGTGCTAACGTAAAACCAAAAGAGGATTCTTCAGTTAGTCTATGGTAACATCGGCAGCTTGTAATCTTGCCCACATTTTTGAAGAATTATTCACGGATCATTGGGTGATACTTTGATCATGATCGATTATATATACCCACAGCTTTATTTCCTGAAACCTTTGCCTCTTAAGAATTGTTTTGACCAATAAACGGTAAAATACCAACCAAAACAAATAAACCAAGAAGTTCAAGTTCGCCATTAAACAAGAGCCTTCTATTAAAATAAGGGCTTAAAGTTGATCATAAGCCGATTCACGAAATCCTGGCATAAGCTAATGTCTGTTTAAATTTAAATGAGAGATCTCTTTTAATTATCAAGCACTTTTACTAGCTCTTACGGGCAGAAAATTTCATTGAAGACCGTAAAAAAGAGCGAATCGTAACGTTACTTTGAAATATTTTTAGGAAAACACCAACCTGCTAAAACGTACCCCATAAAATCGGTCTCTTCCCAGAGATGGCAGTATAACTGTTCTCCGAATTAGTGTTAGAAAAGTTTTTTTTCTACACTCAAAATATTATTATTATGTTGGCGGTCATGAGCAATGTTCGAATTGTCAAACGGTCAAACGATAATTATCTTAATCTGTGTGGAATAACCTTTTCGAAAGTCCTTTATCTCACCAAATCAATGTATTATCAAACAATATGACTCAAAAAGCTGCCAAAATCGTTAATCCACTCGAAAATATCCGCTGATAAACTCAACAAAAAGGAAACGAATATAATATATGTAGTATCTATACTTGTTGGACATCGCAAAGGTTTCGACAGCGCTTGCATAAAATGACTACTATTGAAAGTCTCGGAACATTGACTTCCTAATCATATTGCAAGAATAATCGTACATTTCCTAACCCATGGCCTTTGTTATGTTCAGGTAGAAAAACGCGTATCATCACCCAAGAGAAATAAATCTGAGAATTATTGCTGGAGCCCCTCAAGGATCAAATCTCGGACCGCTGCATTGAATTTTTACACTACTGATCAACTTGCTAACATACCAGAAACAAAGACGAAGCTTTGTACAGATGACTACATCATGTACTCCAGCACTTTTTCACCAGTGATTGCGAGAGTACAATAAAAACCTATAGGAATACTAGAGTGATTTTTCAAAAAAAAAACATAAAATTCTGAAAAGTGCATGGAATCTTTATTTGAATCAATAGTACGGTCAATATAATTTTATGTTTGAAGATTATTTCATGCAAATGTTTGCCACGGCTGCGCCTCAAATGGTCCATCCGCTTAGTCCAATTTTGGCATACTCTTTCTAACATTCCGGCCGGTATCTCACGAATAAATTCTTCAATGTTGGCTTCCAGTACGTCAATCAAAGCGCGCTTGTCGCTATAGACATGAGCCTTAAAATAGCCCCACAAGAAATAGTCTAGAGGCGTTAAATCGCACGATCTAGGCGGCCAATTGACCGGTCCCAAACATGAAATGAACTGTTCACCGAACTCGCCTCTCAATTGGTCCAATGTTACGCGTGCTGTTTGGCATGAGTGGCACCATCTTGTTGAAACCACATGTCATGCAAGTCAAACTCTTCCATTTCGCGCAAAAAAAAGTTTGTTATCATCGCACGGTAGCGCTCACCATTCACAGTATCGTTGCGATTCGCATCATCTTTGAAAAAATACGGCCCAATGATTCCACCAGTCCATAATCCGTACCAAACAGTGGCTTTCTCTGGATGAATTGGAAACTCTTGCAATGCTTCTGGCTGCTCTTTACTCCATATACGGCAGTTTTGCTTGTTCACGTACCCATTCAACCAGAAATGAGCTTCGTCGCTGAACACAATTTTTCCATAAAAAAGTGGATATTGGGCCAACTTTTCAAGAAACGAAAATTCGGCGTTGTGGTAGGTCGTTCGGCTTCAATTCTTGCACTTGCTGGCTTCACATCTAAATACTTCCACAAACTTTTCCACGTAGTGGAGTAACAGAGACCCAATTGCTGCGAACGGCGCCGAATCGATAGTTCTAGGTCATCACTAACACTGGCCGATACAGCTGCGATATTTTCCTCAGTTCGCACTCTACGGTTTAATGTCCAACAATGTAAATTTGGTGCGAAATTTAGTAACAATAGCCCGAATAGCCGCCTCAGTAGGTCGATTAAACTGACCATAAAATCTTCCATTCGATGAACTTTCTTAACAGAGCACACATTTTGATAATAAAATTCAATAATTTGCAATCGTTGTTCGTTTGTAAGACGATTCATGGTTAAATTATAGACCAAACTGAAGATGTTTGACAGTGACACAAAACACGAAACGTGCGTGAGCTATCAAAACCAGTGTTGCCAAAATAGCAAAAAATCACTCATTACAACAATTTCTCCATACTCTGTTTATAAGCCAACAATTTGTCGAACATAATAAGTAAGGAAGGAGATTGGATGAAAGATTTGCCAAGTGTGAAGTATTAATGTATATTGAAGAGGTTTTTTTAAAATATTTTTGTTGATTTTTGAAGAAAATTAAAACTGGACTATTTTTTTTTTTTGAAATGTTGTTTCTGGAATAATAAAACTTAAAGTTGGCATACTAAATTTTGTTCTACATACCATAAATGTATATATTAAAATTTATTTCTTTAACCTTTTATAATTTTTGTTCTCGCATTTATTTATATTCTCAGAAATCACATAGGATTCTGTTTTTAGCTGAATCTTATGCTTATGATCATTTTTCTCTAATAACATTATTTTATTTTAAATTCCAAGACTTTTTTTTTGTAGTTCTGTTCTTCTAAAATTTAAGAGACGTACTACCGTGCATAAAATATTTATAAATTCAATTTGTAAATTATTTCAATACATAAATAAATACATTAATTGAGCGATAGATCTCTTAGTCTAAAAAACACCCTTTAATATTTTATTTTTTTTTCATTTCTTGTATTAAATAAAAATTATGTGAGTTGTGTTTGTTTTCTTGTTTTGTTAGTCGTTTTCTTTTCTTTTTTTTTTAACGTCTAGTGACCATTTGATATGTTGTCGAATTTGAATAATTAAAAATTATGACAAATGAGGTATGAAATCGTAAGAAAATTTACGGAATTAATAGAATTGGTTGTTTTTGTGTTATGTTTTGTGTGTTGAATAAGTAGGTTCATAACTATGTATGTAAATTTTGAAAAGAAGATGACCTTGGGATATCAAGGGCAATGATTAGATCTAGACATATTTTGAAGACAGATAGGCTTAAATGCCATAAGATCAAGTGCGCTAAATATTCATTAAAAATCGATGAAACAAACAGCTGGTTCACGCATACTTGCTCCTTTGTTCAATTGACTTTGAATTAAAAAAAAAAAAAACACTTTAAAAGCCTAAAATTTGTTCTTCGAATTGTTTTAGCGATTCCTTAATAGCATCCGTCTGGTTTCATAAAAAACTTTATTCATTTTTGATTAAAATTGAACAATCGATGTAAGTCCGTTTAATTTCTCAGAACTACCATGAAAAAAATCCGAAATTTTAGATTTATTAATTTATGAGAACAGAATTTAAAAAAAAAAACTCGTTGCACAGCGGTTTTTGTAAAATCTTATTTTTATATACCTGTATTAATTTTAAAAAGCATTTTAGAATGCAAACTTGAATATTCAGAAAGTCCAAAATGAAAAAAAAAAAACAAAAACGATTCTTTGGATATATAGATAGTGTTGGTAAAAGGTACATGTAAAATTATTTCAAATTAAACTGTAGATCGTACTTATTTATTCACATAGACAATTTGCATC
Organism: Chrysotoxum bicinctum; assembly: GCA_911387755.1. Lineage (NCBI taxonomy): Eukaryota > Metazoa > Arthropoda > Insecta > Diptera > Syrphidae > Chrysotoxum > Chrysotoxum bicinctum. The sequence goes on from OU426990.1 coordinate 40,912,611, forward strand.
AACATCATAGCAGCCGTTTTCGAGAAAAACCTATCACTAATTTTTGATAAAAGAACTTAGAAAAGTTTTAAAATCTTCTAGAAGTTGGTCTTCGAAATATTTGTAGCGATCTGGTATAAGCAGGGCCGCCGCTACCATATGTGCAAAATGTGCGGCGCACAAGGGCGCCAACGTCTAGGGGCGGAAAATTAAGAGATCGATCTAACTCAACCTATGCAGCATACTCCAAAAGTTTTCCTTTAGCTATTGGAACTTGTTTACATTTGACCGTTCACTACGTAGTTCCAAACACAATATCTACTACAAATCTTTATTCATACATATTTTGTTTGTGACTGTCGCCTCTCAAACCAAATAACCTCTTCGAGTGCAGTCATCGGGAAAAGAAAACCAACGGTAAAAAAAATGTTTCTAAATATTTATGTTTCTTTTTAAATAAGGGTTTACGAATAGTTTTTAATTAATTTTGGAATTGAATTGATAAATAACTTAAATGTCAACGAATTGAACAAAATCGAAATAACCCAGAAATTTAACGTTTCATTGGTTGTTCGAATTTAAGCTTTCAATTATTGACATTCAGAGTTCAGACTCAATTTATATCAAATATAGTTCCCACACAAGCCAAAAAATGTCAAATTTCATCAAAGCACACCTCAGATCCGGAAGTAAATGATTAAGTGTTTCAAAAAGAAAGTGGAAACAAAAACTTTTAAAAATATCAAAAACCACTTTGTCTTCTTTCTGTCAAGCTATAAACTATTGGGTTTTACCAAAGGATTGATTTGACATACATTGTTTCTTATGATAGTTTTCACAAGATTTAAATTCAACAAAAATGCTGTTTTTAATTTTCGTATATAGTATGTAATTTATTATTTTTAATCACTTGCTGCAACTACTTTATTTGAGATCTCAACGACTAGTAATCATTATGATTTTTAATTATAATTCAAGAACATACGTATGTTTCGTTAAATATAAATTGAGAGCTTATTCAGCGTTTACTCTAAGGTGTTAACTTTTAACTTTTATTTACTACTATTTTAATTTTTTATTTATTTTGAAATAGGAATTCAAGCTAAAATTCAAATGTATTTAATACTTATAATTTATAAATTGTATGGCATTAACATATATACATAAATTAAAAACTGTGCTAGTAACTCGAATCTTTGTATTTTATATGAAAAATGGTTTTGTTGAAGAAAATTATTCGCAATCGCCATATTTTTTATTTCCTCTTAACCTTCCTATACTCGCGCATTGGTCTCTCAGACCGACAAATCATTAATTCTTTGTTTTCTTGAAAAATATAATCCTTGCCCCCCTGAAGTTTTCAGTAGCTTCCTAAATATGTGTTCTCCATCGTTTAGCTGGGCGCAAGCGCATATGCCGAGTAGACGTGTTCCTTTTTTGTGAGTTTTCGGTCCCTCAGACCGACGCGAGAATAAGTCCAGATTGCTTCGATTTACGAAAAAATGAAGATTGAATCTTTTTTTATACTTTTTTATAATAACTATTATATTTCTTTTCATATAATTATTAAGTTTTTTTTTTTTTCTTAAAGAAAATATTTTTTTTTATTATTTTAGTTAAGGTCCAAAAAAATATTGAACTTTTTGAGAGGTTAGTTTGAAAGGGTATTGCTTCCAAATAAAGTAATAATTCCTATATTTTTTTATTTGTTTTATTCAATTATATTATTTTCTTAAAAATAAATGGCAGAACTACTTAAAGAGAATAGATATTCAAGAAAATACAGACGAAAAAAAGTCTCGGTCTGAGAGACCGTGCGCGAGTATACGTGTGTTGTCAAAACGCGCGAGTATAGGAAGGTTAAAATAAAATGCACGACTGGGTCGCACGAACTTGCTCTTATGTAAAAGACTAAGAATTTCAAAAATGAATGCTATTAGAGAAAAACTGTTCATAAACATAAAGTTCACTACTCTTTTAGTAGTAGCTGGAGCTGAGAACATGATGCTATGTGATGCAAGCAAATATTAGTTTATGCAAGAACAAAATTTATAACAAAGTTATAAGTTATAAGTCAAATAATCTTTTATATACAAATTTTTAAAACATTTATTTTATTACTTTACGAATAAAAAATAAATTTCCAAAAAAAAAATATTTAGCCGTTTTTTGAGATATTGAATTTTCAAAAAAAAAAAAACGTACAAAATTTCATTAAAATCCGTTCAGCCGGTAATGAGAAATTCTCAAATCGTCATAATGATACATTCAGTAATATATTGATTTCAATTTTTTTTTGTTTAATTTTAGAACGTAAAAATTTATCAAAATTCTCGGAGACGTTTTCGAGAAAAACACGATTTTCGAAAACTTTTATTTATCATGTTTAAAAAAAATCAAGCATGGGGTTTTCGAAATATTGAGTTTCGAAAAAAAAAATTTGAAATAAAAAAAAAAAAGATTTGAAAATTTGAATGCACAGGAATATTTTAATCTTTAAATTTTTTGATTTTTGTTTAAATCTGTTGAAGATTGTTTAAAAAAAAAATTTATAAAATTTCGAAAAAATCGTATTGCAGGTACAGTTATTTTTGGTCTTAAAAAAAAGAAGAAAAATAAACGTGTGGGAAAACAAGATTTCGAGACCCACTTTTTTCGTCTTCGCTATCATCGTAATGTCAACATTAATCAAGAAAATCTTGTAAAATTAAAAAGAAATGCTTTTTTTTTGCTTTAATCTTGCAAAGCTTTGACTTAAAACTTATTTTGTGAGAGACAAGATAATTTTAATTTTATGTTTGTATTAAAATAATAGGTGCTCAAAGTGTCTTCCTTAGTTTTGTATTCATGTTAGAGCTAGAGAATTATTTTTTTTTTTTCAAAAATTAACCAAAAGAAACAATTTGTTTTTTAAACTTTTTAGAAACTTTTATATTATGAGTACGTCAAAAATCAGCAAAAATGGTTCTACGGAAATTAATGTCTTAATAATTAGTAATTATTGAATTATAGACCGTTAAAATTAAGAAAAAATAGAAAAAATTATATCAATTTTCCAAATCGATTTTGTAGAATTTTTATGGTGGATACCGTTGTTTTTAGATAAAATAAAAAAAAATCCCCTATATTGTAAGTAGCTAGTGTAACGAAACTGTCACTTTTTCAATTTAAAAAAAAATCAGGTTTTGGAATTGTTGAGTTTTGCAAAAACAAATTTAATTTTTTTTTCTTAAAAATCCAAAATAATCCTATTATTTTTTTTTTGGATTGAAATCAGTTTCACTGTTTTTTGAGAGACTTAAAAACAAAACAATTTCTATAGGAGTTAAATTAATAATTTTTAGCATTTTTTTACTAACTTTTAACATATTTTTTCGCGAAAAAAATACGTAATTTTATACGAAACATGGTGACCCATGGAAAAAAAAAATTATCATTGTAGGAACATTTTGAGCAGCTTAGCTTCCAAATAGATATACTAGAAACTGAACCAATGGATCCAATGGATCTGAGTTTTTGGGCAATTATGAATGTATGCATAATAAGATTCAAAAATCATTGGAGTTGTTTCTTAAAAACATTTTTTTAAATAAAATTTCTTCAAATTTTGATGAAAATATTTCTTTAATAAAAAAAAAAATTTCGAACAGTATCATATTAAATTTTTATACAAGAAAAGTGCTTTAATACAAAAATGCATTGTTTAAAAATTTTTATATGCAATGTTATAAAAGGTGCTTAAATTTTAAGGGCCGATGTTGATTTTGAATAAAACACAAATTATTTAGGAAATTATTGTCATTTCTTTTTATTATGATGTATTGGTATGGTTCAATTATGTATGGTACAAAATATTGGCCAAATGGCCTCCGCGACTTCGGCGGCACACCTCCATCCGATGGTCCAAATTATCGATGACGCTGAGGCAATTGAGGTTCTATGCCGTTAATGTGCCGAATTATCAAATAACCCCAAAGAAAGAAGTCCAACGCGGTCAAATCACATGAGCTTGGCGGCCAATTGACATCGCCACCATGTGAGATAACACGGCCATTTAATTTGTCGCCCAAAAGGGCCATTGTACATCCATTTCTTCCAATTCGGGCCATAAAAAGTTCGTTATCATCTCACGATCGCGAACACCATTCACAGTAACTGCCTGACCGGCCTTATTTTGGAAAAAATACGGCCCGATGATGCCCCTAGCCGATAAACCGCACCAAACAGTCACTCTTTGTGGGTGCATTTGTTTTTCGACAAGCACTCTTGGATTATCATATGCCCAAATGCACCACTGAGGTGAAAATGTGCCTCATCACTGAAGATGATTTTCTTCGAAAATTGATCATCCACTGTTGCCATTTCTTGCCACCATTCTGACCATTGACGACGCTTGAAATGGTCAAGAGGCTTTAGTTGTTGAGTCAATTGCACCTTGTAAGCGTGTAAATGCAAGTCTTTATGCATATTGTTCATCAACGACGAGCGTGAGAGGTGCAATTTTTAGACACGACGACGAGTTGAGGTGGACGGCTCTTCAGCCACACTATCGCGAACGGCAGCAATATTTTCTGCAGTACGAGCAGTAGGAGCATGCACTGGTGTTTTCGCATCTCCTACAGACCCGGTTTGCTCAAATTTTGGCACGATTTTTCCGATTGTACGCACATTTGGATGATTAAATTGATAACTTTAATAAGCCTGAATAACTTTAACGCGTTGCTCGATTGTGTATCTTTCCATGGTTCAAATGGAGTTAGTCTGAAATTGTGAAATGTCAAATGAAATGCAGAAAAAAACTTGACGTTGAGGTGTGGTTCACATTCAACATCGACACTTAAAATTTAACCACCGTTTATTTTCTGGTACCATGGGAAATAGAGCACGTCATTTGTGTGGAAAACGGGTGGTTTCTGTGTCGCAAGACACTTGACGTCCCTGCCTTTGACTATAATATGAGGTAGGCCTCCTTGTGTGAGTATCGTGGTGGCTGTGGTTGCTCAAAATTGCAGAAATAAATGGTGTCCAAGTTTTTTTTTGTGGAAGAGGCGCTAGATAGGCCTCACTCCTTAGCAAAGGATGTGAACAAGCCTTACCAATGTTTGCAGAACTGCTATTAGGGTGGCGTCATAATATCTCAGGGTGGTTTTCAGGGGTTAATTTGACTCCGTTACTGTGGGTAGGCCTGCCTTAATTGGTAGGTATTCACGTCAAACGAATTTGTGGTTCTTTCGTTACTGTCAGCTAATTTTCTAGGTTCGGATTCGAAAGCACTTATTCAATGAAAATCTAATAAATCTCCTTCTAAGATACATCCTTTTTTCGCTTCTGCAAATAATGTATGTAGCTAAACAGGGTGAGACATCGAGTGGTTTCTTTTTAAAGCATAGGTTATTTTGACACTGACAGCTATTTCTCGTTTGAAATTTTGACAGAAAGTCAGTATCATACCTCCGCGGAACGAAATGAGTCGCCTTACGCTTGAACAACGTTGGGAAATATTGAACACTTATTTCCAAAGTGAGTGCGCTGTGCAGCTCAAACAGTGCGTTTCTTGAAAAGAAGTTGTGAAGGCGCACGACTATATCCGCTTCGTTATCGCTTGAACGACGTTGTTCATTTTATCGCATTTCTTAAAAGAAACTTGTATCTGGCCCACCCTTTATAAGAAACAAAAATGCTTAAATAGACATGCATGGATAACCACAGAAAGTATACTTAGTACAAATACATCAAATGCAAATCTAATAACATTTACAAACTGTCCCAACCACATCATATCCGTAATAATTTGAAGCACTTCAAACTTCAGCGGCTTAGGCTAAAACCCAACTTTTTAACCAACATTTTTTTTTTGTTTTAGGAAGCTATATTGCCAAAATATAGATGTCAGATTATTTACATAGTTCGAAATTGTAGTAACGTTCAAAATTATTACTAAAATGATCAAAATGTATAGAAATATGTAATACGGGAAATTAAGACAATTTTTGCAAATAACGGTAAAATCCTTTTCCTCTCAAGCGAATTTTTTGATCACAACTTGAGATGGAGTATTATTTTATATACTTCAAAATTACTTCTACAAAGCTTAGTAAAAATCATTCGGACTGTTCTAGAAAAAAAATTTGGGAAACCCGATATCGTCCTTTGGCACCTACCCGTTTTTAATAAACCTAAGCAAAATTTTGGATTTAACTCCATAACAAACAAATGCTCTTGTCCTAAATTGAACAAAATCGGAACACCCGTCTATCAAGGCTCTAGCGCAGTCTCGATTGAAAATTCGCATAGACGAATGAACGGAAGCATAGATTCACAGACTTTTGGGCTGTAAGACGAAACCTCTGTGCTGGGCATTTCTACCATCGCAGTGTTCAGTTTGATTATGACCTTGGAATTTTTTTTTATGAAGTCCTAAGTTAAAAATATTAAGTTCCCCTGGTCCGTACAAGTTCGCGCTCTGTCGCTAAGCCCTTTCTCAAGAATTCCATCAAAACCCCCCGAATTCTTTAGCTAGTTACGGCTTTGAATCAACAAGTTCTCATGCTCCTCAGTCTTCGACCATTAACCAAAAGCAAAATTAAACATAAATAACAAAACTATTCTTATTCAGCCTTGAAGGCAGACTTAATCTACATTTTTGTATTCCTAGGAATTTCCCCCAAAACAGGGCGTAGTTCTTTTATAGCGCGCATCATTATTAATAAAAATCTTCGAGAATTTGAAAGCCTCCTCTATCTCATAAGCAATATGGATTAATTTTAATTTACATAACTTTATTCAGATCCATTGTTCATGATGTTGTGTGGATTCCAAGTCTAATTGAGAAATCGAAATAATTAAAATTCAAAATGTGAAAACAATATAACACACACAGCACTAGCTAATGCTTATTAATAGACATTACGTTTGGCCTGCTGCCTGCTGCTGTTGCTTCTGCTGATGGTGGATGTTGGCCGTTGTTGGTTTGGTGCTAATCGAAACCCCTTTAGCCACTTGGATAGCAATAATTTTTTCATTCCTTACCACAATAATGCATCGGACTAAGACCAAAAGTTATGTTCTGTTGGTCGGGAAACTAGATACTTTGCCGCTCAGTGGGATAGAAATGGCTTTTGTTTTCGTCGAAGTTCGATACTTTTTTAGTTTACGATCTCAAGGAAGTGTTTCATTTTACATTACCGTGAAACTTGTCTTTTGGAAAATATTGATGGTGCTTTGTTCCGCTGTATATGTCGGGCGAAGATATTTTTTTTGGTTCGATATAGCTAATCAACATAAGAAATTAATTAAAACGAAATTAATTTGGGTGTTTTAGTGTTGGTTTTATAACCTCTTATGTTTAATCTCGTATGCAAGATCAGGAAATGATATTTTTATGTTAATCTAATCCACATTTGGTAGGTATATTCTTTTATTGTTGTTATTAATTTGAAAGGTGAAATTTTAATTGATTTATGAATAGATGATCTGAAAAGGTGGAAACTGTAGACGTTTGCAACTTCTATGCAATGAAAGACATTTTTTGAACAATAAAATATTTTTGAAATTTAACACTTTATAAGAAATATTCGGTGGTTCTGTAGATCCTTTAAGTTGCATAATTAGACTCGGTTAAGTTGTCCTTGTGATTCTTCCAGTTGTCCTCTCAGAGAATCCCAAAATTCTGTTGAAAAAAATATATAGATTCAATTTTTTTTGAAATAATGAAAATTGAGAATTTTCTTAGCTGAGTGAGGTTTATATACTCGTAGCTAAGCTACCAGCTTCGCAGCTGACACACTTAGAGCAGAGTTGGTACATTGTGATACCACATGAATCTAGAGATTTTCGCCTTACTTGTTAAACCGCTCCAAATGGTCCTTATGAAGCGAGAGAGTCTGCAAGTGTTTATATTAATTAGATCACTAGGTTCCTCGAAAAAAAAACTCTCTGCTTCTGTGGGATCGAGCAGGGCTTTTTTATAGAAGGTTAGGAACTAATTCTCCCTCTTCCTAGTTCATACAGCTTCTGCAAAAATCGGAGCTGATGTTCAATCTACTTAAGATCAAGCATTGGGCCAGTGTATTTTGTTATCAGATAGGTTATATAATTAAGAACACAAGGAAATACAAAATTCCTCAGCTAGACCCTCTATCGATTAAAGGTGTTCCACTTACTTTTTCAGATGAAGCTAAATATCTGGGCCTTATTTTAGATAAAAAGTTAAGTTGGAAACCTAATATACAGGAAAGAGTTAGAAAAGCCACAGTAATTCTCTTTTCTTGTAAGAAAGACGTGGGGAACAAGTGGAGCTTGTCTCCAAAAGTCACTCACTGGCTACAATATACTGCGGTCATCAGACCGATACTCACTTACGGGGTGACCGTATGGTGGACGGCCTTAGATAAAGCGACAAATCGCGATAAACTAAGCAAAGTACAACGTTCAGCGTGTATGTGCATCAGCGGAGCTCTCCGATCGACACGTTCCGCTGCACTAGACATACTTCTCAATCTGACACACCTAGATATTTACAGCAAACAAATGGCCGTGAGTACAGCCGTATGTCTCAAAGCCATCTCTCAATTGACCATTACTCTATTAGCCACACCACTATTCTGAATTTATTCCCAAGTCACTCTGACTATGTCACTCCCTTGTTGGTTTTCGATAAAAACTTTGAAGTCACCATTCCCTCAAGGTCAGCTTGGGAAGAAGGGGTTTTGATAGAAAATAAATCAGTACATTTTTATACAGATGAATCGAAGAATGAAAACGGAGTACTCAGATGGACTAAAGCTTAGTCTCTCCTTCCGCCTTCCGTAATAGGTGTCATAACTGGATACTGTCTCATAGGTAGACACGCCGCACGACTTGATGTACTCAAACGATTTTTGCAGGACTTGCAGACAATCCCACACCTTCTTTGTACATGCCCTGCTCTCTCTTATAGACGCAAACTTTATCTACACTGAAAATAAATTCCTAGGTAATATTGACAAAAACGTTTTGTTGACCTTTAACAAAACAATTTTATCGTTTTGATAAAATTTTTGTCAATACGAAAGAATGATTTTGTTGATTTCACAAAATGTTTATAATCCAGCATGATTTTTTGTCAGTTTAACAAAATATGCTCTACAAATAATATTGTAAGTTTAACAAACCAAGTTTTGTTAATATAACAAAATAAAACAGAGATTTTTGTCGCATCGACAAACTTTTTTGTGATGTTAGCAAAAGGTTTGTTGTATCTACTCTACAAAAAATCTGTTTTGTAAATGTTTGTAAATATCACAAAGTTTTTGTTAATTTTTTTTTGTCAATTTAACAAAAAATGAAAACATTTTTGTTAAAATGACAAATATTTTGTTTTAGGGTTAAATTATTTTGTAATATTGATAAAATAATATTATCAGATAGATAAAACTATATTGTAAGGAAACCAAAAAATTTCTTTTGTGTATGATACAGTTCACACTTGGTTCTTGTTAAAAAATCGATGTAAGATTAACTGAACGTAACAAAAATTGGGTTTTGTCCATACGCCCTCACAGATGGTTGCATGTGAGATCGTAGGGACGAAACGCCATTTTTTGTGGATTAAATCCCAAAAAAACTATTTTGACAAAATTAATTTTGTTTTTTGTGGATTCAACAAAATAAATTTGTAAAATTGACAAAATATTTTGTTAATTTAACAAAATATAACAAGAAATTTGTGTTAATTTAACAAAATATTTTGTTAATGTAACAAAACAATTTTGTTAATTTAACAAAACAATTTTGTTAATTTAACAAAACAATTTTGTTAATTTAACAAAACAATTTTGTTAATTTAACAAAACAATTTTGTTAATTTAACAAAACAATTTTGTTAATTTAACAAAACAATTTTGTTAATTTAACAAAACAATTTTGTTAATTTAACAAAACAATTTTGTTTATTTAACAAAAAATTTTTGTTAATCCGATAATAATAAAAAAAACAATAACACTAACAAAAAATTTGTTGATACAAGAAAAGAATTGTTAATATGACAAATTAATTTTGTAAATTCTACGAAATTTTGTCATATTGACAAAATATTTTTGTTATTTCAACAAATTTATCTGTTAGCATAACAAAAAAATTTTGTGGATACAACAAAATATTTTTTGTTACCTCAACAAAATTCTATAATTTTTGTCAATTTGATAAAACTTTTTGTTGGACGTATATTGACAAAATTTTTGTCAAATCAACCTAGATTTTTATCATATATATCGTACCTAGATTTTATTTTCAGTGTAGGAGAATATTTCTATAATGAACCAAGCGATCTCATAAACCCAGACATTAAAAGTCTCCTTCGCTTCATCAGAAGTTCCAAATGGGTTTAACTAGTAGGGAACCTTTTTGTTCCCTATTAGATTGTGGTATCACAATGGACCTCTACTGGTCTAAGAGTGTCAGACGCTTTAATGACAGCCACTTAAACCTAACCTGTATGTCAATCTATACCTGGATCTACATCCTAAAAATAACGGTACCTCAAAATCTTATCTAAAAAATAACACTAAAGATTTTGATTAAAAAAATCTGTATAATTTTGTAGCTAATCCCTTCAGCAAAATAAAATTTTATTGCTTTTACTGATTGCGTTCAAAGGATTCCCATAAAAATTCGTTGAAAATTTATGTAACATTGCATATAAAAATTTTTAAACAATGCATTTTTGTATTAAAGCACTTTTTGTATAAAAATTGAATATATTAAATATGGGCTTATGATTATGTTCGAAATTATTTTTTTTTCCTTAAGAAATATTTTTTATCAAAATTTGAAGAAATTTTATTCAAAAAAATGTTCTTAAAAAAAAAACTACAAAGATTTTTGAATCTTATTCTGCATACATTCATAATTGCTCAAAAAATCAGATAATTTTCAGTTTCCAGTATCCATTTGGAAGTTAAGCTGCTCAAAATGTTCTTAAAATGATAATGATAATTTTTTTCCATGGGTCACCGTGTCTTTGAATTTTTTGGATACATTTTTTTTTTTTTGCGAAAAAAAAAATATTAAGAAACCATTACAATGACTATTAATTTTATGCTTATGAAATTTTTTTCTCTAATAACACTCATTTTTGAAATTCTTAGTCTATTACATAGGAGCAAGTTCGTGCGGCGCAGTCGTGCATTTTATTTGTATTAAATTATATTTTTAAGAAAAATACGATGATCGAAAACTGTTTTTAACATTTGTGTGGTGAGTACCGTTACTTAAGAAAAATTATTTTTTTTTGCTTACAACTTATAGATTCTATTCAAAAACTTTTCAGGAGCTACATATATCTATTAAGTTTCAAAAAATCGATCATGAGGTTTTCGAAGTAGTTTTGAATAAAAAATTTATTTACAAAATATCATTCAGAACTTTGGAGGGAAAATTATAAAAATCGGTCTTACCGTTTTTTGAGAAAATCAAAAAATCGGTTTAAGTACCATTAATAACCATTTTTCGGAATGAAATTTTGTAAATTTTTGTTTTAAGAATCCGTGGAACGTAGCTGTCATACAAAACAGCATGTGCTCGGGGTAGGCTTCCTAGTCAGCGAAAAAATGAAGTCTACCATCATCGGCTTTAACGCTATAAGCGAAAGGCTATGCACCCTTCGCGTGCGAGCCAAATTTACGAACATCAGCCTCATTAACGTTCACGGACCTACGGAGGAGTCCTCAGACGAAGAAAAAGAGACTTACTACGAACAAGTCGAGAGGGCCCTCAATGCCTGTCCAAGGTATGATGTTAAAATCATCCTTGAGGATTTGAACGCAAAAATAGGTCGGGAGCCGGTATTCAGGCATTACGCAGGCACCCATAGTTTGCATGAGAACACTAATGACAATGGACTTCGAGTCTTAGAATTGGCAGCATCGAAAAACATGGTCGTTGCGAGTACCAGGTTCCCGCGTAAAGATATCTACAAAGCCACCTGGGTATCACCTGATGGAGTCACTCGTAACCAAATAGACCACGTGTTGATAGACCGTCGCCACTACTCGAACTTGATGACGGTACGAACGTACCGAGGTGCCAATATCGACTCGGATCACTATCTTGTTGGTATGGTTTTCCGAGGGCGGATTGCCTTGCGAAGACGCATTGCATCCGCCGATCAGGTTCGAATCAACACGGCTGCCCTGCGCAATGAAAACACCACAGTAACACCTTTGGTAATGCGTTAGGACTCGCCCTAGAAACACCTGATTTAGGGAGAGTAAGTCCTGGAGCCAGTATGCTGGGCGTAAATGAGAAGTGGACACGCCTTAAGAATATTGTCATTAGTACTGCCAACTCCATCTTAGGCAGCAGTCGTAAAAATCAGAACGACTGGTTTGATGATGAATGCAAGCTAGCGTCTGAACGTAAGAATGTTGCGTACCGAGCAATGCAACAATCTCATAGAACGCGAGCACGCGAAGAGGAATATAAAGAGCTCAGAAAAATAGAAAAACGGCTACACAGCTCACTGCGGAAGTGGAGGCTCCACTACTTCAAGAAGAATACCCTATGTTGCCGCCACCAAGCATAGAAGAGGTTGAGAAGGCTATAGGCCGGCTTAAACAGAACAAAGCCCCGGGAGCCGATGGCATACCAGCCGAATTATTCCATCACGGCGGGCCAGCCTTACGTCAAGCAATTCATGATATTATAGTACAGGTATGGGAGCAGGAAGAAATGCCAGAAGACTGGCGAAAAGGCATAATATGCCCCATACATAAGAAGGGAGATGTCACAACGTGCCAGCAATTATAGAGGTATCACGTTGTTGAGTACCGCCTATAAGATACTCTCCTCTATCCTACAAGACCGGATAACCCCATACGCTAAAACCGTCATCGGACAATATCAGTGTGGTTTCATTCCAGGCAAATCAACAACTGATCAGATCTTTACCCTTAGGCAGGCGATGGAAAAATGTCTAGAATTTAACATCCCAACATACCATCTGTTTATAGACTTTAAGGCCGCCTGGCGCCTATGATAGCATAGCCAGGGTAGAACTTTACAAAGCCATGAGAGAATTCGGCATCCCAAATAAATTGACACGACTATGTAGGTTGACCATGACCAACGTAACAAGCCAAGTAAACATAGCCGGATTGCTATCCAGACCAATCAACATCTTTAATGGACTCCGACAAGGGGACGGTTTGGCCTGCCTCCTCTTCAACCTGGCGTTGGAGAAAGCAATCCGTGACTCTGGCACGGCAACAAGAGGGACCATCGTCAACAGGTCCAGCCAATTACTGACATCGACATCATCGGAAGACCCGAACAAGCTGTACACGATTCCTTCATCCAGATCGAGCAGGCGGCACAAAATCTGGGGCTGCACATTAGTGAAGGTAAAACAAAGTACATGGTGGCGTCGAATGCGAGAGGAACAGTTGGTCAAACAATCAAGGTTGCGGAGCACGAATTTGAAGTGGTGCAATCCTTTAAATACCTTGGGTCAATAGTAGCAGCCGATAACAATATAGAAGAAGAAATACGCGGGCGGCTTCTCAAATCCAACAGAGCCTACTAGAGTCTGTCAAAGCTCTTCAAATCCAGAAATCTCACCATAACTTCAAAACTGCTGCTGTACAGGACCATGGTCCTGCCAGTACTCACATATGGATCCGAGACTTGGGTGCTTAGCAAAAGGCACTCCGACCTCTTAGCTGCGTTCGAGAGAAAAGTCTTAAGGAGAATAATTGTTGGCCCCGTATGTGAGGAAGGACGATTCCGGAGACGGTACAATCATGAACTGTACGCAATCTACCTCGAAGCAGATATCGTGACAAAAATTAAGCTCGGTAGACTCCGGTGGGCAGGGCAACTAGCTCGCATGAGCGAAGAGGAACCTGCTCGGAAAGTTCTTTGTGGTACATTCTATGGTAGACGACAGCGTGGTACACCATGCTTGCGCTGGAGAGATGGCGTAGACCAGGACGCCCGAAGCCTTGGGGTGCGCAACTAGATGGTGTCGGCTAGAGACCGGGATAGGTGGAGAGACTTGTTGAAAGAGGCCAGGACCGGAACCCGGTTGTCGAGCCGATGATGATGATGGAACGGTTTTTGAGAAAAAAATATTTTATAAAATTAAAAAAAGTTCATATGGCAAATTAATAAATTTCAAAATGTTATGAGGGTGCATTTGTTTGGTTGGTACTAAAGAGAAGGCAGACTTTGAAACTATCTTCAGCTAAAAACTAATTGGCTGTTAAATGTTAGCTTAAATTGAAAGAGGAATATTTATTGCGCTAGATGGATAGTTGAAATACGGAAATGTTCTCACGTGGGCTTCTTGGCCTTTGATGAGTGTTCTTGGCTAATATCTTAAAATAATATCTCTTTAATAAATAACTACACCCAATAGCATATTGAAACTTCTTTTACCTAAACACGGCAGCATCATTGAACACTTGTAGTTAAGGTCGTCATATTTAACGTCACTGATAAATATCTCTCCAGAGGCTGTCATAAGCTTTATGGAAATTTCAGCCCAGATCTCATGAAATATCGAAGAAGTACACATTATTGCCATGTACTCGTGTATTTGCAATCGCAGAAATTCCTACCTACTGCTGGCTCTATCCACAACAAGTTGCCGCCTTGAATTCACATTGACCTGTCACAACGTGAATTATTGTCCTGACTATCAAATCACAAACCCATAATGTTGTCTTCCCATCTAAATCGAATGACCACCATTGTAAAGCTAAAAAAAAATACCTTTCAGCGTCTCATTCCATCATCGTCAGGGGGCTGAACGGCACGCTTTGGCCATTAAGCTTACAACATCTCTCGCGGGACATCGATCGCACAGATCAAATATTCCACGAACTAGCACTACTATCACACCTCCAGACATCATCAAACAAACGGCCAACATCGATTTACTCATATTTATTGGACCTTTTGTTTTAATTCATCTTTTGTTCTGCTTTTTTCCTTTTCTATATAAAAATTGTTTTTCAATAAAGTTGGTGGGCAAGGTACGGAGACCGGAGTCCGGAGACCAAGGTAGTCCGTAGTTAGCAGTGCGACCCATGTTATTGAAAATCGCACTGACACAAAAACCACTCCTTACAAACGATGTTAAACTAATAAAATAAATTCGTGATTTTAGTTATTGGCATTGTGATGTTCTTCAAGAGTGGAGTGCCGATTGCCCATGTGGCCCATCATCTTCGGAACGGAACTCGGTGTGCCCTCTTCTGGCCGGCCATCACTACCGAAGTGGTGAAGTGGAGGCTCTTGCCGGGCTGGGGCTTAAAGGTGCCTTAGGAGTCAATGTATGAATGGGGTGCCGGATGCCAACCACCATGACATCATAACTCACAACAATCGTTGATGGCTGCCAAGAAGCTAATAAGCTTCAGCTTCGATCGGTTTGCCCTCGATCCGATGGAGAAGCGTTTCCAAGTCAAGTCGAGAGCGGAGTGCGCATTCAATTGGATTTCATGAATTACAGGGAATGACTTTTGTCGATTGTGTGTTTGGGGGCATCTCTGCCAACAATGTCCGACAATGAATGGCGGAGTCCTCCAGAGAAGGAATTGTGGTGCACGATTTCGGTCATAGTGTGTCGACGACGACCGACGATACGATGGTGAGTTGACGGTGTGACGATGACGATAACGATAGCTATGCCAATTGCATCTTCCTTGAGTAATGTGTTGAGAACACCTGCTCCCAGCGACCTTCCATTGAAATTTGTTAAACCTCGAAAGGTGCCACCACAATACGACTATTGTCTATGGGAAACAAAAAAAAACATCATGGGGTGATTTGGTTATTATTGTTCACTCAGCAAAATAATGTTTTATCCGGTCAAAATTTATAGAATTAGAATTGGCTATAAAGCTCATTATGAGCTTGAGCATCTCTGGCACTGGGTCCAGTCGAGTGCGGTGGGAAATATAATTTTCTCAGAGATAATTTTTAATTTAATGACGATGGACCAATGTGGAATGGAAGCTTGTAAAATGATCAATTAGTGGTCTTTAAAATAAATTACTGTCAGTGTCGTTAGATTATTGGAAAATTAACATTTTAAAGTTTTTGTTTGACATGGCTAGGATTAATTTTATTAACATAATACGAATCTTTAAGACACCATTAGGTACTCTAAGTTTTCATTCATTTGGTGTGGACTGTGGAATGTTATAAGATTATCGCATCTGCTTTGAAATTATTTGTCTAATTATTTATTTATTAATATTTATATTCATTTATTAATTATAATATTTTCGAAAATACCATTTGGCTTTCGATTAGGGAAGAGAAGATTTTGACAGTTCACACCAGTAATGTTGTGTTATCTGTTGTTAATTTGTATCTGTTTAAAATTTTTCAGATACAATAGACCAATCACCAAAGTAAATTACGGTGTCGGACAAGACGGGCATATGTTCAAAGTTTGGTCCGTACTTATTTGGAAAAGACGATGGCATTACCTTCATCAACAGAAAGCTCTATCAATCTATGGTATCCAATTGGATGATATGCAATGTGATTATAGAGAATAAGTTTTGCAGGGTCCAGGTCAATAAAACAAGATGTTATCTGTTAAGCGACCGACATTTCGATGTGGAATGTGAATGTGGTTTAATTTTGAATACTTCTTCCGTATAGATCTGGCTGAATTTGAGCGGATGGTCTATGTTATCTTCATCGGCCGACTTGGTTTATTCGCATAGACCTGTGACTTTAAGAAACCCCACAAGAAGAAGTGTCTAGCAGGATTAAGTCGCATGACCTTGTTGGCCAATTCATGTTGCCTCTGCTTTGCTTTCGTATCCAAAAACTTGCCTCGTCGCTAAAGATGATTTTTCGGCTAAAATTTGCGGTCCTCTTCTATAAACGCTCCAAAACACAGTCGGCGAACAAACGGCTTTGTCTAAGGTCATGAACTTTAAAGTCCTAGGTTAGTTGGATCTTGTGCGGATGTAGCGCCAAGTCCCGATGCCAAATTCACCAAGCTGAAGTCCGTGAAATGCTGAGTTCTTGTGCACGGGGAGGAATTGACTGTCTCAAGTTCTGCAGTATACTTTTACCGGTGATGTTACCAGCCGATCTTGCTGATTGATAACCGAACTAGTCATCTTAAATTTGGGCAACAAAAGTTGAAAATTCGACTATGAAAGGCTAACGCAAAATGATCGCAACGCCTGCAACGTTTTCTGTAACGAACACTCATTTTGACAATTAAGTTTCTCTTCACTTATGTGACTTACCATAATGATTTGGCATCATTAATTGAATAATAAACAATAGATTTGTCAGATGTCACCAAAACAACATGGCCGTCTTAGGCCGCCAAGGCGCCAAAATTAACCCGCGTCAATTGAAAAACCCTTTATATTGTGGATTGCAGTAGAATGTGGGATTATACAATTTATTTTTTAATACCTTCAGCCGTCCCAGGTAGAATTTTTTTTTTTTTATAATCTACCCGCGCTCAAGGGATTATGATTACACTTTAAATGTTTCAACACAGCGCGGGCGTGAAGTTAATGAAGAGAAAGAAGGATAGGAAAGATGTGTGGCACGATGTTCTGAGACTGTTGGTAGTTGTCTCAGATATTTTTATCTCCAGGGATGGCGGCTGAGCTAAAGCGGAGAAATGCCGTGTCTTATTTTTATGTCGCTTATAATTCACATTATTTTATTCGTGCTCATCCTTGTTGGGCATACTAGCTTAACTCAATTACATGTTGTTAGTGTTATGCCTGAACAACATGTAATGAGTAAAACAGCAACCCATTGATGACAATTTTTAGAAGGTTTTTAATGGAATTAAAGCGACATAGACGACGGCAGGGATCGAACCTGTGATCATGAGGTTGACAGGCGAGCACACATCCATCGCGCCACGGCCGCCCCCAATAAAATAAAATAAAAGTCTCTTGTCTAATTTATGCCTAATTAACATACAATTATGTATGTCTTTCAGGAAAGGTTTGGTTTTGTCGAAATCAATTTTTCGCAATGTTAACAAAATTTTGGGCATTTTTGGAAATGTAGTTAATACATTTTTTTGAAGCGTAAGCACCATTCGGACTACTTTTTTTTTTAATTCAGATTTTCAAAATGAAATACCTATACAGTTGGTATAAAACCAGCAGAATTATGGAAGTTCAACATCTGAGATCAGGAAAAATAAACAAAACTTAGGAGGTATTTTCTTCATATTGTTTTATTAAATGAGATATACCTGTATATAAGCTATATCAAGTTATACAAAAAAACACGTTTTCTCGATTTTAATTTGTATTTCTGCCTGTTCTAATTCAGCTTAAACAGCTTGGACAATTTTCATTAAAATTGGTAGCTAGCATTTCTAAATTCCCCCAAACGTTATTTTAACTTGCGACTTATAGGTACTATAAGGCAAGTTATGTATTCGGAAAAACAAATCGAACTCGAGATTTTGATCAAAGTTGACATTATAGCGAAGACTAAAAAAGTGGGTCTCGCAATTCTGTCTGTCTGTATGTCTGTCTGTTCGACTACAGCCTAAACGGCTCGGCCGATTTTCGTGAAACTTGGTAGATATCATTTTTAATTTTTTCCCCCCACAAATTCTTTTTCTTTTTTTTTAAGACCAAAAATAACGGTACCTGCCATACGATTTTTTTTTCCAAAATTTTATAAATATTTTTCAAAAACTGTCCCACAAAATTTTTAAAAACAAATTCATAACATTTCATTTATTTGAACTGGGTAATGGTTGAAATAAAATTTTCAAAAAATAGTTATTTTTGGTAGCCCCCCTGGAACCATTTTTTTGTTTTTGATTTTCTCGAAAACGGTACATCCGATTTAAATCATTTTCTTTATGCTAAGGCTCCTCCGAGGTTTAAATATTATTACATACATTCCAATTTTCCATTTTTTTTTTTTTTGGATTAAAAAAAAAATTTTGGAAACTTAATATTTCGAAAACCCCATGATCGATTTTTTTTTTCAAACTTGATAAATTAGAAGTTCTTAATATAATCTACAAGATTTGAAAAAGAAAAATAGGTTTCCTAAAAAATAACGGTACCCACCATACAAATGTTAAAAAATGGTTTTCGCAAATCGTTTTTTTTTCTCAAAAATGGTTCCGAAAATTTTGATATTTTTTTTCTTTCTTTTAATTTTTACGATCTATAATAATTTAATCAAAAAAATTTTGAAATTAAGATATGTAGGTATTACAGCTTGTGCCTACCATTGACCCATTTTCTCTAATTTTGAATTTCTTACTATTGAAATAACAGATTTTAATGAAATTTTTTTTTATAGAAAAGACTCTAAGAAGTTTAAAAAATATTTCAAAACTTAAAAAAAAATATTTTTTGAGTTTTTGAAAAAAAAATATTTTTTTTTTGGAAAATTCAATAACTCAAAAACGACTTGGTGTTTTTTTTTTTGGAAATTTATTTTTTATTCGTTTAGTAATAAAAACTTTCAGTTGGCGTACCAAAATATTTTTTCTTAAAAATGTTTTATGAATTTTGTGTAAGTACGAGTATAAAAGCTTATTTTTTTTAGGAAACCACTACTTTTGTTCTTGCATAAACTAATATTTGCTTGAATCACATTACATCTTATTTCTACCTCCAACTTCTAAAGAAGTTGTTTTAGTCACTTAAAAATGAATTTTATGCTTATGTACAGTTTTTCTCTTATAACATTTTAATTAAAAAAATTATAAAGCAATGAAAAATTAATTAATTAAATACTAGAGAACCATTTTTTTTTTTCAAATTTTGAATTTCTTACTATCGGCGGAATGGATTTTAATGAAAATTTTTATTGAGAAGCTCCTTAAAAGTTTTTAAATTATATCATTTTAAAATTTAAAATAAGCTAATGTTTGAATTTTTGAAAAAAAAAATCATTTTTATTTTGTGAAATTCTCCGCCATATACCTTCTACAACAACAACTTATAATTTTTGCATAAACTAATATTAGCTTAAGAAATCACATGTCATCCTGTTTTTAGCTCCAACTACTAAAAAAAGGAGTTGTTATAGTCATTTAAAAAATTTATTTCTGGTTATGAGCTTTTTCTCTAGTAACATTCATTTTTAAAATTTGTTGTCTTTTACATAAGAGCAAGTTCGTGGCATCCATGTCATGCAGTTTGTATAATTGCGAGAGAACACGAAAAAAGTGGATCCCGCAGTTCCGTCTCTCTGACGGACATTTTAAGTCGCAGGAGCCATTTTCTTCAAGCTTGGTATTTAAATTCTTCGGTGATTCACTAGGTGAGAACTTGATATTTTTGTCAGCTCAAAAATAAACGGTACCATACAGGCGATATTTAAAATCTTATTCATTTCAAAAACCATTCAACTGATTTTGATAAACAAAATTTGGTGTGCTATTAAAGGGTGTCCCATAATTAACTCAAATTGTATTTTTGATAGAAAATATAGACCTTTAATTTATTATAAAGGTTAATTTTTTTTTATTGATTCATAAGGTATGCAGACTATTGTTATTTATGGAATACCACATCAGATAAATGACTGCCACCTCTTAAGTATGAAGTACCTACTCTTTTATTGAAATTTTTCTATGACCGTTTCACATAAATGTGGCTGATTTTCATTAATACACCTCTCAACTTCCTCTTTCAAGGCGTTGGTAGCTGTGGGCTTGTTTGTTCAAAAAAAAAAGTCCAACCGCAAGATCTGGATAACCAAACGCAAAAACGCCCCACTACGCTATTAGGCATTTGATAGAGTTTGGCATCAAGCTCTCTTATCGAAAATGCGTGCATTTGGAATCGATGAATCTCTTTTTCGTTGGATTAGAAATAACCTCTCGGACCATTCACTACAAGTAGTTTCGAACGGTTTCAAATCGGATATCCACAAAATAAACCCTGGTGTGCCTCAGGGATCCATTTTGTCTCCGACACTCTTTCTTTATATTTATAAACGATCTTTTGTCTGTAACTTCTAATCCGCTTAATTGTTCCGCTGACAAAAGTACCCTCAGCTTTTCATATTCGTTTTTAGACTCACATCTTTGTCCTTCGGATGTGGACCTCCAACGGCCGTGTATGATAAGGTCATTAAGTTTTGATCTTGAACCAATGGGGAATCAAAGACCGTGTAGAATTTAATGTTTCGAAAACTTAATGGTATTTACTGTCGCTAAAGCATAAACCTCCCTCAATGCCACTATCCATGGACGGCACTTGCATAGAGTAGACCGAACAACTTTCAGTTCTTGGTATGTGCATCACAGACCATCTTTTGTGGAGTGATCACTTATTTGACATCGCCGAAAATGCTGCTAAGTTTTTAGATTTTCTCCACCAATGCAAGAAGTTTTTTACCCCTTTTTAATCTGGCTGTAATCTATAAGGCCTCTTTTCTTCCAAAGCTCGAGTACAATTCCCATATCTGGACAGGTGTCCAAAAACCCATTTGAATCTCTTGGATAGAATTCAAAAGAGAGCTTTAAAAAATATGGGCGAACGTTGTCTAACTGAAACGTTTCATGTCTATCATTATTTTACCGCTATTTTTATAAACAGTGCTCTAATAAAATGGCCTTGCATCCCTCCCCTCAAACAATTTAACCGTAATACCCATACTTCTAGAAATTCTCATCAGTTTACCCTTGAGCCCAATTTAGTACGTACTGTCAAGTACAGAGATTCTTTTTTTAGCCGCACTACACGAATGTGGAATGCTTTACTCGGCTCAATATTTCCCACTCATTGCGATGTGCAGATATTCAAAACCAATGTGCATCGGTATCTCATTCCTCATCCTGTTCTAATTTCCTAATTGCTCGCACTGTGTTTAACATTATAAGAGTATTCATAACCCCTTGAGTGCTCGTATATAAAATTGGAAATCACTCATGCAGTAATTGAATTGTTTTTCTGGCTGTATGGCATGTGTGGCACCGACTTGTTAAAATCAGATGTTGGTCACATTTATATCTTTGGGCACTATAACGAACACCATTAATTGTTACTGCCCGACCAGCTGCATTTTCGAAGAAGAATGATCCGATAGTAACTACAGCCAAAAATCATGGGTTTTCTGAACCGCAAATGCGACAATTTTGGCGACTTACGAAGCCATCAAGATGAAAATGGGCTTCATCAATCAAGATGATTTTGTTCGAAAAATCAGCATCCACTCATCCACTTGATGTTGTTCCAAAATTCATTCAACGAACTCTCTTCGCAATGCATGGTCAGTAGTCTTTAGTTCTTAAGTAAATTGAACTTTGTAAGGATGAATTTTCAAATCTTTCGTGAGAATTCGCTGTAGAGAACTTGTCGAAATGCTTAATTTTTTACTTTGGTGCCGAATTGATGTTCCTGGAATGTCGAAATACGCTTGCAAACTGCTTCTATGTTTTCTGCAGTCTCCTTGAATTTTTCAATTATTCTCTTCACAGTTAATGTTTTCAAACCACTAAGACGGCCATATTTTGTACGAAATTTGCGGACTGTAACTGACAAACCTTCGTTATTTTTAAAATATTGCTCAACAGTGAAAATGTGTTGTTCTTATTGTTCATTCGCATAGCTCTCCATTTCAACTAATACCGAACTGTCAGCTGTCAGTTTTTTTTTTTTTTATAATCGGCGCACACTCAAGGGGTTTGTATACCTTTAATATGCCAGAGACACAGTGTGAGTATTATTATTTTTTTTTTCATTGGCAACACTGTGCTGTTAAATGGCGCAAAATTCAAATTTTGTGTGAATTATGGGACACCCTTTATAAGCATGGACTACATTTTGGTGATCAAAATTTTTAAGATAAAAAAAGATCAGAAGGCAATTTTATGTTTATATATTTATAAACAATTTTAAAGTTCAAAGGTACCTTAACATAAATGGAGAGGGGGAAGTGCATGGATATGGAGTATGCTTTTGAATCCAAAAAATAACAATATCCTAAATTCTGGCTCTCTAACATTTGTTGATGGATACCTACCTTTTTTATATGGGGCACATTTTATAACTGTTAACATATTTACCTACAAAATTCCAAAACCCCCTGAGAAAAAAGCCTAAATTTATTTCATTGAACATGAAATTTTACATCTTCTCATCTAATTTTCAAATGTTCGTAACTTAGATAGATGACAGCCAGATTGGGCGCCAAATTTGAATTCCCCACAAGAGATCTCTCCGATGGCTGATGGCTCATCATAAGCCCTAATCTCTTGAGTTCAATCAATAATTCGTTATGATTAATTGATATCACGATCTAATCTATCACAAGGCTTCAATTTATTTGTTTTGTTTCTCATTTGCCCTCGCATCGGTTCAATCAGTCATCTTTTTTTTTTGAAAATCTATTTCAGTTCAGTTCAAAAATTCCAAGCCCAAAGCAAGAAGGCAGCAGAAGAACAGCGCCAGAGATCAACGGGATTACGTTGTTAGTTGTTACACTCAAAAAGATCGATTATTGGCATCATCGCGTTAGGGTGCATATCACGGCTTGTTACTTTCACAATATACGGATACCATATAGGTAGGTAGGTAGGCACCATGGAGGAACCTTTACCAAACGGACGATTAAATAAATCCGCATAAAGATAGAAAATGAAGGATGGATTGATCGGGGTGTCCAACAGATGATGCCAAAGGGCAGAAATGCAGTCAGGCCAGGCAAGCTATAAGGCACATAGCTATCCAATATCCCATAAAGACTCCTCGACAGGCAGGAAGAGGAGTGAGTGCAGCAGATTGGATATCCATCTATGTACTCCCTGAGTCGAAAATTCGTTCAAATTTGTTTGCCGCTGTCACTTCTGACTCACGGAACTCTCAAATCGAGTGTGGATGTGGAACAGCTCTCAGTCAGATTGAGTTCGAGAGATGTGTAAGGACCATCATAAGCCATCCATCATATTTACACCTAATTGATGTTAAGATATTTTTTATTCGGCTCTAGCTATTGGAAAGTACAAATAAAAAAGAGTAACACTAACAATGGGAATGAAATCGGTGATTAATGATAATTTGTTGGCAGTGATTGGTGGATGATGGAAAAGGATGTAAGTATTTCATGGATATCATTTTGATTTGAATTTCATTCGTGTTTTGTTTGCTTGTCAAAATAAATGCTGCAGGCAACATGAGTATGGGAAAGGGATCGGAGATCAGTTGTGTATTCCAATTGTCATGTACTCGTGTGTATAGAGATTGAGACGGTAGATAGAGATGGGTACATGATGTTTTGAATTTTATGTTTAGGTTAAAACATATTTGTTCCCAATTTATCGAAAGGTAGATTTTGCGACGTAATCCCTTATTCAATGTATAAAAATGATAGCAAAAAGTCTTAAAGCAAAGAGTGATAGAAACTTATTTTTTTATAGATATCTACCTATTGACGAAACTTATACCGTACTTAGTGCACCATTACAGTCAAATAAAATTATATGAAATAGAACTTATTAGAAAAAACACGAGGTTCTATTTGTTGTAATTAGAGCAAGCTACTTTATATACATATACATATGTACATAGACAAAATATCATGAGAGTAAACTGTAATGCAAAAAAATATCAACTGAGAATATCATGCAAGAAAATACTAAGTGAAAAATATATACAGAAAAAAATATTAAGTCAAAAATATATAATGCAAGAAAAATATCACCCAGCTAAACTATCATGCGAGGAAACTATCTATCATGGAAAAAAATATCAACTGAGAAATATATCATACCAAAAAGTATTAAGCAGAAAATACCATGCGCGAAAACATTCATGCAAGAAGATATCCATGAAAATTATACTATACGAAAAAACTTTCATGCGACAATCGTGTGAGAAAACTATAGTGTAAGGAAAATATCTAGTCAGATATAGTTATATATCTCCCATGATCTATCACGTGAGAAAAATGTATCATGCGAGAAACGTGATATATCATACGAGAAAACTATTATCCGAAAATTATATCATGTCAAAAACATCTTATGAGAAAAATATCATGGGAGAAAACTTTCATCCGAGAAAATTTTCATGCGAAAAAAACTATTCTACTTCTTCTTAATTTTACTCTCCATAAAAATTGTTTTTGAATTGATTTTTTTAAAATTCAATATCTTGAAAACGAGTACTCGATTAAAGTTTGAAATTATGTCCTTTAATGTATATCAATAATTCTTAACAATTTTCATATAAATGCTTTTTTTTATAAAATATTTAAGGAAAATTTAGTACAGACAAAACATTTTTCAGTATCTGTACCTTTCTCACTGGAGCTATTTTCTTCAAGCTCGGTACTTAAGGGTCTTCGATCATTCTCCGGAGAAGAAATTGAACGTTGCTTTTTAGCTCTAAGACTAACGGTAAATGTCATACATTATGTAAAATCTTATTTATCTCGAAAACGGCTCTAATGAATTTAATACAAAAATTAAGTGTGCTATTATGGGCATGGAGTACATTTTGGTCAAAAAAAAAAACTTTGGAAAAAATTTTCTTAGTGGTACCTGTCATAGAACTTTTTTTTTGATTTTCGAGTAGTTTCTACTCTATGTCGAAGAAATGGTCTTAAAAAAATTGATATCATCGACGTAGAGTGAGATATAGAAATATTTGATGACCATTTCAATATTGTTAATACTAAGAATAAAAAGAAGAGGTCCTAATCGGCTGCCTTGTGGGACCCCGGAGGAAGCTAAGAAATCTTTAGAGAAAGTAGATCTGAAACAAATTTTCTAGTAACAGAGATAGGTTCAAGTTCAAGGAACAAGGATGGACAATTTGAATAAAATAAACTTATATGAAATTTTGTCAAAGGACTTATTGAAATCAGTTGAGACCATGTCGATTTCTTATCCGTTCTCTAAGGCTGTGAGGTACAACGATACGAATTCAACGGGGTTAGTCGAAGTAGATCTACCTTCGTCAAAGCCGTATTTTCTAGGGATAATAAGAGATTTGCAAAAAAAAATCCAAATTTTGTACAAAATACTTTCAAAGATTTTGGGAATATGTGAAAGCTTAGTAATTGGGTGATAGTTTTGTGAATTCCTAATTTGGATCCTCTTTATTTATTGGTTTATGAAAGAGGTTTGCTATCACAGAACGAATTTTGAGAGAGGACAGAAAGTAAAAGAAACAGAAATGTCAAATTTGATTCAGGAACTAGATGACCCCATGTGGGTTAATATTTCAAAACATTAGTATAATTAAATTTACTAATGTGAACATATTTTATAATTTTTTAGTTACTACACAGTTAAGAAATATTAATAAATATTTAAGGCCAATGAGTCTACCAATTTTAATATTTTTACCTCACGAAACAACATTAAAATAACCTTAATTTTCTTATAACAGAGCTGAATAATGTAGATTTGTCGTAGGTTGTCTTTCTGGGTTGACATATGTGACCGGATAAACATTTATTATTAATGATGACAGGGAAACCACTTGGAATATAATCTTCAATAAATTGTGTTTCCCCAAGTTGTCCGTATCTAAGAATTTTTTTAATATGACGGTGATTCCATTACTGTATTTTTGTTTTTTCATTTCTTTCTTAAATAATGCAATAAAGTTCAATTATAAAGTGTTTGAATAATTTGGTTAAATTTAATAAATTTTACATCAGTTCTTACATAACATAATGGTTTAAATAAATGTTTTACATAGTTTTAAGCAAATTTATTTAATAATAAAGATCTATATCTAAGATAGTGAGCTCAAAAGTTGTATAGGGAAGAGAAGCTGTTACCTTAATTTCCTCAATGGACAGTGACCCTTTACCAAAACAAGAGAGTCTCGATTTATTAAAAATTGGGCATCTACCAATTAGGTGATAAGTATTCTCCACTTCATCCAGTTTGCATATTGAATAGATACCAACTGTATCTTTTTTGAATGCTCTAGCATTAATATTTAATAGACCACCTCTAGCTTTAAAAATTAAGCTCACCAGGTGTGGAGAGTTTTCATGAATAATGTAAGCTGCAATATTATACTTAGTTCAAATGAGGATAAACATCATAAAACTGGGAGCCATTAGCATCCGCAATAAGATTATCATGTTCTTTAACTCCTAGTGCTATCAACATAGTTTTATGAAGACTCCCGAAAGATGTATTAGACAGGTCAATTTCAATATTAAGCATTTGATCTTAATTAAGCCAGTCTAAAACCCAAAACGTTTTATGGACGATTGATTCTTACGCTAGGATTCGCGGTAACCTACTTCTGGGGTATTCAAGTACCTTATTAATGTAGTCGAAGTGAGGTGTTGCTTGGTAGGTTTAACATACGTTTCATGAAGAATCTGAAAAGTTTTTCTACTTGATTAAATTCTTTTGATCCCCAAATTTGTGCACCGTATATCATAATGGATCTGGCTGCGGTGTCGAAAATTTTAAGCTTATTAGAGAAACTGATGTTTGGTTGATCAATATATTTCGTTGAGATGATCGTACTTTTAGACATTGTGAGCTTTAAGTCTATTAAATGAAAGTTTATAATTGAGGGTTACATACTTGTAATCATTTACGATTGCAATCCGGTCAGAACCATAACTTCAGTTGAGATAATCTAGAAATTCAAGTACCCGTTCTGAACACCAAAAGCTTGGACTTGTTCAAATTTTTGTTTAGGCATAATAATTGAACTGCGAAAAGACCCTGGAATTTCACCGGCTAAAAATATATTGTCAAGCAGTATAAGAACTTCTTCTAATAACCAAAATGGAGCATTTTTATAAAACTCATAATTGATTCTGTCCTTGGCTTTTTGCAGAACATGTAAAAGTTCCCACATCTCAAAGTTATCACAGGCATAAACCAAGAAATTTGCTCACATTCGGGGGGTTGACAATAAAGTCAATAAAGTCTTAAAATTATTATAAAAATAAAAAATTTGGAGAGTACTCCTTTTTTTTTGGCAAGGCCTGTTTGTTTACCAATTTCGTAATTTCGTAGGATATTTTTGACGTAATCCAATTTCTTCTGTTTCCACTTTTTCCAGTTTTTATGATATTATGTTCTTGACCTCTTATATACCATTTGAAAATAATAAGTTCAACGATTTGAAAATTTCATCTTATTATTTTAATTGAACATGTCATTTCCGTGTCCAAACTGTTATTGTAATATATGCCACGGGAAACCATGGGAATGACGTACCGAGAATTTTTTTTAAGAAAATCGAACTCTAATGAAAGGTTTGTTTGAAACTCTTTTTTTTATTTAAATATTGCATTTAAATATTATATTATCAACAACTAAGACATTTGTCATGGAAGTGACAACTTTGGGGAACGATAACTTGAAATGCTTATATAATATCTACCTAATTTATTATTTTTAATTTAATATTTTAATTTTATATACCTAAAAATTTTCCGAAGCAGAAGCTCTAGTTATCTATGTGATCTCATCAACTAATTCTGCGGTTTTTAATTCAAATTTCTCAAAAACGTATTTTTGTCATGGAAATGATAATTTTTCTGGGGACAATGACTAACTTAAAATCATTTAACTTAACTTTCGAAGACTGGACATTAATCCCCATTGTTCTTTCTAAAATAAAAGATAAAATGTATTTAATAATGAAACGAGCAACTTAGGAAATTCCATGGTAAGTTGAAAAGAATAAATGAAGATTCGCTCTAAACCACTTCTTGCGGAAGAGTTTCTCTATAAAATATTTTAGGTACTAGTACGGTCTAGAACGCCAAAAAACGCACGATTTTTGGGATTTTTTTTTTCTAGGAAACTTAATTAGGTAATAATATAATTTTTTTCTAAATAATGAATACATGCATCAAGAGTACAAAACATTTATTTTTTAGTTTTCGAATTTTGGCCCAACGTCGATTCACCAAAAAATACATTGTCCCATTGCGGACAGTTAATCTCAGGATTGGCTGGACTGAAACTAAAAAAACAAAGTGGGTTATTAAAATGAAGTTTTTTTACGAGACAACATAAAAACATAAAAAAATCAAGTTACAAAAAGTTTTTTGAAAATCGGTTCAGTAGATCCGCAGATTAACTGTCTGCAATGGGGCTATGTATTTTATGATGAGTCAACGTTGGCGCCCTCTATAATTTGGCCAAAATTAGAAATTTAAGACAAACAATTTTTTTTTGTGTACTCTTGACGCATGTATTCATTATTTAGAAAAAATTATGTTATTACCTAATAAAGTTTCCTAGAAAAAAATTCCCAAAAATCGGGCGTTTTTTTGGCGTTCTAGACCGTACTAGTACCTTAAAATAAAAGCAATGGCGACACATTTTAAAGAGCCTAGTAATAATGACTTGCCTTCAGTTTCAAAGCGGAAGTAAAACAAAAATTCAGCTGAACCTGAACTTCAGTTTAAATTTGGAAGTCAACCCATTCAGCTTCACTGAACTTCAATTCAATTGAACGTACTTTAACTAAATTGCATGAATACAAATCGGCAACATTGTATATAGTTGCTACACATGTGACGTAATGAAAATAGTAGTTTTCTCTTTCTATCTGAATCAAAGGGCAAGCGAAACAACAACACATTTTTCGTGTTTTTGACAAGCAGAAAAAAGTTTGTTTTGTTTCCGTTGTGACATGGGAGTTCGTCAAATTCGAGTTTCAATTAATCTGTGCAAAAAAGGGTGAAATAACTTATTAACGGGAGACAAAGATTTGCTAATGGAATTGGTAATGATTGTTAATGATAATTAATTGATAATGATAACACAGAAAAAAAGTTCCTTGTGTTTTCTTTATCTAAAGTGCAATGGAAAGAAACGAAGGTTGAGAGTCCATTGCAAACGATTTCAACAACAAAATTCAAGTAGTTGTCGAACTTATGATTAAACGGCAGAAAAGTGTCGTTTATTTCAAACTACTGAATGAACACTGTTCAAGTCTTAAATAAAACTGTGAACCCGAGTTCATTGTTGAACTGAAGTTCACACCAAAATTTGAGTTCAACCTTAAACTGCGAAACTGGAAGTAAGGTAAGGTAGTTTTTTAACTCTTGCGTAGTTTTAAACATTTTGAACATACCCTAAACAATGACTTTCGTGTAAATGTCAAGGGTCATATAAAGTTGGCATGATTTTATAATTTCAACTTTAGTTAAATGATAGAGAAAATGATGATAATACATGTGATTAACCTAGTATCATATTGAAACGGTTTTAACATCATACTAATTCGACTAAAACTTTGCGCCAATACTTACTCAGTTTTTGACCACGGAACATTATATTTTGAAATATTGGCCCATATAATAAATAAAAAGTTTTGAGTTTTTCAATGTCTATTTTTAAATATGTTAAATTGCACAAAGCATGAACTTGTATCTTAAAAATATCTCATGTAATATAAAAATTATTTAAATTAAAATTTCAAACTTTGAACCTTCACATTCTTACTCTTCCAAATCTCAGTTTCGAGTGGATTTGCTTAAAATTCACCAAATTGTCTTGAATGTTCTCTCCTCAAAGGCTTATTTGAAAAAAAAAAAAAAATTTCATTTTTTTTCCACAATTTGGTCAAGACAGACTTTAACTTCAACTTTAACTTATGTTGATTGCATAAGCATTATCACTTTAACCACATATTGATCATGCTGCTCCATTTAAATTCAAAATTCATTCCCATGACCCCATAAGGATTTCACTTTGAAATTACACCCATAGAGATCAAGTTGTCTTGAACTACTTTCTTGTAAGCCATTCCAACTACCACAACAACAACAGTAAAAATACGCCCGCAGCATTTTTCTGAAGACACTCATCCTCGTATATCTGCTTTATAAAGCCGCAGTCTCCATTGAGAAAGAATCTAACCAAAAAAAAAACGATGTTAACAATCCTTTCTGGAACCATTGTCCATCGGCTTCCTTACAATAGCCATCTTAACTGTAATTGTTGTCTTAAAAGCCCCACGTCAATATGGACATGCATAACATGGAAAACAGAACAACGAACGCCTCCTCCATCTCATCTCCATCTGCATCTCCATCAATCCAGCTCGAACCCCACTTGACTTAATTTCACAGTTAACATTCGTCCGTAACTCCCGAGGTTCTCATATCATCTGCTGAGTGGAATTCTCCTCGAAACTTTGTTTGTGTTCAATTTTCGAGCCAACAATCGGCCACAAATTGTTAATTGTATCATCAAACACAAGATGTGACAACGTCCCACGAGTCCGACGGCTGCGAGGGCGCGGGAAGACACCCGCTGTTTCCAAACTCTGATCTGAGTCTCAAGGTGTTGCTTTGGGAGAAGGTGGCTGATCTGGATTTTCCCAGAAGTGCTTTTTGTTGTTGGTTGTTTATGTTTGAACACCTACTCCAAACTCCACGGCTCTAACACAATTCATGCTCCAAGCACGGTTCTGGGGTTTGTCCAACAATCGTTACAATTGTCTCAATATTTTCATCAATAAATACTGAGATTTGGGGTTCGAGTGCTTTGTGTAGCTTCTTTGATGGCCTGGCCCGGAGAGAGCGTATCTGAAGTGTTAAAATTGGGGCTTACGGATTCCGACAACTCGTTAATCTGTCATGGATTCGATAATTACTGAATTCATTTTCATAGAGAATTATTATTTTGGAATGTTGTATGTGTTGTGCCTTTGATGTTGGTGTGACGTTGTGACAGGTGGAGCTATTGTTCGGCTGTGTTTTTGAGAAAATGTTCACTTGAGAGGTAGGATGCACATGTTTTCCCGCTGTCAAGGCCTAGAAATATTTAGAGGATTAACATACGTATTTGGTGTTTAAAAGGTGATAAAATGTGGAGGCACTATATGTGGGAACTGTGGGGAGCTACGTTTCGAAGGGGGAGGCGAGCCGCATTGTATTGGAGAATGCTGTGCTAAACAGTGGTTTATTGGACTTTAATTTAGAAATGTTGGCACTTTTACGGGGAGATTATGTCAACCTTAACAATGGATAGCTAATTTTGAATATTTTCGAGAAACTAAGTTTTCATAAATTACTATTACGGCTGTGTGAGCAATCAATGGGTGTGAGAAATGTCTTAGGACTATTTTATTTGATTGTTGAAATATAATGAAGTGGCAATGGATGGTAATCTAAATTTATAGTAAATTTGGTACAAACGTGTAATATTTATTAATTCGGTTTTTCTTGCAATTAAGTTTATAATATATGGAAAAGTCTTGAATTTTTATGAAAAACTTTATTAATCAGGGTTAAGCGATAGAATAAAACTGAACAAAAACGAAGCTAAGAGCTGCAATTTGAAAAGATTGACGTATGTTGAGCTTGGAACCAAGTTTTCTCAGGCCTTTGAACAAAATAGACAGGTTTTTGAACTCAAAAAATATTTCTTCTTAAAGAATTTCATTAGGTTAGGGAAAAAAAGTACACCTTGGAGTAACGGTTAGTAGTTGAACTGTCACTCTGAAGGTCTGGTGATAGATTTCCACCCGCTGCTACCAAAAAACGAAAACAAATTTTTCTGGGGTAATGCCTCTTGCGAGGAAGTGACAAGTCCTGCACGAGTAACATTTATAATGAACAG
Organism: Chrysotoxum bicinctum; assembly: GCA_911387755.1. Lineage (NCBI taxonomy): Eukaryota > Metazoa > Arthropoda > Insecta > Diptera > Syrphidae > Chrysotoxum > Chrysotoxum bicinctum. Next base: position 40,945,133 of record OU426990.1, read on the forward strand.
TATATCGTCTTAGCCTTTCAATTTCGTGAAGAATATTGTAGATTCCCGCTATTCCTGCCAAAAGTACGCACACAGGAATGGTTGATAGTTGAAATTCACTAGGACTGAGTTCTTCACGAGCTTTGGCGTCCCAATTTGTACTTGTTTTTTGTTTAAGAAAAGTCTGGCAAATCACAGATGAATCTGAAAAATCACGGACAAATCTGGCAAATCACAGACGAATCTAGCAAATCACGGACGAATCCGGAATATTACAGAAGAATCTGGCAAATCACGGAAGAATCCGCAAATTACGGATGTAGGTATCCGGCACATCATAGACGAATCTGGCAAACTACGGACGAATCCGGAACATCACAGATGAATCTGGCAAATCACGGATGAACCTGGCAAATCACAGATGATTCTGCCAAATCACGGACGAATCCGATAAATCACAGACAAATCTGGCAAACCACGGACGAATCCGGAGCATCACAGATGAATCTGGCAAATCACGGAAGAACCTGGCAAATCACAGACGATTCTGCCAAATCACGGACAAATCCGGTAAATCACGGAAGAATCCGCAAATAACGGATGTAGGTATCCGGCACATCACAGGCGAATCTGGCAAACTAAGGACGAATCCGGAAAATCACGGACAAATCTGGCAAATCACAGACGAATCTAGCAAATCACGGACGAATCCGGAATATTACAGAAGAATCTGGCAAATCACGGAAGAATCCGCAAATTACGGATGTAGGTATCCGGCACATCATAGACGAATCTGGCAAACTACGGACGAATCCGGAACATCACAGATGAATCTGGCAAATCACGGATGAACCTGGCAAATCACAGATGATTCTGCCAAATCACGGACGAATCCGATAAATCACAGACAAATCTGGCAAACCACGGACGAATCCGGAGCATCACAGATGAATCTGGCAAATCACGGAAGAACCTGGCAAATCACAGACGATTCTGCCAAATCACGGACGAATCCGGTAAATCACGGAAGAATCCGCAAATAACGGATGTAGGTATCCGGCACATCACAGACGAATCTGGCAAACTAAGGACGAATCCGGAAAATCACGGACAAATCGGACAAATCAAAGACGAATCAAGCAAATCACAGACGAACCTGGCAAATTATAGACGATTCTGTCAAATCACGGACGAATCCGGTAAATCACAGACAAATCTGGCAAATCACAGACGAATCTGGCAAATCACGGACGAATCCTACAAATCGGGTAAGGGTATGCTGCACAAATTTGGCTTTATCATTGTTGTGACAACTGCTTTAACTTACTTCTTGCAAATATATCGAGAAGTTTTTTCCATTAAATTGTTATGGATAGTTCCTTCTCTTTTTGGACAAATCAGAAACTTTTTGAGCTTTTAAGTTTTCTAACTTGGTGGTAATGCTTTTCATTTGGTCCTTAAGTTTGTCGAACTTTGATGCTTCTAGATCGTGGCAATTTTTTTTTGGACAAGGTAGTCGCAACTGACTTGTTCTTGAACCCTTAACTTCTAGAAAATTTCTCTGGTCTTGCAATCTTCAGAGAAGAATTTCTCTCTCGCTCACTACGCTTTGATTTTCGAGAAGACTATTTAGTTGATGTTCTTCGAATCATTTGCTGAATATAGTCTTTATATAACAGAACTATTCGACTTTGGAACAAAGTGAAAATTACGGAGCAAAACTGCACATTGGTTTTGAATGTCTGAATAGATATCTATTATAATAGGAAGGAAAAATAGATTCGGGTAAAGCATTCCACATTCGTGTAATTCGGCTGAGGATAGGATCCCTGAACTTAACCCTTTATTCGAAGTTGGGATCAAAAGTAAAATGACGGGCATTCCCTGAAGCGCGAGTACTACGGTTAAATTGTGTTTAAGGGGAGAAATGCACTGGCTCTTTCTTGGTTTCATCGAAGAGACTCAAGTATGTTATTGGAACAACTGCTTAAATATGGAAATTGTATTCGAGTCTTATAGCCAGATCAGAAGGTGTAACAAATAAATTTCTTGCAACTTCAAAGAAAACCTAAATACTTAGCAGCGTTTTTAGTGACGTCGAATATGTGGTCATTCAACACACGGTGGTGTATGATACACCAAGTGGCAGGTGACAGTATCGAGTTTTTGAACCATTTAATTCTACGCGGTTTATGGTTTAATGAACTTATCATACGCTGCTGATCTACATCCAAAGAATAAGAACATGAATCTGGAAACGAATATAAAAAGATGAGAGTACTGCTGTCAGTAAAACTTTTTTTTTTTTTTTAGGTACCAATTTATGCAAGAACACAAATTATAAGTCGTTGTAGTGATTTCTTAAAAAAATAACTTTTAGATACAAAATTTTTAAAACAATATATTTAATAAAAATATTTTGCACTCCGTCTAAAAGTTTTTATTTCTGTACGAATAAAAATTTAATTTCCTAGAAAAATATTGAACCGTTTTTGAAATATCGAATTTTTCAAAAAAAATTGATTTTCTTTTTTCAAGAATTCAAAAAGTATTTTTTTATATTTTGAAGCGCTGTGTTTTTGGAAGGTTTTAGAACCTTCTCTATAAGAAATTCCATTAAAATCCGTTATCCAAAAAGAGAGAAATTCAAAATTCGAAAAAATGGTTTTATGATTTAAGGTACAGACAGTAATATCTTAATTTAAAGATTTTTCTTATTAAATTATAAATCGTAAAAATGTATCGAAAGAAAAAAAAATTTATTAAAATTCTATGTGTCGTTTTCGAGAATACGATTTTTGAAAACCATTTTTTAACATTTGTATGGTGGATAAGGTTATTTTTTTTTCTCACATCTTGTAGATTATATTGAGAAACTTTTATTTATCAAGTTTAAAAAAAATCTAGCATGGAGTTTTTGAAATATTGAGTTTTTAAACTAAAAAATTATTTTTTTTTGAAAACCCAAAAAAAAAAAATTTTGTTTGAAAATTTGAATACACAATATCTCTGTACATACTATTCAAATTCTTGAGAAAATCATATAAAAAACAATTTCTCTATGGGGGGTACCCTCAATATCCATTTTTCGGAAAAATTTTTTGAATCATTACCTAGATCTAACTAAATGAAATTTTTTTGTTTTTTTTTTTTTTTAAATCTGTTGACCACTTTTTGAGAAAAAGATATTTATAAAGTTTCGAAAAAAATTCGTATGATCTTAAAAAAAAAAAAGAAAAAAAAAAAAAACGTTTGGGCGGAAAAAATTAAAAATCATATTTAAAAAAAATCGGCCGAGCCGTTTAGGCTGTAGTCGAACAGACAGGCAGTCAGAATTGCGGGACCCACTTTTTTAGTCTTCGCTATCATCGAAATGTCAACTTGGATCAAAATCTGGAGTTCGATTTTTTTACGAATGCATAACTAGCTTTATAGTGCCTATAAGCCGCAAGTAAAAAGGGATGTAAGTGCAATTGGACGATAGTAAGAGAGGGGTAAAGATTGACCATTTTTAGGGACAGGCTAGACAAATTAAGTTTTCCATCCACTCGGAAAAAGACCAGCAGATTAGGAAAGATGGAAAAGCTAACGCAATGATTTGCCAGCTTTGAAGAACACCCCTTTAGAACAATCTGGACCAGTGGATTCGTGTATATCAAGATCTTTCAGAACTCTTGTAACTATACGTGTGCCAAAGAAGATTTGTCCCAAAAAATCTCAATTACAGGAGGAATCATTACAATTTCTGACAGCGTCAAATTGACAGCAAGCTGTTCTCCAAGTAGATTTGCTTTTTCTTGTGAGCTGACACAAGGAGAGTCATTGAAACCGAAGATGAAGTAATACTTCGCTCGTTGTTTGCAAGTGACGAAAAATGTGTACTGCCTTTTGGGACATTGCAATACTATTTAAGAATTGATTTTCTTCGCTTTGCAGTTACCTTAAGAATCTGAATCAAGAATTTTGGTCGTCCATCAAAACTTAATACATTTTTTTAACAATCCCTCAAAAAAATAAGTTTCAATGAATACTAAAAATTGATCTCTAAAAATTTGATTTTTCAAAAATTTCCTACTCAAAAAAGACTCGCTAATCACTTAAATAATTTACAACATGAAAATTATCTCCCTTCTATCGCTTAGAACACAAGTTCTCCGAGTTCGGAAAAAGTTTAAACAAATCAGAAACCAATGCAACGCTGTTATAAAGAGAACCAAATTCTTACATGAACAGAAATTAAGGCAAAAAATCCTACAATGTCCCAAAGGCAGTAGAAATTTCTGGTCATTTGTCAAGAACATAAAAAATTCAACTTCATCTTCGGTTCCAACGCTCATCTACAAAGACAAACCGATAACTAGCTCTTCAGAGAAGGCAAATGTACTTGCAGCTTATTTTGCTGCAAGCTCCACGTTGCCTGTTAGCAACATTGCCCCTCCTGTACTTGAGAACGTAAATCATTCTTCTGAAGAGGTATTCTTCATCGCTGTCAAAACCATTGCGTAAGCTTTTCCATCGCTCCTACTGTTCTGGAATCTTCCCTAGAAGATGGAAAGCAGCATTTGTCCAGCCTGTTCCTAAAAACTATGACCCTTCCTCCCCCTCGTCCTGTCGACCAATCGCAATTACGTCCCTTCTTTCCAAGGTCATGGAATCGCTGATAAATCATCAGCTCAAGAAATATCTCGAAGATCGAAAGCAGCAATCGTTCCACTGGTGATCTAATGGCATATCTCACCGAAGAGTGGAACAGATCTTTACATTGTTTTGGAGAAAGTAAGATTATTGCGCTTGATATTTCTAAGGCATTTGATAGATTTTGGCACCAGGCTCCCTTATCGAAAATGCGTGCGTTTGGCATCAACGAAACCCTTATTCTTTGGATTAGAAATTACCTTCTAGATCGTTCAATACATGTTGTATTGGACGGTTTTAAGTCTGATCTTCAAAAAATAAATGCTGGTGTTCCCCAAGGCTCCGGTTTGTCTCCGAGTCTATTCCTCATTTTCATAAATTCATTGTTTTGCCGACGAATCCACTCTCAGCTTTTCATACTCGTTCCCAAACTCACGTCCATCTCCTTCGGAAGTGGAATTGCAACGGTACCGTATGATAAGTTCATTAAACTCCGATCTTTACAGCATTGTTAAATGGGGTACAAAAAACCGTGTAGAGTTTAATGTTTCGAAAACTCAATGCTGTCTATTGTCGTTGAAGCAAAATATACCCCCTATGCCATTGTCCTTAAATGGCACTTGCATCGAATAAACCGAAAAGCTCTCAGTACTCGGTATGTGTGTAACGACGATCTTCGTTGGAATGATCACATACTCGAGACCGCCAAGAATGCTGCTAAATGCTTAGGATTTCTATATTGATGTAAGAAATTTTTTACCCCTTCTGATCTGGCTACCATTTATAAGGCGTATATACGTCCACAACTCGAGTATAACTCACATCTTTGGGCAGGCGCTGCTCAATCTTCTCTCCATTTATTGGATAGAATTCAAAACAGAGCGTTAAAACTGATTGGAAACAGAGCTATCATGGATTCGTTCCCATATCTTGAACACCGTCGGAATGTGTCATGTATTTCCCTGTTTTATCGCTTATTTCACAAGCAATGCTCACTCGAAGTAGCCAAGCCAGTTGCATTCCTCCCCTTTATCAATTCACCCATGGCACCCGCTTCGCTAGGAATGCTCATCAGTTCACCCTTGAGCCTAACTTTGGTAGTCCCGTCAAATATAGAGATTCGTTTTTTAGTCGCACAACACGATTCTGGAATAACTTACCCGGTACAGTTTTCTCTTGCCATTTCAATTTGCAAACATTCAAAACCAATGTTTATCGACACCTCCTTTCTCTCCCCTCCTAATTTCTCCCTCGCCCGTGCTGTGTTTAAAACATTATAAGGATCTCGTAACATACCCTTGAGCCCGAGTGAATTATATAAAAAAAAAAAATCAAGACCCATGCATGGTCCCATAGACGAATGTTGATGGTCAAAAAAATGCGATTCACTTTTCCCATTAAGAACTCTAACTGTGGTCGAAAAAAGAATTTCTGCTCCGATAAAATATTGATCTCCCATAGGAATCACGACCAACTCTACTGGACTTAAAAAACTGAAATCTGCTATAAAAAAGTGTTTTTATTTAATTAAATATTTCATAACATTTTTAAATACGAACAAAAAAAGTTAAGTATTTCATTGTTCATACCAAAAAGTAAATTGCAACCTTCGTATTGGATTCTTTCAAAATGGAAATTCATAAAACTATTCCTGAGGGCTTTTTTATGTCTCTAACTCTCTTCTTTATTTTCAATAAAAATTCATTGTTAAAAAAAATTATTAGATGAATGTGCAGAAGTATGGCTCTTTGAATTACAATTCCCAAGCATTCCTGGGCGGGTATTGGAGGAGATTCTAGAGTACCTAATTCTGGACGTATAGAATCTGAAAAAATTATGACAAGATAATACTCTTTGAGGATTTGTCACTTTCTTGTAGTAGGAAGCAGCCCTAAATATGTATAATTGGGCTAGAATTCGAGCTTCCCAGGCCTCTGGTGTGATAGTCCAATGGACAAACTATACTAAGCCACTACAGACGATAGGTATTATCCGAACCTTTTGTTTTTTTTTTTTAATTTAATCAATGTTCTTAAGATGTGTAACTGCAAAATCGAAGTTGGACAAACTCATTAACCCTGATAGCTTCCGGCTACTGGAACATAGAATATATTATAGGTACAATCATGGAAACATGAGTGAAACTTGTATCGATAGATTTGAAAACCTCGGATAGTTGTAGAATACTAATACTTGACCTTACCAAAAGTGCTCAGAAATATTAAGATTTCCCTAGCAGATATGGGGAATATTCTTCAAATTCTTCTTAAACCCTTGGAATATATCACATTTATCCAAAAGTTAAAATTAAGCTTTGTTATATTTTTTGCCAAGGGGTGTCAAATTACTTAGCCTTTGTCACTAGTACGAAAATGGTCTAAGCTTCCATGTATTTCTGAGAGAACTACCCGAAAATATAATTTGGAAAAATGAAACTAGGTACAAATACTTCCAATTTCTAGAGTGCAATAAAAATGTATAATTTTATTCAACATAGCTAAACATAAACATTAAATTTGTTTTGTTCCATTATTTAATATAATTCCTAAAGTATATATAAATGTAGAAAATTACTTTCTAAAAAAATTGATGTGTTGTTGAGTTAAAGAACTCTCAAGCTTCAGCAGTTTCCAGCCATTTCCATATCAACACTTGGATGCATCAAGCTCAAGTCGTGGTTTGTTGCCGAGGCCCAATTCCGTCGTGGCAAAATCCTGCCGAAGCTGAAATACTTTTGTCTCAGTTTGTCTTTAATTTCATCTTCATTCATGATGGCGCTAGCCTCACGGAAGTTCAAGAAAATTCTACCCTTTTCGTCGGTCTTGATTGGCAGAATTTCGGTGCAAACATTGCGAGCTTTTAATAGAAACCCTTCTTCAACGTCCAGACGCGAATCAACCGATTGACTGCGACTTGGTTTGGATGTGTTGCGTTTTTTGTTGCGCAAGCAAAATGGATCTCTATCGCTGGCTTTGACATATTGAACTATGGGCCGGTTAACTCCCCACTTGGGTCTTGCATCCATTTTGTCCTTTCTCTTCTTGTCCTTATCCTTGTCTTTGTCCTTGGCCTTAGCTCGAAACGTAGTGGTAGTAGTTGTTGTGGTTGTTGTTGTTGTCTCATGGTCCTTCTCGGAAACTGCGGGGCTCTGAACTTGGCAGGGTTTTGATTTTGATGTTTTTGAAGTTTGTGTCGTTGTGGTCGTGGAGACTTCTCTTTTGAGCAGAACTTTGTAGAAATTATCGTGGAAGAGACACAAGTCACAGTTCAGTGGAAGTTCCGTTTGAGTCTCAACATCTCTGAAACCTTCGTCATTGGTGAGCTCTGTCGGGCTAGATCCAGGCTGTACACTAACTAGGGCAATTTCTTGGCCCGTAGGATTAACCTCAGCAACTGCCGATGATACAGCTGCTGGCACAGCTGGCTGATCTATCTCTAGAGAGTCTTCTGGCGAAACGTCAGTATCGTGTCTACGCCTATGGGAGGCTATGTCATGACACTTGCCATACATGTGGCACATACCATCATCTGCTAGACTCATTTTACTCTCAGTTGACATTTCCGAGCGTTGAGTAGTCGCATCGTCACATGATACCTTGGAACTTGCCAGCTCTAGGCCTTGAGGTACCTTCAGTTGATGCTGCATGATGTATGTTGCAATTTGAAGGTTTCCAATGACATTCTGGAGACCAAAAACATCAGTGGTCACTGGCAGTGGAATTAGCGTGGCTGGCTGGATGATCATAGCGACGTTTTCATTGTCCTGAGTCGTTTCAACGGGGTGAACCGTCTTATCGGATTGTTTCTTGAAACTTTTTCGCAAGTTCACGGGGGTCCCAATCAAAACTTTCTCCTCTTCAGCATCTTTTTCTTCACTTTCCTTGGGCATTCTCTTATCGTTATTCATGGGCTGTACTTCACTCCTGGCCTTTATTGGAGACATTGATGGACTGGTAGCTATCTGAGGTTTCAAAGCAACCACTGGAGGAGGAACATCACGCGTGGGTTCTTCAGGCACAACCTCCACCTGATGACGATGATCGATGTCTTCGTCATCGCCGTCTATTGGAAGCACCTGCAATATTTCTGTTTCACGATTTTCAGTAGATTGCCTCTGCCTCTGCTGTTGCTCCACCATATTGATCTTCTTCTCTGGCAAGGTCTGCACCACCATCAAATCACTTCCACTCATGGCAGAATCATTATCTAGAGTTTTTACTCCACTGCTGTGACTTGGACTGCTGTAGCCTAAGCTACTGCTGCTGCTGCCATTGTTTGCAGCCTCAAGGGGTGGAACCTTATGTCTACGCTTGCGCTGCTTTTCTATCTTGGCTGCGACTTCTGCCTTGGTAATCGCTTCCAACATTACTTGCTGCTTCTTCTTCTGGGCTTCTTCCTTCTCGAGCTGCAGGCGGTGTTCGTACTCCAAGCGTTCCTTTTCCGCTTGTCGCTGTCGTGCCAGACGCTCCTCTTCCATGCGTTCCTCCTGCATGTGCCTATCCATTTCCCATTGCCGGATGCGTTCACGCTCCTGGAGCTGCTGCTTGATGGCGTTGTGGTATTCTACAGCTTTGCGCCGCTTGTCCATTCGTTCGGCCAGAACTAAAGGGTCCAGCGGGACATTCTGCCCTCGAATATGCGACTGCACCGAGTGGGTATCGTCCTCGCTGTCTTTTAAGTCGTGCAGGCCCCGACTTAGCCATCCTGGACCACTGGCCGTGCTGCCACTGTCGGCCATGTTGTATTTGAAGTTGCCCCATTTGGCGCGTTCGTCGCGTGTCTTCGGGTAATATTCAATAGGCTCTGTAGGGTACACCGGGTAGGTGTTCGAGGTGGAGATATCTCGGCTGGCGTTGGAAGGACTAGTCGGCGGAATGTAATAGCTGAAAGTCAAGAACAAAATTGAATACCAAATAAAACTTTAAACAATACTTTTGGAATACTTTGGTTGATAGCCCCCATTGTCCAGGACATGGCTTGCCTCAAGGGCGTTATTCACATTTTCTGGAATTTTTTCGCTCCTCACCAGGTATCCCTTATTGCCATGGTAGCCATTCCCGTTGTTTGGCTGCTGATAATAACCCCGTTTATTTTGTCTGGATCGATTGCTTGCTGTTTCGATATCATGCCCATTGCCATCGTCATTTTCGTCCTCGTTGCTATTGTTGTACCAAATGTCCGGAGTGTGGGTGTTTTTCGGGGAATCGCTGAGGTATCCCGATGTATCCTCCTCCTGGCAACCGGGATTGTTTAGTCGACTTTGAATATTATTTTGGTTGTTATTTCGGCGCATAGCCAAGGCATAGTCCCTATGGCGAATCGCGGGCAAACTAGGACTCCTTATACGTTGCTGTTTTGCCTTCTGCTGGCTCCCCTTTGACACCCCATTTGAATATCGACTTTGATGGTTGGTCGTTTGGGGATTTCGATGCACAGTGTATGTGGCATCACCGTCATTCAGCAGGTCATAGCTATTACCCCGATGGAGCAGATTGTTACTGCCAACAGTATTCATTTGCCTATTGCTTCCATTCGATTGGCTCAGGTCCAGATTGGAGTAGTAGGTGCGTATCGATGTACGCTCAAACCGATGTGAAGACGACGAAGATTGATGATGATGCGAGGAGAACATTTCGTTCATTCGAGCCAGTTCTTCTGTGAGCAAAAACAGTCGATTGCAACAAATAAAATTCTTATGACTTTAGACTCACCTCTCTCCTTAGCCCATTGCTGCCTTTTCAATTCAACAAGAGGCTGCGTTTTCACACCATTCATTATCTATTCTCCACAAGGGAGAACATCAAACTCACTACGAATTCAGAAATCTTCTTCAATTCTTACTTCTCTGACTTCACACAATTTAATAATGGTCCTTTGCCTTAGCGGCGTTTTTTCGTCTCCGCACAATTTAAGTCCACACAAAGCGAAAATTTCAAGAACACTATTTGCCAGGAAATGGGAAATTCCATCATACAGCCTGTAAGTTCTGGTATTTTGCCTTATTTGCCTCTGTCCATGTCTGGTTGTCCTAGGTAACGTGGCTGGTAAACAGTTTCGAGGTTTAATGTTATTTTTCGTTCGAATACACGGTGCTTGGTATATAGAAAACGACAACATGAATCCTTGCGCCTATGGAATATTGGTGGTAGTAAGGGAAAAAGGCTGAAGTTTGGTTTGGGAATATGACGAAAGTTGGGACGCCCGCCACACAAAAAGTAAAAACCAATTACCTGCTATAGCATGCGATAGGAAGTAGTGATTGACATGCATATATGTAGTGTGTGTAGCATGGACTTTTTGGGCGCGACTTATGCTGATAGCGATAGGGCTTGTGTTTCATAATTCAGGCTGGAGGACTTGTAACGAAAAAAAAGCAAACATGCAATGGAATTTAAATGTGAAGGCAAACTTTATATTGGTGGTGGCAACATTTTAGCTATTGCTCGTAATTCCAATTTAGGTACGGGTAAATTTTGACAGTTCATGGCAATTCCTCAAATTCAGTTTGATCTAAGAGCCAGAAGCATCCAATATCGAACTTTATATTTCTTTGTGGAATAAGGGTTTCGTTAATACTAAACGCACGCATTTCCGATAAGAGAGCCTGGTGCCAAACTCTATCAAATGCCTCAGAAATATCAAGCGCAATCATCTTAGTTTCTTAAAAACAATGTAAGGATCTGTTCCACTTTTCGGTGGGAAAGAATGCCATCAGATCAAATCGAATTATTGCTGATCAACGAGAAACTTTCAATCTTCGATATATTTCTTGAGATGATGATTGATCAGCGATTCCAATACGTTGGAGTGATGGGACGTAAGTGCAATGGGTTGGGAGTAAGAGGGGTAGGAAGGATCGGCTGAAATACTGTTTTCATTCTTCCAAGGAAAATCTTCCTAGAAAAGTGGAAGCGACGCAAAAGGTTTCGCAAAGGTTTTGCCATCTAAGAAGAACACCTCTGTGGAAGAATGAGAGGTATCCCATCAGGACTAGCGGATTTGCCTGTATCAAGATCTCAAAGGGCTCTGGCAAATTTTTGAGTGCGGAAATATACCAGTCTCATTGAATGATTTACGTTCTCAATTAAAGGAGGCGCAATGTTGCTATCAGGCAACTTAGAGCTACATTTGTTATCGGAAGATAACCTAAGAAGGTTCCCGTTATATATGTACGTAGATGAGCGTTGTAACCAAATATGATGATAAATTCTGTACGATCTTGATTTTTTGACTGAACTTCTGGTCACATAAGATTTTAGTTCTTTTTATAATAGTGTGGCAATGATTTTTGATTCGTCAGAGTGGAAACTAGCTTTTCTCAGCATGATAGCTTCTTTACAGCTTGTATGGAACAAAACTAAGGACCTAAAAAAAATCACTTTTTTGATCATATTGGCAGTGGGATCAATGTCACTATCGAGGAAACATAGTCAAAGTTGGCTTGATCTCATTGCCAAACGTTCCTAGGACGATATTTCCTTTTAACTTGACACGAGAAATTGGCTGGTATTACACAATGGTCGGAAGTTTCGAATAGAGAGTTAACTTTACTGTGTACTTATCAGGTTGAGAAGTAAGAAATAAGTCGCGAATTAAGGCGTTTTGGGCCATCAACTTTTTGTATTCGAGTGGCCTCATCTACAAGTTGAGTCAGGTGTTGCATCTTAGCAAAATTTTCAACCCATCTTCATTTGGGTGTTGTATGTCCTGAATAGCGGAGTCAACTTGAATTGTATGCATTGAAGTCGCCCACTAAAACAACTTCAGTGTAAGGATACAGGGACACATTTCGGGAAATGGAATCAGACAGAGCATAAAACATTAAGATTTGAATTTCTGTCAAGATTTTGACTCAAGAAAAATTTGGAAAAATAAAACAATAATGGATAATGTGATTCTCCAAAGATATACCTGTTTCAAATTATTTCAATTCAGTCTACGAGTATCTGTTCGAATAAAGGTCAAGCAACTTTTTTAATTGAGACTTATAGGTAATATAAGGCAAGTTATGCATTCGGAAAAAAATCGAACTCGAGATTTTGATCAAAGTTGACATTACGATGATAGCGAAAACCAAAAAAGTGGGTCTCGCAATTCTGTCTGTCTGTCTGTCTGTCGGTTCGACTGCAGCCTAACCGGCTCGGCCGATTTTCTTTAAGCTTGGTAGATATCATTTTGAATTTTCCCCCCCACATGTTTTTTTTTTTCTTTTTTTTTTTAAAACCAAAAATAACGGTATCTGCCATACTATTTTTTTTTTTTCAAAAATTTGTAAATATTTTTTTTTCTCAAAAACTGTCCCACAGATTTTTTAAAAAATAATTAAAAAATTTAACTTAGTTAAAGCTAGGTAATGGTTGAAAATTTTTTTCCAAAAAATGGTTATTTTTGGTACCCCCCTTTGGAACCATTTTTTTGTTTTTGATTTTCTCAAAAACGGTACCACCGATTTTGATCATTTTTTTTTTATGTCAAAGCTCCCCAGCAGTTTCAATATTATTGTGTAGTTATTCAAATTTAAAATTTTTTTCTTGAGAACTCAATATTTCGAAAACCCCTGGCTCCTTTTTTTAAAACTTGATAAATAAAAGTTTTTTAATATAAGTTATAAGATGTAAGAAAAAAAAAAGTATTTTACCTAAAAATAACGGTACCGTCCACATAAATGTTAAAAAATGGTTTTCGAAAATCATATTTTTCTCGGAAACGGTTCGGAGAATTTTCCTAAAAGGTTTTTTCTTTTGATTCATTTTTACGATCTATAATTAAATAAGAAAAAACTTAAGATCAAGATATTACTGACTGTACCTACCATAGAACCATTTTTTCAAATTCAGAATTTCTCATTATCGAAATAACGGATTTTAATGAAATTTTTTATAGAGAAGCTCCTTAAAAGTTTGAAAAACATTGCATTTCAAAACCTTAGAAAAAATAATTTTTGAGTTTTTGAAAAAAAAAAATCTATTTTTTTTTTTGATAATTCGATATTTCCGCAACGGCTCAATATTTTTGTTTGTAAATTTAATTTTTATTCGAAAAATTTTAAATTTTAAAATTTTTTTATATAAAAGCTTATAGAAAACTACTACAAAGACTTATAATTTTTGTTCTTGCATAAACCTATATTTGCTTAAATCACATGGCATCCTTTTTGTACCTCCAACTACTAGTCTATTAAAAAATGAATTTTATGCTTATGAACAGTTTTTCTCTAATAACATTCATTCTTATTCGTTTACATAAGAGCAAGTTCGTGCGACCCAATCGTGCATTTTATTTAACACCAAAATCAACGGTACCTATCTGCCATAAATTTTTTTTTTCGAAATCTTACATAATAGTTTTTTTCCTAAAAACAGGTCCAGATATGTATATGTATAATAGGAAAATTGAAAATTCGATTTAGGAAAACCTAGCTAATGGTTAAAAAAAATTTCCCGAAAAATGGTTATTAATGGTTCCCCTCGTAGAATCATTTTTTTTTTGCGGTTCAGAGCTTCTCAAAATCGTTTCAACTGAGCTAAAACGTTTGAATAATATTGTGTATTCAAATTCAAATTAAAAAAAAATTATTGAAATTAAAAAAAAAGTTCTATATTTTGAAACCCCAAGCTTGATTTTGAATCTTGATAAGTTTTTTTAATATTATCTTTGAAAAAAAAAATTATTTAAAAATAACGATAAATGATTTTAGAAAATCCTATTTTAAAAAAATAAGATTAACATTTTTTTCTTAAATTTGACGATCTATAAAATTAAATATTAAATATATAATTAAAATATTACTGACTGCATCACTGTACCATAGAACCAATTTTACAAAATTTTGAATTTCTCATTATGAGCATAACGGATTTTAATGAAATTTCTTATAGTTCTAAAAAGTTTAAGAAGTATTGCATTTCAAAACTAAAAAAAAAATATTTTTTGAATTTAAAAAAAAAAAAAAATCAATTATTTTTTTGGAAAATTCGATATATCAAAAATGGCTCATTTTTTTTTGTAAATTTATTTTTTATTCGTACATAATTAAAAACTTTAAGTTTGCGTACCAAAATTTTTTCTTTAGAATGAATGTTTTAAAAATTTTGTATACAATAGCTTAATTATTTTGTAAAAGCTTAGTTTTTAAGAAACCACTACAACGACTAATATAAAATTCACTATTCTACTGGCGACATTTTAAAAGTCGATTTTTTTTAAAATACACTTTTCATGAACCAGTATTTTTGTCAATCAATTTTTCTCAGTATTTACAACTTTTATTTCGACATTTTGCCAATCTATTTTTCTCTGGGCGATATTTATAAACTCGATAGATCCTACCCAACCAACACAAATTCATAATTTCTTCACTGAAAAAAAAACACACATTAACTTTGTCGAAATTACTTCTAGTTTCTAAACAAATCTGTACATATAATTATAAGTATGTAAGTTCTATTATTTCAAGTTTTTTATATGAAAGACATCCAAGAAGTGTAGAATCCAAGAGCTCACACAAATAAATTGCAAATGTACTTTCAACCACCCAACTCCGGAACCAAGGAAATGCATTGATTTCTTTGTTTCTATTCCAACATTGGCGCAACAAGTTAATGTCTTTTAATTTTTTTTTCTACCCTCACCTTAAGCTTTATTCTTCATAGTAACAAAAAGCTTTATTATACAGCCCATTTCCTGCCTGACATTAGCTGCCAACACCCTTACCTTTTTCCTTATTTGGTTCATTGAACTAAACTTGGCCATAATATGCATCGCTTATACTCTGCTTCGTCCTCGTTCCACCAGTCGTTTCGGTTAGGGGTAACTATTTACAAACTAAAATAATTTCTGGTAGTTTAAGTAAAGGCCAAAAGTGTTTGCTTGTGTATAACAGTCGACAATCGATTTTCATGCACCACCATCGTGTGTCCATAAAAAGAGGAAAAAATATTTAGTTGGGATATTTTTTAATCTGATTACAAAAGTTGGAATTAAATATGTAGATTGTATTTTGTTGTAGTAAAACGTTAAACACTTCTTATGTATATCCTTTTCAGTGGGGTAAATGTTATTTTATGCTAATTTCGACCCGGAGTGACTGACCTAAGGAATTATTTAAGTACTTTGCCTTTTAATATCACATAAAGCCATCAAAATGGTGTTGACACAATATCAAATGGGATTGTACAAGAAGTTTTATATTTTTTTTTTTTTTTTGAAATACGACTTTGCTTGTTTTCAAAGTGAGTCAAGGTAGTTGATGCAATTTAGTTTGAAAGTTAAAGGGAATCTTAGTCTGGTTTACTTTAAAACACTTCAAAGATATAGCAAGCACTTCAGTTATTTCAATAAGGACCTCGATTAGGTTATTTTTTATATAAACATTTATAACTGAATAAAGCATTTCAATAAAGAAAGATTATGAATTTCAATGTTTGTTGCCCAAAAATCTATTTTTTTTAAATATTAATTACTTCCAGAAAAAATATTAAGAAATAATTATTTATTTGAAGCTTAAATTTAAATTTAAGAAATATAAAAATATAAATAATATAAATTGACTTTTGTAGCTGAAAATACAAAGTTAAAACAAAACTACGATCAATATCTAAAAATATGAAAAATGTATTGTTTAAAATGATAAGATGAACATCTGAAATTGTGTGAAATTGAAACATCAGACATAACCTTGTTAAAATTAAAAAAAGAAAACATACATTTTCAGATATTATAAAAGCTCTCGACCTTAACAATAAATTGAAATAATCATAAAAGTTTTCGATAGAAAATCTATAGAAATTTACTTTCGTAAAATTTTTTAGTTAAGGTTTTTCGTGAATTACATATATATGATTTTTTTTCATTTGAACGATTATTTCTTAGCAAAATTTAGATAAAAGTTTTCTTTTTTAAAAGCTTTGTAAATTCTGTTTGAACGAATTTTGGGTCTTATGTACTTGTATTTACAACCCATTTCATTCATTCTATTGTAAAGTGGAATAAAAGTCCCTTTCCTACGTAAATATTAACACTACGAGTATTTTCTGTTTTGATATTTTTGAAATGTTTTTTGTTTATTTCAGACATAATGGTTGGAAAAATTTAAAAGAGCGTGTCCAATAAAAGCGGTTCGATGCTGAAATTGAATAAAAGAAGCTATGAAATTCTTTTTACTTGCTGTAAATTTTTTACTGCAGGGCAAGTTTTGTATTTAAAAAAAAAAATACTGAAGATTTTGAACAAAGATGACATTGATAGAGAATACAAAAAAGTGGGTCTCGCAATTCCGGTGATGCACTAGAGGGGAAAATCAAATTTTTGTTCTAGGTCGAAAACTGACTTAGGTGTGCTATTGTTGGTGTAAACTACATTTTGATCAACAAGAAAGAGAACGTTTTTTTTTTATTATTTTCAACTTTCTTACTAACGAATGTAACTATTTCGACCGAAATTTTTATACAGGAGCTGCTGGGGGTGGCCGTGGCGCGATGGATGTATGCTCGCCTATCAACCACATGATCACAGGTTCGATCCCTGCTGTCGTTTATGTCATCTTAATTCTATTAAAACCTTATAAAATTGTCATCAATGGGTTGCTGGTTTGCTCATTGCATGTTGTTCAGGCATAACACTAACAACATGTGATTTAGTAATACTAGTATGCCCATCAAATATGAAAAAAACGAATAGAATAATGTGAATTATAAGAGACATAAAAATAAGACTAAGCATTCTCCGCACTAGTTCAGCCGCCATCCCTGGAGATAAAAAAATCTGAGACAACCACCCTTAGTCTCAGAACATCGTGCCACACGTCTTTCCTATCCTTCTTTCTCTTCCTTAACTGCACGCCCGCGCTGTGTTGAAACATTTAAAGGGTAGTTATAATCCGTTGAGCGCGTAAAGATTATAAAAAAAAATAAATTAATAAAATTATTACAACGATTGTTGTAATTTTATTTTACCTTATAATTTTTATGCATTTGAACATTTTTATTTAATTAATGATTTTATATAAAGAATTCTTAAATCTCAAAGTAGGTACTTATACTTACATAAGAGCAAGCATGTGCAATTTAGTCGAGTATTTTATTTAATTAAGTTCTCATAATTCTACTTTGCATATATTTTTTATTATATTCATAGTTACTAGAAAATTGTTTGAAAGTTTTTCAGGTTTTATAATTTACGAGTAAATTAATTTAGAAAATGAAAAAAAAACAACATGTATTTAAAAACAAATTAAATGAAAAAATTATCCATAGTCTTACGTGTCTTAAAAAATAATTACTATGTATAAGGCAAGTTATGCATTCGTAAAAAAAAAAACTCGAGATTTTGATCCAAGTTGACATTACGATGATAGAGAAAACTAAAAAAGTGGTTCTCGAAATTCTGTCTGTATGTCTGTCTGTCTGTCTGTTCGACTACACCCTAAGCTGCTCGGCCGATTTTCTCTAAACTTGGTATATATCATTTTTAATTTTTTCCCCCATGCGTTTTTTTTTTTCTAAACCCAAAAATAACGGTATCTGCCATACGATTTTTTTTTCGAAATTTTAAAAATATTTTTTTATCTCAAAACTTGTTCGACAGATTTAGAAAATAAAAACTCAAAAAAATTTCATTTAGAGCTAGGTAATGGTTGAAAAAAATTTTCCGAACAATGGTCATTGAGGTTACCCCCCATGGAACCATTTTGATCTGTTTTTTTTTTGCTAAAGCTCCCCAAAAACTTAAATAGAATTGTGTATTCAAATTTTCAAAAAAAATTTTTTTTTTGATTTTAGAAAAAAATTAAATTTTTATTCAAAACTCAATATTTCGGAAACCCCATGCTCGATTTTTTTAAACTTGATAAATAAAAGTTTCTCAATATAAGCTACAAGATGTGAGAAAAAAATTATATTTTACCTAAAAATAAAGGTACCCACCATACAAATGTTAAAAATTTAAAAAAAATGGTTTCCAAAAATCGTATTTTTGTCAAAAACGGCGCCTAGAATTTTGATACAATTTTTTTCTTTCAATTAATTTGTATGATCTTTAATTTAATGAAAAAAAAATTAAAAATTGAAATTAACATATTACAGTTTGTGCCTACCATAAATCCATTGTTTCTAGTCGTCAATTTTTTGTACACGCGATTCGGTTGTGGAATTCCTTACCCCTGGTCATAAGGATGATGGAATGTAGCACTCGGTTCAAGACGAGACTAAGGCAATATTTTGAGGCTCTTCGATGATTACTTTTAGCTTACTTGATTATTTTTGTTCTTTGAATCTTCTTTATTAAATGCAACTATTTTCTTTCCTTTTTTTATTTTTCTTTTTGCTTTAAAATCGGAACAAAATCTTTCAATTTCTTATTCTTTTTTTTAATTATCAGCTTTTTTTGTTTTAACCTTTTATCATTCAATTTTATATAAATACATAGTATACTATTACTGAACTTTGCACTAGTTTAAAAGATGTTGTATCTTAATGTGTAAGGAATTGCTATAAATAAATGAAATGAAATGAAAATGAATTTCTCATTATCGGCATAACGGATCCTTATGAAATTTTTTTTATAGAGATGCTTCCAAAAAGTTTAAAAAACATTGTATTTTGAAACTTAAGAAAAATAATTTTTAATTTTTGGGAAAAAAGTCATTTTTTTCTTGGAAAGTCCGATATAGCAAAAACGGCCCAATATTTTTCATTTTCTTAATTTATTAATTAATTTAATAGTTTAATTTCCATTTGTACAGTAATAAAAACTTATTTTTTTCTTCAAAATGTTTTAAAGATTTTGTATATAAAAGCTTATTTTTTTTAAAGAAACTGCTACAAGAACTGTTCTTGCATAAATTCATATTTGCATAGCATTCTGTTTTTATCTCTTACTACTAAAAGACTTAAAAACAATAATTTTATCTCTATGAACAGTTTTCTGTAATAACATTCGTTTTTAAAATTCCTAGTCTTTTACATAGGAGCAAGTTCGCGCGACCCAGTCGTGCATTTTATTTTTGTTTTAGATGAGATAACATTAAAATTTTATTTCGAAATTTTTGAAAATAAAAATTATTTGCAAAAATCTAGGTAATGATTGGAAAAAGTTTTTTCCAAGAAATGGTTATAAAATGGTACCCCCCATAGAACCATTTTTTTTCAATTTTCTCAAAAACTATACAGCTGATTTTAATAAACTTTTTAATGCTAAATTCCTAAGAAGTTTGAAAAGTAGATATGGTATATTAAAATTTTCGATTTTGTTTTTGCTAAAGAAAAATATACAAATGTATTTTTTTGAAAACTCAATACTTCTAAAACATGCTTTAATTTCTTGAAAGTTCGTACACTATTTACAAGATGTAAAAATAAAATGCATATCTGGATCGCAAGAACTTAGGATTATGTAATAGACTTAAGAATTTAGAAAAAATAATGTTATTAGTAAAAATGTTCATAAGCATAAAATTCATTTTTTAACTCCAAAACAACTCTTCTAGTTTTTGGAGATAAAACCAGAATACCATGCAATTTCTAAAGCAAATATAAATGTATGCAAGAACTCAAATTTTAAGTCATTGGGGCGCTTGCTTAAAAAATAATTTTTAATATGTATATTTTTAATAAAACTTCAAGAAAACTTTTTTTTTCATCAACTTGAAGTCTTATTGCTGTAGAAATAAAATTAAAATAGAAGTAAAATTTCAAAAAAATTTTAACCAATTTTTGAGATACCTATTGAATTTTTAAAAATAAATTTTTAACCGTTTCAAAAATCAAAACAAAAAATATTTAATTTTTAAGTCTTAGTATGCAATAATTTTCAAACTTCTTAGGAACGTGTGTGTAAAATTCATTAAAATCCGTTATGATGATAGTGAGGAATTCAAAATTCGAAAAAATTGTACTGTCAGAGTAAGTTTTTGATTTGCAAAATTTCCTTATCAAATTATAGATCGTAAGAGTGGAAGAAAATATTTTTATCAAAATTCTAAGTTCCATTTTTGAAAAAAAAAAAAAAATGGTTTTCGAAAACCATGTTTTAACATTTGTATTTCGTGAACCGTTATTTTTATAAAAAAAATAGGAACAAAAATTATCACAACTTGAACAAAGATAGTATTAAAAAAACTGATAGTTTAAGAGTTTTGAAAACTTCGAGCATGTGGTTTTCGAAATATTGAATTCTCACAACAAATTTCGATTTTCTTGTCAGTACGATTGACACTTTTCAGACTTTTAAGGAACCTAAGCATTAAAATATGCCCAAAATCATTTGAACCGTTTTTGAGAAAATCGAAAACAAAAGAAATGGTTCTATGGGAGGTATCATTTATAACAATTTTTCGCAGGATTTTGTTCCACTAACAGTCAGCTTTTGGTAAATGAAAATTTTTGAATCTTGAAATTTTTTTTTGTTAAATCTGGGGTACAGTTTTTGAGAAAAAAAATATTTTCGAAAAAAAAAATGTATTGCAGGTACTGTTACTGAAAAGAAATATAGGATAAATTCCATTCTTCACTTGGATACAATTAATAGGTACTGACGCATCACATTTCGGAATTATACATACAAAAAAATAATCCACGAGTTAAACAGGGAACGGAGTATTCTGCGCTTAAGAAAAAGAAATTTGAAGTTTTCTTTAATCGGTCCAGTTGTTCCTAAGACTCTTATGCGTTGATAATATGGATCTATTGCTCATAAATTTGCATATAACATGGCTGTACACACTTGCAGCTTACGAAAACTTTAGTTAGTTACTTTATTTTAAGAAATTGAACTTAAAAAAAAAATAAACAAATCAGAATATTCGAAATTAAGGATTTCGACTAAAGGAAGATTCAAAGTAATCGAATAAATAAAGTTAATACATTTTCGAAGGTTCTACTACTTCCCGATTGACTTTTATTTGTATATGTTTGTCAAACGACAACTTCTTTTCTGATCGTCATTTTTTCTTCTTTTTTTTTATATTAAATGGTCACTCAAAAACGAATAATTAAATTTACGTACGCTTGTTTGAAATTATGCCTCAGTGCAATTTTAGGAATATTTGAATTCTCATTTTTTTTAATTTAGCCTTAACGTAGCTATTTTCTCTTAGTATAACTTTGAGAGAAAATGATCGATTGAGGGGTTATAGCATTAGGAGAAACTCCTCCTCCAACTCTAGTTGTATGTTTATTTAAACAAATAGCCCCAGATCTCAGAAAACCCACTTTAAGTTGTCAAAAAGTCGTGGCAAAATCATTTTGATTCATGGTAGTTTATGTAAACGCAAGCTAGTGGAAATTATAAACTATACAAGACAACCCTGAAGGTCTCAATAAGGCAACCATCACCGATGGCTGTGCACCATACAAGTGCACATCCAAACACAACCCAGAAGATTCCAACAGATTGATGGAAAGTTTTTAGCCGAGATCTAAATTATCTCTCCAAACAAGATTTACGTGGGCGTCAAATCAGCGGTCTTGTCAAAAGGTCACCGTCACATTATAAGGTGATCTTCAGTTATACGACAGGCAGAGACGATCGTCATCACCGCTCATCTAAGAAGATGATGCTCTGTGTGTCTACAATGTCTGTTATGCACTGGGTATGTAGGTACATGCCCATACCGAAAGTCGAAAGAAAAACAATCTATTTGAACTCTCTTTGCGGATATAGGACACTGTAATGGGTTTTTATGTCCACTAAATGATACTGGAGTGCATGATGTGCCCTGAGGCATTTCAGAAACTTATATACTCGTACAGCAAGCAATGTACTCTCGTTCATAAAATATAGAAGTACGAGTAAAAGAACAGTCAAGTGGTACGGTGCACGGTGTGGTGTGTGGATATTGCTGGCAAAGTGGATTCAACCATTTAGAGTTAAGACCGATGATCGAGATGTGGACGAGATGATGATAATGATGATGATATAATGCCTGGGGTCGTTTGACTTTAATGTCACATTAGAAGCACTCATTATTACGTTTAGAGGACGCCAAATAGATGTGACCTCTTTTGTGTTCTAGAAGATCGATCAAGAAGAATTATGACTATGGCTGGGAAATTATTTTAACTAGGGTTGCCTTGTAAGATTGTGTATTAGGTTTTAAATTAGAAATAAGAAACTATTGATGTTTTAAACTTTATATCAACCAAGGGATTGCGGAAATTTGGGTTTTTATAATTAATGATGACAGAGGAGGTGAAACAAGGTCATCTTAAAAGTCTGTTCTTCTGTCTTTACATATGCTGCTGTACTTTCCATTTTCTCAAAAAAATACTAAAATATTTAAGTCCCTGCGCCTGCCAAAAATGTTTATTAAGGTTTATCTATATTTGAAGATAATACTTATTTTCTTCATTTTATAAATTCCGAAGATACTTTTTCGCAATAATCATTTTGATATCGGATTGAGTAAAACATTTGGTTTTTGTTTTTTTCTACACAATTTAAGCATCACGCTTAGTTAATTTTTTTATTTTTTTTTCATATTTTGCGCACACTAAAGAGATAATAATTACCTTTAAAATATCTAACACAGCGTGTAATGAGAGGGTTAAGCATTCAGCATTCGTGCAGTGCGTCTAACAAAGCAATCTCAAAACTTAATAGTACGTCTGAAATTCGGCTCGAGGGTTTAGTTGAAAAATTGTTTGTACATATATCGTCGCAGGATATCTTAACGCCTAAATAAATAGCATTTGCTTTTACATCGTTGATTTATATGCATTGTTAACATAATCCAATTTAACTTAGTAGATATTAATAAAAACTTTGTCGAAATCAGCACACATGCGTTAAAAAACCTATCTGAATACATTCATTTAAGGGAGAGTGGGGCTAAGAGTAATGCATTTGTCTAATACCAATCCTAAAACTTTATAAATAGTTTACCCACACTTTTTTTAAACTTGAAAGCCTTAGATACAAAATTCACTTTAAATATCCACTAAATTGACGGCGAAGATGTCAAGATATCAGCGCGAAAAAATAGACCACCAGCTGCAACAGCCAAAGGCTTGAAGAAACGCTTTTTCTACAACTGCTGTAATTTCACCAAAAACAAAAAAACTAATCTGAAACGAAACACAAACAACAAAAACCATTCTATATCCCTTTTGTTCTCAACGATCAGTTGAAATAAATTGAATGTATTTGTTTTAATATGTGACAACTTACCCCAAAACAAGACTGGATCGCACGTACTTGTTGTTATGAACAAACACTTTGAAACTTTTAAAAGTCTAGATGTAGAAACATTGATCTAATTGGAGAAAAATGTTAAAATCCATAAAATTTACTGTTTGAATGGCCATCAAAAAACTATAAATACTGTCGTAATCTTCTAAGACGCAAAACAAATATATTGAAAGTGGTCCTACATCGCCATTTGAAGATAACATAACCAAAAATAGTTAAAAACGGCCTTACGACGATTTTTTAAGGTATAATAATTAGGACATTTTGTAACTGCAGTGCACATGTAGCTCCAACTGAAATTAATATTGAAGAGTTAGATTTTAAAATTTCCAAATTATAGATCGTAAAATTATGGTACAAGACAATTTTTTTGTCAAAATTCTAGGTTCCGTTTTGGCAAAACTACGCTCTTTGAGTACCATGTTTTAACATTTGTATATTGGGAATTGTTATTTTTAGAAAAAAATAGAAACAAAAATTATCACAACTTGATATTGATTAACTAATATTAAAGAGTTAGATTCCTAACGTAGCACAGAGGAGTATTCGACCTCAAAATCCGGTCAAAATATTTTTTTTGTTTTTCTTATAGGAATTGGCCTAAAATATTATTTTATAACTTATGATGCATTAAAAAGTTACACTGAAAAAAATTTTCGGGTTAGATAAAAATAAAATTTTTTAATTAAGTATTTTTTTTTTCAATTTTATTTAATTCATTTTAATTATTTATACATGAAATTTTTTCGTTTGTTGCTTTCCTTAAAGATCGTTTGAATGTAGTTTGGTTATATATCTAAATTAAACATAATTTTTTAAACAACAAAGGGCAAATTGACTAAAAATACCTCAAGACTAAGAAACCCCATAAAAAAAAATGTGACAAGATGGGTGACTTTTTTTTATGTACATGAGATGACAAAAATGTACAGTTAAATATAAAAGAAAAATTTTTGCCCGATCGTACCCGGAACTATAACAAAAACACTTTTTTTTCCACCGAAAATTACATAAATTTTCATGTTTTTCTATGCATTCTTGTCATCTCAATTTTTAATACTTTATCAATAAAATATATGAAAATTTCTGTATTAAAATAAAGTACATACCTTGACCTTAGACATCCATTAGAAATTTTTGACAATTATCACAAATCACAATAAAAAAAACAGACTTCAGTGTTAATGATTAGAAAACAAAATAAGCTTATGTGGCGTGAGTTTATAAAATTGACTAGATTTAGACTAAGATCTTGAGGATTAGGGGGTCAACAGTTATTATTTGAAACCGGTTTTAGTTAGCATGGGTATTGAGGAATGCAAAAAGCAAAAATTAACGGGTCGAATCCGATTTTTTTTTTTTTACTTATGACCGGATTTTGGGGTCGAATACTCCTCTGTGCGTAGGTCGAGTATTTACTCAAGAAATCAGGTGATTTTATATTTCTTCAAATCTTTAATATTTCAGAACATTTTTTCACAATTTATTTATTTTTGACAACAATGACAACTTCCTGTAGAAGAGACTTCAAACAATAAAGCTTCTTTCCTAACACATTTAAAAAGATCAACACTTCATTGTGTGGCCTTTTACCAATACCAAAAGTCAACACAAATTATTGTGGGAAATTTTCGGGTTGGACAATATTTTCATCTTTGTCTTACAGAAACTGCCTAAGCCCGTAAGGTCCTGGCAATTATCCTTAATATCTGTTGCTTTCCCAGCCCCCCAAAGTTGTGGCTATACCAAAGAAAGGCAACATTAATTACGTATCTGGATACAGGCGCATCTCCGATCTAGGCAACATGAACGAGATACTTAAATCCTTCTGCAGCGACAACCACATATAGTTCAACCACTTCTAAGGTTCTAGTAAGATGTTGTCTTTTCATAAAACTGTCACCAAGTCACTGTCGAAAATTTTTTATCGACATCGAAAAAGCATTTGACAGTGTATAAAATTGTTCAAAATCTTTTTCAACTAATATTTCACATTCAATAATAAAAGTTTTCTTCATTTCAGAACATTGTAGGTACGTACATTTAAATAGGAAATTGCAAATCGACATCAAGAACAGACACAGTCGCAGTTCTACAATGATTTAAGCTAGGACCATTCCTCTTAAGAATCTATACATCAAACCAACCGATGCCTCCCTCATGAACGCTAATTTCGCATCACCGATATTTACTGCTATAGAAGAGTAGAAGACTACATCAGAAGACTCTACGAATACTATAAGCACTTGTGCAAACAAAATTTTGGGTACAACTTGGGGGCACTCTCGAAACTCCGACTTTCTAATTACTTGGTAAGAATAATAAAAAAAATTCTTTAGCAATAAACTTTTTTACTTGCGAGTTGTGACTTATAGGTACTATAAGGCAAGTTATGCATTCGGAAAAAAAATTGAATTCGAGATTTTGATCAAAGTTGACATTACGATAATAGCGAAGACCAAAAAAGTGGGTCTCGCAATTCTGTCTGTCTCTCTGTCGGTTCGACTACAGCCTAAACGGCTCGGCCGATTTTCTTCAAACTTGGTAGATATGGGTTTTGATTTTTTCCCGACCTACATTTCTTTCTTTTTGTTTTTAAGAACGAAAATAACGGTACCTGCCATACGATTTTTTTTCGAAATTTTGTAAATATTTTTTTTTCTCAAAAACTGTCGCACAGATTTAAAAAAAATTCAAAAAATTTCATTTAGTTAAAGCTTGGATAATGGTTGAAAAAAATTTTCCAAAAAATGGTGGATTTGCTCAAAAACGGTACAAACGATTTTGACCATTTTTTTTATGTTAAAGGTCAGCAGCAGTTTCAATATTGATGTGTATTCAAATTTTCAAAACAAATTTTTTTGGATTTAAAAAAAAAATTTAAATTTTTTTTTTGAAAACTATATATTTCGAAAACCGCATCCTCGATTTTTTTAAGACTTGATAAATAAAAGTTTTTCTATATAAGTTATAAGATGTAAGAAAACAAAATTTATTTTACCTAAAAATAACGGTACCGGCGATACAAATGTTAAAAAATGGTTTTCGAAAATCGTATTTTTCTCGAAAACGGTTCCGAGAGTTTTGCTAAAATTTTTTTTCTTTTGATTAATTTTTACGATCTATAATCCAACAGAAAAAAATTTGAAATCAAGATATTACTGACTGTACCTACCATAGCACCATTTTTTCAAATTTAGAATTTTATGGACAAAACGGATTTTAATGAAATTTTTTATAGAGAAGGTTAAAAATTATAAAAAAACATTGCATTTCAAAACTTAAAAAATAAATAATTTTTGAGTTTTTGAAAAAAAAAATCTATTTTTGTTTTTGGAAAATTCAAATCTCAGAAACGGCTCAATATTTTTTTTTTGTAAATTTAATTTTTATTTGAAAAATAATAAAAACTTTAAATTGGTGTATCAACATTTTTTCTTATAAATGTTTAAAAAATTTTGAATAATATAAAAGCTTATTTTTTTAAGAAACCAGTACAGACTTATAATTTTTGTTCTTGCATAAACCTATATTTGCTTGAATCACATGGCATCCTATTTTTACCTCCAACTACTAAAGAAGTTGTTTAAGTCTATTAAAAAATGAATTTTATTATTATAAACAGTTTTTCTCTAATAACATTCATTTTTGAAATTCTTAAGGTACTAGTACGGTGTAGAACGGCAAAAAAACGCACGATTTTTAGGATTTTTTTTTCTCGGAAACTTTATTAGATAATAACATATTTTTTTTTAAATAATGAATACATGCGTCAAGAGTACAAACAAAATTTGTTTGTCTTAATTTTCTAATTTTGGCTGAATTATAGAGGGCGCCAACGTTGACTCATCAAAAAACACATTGTTCCATTGCGGACAGTTAATCTCTGGATCTACTGAATAGATTTTCAAAAAACTTCTTAAAACTTGATTGTTTTTATGTTTTCTAAGACAATTTATTTTTAAACAAATTATAGTAAATTGTCTTGTAAGATACCTTCCTTTAAATAACCCACTTTGTTTTTTTTTTTTGTTTCAGTCCAGCCAACCCTGAGATTAACTGTCCGCAATGGGACATTGTATTTTTTGTTGAGTCGACGTTCGGCCCTCTATAATTGGGCCGAAATTCGAAAATTGACGCATGTATTCATTATTAAAAAAAAAATTATGTTATTACCTAATAAAGCTTTCGAGAAAAAAATTCCCAAAAATCATGCGTTTTTTGGCGTTCTAGACCGTACTAGTACCTTAATCGTTTACATAAGAGCAAGTTCGTGCGACGCAGTCGTGCATTTTGTTTATGTACAAGTAGCAAAACAGGTATCATCAACCAAGGGACTTAACGCTGGAGCTCCTTAAGGATCAAAATTTGCGTCGCTGCTGTTAAACATTTATGCTGCTGATAAGCAAGCCAACATACCAAATCCACCACTTTTCAGCCAGAGGAGTGCAAGAGCACATTAAAAACCTATTGGAATACTATCTAAAATGAAGATTGAAGACTGCCATTCGAACACAAGCATTTGCTTGTTACAGACAAATCATCAAGGAAGTACTTTTAACTCAACTTCTCCAACGATGTGAAATTCAAGAAGCATGCAGACTTGATGTTAAAGAGAACCAACTATTCTCTGCGATTGGTCCATTTTTTTACTGCAGATCTCGGGTCTAGAGCCTACAGTGAGAAGTATCTATACGCTCGAACCATCATCCATAACGACGAAGCACCCTTTTAATAAAAGAAGAACACTACAGGGGATGAAAAGGCCTTTCATCAAATATTAGATAAAGAAAACATTAATAAGATTTTTAAGCAAATAACTCAAGGGATTACGAATACCCTTATAATGTTAAACACAGTACTATTAATTAGGAAACAAGGATAGGATTAGAAATTGAAAAATAAAAGCTCATAATCTTAAACAAATCTTAATTTGTCTGCCTCAGAAATGTCAAAATAGAACTGACATTTGCGACCATTTGCAAAAATTATTAATTAATTAATTAATCTGATAGAGTGACATCTTTTGCCCCATCTTGTATGTACACATTTCTTGAAGTTGCGACAGTTTTTGTATGATAGATATTTTTATAAAAGTGAATGGCAAGCCACAATAAACAA
Organism: Chrysotoxum bicinctum; assembly: GCA_911387755.1. Taxonomy (NCBI): domain Eukaryota; kingdom Metazoa; phylum Arthropoda; class Insecta; order Diptera; family Syrphidae; genus Chrysotoxum; species Chrysotoxum bicinctum. The sequence goes on from OU426990.1 coordinate 40,974,053, forward strand.
AAATTGGTATCTGACGAATTTCACAGTTAGTAGTCTAGGGTCCTTATAATTTGGAACGCCTTTCAAAATGTATTCGAATTGCAGTTCCACAGTTCCAAAGGCCAGTCAAGGCATTTTTGATTTTGATAATTCTATCGAACTGGTTCGATATTGGGTTGAAACTTACAATGATAAATGGACACTATTTAAATGCAAGAGTGAACGGGAAACAAATTGAAACACGAGCTGACCAAGTAAACACAATGTAAATGCAACTTAAATGATAGTTTTCACATAAAAAAGGTTGCAACCTTGACCGCAACTCATTTAACCATAACAAAGCACCAAGATCACTTCCATGTTGTACTGTTGTACTCGTACTTCATAGTTCACTGCAATAATGAAGGATGGAGATGGAGAGTTCGCTCGACATTTGCATGGAACTGTGAGACTACCTGAACGCTGAACCTGGCACTTAGAGATTTTCATTGTCTTTTCAAGCGTTGAAAATGACATTGTGACTTTGCCCCCGAAGTGGCATGGATGGATTGTCGTTCGTTTTCCTTTGCATGAAGCACGAGACACGACCGACAACCGTGATTTTTTTTTGTGTATTGCCTTTCGTCTTTTGGTGTGGAAAAATATATTTTGGAGCAACATCCCCCAATCTGTGTGGAGCTGGATCGCTAAGAGACTATACATAATACAGACTAAGGCTGGGTATATGGATTTTTTCGTTTTTGGTGCATGATCGATGATCGTGGAATTTAATTCAAGTTCAGGCCGTGACAGAGATGATGCTCTGCTGATTTCATAATAATATGGGCAAAATAAAAAAAAAATTAATATACATACTACATAGCTAGATAGGTTCGTAGGTATGTTGGTATTTTTTCACTGGGACCCATTGGCACTTCGTATATGTATAGAAGCTGACGGAATTATTAAAATGAAAAAATCACGACTTTATTTGGATGACAGGGAAACGGTGATTATAATCATTAGCGCAGTTATTGGACAGGAGGGTCATGATCAGTATCTAACTATGGCAATTACGGGAGAGGAGGAATTTCAATTATAAAGAATCACGGAGAAGATTCACTTGAACGATTTGCATCGGTGAGCAGGTGTTTTTTTTTTGTTTTTCTTTTGCTTGGTGTATTTATTTATTCAGATGATTACACGTTTTATGGTAAGCTTCATCTCATATTGCATCCTGCTTGATATGTGTGAGCTACTGAAAAACTGACTCGAAGCTTTTTAATATCGGAATTTTTTAATTGATTTCTTTAAGGCAAATTTTCAACTAATACTTAGTTTGAAGTATTTCCTTAAGGTTCTACTTGATAATACTGTAAATATTTACTAAACAACTAGTGAAAAAAATTTCAGCAGAAGAATAAAGTTTTTCTCGCTGAAACATAGAAACAATTTTTTTTTTTCAAATTCGTTAACAATCTCAAGTAGGTAGAAGAAAAAGTTATAACGCCTTCTGGCAGCGTCGAAATCAAATGGGCGTTTTCAAGTTAATTGACAACTGGAGTGTTATTGAAGATGAGCATTGAAACTTAGAAGACTTAATAGTACGTCGTTTGCTTATTTTTTCAAATGATAAATATTTTTACTATCATTGGTTTACATATTGGTTTTGTCATGCATTCGTTTGATATACCGTAATATCTAAGCATTCTAGATTTCTTGAAATTATTCCAGTTTCACTCAAAAGGGTTGACTTTTGAATATTGGACCCTTAAAACTTTTTACAGATCATATAATCTACAAGTTTCACAAATACATACTAATAAATTATTTATTTTCTTTTTTCTGGTGACATGGAAGCAGTATTAAGTCATGTTTATCGTTTTTTTTTTTTTTCAAAAACAGAAACTATGACTTTTCCGTATTTGTCGATGAAAAGTCATATTGAATGATAATAATTTCTGTCAGCATTATAAGCACTTAAGTACATGGTGGCGTCGAATGCGAGAGGAACAGTCGGTCAAACAATCAAGGTTGCGGAGCACGAATTTGAAGTGGTGCAATCCTTTAAATACCTTGGGTCAATAGTAGCAGCCGATAACAATATAGAAGAAGAAATACGCGGGCGGCTTCTCAAATCCAACAGAGCCTACTATAGTCTGTCAAAGCTCTTCAAATCCAGAAATCTCACCATAACTTCAAAACTGCTGCTGTACAGGGCGATGGTCCTGCCAGTACTCACATATGGATCCGAGACTTGGGTGGTTAGGAAAAGGCACTCCGACCTCTTAGCTGCGTTCGAGAAAAAAGTCTTAAGGAGAATTGTTGGCCCCGTATGTGAGGAAGGACGATTTCGGAGACGGTACAATCATGAACTGTACGCAATCTACCTTGAAGCAGATATCGTGACAAAAATTAAGCTCGGTAGACTCCGATGGGCAGGGCACCTAGCTCGCATGAGCGAAGAGGAACCTGCTCGGAAAGTTCTTTGTGGTACATTCTATGGTAGACGACAGCGTGGTAGACCATGCTTGCGCTGGAGAGATGGCGTAGACCAGGACGCCCGAAGCCTTGGGGTGCGCAACTGAATGGCATCGGCTAGAGACCGGGATAGATGGAGAGTCTTGTTGAAAGAGGCCAGGACCGGAACCCGGTTGTCGAGCCGATGATGATGATGATTGTAAGCACTTTGAAATAGTGGGCAGCATACATTTTCTTAGGAGTTTTTTTTTTGAACCTTTCACATGCACAGAAGTCTTGAGTTTGAGTTATTCTTTAAGCGATTCTAATTCTAGTGGGTATGATAGTGTTTCAAATCAGACGCTAAGCAAATTTGGCCTAAATCTCTGATGGATATAATTACTAGTTCCTTTTTATTTAATTTAAGTATTTAGACGAGAACTTTTTTGGACGAATTGAAATGTGCTTATATTTTTCCACATTCTAAAAAGAAAAAAATTTAAGAAAAGGATGCTAAGGAAGATTTGAAAGATACATTTTTTTCAATGCTGCTCTATTCGGTCTTAGAGAAGGACTCTTCACTGAAGAAGTGAAGATGCACTTTTAGCTTTAGCCTATATGGTGTTGTCCACATCATCCTTCATCCTTATTTTACCAATATAACGGTTACCCTCCATACAAATGTTAAAAAATGGTTTTCGAAAATCATAATTTTCACGAAAACGGTTTCGAGAATTTTGCTAAAATTTTGTTTCTTTCCTATAATTTATAAAAAAAAAATAAAAACAAGATATTACTGACTGTACTTACCATATATTGTTTCGAATTTTGAATTTCTCATTATCGGTATAACGGATTTTAATGAATTTTTTTTTATAGAGAAGCTTCTTAAAAGTTCAAAAAACATTGCATTTCAAAACTTAAAAAAAAAATATTTCTTGGAATTTTGAAAAAAAAATTATTTTTTTTTTTGAAATATTCAATTTCTCAAAAACGACTCAATAATATTTTTACTTGCGACTTATAGGTACTATAAGGCAAGTTATGCATTCGTAAAAAAAATCGAACTCGAGATTTTGATCAAAGTTGACCATTACGATGATAAAGAAGACCAAACAAGTGGGTCTCGCAATTCTGTCTGTCTGTCTGTCTATCGGTTCGAGTACAGCCTAAACGGCTCGGCCGATTTTCTTCAAACTTGGTAGATATGGGTTTTAATTTTCTCCCCCCGAACGTTTTTTACTGTTTTTTTTTAAGACCAAAAATAACGGTACCTGCCACACGATTGTTTTTCGAAATTTTATAAATATTTTTTTTTCTCAAAAACTGTGCCATAGAATTTTTTTAAAAAAATTTAAAACTAGCTAATGGTTGAAAAAAAATTTAAAACGGCACAGCTGATTTAAATAATTTTTTTTATGCCAAAGCTCCTCCAAAGTATGAATATTATTACATATTCAAATTTTTAATTTTTTATTTTTTGGATTTAAAAAAAAAATTCAATTTTTTGTTGGAAACTCAATATTTCGAAAACCCCATGCTCGATTTTTTTCAAACTTGACAAATAAAAGTTTCTTAATATAATCTACAAGATTTGAGAAAAAAAAATTTGTTTTATCTAAAACTAACGGTACCTTCCATAAAAATTTTAAAAAATGGTTTTCGAAAATCGTATTTTTCTCGAAAACGGTTCCGAGAATTTTGCTAAAATTTTTTTTCTTTTGATCAATCTTTACGATCTATAATTTTATAAAAAAAAATTGAAATCCAGATATAACTGATTGTACCTACCGTAGAACGATTTTTTCGAATTTTGAATTACTCATTATCGGCATAACGGATTTTAACGAAATTTTTTATAAAGAAGATCCTAAAAAGTTTAAAAAACATTGCATTTAAAAACTTAAGAAAAAATATTTTTTCAATTTTTAGAAAAAATAATAATTTTTTTTTTGAAAAATTCGATATTTCAAGAATGGCTTGATATTTTTTTTGGAAATTAGACTTTTATTCGTACAATAATAAAAACTTACGGTTGGCGTACCAAAATTTTTTCTTAAAAATGTTTTAAAAATTTTGTGTATAAAAGCTTATTTTTTTTAAGAAACTACTACAACAAATTATAATTTTTTCTTGCTTGGCATCCTGCGCTTAGGTCGAACTACTAAAGGAGTTGTGTTAGTCATTTAAAAGAAGAATTTTATGCTTATGAACAGTTTTTCTCTAATAACATTAATTTTTGAAATTCTTAGACTTTTACATGGGAGCAAGTTCGTGCGACCCGGTCGTACATTTTATTTTTTTTAGTTTTGAAAAAAAAAGGAGCTCCAAATGAATCACCCTTTAGATACTTTTTAATCATCCTTTCTCTTGAAAATGTCACGAAAGTCTTGCGATACATTTTTCGGTCCGTCCCCTCTTCTTGGTGAATCTCTTATGATGGGGTTTAAAAAAAAACAGTTTCTAATTTGTGTTACTCTTCGATAGAGATCGTAACTAATGTAAACGCAATTTGAACTTATTGATTTTTTCAAAGTCTCTGTACAATTTCAAGAATGTTAAGAATATGGATTAATTTCATTCGTTAAAAGGTGGATTTACGGTTTTAAAAACGGGACTTCAAATAATAAAGTTTATATATTGCACGAGGCAAGGAGCTACAAATTACGTACAAGGCTCTACCTTTATTAGGTTGAAATCAAATCTTAAATCTTCTCTCGTAGAAGTTCTTAAAATCGTCATTGACATTACCTCTTATTACGATTATATAAGTAAGGTACGATGATTCTTTAAGAACAGAACATTTCAATGAAAGAACAATTTTCGGACTTACCGCGTTTATTAATTATATTTTAATCTTTCATTAAAATGTCTCAGAACCACGATGAAAAAAGCCTTACATCTACAGAACATTTCAATTCCTCTGTAATAATTTTTAATTCCCAAAAACAATTGCCTTAAAAGATCCCATTTCTAAAGTATTGTGTGTTGTTCTTTTGTATTATTCACGATGCAGGAAAAAGGAAATAAAACCGAACAACAACTGGCACACAGCAAATCTATTAAAAAAAATTTCAAATTATTCTCAAGGCCTCCAAACTGCACACAGCACCAAACTGAAAACCGCAAGAAGTCATCTAAAAAACGATTCGATATCTCAATTTACCGCACACGATGATTCCGGCAATGTAATGTATTTATATGCTGAAGCTGAATATAACATACTCTGTGGTGGCGGCTACCATGCCAACAATAAGGCCGCCAACAACGACCAAAAAGGGAACGGGCAGATTCGCAAGAGATCAAAAAGCATAGCTGCAACAGATCGCGCAACAAGGATACATCCATCCCAAATTTTGCGTCGTCGCCATCGTTCGTCGTCCAACCGAGAGCCCAAGAGATAAAGACCGCAAAATAATAATTAATTATTGGGCGGACAAGAGGCGTTCTTCACTTTGCCGCGACTGCCATTAAATTTGGGCTATGCCCTCGCTGTTTTCGTATTGATGGACTCTGGTGTGTCCGTGCATCATTGCGTAGTCCCACAGCACTTGCTCCTTCTAATGTCGAGCCTTTTTTTTTGTGTGGACTTATTTGTTTAGAGTGTGTGTTTTTTAAAGTTCTATTTATTTGTTTTAGAATTTGTTCACGGTGTTGGCAGGATCAACAACAACTGTTGAAAGGCTAATGACCACCATGGTGGTCATCATCAATACCAGATCAGGACTCACAGGGTTATAATTATTTTTGTGTTTTTTGTTTTCTTTGCGGTAAGAGGGAAAACTCAAAGGAGCTGGAAAACCGCAAAACACGGTCATCAGTTGCAAGTTGACTTTGAGGTGTCCTCATCAAAAGGAAGGTCCTTTTTGGTAGAAGCTGAAACGAATGATGCGGACATAATGGAGAGAATGTGTGGATGTAGGTATTTAGGATGTTCTTCCTCTCTCATCAAATTCCCCAATTTTCGAACATCTGATACGACTTAATGATCCTTAAATGAATGCCCATATGAGTGTCCTTATACCCACACACAGTCTACCGCCGCTGGCTGTGTATGGACAAAGGTTTGTTCCAAACGATTAGTCTACATGAATGTCCTATTTGATGTTCCACAGGCATGAAATGACACATTATCGCACCAAAACGAGGGCCCGTGTTGTCCTTTAAGTTGATGTTCCGGACTTTCCATTCTGCTATAGATAATCCTGTGCATTGAGAGTATCTACACCTAATTTTTTGGGTAATTACATGCGTGAGTAGAGAGTTGACGTTTTAAATAAACATATGTGTACTTTCCGGTGTTTGTTTTGCGATTTTTTGTTTGCGGTTTAGAATTAATGCCTTTGATAGGAAAATTTATGTTTTTTTTTGGGAAAATTTGAAGAGCACACGTTGCATGGATTAAAGAGCAAATAATATAAATTCCCAAAGAATCACATATTCATCATTTTTGTGAAGAGGTTTTTCTCCAATGTATAAGGATAAGGATGTTCCTATAGTAAAAGGTGTGAAGCGATTGTTCGTTTATTGACAGAGCACCAGAATATGAATGTAAATATGAATTGAAAGAAATACCTAATAACGAAAGCATGAGATGATCGGGGATGAACGTGATTTTGTGTGTTATCTTTATAAAGGACACGTGGAAAGGATCAACGATTGTATGGCTTTGTTGGGAAAATTCAACATTTATATCATCGAGGTATTTCCAATAAATTATTTGCATTTTTCAATTCGCCAGCATGAATAATGGATTAATATCAAAAAAATACTTCGATTTTGACGAAATAATAGTTAAACCCGTAAAAACGTTAAGAGAGTTCAATAAATGAGGAGTTTTTTTTTTCTAATTTAAAGTTTAAAGTGGAAATGTATAAAATTGAAACTTTTTTTTTGAAACTAAAGGCCTCTGGAATGCCAGAATCTGAAAGGTGGATAATTTTCTCAGCAAATTATTTTCAGCTTCTACGGGACAACTGTAAATAAAGTTTAAAATTAAGTAAATTTAAATAGAAGTAAGAATTTACAATAGGGCAAATTTTGCTTTTGGACAAAAAATGGTATTCGAGATTTCAAACTTGACATTACGATGGTAGAGAAAACCAAAAAGACGGTCCCGCAATTCCGTCTGTATATTTATCTGTCTGAGTCTGTATGTATGTACCTCGACCTATAGCCTAAGCGCCTGAAGCTATTTTATTCAGTGATGCCCTACCTGAGCAATTGAAATTTGTTTTAAGCTCCAAAACTAACGGTACCTGCCATATGGCCATCATAGAATTTCTTCTTTATCTCTACCGAATTTGACAAGAAAAATATGAATAATATTGAAGCCATTGTCTAAATTTTGGTTATAAGAACAAATTACAAAAAAATTTAGGTTTTTTTTTTTTTATTTTCGACTTTCTCATTGACGATTCTACCGATTTCGACTCTCTTCACAAAAAGCTACCTTGTGGGTTAAGAAGAATTTTCAGAAAAATTGTTATTCGGAACCATGAAACTATTTTGCGTTTCCTATTTTCTGTACAAGTAATTTTGATCACTTTTTTCTGCATAAGACTTTTTAAAAGCTTAAACAGTATTTTGTATCAAATTCTTCCAAAAAAAAAATTGTTGGATTTTTAACAAATAATTCAAAATTCTGTTTTTGAAGCTCAATATTTCTTAAATAACAGACTCAATTTTTTAAAACTTGGGTCGTACTGAATTTCTAATATTATCTTAAAAATCATTTTTTGTTGCCAAATTTTAATGTAAAAAACAATTTTCGAAAATCTTATTTTTTCAAGAACCGCTTGAAAAACGTTTCTTTAAAATTTTGATCTTTCATATTTTTTATTTAAACGTTATCCATATATGTATCTACACAGGGCCGGACAAGCTATACGTGCAAGCTGTGCAAATGCGCAGGGCGCTGAACTCAAAAGGCGCCTTGGGCAAGCGTTAAAAAAGCCACTACTTCATAACCACTACCTACCATCTTTTTTAAGTTTCATTTCTTTTTATAGCTCACTCCAATATTGGTATTTATTATATAATTAACAGCTGATTCTGAATTTAAAGACAGATATACATATACATATATATAGATACATATCAAGTTTTCCAAAAATAAGTCGATGTTTAATTTCCTATACACACCCCCATTCCCACAGTAAAAAAAAACTACATCACAAAATCTTTACAAAGTGCACAATTTTGATCGCTTAACAACAGATACCTACATATTTGCTATTTTTCTCTTTATCAATCCACTGTTACGTTATTCTTCACATTCACCATCGCTTGTATGAATGAAGGCATTTATTTTATTTTGTTATCCCTCCCCTATGCAGTGTAACATAAAACAGAATTTCAACAGCATAATACAGACAGTTACCAGTTTGCAAGTTGATAACATGAGCACGATGCCAATATTCTTCTATATGAAATCGAAGTCAGCAATGTTACTCAAACAGAAATTCTGAGGTACAAAATTCATACTCAGTGCGCAGAATTAAAAGTTGCGTCTAGGAATTTAAACTCTTCCGGTTGAGTGTTTCTTGTACTATGTTTTAGTTTGGCACTGGCCTCTGTTTATGAGTGAAATTTTATCACTGTCGTGTGTCGAGAATGAGACAAAGGGTTGAAATATGGAAATACTTGAGTGATGATGATGCGATGATTAATGTTGAGGTTTGTCGTTAATGAGTGAATCTGTTTTATTCAATTTCTCCTTTTCTCTATTTTTTTGTTCTTGCCATTTATTGTTTACATTTAAAAAGGGATCTTTTGACTGGTCTAATTACTTTATTAACTTCCCATAGGGAGTTATTTGTCTATGTATTATGGTAAAAAAAAACTCAAAACAAAAGAAAGGATAGGGAATCTATACTTACAATAAAACTTGCTACGCTACTATTCCAGTAGTGTATACGAGTATGTATAAGGTTATGATAATGGTTCAAACATGAAAGGAAAAGAGGCTGGTGTTCAAAACAAAATTAAGTGTTTTGAACCAAGAGCTTATTTTGTTCAGGCTGCTTGCATTCCTTTTGGTTGTTGTTGGTTTTTAATGATTCAGTTTGCTGTTCATTGGAAGCTGTTAAGTTTTTTGACATTGCTTAATGCATATAAAACTTTGTATCAGGTTCAACAATGCGTTGGGACATACATATGTATATACAAAAAATTTCGCTGGTTTGACCTTAAAACCCCTTTCTGAAACCAGATGGGAGTAGACTAAATGCTTTAAAACCATTCAAAATCTTAGAAGCTATAAAATGAAGCTCTTATTGAAATATCTGAGGCTGGAAACGTTGAGAATAGGAAGTAAAATTTTAGTTTTAAGTTTATATGTTGCATATTAATCTAGTTTGATATTTAAAAAAAAAAAATATTATAACTAGTAAGTATTTAAAAACTCTGTCTCCTAATTTGTCTACTAAATATGCTACTAAAAACTCTTTACGGAAATGCGATCAGAAGAACAATTCACTAACGTGCAATCAGCTGAAGCCATAGCTCTAAATCTATAAATACCATCACAGTTTCCTCAAATAACGTAGTGTTTTGAAACTAAAATTAATAAAAAACTACTTCAGGACCCCAGTGACTCAGGAAAGATAAGTTGACTAGTCAATCATGGCTATAAAGAAAGAGCTTGTCAAGTCATTATATTATTATCTGGTAACTGAGTTTGCTAAAACAGAAGCCAGAAAAGTTAATCTATTGCTTTATTGTTGTATTTATTTTTATTAAAATAATAATCTTATTATTATTTCCTACATGCGCAACAATTAATGAGTTCATTTTTTATTTGTATGTTGTTATGTTTTTGAATTAGTTTTTAAATATTTTTTACTTCAAAAAATACTTTTTTCAGTTCCTAAATTTTTGCGATATATTTTTTTACTATTATTTTTGTGATATATTTTTGATTTTTTAGTTTTTAATAAAAATCATATTTATTTTAATTAAATATAAGTATTATCTAGGAATAGGTCTCTTGGGGATCCCTCGTTAAAAAAACGCATTGCAAAGGGTACCCCTTGGGTAATGAGGAAATGACTTTTTCCGGAAATCCAATCCAAATGAGAGGCGCCACTGATAAAGCTTGCGCAGGGCTCTAATTTAGCTCGGGCCGGTCCTGTATCTACATATAGGGTTCGTTTTATGTTCGATATGAATGAAACACAATTTTATAATTTATATTTTCTTGATTAGTTAGCTATATGGTCTTTAACATGATTAAGAATATCGATCAAGAAGACACCTCCTCTGGCCGTGGCGCAATGCTCTTTTAAACAAATTTTGCATAACCATTTCGTAGACTTCTGTTGCAGTTTCAGTAATTTCATTCTATTGACGTTTTGGTTAATTTGTTGATGTACTTCATTTTAGCCTCATAAGAACAATTCGGAAGGCACCACGACGACAACTTTTTGATATTATTCGGATGAGAAATATTTCTTATTGAATTCACATCACAACACAAGCTGTTTGTGATGTGGAACTGTCTTGTTGGAACCACATATTCTGTAGGCCTAATTGTTCCAGTTGAGCACAAAGAAAACATTTTTTTCTTGCGATATTATAGGAATAAATTATGCTGACGTAAAAAAAATCGAACTTGAGATTTTGATCAGACTTGCCATTAAGATGACTGTCTGTCTGTTCGACTATAGCCTTAACGGCTCGGCAGATTAAACTTGGTGGATTCATTTTCCCCACACAGGTTTTTCTTAAGAACAAAAATAACGGTACCTACCATACATTTTTACGAAATTTTTTCATAACCAAAATTTCCAAAAATGTTCGATTGAAAAAAAAAAAAAAAATAAAATGCACGACTTAGTCGCATGAGCTTGCTCTTATGGAAGAGACTAAGAATTTCAAAAATCTTATTAAAAAAAAAAAACTTTTCATAAGCATAACATTCAATGAATAAAACAAATCCTTTAGTATTTGGAGCTACTCGTACAAACAGGATGCCATATGATTCAAGCAAATATTTGTTTATAATTATTATAAGTGGGTGTAGTGTAAAAAATAAGCTTTTATATGTAAAATTTTTAAAACATCTTCAAGAAAAAATTTTGGTACGCCAACTTTAAGCTTTTATTGTTGTACGAATAAAAGTTAGATTCAAAACAAAATAAAATGCACGACCGGATCGCACGAACTTGCTCTTATGTAAAAGTACTTTGGAATTTAAGATAATTTTATAAATATAAAACATGAATTTAATGAGATAATACTCGTAATGTTCAAATGCATAAAATTGCCGTCTGGTTTCCGGAAAAGTATGAATTTATGCAAATAAACCTTAAAAAATCGTTTTATTATTAAATAAATTTTTTATATAAGAAATTTCTCTAAAATTTTTCAAGAAAAAAATGTGGGATGCAAATTTTAAGTATTAAATAATATTGGTTTTAGGAAATAATTTCAAAAAATAATCGTTCATAGGTTTTGAAGATATTGATTTAATTTTTTTTTTTTTTTTTTTTTTTGAAAAAACCCAATGAATATTTTTTTGAATATTTTTATATACAATATTATTTTAAACTTAAGGGGACTCCTGCTTAAAATTTTGGGTTAATATCCTTAGAGCCGTTAATGAGAAAGTCGAAAATCAAAAAAACGGTTCTATGGCAGGTACCCCTAATAACATTTCCCCCCAAATTTTTTTTTTTCACCAAAATATAGTCCATGTCCATAATATCACACCTAATTTTTTTATCAAAATCATTAGAGCCGTTTTCGAGATAAATAAGATTTTGTATTACGGGTGTATGGGGGGTACCCTTACTTTTGGAGCTAAAAAAAAATTTCAATTTCTCCTCTAGGGAATCACCGAAGACCCTTAACTACCGAGTTTGAAGAAAATACCTCCGGTAGTTTAGGCTGTAGTTTGAGGTACAGACATACAGATATACAGACATACAGACAGACAGACGGAATTGTCGGACCCACTTTTTTCGTCTTCGCTATCATCGTAATGTCAACTTTGATCAAAATGACGAGTTCGATTTTTTTTCCAAATGTAAAAATATAGAGCCGTTTTGGAGATATCGAACTTTCCAAAAAAAAAATCAAAAATCGAAGAACTTTTTTTTTTAAGTTTTGAAATGCAAAGTTTTTAAAACTATTAAGAGATTTTTGTATACAAAATTCCATTGAAATACTTTATACCGGTAATGAGAAATTCAAAATTTGAAAAAATGGTTCTATATTGTAGTAAGTATGGTCAGTAATATCTTAATTTCATAATTGTTCTTATTAAATTAAAGATCGTCAAAATTAATTGAAGGAAAAAAAAATTGTCAAAATTTTAGGCACCGTTTTCGAGAAAAATACGATTTTTTTAAAACAAACATTTGTATTGTGCTTATCGTTATTTTTACTTAAACTAATTCTTTTTCTCACAACTTGTAGATTATACATTTTGATAAACTTTTATCGTTTAAGAAAAATTGAGCATGGGGTGTTTGAAATATTGAGTTTTGAAAAATAAATTTACTTTTTCTTTAAAAATCCAAATTTTTTGTTTCAAATTTTCAAAAAACTTTTTTGGATTAAAAAAAAAATTGAATATACAATAATATTCAAACTTTTAGAAAGGCTTAGGATAAAAAAAATTATCGAAATCGGTAGTGCTGTTTTTGAGAAAATCAAAAACAAAAACAAAATGGTTCGAAGGGGGGTAACAAAAATAACCATTTTTGTAAAATTTTAACTAAATGAAATTTTTGGAATTTTTCGTAAGAAAATATATCGGACAGTTTTTGAGCAAACAAATATTTATAAAATAAAAAAAAAATTCGTATTTTTAATCTTCAAAAAAAAAAAGAAAAAAACATGTTGGGGGAAAAATAAAAATATCTTCCAAGTTTAAAGAAAATTAGGCTGTAGTCAAACAGACAGAATTTCGAGACCCACTTTTTTCGTCTTCGCTATCATCGTAATGTCCACTTTGATCAAAATCTCGAGTTCGATTTTTACGAATGCATAACTTGCTTTATAGTATCTACGTATAAGTCCCAAGTAAAAATTATCTTTAGCGGCGAGCATTAGTTTTTTAAGGGTTCTACCTTTTTCGATGAAGTAATAAATTCTACAAGAAAACTGCGCGTTGAAACTCCGCGGAAAATTAATTCTTGCTTGAGTGCACACAGGAATGATTGAAAGTTGTAAGGGACTAGGTTTATGTTCTGTACGATCCTCCAATTTCTTTATTTATTTTAGGTTTTCTTTTTAGGTAGTTTATTCCTTCGAGTTCCAAGTATTCTTGATAGTGATAAAGAATAAGCCAGAAAAATAAAGGCATTTTTAGATAAAGGCGGGTAGATGTTGAAGAAAAATAAAACAAGCTGTGCTGTATCAAATACGACATCATTCAAATATAGGCCTTGGTTTCTTTTGATGGCATGGATCCGAGTGGATCTAGCTGAATTTGAGCGATGGCCTATGTTGTGTTCACATTGAGGGCAACGGTTAACTGCGGTTTATTGGCATACCTGCGACTTCAGGAAACCCAAAAAAGGAAGTCGAGCGGGGAAAAATCACATGTCCTTGGTGGTCCTTGGTGTAAAATATAACTTCACTCTCAAATAGTTCATGAAAAATGTTAATCGTGCGTCAGCTGTGTGGTACGTAGCGCCCTTCTGCTAGATCCAAGTGTGGTCTAGGTCCATGGGTCAACTTGGGCCATATAAAGTTCGTTATCATCGATTTGAAGTGGTCGCCATTGACGGTGATCGCCTCACCAAGGCCGTTTTAAAAAAAGTAAGGACCAATGACGAACCCATCAGCCCAAATTCTACAACGAACTGAGAATATGCATTGTCACCTGTCAGCCATTCATCCAAAAATGGGCCTCCTCACTATGTGATTTTTCGGCCAAAATTGGTGTCCACTTCCAAACGCTCCGAGCCCAGTCAGCTAACAACCAGCTTTTTCTATACGGTCATGGAGTTTGAGCTCCTGGGTCAGTTAGATATTGTAAGGATGCAGACCAAAGTTCCGATGCAAAATTCACAAAAATTCAAAATTCTGAGAAAGACCGAGTTCTAGTGCACGGCGAAGAATCGACTGCCTCGGATCCTGCTGCACCCGAATGATGTCTGATTGATTACCTAAGCGGTCGTCTAAATTTTATCACCAAAACATGAAAATTAGACTGAAAGGGGTCACCACGTCCACCGTAAAATGAGCGCGTAATGGCTGCACTCAATTTGATAATAAAATCTTATCATTTTTACGTACAGTTCAAGCGGTAAACTTGGCATAGTAATTTGCCATTAGTACCTAACTGAATTATAAACATTAGATTTGACAGATTTCACTCGCTATATTAAGAAAATACCGCACTTGCGGGAATCCAAACGACAACGATTACCTTCAAAACTATGACAGTTTACCCAGTTTAGAGTTTAGTTCTAAAAAATGACCCCCAGAACAACGCCAATAGCAAAAGACAAGGCATTTTATTTTCTTACAAAAAAAAAAACCCAAGATTAATGAGCCCTTTCAACAAGTTCAATGCAATTCAATCGATTTAACCTTTCCTCCGACACAAAGGTAAATCCGACCGTAAATTAACACTTTTTTGTTTTCCTCGATTTCCCAGCTGTGTTCTAGATTTTTAATTGCACCCACTTCAAATCTCGAGAGACTTCACGCTGACTGCCGGTGCCAAGTGCCAAGTGCGAGCTGGGCTATTCACAATTCTGCGAGATTTTACTTGCCAATGTCATGAGAAATAGGCAACCATTGCACCGCAGAGGGGGAGGAAAAGCATAATAAAATCATTCCATTGTAGCTCAAAGGCATATTGCACCGACCTACTTTGGAGCGCGCGTTCGTTGTTATTATACAAGCATTGTATCTGTTGCCCAGGCAATCAGTCTTTCTAGACTTTTTAAAAGCTGCCATCGCAAACATACTTCAATGCTATACACGAGCAAGAATTTAATTTGAATTGCACTCGCTCTCGGGAGATGTTACGCCGCCGATAAAAAACCGAACTTCATTTTGCATTCTAAAAGGTAATTCATTTTTTTTTTCGGTTTCGAGATAAATTTTGTCACCGTCAAGATGACGATGGTGAGTTAATCTATAAGCAAGACCAAGAGCTGATGGCTTCGAAGAACATTTTTGCTGCTACTGTGCATGATGGCATATTACACAATGAATCTTTGTGGCTGTCCAAGCAGAAGACAGCGGCTGAAGCTTCCCACAGTAATTAAATGTCCTTGAGGCGTTTGCTGGGTGTTGCGACACAAAGCGCGCACACCATGCGCCAAATAGACTTCATAATTTAATCTAGGCTCGGTGTACTCGTATCTTCTTTTTTTCGTCGTCTTAAACAGCTGCACACCCGGGTGTAAAATGCATTAAACGCCCGAGGAGACGTGCGGATGGACACTTTAACACCTCGGTCTCTGGGCGCATAGCCTGGGGCACACAGGAAGAATTTTTAAATGCATCATGCGACCATCACAGGGCTGGATTTGCAATTACTTATAAAGAAAAGGCCTCCGATGATCTTGTTGAATGGTGTTCCATTGAAGTACGTACACGATTTTTTTGTTATCGACTCTGATACTTGCTTACAAGGTCGCAATCGATCCAAGTGACCCTAAAATTTTTTCTAGAGTTGGAGATCTTCTCAATTCAAATTTTTTGGAAATCTGTCTTGAGTTGCAATTATTTAGGGAAAAAAGTTAATGAAAATCGAATTCGGACCTTCAGGGGATATCTTTCAAACCTTAGAATTCGATAATATTATCTTACAAATTCAACACCTCCGCGCCCCATCACTACGAACCAAGTGCGACCCTGCAAATTGTCCATACCTACAACCAATCGATATGCTAAGAATAAGTTGACGCGAAGCGCATAACTCAAAAAGTTTGGCAGGCGTGAATCTTCGAAGTGAAGTACAGTGCAACTGCACAGTGGCTCCGGCGAATGAAGATGGACCCTAGCCGGGCTGGGGCTGCTGTGATTTGCTTCTTCGTTTTTGTAGCTTCTGCTGGCTTTAGGTGTGGATAATGATGAAAGAGGTATTTTGTCACTTTGGTGTTTGTTGTGGCTGGTGTTGGAAGGAATCTATATATTTCATAATGTCATAAGGTCACCGAGCCAACGGTGAATGGGATAAAATCGCCACACTGTGCTGTTGTGCCGATGAAAACGAGGAAGACAAAATATTACATTTACTATACATTATAGCTATTGATGATGAAGAAGAAGAAGCTGAAGGCAAAAAAAAAGGTTCTTGCATCAACATTAAGGATGATGCTCTGATGTTACTGCGGCTGCTTAGTGAACTTGCTGAGACCTCAATTTATAGAAACGATAAATAAATTGTGAAACTTCGTTTGGCGAACAGAGAAATTATATGACAGGTCTGAGAGATGGGGCTTGGTTTCGGTCTCGGGCTAGTTTGTTGTAAATATTTCTTAATTAAATCTGTAAATTTGCCTGTTCGCTTTAAGATATGAGAATGAGCCCCATAAATGAAGCTTGAATTGAATACCTTTTGTAATTTATTTTGAGTTTTATGGATTTTTGTAAAAAGGGGTATTTCCTCTAATTAATGAAAATACCTCCATGCACACTATATATGGACAGTATGAAGATTTTGGGGGGCAAATATGCCAGAACTTTAACTTCTTGAGTATTAAGCTATTTTGGGAAGCTGTTTCAGCATTTTCGGGAGATGATGTTTAACCAAAATAAGAGAAGTGAAAATTTGGGTATAGATATCAAATATAAAAATTTAATATGTTTTTGTCGGCTTTTAATGATAATGATATCGTCGGCTCACAATCCCCACGAAACAGTGCCTTCTGGAGCTTGGATTGTCACTTGGTGGACCTCGTTTGAAGTGGCCTCGACTATTTTGCTTTTTGACTGTTGACTGTTGACGTACGATCAAAATGTAGCTGAAAATGGTACTTTTGTCGAAATCGGGGTCCGCTTTCTAATACACCAGAACCAATCTGAGCGGACACAATCCTTCGCCGCCAGTGTCTTGTATTTGGTTGTTTTCCCTTAGTTCCTGGGTCAGTTAGATTTTATACATAATATTCTCTCAAGTTTCGATGCAAAATTCATCAAGTTGAGGTCTAATGAATGCCAAAAATTGAACGCCTCGGATTATTTTCCATATTCCCAGGATAGCACGATTTGATTATAAAGTTGTATCAGCACTTTAACTTGTAACCGTGGTGGTTTGTGTTTTTAAAAATTTACCGAAGGTTAAAACAATATGGCTGAACTGACAAAATCAACTCGACTTTGGTATACATTCAGAGTTTCACTGTTGCACTTTTTTGCTATTTTTGGAGGTGAGATGGTTTTTACTATTATTATTAAGTTCAGGACAGACACAAAAGACAACATAAAATACTAAAAAAAAAAATCAAACAGTAGTCTCGTGGAGTTGGTTCAGTGGCAGAGTTCGCATTTAGGAAATCAAAATTGAGGATGGATTACGATAGCTATAGCACCGGAATATGAAAACGGTTTTTTGTAGAAAATATCATACAAAGCACTCTTTATCATGGGAAGGGATTTATCACCTCCACTTTTGGCTTGAAGTGAAGATTAAAAAAAAACTGCAAAAGGAAAAAACAGTGTCAAGAAACCAGTACCACCTACAGTGAATTACTACTCGTATGTTAGTATAGATCTTTTATTTTTGAAACTCAAAAAAAAAGTAAATTAATAATCTTAGAGCCACTGGTTACAATAATATTTTATTAACTAGTGAATACAAAATGGCTTCAGGTCTTTTAGAATTTTAAGAAATTAAAAATTTCAAAAATTAAAATTTATAAGAGAAAATTTGACTTTCAAAACTTAAACCTGAACTTTTTTTGAATTCATAAAAAAATAAATCTGAATCGCACGAATTTGCTTTTATGTTTGAGAGACTAAGAATTTAAAAATAAATGTTTTAGAAAAACAGATTTTTTTAGAGAAACATTTTTAGAACCATAAAATGCATTTTAAAATGCTAAGGAAACTTCTGTTTCATAAGCCAATTTGAATGTATTATTGTTATGAAAAATAAGCTTTTATATACAAAATTTATACATTATTTTCAAGAAATAATCGTGGAACGCCAACTTTAAATTTGTATTATTATATGAAGAAAAAAAATAATTTCACGTAAAATATTGACCCGTGTTCGAGATATCGAATTTAAATGTTTTTAAAGGTTTAAGTAGTTTCTCTATAAACAATCTCATTAAAATCCGTTTCGTAGATAATGAGAAATTGTATCAAAATTGTAGGTCCCGTTTTCGCGAAAAATACCATATTCGAAAAATATTTTTCAGCATTATGTTTGTACCTTGGATGCCTTTTTATCTGAGATAACATTAAAAAAATCGAGCTTGGGTTTTTCGAAATATTCAGTTTTTAAGAAAATTTATTCTGTTTTAATCTAAAAAAATATTTTTGAAAATTTGGGTAACCTTTAGCATGAAAAAAATTATCAAAATGGGTTGTACCGTCTTAGAGAAAATCAAAAACAATAAAGAGGAGTAGCATTAATAACCATTTTCTGCACATTTTACATTTTACTCAATACTTGAATTTCCTTTAATAAATGAAATTTTGTGTTTTTATTTTTAAATCAGTGGAACAGTTTTTGAGTAAGAAAACATTTGATATGATTTCGAAAAAAGTCAAATGGAAGGTACCATTATTTTGGTCTTAAAACGGAATTGCAAGATCTAATTTTTACGTCATCGCTATCATCGTAATGTTAAATTATGAATGCATCACCAGCAATATCATCATTTTTACTTGCGACTTATAGGTACTATAAGGCATGTTATGCATTCGTAAAAAAAATCTGGCTCTAGATTTCGCTCAAAGTTGACATTACGAGGATAGCGAAGACTAAAAATGTGGGTCCGGCAATTCTGTCTGTCTGTCTGTCTTTTTTTTTTAAACTTGTTAGATATCACTTTTAATTTTTTCCCCCCACACGTTTTTTCTTTTTTTTAAGACCAAAAACAACGGTACCTGCCATACGAATTTTTTTTCGAAATTTTATAAATATTTTTTTTTTTCAAAAACTGTTCAACAGATTTTAAAAATAAAAATACAAAAAAAATTTCATTTAATAAAACCTATAGGTAATAGTTGAAAAATTGTTTCCGAAAAATGGTTATTGAGGGTAGCCCCCATGGAACGATTTGTTTTGGTTTTGATTTTCTCAAAAACGGTACAACCGATTTTGATCATTTTTTTTTCCTAAAGCTCCTTAAAAACATAAATACAATTGTGTACTCAAATTTTCAAAAAACGATTTTTTGGATTTTTAAAAAAAACTTCAAATTTTTTTTTCAAAACTCATTTTTTCGAAAACCCCATGCTAGATTTATTTTAAACTTGATAAATAAAAGTTTTCCAATATAATCTATAAGATGTATGAAAAAAAAAATATTTTACCTAAAAATAAAGGTTCCTACCATACAAATACTAAAAAATTAAAAAAAATCGTATTTTTCTCGAAAGCGGCGCCTAGAATTTTAATAATTTTTTTTTCCTTCAACTAATTTTTACGGTTTTTAATTTAATAGCAAAATTTTAAATTAAGATATTACAGCTTGTACCTACCATAGAACCATTTTTTCGAATTTTGAACTTCTCATTATCCCCATAACGGATCTTAATGAAATGTTTTATAGAGAAGCTTCTAAAAAGTCTAAAACACATTGCATTTCAAAACTGTAAAATAAATATTTTTTTAAATTTTTGAAAAAAAAATCTATTTTTTCTTTTTTTGAAAATTCGATATCTCAGAAACGACTCAATATTTTTTCTTTATAAATTTAATTTTTATTCGAACAATAATAAAAACTTTAAAATGGCGTACCAAATTTTTTTCTTAAAAAGTTTTTAAAAAGGTTGTAGATATATAAAACCTTTTTTTTAAGAAACACAACAACGACTTATAATTTTTGTTCTTGCATAAATTCATATTTTCATAGCATTCTGTTATTGTCTCTTATTACTAAAAGAATTTAAAAAATTAATTTTATACTTATGAACAGTTTTCTTTAGTAAAATTCGTTTTTAAAATTCCTAGTCTATTACCTATTTTATTTACATATAATACATATGTCGCAACTAAAAATGATTCTATAATAGTTACTGTTTGTAATGCCTTTATTTCAATTTTTCCTATTAAATTATGTATTGTAAAAATTAAGAGAAATGGATTTTTTTTTTCAAATTCTAGACAACGTTGTCAAGAAAAATACGTTTCTCGAAAAAGATTTTGTTAAATGTTTTAAAAAGGGTCATAAAACTGATATAACAGTGAGTTGTTAAGTTTAAAAAAATGGAAATTCAGTTTTCGAAATAAATTAAAAAATTTTCTTAACAATTCCATGCAATTTTGTTTGAAATATTTTAATACCCAATATTTTATAATCTTTAGAAAGGAGCTTTTGCCCTATAGGAGAGGTATATTTAAGAAAACTGTTTGTTAATTTTTTTTTAACCATAATCTAATTGATTTAAAATCTGTCGAAAAATTTTTGAGAAAAAAAAATATTTTCTTTAATTTTGAAAAAAAAAAATGTGTAAAAAATGTGTGCCTTGAACGCCAACATAATCAATGAGATTGGTCAAATGATCCTTATTATGCGCCAGAGTTATGCAAAATTCGACGGTTCGGATGGTTGCCACCCAGTAAGGCGCGCGGCAGATATTTAAATAATAATATTCCCTACGTAAAAGCATATACACGGTCCTTCTAAAAAAATTACAAATTTCAATGATATCCTGCTCATAGTTGGTTTTATTTACATTTAAATATATAAAATCCTGAATAGAAAATTACTTAATAGTTTTAGCAATTTATTTTTAATTTTAAACTACCTCTGATCTGAAAACACCTAAGACAATAATAACTTGCTCAACTATCTACCAAAACTCAATTTTTTTTTGAGGTTTCAAAATGTTAGAGAAACTATGATGCAAAATTGTTTTAAAATTTGAAAACTCGTCCTTTTAACAGTTTTAAGATCGGACTAATATCACTTAAGTTTTATGCCAATACCACAAAAATTCTATGATGAAAAAGGGCAAGACCCTATGTTTTGAAGATGTATACAGAAATTCATACCCCTTTTAGCATAAAACTAAATCAATTAAACTACATCGCTACCACTTTCCAATAGATTTTAAAATTAAAACCGAATATACACGAATGACAAATGAACACTCAACAGTAGGGGGTATAGGTATCAGCCTATACATGAGTTCTAACAAAAGTTGTCAAAATAACTACAAACGTTTTGTTTAGTCTTTTGAAATAAATTTCAAAGGCTCACAAAAACATTCGGCTAGATCTAAACACTATTTCTGATAATTAATCATTTTCAAGAACAGAAAAAAAAAAACTTAAAAATCTAACCATCAGACAATATAAATAACGGACTTTTCTATTCCTTTTCAATCCTTCACATAGGTATCTTATTAACGCATAATCAAATGAAATTTGCACAAACAAAACCATTAGAAGGAACTGCGTCTACATCAGGATTCTACAAAAAGGGCCACATGTCAAGATCAATACAAATATTTACCCAGTCAAGCAAAGCGGCAACAGAACACACAAGGACACAGGCATCCATTTGAATTTAAGGAACATCCTTGAGAGGCGAATTCGCCAAAAATAAAAGAAGTAAACAGACAGACAGACACTCTTTCCTTCTTCTCGGTCCAATAGTTATTTGCTGAGATTTTCTACTTTGAAGAAATGATCTATTCGGTGTCGACTGTGAATGTTTAGTTTATCCCCCAAGGAAACGAAAAAAAAAACATAAATACAGAGTCACCTCAGGACTGAGGGCCTAAACTAATTTCCATTATTTATTTTTTAGGTCGCACTCTTATTGTGTTCAGAAACGGATTGTGTTTGATGTAGGGCTGTGATGATAGCGCGTTCCGATATCGTTATTCATTTCAAAGTTGGTTCCTCCTTGGGATTTAGTTCAGTTTCATCAGGGTGACAGGCTCCCGGGATGATGTTTTTTTTTTCTATTTTGTGCTTATGTTGGATAGGTACCTACCTTATTTTTGTATTTAGACTCGATGATTCTCCCAGGCCCCTGCTTTAATGATTTATGAAAACGAACTTTTAATGAAGATCATTAATCAAATCTTCAAATTATTGTGCAGTTTTGTTTGTGGGTTCATATTATAGCAACAGAGGCAGAAAATAATAAATCAAATCGAACCAACATATAAAATATGTAGGTATATTATAACAAGGAAACGGGTTGATATGGAATCACAAAAATATACACGACTGGATCGAAGGAACTTAACTCTTCTAGTTCAAGTATTGGAAGTGTGAAATATTTGGTTAGGCTGTTAAAAATTAAAAGAACGAAGAAAATGATTTGTTTTGTTAAAATTTGGTATGCAATATCATTTGTAAAATTGAAAGAAAATTAGTCGAGCTAAGTGAATTTTCTAAAAAAAAAACGTCAATATCTTATTTTCCGTATTTGCATTTTTAGTGGAAAGCATAAAAAGTAAACTCTCCCTTAGAATTCTAATATTTCCCCAAAGAAATTCCAACTGAAGATGTAGCTCTTATAGGATAAGCAGTAAAGACGCTTAAAACAAATTCTTAAGAATTAATTCACTCTCATGTTTAAAAGACTAATAAAGAGAAATAAAATGCACGACTGGTTCTCACGAACTTGCTATTACATGTAAAAGACTAAGAATTTCAAAAATGAATGTTATTAGAGAAAAACTGTTCATAAGCATAAAATTCATTGTTTAAAATTTAAATGACTAAAACAACTCCTTTAGTAGTTGGAGCAAAACCCAGGATGCCATTTGTTTCGAGCATTTATCAGTTTATGCAAGAATAAAAATTAGTGGTTAAATTTAATGGTTTCTTAAAAAATAAGGTTTTACATACAAAATTTTCAAAACATTTTTAAGAAAAAAATTTGGTACGCCAATTTAAAGTTTTTATTGTAGTTCGAATAAAAATTAAATTTACAAAAAATTATTGATCCGTTTTTGAGATATCAAATTTTCCAAAAAAAAATATATAGGTATTTTTTTATCAAAAATTCCAAAATTTTTGTTTTTAAGTTTTGGAATGCAATGTTTTTTAAACCTTTTAGGAGCTTTTCTATGAAAAATTTCATTAAAATCGGTTATGTCGATAGTGAAAATTTCAAAATTCGAAAAAATCGTTCTATGGTACGTACAGTCAGTAATATCTTGATTTCAAAATTTGTTTTATCAAAGTTTAGATCGTAATAATTAAATGTGAGAAAAAAAATTTTACCAAAATTCTCTAAAGCGTTTTCGAGAAAAATACGATTTTCGAAAACCATTTACTAACATTTGTATGGTGGGTACTATTATTTTTAGATAAACCAAAAAAATATTGAGTTTCCAAAAAAAAATCTGAAATTTTTTATAAAATCAAAAAAATTTGAAAATGTAATAATATTCAAATTTTGGAGGAGCTTAAACATAAAAAAAATTGATTTAAATCGGTTGTACCGTTTTCGATAAAATCAAAAACAAACAAAAATGGTTCCAGGGGGGCTACCAAAAATAAAAATTTTTTAGAAAACTTTTTTCCACCTAGCTTTAACTAAATGAAATTTTATGATTTTTTTTTTAATTCTGTGGAACAGTTTTTGAGAAAAAAAAATTTATAAAATTTTGAAAAATAAAATGCACAACTGGGTCGCACGAACTTGCTCCTATGTAATAGACTAGCAATTTAAAAAACCAATGTTATTTGAGAAAACTGTTCATAAGCATAAAATTCATTGTTAAAATGGTTCTATGGTAGGTACAGTCAGTAATATCTTGATTTCAAAATTTGTTTAATTAAATTATAGACCGTAAGTATTAAATGAGAGAAAAAAAATTTTAGCAAAATTCTTGAAACCGTTTTCGAGAAAAAAACGATTTTCAAAAACCATTTACTAACATTTGTATGGTGGGTACTATTATTTTTAGATAAATCAATAAAAAAATATTGAGTTTCCAAAAAAAAATTTGAAATTTCTTAAAAAATCCAAAAAATTTGAATATGTAATAATATTCAAATTATTTTAAATCGGTTGTACCGTTTTCGATAAAATCAAAAACAAAAATAAATGGTTCCAGGGCGGGCACCCTTAGTAACCATTTTCGGAAAGTTTTACCATTACCTAGCTTTGACTCAATGAAATTTTATGATTTTTTTTTAATTCTGTGGAACAGTTTTTGAGAAAAAAAAATTTATAAAATTTCAAAAAATAAAATGCCCGACTGGATCGCACAACTTGCTCCTATGTAATAGACTATCAATTTAAAAAACGAATGTTATAAGAGAAAACTGTTCATAAGGATAAAATTATTTTTTTAAATTCTTTTAGTAGTAAGAGACAACAACAGAATGCTATGCAAATATAAATTTATGCAAGAACAAAAATTATAAGTCGTTTTAGTGGTTTCTTAAAAAATAGCTTTTATATACTAAATTTTTAAAAGATTTTAAAGAAACAATTTTGGTACGCCAATTTAAAGTTTTTATTATTTTTCGAATAAAAATTAAATTTACAAAAAAAATATTGAGCCGTTTCTGAGATATCGAACTTCAAAAAAAAGGAAAAATAGATTTCTTTTTTTCAAAAATTCAAAAATTCGAGAAAAATACGATTTTTGAAAACAATTTTTTTTTAGTTTTTAGTATTTGTATGGTAGGTACCTTTATTTTTAGGTTAAATAATTTTTTTTTTCTCACATCTTGTAGATTATGTTGGGAAACTTTTATTTATCAAGTTTAAGAAAAAACTAGAATGGGGTTTTCGAAATATTGAGTTTTGAAAAAATATTTTGAAGTTTTTTTTTTAAATCCAAATAATCTTTTTTTTTTAAATTTGTGTACACAATTCTATTTATGTTTTTGGGGAGCTTTAGCAAAAAAAAGTGATCAAAATCGGTTGTAGCGTTTTTGAGAAAATCAAAAACAAAAACAAAATGGTTCCATTGGGGGTAACATTAATAACCATTTTTCAGAAATTTTTTTGTATTTTTATTTTTAAAATCTGTCGAGTATTTGAAAAAAAAAAATATTTATAAAATTTCGAAAAAAATTTGTATGACAGATACCGTTATTTTTGGTCTTAAAAAAAAGAAAAAAATGTGTGGGGGAAAAATTAAAAGTGATATCTACCAAGTTTGAAGAAAATCGGCCGAGCCGCTTAGGCTGTAGTCGAACAGACAGACAGACAGACAGACAGAATTGCGAGACCCACTGTTTTAGTCTTCGCTATCATTGTAATGTCAACTTTGATCAAAAGCTCAAGTTCGATTTTGTTTTCCAAATGCAGAACTTGCCCTATAGTACCTAGCTATATATCGAAAGTAAAAAGTGGGTCTCGCAATTCCGTCTGTCTGTCTGTGTATCTGTACCTCGACCCAGTGTTCCCAGGTTTTCAAACAAAAAATCCCCTTTTTTTGGCACCAAAACCTTTTTGTTTCCCCTTTTTTTTTCTTTGAAATCCCCTTTTTTTCCCCGAAGAAAAAAACGAGTTTTTAATTGTCTTTCATAATTTTTTTTTATTCCTTATAAAAAAAAATTATTATAATCCATGAAAAATAACAAAAATAAAAAATAAACATAACAAAGGTCTTCAGGACTAAAAACGAAATCACAAAAACAAAAAATATAGGCGCAAAATTTTAAACATTTAAAAACTGCTCTAAGTCAATTTTAGAATGGGAGTCAACTCTAAATATTGAGTATAAAACGAGATCCGATTTTGTTTGTTAATTTTTAAGGACATAAACTATACTTTAACGTTAAAGAGCTCGTCTTACTTTAACAGCAGCAAATAGCTAGTTTATCTTTTAAAAGTATACTTTATCCATATTGACAATGGTCATTTCATACTAAAGCAAATCGAAGAAAAAATGTTTACTGATGTTTTATTCGATTTTTTTAAAGATGTTTTTTGTGAATAGATTGAATCACTAAATATTATAAATTCGAAACAATCGTACGAAGGTGCTCACGATTAACAAATCTGTATATGTACATAAAATGTACAGCTTTTAAACGAGTATAGCTAAATGAATCTGCACCTTGCAACAACAAATTGAGTTTTTATGTGGTGAATTTGCGAATAATACTTTATTTCCATCTAAAATAATGTAAATACGAGTAACTTATAAACAATCAAAATCTGTACCGAGGTAGTAGAAAAAGTTAGACAAAGTCTCCAAGCTAAACGATTGCGTTAAGTAGCGACGCTTTTATTGCTTAAACGAGAACTCTTTAAAATTTTGCGCCATATTCTTTAATTATGATGTTAAAGTGGGCTTTTTTGGTCAAATTGTTTTAGATGCAAATAAAAACAAATTATTTCATCTTTCCCAACGTTTCATTGATTTTCTCGACTTTTTCAAGGGTTTAATTTATAAATGTTTTTTAATTATTTTTAAATAAATGAATTAGTAATACGCATTTTAGTAAATTAACATAGAAAACAATACTAAATAAACTATCATTTATAAAATCTCAAAAGAATTAATAAGAAGTTGCATGCGCTGTTTTTTAGAGCATGTTGTTTTTTATATTTTCTAATTAGTTGTTTAGATTTGTAAATTTTTAAAGACTGTTTTTGATAAGAATATATTTTCCCCGTTTAGGTTTTTTTTCCCCTTTATTTTCCCCGTCCCCTTTTTTTCCCCTATTGGCGTAAAAAATCGGCAAAAATGGTGGTTTTCCCCTCAACCTGGGAACACTGCCTCGACCTACAACCTTAGCCACTGGAGATATTTTCTTCAAACTCAGTACTAAAGGGTCTTCGGTGATTCCCTAGAGGAGAAATTGATTGTTTTTTTAGTTCCAAAACTAACATTACCCGCCATATACCCGTAATCGAAAGTCTTCTTTATTTCGAAAACGGCCTTAACGATTTTGATAAAAAAAATAAGTGTGCCACTATGGGGTTTTCGATTTTTTTTTTGAAAAATCAATATCTTCAAAACGTTTGAACGATAATTTTTTTAAATTATTTCCTAAAATTTATATTACAATAAAATTGCCACCTGATTTGAAGAAAAGTATAAATTTATGAAAACAAAGTTTAAAAATCGTTTTATTATTAAATTAATTTTTTAAATAAGAAATGTTTAAGTAAAAATATTTTTAAGCTAAACGTTTCTTATTTAAAAAATTAATTTACTCGTAATAATAAAATGATTTCGAACTTTGTTTGCATAAATTCATAGTTTTCTACAAATAAGACGGCAATTTTATTCGTTTGAATTTTTTAAATCATTAAACCCATGTTTTATATTTATTTATGCATAATTTTTAAATTGCAAAGTTTTTTTACATATAAGAGCAAGTACGTGCCATCCTGTATTGCATTTTCTTTTCTTAGGAGTATTGGCGTAAGCTAGAGCATAACAGTTAATACAAATTATAACATTATTTAGCCTTTTGTGTGTAAAATGTATATGCGTCGATTATTTATATTTAATTTCATACACCGTTGTTAAATCCAATTTCTAACTTTATCGATTTTTTTCTAAAGGTTCGTAATCGATTTATGAGGCAACAATATTTGAGTATCGTCAGCAAAGGTAGCCCATGATAACGTTCATATCGACTGAAATATTGCTGGTATACAACAAAAAAAAGGTTGGCTGTAGACACTTCCTTGTGGTGTACCGGCTTCAATTCTAACTAGTTATGAGTAAATTCGATCGTACCGTAGGTCTGTAACATAGGGTTTCAGTAATTCGTAATTC
Organism: Chrysotoxum bicinctum; assembly: GCA_911387755.1. Lineage (NCBI taxonomy): Eukaryota > Metazoa > Arthropoda > Insecta > Diptera > Syrphidae > Chrysotoxum > Chrysotoxum bicinctum. The sequence goes on from OU426990.1 coordinate 41,002,289, forward strand.
TGCATGGGAAGGTCCCTAGTTAGTTTGTGCTTAAATCCTAAGTATTAAAACTTTATAAAGGCTTGAGTAACATTTAAGAATAGAGTTGAAAATATCAGTTTTTCTTTAAGTGCTTCCTTTTTCTGTCGTGGAATGTTTTTTGTTAAGCCTTCTCAGGAGCATTTTTCGAAAAACTTTTCTAATATTGGCTTGTGAGTTCTTACTTTTGTTGGTGGCTTAAGTATTTCAATTTTTCAATGACTGCTGAAGTTTTCCATTGATGTTGCACTGAGTATAAATAAGCTTAAGGCGTGCGTTTATTATGTATTACAGTTGTTTGAGGATTATCAAAATTTACCCTGCTGATTTTTAGCTTGTGTTGACGCAGGGTGCTCACTTCTTTTTAAAGAAGATAATACGCTTATATTGTTGAGAATGACTTAAAGACATTCGCAATCGCAAGATATTCAGCGAAAATGTCAGTCTTCTATTTCTGATCTCCGACCCAATTTTCTGAACATTTTATTAGCGGATTTTGTGCCTTTGGTTTTTGTAGACGCTTGGGTGCTTTCCATAAGGAGTTTCATCAAGCTTTTCAGGAATCTATTATCTAAGTGAACCATTTTTGAGTTCACTGATTCTTAATGTTGGTATGTTAAAAGTTTTACTTCTGTTTCAATTTGCTCTTTATTTTCGTACGATTTGGGCAAGTAGTCATTTCAATAAAAAATTTCCAAGAAATGTTCAGGAAAACTAGAGTTCAAGACCTCTTAAAAGGTTAAAAAACACTCTTTTCGCTGAAAAATTCTTTTCTTTAAAAAATACTTTTCAGTTTTCCTTAAGTTTTAAAAATATTTTTCAATTTTTTAATTAATAATTTAAGTTTAAGATTTATATAACTTGATGATTACGATTTTTGGAGTGTCTTGGGTTAAAAATTATTAAAATCGTAAACATTAACGTGAACACGCATTTCCGCCATTAAACCAAAATATCTACATAAATGTATACAACAAAATCAGTAGCTCTTGATTGTCAACAACAGTTGTTTATTCGATTCGATTTTAGATCTCTGATAAGAATTTCCCTTCTCATTTATATAACTGCGAACGGAAATAGCCCATTTTAGTATTCAATACAACAAGTCATATGAAAGGCTTCATCATAATATTGTACACTCTCGTACTGACATTCCTCTCCCTCTCTGCCATAGAACATATCAAAAGTAATGAGGTTTTCTTTGCTGCTTCTGGGCATTTTCCTTCTTTGGTGGCTTCAGTAAATCTTTTTATAGTCAGCCATGATGACAATATTTTTTTTTGAGTAATATCAATGCGCGATCAAAGACATAAGAAAATAAAAAAAAAAAAATATTAATGCATTTCACGTCAAGACATAAAACATTTTATGTAGTTTCTAATGTCTGATGGACTCAAAGATGGTGTAGATTAGTTCCACAGGTGTTGTTTATTGGTTTGTTCTAGGACTGGGGGGTATAATAATTCATATTCGAAATGTCATAAGAATCGAATAGTATCGTAAACTTCTATACGAGAGAAGAATTTGTTATACACAAAATACTTGCACAGAAACCTTTTTTGTTAGAATGGTGGATCTTCGGGGGCGTTTTGTACATCAAGTCACGTGGCGAATCTGGCCCACCATATTATCGGATTCGGGGATTTAATGTTTTAGTTTCATAATTGTTGATTTTGTTAATACAGAAGTTGGCTTTACAAGTGTAGAACTACAAAAGGAGGTCCTGGATCGCACACAATAAAGGTTCGTTAGTGCATGTGTAATCGTTGGGCCCATTTTACGGTAGATGTAGTGGCATTTGGTGGTAAAATTTTGCTACGACCGGTTCAGAAATGAATCAATCAAGATTTGTATATGTAAAGGAATGCAAGGCCGGCCGAGAACATGGCATTTGATTCCTCGCAGTGCACAAGAACTCGGCCATTTGCACACTTCAACTAGGCAAAATTCGCTTTGGATTTAGGCCTACACCCCTACAAGATCGATCTAACCCAGGAGCTCAAAGTTCATGACCAAAAACAATGCTTTTTGTTCTCTGACTGGGCCGAAAAATCATCCCTGACGACGAGGTGTATTTTTGGATGAATGGCTGTGTTAAAAACCAAAGTTGCCGTATATGGAACGACACACAACCCATACCAGGCACAGCAGGTGATAATGCACCCTCAAAAAGTTACCATTTGGTATAAGCTTTGGGACATTATCGTAATTGCTTCGTACTTTTTCGAAAAAGACGTTAGTGAGGCTGTCACTGGTTAATGGCGATGGCTATAGAATGATGGTAATAAATTTCTTATGACCCAAATTGAACCATATGGACCAAGACGACATGCGGTTCCAGGAGGACGGTACGTACCAAACAGCGGACGCCACGATTGACATTCCACATGAATGATTTGAGGGTAACTATATCTCTGGCGGAGGTAACGTGAATTGGCTATTAATGCCATGCGGTTTGACCCCGCTAAACTCTTTTTTGTATGGTTCCCTAAAGTCCTTCTTCTTTCTTCTTTAGGTCCTCGGACCTGTTACGTCTGTTTGGTTAGCCCTTGCGGGGCATAGGGGCTCCACTACTCCAACGCGTCATAGTGTACGAGTTCTGGAGATGCACCTCAGCTCTCTCCAACTCTTCCCCAGTTGTGCTGATTCCTCTTCGACCGTTCTTCGCCAAGTACTTCTGGGTCGGCCCACTCCTCTGATGCCTCGCTTCGTAAGAGGGTTCCATTGCATCGCTTGACTCGCAATGCACTCGTGGCCTTTTCGAAGCGTATGTCCAATCCACTGCCACTTACGTTTTCGTATTATACTCGTAGAGTCGATATGGGTTCCTGATCTCGCATGAAGTTCATCATTGGAGATACGGTTAGGCCAGAAAATCCACAAGACGTTTCCCAGACATCTATTCAGGAACGTTTGCAGCTTTCTTGTGACAGTGGGCGTTACTTTTCAAGTGCTGCATCCATAAAGAAGCACGGATTCTACAGGAACAGTCGTAGCTTGGTCTTTAGGCTTATAGAGTTGTTTTTCCATATTTTGGACAGCATTCCGAACGCAGCCTTTGCTTTCCCGATTCGGCTGGTTATATCTAGTTCGGTCTGAAGGTATTGAAAACTATCAACCGTCTCTACTGGTTGTCCAGAAATATCTATTTGAGTAGATGAGGAAGTTCCAAGGCCGTTAAGCCCGACGGCTTCGGCTTCTCTCTTGTTGTCATTTGATGGAGATCTATGATCCTATGAGAGAGTAAGCTCACGTCATCCGCGTAGTCCAGATGTTTCAGGTGGGATAGCAGATTCCACTGAATTCCTCCATTTAAATTCGACAAAGCTGCATGCAGCACATCACTTATAACCAAGAGGAACAGTATTGGTGACAGTATACAACCTTGTTTAAGACCACTTTGGATTTTAAACTCCCCCGACAACCTTCCCTTATGCAGAACGTGAATTCTTCATATGTAGCCTTGATAATAGCGATCAATTTATCCGGGATGCCTCTCCTGCGCAAGGCAAACCAAATAAATTCTCTATTGACACTGTCAAACGCCTTTTCGAAATCGATGAACAGCAGGTGAAGTGGTGATCGAAATTCAACGCACTGTTCGATGATGATCCGCAAGGTGTTGATGTGATCCACACAGGAAGATCCAATGCGTTGACCTGCTTGTTCGGCGTCAAGCGTGTCTTCTAGGTGGTCGGACGATTCTTGCTATAACCTTCGCTACAGCAGGCAGCACGCAGATTCCTCTCCAGTTTTCGCACTGCGTAAGGTTTCCTTTCTTTGGAAGCTTGACAATCATCCCCTTTTTCCACTCCTCAGGAAAACTTTCTGTTTCCCAAGCTCTTTCTATGAGTGGATGCAGGAGCTCAGACGATATTGTTGGCACTGCTCTTAAGAGCTCTGCGGGAATACCGACAAGTCCAACCGCTTTGTTGTTCTTCAATGTTCTGATTGCGGTTAAGATTTCTTCTCTACTGGGGGATACAGTGCGTATTCGGGAATTTTCTACTACGGATGTTATGTGTACTTCGCTGGTGAAAACGCGATTTAAAACCGCAGAAAAGTGTTCCTTCCACCTTTGTAGCTGGTCATCATCCGAAACTAGCAGTGATCCGTCTATGTCCTTTACCATGTGTTGTTTAGAGCTTTGGACACCTGTTAGCTCTTTGGTAATTCTGTAGACGGTCCTACTATCGCACCTACTTGCGGCCTCTTCTGCTTCTGTTGCCAATGCGTTGATATAGTTACGCTTGTCACGTCGCACGCTACGGTAAACTTCACTAATCTTCATGCGGTACGCAGATTCTAGCTCGTTTCTGCCTGCTGCTGACGTTGCTGCAATGCGAGCTTTGAGCTGTTTTCTTTCTTCGATCCTAGCTCAAGTTTCAGCACCTGATATGTATATATGACCAATGTTTTTCGATAGAGGTGGGTTCCGTGCTACTTGTCAATCCTTGTGAAAGATGGTCGCCTAGTTGTTGGCGGACTGCGGGATTCTTGAGTCTATCGGTGTTGAACTTGGGCATTTGTGTGTTTTCTGGGATCTCCAAACTGCAGATGTTCGTAATCTTATGGTAGCAACCATCAGATGGTGGTCCGGGGCAATTCCCATGTCTGCACCTCTTCTGTTTCGGACGTCCTGAAGACTGCTTCTAAATCGCCGACTGATCGCGAAGTGATCAATTTGGTTGGAAGTTGCTTGTCTGTTCGTCGACACTCAACTTATTTTGTGGCACGTCTTGTGCTCAAACATGGTTCCTCCTATAACAAGGTGGCTGTCGTTACAAAAATCTACAAAACGTTCGCCATTGTCGTTCCGGTTTCCAACACTATGCTTTCCCATAAAATGCCTGAGCCCATTAATGTCATTGCCAACCTTGGCATTCAAGTCTCCCATTACCATTCAATCCAACGCCAGATTCACGGTTACTTTCAGGTACTTTTCCGGAGTAGAGTAGTACGGTGTTACGGGTTGGAGACTTATATTTCCCCGAGCCCAACCATCTCACTTCACTGATCCCTAAGATGTCCATCTTATACCGCATGAACTCACTCTCTCGTTGGAGGAATCTGGCATTTTGAGGACCTTCACTTCCGTTATCGAGAAGCGTCTTCACATTCCGGAAACCAATCTTTGTCTGGGTATAATAGACAAAAGTCGTCAACGTTCCTTATCCGAGGCGTAGTGTCGGTTTTGTTAGCGGGAAATTATTTCAGTTACGAAGAATGCTAACCTCCGTAACCTATCCTAGAAAGCTAGGCCTTTCGCACTTGTAATTTTAGCCTATTTACGTATAAAGGGATACGCAAATAGTTGACAAGGGACCACCACGAGGAGGTAAAACAAGCACTTCACAGTGACTGATTGTTGCGCTACTGGCCTGGACTAAGTTCTGAGCAGTCAATAGTTTCCCCATCCAGGCTCGATGCAGGTCGCCCCAAAGTCCTGGGTCTATGGAAATGAGCCACAATCATAGATGCTCTTAAGGTGAATATAACACAGGCCATCGCTGTGTGGAAGGTCCATTGAAAATTGGACCACTGGGGTCGGTGCTACCGTAAAAAGCCGAGGCGGGAATTTGGACGATATTTATAACATACCTAATGGCACTTTTATGTTTTCAAAATTCTTCGAACAGATACCCTTGATCCCCCGAATAGTTTTTAACACTATTAATTTTTTTTTTGTGTTAAAACTTTTTTAAAAAAATGTAATATTTTATTATTTGAACTGACACATCTACAATTTCATATCCAGAACAACATAAATACTGTCAAACCGAAACTCCAAACAAAACATCAATATCTATAGAGGTCATCAATTTTTTATGACTAAACTGTAACAAAGTCCCACATTCGTTTTTGATTTCATAAATCTCGATATGAATAAATCAAATATTTCAAGACCCATATATAGCAGCAATGTTGGTTTTTTCAATCAAATCGTCGTCGATCAATTTTAGAATGTCGAACAATACTCCTCATTGTGTATATCCTTTCCCGCTGCCATTCATCCCTGAGTTCTTTTTCTTCTTCCATCGACAAAAAAAGGTGAACAAAAAAACCAATCGAAAATCCTATTGAATACGTCGATTATCCAATGATAAATTACTCCCAGCACCCATTCTTTGTATCGATCTATTGTTACATCAGGACCTCCTTTAAAAACCGAAGCATCGACAAAAAACACCGAATATCAAGGCGATCGTTATAACACATTTTGTCACATAATGAACAAGCGTCATCAACACCAGAGAATCCCATATATAGTAAGGATCGATCAAGCCAAACATCTGAACCACCTGAGTGATAGGCAATCTACTTATCCTGATATCGATAACGGAGCGAACATTTAACGTACATCCTCTTGTCTTTATCCCGGGCGGGTTGTCTCTTTCCGAATTTTATGACGTGTCCTTGCACCAGGGATGCCATAACCACCATGAAGTCTATTGATTTGTGTGGCGCACAAATTCCAGCTACCAGTTGTTTACCAGGTCATGATTCTGATAGAGAGAGAGGTTATCGCTAGGCGTCAATCGCATGAAGCCATAACAAAAGGACATGAGTCTCCGCAGGGTCTGATCGTAATCGGATAAGAGCGTGTTGTACTTATTGCGAAATGTGCAATTACGAGGATTAAAATGCGGGGCACACAGTTGTTGTATAATATGGCAGATCCTTTCGATAGAGGTGCTAGTCGTAGAGGTTATGTTTGATTGTGTGGATATGTCAAAATCGAACTTCCTCTTCGTGTAGTTAGTAGGCCTGCGTGTATGAAAAGTAGAAGATGTGAAGGAAAAAGGACACTTTTTGATCGATAAGTGTATTAAGTGTGAAGGATTTTTTGTAATTTATATTTCTTAGTTATGGTATTGTTTTGCTGGAAAGATGTATCCATCAGATAGGATGCGATCTCTGTGTTTTATAAATGCGGTAGCAGGGACAGTGGCAGGAAATAAAACAATTTTTTAGAAAATTGTGATTTTTCTGGTTTGATAGGATTTGAGTTTCAAGGAATTGCGTGAATGATAAATTGGTATTAAACTCTGATTTTGTATGCAGCTTGTTAGCTAATCAGAATTTGGGGATGACATCTTAATTGTAATTCAGAACCTTTTTCATGGGAAAGAGCAATACTTTTATCAGTTAACGTATGCCTTTATCTATGAATATTAATGTTTGTACAATTGAATTTTAGTACCCCGTGGCAAAATGCTGGAGATTTGAGTTCGGTCCATAGCCGCTGCCATCAAAAAGAAAATGTTTGCCAAGCGCACTGCCTTTTGCGAGGAATTGAATACTCCAAAAATATCTAATATAGTCTCAAAAAATATTTCTCATCTTTAGCTGTTCGGACTCTATTGAAAATTGTAGGTCCCCTCGATTCCTGCCGAAAAGGCAACCATAGGAACTATTGTGAAGAATTGTAAGTCATTAGATATAGGTTAAGGTTTTCTACCAGTTATTGTGATTCTAATTCTTATTTATTTCTCCAAGACTAAAAAAATTGGTCCTTAGGGTGCTTTAATATTTGTATCTGTTAACAAAACTTTAGTTTTAGGTTTTTTGCTCTAGCAATGTTGGTAAGAGCTGAAAAAGCAAAAGTCTGAATTTTTGAAGATCTTACGTTATCCTGAATAGTAGTGTTGCATCTGTTATTATTTATCACAGTTTCAACTAATACACACTCAAGGGATCATGACTACTATAATGTTATGGTGTAACGTGTAACACAGTGCAAGCCCTTAGATAAAGTGGAGATGATTTTATAGACGATATAGATGCACTTGCACATGGTCTTGAAAATTTTTGTATCATAATGAGGGGGAAAATCGAGAGGGGCAAAGTATTTCTCATTCTAGTAGTTCGGCTAAAAAAAGAACCTCTACAGTGCCTTGCATATGTATAACCGCACCTGTAAAAATGCGTTTTGTAGAAAATTAAAATGAGAATGAAACCTTACTATTTTTTTATTGAATGGCATTACTAATCAAGTAAATTGAGAAGAAAAAAAAGTTCCGTTATTTTCTCTTCTGGTGATCAAAAATTAAAAACAGATTTTCTTGTATTGCAAAAGTATAACCGCATTTTTATTTTTATTTTTTCTTTATTTTAAGTAATTTTTTTAGAAAAAACTAGTAAGACATCTTGCTGCCCCTATTTTCGACCAAGATAAAATTTTTTTTTGGCATTCTGTTGACAAGGTTTTTTAATATGAAATCGTCTATAGAGTCCCATTCTTCCACAATTGCCTCTCGCAGCTAAGCAACACTGTCAAATTGCCTTTTATGGGCATACATTTTGCGGGTCACAGGTTTTCAATAGGGTAACAATCTGGAGAACGTGTCGGCCACTCCATCAAATTTATGTTATTGGATTCGAAACACTCCAAACTTTGACGACTAACGTGAATTAAGGCATTATCTTGCTGGAAGACATGGCGAAATCGACGAAATTGTCTTAAGTAGGGTACCAAATTATACTGAAGCACATAGGTGTAAGCTGAACTGTTCATCCTTGGAGAGGTGAAGGCAAGTGCAACCTTACCACGGTCGCAGAAGGCCCCCCAACCACACTGAAAATAAATTCCTAGCTAATATTGACAAAAACGTTTTGTTGAGCTTTAACAAAACAATTTTATTGTTTTGATTAAATTTTTGTCAATACGAAAGAATGATTTTGTTGATTTCACAAAAAATTTATAATTCAGCATGATTTTTTGTCAGTTTAACAAAATATGCACTACAAATAATATTGTCAGTTTAACAAACCAAGTTTTGTTAATATAACAAAATAAAACAGAGATTTTTGTCACATCGACAAACTTTTTTGTGATGTTAACAAAATATTTGTTGTATCTACAAAAAATCGGTTATGTAAATGTTTGTCAATATCACAAAGTTTTTGTTAATTTTTTTTTTGTCAATTTAACAAAAATTGTAAACATTTTTGTTAAAATGACAAATATTTTGTTTTGGGGTTGAATTATTTTGTAATATTGATAAAATAATATTATCAGATAGATAAAACTATTTTGTAAGGAAACCAAAAAATTCTGCACGTATATTTTTTTGATCGTGACATTTCTTTTGTGTATGATATAGTTCACATTTGGTTTTTGTTAAAAAATCGATGTAAGATTACTTGAACTTAACAAAAATTGATGCCTGGCCGTGAAGCTCCCCGATGGGTCAACGATAGCAGCCAAAAGAAATGCTAAATACCTCGGAGTAAACTTCAACGAGCTTTTCAATTTCAACTCGCACTCTAGGCAGGTACTAAGGAAGGCCAACTTCGCGTTTCACCGCTTGCACCCGCTGCTAGCCAGAAGAACCGGACTAAGCCAGCCAGTGAAGCTACTAATATACAAGCAGCTAATCAGACCCGTCATCAGTTACAATTTTCCTGCATGGTACACCATCTCGAAGACAGCAATGCTGAAGCTCCAAATCTTCGAAAGGAAAATACTAAGGATAAGCACCGGACTTATCTTCGATCGACAGCGAAAGAAGCACTTCAGCAACGAAAGAATCTACGAAGAAGCAAAAATCAAGCCACTGGACCAATTTCTTGTGCAATTAGCGAAGAAGCTCATATCTAGCACCACCAACCACCCAAACCCGCTGATGAGAAGGATGACCACCCAGGAGCGACATCCAGAGCCTAGATACCTTAGTGCTCTGGATATGATAGAAAGGATCCCAGCCGACAACGAAGCAGCAGTTCGTTTCTACGCTGACACCGAGTCAGCATATCACCGTGGCTGAAACTATCAGAAAACAATCCCCCAGCAAACCCACCAACTGGACAACCGGGACTGAACAACCCGAGAAATAAACAATGCCATCATTTTAATCAAAATAACAAGTCATGTATATTATAAATGCTTTAATCCTAGAAAAATGTCACATCTTAAGTTAGGCCCCCTATGTGCCAACAAAATTTTGTAGTTATATTCATATTATCCTTAAGTTTAAGTTTACCAAATTGTATATATATATAGTTCAATAAAAAAACCTTGAAACCTTGAACAAAAATTGCGTATTGTCCATACGCCCTCACAGATGGTTGCAGATCGTAGGGACGAAACGCCAATTTTTGTGGACTTAAATCCCAAAAAAAAATATTTTGACGAAATTAATTTTGTAAAATTGACAAAATATTTTGTTGAATTGACAAAATATTTTGTTGGATTGACAAAATATTTTGTTAATTTGACAAAATATAACAAAAAACTTTTGTTAATTTAACAAAACAATTTTGTTAATTTAACAAAAAAATTTGTTAATACATACAACAAAAGAATTGTTAATATGACAAATTAATTTTGTAAATTTTACGAAATTTTGTCATATTGACAAAATATTTTTGTTATTTCAACAAATTAATCTGTTAGCTAAAAAAAATAATTTCGTGGATACAACAAAATATTTCTTGTTACCTCAAGAAAATTCTATAATTTCTGTCAATTTGATAAAACTTTTTGTTGGACGTATATTGACAAAATTTTTGTCAGATCAACCTACATATTTATCATATATACCTAGATTTTATTTTTCAAGTTTCTCTTGGAAAAAACCTTTTTTCCTTTCTCAGACATGCCAATATCCGTTAACACCATCTGGCCTATCAAGATTAAACTTTTTTTCGTCACTGAAAATAATCTAAAAAAAACATTCATTGGACTATGTCATTTGGAATAACAAGAGTTAAGTGTAAATTAATGGAATGTTACTTACGGGTTTCCAATTCCGGTTCATATTTTTACGAGCCAATTTTAACCTTTTTTGTTTGTGGGCTGTTGTCAGATTTGGAGCTGGCACCATTTTGCCCCGAACAATAACTCCACTGCTTTTAAGGCACGAAAAACCGTTGAAACCGAAACTCCTAACCCCGATTCGTTACGAACTTCCGGCAAAGAATGCATTGAATTGGATGCAGCATTGATTAAACGCCTCTTATTGCGGCGTGCCAGCTTGTGCGGACACCCGGGTCTTATTTTTGTCCCATAAGATTATGGAATGGTTTGCAGTGTCACCATCTCCTATAGCCTAACTTAACTTAAATTCGTTACAAAATCATTTAATTCATCTGAAATCTAAAATGAATTTAATATTTTCGAAATTTCAGGTCATTTAATCGTATTTATTAGATACAGTAAAATAAAATTTCGGTACGCCAATTTTAATTTTTTATCACTATACAAATAAAAATCAAAATTTCAAAAATATCATTGACCCGTTTTTGAGATAAAGAATTTTCGAAAAAAAGATTGATTGTTTTTTTTTTCAAAAATCCAAGAAGTTTAAGTTTTGAAATGTTATCTTTTTTTTAAACTTTTTGAAGCTTCAAAAAATTCACAAAATTTTATTGAAATCTGTTATGCTAATAATAAGAAAGAAAAAAAATGGAAAGAGGGGTTCTGTGGAGGGCACAGTCAGTAATATATTTATTTTAAAATTTGTTTCATTCATTACAGGTGCCGTTTTCGAGAAAAATATGATTTTTGAAAATTATTTTTTAAATTAAAATTAAAATTTGTTCTATTACAGATAGTATTGAAAAAAAAACTGTTGATTATATACAGTCAGGAGATCTTGCAGGCCGTCAGGAAAGTCGTAAGCAAAGGCTATTACTCAAACCACTTGAAATATCATTGATAAATAGAAGGCTGTATAGTCAAACAGACAGGTAGCTAGAATAATATTAAGTCTGATCAAAATCTTGCATACGATTTTTGCGATGGCATAACTTGCAAGTAAAAATAAAACACAATTTCCGTTTTGAAAATTAATTCCTTTTTATAATTTTTTTAGCACAGATTTATTTAGTTGATATGTCTGTTATATTCAGTTTTTCAGTGCGAGATTTTCCAAACTTTGGAGCTATATTTCAAAATTGTGTGCTTTAACTCGAATGGAACTTGATAGCTCATATAAAGTTGCAAAGAAAAATTCAACCTGATATTTTAAGCAACATTTTACAGGTTACAAGGTCGTTGTAGGTGTGAACAGTACCTTAGCAGATATCTGAACCAAACCCTCTTAAAGATGCATTCACGAAAAATCTTGAAGGAGTTCGTGGCCTTGCGGCAGATTTTAAATATGTCATCCATTACCCACGCCGAAACATTCAATAGCTCTATCTAACCTTCACCTCCATAAGAATTTCGTATGCTTATGACTCTTTTGTTTCTTGACAATAATCATTCAAAATCTTAATTCAAACTGAAAACGCAATGCACAAATCTTGAGAACTGAATTTGTCATAAGATCATTAGTATCGTTATTGTGATTGTGTTGTTGTCCTATAAATCATGAAATAACACCCAGAATTACACCCGATAAGAATCTAGAACGCGTGGTGCATGCGCATTTACAAGAACAATAAAGTTCCCCTCGGCGACAAGTAGTAGTGCCTGGTTAAGTTGTAAACCCCTTAGCCCCATTAACTCCCATCATATATGACTTGTTCATCTGATTTCACATTGCTTGCATGCAATCACCATTGAAATTAAAAAAAAAAAACGTAACTACTTAAGTCCGTTGCTGCTGCCATAACCTTCAAGCAAATGAACAACAAAATTAACCTACAAAATATAAATTAAATAACTCACTCAACAATGGAAGACAATATACCTATACAATATTCCGTTCCACCACCACCACCGCCACCAACACCGCCAAATTGAAAACCATCAGAACCCAAATTGTACTGAGAAAAATAAGTACCGGTTGGTGCTCTTTTGGTACTTTGTTTACAATGCGAAAATTTGTAATAAATTTGTCTTTGGAAACGCAATAAAAGTTCACTGAACAATGTAAATGGCACACTTCCGTTGTTCTTCGGCGACCGGCTTCTTGGCGAAGTTAAGTTAGCGAGCGAGCGCGTGAGCTCACATCGGCTCTCGACTTGCATAACCGAAAATTCTGTAGTTAAAGTTGCTTTATTTTATACAGAAGGTCAGAATGGTTATGACTCTAGAATCTTTACAATGTTAGTGTAACCAGGAACGGTTTTTTTTTTGTCACAGATATCAAAAGGATTCATCGCTTTGTCAATTGCATCATTCAAACTTGGTCAAAAGAAGTTTAAAATTTTGAAGGAATAAGTGAAGATCTGCAGTCAAGGAACTGTAAGCATAATTAGAAGAGAAAGTGTTCACGTTAATAACCTTTCGCCTTTAGAAACCTATTTATATATAAATTATATATCTGGATTACTCCCTCTTTTGAAGATTTGATAGATCCATGAGAGTAGTTTATTTCATCAATGAGAAACATCTTAGCCTCTTAGCCTAGTCAGAAAATTCTAGGTCTTCTCCAATCCTTCCAACAACACGCACACATGTACATAGGTATTTATTAGCTTCGCTATGAGCTGTTGTGCTCGTAATTGAGCTTTCGTATGCTTATGACTGAATAGTTTGGATATCGTTCATAATGCAATAGAATCTAACACCAATAAAATCTTAAACTCTTTATTTTAGATGAAGAAACTATGTAACAAATAGAAGACAATCATTTCAAATTTCAATTACTCACTCAATCACAATCATCAATATTTCTGTAACAACCAATTATTCCAAAAACGACTACAAAACCATCAAATCTGGACCCGATCCAATCAAGGAAATCAACAAGATAATAAATTGAAGAACGACAAGAAAGGCCAGAAAAATCAGTTCCACCAAGGAGAAACCATAAGACGACTCAGGAAAAAGCATGATCGTTTGTGAAATGTAGTCAACGATTTAGCAGCTGGAACAGACGTATAATATGTACATTTTCAATAATAGTTATCAATTCAAAGATCGCGAGCTGAATTGAAGCTTTACCAACTTCCAAGGAGTACCTTATCATATTAGTTATGGGCAGTCTAAGAAATCATTCGGATCAGAAATTGTTTCTAACTTCATCATAGGGAAGTTTTGGGGTACTATTCCTCACGATCTTGCTCAAGTACTGTGTCAACTTTTGCTATGCCCGAAGATAGAAGGCAGCAAAAATAACAAAGAAAGTCGATAGAAGTACCATTTTTGAATAATGTGTAATATCTCTTCTTCAAAACACCAACGTTTTCTTTGGAAGCTTAAGGCTTTCGGTATCAATAAAAAAATCAGTTTGAAGATGCAGTTTGGATTTCACGGGAATGAATCCATTTTACATCTCTACAGAAGAACTTTGTTCGTACCCTTAACTGCCAGATTGCTATTGGAAATCTCTTGGATGTGAATAAATCAGCACATGTCTTTACGACCTAATCTCACTACTTGGCCTACCAAGCACTGCGGTTTTCCAGGACATAGTCCCAGTTGCTTTTTATCTTTGGAAGAAAGGTAGCCACTCCTTTAAAGCAGGTGCAAGTTCTTGATTTCTAAACAAACAGACTCCACATTGCTACCGATCAATATTTCGTCATAGGTCATGTCTTCGGAGTACGAGCATCAACCATCTCCATACTGTTCCAAACTTTGCACTGTGTAGGCAGTACCACTCTTGGTCCGTGTTTTTCATTTAACTATTGTCGGCAATAATAGCCAACCGCGTGACTTGGTTGGTATAACCACACCCACCTCGTGCTCTCTTTACAGGGGCCTACCCAATTAATAATGAGTCCAAGGTTTTTACACCCTGGGGGCTCTAATTAGCGGGAATAAAATCAATAGATCTCATTATTCCCGAGGTACCCAATTTGGGTTATTTTATATATGAATTAATAAATTAATTTAAATTTTTCAATAATATTATGAAGTTATTTTAAAAATATCTCCAATAATATATATAACATGCGCTTAAAGAATTTAGCAAAGTTTTGGAGTAGAAGCTCCGTGGTGCAGACCATAGCTGACCGAAGCCAACCACAATCTGCACCAATATTTATGATTAGTCTTTTTAACCTTACTCCTCTGGTCACATTGAGTTTTCTTAGTTGTCTAAATCCCCAGCAAGCCGGAGAAACAGACTTAAGCCCCCCCCCCCCTCCACTACGACAAGTTAAAACTCATCGGGGGGGACCAATGCTAGGACAGTAGTTCTGCAACTTCCTCACATCATCAGACAAACAACAATCCAACAATACTATGAATTTGGTCTATGCGAACGATTCACCTACTTCACCAAATCCATATGGCGCCAGTCGCTGTACGACCGAAGAATTGAAGAGCAAGCATGTAAGATGTAAGGAAATCCAAGATGGGTTTTGTCCGAAGATCCTTAGGCTATCGAAGCATCATCAGCGACAAGCTGTCAAAGCATTGTTCTCAAATTTGCTGAGGATCGGAACAGTCTTATAAACCATCGGTGAATTATCAGTACCTACTAAGAGTAGAAGTTATGCTCTCATCGACGCGAAAAAGCAACGCGGATCCATCATCTTATACGGAAAAAGAATTTCCTGAATTAGAAGACAACACTTCTTCTGCAACTTTTTTTGAGAATGCTTGGAATGTTTGAAAAGAAAATTCTATACATGCTGAGAACTGTCAAAAGATTGATGAACATCCTCAGCAATCATTCAGACACTCTGGTGAGAATTATTGCCACCGAAGAGAGACAATACGAGCGAGAATTCCTGGATGTAAGACCACTGGTGGACTACCAATATCAACGAAACAATATTCAATTGTACGAGAAAGTGGTTAGAATCCATCCGTACCACACATTCCATCACAAACACAACCGAATCTAAGCAACCAGAAATTATGCACTTACCCGTCATTCGGAAATTAAATCACTCACTGAGTCGAACCACCACCCTCATTCGACACCATCTAAACTATGCCAACTCTGTATTGCCAAGCTTGGCAGCTTGTTGACTGGTGCTGAATCAGTAGCCAATCAAATTGAGTGACTATCACCTTAAGGCTCCGTCAAATTTCTCAATCCGCTAGCTCGAAATCTTAGCCATCAAACGGAGTGCACGGCACAGAAGTAACCGAAGTTCATCCATTTCGTCTGAAGGCTCACTAATGTCGTCAAAAAATGCCCATCCTCTAATAGCCAGAGCAGGGTATTTTCAAAAGAAATGGAGGAATGTTTCCTTTTCCCTATGATATTGAGTGTTGTGAGGAATGTCTAGCTTCGCTGCATGCTATCCTATTGGTTAGAGCCTGCTACAGGTAGCTACGGTCCTGGTCTTGTCTGGGTCTGCATGAAAGTCACTCAAACAAGATCCAAATCAGAATTGGACCTCGACTATTTTCACAGTCAGGTGGCTGTTAAAGCCATTAATTCAAGTAAATGACCATTCCAAATTGGTTCATCCAGCCGGATTAAACTTGCTATCCTGAATATTAACCTAAGTTTGACTATTATCTGAGTTGGGCCAGGCAAGAATCAGCCTTTCATGGCTCGATTGTGGAAAGAGTCAATATTCCGAATTTTTTTTTTCAAATTTGCATTATGTCTTGGAAGATTTGGCCCACCTATAATAAAGCCTGAAAATTTGATTTGAAATGTCCCTGTGGCCCGGCACCCAGCAGAGGTGAAAGGCTGTTTTTGAGTTGGTATAGAGACAGAATTTAACGATATAATGGCTGCTTGGCTTTCCGAGAAGATGCGGATATCTTTATTTGATATCACGTTTTCTTTAAGCCAAGGCAGGACTTCTTTAATCACCAAAAGTTCCCCCTGAAACACGCTACAATGATTGAAAGTGAATGTATACTACTGCAAAAACATTAATTGTTTTTTTTTTTTTGCATTATTATGTAGTTAAAACACTTTCGAAAAATGTTACAACGGTAACACTACTCCTCATATTCTGATTCTGACATGAAGTACTCGTAGGTACGATATTATATTTGGGCGGCTTTAATTAGAGTCATAATAATGTGCATGTTGTGCATGCTCGAGTATACTCGGCAATGACTTGTGTCGACTTTTTTTTTTCCAAACTCTGTGTCAGAAACTTAAGAACACTCATGCGAGTACGCTACGCAGCTCATGCGAAAAGAAAACCTAGTTTAGTTTTTCTATTATACCCACCGATACACCCTCTCGTTGAATTGTAGATCTTTTATTGTCTTTCAAGGTGACAAAACGTTCATAGAACTTGGTCTGCAATTGATGGAGCATTCAATTTGAAGGAGAAGGAGGGTAATTTGTGTGCCTATGAAAAGGTAGTTGTGCAAAAGTAAATTGGCCGCCTGTGTGATTTGACATAATTTTTTCCGGACAATTTGATGTTTTGAGTTCCCATATTTCAAGGTCGTGACGGAAGTCGCTGTTTATTGTCAATTCTCATGGTGTTTTGTAAGTGGTATGATAGATCATAGAGAAAAAAAAAGTTGTCAAGGAAATGTATGGGCAGGTACTCAAGCGTTGATAAAAATATATGAAGTACTCGCATTAGAATTGTGGTTGGTTGCATTTTTAATCAAGTTATTATGTTCGTTGCTTTTGGGTGATTTTGTTCTTTATTATTATGAAGTTTACTAAACATTATAGTAACTATAAGTATGGTTTAGAAGATCGAAAATGTTCCTTTCGCTTAATTTATTACGATTTAAATTTGATAATCAAAAAATTATGACAAAGATATTGCTGACTGTACCTAACATGCAACCATTTTTTGGAATTTTGACTTTCTCATTATCGGCAGAATGGATTTTTGTTTGAATAAATTCATATGTTAACAGCTTTCTATGTTCAACTCTTATACATAGGAGCAAGTTCGGATAGTAACGGATAGTTCGCCAAAATGAGCTTCGTCTCTGAAGACAATTTTTCCATAAAATTCAGGATTTCTTTCAAACTTGTCCCAATTCCATCAGCTAAAATCCAAGCTAAATTTTGACATACGAACCTTGTGTAGAATACGAGTATGTCACAGAAAACAGTTCTCTAAATGAAATTTTTTCAAAGATTTAAAAGAATTTGTTTATTGAATTATGAATTATTTTTAGACTTCCGTCACCAAATATTCTTCTAAATATTATTCCATTTCAAATTGAAATTGAAATCTAGCTGGAGAATAAATGTACCAGACGATTATTATTTTGACAGATAAGTTATGTACAGTTCGAAAATTTTGAATTTTAAGCTGGAGCAGCGTACCTCTTGGCTAAAATGCTTGACATAATTTTAGCTTGGCCAAATTTTTGGAGAGAATTTTGTATGGGAGATAAAATTTAGCGCGATCTACGTACTAGGCTTCAACAAAATAAAAATTCGCCACAATGTAGAATCGACTGGTTTACATCTTTGGCCGGAGCATTGTCTCACTTCCACAGAAACATTTAATAACAGATAAATACCTATATCCGTGAATTGATCTACTAAGCCATTAAAGACTGGTTGGTTGGACGATTATAACGTCCAAAAAATGGGGTTAGCACTGTAAAGGTTGCGACCACCAGTTCAGGAAGTCGGAAAATTTTTTCAATAATTTCTAAACATTGGCTTATGAAAAATATATAACCCTTTGACAGACAACAAAATGAGTTCAATGGTGCATTTGTATTAAAGTACAAAATTATTGTGCCCCCATTGAAAAAATATTTAATAAATTAAATCAAGCCTTGTAAGCCGTTTTCGCGAAGAGAAATATTTTCCTTAACGGTTTTTAACATCTGAAGATTTGGTACAATTATAAGAACATTATATTTTATTAAAAGATCTTTTAGATAGTGTTAGAAAATCGATTTTCAAATAAATTTAAGGCATAAAATACATGGCCGGGTCGCACGAACCTGCTCTTTTATTTTTGAGAAACTTTGAATTTTTAAAATATTGAATAGGTACTATACAAAAATGGATGTTGAAAACGAAAATATTGGGAAGCATGTAATTTGTTATTCAAACTTTCTAGGAGTCTTAGCATGAAATGAATAAAATTTATCAAAATATCTTGTATCTTATTCCTTGTGAGATACCAGTATATCCAACCAGCCATCTTACCCATTTTTAACTTAACTTGAAATTAAAAAAAAAACTGTATAATATACCTACATATTAAATTAAAACTTAAGCAAAAATATTTTTGAAGAGAAATTCAAATTTATTTTGAAAATTCATTATTTTGCAAATGATGCAGACTTAACACTGACACTATCTTGAATTGTTCTTTGATCCAAAATTAATGGTACCCACCTTTGCCTATGAATTAAGAACAAAAAATATTATAAAAGAATATCTTATCTGACTCAAGAACGGAACCTTCAAAGTTCGTATGAAATATTCCTTTTGTTTAAATTGGTACAGTCTGCTACTAAATTAAACAAATTGACATTTATCAGTTATTAAAAGAATTTACTTCTCCGAATATATTAGCTAAGTCGCTTAGACTACACGACCTTGTTAGTGATTTTCAAGGTGAATTCCTGGTTCTCGAGGAATCATGGAAGTTACTCAAACAAGATCCAAACCAGAACCGGAATACTGCTATTATCACAGTCAGTCAGGCGGCTGTTAAGGCCATTAATGCTAGTACATCATCCTACAAATTGGTTTTCGAGTCATTGTGGCATTAATCGGAATGTGCGGACGAACGAGCTGCTCAGGCAAGTATCAGCCCTACATAACTATACTTGTGGAAAAAGTCAACATTCCGGTCGAAGTTATAAAGGGCAATATTTTATCAATATTTCTTAACGAATCAAAGCATAAGCAGAGCAGTTAAGCTAACTGCATTATATTTAGAAGGATTTAACCCAACTACAATTAATTCCGGATCGTTGGTACTTGTAGCGGACACTGCCAATAGAAGCTAGGCATTCCACACAACACTCACTGTCATAGCTGTGAAGGCCAGCATAAAAAAGGAGACAGTAATCCATTTTCGGAAATGAACCTCAAATCTCTTTTCTCAACGCGAGGAAATATGGCTCTAGGGCGAACTTCGGTTACATTTGTGATGTGCCCTCCGTTTTAATCTTTAGATCATAGATTGATTTTTACTATGATTTTTTTTTTAATTTACTTTCGAGACCAAGAAATGGATGACCCTGTATAATATAATAGCCTTGAGCCTTGGGAGCAAGTTTGTGCGATTCTGTTGTGCATATTTTTCAATGATAGGTACTAAACCACCTGCATCGGATCATATGACAACCTCTATTCTTACTTTGGACCATTGCCATTACATCTTATGATTTATGCAATAAATATTAACTATGAAAAATTCCTCAGCAAAAACATTTTATATTTAAATTAAAAATTCAAAAAGTAAGTTTTAAATATTTATGATTAAAGCTTCTGCAATCCTGATGGTCATATTGAATGACTTTTAAATTATAACCTTATACGGCCTACTTAGGCTTTAGTCATAGAACTAAACACATCATAAACAAAATATTCAAATTGGTTCCTATCGTTAAAGGCTTACGGCATGGCATTGCTTGTCTGGTTTTCATTTAAAATAATATTGAAAATTCAATGGAGTGTCATCTTTTAACATATGGCGAATTAGCAAGCCTCCGAAAATATTTATCACTTTGTTCTACAATTTGAAGCACACTTATTCAACTTATACTGGAATAATCTGAAAATGATATGCGATATCTCACTTGACCTAATCATTAGGGGGACGTTACAATATTTAACTGAAACGTTATGGTTTTAAGCTCGGTGGAACGATATAGCCATATCTGCATTATGTCGATTGAAAGATGTAACTCACTTTATGTCAAAATAAACTATTGAGTATCGGAAACGTCGTCGTATTGACAAAAAGTGATTTTGTCTGTCAATTCAACAAAAAGTGATATTGTGTTCAACAACATGCGCAAATCATTAAATTTCTGTTAAGAAAGTGGGCTTTTCTGTTCAAGTTTTATTTCGAAGTGACCATTTTACAGCCGCTATAATCGCCTTTCCGAGAGATCTATTCACAACGTGATGGTTAAATGCGACCAGTTCAGTAAATAATGCGCCTACACCCAATGTCAACGAAACACAAGATCTGACGGAAATATCCCCTTCGTCCGTGAGATTGTGCAAGAGAATCCAATGCAGATTATTCCGCTCAGCGCACAAGAACTGTGACTTTCGTGGAACACAACATATCTTAGATACATACATACATCCGTAAAAACTTCAACTGACCAAGGAGCTTAGAGTTAAGGACCATATATACAACACTAACTGGGGCTCTCGAGCAGGTGAAAGTTGACTCTAATTTGGGTTGAAAAATCATATTCAGCGTAGAGGCTTACTTTTGTTTGATGGGTTCTTCCACCAGAAAAACTGTCGAATTTAGGAAGATTACAATATACCCGAGATCCGCCATATAATAATTCATCTAGAGAAAGTCACTGTTTCTTGGGGATTTTTGGGCTGGCAGCATCATCGATCCATACTTCCTTGAGAACGACGTTAGCCAGGCAATCACCGTCAAAGGCGAGGGCTATCGGTCGATGCTGACCAATTTATTTTGGCCTGAACTGGATGATATGGAAGCACCAAAGTCATATGGTTTGAACAGGATGGCTCGGCGCTTCGTGCCACACAGCAGGCTTAATAGTGAACAATTTGTAGGAGTGACATGGTTATTTCAAAAGGCGACACCTTGGCACAAACAAATTTGATTGGAGCTTGAAAACAAATGAATACTTGGTCATTATTGATGACGAACTTGGTGAATACATATTCAATTCTTCTTTTTTCTTCTCTTATATAGGTTACTACGACCTGACCACTCCAACTTATTTAGGTAAGGTGCTCCTGGAAGTGTTTATAATCCGGACTGAATTCACTGTTATTGTGACCATAACCTGTTCAAAAACCCTGGGAAATTGCACAACAAACTGTGACCTTAGCTAGTGTAATTCTCACGTATTCTCTAAAGTGAAAATGGGTTTCATCACTGAAAAAAAAAACTATAATATCATTTTCTGGTCAATTTTTTAGAAGTGCTTCACATGCGATACTCCGACAATTGAAGCCACGGTTAGACAGTTTCTGTACAATAACCTTCTTATCATAAATAAAAAAAAAAAAATTAAAGGCCCATATGGCTTATAAACGTTAACAATTTTTCTAAATGCCAACATTTTATTTTGGTTTGTTACTGATATTGACCAATTTATTCAAATGTCATGCAAACTTCATCATGTCCTGTAACCCTGCTCGGGGCATTCGGCTCCATCAAATTGTTTCCATCCTGTAGGTCTACAGCTCAATATTTTACCTGCAGATACGTCTTTCTCTGGGGATCCGCTTCTGCGAAGACTGTTATTATCCATGTTGTTGTTGGTCTTCCACTCTGCCGTGCACTCTGAGGATCCCATTGACAGGACTGCCTTGCAATATCAATAGCATCGTTTGGTTTCCTGAGTGTGTTATCAAATCAATACCATTTTCACTCTCTTATATCGACGTCTAGCCGATCTTGACTTGTTTGGTGCCACAATTCCCCGTTAGAAATAGTTTGTGGTCAGCGAATCTCCAGAATGTAACGAAGCCAACGATTTACAAAAGTCTTCATTTTCCTCGAAAATAGCCAAGACTTTCCAGGTTTCACAAGGGCTTAACTTAAATTCGAACAATCTCAATTAAGTACGTAAGGAGATCTAATTGAAACAAAGTACCAAAGGCCGTGGCGCGATGGATATGTGCTCGCCTGTGAACCTCATGATCACAGGTTCGATCCCTGCCGTCGTCTATGTCGTTTTAATTCCATTAAAAACCTTCTAAAATTGTCATCAATGGGTTGCTGGTTTACTCATTACATGTTGTTCAGGCATAACACTAACAACATGTAATTGAGTTAAACTAGTATGCCCAACAAGGATGAACACGAATAAAATACGAGTAATGTGAATTATAAGCGACATATGAAATAAGACACGGCATTCTCCGTTTTAGTTCAGCTGCCATCCCTGGAGATAAAATATCTGAGACAACAACCTTCAGTCTCAGAACATCGTGCCACACATCTTTCCTATCCTTCTTTCTCTTCCTTAACTTCACACCCGCGCTGTGTTCAAACATTTAAAGGGTAATCATATTCCCTTGAGCGCGTGTAGATTATAAAAAAAAAAAAAAACAAAGGCAGCGTGAGCTTTATTTATTTTTATAGTTTTAACGGTCAGATCCGTACCACCTTTTACTGATATAACACTTCCAAGGTAATTAAACTGTTCGACCTCTTCAACTATTATCTCCTGAAGAACAATACACTGATTTTGTGGAGCGCCTTGTGAGCATTATTTTTATCTTTTTGCTATTTATTCTCAGTCTGGTCGAATCCTCCTTTCACCTGTAGTATTTGACACATCTCGTTCAGCGCACTGATGTTATTTGCGAGGAGACAGACTACGACTACGAGTATATCATCGGCATAGTTTAAACGGCTAAGACTTTTAAACAGTCTCCATTGAATGCTCTGGATCTTTGCTGTACCAATGCTGGCCGTCAATACATAGTCAATAGCGAGCAGAAAAAGATTGCGCGATAGAACATCTCCTTGTCTCATACCCTGTCGCACTTCGATAGAGTCGGATAGCTGACCAAGTTTTGGGGAATTCCTTTACCAAGAAATACTTTCTAAAAATCCACGAAACGAGATAACCGATGATCGGAATTCCACAGACTGTTCAAAGACGATACGCAGGATATGTAGATATGGTTGACACACGATAGACCGCTGTGAGATCCAGCTTGATGCCTGTTGAGCGTGGACTTAATTGAAGCTTTTAACCGTTCGAGGGAAAACGAACAAAACGGTGATATCGCGACAATTGTTGTAATTCTTTAGGGCAGCTTTCTGTGGCAGCTTAACAATAACTCCATCCTTCCAGTCCCTGGGAAAGGTTTCATTTTCCAAAATAGTTAATATCAACGGATGTAACATACTAGCCGTTGTGACGGGATCAGCTTTCAGGAATTCAGCTGGTACTCCATCAGGTCGAGTTCTAAGTTGCTTTTGAGGAGCTTTATCGAAGATTCGATTTCCGCTTCTGAAGGGCACCTGCGTAGCTGATACTTACTCGGTTGAAATTTCATAAGACAATGCCGTTAACTAATTAAATAAATCTGATTGAATATCTTAACCAACTTGGTAATGCAACTAAACAATCTTCAATCGGTTTAAAATAAGGAACTGGATGCGTTACTTAGACCTTTACCATTCGGTTAATTTAAAAGGAAAATTATTTATTTTTGGAATTCTTACCCATTCGTAGTTAGAATAACATAATTAACATTAGTTTAATTTAACAATATTATAATATTTAATTTTAAATAAGGATAATTATGTCAAATTGAGTATGTGTAGTTACTCGTTACACCTTACTCGTTTGAAGTACAAAATCTTGGAAATTGTGAATTTATTATATCCTAGTCTTTTTGATTTATATAACTATGTTTTTCAACTAAACCATCAGTCTTTGTTGTCTATTTTAATCTATTTTATTTAATTAATTTAACTAGCTACATTACTTTTAGCAACAAACACTACTTAGTTTGTACGACAGCTTAGGTTGTTTTTAACCTATCAAAAAACGCTCTCGGTTAGAATTTATTTTTCTGCGGTCAAGTACTATTTTCAACTAAAAGGATTTTCTTGAGAAAATATTTTTGTTACTGTTTTTGAGAAATAAAATTGTGTGATTGGCACTGTTTTTGCCCTTAAAAAAAGAACAAAAAATGCTTTCTACATAGGTTGAGAAAAAATCGGCATAATCATCATAATGACCGATTTTTTTGGAGCGCATAACTTCTTAATTAATAGTACCCACCTACAATCGGAAGTAAATATTGTTAAGGGATTTTTCTAAGATGTTTAGAATTATATTGTTTAATTTTACAGGCCTATAAGGCACAAATTTTAAATAAGGTATACCACAAATACTATAAAACAAAAAAATCGACTAGGTACACTTAAAAAAAAACTTAATTAACAACTTTCTTGTCCAAGTCAGTCGTTACAAAATCTTAGATTTATAAATGCCACACCACCAAGAATGAAAAGGAAAAAATCTACATAAATAATTTGATTAAAGGATCAGCTATAAATCAATCCAGCTTCAACCGCAACCCCGGACATCTTTATTACGACCCTAAAACCAGACAACGAAAAAATAAAAAAAAAATAGCTTAAACGTCTTCATTACGCTACATTTCAATGGGAAGTTAAAGACTGCTCTTGATACCCCATAACCGCACGATAACCTTTTTGCTCTACAAAAGAAAAAATAAAGAAAGGTCGTCACTCTGACCTTCAACCCTTCCTCACCGATGTTTATTTTTGTTTTATGTGGTTGACCATTTTTGTTTTTCTTTTCTTTGTGTTTTTTGTTTTTGTTATTCATAGAACTTACCACAAGGTAGTACCTCTTTGACAACAATTGTTAAAGGGTTCTTCGTTTATTGGGCCCTATCTTGGCTGGCATTATGTGCGTCTTTTATGGGCATTAATTATCATAATGATCCTTGAGCTACATTTATTTTTTCTCTTAAAGGCGACAATCTTCAATTGGAATCAGAGTAAAGCAAATAGAGAAATAACTGATTCCATAAGCTTATGGGTGATGTGTGTAATGTCATTCAATAAATAACATAGACCCTTTTGCAGCGGACTCTGAGAAGTCTGATTCAAGCTGTATATAATGTTCTACGAGGAATGTTTGCGACTGCGATGCCCAAGGATGTTGTGCGACCGTTTTTCCGCAGTTCTGTATTAAAAAAGTGATAAATTCCATTTCCTGCTTATCATTCGTCATGGCATTTGCGAGCATTGTTCCGTGACAATTTAATGTCTTCATTAGGATTTTACTATTTTTCAAGGATGTGTACGTACATATACGCACCTTTTATGCGTTTGAATAGCGTTGCTTATAAAGGTGAGAAGAATATCACACACGTAGTAGACGAACGCGCGAAGACCTAAACCTGGACTCTGGCTGGATCATGGTATGTGAATAATCGTGTTATTCAAGACTATGTATACCAAAATGATAGTAATAAAGTGATTTTTATTGCCGGATTAATCCTTTGAGATGAATTTTTTTTATCATCTTCTTTAACGTCTGGTTTTATTCATTATATGGGATAGTTGACAAATCTGGTTATGACATCTGCCAGCGAAATAAGAAAGGATCTTTTTTTTTTTTTTGTGTCGTGGTCAAAATCCTAAAAACTTTCAATGAAAACTTGCAATTTTATTCATCTTCACAGTTTAAAGACTGGACAAGCCCGAAGAGCAATATATGCCAGCACAATATACAATAAGCTCTGTAAAACGGTGACCTCTGTTGCTATTGTCAACTATCGATTGATTCCCAATTGTTTTTTTTTTCTATTTTTAAGATCGAAAATAACCTTTCATAGAGAATTTTCTTAAAGAAAATAACTTTTTCTCAAAGAGTTCTCTACAAAATTTGCGAAAAAGGGTTGATTCTACTTCTGATAAAATGGTTTTCTTTGTTTTCGATTTTCTCAAAAACGATACAACTGATTTTGTTTGAATTTCGTTATGCTACTGACACATCCTCAATCGCGTCTGCATTGTCATCTCTTAATGTTCTATTGGAGAATTGATCAATCAAATTCTAACTAGCTACCAGAATTTTTAATTCAAAGTTGGGCGGGTTTTCTGCAAAAACATCTGCCATTAGCGGCGGTTTCCTATCTTCCTTCTTTGGAACTTGGTAGCGAGTGAGCTGTTGAGATATGTTGAAACGGTGAGTTACAGAGTGTTAGCCTATGCGGATGATATTGCTATTTCCATATAGCACGAAAGCACCGTAATACCCCAAAAGATCTCTTACAAACGATCGCTTACAACCAATGGGTGTGGACCGGATGTAACCTTAAAAAAACAGATCGTGTCCTCCTCTCTAGAAAAAAAAAAATCGCCCTTCCATTAAAGGTATACTACTAATGTTGTTCGACGAATCAAAATACTTGGGTCTTATAAGAAATTAAGTCGGTAGCCTAACATTCAAGAAAGATTTAAAAGGGTCACAGTGGAACTTTTCTCGTGCCAAAAAGCTACTGGGAATTAACGGGAATCCAACCCCGCATAACTCACTGGCTATGCACTTTGGCGATCAGACCGAGAAGTCGGAGAGGACATGGCAATTCTGGAAGACGATTCACTCCATTTTTACACCGATTGATCAACATCTAATGACAAAGCTTAGTCGAGTTGTGTACTCAGAAAGGCTATGGGTGTAGCTTGTTTCAGGCGGAACTTTTAACAATTAAACTAGTCCTGTATTGGCTTAAGGAAAACGTTATATAAAAAAAACCAGCTCGATAACAGCCCTTACCTGATGATCGTCTCTGATGGTGGAGATGGCGCAGCAGTGTAATATGTACTACCACCTCACCTCTGCTAAGTACAGGACCATAGGGACATTTCCGGAAATTGTAAAGCTGACGAACTCGCCGTCAAAAGTTAAATAATGATACATTTATTGCCAGATTAGGCAAATATTGGTATTCCTATCGTTACTTCTAAGCTTATACTTGCAAGATGTTTTTTAGGTGGAACAATATCATCATCTACTTGGCGACAAAACAGGTTTGACCAATAATGAAGCACTTCAAGTAGTTAATATCCTGCTTCATCCCAAAGACGTAGACCTATCGAAAATTTATAAATATTTTTTTCTCAAAAACTGTCTCACAAATTTTTTTTTTTTTTAATTTAAAAAATTTCATTAAGTTAAAGCTATGTAATGGTTGAAAAATTTTTTTTTTACAAAAAATGGTTGTTTTTGGTAGATACCCTCCTAAGAAACATTTTTTTGTTTTTGATTTTATCACAAACTCTACAACCGATTTTGATAATTTTTCTTATGCAAACACTTTTTTTGGATTTTTAGAAAAATTCCAATTTTTTTTTAAACTCAATATTGAAAACGCCTCGCTCGATTTTTTTTAACTTGAAAAATAAAAGTTTCCTAATAAAATCTACAAAACGTAAGAAAAAAAATGTTTTTACCTAAATATAACGGTACCCACCATGCACATGTTAAAAAATGGTTTTCGAAAATCGTATTTTTCGAATTTTGAAAAAAAAATGTATTTTTTCTTGAAAAATTCAATATCTCAAAAACGGCTCAATATTTTTTGTTTTGGGAATTTATTTTTTTTCGTACGATAATAAAAATTTGGCATACCAAAATTTGTCCTTAAGAATGTTGTATATAAAAGCTTATTTTTTTAAGAAACCACTACAATGACTTATAATTTTTGTTCTTGTATAAACTAACATTAGCTTGAATCACATTGCATCCTGCATCTTCTCTTCTCTCCACTAATTGGATAGAACTCAGAACAGAGCGTTTAAACTGATAGGAAACAGAGCTATCGTGCATTCTTTCCCATCTCTTGAGCAATGTGTCTTTCGGAATGTTTCATGTACATATTTCCTTGTTTCATCGCCTCTTTCACAAGCAATGTTCATTCGAAGTAGCCAGTGCCCAGTTGCACTCCTACCCTAAATCAATTCATCCGTGATACCCATTTTGCTATTAATGCTCATCAGTTCACCCTCGACCTTTTGGTCAAATATAGATTCGTTTTTTATTCGCACAACACGCTAACTTAACCGACACGGTTTTTCCGTGCCATTTCAATTTTCAAACATTCAAGATAAATATTCATCGACACCTCCTTTCTCTACCCTCCTAATGGCTCCAGCACCAGCACGTGTGCTGTGTTAAGTAGTATAAGGGTCGATTCAAAATAGCTTTTTTGGTGGGGACCTTGTGAATACGCAATTTTTGTTAAATTCAGTCCACCTTAAATCGAGTTTTTAACAAAAATCCAATGTGAACTATACCCAACCAAGATTAAAATTGTAATCATTAACGTTGGAAGAATTTGTCCGTGACCTGGAATTGATTCTATATGAAGGTTTTTATAATACAAATTCTATATACTACTGAAATAATAAGATCGCCGGGACAAAACGCCAATTTTTGTGGACAAAGGCCAAAAAAGCTATTTTAAACCAATAATTCACCAAGTCCATTAATAGTACTAAGTCTTCTACTTGGCTGATTTATTTCAGTAGTATATAGAATTTGTATTATAAAAACCTTCATATTATAAGGGTCCTTAATCAACCCTTGCGCGTGTGAATTATTAAAAAAAAAAATGACTCATAGGAACCTGTGGATATTGAAAAATTGTGTACATTATCACAGAGTCATCCAGTTTGGATTATGTTGAAGAATATCAAAGGATCTTTATAGTAGGTTTTGATGTCTCCTCTATTTTTTTTTTTTTTTATAATCTACCCGCGCTCAAGGGATTATGATTACCCTTTAAATGTTTCAACACAGCGCGGGCGTGAAGTTACGGTAGAGAAAGAATGGATAGGAAAGATGTGTGGCACGATGTTCTGAGACTGAAGGTTGTTGTCTCAGATATTTTATCTCCAGGGATGTGTGTTTGCATCAGGGTTCGGACTTAGGTTTTAAATTTTCGAAGTAAATACGCCAAAAAACTGAAGTAGATCCAAAATTTTCGAAGTAGTTTTAGGAAATTTAAAAAAAAAGCAAATTTTTTGAAACGCAATCTTAACAAAAGTTTATGCAGTGTTACTTGATTATTTTTCATTAAAAAAATAAATAATCAATTGCATACAAGCTTTGTATATAAAAATTATAGTACTCTTATGAAGACGAACGATTGGGGCGATATCTTAAGCATAGCGGTAATACTCTTTGCTAAATTCAATAGTAAAATATGCTCTTTTATACCTCTTGTTTTGTATCTTATCCTACTCTCTACTGCAAAATCGTGGGCTTATTTCAGTGCCACAAGCAGTTGGTACCAGGTTCTACTATAAACAAAAGCACAAGTAACTTTAAGGTACAAGGAATTCAGACTTAAAATAAAATAAATATAACTATGTATAACACAAACTTAAAACTTCAATAGAAACTTATTAAATATACATATAAAAGTAAATTCAGACTTCAGACTTGTAAAAAAATAGTAATTAAATATAAATATTTTAAATTCAATTTTTCATCAACGAACTTGTATTTTTGGCTTATAAATATATTTACGGTTTTCTGTAAGTGATCTCGAAAACATTACATTTTCCACGGTGCTTACGCTCAAACGATTCCTAAACTTGTTTTTTTATGTAATACAGAGTGATCAGCACTATCTTTAAATAAGTAGATCTACTTAGATCGAAGTAAAATCCGAACCCTGGTTTGCGTATTTGATTACATATAATGTATTGGAATTTCACATTTATTCTGAGTACAGTTTATAAGTTTTGATAAACTGATATTTCGGTCGAAATGTTTTAGAGAAGAGCAATAACGAGTGAAATGGAATGCTGAGATGTGTTTAAAAAACTTAATTCTATTTTGTAACTGATATTTTTTTCGTCGGAGTTGCTTAATTTTGCATATTTTGAATTAAAATTGTACCTGAACATTTAATTTTCTGGAAATAACAAGTTTCAAAAAACGCCCGGTTTCACCCAACGTTTTTTCAAATTCTTTTGGTAAATGGTAAAACTTACTAATCTTATTTATTGTAGCAATTTTAATTCAACTACTGACTTATCCAAGTATTATTTAAAGACGATTGCTAAACATTATTTTAAAGAGTACCCCGAATTTTTTGGGCTTTTGCATATAGATTGCATGAATCATTGATTGATACTCTAGTCATTATTTACATGTCTGTCAGAAATACATTTTTAATAATAACTATCTTACTGTTCACAAAATCTTACATTACCTTTCGAAATTTCATAGAGATTAGATTTTTCACCAAAACCATCCGGTATCTCACTAGTATTTTTGAAAAAGTTTTCAATTCCAATTTCAAGTCTATACAATCCCTTTAAGATTTTATGAATTTTTTGGGCCTTTTAATTTTGTCAATGAGATCAAAAAATCACACGAATATACCTTCCCTACCCTTTGAAAAAGTTCATATTTTGTTTTCAAAGACGATAACCTGCATGGGTTCTATAAAAAAGATACAAGAACCGAAAACTTTTTTTTTAATTTTTAAAGATTTTTATAAATTCGATGTCACAATTCTAAAGGTTGACCCCTTTCGAAAGGCGACACAAAAATTCAATATAACACTTCTTATAAAAGTCGACTTATCTAGTCTATGTTCTTTTGTTGTCTTCTTTATTAAATGTATCCAATTCATTACTGTCACCAACTGGAACATCTACCATTAGCTATTTTCCAGCATTTTCGAATCAATTATTCCCACCCTCTAGAATACTCGTGTCGTATGGTGTACAGTATAGACCTATACCTAATCCTCGAAGAAGAATCCATTATCCCCAATTGTGTATGACAAATGCCATCCACTTAATATTCTCCGATCCACCACTCATTCTCTATCTCAATCCATATCGGTTCCTTACGGCTTACATGAGTTCCCAAATCGAATCACCACCAAGCCAATCCAACTACGACGCGACGGCGGCGTTGTATTATTTAGTTTATAATCCCTGCGCATAATAAATGATCAACCAATTGTCCCTAATTGTCGCATAGTTATCACGGATAGCAAAATGCCTGATGCCCCAACACTGAAAAATGTATTCAATTCCATATTCCTCGGGCGATACATAAAAATGATGGTCCTTTTGGAGGACACCTTCTTTAAAATCGAATACGGACCACCATGTGCACTCTCGAACTAATCTTTCGGGCGATGCTGGTACCCCGCTCCTCCAGCAGGGCACAGTTTCCACCATTCGTTGTTGGTTGCAATAGAAGACGGCCGTTGCATCGCAGCCCGCGCGCCACCGCACCGGTTCGGGGCTCAACATTTTGTAACAACAAAAACAACAACAATACTGGTGCAATGACAAATTGTCTGCATTTGTGGTTCACTTTGGGAAAATTAATGATGGAAAGTCTCGTGCCCTCTCTACATGCGCGATAAACTCACCAACGAAAACAAATCGCTATTCACCGCAGCCTAGATAAAACAACAACATCAACGGGGGTCCTATTTGAAAAAAAAAAATTAAAATAAATAAATTGACACCTGTGTCGCATGGAGTTGCTCGGATAGATTTGTATTTTTCTTTGAAACCAGGTACACAGGGAGGTCGTGGTAAATGGCTTGGTTGTCAAGTCTTCCAATATGGAAGAAATCGTGAGTAGAACTGGAAAGCCAATAGTTCTTCTTCTGTTCCATACATTCTAAGTTCGAGGTCCCTAGTTCTTGAGCTATTTTCATAGGCGAATGCCAAGATTAACGAGAAGATAGAGCACTCGATGTTTTGAAATAAAAGTTGGAAAAAGGTTGTTGGCTTCAATTCGTCGTTGAAGACCGTTTTAGGCTCCGGGATCATATAGCAGCTGCTAAATTTTTAGGATTTTCAAATTAAAAAGCATAAAAGGTTAATTAATGCTAGAAAAGTTTGTGTAGTTTCAATACCTAATTGATTGAGTGAGAGACATATTCTTCAATGAATTCTTAATGACTTCCAAGGGTTACCATTAAAGGGCGATATGAAGTCATTTTTGGAATTACAACAAGAAAAACCAGTATTCTATCTAAAAGGTCAATAAATAGTCTTTAAATGTCAGCTAGTTTCATTATTTGTCCCCTACGGAGAAAAATCACTTTGGTGTAAATATAGTTGGTGAAATATAGTTAACAACCATCTTAATTCTGTGAGTACTTTTGAGAAAGATCCGGGATCAGAATTCAGCAGAGGATAAAACTAAGCGCAATTTTTTCGAATTGCAGTTTTCGGTCCAGGTTGATTCCAATGGGTTATGTTTTGGGTTTTAGGTTAAATGCACGTTGTTGTAATTTTTGTTTTGGCAAATTTCATAATAAAGTGGAAATAAATTGCTTCCGACTTGTTAATGCTGGCATTATAAAGCCTCAAGTTTTTGAAGTAATGTTCTACTTCAGTATTGAGGAATCATCAGTTAGGGATATTTCTGATTGTGCTAAGGCTTTTCAATTCGGTAGCTTTAGCGAGATTATCGACATATACAAACTTCTTTAAATTCGACCCTGGAAAATACTGCTTGTAGAGGATAAAAAATAATGGTGCTAAGACTGATCCTTGAGGAAGATTGTTATTGATTTGTCTTAGTACGATTTGGGGTTCTTTAAAAACCTGTCGCTGAGTGTGTTATTCAGAATTGAAGTTATTTTGATGCTAAAAACAATGTGGAGAAATCTGTAGACGAAACTGGTACGCAGTTTTAAAATCAAGAAATGCCACGGAAGGTTTGAACTTTGATGGGTAGTACTTGATCTTATCAGTTAATATTTCTTGGGGTACTTAATGCAAATTTGAATTCTGTTCTAAATGATTTTTTCGAAAAGATTGTAAATTGTAAGGTACTCTAATGAGTTGATAGCTTTCCAGTTTGCCTTTGGATTTTCTCATCGACATCAGAAGAGAATGAGTGCAAGAAATCTTAATGCTTTTATAATGTTAATGCTTTTATAATAATGAATTTGAAATGTGTTTCATTATGTAGGGAAAATTCCATCTTGACAGATTTTCCAATCTTCAATTTATTTAAGGATAGTCTTAAAATCTGTGCTAGTTGTTGAGAGTTACGTTTCATTAGGTTTCGCTGGAAAAAGTTTTTGTGCTCGTTTTGAAATTTTATATCGATGCAATGCATACTTCGATGAAGAAAGCAGTTCTTAATTAACTTTTAGTAAGGTCTGTGCTGAGAAATATTAATATATATAAATATATGTGTATAAAATTCAATGTACTCATTGATGGACCTATGCTATGGACTCAGAAACCTTCGACTTATTGACCTGAGAATTTTTCTATGATCTATGGTCTTAATCAGTTCGGCAGTTTGCCAACAAGACTGACAAACTGCGCGCATTTGAAACTTGTTTCATTTATCCTGAATTCGGTTAACTGGAGGTATAGAAAAGAGCAAAACTACCCAAATCGAAAAGGGGAAGATGTCTAAAGAATTGGAGTATATAACTACAACTGGAAAAACTATTAACTCACTGGAAGAAGTATAGTTTTACAAATAATTGGGAATGGAACAGTCACGAATGTTAAGCCACACGTCTATTAAGACCCGTTTCAATGAAATGTTTGAGAATCGATTAGAGCAACTGTTGAAGAACTTGTTGAATTCCAAAAATATGGTGACAGCTATTAGCACATACGCTATCCCAATAATTACATATTGTGCAGGCGTAGTAAAATAGTACCAAGAATAACAAATCCGCAGGCTCGGATGGCCTACCTGCGGAACTCTTTAAGTATGGAAGAGATGTCCTGATAGGGTGCATGCATCAGCTCATCAACCAAGTGTGGGAGGAGGAAAGCATGCCCGACGACTGGTCCAATAGCTCCATATGCCCAATCTACAAAAAAGGCGATCCTATGTCCTGCAAAAACTACAGGGGCATATCCCTGCTTAATGTTGCCTACAAGATCCTATCCACCGTACTATGTGAGCGTCTAAAACCTTTCTGCAACACTATAATCGGCACGTACCAGTGTGGCTTCAGGCCAGGCAGATGAACGATAGACCAAATCTTCACATTGAGACAAATCCTGGAAAAGACCAACGAATTTCAAGTGGAGACCCACCATCTTTTTTTTTTTTTATTCCA
This sequence comes from Chrysotoxum bicinctum, assembly GCA_911387755.1. Classification (NCBI taxonomy): domain Eukaryota; kingdom Metazoa; phylum Arthropoda; class Insecta; order Diptera; family Syrphidae; genus Chrysotoxum; species Chrysotoxum bicinctum. Next base: position 41,036,839 of record OU426990.1, read on the forward strand.
GACGTGCACAGGGTTCAGACAAGGAGATGCGCTATCATGTGATTTCTTCAACCTAGTCCTGATGGAGCAGATAGTGCGCAAGAGTAGTGTTAACCCGGAAGGCACTATTTTCAACAGGTCTTCCCAACTGCTTGGATATGCGGACGACATCGATATCATCGGCCGCTCCAAGCGAGCTGTGCCAGAAGCGTTCACAGCTATTGATGAACAGGCGACACGTGTTTGTCTTGAAGTTAATGAGGACAAAACAAAGTATATGCTATCAACAAACAAAGCCGCATCTGTCCATCGCCTAGGACAAAACGTCACTGTTGGTAGCAGTAATTTCGAGGTAGTCAAGGAGTTCACCTACCTCGGAACGAACATCAATCCCACGAATGACACCTTAGTGGAAATTCGACGAAGAATTACCCTAGCAAACCGCTGCTACTTCGGTTTGGCCAAACAAATGGGTTCAAAACTCCTTTCTCGAAAGACAAAGTGCACGCTATACAAAACGCTAATTTTACCAGTTCTACTCTACGGCGGCGCCTAGTGCTGGACGATAAGTAAAAAAGGGGAATTGATACTGGGCACTTTCGAGAGAAAAATTCTTCGGCGGATATTTGGTCCTATATGCGAAGAGGGCGAATGGAGGAGAAGATTCAATCGTGAATTATACGAGCTGTACCAAGATGTGGATGTAGTCCAAAAAGCCAAAACACGTCGACTACACTGGCTCGGTCACATCGAGCGAATGGACAACAACGCTCCAGCCAAGAAAATCTTCGAATCCCAGCACCCAGGTTCGAGACGACGAGGAAGACCGAACCTCCGCTACAGGGACCAGGCGGTTATAGACGCAAGAGCGCTTGGTCCCGACGACTGGAGGGAGCTCGCGAGGGATCGCAACCGATGGAAGACCGCAATAACTCAGGCAGAGACCCTCCATGGATCGGGAGCCGGTTAAGTAAGTAAGTAAGTAGTAAAATAGAGTATGACGGATGGTTTAGACAGAAAGGTTAGAACGCTGATCACTAAATATCGCCAACGGCATCCTAAAGCGGCTGTCAAACGATTGGTTATTTCGAGAAACAAAGGAGAAAGAGGATTGATTTCCATACAAATTCTAGTGAAAAAGCAAACTTTTTAGTTATTCCACAGCAAAGGCATTAACGTCAAACCTTCACACTGATATCTTTCATTCAGATGAAAATTTAAACCCAGTAAATATGAAAAATGCGAATCAGTGAGACCAACCAACACATTCTATTCAACATCTTATCACGAACTGGAAAAGTAAACCTGTCTATGGAAGATACCCAAACGAGCTGTACGCATCTAACATTGATGTCTTAGCGTCAAACTCTTGGCTAAAGTTTGTGATTCTATTCCCGGAAACGGAAGAATTTATGGTAACAAGTTTATAGTGAATGATCAGCACATCTCATACGCCGTTGTGGAACTCAACATGAAGCTGGATGTACTGTACTTGTAGGTCATGTGTACAAGCGCAGACATGATAAAATCGGAAAATCCTTCACTTAGAGCTTCTTAGAAAATATGCCATCCTAACATCTTTCGTTCCATGATATAAATACACCACAGACTCGGTAATAGATTGTTCTGGTTACCTCATCTGCTGGATTCGTACAATATTGACAGATACAAGCGCACCATTTAACAGGCCTGACATTGCAATCTACAACAAATCTAGAAAAAATATAATACTCGTAGATTTTGTTGTTGTTATAAGGAGCTCTGGAAAGCAAAAACCTCCATAACTCTAGCAGTCATATTTTCAACAACTGGACTGTTCCCAAAATCAACAATATCAGCTTTGCAAAAACTTGGAGTTCTGAAAAAATAAAATGCACGACTGGGTCGCACGAACTTGTTATTAGAGAAAAACTGTTCATAAGTATAAAATTATTTTTGTAAATGACTAAAACAACTTCTGAAGAGTTGGAGGTTAAAATAGGATGCCATGTGATTCAAACAATTATAGGTTTATGAAAGAACAACAATTATAAGTCTTTGTATTGGTTTCTTAAGAAAATAAGCTTTTGTATAAAAAATTTTTATAACATTTTTAAGAAAAATTTTTAGTACGCCAGTTTAAAGTTTTTATTAGATAGATATTGTTCGAATAAAAATTAAATTGAAAAAAAAATATATTGAGCTATTTTCGAGATATTGAATTTTTCAAAAAAAATAGATTTTTTTCCAAAATTAAAAAAAAAAAATATTTTTCTTAAAGTTTTGAAATGCAATGTTTTTTAAACTTTTAAGAAGCTTCTCTCTAAAAATTTGTATTAAAATCCGTTATGCCGATAATGAGAAATTTAAAATTCGAAAAAATCGTTCTATGGTAGGTAAAGTCAATAATATCTTGTTTTCAAAATTTTGCTTATAAATTACAGATCTTGAAAATTACATCGATTAAAATTAAATCGAGAAAAATACGATTTTCGAAAAACATTTTTTAACATTTGTATGGAGAGTACCGTTATTTTTAGGTAAAATACATTTTTTTCTCATATCTTGTAGACTATTTTAAGAAACTTTTATTTATCAAGTTTTAAGAAAATCGAGCATGGGGTTTTCGAAAACAAAATTTAAAATTTTTTTTTTAAATCAAAAAAAAAATGTTTGAAAATTTTAATACACAATAATATTGAAACTGCTGGAGAGCCTTAACATAAACAAAAATTATCAAAATCGGTCGTACCGTTTTTGAGGAAATCAAAAACAGATAAATTGTTCCAAGGGTGGTACCAAAAATAATAATTTTTTCGAAGTTTTTTTTTTCAACCATTACCTAGGTTTAACTAAATGAAATTTTTTGATTTTTTTTTTAAATCTGTGGGACAGTTTTTGAGAAAAAAAAAAAATATTTATAAATTTGGAAAAAAAATCGCATGGCTGGTACCGTTATTTTTAGTCTTAAAGAAAAAAAACGTGTGGAGGGAAAAAATTAAAAATGATATCTACCAACTTTGAAGAAAATTGGCCGAGCCGTTTAGGCGGTAGTTGAACCGACAGACATTCCTTTTTAAAATTTCTAGTCTACATATTACATAGGAGCCAGTTAGTGCGACCCAGTCGTGGATTTTATTTGTTATAGAAATACCGAAACAAAAATGTATATACTCCGATATTATCCAATGAAAGTGCTAAAAGAAGAGAAACTCCGAAAGAAATATGTGTAGGTTTTCCTAGAAAGAACATATGGAAAAATATGTAGCTATTGTTGAGGTAGACCTAAATGCTGATAGAAGAGACGAACATATTCCTGTGGATACTGATTGTTTCCGTGGATAATTCTCTTTTTTTATAATAACCGCGCACACAAGGGGTTATTACTTCCCTTTAGATTATTAATACAGTACGAGCGTTAGAAAAACAAGGAAGGGGTTAAAAAGAGATACCGATGCACATTAGTTTTAAATTTCTAAATATTACAATGGAAAGGAAAAATAGAGCTGAAAAAAAAAATTGTATGAAGATTTTCCAGAAAATTGTAAGTCCCACACCCTATCCTGCTGACAGTACGCACTAGCACGTATCCATTAGGATTGTTAAAAGTTGTAAGTCATTAAATACTGGTTCTGTAAGAGCAAAAGTTTTGCCTACTTTTTCTCATACAATCAATACCGGGAAAAACTATGAGGTGTTCGTATTTTGAGCTCATATAAATGTACATACATAAGAAGACTCTTTTCTTAGACTACAAAGTAACCATTTTTTTAGAAGGTTTCAGGAGAGAAGAGAAAAATAGTGAACCTTTTTTTATAAAACCAATACTTTTCATTTATAAGATTACAAAACAAAAAAAAAAAAAATTGGAAAACCCAGGACAAGCAATGAAATTAAATCTAAAACTAAAAAAGCAAACTACAAAAGAAAAAAAAAAAACAAAAATCAAAACAGTTTTGAGATTTTCCTTCCTTGTTCCCGCCCCAAAAGACACCGCAGCCAGTTGCATGAATGAACAACTGTGCGCATGTGCAAAGCCCATCCAAAGAGTCTGCGAGGTCGCGCACGGATGAGGTGCTCCAAAAAAAAAAAACACCAAAGAACAACAACACAAGAAGATCCTACTTTGACACCCGAACCAAGTGTGCTATTTATCAGCAGATTAAAAGCGTAGGTAAAACTTCTAGAATTACAAATTGCGACCTAACCGCGGCGCACACACATACCCCAATGCCCAACAATGTCCGCAAAGTTCCTTCCTTTTCGACTTGATTTTTGCGGCCGGCGCGGCGGTTCTGCCTGCTTCGGTGCTCACTGCCCCATCAGTCTCCAACATAGCGAGGCAGTCTTCTTTTGGTTTAAATATCTAATGTTTGGACATAAAGTGTCATATAATGACAATAAATGACTTCCATATTGGCCGTCGAGTCGTCTCTCTGGCAAACGTGTGCTGTTGCCACTGTAGCCTCGGGCTTTTGTCCATCCCCTCAGTCCGCAAACGGACGGATAGTATATGCTTTCTCATGACAAAAGACGCTTCTCTAGCCACGACACGGTAGGGGACTGACTGACTTTAAGACTGACCATCGCGAAGGAGGGAAATGTCATTTAGTCATCTGAAAAGGCTGTGTCCGCTGTCCGTCGCGATATGAAGTGCAGGACGAGGTGGATAAGGTCCGTTTAGAGTTGTGAAGGAAGTCACTTGACATAGAATCAGTTGACAAATGCCTTTTGGGAGGCTTATTGGGGGAAAACTGTGCAAGGTATCCCACAACTCGTCGCTCCTCAATGATGCACACGCCACCTATCGCAGTTTGTTCAATGTTGTCGGTGCAACAGGAGGTGATGGCTTGGCGGTAAGGTATGCGTGTGGTAGGTACTTCTTTCTCCCCATCACCATCATAAGGTTCGCAAAGAAAGCTATAGTCGTACAGTCTGAGGCCACCGCGGGCTGGCGGGAGGTCAGAATGATGGGCAAAATTGTTTATGAGAAATAAATGTGACCAAAGTAATTCAAATGCGATTAATGGAACTTTATGATCGTACCACACATTTGGCCATTAAAGTTCAGAGAGACTTTTTGTCATTTTTCCACTTCTTATCGGTTGTGTTGTCGTGGGCTATAAAAAGCCTTTTAAAAATTGTCTTCCTTTTTATTTATGGCAGATAAATGGGATCCTCCATACTCAACTCATATGCAGCTATGAGTGTTGGTGATGTGAGCTGTGTCATGTATATCTAACCACCTAACATGCTGTCTGTTCGGCTTTTATGTGGTCATGCATGGAACTTAGTTGATGTCATCGGTGGTTCTGTCCAAGGATATTTGGTTGTATTAAGCGCAACCGCTTTGATAAGCCATCAATGAAGTCATTTAATTTGATTATGTGAATCTTGTGGTAGCTTAGGAGTGATTTTCAACTCAAGATCCGATCCAGATGTTATGAGAAAGTTCATGGAAGTAGAATACTCGATCTCTGTTATTTGAAAAATTATGAAAATTAAAATTAAATAGTGCTAAAAATGTATTTTACATCAGAAAATAGGTGACAGTCGTAAACAAAAAAAAATATGTGTGTACGTTATCCACAACTTAATCACTATCGCAAGTCTTTAAGCTGTTTTTCATATATGTAGGGGAACCTGGCCTACCAGTAGAATGGGAAACTAGGGTAAGATAGTGCAGTCGTTGAAAAATATAAAAGCGAACAGAATTGAAAGGTTTTAAAAGAATATCGGTTATAATATAATAGGCAATGTAAAGATAATATTTTGCAGTTAGGAGGCCAAATTGTGTCGAACCTGCACTTAAAAAGACATAAATATAGTGATCTTATCTATTTAAGGATTTATCTAGATTATAAAGTAATTTTTATCAACAATAGTTGGTCAATACCAGCAAAAGAAGAGTCCCGAACACAAAGGAGTCACTCCGTTAAGTGCCAAAAGCTGCATCATAACTTGAGTTTTTTTTTTTTTTATTTTTTATGACTTTTTCAATAGATCTTGATTTTTTTATTATTTTCGAGTTGAAAATATTTTTAAACTAAATTTTTAAGTGTAAATCTTAACTATTAAATTGTGTCATACCTGTAAATTCCTCAACTCAACAAAATCCAAAACTCAATTTTTATTCTTTTCGCAATGAGAAATTTTATCCCGAATAAAAAATATATCAAACCGAAAGAGAATACCTGGTTTGATTCGAACTGTTAAGAGGTTCTTAAAGTTAGAGATGTAAGTTTCCGATGTTGTAAGGCCAACCCTACTGAGGAATACCGGAAAAAGTTTAAACAGTCTAGAAAGGCCTGTAGCGATCATATTCGATTAACCAAATTTTTGTATGACCAACAAGAGAGCAACAAGACTACAATATCCCAAAGATAGTAACATTTTCTGGCCGTTTGTAAGAAACATACGAAACACTACTTCGTCTTTGGTTCATACGCTAGTTTTCAATGACACTCCATATTTCACAAGAACAAGCGTATTTGCTTGCAGCATAGTTTGCTGTCAATTAGACTCTGTCAGGTAGTGTCATAATTCTTCCTTTAATTGAGATCGTTAATGATTTTATGGGACAAATCTGAAAGATCTCGATATACACAAATCAGCTGGCCCAAATGGTATCCTTCCCACTGTTGTGAAGAGATGTTCTCCAACGCTGGCAGAACCATTTGGTAAGTTTTTCCATCTATACTGGTCCCTTCATGAATGAATTGAAAACAGCATTTGTCTAGCCTGCTCCTAAAATATCCAATTACACTTACATACCTTCTTTTAAAGGTCATGGAAACGTTGATGAAATATCAGCTCAAGAAATATCTTCAAGAACGGGAGTTTCTCAATGACAGACAGTACGTCTTTTGTAGCAATAGGCCCACTTGTGATTTGACGGTATATCTCACCGAACAGTGTTTTAAAAGCAGTGTTTTAAAAGCATTTGATATATTATTTATATTATTTATTAAAGAAAAACAACGAAATAAATCCTGCGACGGCGCGCCCGGCTGTCAGTACTCGTCGACGATTTATTTGTTTTACGATACTGAGAGAGAGAACCACTGCCTGATGGACCATGGTCGCCCTGCTCTCTCGCACCATCGCAAAACGAACACATGTGTAATTAAAGGAAAGGAATAGAAAGAACAAAGATTGTTGCGGTTAATTTGTACCGTAACAAAGTTCTCTTATCAAACATGCGTGAATTTGGCATTGATGAATATCTTCTTTGATGCATTAGAAACTACCTTTCAAACTTCTCAATATAAGTTGTATTGGATGTTTTTAAGTCTGAAATTCATGAAATAAATGCTGATGTGCCACAGGGCTCCATTTTGTCTCGACCCTCTTTCTGATATTCATTAATGATCTTTAGTCTGAATCTTCTAATCCATTTAATTGTTTTGCTGACGACAGTAGGTACTCTCAGCGTCTCATTATCGTTTCCAGATATACGTTCTTGCTCTTTAAATTGGGATCTAGAACGGCAGCGTATGATAAGCTCATTAAATTCTGATCCCGATAGCATTGTCATGTCAAATGAGGAACAATAAACAGTGTAGAAATTAATGCTTCAAAAACTCAGTGTTGTATCGTGTCGTTAAAGTGGATTCGATCTTCTTAAGAACGGTACAACTGATTTTGATGAATCAAATATCAACAAGATGTAGGAATACTTTTGTATTTTATCTAAAAATAACGGTATCCACCATACAAATCTTAAAAACTATGTTTCAAATATCGCATTTTCCTCGAATACGGAAGCTAGATTTTTGATAACATTTTGTTTTCTTTCTCTTAAACCACTTTTTTGAATTTGGAATTTCTCATTATTATTGACATATGGTAGGTAACGGATTTTAGTGGAATTTTTGATACATAAGTTTTTGAAAAGTTTAAAAAATATTTTGCATATTGTATCAAAACTTAAAAAATAAAATGTTTTGGATTTAAAAAAAAAAGAAAATTTTCTTTTAAAAATTCCAAAATCTCAGAAATGGGTTAATATTTTTTTAATTTAAATTGTATTTGTACTATAATAAGAACTTTAAACTTACGTACTTTAATGTTTGCTTAAAAATATTTTAAAATTGTATTTATTTATTTAAGATATCACATGGCATTGTGTTTTTATCTCCAACTATATTAAATACACTATTAATTAATGTTAAATTTTTAGGAACCAGATCGCCGTCAAAGAGCTAAATAATGATAGCAGATTATGTTCCTTACACCTTGTTAAATAGTTAGAAATATTATGACGATCTTCAAAAATTTTTAAATTCATATTCAGCTTGTTATCTCTTCTAGATCTCAAGACCTTGACCTTGAATATTCCTCTAAAAGTTTTTTGCTAAAAGATGTTTCAACCTACAATTCAGTCTCCACAGTGGTAGATTGCCTTTTGTCTTTTCAAAAGCGGTACTTCAAGAAAATATTTATTAGGCCCAGAAATGGTCAGGCCGTTTCCAAGAAGCATGAGTTTTTTGCAGACCCAAGTTCAGTAATTCCAAATGTAAACATGCTCATAAAACGCTTTTGGACAAGCTTAACGAACACCAATGGAAGACTTTTACTGATTGTGCGCTCCGAACGCAATACCATGGTGAGTACTGTAACATACTATTCATGTGCACAAAGGTACACATATTATGTATTTCTAGTAAATGGCATCGCCAACTTGATGTTCAGTTAAATTTATTTCTTATTTCTGGCCTAAAATTTGGAATCATGTATCCCTTTGGCACATGGCACCCTAATCCAAAAAAACTTTAGTTTTTAAGAGAATCGAAAAAAAATTCATAACAGTTTTGTATTTTAGAAAATTAGAAAAATGGATCGTTAGCAAAGCTTACGAATTTGCGAATTTTGTTTAATAATTACCGTACAAGTTGGTAACCACTAGGATAACTTGGGTTAGGTGGAGTGATGATGCGGCAAGTCGTATGATCTCAATTGGATTTTAATGGATTTATTGTGCTCCCCAGGGTGTGGGTAATGTAGAAATGGAAAGGGTAAGAGAAAGGATTTAGTGGAAGTCTTAGATATGGCATGCCTTACTGAATAATCCTGATTTCTGCGCGAAGTTATGGATGCTTCTTTGTGACAAAAATGAGAAGTATCGCCTAGTTCGTCGAAAAAGTATTCTTCGAGCGCATATTTTCTAGTTCCGGTTGGCTGAGCTGGGGCATTCACAAAGGAAGTGTGATGAGATGAGCCATTTACCAGCTCTTCGTCCAGCCTTCTACAAAAGGCAAATGTGCTGATGCCCATTTTTTTCATATGGGTTCCCGTTGAGTTGTGACCCGTAAGCAATCTAACCAAGAGAGACAATTAAATTCTGCTAAGCTTTAGTAGATACTCTGTTTTTGTTTTCTTTGATATCTTGCCAAAGATTCTTGGAAGCCCGACAGGTGTCAATTGTTGATCATCTGCCATTTGCGGTCTTGAAATTTTTTTGGTGAATTCTATAATTTCCTGCTACAGTGGCATGAGTACCCAGAATACAATTTGGTTAAGTTCAAATGATGAACTGTTTTTGGCCAGTTTATCAGAAATTTCATTTCCATAAATGACACGGTTTACCGGGACCCATCGAAAGTTGACTGAATTTGTTATACCGAGCAATCTAAATTCAATACGCCAACGAGCGTATTGACAATTGACGAAATGGCTCTGATTGCCACCTAGCTACATATATCTATGGAGATATCAGTGTTCTTGTTCAACACTTCACATGTGAAAGATATTTTGAGGTCCCTCAAACTGCAAGCTATTTTGAACGCTTGGAAAACACTTCAAACATTTTGGTAGCTTTAATGATCTAATGTATGGGTGGATTATCTGAGAAGATGCACCACAGCTTGCGTTTTGGAAACGTCTGTGAGGACCGATATAAAATTTGCGTTTGGGACCCAGTCTTCCATCCAAATTACGGTTTTTGGAATATTTGTTAGTGTGACTGGGTTAAAATCTATGTACAGTGAAGTATATAGTCTGTTTGAATGCCAGTGAAGCTTACACATAAGACCACAGTGGCCCTCTTTCACAAAGTTTACACTCGTCGTAGAGCACTTTTGTCCACCAATTCCTTTGTGAATAGATTGAATGGGCCAAGTGAGAGGAAAGTTTCTAGAGCTCCGGTTGGCGTAGTTCTCATGGCACTTGTTCTGCCGGTAGATACATGCCAGTTTCTGAATTTTTGTCATGGTCTTAAGATTGGTTGCTTTATACAAGGTTGGCCATCAAACCAAGAAGACATAAGTCAGAGTAGCCCCTATAATGGATGTGTACATCCAATGACTGGTTTTAGGGCTGGGTCCCAATTTCTGTTCTTTTTTAGAAGAGTTGCCATTAAATCTGCAGCTCCTGGTGCAATATACTCTCACAGAGTAGTTTGAAATTATCTTGATGCAATTATCAGTAAATCATCAGTGTAGTTCGCCACGACTGTAACGCCGCTTTGCCCTAATTTAACTAAACTCTGGTCTAGAACCAAAATAACCAAAGCGGAGGAAATAAGATACCACCCTGTGGCGTACCCACATACATCCTAACTTTTAGCTTGTTGTCACCATTTCTGCATCAACAATTCTAATTTAAAGCAGGGAGTCAATCCAGTTTGACAATATCGGGTCGATTCTGAAAGAGTCTAGGCCTTGTCGTATTGCGCCATTTTCAACGTTATTAAAGGCACCTTCTATGCAAAGAAATGCTCGTAGGTTAAACTCTTTAAAATGCATTAATTTCTCAATTGTGCCGTCTCAAAAGATTTTCTCTTCATGTATATGTGTATGTTATAGTACCCCTTATCATAATGGTAAGTGCGTTGGACTGTCATGCGGAAAGTCACGAGTTCGATTTTCAGCCGCTGCTAGAATGTTTTATTCAGGGGTGTACTGCGACTGCCTCTGGTGAGGAATTGACAAATTCTCCAAGAGTATCTCTTGTCATGGAAAGTGCTGCTCATAAGCCGTTCGGAATCGGCAGAAAATTGTAGGTCTCCTCCGTTCCCTGGTAACACGCACACGCATGGTTGAGAGTTGTAAGTCACTAGGTCCTGGTTCACTCCGAGCTGTTGCACCACCAAATTTATTTTTTTAATTTTTGTATATGTGTATGTTGGGCCTGCGAGAGAACGCTATCATTTATCAAATGACATTAACTTTTCTCTAAATAGATGGAATATAAGTGATATTTAAACATCCTTTTAATATTTCCACCAGAAACGGTACAATAACGTCTTTAGAGCTCTAGAGCTGAGAAGGAGTCTATGGCTCAAGTCACTTTTTGCAATTTACTATTTGACTGCCAATACTATAGAAGTCTCGTTTATGTTGGTTTCCTACCCATAGTACATCCTGGGAAATAAGTGCGCATAAGTGACTAGTAGGATCTAGAACAGGGGTCAGTCCAGGTTCCATCCGGTCTTTTAAGAAATCGAAGAGGAGTGTGTACCTTTGACATGATTTTCCTGAATCTTGAGGTGTCCTTAATAGACTCTATTACTGTTCAAAATTTTCGCCAGGCTGCAGTTTTTACATATGTAGTTGTGTTTATATATTCGATTTAACTGATCTTGATCCCAGTCAGCATGATCATTGCTGTGTGGATATGTTTAGATCAGCAGCCCGAAAGTTGACAGGAAAATTGTGAAGGCAAGTATCTCGTTGTTAATTCACTCGAGAAGCTTTACCTCCACCCGAGCCCGCTGTTCACTGTTTAGACTCACTCTTTTCGGTGCTCCCTTAGGTCACCTGAAGGCTCTCAGTTACAACGTCCACTAAAGTAGCTTCCGTCTTTGGCTTTTTACTGCTGTTCGCTGGCGGGGGTGTCGAGTCATTCTCTAGGAGACAATACTAGTACATGCTTGTTTAAATAGAAAACGAGTCTTCTAGTGTTGCCGAAATCTCTCACTCAGAAAATATGAGATTTGATAATTCAGATTCATATTCAAAATCAGCTAATGAAAACGGCTGCCTTGAAACCAACCCCAATTTTTCGATGCAAATAGGAGCAGGCTCAAGATCCCGATCCGAGAATCACCGTAGTTACCTAATTTTATTCAAAAATCCCCGCATTCCACTGAAATTATATTGTTCAATATAATTCAACACTTTAAAATAAACCACACAATCTATCAGACTTATTCAAATCTCCAAACCGCACATTTCTCTGCCTCCCATAATTCTAACAACCAGAATAAATGACAAGAATCCAACATAACTAAAAAAAAAAAAACTCTCCAAAGCATTTGTCATCATGCTAATCTCATTTGCCAAAAAGGCTGTCCCAAAAAAAAGGTGAAGTGAAACAAGACCAAACAATGCTTTCGAAAAACATTAATTTATTGCATTCCCAACACCACCGATGTGTGATCCTCCCACCGCAATCATATTTGGTCCATCTAAATTTCATACCTCGAAAAATATATAAACCTTCCCCCTTCCCGCTCCCCCCCCCCCCCCCTCTCTCTTGCTTTGGTGTAATATTTATGAACCACCAAAAAGTTCCATGAAAAATAACACCGAAACATTCCTGTTTCATATCGATTCTCTAAACGAAGGTATATGAGTTGAGTAGCGTTAGCGTATATCATGGGTTCACATTTGCGCCTTGGGGAATTTATCTAGATCATTTCGAACCCTCGAAACCAATAACATGTCAAATCTTAACACACAAAGCCATTTTTATTTCGGTCCAGCTCGCCCAATCTTACTCAAAGCATCTTTCTCCCTGTCTCCCGTGCGGGGCCACAGACCATTGGCCATATAGGTCTGTATAGAATGCTTCTTGGAGTTTTGATTTCTTTGGAAGATATATGGCATCTGGTGTCGATGATCGAGAAAACCAATAAAGTTTAAAATATTTTGACATTTCCAAACAGAGATATAATAAAATGTTGAGAAAATAGTTGAGGGTTGAGTGGTAATTTTTTTCCTTTTTTTAGAGAGAGTTTATGGGTTCACAATAACGAGGACAACACACATAACACGACAACTACGAAATCAGAACAACACAAAAGGTCCCACAACCGACCAACGAGCCAACCAGGAAAATTATTGCTTGACCACAAAAGTCAAATTTGAATGAGGGAAAGGTGAGAAATAAAGTAGCCCCGATACAATCAGCTCAGCTCAGCACAGAGCCACACACACAAACCAGAACAGAGCCTCATATACATTTCCTCGGATACGAATGCTCATAAATTCGGTAGAAACAAGGACACGTCAGGAGGTTATTGCTGACAAACTGTGTGCACCTTTTTTTTTTTGTCTCGAGAGTGTGAATTTCGTCTTTGAAAGTTCATCGCTCTCCTCTTGGACCTGGACATATGGACAGTCCAATAATAAACAAACTCACTGCTGCGTAAGAAGAACAAAAATGATCCAGCTCAATATTTTTCAGGATCATCATTATTGTGATTGTGCTGGGCCATTGTTGGTGATGCAATTTATTGCCTTCAAGTGGCATGACACAAAAAGAACACAAACATGAGTGGAGTGTCCTGGTGTCCTGGATCAGATGAGATCAGATGAAAACTGCAATCGATGGCTTTGATAATGAAAGACTGTTTGGTACACTTATTGTGTTTTTTGTTTGAATATTGACAGAAGGACTAAGTGGATCGAATTTTTGAGAAGAACCTTAAGAATCCCATTATGACAAGGTTTAGTATTTGAACAAAAAACAAAACATAGTTTATTAAAATGGGCGATTTGAGTTGCAATATCAGCTATATATATGAAACACTTAGTCAATGTATAATTATATATTTTTGTTTTGGATGAATTTTGAATTAAGGTCGTTGACATCAAACTTTCTTTAAATATAAATAGTTTTTTGAGAAACAGTCTTAAATGATCGAAATTTACTTAACTAGCAATGAGATTATACCATTATTCCATTGCCACCGTTGAGGGAAAGATTTTTGTTAAGACTTTTTACCAAATTTGTAGATCAGTGTGGTATGGGTGGCGACCCTCATAAGTCTGATCTTTTTCTCTTTTCTAGGAAATACAAAGTTCCTCTTTCAGATGCTTATTCTATCAAAGGTAAACCATTACTTTTTTAAATAAGCGAAATATTTGGGTCTTATTTTTGACAAAAAGTTAAGCTGGAGACCTAAGCTAAATGAAACAGGCAGAAAGGCCATAGTGACATTTTTCTCATGCAAGAAACAGTTGGGTGACCTGCAGCCTGCCTAATCGGGAAACTGTTGAGTGTCTTTAACCTGGCAAAGTCCAGCAGCGCAACTTTACGTCACCTCGAAATGCTTCCTTCACCTCCTCGTGGTGGTCAATGATTTGTGTATCCACACGAATTAGCTAAAATTGGAAAGTGCGAAAATCTCTCCTAACTCTTTAGGATAGGTTACGGAGGCTAGCACTCTCCGTAACTGAAAACCATCTTGCTACCGAAACGGAAACAACGCCTCGGATAACTAATGATAATATGTTGACGACTTTTGGCTATCTGGAATGTGAGGACACTCCTCGATGATGCGGCAGTGAAGGTCCCCACAACGCCACAACGCCAGATTCCTCCAACTAGAGAATGGATTCATGCGGTACAGGCTGGACATCTTGGCGAAATACGTTGGATGGGCTCGGGCAAGTTCAAGTCACTATCGCGTAACACTGTACTTCTCTACTCTGGAAAAGCTCCAGGAAGCACACGTGAAGTTGGGGTTGGGCTGCTGCTAACAAAAACAGCTGTCAGTAGTCTGATTTCATGGGAGCCTCTTGGAGAAAGAATAATAAAGGCACGATTCCGGACAAGAGTACGTTCCGTTACCATTATACAGTGTTACGCTCCAACTGACCTCGCATCCGATGAGGAGAAAGAATGCTTCTACAGTCGCTTACAATAACCGCGCGGAGATACTAAAATGGTTACAGGAGATTTGAATGCTAAAGTTGGCAGCAACAACGGTGGACTCAAACATGTGATGGGAAACCATGGAGTTGGGAATTGCAATGATAACGGTGAGCGGTTCATTGACTTCTGCAATACTAACGGACTCGCCATTGGCGGCACCATGTTTGTGCACAAGACGTGCCACAAAATAACTTGGGTGTCGACGGACAGGCAATCATCTTCGAATCAAATTGATCACTTCGCGATTAGCCGGCGCTTTAGAAGTAGTCTCCTGGATGTTCGAAATAAAAGAGGGGCCGATATGGGACTTGCTCGAGACCACCACCTTATGGTAGCTACTGTAAGACTTCGTACAGCTGCAGCTCGGAGATCCAACGGCATAACCCGCTTACCCAGGTTCAACGTCGACAGACTAAAGGATCTCTCAACACGCCAACAATTGAGAGACCACCTTTCACATGGAATGATGACAATCAGCAGCACGGAACCTGAATCCACTGAAAACGACTGGAATGCTGTGAAAAATGTTCTTATATCAGGTGCTGAAAGAATAGTCGGCCGAGCGAGGGGAAAAAATAACGCTTGGCTTTCTGAAGAAACTTGGGTACGGATTGGCGAGCTGCAACTGGAGTAGAAAAAAGAGAGCTAGAATCCCTGTACCGCATGAGAAAGATAGAGGTTCACTGCAGTGTAAGACGTGACAAGCGTAATCACATCAACGCTTTGGCCCAACAAGCAGAAGATGCTGCCAACAAATGCGACAGTAGAACCGTTTCCAGCATTACGAAGGAACTAATTGGTGCTCACAGTTCCAAACAACACCTCGTAAAAGACTCAGATGGTTCGCTACTTAGTTCGGATGGGGATCAGCTGAGAAGGTGGAAGGACCATTTCGCGTCGGTATTAAACCGAGTTACCGACAGCAATGCGCAACTGATGCCTGCTGAGCCGACATGAACAACAAATTCCCGAATCCGTACTGCACCCCCCATTACAGATGAGATCCGCAACACAATCAAAGTACTGAAGACAAACAAAGCGGTAGGACTTGATGGCATTCCTGCAAAGCTTCTACAAGCGGCGCCAACGACATCGAGCGAACTCCTGCATTCACTCATAAAGAAAGCTTGGGTCTCCGAAGGATTTCCAAATGAGTGGAAAAAGGGAATAATAGTCAAGCTCCCTAAAAAAGGAGACTTAACGCTGTGCGAAAACTGGAACGTATCAGGAAACATCTAGAAGCCACACTCAATGCCGAACAAGCAGGTTTCCGCACTGGATCCTCATGCATTGATCATATCAATACTTTAAGGATCATAATTGAGCAGTGGGTCGAATATCGATCACCACTCCACCTGCTATTCATTAACTTTGAAAAGGCTTTCGATAGCGTCAATAGAGAATTTATTTGGCATGCTTTATGTAGGAGGGGTATCCCGGATAAATTAATAGCTATTATTAAGGCAACTTATGATGGATCCAAATGTCCCGTTTTGCACGAAAGGAGGCTGTCAGAAGAGTTTGAAGTCCATAGTGGAGTCAGACAGGGCTGCATTCTGTCACCAATATTGTTTCTGTTGGTGATAAGCGATGCCCTGCGAGCGGCCTTGACGGGAAACGGAGGAATTCGATGGACTCTGACGATATCCACCAAATGACAACAGGGGTGGAGAGAGAAGCAGAAATCGTAGGGCTGAAAATCAACTCTTGCAAAACAAAGATGATCAGCCTAGGAACCCAGTCATCTTCTCTCATAAATCTTTCTCAACAACCGGTAGAGAAAGTACAGAGCTTCCAATATACCTTGGAAGTATCATCTCTAACGAGGGTGGCATCGAGTAGGACATGAGCAGTCGAATCGGGAAGGCAAAGGCTGCTTTCGGTATGCTTAGAAATATATGGAGGAATAGCTCTCCAAGCTTAAGAACCAAGCTACGGCTTTACTTTACGGTTGCAGCACTTGGAAAGTAACAGTAGGTGTCACTATAAGAAACTGCAAACGTTCATTAATAGATGTCTACGAAACATCCTTAGGATTTTCTGGCCCAATCGTATATCAAACGAAGAGCTCCTTAGGAAAACGGGTCAGGAACCTATTGACTCTATTATACGACGTCGAAAGTGGCAGTGAATCGGACACACGCTTCGAAAAGGCGACAACTGTATTGCGGCGCATGCATTGCAGTGGAATCAGCTCACTCATGGAGAAGGACAGACGAGGAGGAATCAGCCCAACTAGGCAATAGTTGGAGGGAGTTGCGACTCATATCCAGGAACCGAACACAATGGCGAGCTGGCATTGGGGACCCCCTATGCCCCACTAGGGATTCCCCACGGACATAAAAGGTCTGAGGACCTAAGTGTAAGTGTAGTAAGAAACAGTTGGAAATAAATAAGGTTTGTAACCCGCCATTCCTCATTGGCTATACAAACTAACATATTTAAAGTGGCGCTACTGTCCGAGGTGGACCAGAGCCTCGACTAACAAGCTTCTCTAGCTAGCGCGGTCTCTAGCTAGCTGTCTCGAGTTTCGTACTTCAAATTGGTTGAGGCCACATGGGTCGCGGTATTGCTCTACTGCTCCGTCCATCGGGGAAGTACATTGTCCGTATTTATTGCATTCATCTAAATTTGTATAATCCTCGAAATCCTCGAAAACTGTTTACAGTAAAATATTGAAGAATCTTCTTCAAAATCGATTAATTCCTTCCATCCGAAAATTTTATGAAAATATTTAAAAAACATTTTTATCGGTCAATCATCTACGAGATTTCGTTCTGACGCCGATTCATGTTTTGTTGATATGATCCCATTTCGTATACGTTTGAATAAAATATTGATATTTAAAATTGTTGTGCATATCACTACTTGAAAGCTAAACTTAAAAAACTCCAAGTAAAGTCGTACCACATGGTACATAAAAATGCCTTGTAGATACAGTTCTTAAATTAGTTTTCATTGATTAATTAATTTACATTTTAAGAAATAAATGTTGAAAGATTAAAATAAAAATTCACAAAGAATGCAAAAATCGATATTTCTCACATTGCAAAACAATTAATTTAAGAACGAGGAGTGCCCTCCTCCTCGAAGTCATATGCCTTAAAATGCTTTCTCTTCAACTTTCGAGCACACACATTACACACATTTATATTGTATCTGCCCTTCTCGCATAGAGATTGTGATCTTTGTTAGCATCGCAGAAGAACCTTTTTTCAATGTCGATAATCAGTCAGACACAGGGTGTTTATTTGGTAACGAAAAAGCAGAAGTCTCTCAACTACCACCCATGGTTGCCCGAAGAATTCCCAAAATCAATTAATCAATACTCATTTTCTACCAAAGGCAACCACACACACGAACACACAATCGAAACACTCTGACCACTCTGACCACACTCTGGACCACAAGAACAAAACAATACAATTGGCATTATCTGGTTAACATGATCTTTATTTTGTGCACAACTACAAGATGTTTTTTTTTTTTTTTAATTTTTTGTTTTCATCCTGTCCAGGTCATGATCCGATTTCTTCGGATACGATTTGAATTCACTGCTCTTGGAAGCTTTGGAAGCAGTCAAAATGGAGTTAATAAATATCTTATTTTTTGTTTTGTTCTGCTTTCTCGATGTTTTTGGTGAGATAAGGAGGCGAAAATCAGTTTCAATTTATTAGTATTTTTTGAGGTTTTCAGTTTCCAAATAATTTAGTTTTATATTTGTGTGGGTTCTTGTTCTTTTTTTTTTTTTTTGTTATTTTGTTTTTCTTTGAAGATTCTGCAGAAAGAGCACACGACAAATTTGAATAAGACAAAAAAGATATAATATCTTCTCAAATTCCATACTAAATTTATAGGTTTCATTGTTTTATTTGAACTTTTAGATTTATCAATATTCCATTATTTGATTATTTAAATAAGTATTGGAGTATTTCGGGTTGCTTGTAAGTATTTTCGAATATGCATTTCTAACTTGTATTATTGCATTATGTATTGTATTATTGTATTATGTATATCAGGCATAGTTAATAACGATTGATACTTAAATATTATAA
Source organism: Chrysotoxum bicinctum (assembly GCA_911387755.1). Lineage (NCBI taxonomy): Eukaryota > Metazoa > Arthropoda > Insecta > Diptera > Syrphidae > Chrysotoxum > Chrysotoxum bicinctum. The sequence goes on from OU426990.1 coordinate 41,055,735, forward strand.
ATACCTTATAGGAAACTAAATCCCTATTTTCGACCTTCAATCACTTGCAGGATTTCTGCTATTTTAATTTAAGAAGAGTACTGAAAAAATTCGTTTGGATACCAAAAAATTCAGAAAAATCGAAGAAACGAAACAATAGCGTTAATGAATTCGAAAACCGGAAATAAATTAAAATCTTAAATCCTTGTTATTCAAGTTATGAGAAATTTTTGATTTTTTGAGACTTTTCAACAGTATATTTTAAATTTTTATTTTATTAATTTCGGTAAAGTGGGCTCCTCTGGCCATGGCGCAAACGCGAGCTCTTTTATGCACATTTTGCATAAGAATTTTGTTGGTTTGCTTATTAACACCTTTTCGGAAGGCGTCAAATCAGGCTATCTTGGAGACCAGTTGTTATCACCACTTTTGACATTATTGCACTGTGAAAAATGTCTCGTAAAATTCGCATCGTCGTAGCACGATCTAAATGTGAGGCATCGATCTAATTATGTAGGACACAAGAACGTTTTCCAGTAACTGTTACAGCTTTACCTATAACATTCTCAAAGAAATATGCATTAATGACTCCGCAGGCCCATATGGTGCGCCATACGATTCCTCTAAAAGAGTGTTGTCGTCTTCGGTGTATCAATCGAGGGTTCTTAGTGCTCCAATACATGCTATTTTGTTAATTAAGGAACCCAGCCAAGTTGAAAAGTGCTTCGTCGCTCATAAATTCTCTTGCCAAATATGGCTGTCGTATAAATAGGGCTGTAAAACTCGAACGCTCCAATCTTGCCGACGACGTTAATGGTCAATTGCATGGTACATAATAAATTGCTATATCACATTTTCAAGAAAATTTAAATCCTTAAGACTATGTAGAGGAAGTTAGGGTATTGTGGTATACATGTTTGTTTTTTTTGACTTAACAGAAAAACTTATGAAACGAATGCTCCTAAATTTAATAGATTTTACCAAAAACATATAAGCTACCAAGTGATTTCTTTTTATCGAATTCTAACAATAACTAACAAAGATTTAGACAAAATATTGATACAACCTCTAAATCGTCACTTTTGAAAGTTAAAGGGTAATGTGGTACACTATGCTGTGTAATGTGGTATACCCATTTTTTCATTCCTCACAGCATGATTCCGTCTTTGGAATCTCATTTTCTTACTTCAACCCTTTTAGACATTTTAAGGAACGAATCTTTAGAAAAAAACACAAATAGCCAATTTTAAAAAGAAATAAACTTTTATGATGGGTAAAGTGGTATACTACCACATTGGCCACGGCTAGTATACCCCATTAGCCGAAACTATATATTTTTACAAAAATAAATAATGAAATATAAAATAAACACCTTTGAACAAAACTAACAGTTGTTTTTCGTAGATGATTAATTTATTTTTTCAAAGAATTTATAAACTAGCTTGAAACACAACTTTTGAGAGCACACAAACACTTTTTGTTTGAACCAAAAAAAAAACTCAACTTTACGCAATAACCCTTCTCTAATATTTGCTTAAGATATACGAAGATTTTTGACTTGATTGAACACGAGTACATAGTTTTATTTATATTACCATCCGCTAAGGTAAAAACCGTTGAAGAAACATGCTTAGTTTTTGAGAAAACTGCCTATACCACATTACCCCAAATTACTCTATTTAAGTTTTTGATTTATTTAAGTTTTTGATATGTTTGTAATGTTTCTTCAACTTTTAAGAATCATCTGTAAACGAAATTTAATTTAAATCCGTTGCGCCGAAAATAATAAAAAATAAAATGCTGCATTATTAAATTAAGTTTTCATACATTTTTCATTTTCTTAAAACTTTCCTAGAACACGATTTGATATGCCAGTTTTAAGTTTTGAAAAATATAAAAAACTAATTGTTCAAACGTTTTCAAAATATAACTTTTTCAAAAATCGATGGGAATTTTTTTTCAAAAACCAAAAAAAAAATATTTTTGTGAATATTTTTATTTACAATATGGTTTTTAATGCAAAGAAGCTCTTGTATAAAAATTTTGGTCAGAGTTCTTAAAGCCGTGAAAATTTTGTTTGACCAAAATCTAGTCCATGCATTCACCTTATTATTTTTAGCGAAATCTTTATTAGAGCCGTTTTCGAGATAAATAAGATTTTTCATAACGGCTGTGTGGCAGGTAGCGTTTTGGAGATAAAAAAAAATTCAATTTCTCCTCTTGGGAATCACCGTAAACTCTTAAGTACCGAGTTTTAAGAAAATACCTGCAGTATCTTAGGCTGTAGGGAGAGATACACAAATACAGACTGACGGAATTGACGGACCCAATTTTTCGTGTTCTCTATTATCGTAATGTCAATTTTGATCAAAATCTAGAGTTCGATTTTTTCTTCAAATGTAAAACTTGTCCTGTATTACCTATATCGCAAGTTAGAAGTAAGGTGCTGTTGTAATTTCTCAATTTAAATGTATTGTATAAAACTATAGAGCGTGAAAAATAACCCAAACAAATAAAATTTTATCAAAATTCTATCAGCCTCTTTCGAGAAAAACGTGATTTTCGAAAGCGATTTTTTAACAGTTGTATAGTAGATACCAAGATTTTGGATATAAGTACAGTTTTTTCTAGATTTTTTTAGATAAGAAGTTTTTGAGTTTTCAAATAACAACTTGGATTCTTTTCTTAAATTCAAAAACAAAATATTATTTTAAACTTTGAAAAGTTTTAGCGTAGTCAAATTGATCAAAATCACTTTTTTTTCATTTTTAAGGAAATCGAAAACAAGAGAAATGGGCTTATTGTAGCATTCATATACATTTTCCGTATTTTTTTTTAACTATTATAGCTTTTACTGAAAAAATCTGAGAAACAGTTAAAAAAAATATCTTATTATCTAAATAAAAAAAAAACGTGTGTAAAAGGTATTGTTGGTTGTGGTACTGTTTCGGTAGATTTAAGGTTAAAGAAAGTCGACCGAGTCGTTAAGACTGTTGCCGAAGAGACAGAATTGCGAGACTTCTTTTTGAAGTCTTCCCTATCATCGAAACGATAAATTTGATGAAAGTTCGATTTTTCTTAGGAATACATTATAGTTAGTAACTACTCGTACCTTATATTGCCAGTAAAAATAAAATTTGCCTACCAAAATTCTAGGAGTAGTTTTCGAAAAAAAAAATGTTATTTGCAGTTTTTTAAGCTGTTTTTAGGCAACTTTAAACCATTATTTTTGCATTTTAAAACTTTTCTTAATCAATATTATTTACAGTTTAAAAAAAACTGTTTTAAATGAAAATCGACATTCATTCATTCAGATTGCCAAATATATAAAATTAAGAAAGCAGACTATTAAAATTCCATTTTGGCATTTAAATTTCGCCGGAAGTGAAAAAAGCGAGGAATTGAAAAATCCCCCAAGATTATCTCTTGAAATGAAAATTTGTTTCTCTTATAAGTCGTTTAAGATCCGCAGAAAACTGGGGACCAGCTATATTCCTGCGAATAATACGGAAAAATGAATGGTTGAGAGATGTAAACTTAAATCTTAAAATTTTGGATTTCCACGAACTGCTGCGCCGCTAAAATTTAGGCTTTTAATAGAGACATAGCCCTACACAATTTTGATTGATCATACTTACATATATTCAATTGAACTTTGATTTACTTACGAATTCGTTGCTTAAATAAATCATGTAATAAAAATGTGAGTAATATAAATTAAATCGTACTTTATCTCAAATAATTATATTTAAAGGTTTTCATGTCAGCTCTTTTGTTTGCAATTTTGTTTCTGTTTGTTTTTGATATAATTCCTTAATTGAAAGTGTTGATGAGTCTGTTCCCAAGAAATCAAAAGCAAAAAGAACATATTGTTCTTCCACAGTACATTTTAAATTTAATCAAGCAAAGAAATAGATTTAGAAGTCAGTAGAAAAGATATAGGCAAGTTTTTGATTTTAATGAAATGAACATATATACACAAAACAAATAGCTTTTAAAATTTCAAAGTTCAGAAACAAAACATGGAACGAAAAACTTTCTACTCTAGATCCAAATTCCAAACCATTCTGGAAAATTGCAAAGGTACTGAAAAATAAAAATAAATTTATTCCTCACTTAGAACATAATAATTCCTTGCTTATAACTAGTGAAGAAAAGGCAAAAGTTTTTGCAGATGCATTTGAAAAAAATTTTAATAATCCCTTAATTAATGAAAGCAGCTCAATTGATAGAATAGTAAATGAGACTGTTAATATTATAAATAATACTAATGCATGCTTATACCAACAGATGTCTTCGTTTCCAACGAAGATATCAAAGATATTATTCAAAATATGCGTAATAATAAAGCACCAGGAATAGATACTCTTAAAAATATATACTTCAAAGAGCTACCAATCATTGGAATAATTTTTATATGCTTTATTTGTTAACGCATGTATTAAGTTAAAATATTTTCCTAGCAAATGGAAAACTAAGAGAATTATACCAATTCCCAAACCAGGAAAACCACCTAATAATCCTAATAGTTATCGGCCAATAAGTCTGCTTACGCTTAGTAACTTAAGCAAAATATTAGAAAGGGTAATAAAAATAAAACTTCTGGATTTTCTTGCGTCTTCAAATGTCGTGCCAGACCAACAATTTGGTTTCAGACAGGGTCATAGTACTACTCACCAGGTTTTAAGAATCTGCAAACATGTAAAAGAAAAAATGAGCTCTAAGCAATCTACGGGTCTTGTCCTTTTGGATATTGAAAAGGCTTTTGATAGCATATGGCATAATGCTATTCTTCATAAATTGAAGTTATTTGGCTGTCCTATATATCTTATAAAAATTATACAAAGTTTTCTCGGGAACAGAAAATTTCAAGTTAATTTGAATAACATACATTCAACATTAAGAAACATAACATCGGGTGTACCTCAAGGATCAGTTTTGGCTCCATTATTGTACATAACATACGTTGCTGATTTCCCTGAAATATGGAACTGCGAAGTAGGAATGTTTGCGGATGACACCGCCATTTACAGCTCAAATAATGTGGGCCATGAAATTGAAAAAGATTTACAATATGCGTTGAACAAAATCATTGATTACTTCAAATCATGGAAAGTCAAAATTAATGCTGACAAAACACAGGCCATATTTTTCACTAGAAAAAGAAAAGCCTGTGCTTTACCACTTGGTCAGCTTAAAATAAATGATTGTGATGTCCCGTGGGTTAATTCTGTCAAATATCTAGGTGTATATTTAGACAAGACATTAACTTTTCGTGACCATATCACAAATATCCTCAACAAAATAAGCATTGCGACTAAAATGCTATACCCCCTTATATGTAGGAAATCACCCCTGAGTAAATTTAATAAAATTATAATCTGTAAGGTTATATTTCAAGCCATAATGGTGTATTCATGTCCAGTATGGGGAACTTGTGCCAAATCACACATCAAAAAATTACAAATTTCACAAAACAAAACTTTGAAAATTATGACAAATCTACCTTGGCTCTTTTCCACTCAACTCTTGCATGAACAAACTGGTGTACATCAAGTTGCAAAAAAAATTGAAATTCTCAACCAAAGATTTAAATTAAGATGTATTGATTCCAAGAATGTATTAATAAAAAATTTAGTAGATCAATAAAAATGTTCCTTATATAAATTATTTATTTCCATTATTGTTTGTACATATGTATATAGATATTTATTTATGTATTTATGTTGATTTATTTATTTATTTGTGTGATTACTTGTTTAGTTTGGTATTTATCTACAAATATATATATACATATACATCATTTTTTTTTCTTATTTTTGTTACTTATCTGTTTAAATTATTTATTTATTATATATTGTTCTTACGGTAATTAATTATTTATTCTGTTCCCTTTAACTATTTATTTACCTATTTATTATTTTTTTATTTATTTATTTATTTATTTATTTATCTATTTATTTATTTATTTATTTATTTATCAATTTATTTATACCCATTTGAAATTTTTTTCTCATTTACAATTAATCAATGATTATGTTAGTTACTATTTAATTATACATATATATATATTTTATCCCACAGGCTGGCTATTCCTTTAGATTTTAAGTTTTATTAGTATTTAGTCATTTTTTTCTTCTTTTATATAAAATTATTTTATAAATAAATCATATCAAATGAAGGTTTTTAATCATAGTTTTCCTTCAAATGCAATGTTCAAACTCAAAATAAGTTTTAAATGTTCATAAAATTTTCCAGATGTAAGATATAGTTTAAATATCAAATCTCTGAGCAAGCTGCGTACTATAAAATATTTGTAAATGCCATTATCTATGAAAATAAAAAATATCTATCTATGTTTGTTTTTGATAAATATTTATTTTCTCATCCGAGTTAGATTAACTTAAACCCACTTAGGATTCAATTATAATAACTTAGAAAGTCACGAATAATTTAAATAGCTATTTTGACAAAAAAAAAGCGGAGCGTTTCAATAAAATGACAACAACACTAAAATTACATTGCATTCGACATCATCTAACTATGAACACACTTTATGATGTCACTTATGTTTATAATTGAAATAATTGAATTTTTCAATTCATTTAGTTTTAAACTAATAACTAGCAAAACAAGATTTACACCTTCCTTTTAATTTTCCCTTGGTATAATTTTTAGTTCATTGGACTCTGTCATGCAGAGGATCTTAGGATCGATTCCCAGCCACGTCAAGAATATTTTTCTAGGGTGTACTGTTTCTTGCGAGGAAAACTTATTAATGCTACAAATTGACTTAAACATTCCTAACCTCTACCAAACAGCCAACCACGAGACTGAAAATCGCCTTCAAGCTCAGTCAAAAGACATAAAAACGGTCGAGGGCGACAATGATAGAATGAACGAAAACGAATAAACGATGCACGTGTTTCTTGCAGGAGCAGCAACAAGCTGTGAATGTGCACTTCGCCTATACACCAACGATTACCACTTCAGCGGTGAAGACGAGCGTCAGTAAGTTGATGGGGCCATCTCTTCCTAAAATTGTTAAAATCCTCATGAGGAAAGGAACAGCCTCTTTGACTTATTTAGCAATACTTACACCATCCAATTTCCTATGAAACTCATCTACCAGACGTTGCTCCTATACGTGCCTAGTGGAGAAATGATTTCTCAAGTAAGGATAAGGAAAGGATCATGTCCTTAAAAGTCGTCTACCTTTCCTCAACTATGTGATAATGTCACGACAGATATTTCTTCAATAACTTAGAAGTACCCTCTGACATTTGAGACTAAGGGTTGCTGAAACTAATCAACACCTTTAACGAACTTGAATGATATAGGATTATCATAGGTTCCATTACATGGTAGTCACAATCCCTAGGGTATCACAACGGATCTACATTGATCTAAGTGTGACGGTAACAAGATCAACTCTGTCAGCCAATTAACGTAACGTCACAAATCCTTTAAAGAGTATCTCTTGTCATGAAAAGTTCAGCTTATAAGCCGTTCTAAATTGGAAAAAATTGAATCCTTATATGAAGCTTAAAGAGAAAGTTATACAAACCGATAGACCTACTAAAATGCTCGTTTTAAGATTGAACATAAAGATGAAAAGCCTATGACCGAACCTCAGGAAATCAAACCTTACATAATCTGATAACAATTTTTCATGATCCTTAATTTAAATTTCATGCCAGTTCAAAGAAGTTGAAACAAAATATCTTCCATTTCATATATTTCTTAGTTAAAGTTGAACTAACTTACATAGATCACAGTTAATTAGGCCTTCTTTAACGACTAGAACAAAAAGTTATTGATATCCATGAAATGTATTCATATACCTTACCTTCTCATAATTTCCCCAAACACATAATACCTATGACATGTGAAAATTCCAGGTGGTCTCCATCAGACTCTAAAGTAGGTATTGTCCGTCACTGATACGATGTCGTAAACAAACTCTGATTCCAATTCATACCACCTAAGTAGTTTATGGAAATGAGAGTCAATTCTTCATAAGAAAAAAAGGGAAAAAAAAACCAACCGATGAAGAATGATGGAATCAAATGTCTTAAGAGAAATTAAGCATTATTAAACTTATCATATTCATTAAGTTCTGTGTGTTTTGAAGACTCAAAACTCAATAGCTTTGTTTATGAAAATTTGAACTTTTTAAATGAAACGGGTAAATAATATCGAACCTATTTGAAATGATGGCTTCAGATACACAGCGAAATCATGTCAGAAAACAGCGAACGGTAAACATTTATTTATGGTCTAAGTTTTTTTTAGCTCCGAATTGGAAGTCAATATTGGCCACTCCCTAAAGGCAAAGAAAAAAAAACTAAAAGCCCCTAAGTAAATTTATTTCGGTCTTCCACTGATCGTCAGTCAAAAACACTGTGTTGGAAAAAGTATATCACAGTATTGTTTGACTTGATTTCACCAGCCCTAGTTCATCGGGTGTTTTTCGAAGGCGTATTTCGACGGCAATTTTCTGCCCTACAGTTAGATCCAAAGCATACCTGATTTTTAAATAAATAGAATTCGCAGCAGATGGGAAGTTAGAAAAGTCAAAATATCTAATGCAAGAAAATCCCATGTAGATCAGTTTTGAAGTTTCTCGAGCTTCTTTGAAGGCGAAATTCACCGATTCGTCTGAATGGTTGAAACAGATGCTTAGGCGACAATATCACAACAGGTGTATAAGACAAAAACAAAACCCAAGCCCCCACACGTTGGTTACGAGAAAGATCGAATTGTTTTAGTTTCATGTCATCCTACAATGAGCCCACAACAATATTTGGATGAAAAATTAGATACTTTTGGTGTTCATTGTTTTTTTTTTTTTCTGGTAAAGACCTATCTGCTCTGGCTGGCCAGGCAATCTATCTTCTTTTTTGTTTGAATGAATGAAAAATACTTTGTTTGATTAAGCCAAAAACCCACACTTTTAGTGACCATCAGTTGTTGACTTGTTCAGTTAGTGGAATGCTTTTTGAGCTTTTCACACGCCCGGCCGAGGCGGAGTGGAGTGATCCCGAGTATAGGTATCTGCTTTTTGGCTGGGAACTGATGCGTCTTGCTAATTGGGTGATCTGTTGTTTCTAATGAAGCTCTTCATGGGAGACAGAATATGGGTTATAAAATCAGTACGATTGATGAAGTGATTTTTTTTTTTGGAGTGAAATGTATGTTTTCACTTTGAGTGCTGTCGATGGAGGAGGGGAGTTGTGTGATATTTACCCTAATGGGTTTATTATTAGACTATTTGTATATACATTGCCTATGTATGTTGAGTTCTAATTTGGGTAGAGAATTCGATAGTTTTAAGATCATTAAATATTAAAATTGTTAATTGGGAAGAAATTTACACTTTGAAGAAGAATCACGATCATGGGATCATGAGAACCAAATGGGACTTTTTTTCTTAGATGATGAATGATATTAACCGAAGAAATTTCGTTTCAAAATAAACGAATACCAAAGTTTGTCTTATTACAATGAATCAATTTGGTTCAAATATTTTAAAATTGTTAACTTAGAGTTAAAAGAATATTTCTATTGTGTACCATTTTTGACACCAGTTTTTCACCAGCAACAGTTTGTTTTAATGTGGTTAAAAAAAATGGGTTTGTAGTTTTGACAAATAGAAAGACAAAAAAAAAAACAACTGGGTTGGCAGGCGTAATTTGGTGCCCAATCTTGGAACAAATACACGTTATGAAAAGCTGTTTGTAACAAAAGCATCAGAAAATTGCCTTGTGTCTCTTCTTTAACCAATCAAGAATTGAATTAGCTCTATTAGTTATGGAGTTGATGTGTTGTATGAATTCAAGCTTGCAATGGAATGACACACCAAAGATAGCCATATCGCTAACACGTGATAATGATACACGGGTACGCTGTTCAAAAAATAAATTAAGGACACATTACAATTATTCTTCACATTTTACGAGAATTCGAAATTATTTTGGAGATTGGCCTGAGTGGTTGTCCTGTGATATTTCAGTTAACTTTAAAAGTTTTGAAGGTATGGCCATCGAAAGGGAACGACTATGGTCTTTTGCATAAATATGATTGGAGCCATAAATAACAACAAAATGGCCGCTAAATCCTGGCTTTCTCAATTTTTAATGACAATATCCGTTGCGAGAGTTTATCGAATACCTTTCTAAAGTCAGTGAAGGCACAATTCGCTTGATTCCTACTTCGAATGAATCGATACATTTTTTAGGCAATTTCATAAGAAATGTGACTGTAGAGTACCCTTTTCTAAATCCATGTTGAAATGGAACTATAGATGAAAAATAGCGTTTCACAAACATTTTTGGAATTACCGATAATCTTGCTATGGCTCTTGGCCTTTTATTGAAAACATTGTTACGAAAAAGTGTGCAAAATGAAAAATTATTTGTTACCAGATTTTTTTTATTTATACAAAATTTTTGTTTTAAGATTTTTGAATGTATTTTTTGACTTCATTTTTAATAACCTTTTTGCAATATAAGAATTAAACTGGTTGAGCCATTTTGTTTTTTTTTAGTACATGGGAATATTCTAAAACTTAATTTTCCATAAAAAATCATAAGTATTTTAAGGGAGTTTTTTTTAACAAAAACTAGATCTTATATTTGCCATTTCTTATAAAATAGAAGTTCAACAATTTTAAATCATCAAAATTTGCTAAGAAAAAAAGATATTTTCATAGTTTTGTATCGACATTCAATTTTTATTTGAAATTATGTGCACACATGGGTAGATAAGAGATAGTTTTGCGCTTGCAAAAAAAAAATTAACTCGGGAACTAGAAAAAAGTGGCTCCCGCAATCTCGTCTACCTGTATCAGACATACAGCTCAATCGATATAGCCTAAGCAATTTTTTGAAAGTCAATAATTAAGATTCTTTGTTGATTCCTTAAAGGAGAAATTTGAAAATTTGTACTTATTTATCTCGAAAAAGGCTTCAGAGATTTTGATAAAAAAATATGCATTTTAGACACATAGAAAAAAAAAAATACTTTAAGTCGTTACTGTCATAAAACCGATTTTTTGACGATTTCGACATTCTCCTTAATGGCACCTCCCGTTTCAATCAAAATTTAAACACAGAAAATTTTTCAAATTTAAGCATTCGTAAAAAAATTGAACTCGAGAATTTGATCAGGCTTGACATTACGAAGACGAATAAAGTGGGTCTCGCAAGTTTGTCTGACTGTTGGACTACAGCCTATATAACTTGGAAGATTTTCCTTAAGCTTTGTAGAAAGTATTTTGAGATTTTCCCTCTACATTTTTGTTTTCTTTTTTTTTTTAAGACCAAAAATAACGGTACCTGCCATGCGAGCTTTTTACTATTTCTCAAAAAATGTTCCACGGATTTTTTTTACCAAAAATTCAAAAAATTTCATTAAGTTAAGGCTAGGTAATAGTTGAAAAAAATTTCCGAACAATGGTTATTAATGGTACCCCCCTGAAACCATTTTTTGTTTTGTTTTTGATTTTCTCAAAAACAGTACGACCAATTTCGATAATTTTTTGTATACTAAAGCTCCCGCAAAGTTTAAATAGTCTTGTGAATTAAAATTTTCAATTTTTTTTTTTTTGGATTTTTAAAAAAAAAATCAATTTTTTTTTTTCAAAACTCAATACTTCGAAAACGCTATGCTAGATTTTTTTTAAACTTGATAAATAAAAGTTTCTCAATATAATCTACAAGATGTGAGAAAAAAAAATGTATTTTACCTAAAAATAAAGGTACTCACCATACCAATGGTAAAAAATGCTATTCGAAAATCGTCTTTTTCTCCAAAACGGCGTGGCGCCTAGAACATTTTGTTTCTCTCAATTAATTTTTACAATCTACATTTCAATAACAAAAATTTGGAAACTGAGATATTACTGACTGTACCATGTACCTACCATAATATTAATAACCATTTTTTCAAATTTTGAATTTCTCATTATCAGCATAAATGTTCTTTTTTTCTAAAAAGTTTGAAAAATATGAATTTAAAAACGTAAAAAAAAAACATTTTATTTTAATTAAGAAAAAATCAATTTTTTTGGAAAATTCGATATCTCAAAAACGGGTCAGTATGTTTCTTGTAAATTTAATTTTTATTCGTACAATAATAAAAGCTTAAAGTTGGTATACAAACATTTTTTCTTAAAAATGTTTTAAAAATTTTGTATATATGTTTTTACTTGCGACTTATAGATTCTATAAGGCAAGTTATGCATTCGTAAGACAAAATGGAACTCGAGATTTCGATCAAAGTTGACATAACGATGATAGCGAAGTCTGAAAAAGTGGGTCTCGCAATACTGTCTGTCCATCTGTCTGTTCGACTACAGCCTAAGCGGCTCGGCCGATTTTCTCTAAACTTGGTAGATATCATTTTTAATTTTTTCCCCCACACGTTTTTTTTTTTTTTTTGTAAGACCAAAAATAACGGTACCTGCCATACGATTTTTTTTTTCGAAATTTCATAAATATTTTTTTTCTCAAAAAATGTTCCACAGATTGGAAAAATAAAAACACAAAAAAATTTCATTTAGTTAAAGCTAGCTAATGGTTGAAAAAAAATTTACGAAAAATGGTTATTGAGGGTACCCCCATGGAACCATTTTTTTTTTGTTTTTGATTTTCTCAAAAACGCTACAACCGATTTTGATCATTTTTTCTCTGTTAAAGATCGCCAAAAGTTTGCATATTATTGTAAATTCAAGTTTTCAAAAAATATTTTTTTTTGATTTAAAAAAAAAATTCAAAATAATTTTTTCAAAACTCAATTTTTCGAAAACCCCATGCTAGATTTTTTTTAAACTTGATCAATAAAAATTTCTTAATATAATCTACAAGATGTAAGAAAAAAATTTTATTTTACCTAAAACTAAAGGTACCCACCATACAAATGTTAAAAAATTAAAAAAAAAATGGTTTTCAAAAATCGTATTTTTCTCGAAAACGGCAATTTTGATAAATTTTTTTTCTTTCAATTAATTTGTATGATCTTTAATTTATTAAAAAAAAATTTTTAATTAAGATATTACAGCTTGTACCTACCATAGAACCATTTTTTCGAATTTTGAATTTCTCATTATCCACATAACGGATCTTAATGAAATTTTTTATAGAGAAACTGCTAAAGAGAAACGGCTCAATATTTTTTTTGTAAATTTAAACCACTAAAACGATTTATAATTTTTTTCTTGCGTTAATTCATATTTGCATAGCATTCTGTTTTCGCCTCTTATACTACTAAAAGAATTTAAAAAAATTAATTTTATCCTTATGAACAGTTTTCTCTAATAACATTCGTTTTTAAAATTCATAGTCTATTACATAGGAGCAAGTTCGTGCGACCCAGTCGTGCATTTTATTTTATTATATTATATATCGTAAGAACTGATCAAAAGAAAAAAAAAAATTAGGAAAATTCTCGGAACCGTTTACGAGAAAAATACGATTTTCGAAAAACTTTTTTTTAATATTTGTATGTGTGGAGGGTACAATAATTTTTTTTTTACATCTTATAACTTATATTTAGAAACTTTTATTTATCAAGTTTTAAAAAGTCGAGCAAGGGGTTTTTGAAATATTGAGTTTTGAAAAAAAAAAAATTTAAATTTTTTTTAAAAATCCAAAAAAAAAAATTTGAAAACAAATAGTGTTCAAAGTGCTGGGGGGCTTTAGCATTAAAAAAAATTATCGAAATCGGTCGTACCGCTTTTGAGAAAATCGAAAACTAAGAAAATGGTTCCAAGGGGGTACCAAAAATAAGGAGTTTTTGAAAAAAAATTGTCAACTATTTCCTTGCTTTAACTAAATTATTATTTTTTTAAATCTGTGAGACAGTTTTTGAAAAAAAAAAAATATTTATAAAATTTCGATATAAAAACGTACCTACCGTTATTTTCGGTCTTAAAAAAAAGAAAAAAACGTGTGGGAGTAAAAAATTAAAAATACTATCTACCAAGTTCAAAGAATATCGGCCGAGCTGTTTAAGCTGTAATGGAACAGACATACAGAATTGTCAACTTTGATCAAAATCTCGAGTTCGATTTTTTTTCCGAATGCATAACTTGCCTTATAGTACCTATAAGTTGCAAGTAAAAATGAATTTATGCTTATGAATATTGTTTTCGCAAGTTTGTGCGACCCAGCCTTGCGTTTTATTTTTTAAAGTGATAGCATCAGTGGGCAGAAAATAATTCTGTGTCTTTCATATCTGAAAGACAAGATCAAGACAAGTGCATCGTTGAATATACACAAAAATACTTAAAAACTAACTTTTTCTTTAGGTCATTAGGTTAAAATTAAAACCCTATTGTCTTAGGTTGTTGTGCAAGTTGAGTGCCTATAACGTCTTGCTTTGCTTCGGTACTCAGAAAATATTGTTTGCTGATTTAATCGCTAGTAATTCTGCAAAGATATGATGATGGTTGATGGCAGAAAAGAGTATTTCATTAGATGCCATAATCACACACCTTTTAATTACGAAAGTATACCTAACAGGTTAATTTATTAATTTTTCCCGCACATGTTAGGTGACTTAGGTCTACGGTATACAAACTGTAATGGTTTTGAATGCGAATTTTGTTTTATTACTTTTTTCTTGCATCAGTAGTATAAGCATCGATATATGTATATGTACATAGGTATGGAACTGATGTCGCGATGACCGTTTTTGGCCAGCCACTATATCACGGGACCCATCTTAGGGTAACTTTTTTCATACATGGGTTCTCTAAATGCATAAATAGAAAAAATCTTTTGACCTTAAAAATCATATTCTGAAATATCAGTCTAAAGTTAAAAAAATGTTTCCCACTTAAATTCAACATGTGAACATGTCAAAAGCACCCACTCACAACATAATTAGCCTATGTGAACTATTGCCCACTTTCATCTAAGGTAAAGCTCACATTCATACTGTTCCTTTTGTGGTTTTTAATCATTGACAAACAAAGACAACCAGGCTAACAGTGACGAATCAAAAAACACAAATTAGGCATACTTCAAAGTGACATGAAACAAAATTCGTCAAAGCCTTAAATAGCCCCGCAACGCACACTCAATCCGCGCACTCTTAAACCGTCTATATAAATGAACTTTGCTTTAATTCTGAGACGTGGCCATCCGCTGATTTGGCTTATTATATGCAAATTACCATAAGATGACAGGAACGAATGTTGGCAATAAAATTGTTGACTTGTTTTCCCCTCTATGTGCAATGTTGATGATTGCTGTTGTTCGCATGGCTCAAACAAAGATTGTTTGCCCTACGAAAGACGCGACAGTTTTGGATTGTTTTTTTTTTTTTTTGTAGAGTTGAGTTATAGAAGACCAAAGTTGTAGTTTACCTATAGTAATGTAAGATGCAATGCTATCTTCTATCTTGGACTGCGGTTATATGGACTACGACGACTTCAGGAGAACCGACGCACCATGAAGCCAAGGTAATGCGGTATTTTTCTGTTTGGACTTTGATAGATGGGCGCAAAGTGATGTCAACATAGCCAAAGACAATTTTGCAATTTACCATGCGAGTAGGTAAAGGTACATATGCAAAGCGAAATAGATCGATTTTCCACAAATGTGAGAGAAAAATAACGAAGAGCACTCCGATGTGGTACAGATTCCTAGGATCGTTTCTCTGGCTTTTCGCCATCAAGGCAGAAGATGAACTTTGTTTGTAGAATAAGAATGTGTGTAGGTATTGCAACCGACTTAGATAGCGCCAAGTAAGCATTCGAGAACAATATGGGTAGCAAGAAACTGGGAATATTGTGATCTAGGGGGAGTTTGTGGAGCTTTAAAAAATAACAGTTAAAGTGCAGGAGACCTTAGATCTTACTACAATAACAAACATGTCTTTTATGTTCAAAATGCGACCAGTCAGTGCTTCAAGAATTTACCGATTGGTCCAGCGTTTTCAGCAACAAATAATCTTCCGCGAGCTGGAAGGAAACTCCGAAACTTCTACCAGGCGACGGACGTTCTCAGCAGTTGGTGATGTCTTGGCGGTGCTTGCAGAAAATTTTTCGGCAGTTACACCTTTTGCCATATAAAATTTAATTGGTTCACGAGTTGAAAGCATATGATCCACGAGTATTCATCGGTATCGAAAATCTAAAAATAGTTGTTGAACCTAAAATACACCCAGCACTTTTATGCATAATGTGGAATAACCTCAGAAAGGATATTTGGATAATATTTTTTTCGAAAACGACTAACAAGGTGCTGTTAAGTTAGATGGCTTTCAATACACCGGGCAATGATTGAAAATTTTTTAAGCCAAGAGGTAGAGAATCAGTCAGAGTTCTGGTTCCAACAAGATGGAGCCACAATTTACATAGCTTATCAAACTATGGCTCTTCTGAGGAAAATTTTTGGTGATCGGATAATATCGTTTTTTTTTTTATTTCAACTGGCCAGAAAAGCCAAGAACCGTGCAACAGCTTACCGCCAATATTAGAGAAAGAGTATGAGCGCTGGGACCTGAAATTCTAAGAACAAATAAAATGCACGACTGGGTCGCACGAACTTACTCCTATGTAAGGAATTTTAAAAACGAATGTTATTAGAGAAAACGTTTCATAAGGATAAAATTAATTTTTTAAATTCTTTTAGTAGTAAGAGACAAAAACAGAATGCTATGCAAATATGAATTTATGCAAGAACAAAAATTATAAGTCGTTGTAGTGAATTCTTAAAAAAAGCTTTTATATACAAACTTTTTAAAAGATTCTTAAGAAAAAATTTTGGTACACCAATTTAAAGTTTTTATTATTGTTCGAATAAAAATTAAATTTACAAAAAATAATATTGAGCGGTTTCTCAAATATTGAATTTTCAAAAAAGAAAATAGATTTTTTTTGAATTCAAAAAATATTCATTTTAAAGTTTTGAAATGCAATGCTTTTAAAACTTTTTAGAAGCTTCTCTATAAAAAATTTCATTAAGATCCGTTATGTGGATAATGAGAAATTCAAAATTCGAAAAAAATGGTTCTATGGTAGTTACAAGCTGTAATATTTCCATTTCAATTTTTACTTGCGATATAGGTACTATAGGGCAAGTTCTTTCTCATTAACGGCTCTAAGGATTTTAACCCAAAATTTTTAGCAGGAGTCCCCTTAAGTTTAAAATAATATTGTATATAAAAATATTCGAAAAAATATTTATTGGGTTTTAAAAAAAAAAATTTAAATCAATATCTTCAAAACCTATGAACGATTATTTTTTGAAAGAATTTCCTAAAACCAATATTATTAAATACTTAAAATTCGCATCCCACATTTTTTTCTTGAAAAATTTTAGAGAAATTACTTATATAAAAAATTTATTTAATAATAAAACGATTTTTTAAGGTTTATTTGCATAAATTCATACTTTTCCGGAAACCAGACGGCAATTTTATGCATTTGAACATTATTATCTCATTAAATCCATGTTTTATATTTATAAAATGTATCCTAAATTCCAAAGTACTTTTACATAAGAGCAAGTTCGTGCGATCCAGTCGTGCATTTTATTTTTATTAAATTAAAGATCATAAAAATTAATTGAAAGAAAAAAATTTTTATCAAAATTCTAGGCGCCGCACAGTGGAACGAAAACATGAAAAAGTGGCCATCGGGCTGTAACTTTTGAAATAGTGGATGGATTTTGAAACGGTTTTCACTATTTTATACTTGAAACATTATACTATATTTCAAAAACTCTGAAAAATAAGCAATTTTCCTAAAAAAAATTTAACATAACCCCTGAAACTTTTCAAACCTTAGCTTTAGGCAAATAAAATTAATTTTATGGAGAAAGAACAATTATTAATGTACTGCTCTTAATTCATATTACAAGTTTGATGCGCATTTTTGCACTTTTTTTTTAAATATATGTATTTCGAGACATCGTTCACATATTATTTATATTGAATATTGTTCTAGTTAATATATGTTTATACAAAATTTCTTTTGCCTTTTCACGGTATTTTATTAAAAAATCTATTACTTTTCAAGCATTAAGCTTAACTTCACCTTTCAGCTTCATTTTTTCGGCTAAAGGAAGCGTAGTACTGCATGTACTTTGAGGTAAATCTTGGGTTTAACGCCTGTTTTTGTCGCTCACTGAAGTTATCAAACTGTTCATTAATGTTGTTAGCGGTTGATGTGGGTGGTTTTATAAAGGTTAATTTGTAAAATTCTGCTTCAAGCCATGTTTTAAACCGTTTTTTCGCATTTTATTGTTACTGCATTCTACAAATCCATTTTCCAGCTTCAAACAAAACTTGCGAAAAAATATAAACAAGTCCAATTTGTTTCCCGAGATTTTACTTTCGCTGTTTGAATAACAATATTTATAGTCAGTTAAGTCACGCCCGTTAGCCATTAAAACGTTGACAAAATCTTCGTAAGTAAACACAACCATTTTAACTTACTAGAAGGCTTCAAAATTATTTGTGTACTAGGCGGTCGCTTTGTTAAAAAAAACTAAACAAAATGGCATTCATTATTATAAAATCACGTGATTACATTTTTTTAAATTAAGAGAAAAAAAAATAACCGTTAGCATGAGAGCCATACTTTGTTTTGCCATTAAGTCTATAACAAATAATGATAACCTAAATAAAAAATCTCTTTAACCAAAGCAAATAAGATTTAATTGATAAAAGGAGAATCCCCCACCCCCTCCTTCTTTTTTTTCCATGCCAATGTATGCACTGTTTCATAGTTTAAGATTTCTTAATGTTAGTTATTATTATTTATAATGCAAAAATGCCCCTACCCCCTTCTCCAATTAACAAACTTATTTTATTTAAGAGGTCTCAGCTCTAAGGGAGATTTTTAAAAACCCTCCAGGAAGCGGGGTCGGATGCGGTCGGATACAATTTTTTGAAAATATGACTCCAAATAAGTGCACAATTCATTTCAGACTACCCAAAAACCGAGCATTTTTGAGCATTTTTTTAAAATCATCTTCAAACCTGAAATTAGATTTTTTTTTAAAATACTCACAAAAACATTTTTTTTAAGGCTAAAACAATCTTGTTTCAAGAATTTTTTAATTGTTAAGCTTAAATGAATCAATTGCATGCCTACAAAATTTATTTCGAAAAGAAAACATGAAAAGGGTCTGAGAAAAACAAATTACAAAAAAGCGTTAAAATTCCAATTCTTTTTGGTTTTTAAAATACTGCATCTTTGAGTCCCTATTATTTGAAAATTAAAGAGTGTACATAAAAAAACGGTTTTATATGTAAAAGAGGCGACAATTTTCTATGCATATCAAACAAAAAATATTTCGAATAATGAAAACAAAAAATCACCCAATGTCCGGAATTTTGTACTAGACGTTCCACTGTGCGCCGTTTTCGAGAAAAATACGATTTTTGAAAACCACTTTTTTAAATTTTTTAACATTTGTATGGTTGTAGGTACCTTTATTTTTAGGTAAAATAAATTTTTTTTTTGCATCTTGTAGATTATATTAAGAATCAAGTTTTAAAAAAATCTAACATGGGATTTTCGAAATATTGAGTTTTGAAAAAAAAATTTTTTGAAGTTTTTTTTTTTAAGTCCAAAAAAAATTTTTTTTTCAAAATTTGAATACTTAAGAATATTTAAGTTTTTGGGGGGCCCTAGCAAAAAAAATGATCAAAATCGGTTGTACCGTTTTCGGGAACATCAAAAACAAAAATATTTTTTTTGTGGGGGTACCCTTAATAACCATTTTTTGTAAAAATTTTTTCAACCATTACCTAGCTTTAACTAAATGAAATTTTTTTCTGTTTTTTATTTTAAATCTGTCGAACCGTTTTTGAAAAAAAAAAAAATATTTATAAAATTTCGAAAGAAATTCGTATGGCAGGTACGGTTATTTTTGGTCTTAAAAAAAAAGAAAAAAACGTGTGGGGGGAAAATATTAAAAAGGATATCTATTTACCAAGTTTAAAGAAAATCGGCCGAGCCGTTTAGGCTGTAGTCGAACCGACAAACATACAGACATAATTACGAGACCCTCTTTTTTAGTCTTCTCTATCATCGTAATGTCAACTTTGATCAAAATCTCGAGTTCGATTTTTTTTACGAATGCATAACTTGCCTTATGGAACCTATTATAAGTCCCAAGTAAAAATTAAATGCACGACTGGATCGCACGTACTTTACCTTATTTAAAAGTACTTTACAATTTAAAAATTATGTATAAATAAATATAAAACATGGATTAAATAAAATTAAAAATGTTCAAATGCATAAAATTGCCGTCTGATTTCTAGAAAAGTATGAATTTATGCAAACAAAGTTTAAAAATTGTTTTATTATTAAATAAATTTCTTATCAAGGAAATGTCTTTAAAATTTTGAAGATATTGATTTTTCAAAAAAAAAATTGAATTTTTTTTTTCAAAAAAACCCAAGAAATATATTTTCTAATATTTTTATACACAATATTATTTAAAATTAAAGGGGGCTCCTGTTGAAAAGGTTTGGTTAAAATCGTTAGAGCCGTTAATGAAAAATTGGAACATAAAAAACGGTTCTATGACAGGTCCCGTAATAACATTTTTTCCTAATTTTTTTTTTGCTTTACGAATGTGTGGGGGGTACCGTTAGTTTTGAACTAAGAAAAATTTAGTTTCTCCTCTAGGGAATCACCAAAGACCCTCAACCTCAAGTACCGAGATTGAAGAAAATACGTCCAGTAGTTAAGAATGTAGATCGAGGTACAGACATACAGACAGACAGACGGAATAGCCGGACCCACTTTTTTTGTCTTCACTATTATCGCAATGTCAACTTTGATTAAAATCTTGAGCTAGATTTTTTGTTTCCAAATGCAGAACTTGCCCTATAGTACGTCGCAATTAATAATGAAAAATGCTCTGAAGAGAGCACGTCAGTTAAAAGCAAACAATGGGCACCATTTAAGACAGTTTTGAAAAATGTTCTACATAATTTTATTTATTCCAAGGGACACGGTGCATTTCGATCTTCCACGATCCCGGTATTCGAGACCAAATTTCATATAGTAGATTGGTCTTTAAATCTAAAAAAGGAAGACTCTCTTGGATGAAGCCTTTTGATCTATTCATTCGATGAGGCCAAGTCAATATAGCAGAAATGTTTTAATTTTCTAGACTACAACTACTTTCTATGTACAAGTCGCAGCCAACATTTTCTTGTATCTTCTTCTTCTCTTGATGTATTAATAACCTGCATGCATTAAGGACCCATTATCCGTTAAAGAATTTTTCTTTCCAAAATCCCAGATTCCCCATTCTGTCTTTATTCTAATTCTTTAAGCCACAACGTAAAGTAAGACTGGCAGTTTAAAGGTTTTGTAAGGCGTGAAACTCATCTTGCTCGTGAAGAATTTTCAACCCTATTGTTTCACCAAGTGACAAAGCAGCTTTTTCCTCGGATATCTATTAATATATCATTCGTGTAGCTAATATTTACTGGATGAACTTGTAAAGCTTCTTAATATGAAATGTTGTTCTTATCGCTGGACATATTCCTGTTTGGACAGATAACAACTGATCTTGTAATCGCTTACACTAAGACTAAAAAATTTCACCAGATATTCAATGGCCTATAAGAATTCTATTACAGCCCGTTGGGAACAACTGATGATGTCAATATCATCACAATATCGCACCCCAATAGCTGGACAGATTTCATGAAAAAAGTGCCCTCAGTTTTAATATCTGCCCTGCGCACCATCTGTACAAGAACAAGATTGAAAAAGTTAAATTATCAAAACCTTGTGCAGGTATTCCATAGCTGCACATTTCACTGTGAATTTTCCAATGTCCTTTGAATCAGCTATCACATGTTATTTGAAATCGATGGAAAGGTGTTGAATATCGATTCGAAATTCATTTCCAGGTTTTTCTGTGATTTTTTTGGCTTAGTTTCTTTATGAAATATCCGAGTGATCTTCGATCTTCCTTGAGCTGGGAGCCTCTGTACGTCGTCGTCTTCTTTCCCTGCAGGATCTTTCTATCGTCTGCTCTCCTTTCTCAATAGTCTTCTCTCGCTGCTCATGTTTGCGTACCATGGGGTCTTTCTATGGGGCAGCTCAAAGCCTATGGTAGTTTTGGTTACCTTTTTGATGGTACCAATCATTGATGGCGTCTTTGGTAAATGAACACACAGCTGTAAGCTTTTTGCTCAGGTACTTTGTATAGACTCTAGCAACCCTAAATTACTTCTTCTGAACAAATCTTAATTTGTTTTCTATTTCACAGTGAAGCAAATGGTCAGTCACCGTTTAAAAAATAAATATAGCTATAAATTATAGCTCGTAGAGAGCTTAAACCTAGTGATTTACAACTCTCAACCATGCCTGTGTGCTTGACCAAGAATGGAGAGGTCTTCTAATTTTCTGCCAATTCCGAAGGAATAATAAGCGGCACTCCATGATGAGAGATACTCTTAAGGGATTTGTCAATTCCTCGCAGCGCACAGTGGCGGAAAATCCCAAAAACGTGGCCAAAACTATTAAAAACAAAAATCAGAATTGTTATTGTTTTTGTATGTCAACTTGTTAACAGATAAGTTAAGTACATGATCTGATTAATCCCGTTATTTTTTTTGCATCTATTTAGTCAGGCGATGCGACTAAAGTCGGAACATTTTAATAAGCCGCAGTTAAAGATTTTGTTGTGAGAAAAGGTTGGTTTTCTTGATCTTTTTTTTCGCTGTGTAAATATTTCATTCATAAAACAATATGGAATCTATTGCTGGTGGTATGTTTAGTGAAATGAATAAAAACATTTAAATAATTTCATGTTATATGTTGGTGTATAACATGTACAAGAAACGTCCTTTTGTGACTAAAAAAAAATGTTGAACTTTGTGCAGTAATGGAAAAGTTTATGTTTCCCGTGAGATCCCGTGATGAAATATAGCTCTTAATTTACCTTGATATCTCCTTTATAAGTTAATAACAAAAAATGTTGCGATATTTTGCGATGTTAAGAGATATTGTAGATGAAATCTGTTGAACACACTGAAAATGCAAGTTCGCCTCAATAAATAGTTTTTGATTTTCTTATTTTTGACATAGAGTCACTTAAACTTAATTTTTTTATCAAGAAATCAGCTAATTGAGTTTTTAAGAACTTGTTCATCACATGATTTGAAAGAAAAAATTGAGTTTTTGTTAGAAAAAGTTAAAAACTTCACAAACATTGATACATCTGATGAAAAAAAGAAAATATTACCTAAATTTGTGAATAATAAAAAGATCGATGGTTATCTTCATGTAGAAATTACCGAGCTTTCCAAAATAAATTTAAAACCTGGTTGGAGTTCGAAATACAGTTTCAATGCCGAACCCATAGAGTAGCTGGACGGCCACAAATTGACTACGAAAAACGCCGGACAATTAAGCTATGCGGCCTAAAACCAACTTCGGCAAATAGGGGAAATTAATTCTTCACCTGTTATAAAAGATGTATGCTTTTCAAATCCATCGCGCGCTGGAAAACACCAAAAAGCTTATAAAAAATTGAATTGCGAAATAATTCCATTTACTGGAGATGAGACTTTGTCAACAGTCACTTGCAGAATCACCACTTCAAAGTTTACACTTATTTTCAAATGGTGTTGCGATGGAACTACGGGCATGAGCGTGTCTTTTGTTTATTTAAATTTAAATACTATATTTATAACATTGGGGCAAAATTTTAAGCGATTTAGTAATATGTTAAGGCCATTTTAGTAAGTTACTAAGGATTTTGCTAATTTTACGATTTTAACATCTTACTATCTCTTAACATTTTACTAAAGTTAAAATCACAAACCCCCCACTTTAACTTTCTAAAAATTTATATGATATCTGTGAATTTCCACAAAAAAATATCTTGGCAATTTTATATGAAAGAGTTAAATTGTGTTTTTTTTATGATTCATTAGCTAATTGTTCTTAAAAGTAAATAAAATAATATAAAATGTTTTCGGAAGACGAAGATTTTGATATACATATATGTTTGAAGACTAAGTTTTATGCAGTAAAAAGTTCCTAATGGAACACAAGGGATATATCTATGTTCACCAATTAATCTTATATGGGAGCATTACATGGAATGGCCCAGTCCACAATAGGGAAAATGATAAAAAAAACAATTCGAAAAAGGTTTTAACTAATAAACAACTAACAAAATAAATTGTAGGTTGTCCCTTTGACTTTTGAGTTTCCAAATTATTAGGTCTGTTCCCCAGATTTGATCTTGTTTGTTTTGCTAATTTTCAAGAACTGTCATGATTTAAACGTATTCAGATGCACCGTTTTTTAATAAAAGGGAATTAGAATTTTACTAATTAGTAAAACAAAAAAAAGGTTTAACATTTTCTAAGAGCTAGTAAATTACTAAAAGTTTAAAAAATTGCTAGCTAGTAAGATGCTAAGTCCTTAATAATAGGTTGTTTAAAATTTTGCCCCATTGTCGTTATTATTTTTTTTTAAACTAAATATAATCAAAAAACTTTCCTTTTGCATTCGTAATAGAATAGTTTAATCTGATAAATAAAAGCATAAGCAATAAAAGCCACGTTTTTGGCATTTTCCGCCACTGTGCAGCGGCTGAGAATCGACCCCAATACCTTCTGTATGACAGTCCATTGCACTAACCATTTTACCAAGGGGTTTAGAGATGCCGTTTGCCTCCCGAAAGGTTCATAAGTCCAAAATTTCGGATACGTCGATAATTCTATTTGTACTGATACCCATCGACTAATATATTGAGTCTTAGAAGGCTTACAACAGCCTTTAACTCATGAGACCAACTATTGTCCATCGGCTATACTCATTTGGACTAGAGATAGCAAAAAGCTTTCAATTGACTACGTTTATAATCACATGTGCGATTCGGTTATTGGTCCCATTTTCTGGAGAACGCGAAGTTGCTTTGGGGGTCCTAAGCCTTTAAAATCTACTGCTACATATCACCGTATTTCAAGCAATAGCGAAGTATTTTTGTGGAAAGTCGTTAACATTTTTTTTTTTTTAAATAAAAACTTTGGAATTAAAATTACAGTTCTATGTGGATATAAATAAAATTTCTTCCTCAGTTGTTTGTCTGTAGAAACATATCAATGAGAATTTGTATATATGTATTCCACAATGTAAAATTCTGTTAGTGCAACACTTAAGGACTATTCACATGAGAGCGACCAACGAATAAAAAAGCAAATGGGATTTAAAACATATACGAGTATAAACCTAAATTCTTCACAAAAACTTTACAAAAGGGTAGCAATCTAGTTTAATTTAATGTTAGCGTTGTAATTGCTAAAATGAGAGAAATTTGAGAAAATAAATTGGTCGTCGCGAATTGCAATATGATTGCTACGAACTGTCAAACACTATTCGCGTCCCACATACCATCCACACTGCAACGAATGAATTGTTCGCGAGCGGCTAACCTCAAAATCATTCTAAGTTGGCTAAGTAAACGCCATTCGCGACGAATAAAAACAAAATATGCATGTGAATGAAATGTCAAAATGGGCGAATGTTCGTTCATTCGTCGGTCGTTGGTCGCTCTCATATGAATAGTTCTTTAGTGAAAATATTTATAAAGGTGGAACGTATTCATTTTACCAAATCCGAAACGAAACAATCTATTTAATTTTGCTTGGATTTTCACATTGTTACAAATTGTAGTCAATTTGATAATTATAATTATAATTAGTATGCAACGTATTTAAAATGCGTTCCACAGATAAAATATAGCTGCTACTTTTGGGTTTTCTATGTTCTAATATTTTGTGAAATTCACTTATAAGTTTTACGTTCCACAAATCAATCAGAAGTACAAATTACAGTTTATTTGGCACTGCTTCGGTTTTTATAATGTGATAATGATATGTGTGGAACGTAATTTTAACACGTTCCACAAACCAAAACTTAGTAAACAAAAATACCTATCTATTCCACGTTTCTTGTAATTTATATAATGATAAGTGTGGATCTACAATCCACAAGCATTTGAATTAACAAACACTATGGAAAAACTTATTACAATTAATATTAGCGCAGTGTATCCTCTTCATCTTGTGGAATTTATACACCTTATAAAAGTTCAGATTTTTCAAAGAATGAACAATCTTTAAAATGTGCTCTAGGCAAATCCTACTTCCACTCAACTTAACAAACAACAAAAACAAAAACCTTTAAGCAAATGTCGTATCTTCAAATCCAAACAATCCATATCGCAACACGCAACTGCTGCACCATTCCATCAAATGTCACCCTGAAGGACGGACCGGATCAATCTTTGCTCGAAAACTTTGACAATCGAATAAGTTATGGGTTTGACTTTTATTGTTCTTCTACCAGGACGATAAGGATCACTTAAGTCTCAGAGTCGTTCGTTTTGTGGCATTGTGTGTGCTTTGCTTGTGCATTGCATTGCACAATTATTGGTTGTTGCGAAAGTAAAGTGGTATCAAACCGTTTTGTTACCGGCAATTTCATCTGCTACAATTTTTACCCACTATTCCTCTGCACGTACCTACCAATATGTGTTTAAGACACAAACAATCCTAGGTACTCTCTGTGCCAGACAGCACATGCGGACTACTCGGAAGAGTTATGCGTTCGGATTGCTCGAGCTCGTATCGAAAGATGGAAATCACCTTGCCGCTCGCAATTCACATTGAATTGGTATTATTATTATTGGCTTGCGGTGTGTAGTGAATGGCCGAAGGAAACTAATTGGAATTCGGAGCCGTTGTACCGTCGTCTGTCGGTCGTAGATGCCCCAGCCAACTTGAATCTATGTAAGACGCTTACAAATGCGTTCTTTGAGCGCAAGCGTACCAGCGCGAGTGAACGTCTTAGGCTCGTCATCTTCACCACCGCTGCTGGCCACGCGGTAATGTCTTGATCATTGGAGACGACGCGACGCGTGCAAAAGTGCAATTAATTTTTGCGGCTCCAATCGGAATCAATATGAAAAAAAAATGGTTGCAAAGTTCTTACCCATAGGTAGGCAGGTATTAAAGGCCGACTTTGAATTTCTTAGTTTTAGTTTTCGGTGCACAAAAGTCAAATAATGCACATGCAATGTGCATTGAAGAAAGATGCAGAAGATGTGATAGGTGCATCGTGTGCAGTGAATTTTCATACACACAAGGCGATGTATTGTGGGAGTAAATAAGCTCAAAGTATCACGAGCAGTTGGGGCGCGATCGCCAAGAGTATCAAGACATTTTAATCTCAATCGCAATCGAAATGAATTTAAGGACGCCCATTGCTCCGCCTCCTAAAGAGTTGTTTTGATTTGATTTACTTTAGAGGAGGGAAAGCAACAGCGAAGTACTATCATAAAATTTAATTTAATAATCCACATATCATATAGAATTCCATACAAGTTTTATCATACCACATCCACTTGGTATGAAAATGGAATGGCTTGCATGAATGTGGAGTACCATGGTGCATCTAATTGAATTACGAGTACCATAGGGTATTGTAAGTTTCATAGAAGTTTAGGTTAGGATAAGTTGAAGTGGCTGCCAGCGTCGCAGTTGACATACTTAGACCACAGTTGGTCCACAAATCTAGAGATTTTTTCCCTAATCCTTGAAAAATTTGGAGCTTTTTATGAAGGTTGATAAGGTCACTAGGTTACTCGAAGAAAAAGTCTCCAAGATAAAGCCTGCGTCTATAGGATAGAGCAGGGTATGTGCATAGAAGATGAGGAATTGATTCTACCTCCTCTTCTTCTATAGAGTTTCTGCCACAATCGTTTGAATAAACTCCAAGCCCCTTTGGCTGCTTACCTATAAGACAGTGTCCAGTTATGACACCAATTAGTGAGCTGATAAGGATATCAAACACTAGGAACGTTTTAGATCAAACACTATGGCCAGATCTGTTCTCTGCATAGTATCTTGACTTAGCATACGTTTACATTTTACATGTTGCAATGGGTATACCTATATTATCCTTATTAGGTAATGGTTTTCTACTTTTGGCGATTTCGCCAGCCTAATAATTCCCTGCAAGGCCCCTAACCCTGGCACTAAACAGAGGTGTATATTTAACTGCTGCGTTATTTCCATTTGAAATGAACGGAAGTTTAGGGCTGTTATAGAATTAGTAGAGACCGAGTCCAGAGATTTAATAGCCGTTAAACTATCTGAGAAGGTGCGGATATAAGTATTTGAAAACAGGTTTTCTTTGAGCAAAAACAAGCCGGATTTATTCGCTATAAGTGCAGCCTGGAAGCACGCTCTACAATGATAAGGAAGACTGAAAGAGAGACATGATTTTAGTCTAATTGAGTGCACATTCATCAATGTGACTTGGATGTGATTCGAATGAATTCAGAATAATGAAATGACCTATTTCGTTGTTGATCGGTTGTGAAGAAGATCATAGGCGTAGTGCAGTGCACGCTGCCCTCTGTTTCCTGATAATGTCGACGGGTGGCATATGCAACTGAACGTCAAGTTCCGCAGAGGGGGTCATTCGTAATGCTCCGCTTATGTACATGCAAGACGATCGTTGGGCTTTGCTTAACTTGTCACGGTTTCCAACTTTTTTTTTAGAGCGGTTCACCATACTACTACACCATAAGTGAAGATCGATCTGATAACCGAAATATATATCTAATATATATTTGAGGGTTGAAGGCCCTATTTGTTCCCAATAGCTTTCTTATATGAGAAGAGTGCTACTGTGGTATTTTTGACTCTTTCTTGTATATTATGTTTCCAACTTAGGCTTAGACAAAGGCTGCGTTCGGAATGCTGTCCAAAATATGGAGAAACAACTCTATAAGCCTAAAGACCAAGCTACGACTGTTCCGCTCCAATGTAGAATCCGTGCTTCTTTATGGATGCAGTACATGGAAAGTAACACCCACTGTCACAAGAAAGCTGCAAACGTTCGTAAATATAGATGTCTGCGAAACATCTTTCGGATTTTCTGGCCTAACCGTATCTCCAATGATGAACTTCATGCGAGGACAGGTCAGGAACCTATCGACTCTATAATACGAAAACGTAAGTGGCAGTGGATTGGACATACGCTTCGAAAAGACCACGAGTGCATTGCGAGTCAAGCGATGCAATGGAACCCTCTCACGCAGCGAGGCAGAGGAGTGGGCCGACCCAGAAGTACTTGGTGAAGAACGGTCGAAGAGGAATCAGCACAACTGGGGAAGAGTTGGAGAGAGCTGAGGTACATCTCCAGAAACCGTACACGATGGCCCTATGCCCCGCAAGGGGAACCACACGGACGTAATAGGTCCGAGGACCTAAATCAATAAATCACCTTCTATATCTCAAAAAGCAACCACCGTGTACTGTTTATGGAGGAGGGAATATTCAATAGTTGGTACTACCGAGTGTAAAGCGCGGAACAGATTGAACCAGCAACAGCACCGTCAACAGCAACATCTGCCGCCATTAATTTAGAATCAATGTATTTCAATTGTTCAACACACATAAGAACAGCAACAGCAACGCCAACAGCGTCGTTAGCAAAAGTCCTAAATTTGCTGTTGCTGGTGCAGTGTTGTCAACTTTCCCACTGCAATATTAGGTGCGTTTTATTATCCACAAATCTATCTGGATCCGGATCGGGATCTTCCCTTGAAAATAAAACGATACGGATCCTACTGACAGCAGTGTTATAAGCCCGTCTCTTTTTATCCTTGGGCTTGGAAATTTTAAATTATGTTTTGTCTCTTTTCTTTACACTGTAGTTTGCACTACCTTACCATAAAAAGCCATCTACTCGCCACTGTAATAACTAATTTTTGGATCTTTGAAATAGATCCCGATAGAAAACATGATCCCAAATTGTTTTTGTAATACATGTTAAAACTTAATCCAGATCCGGATCCAGATAGATTTGTGAATAATAAAACGCACCTATTGAGTGGCACCACAATGCAAAACAAAAAACAAAATAGAAAAGGAACTTTTTTTGGATCTGAAATGTCAAACAGATTAAATGACGTTGCTGGTGGCAATGTATTTTGAGAAATGTTTGCTGGTCAGCGTGCTGTTTGCTGTTGACGATGATGGTGCTGTTGCTGGTTTAATGTGTTTCACGCATAAGGCAGTATTTACCGATCTTCCCTTGCAATAAGCATGTTGGGCCGTAGACAGAAGTCTCGTATCGATGCATGCACGTAAATGGATATCAATCAATCCTTCAAGAGTTTTTAGAAGGAATGATGATAAACAAATAGGTCTGAGATCTTTCGGATTTACTTGGAAATTTTTACCGGCCTTGGGTATGAACATAACCTTAACTTTTCTTCATAGTAGAGGCATATAGACCAGATGTTAGCAATTGTTTAACAGTGTCTCCAGAATAGGTATGATTATATCTGAATTTCTTTGTGTTTGTATCTCTGCAGAACCTATGCCGTTTGGTCCAGCAGACTTGAAATATTTAAAGCTGTAGTTTTCCCTATTAATCAGACCTTGTGGATAGTTAGACTTCTTATTAGATACGATATGAGATGTAAAGTAAAAGTTTTAATAGCATTTCGGAAAATGAGTATCCAATAACAAGTTGAGCGCGATTCTTCGCAAAAATTGGTCCAAGAGCCATGACCATTTTTAAGATTACTAGGCCTGGTTGAATTTGGACAGAAGAATTTTCTTAGCTTAGATGCTTCTGAAGTTTCTTCTATTCTCTCACAGAAGCTCCTTCATAGAGCTGTAGCGAATCGTATGTATTCGTTACTGAGTAACGGGTATTCAATGAAATACCAAGTAACGAAACGTTACTCACAAATAAGAGTCGTTACTCGCACGATGTCGTTACTTTTTTTTTGGCACACATTCAGTATCTAATAACGCACGCAGGTACCACATACGAGATACCACATACGGAATGCGAAAAGTATACACACAAATCGGAGTCGTTACTCGTACGATGTCGTTACTCGCACGATGTCGTTACTTTTGTTTTGGTACAAATTCAGTATCCACAGACCACAGGTACGACATACGGAATATGCGTAAAGCATACACACAAGATGAGCTCGCGTTGGACGTTCATATTTTCTGCACAATTTTCATGAGCAAAAAAATCGATTTTTCGTTAAAAAAATTTCAGATTTTGTAGATGTTTTTTAATCTATCGAGATCTCAGCCATCCTCCAATGGAATTTGACAGTTTATGCCTTGGTTGATTGGTAATATACTATATTTTGACCTACTTAGAGTATTTCTTTCTAGATGCTTTCCAAAAGCCCTAAAATCGCAATTTTCCTGAACAAAAAAAAAATTCAAAAATTTCGATTTTTCGGCGAAAAAATTAGATTTTTTAGATGTTTTTTAATCCATCGAGATCTCAGCCAACCTTCAATGGAATTTGACAGTTTATGCCTTGGTTGATTCGTAATATACTATATTTTGACCTACTTAGAGTATTTCTTTCTAGATGCTTTCCAAAAGCCCTAAAATCGGAATTTTCCGGGACAAAAAAAATCCAAAAAATTAAGATTTTTCAGAAGTTTTTCAATCAATTAACATTTGAGATTTTTCGTACGTCTTTTACAAAATAGACATGAAGCTTTATTTCCAAATGTCTGACATAATAAAAATCTCTGAGAAAAAAAGATGCATTCCAGTACATCCCAGTATCAACCTTTCCGAAGCAATCATCGTAATGTCAACTTTGATTAAAATCAAATTAACATTTTTGGGCAAGGAGTAATGTTTTAATTAAAAGAATTTTCTTATTTGACTCAAATAAAACCAACCAACATTGCGTATGATATATGTACGTATTTCGTTACAGTAACGATACTCATATTTGGCTAATACTATAACGTGATACATACGAATTGTATTGGAATACCTAAAGTAACGATAGTAACGAGTAACGACATTTTTGTAACGGGTACTCATACCTAAAGTAACGTATGCATACGGGTATTCATTTTGTCGTTACTTTTACAGCTCTACTCCTTCAGGACGATCTCTTTGACTTCTTCAACAAATTCTTGCATTGTTTAAGGAACTCCTTATAGTAACCCCAATCTGACAATGCTTTTGTGCGTTTAGCTTGATTAAAGCGTTTTAGGTAATTTTTTCTAAGAAGTTCAAGCCCCCAAACCCACCAATATGGCTCGCTCTTTCCCCTCTCTGGGAGCGAGCAGGAAGTCTAAAAAGATTAATTAAGGGCTAAGGTTAGATCATTGACAGTCATGTTTATTAATGTTCGAAGAAGGATATCAAAGTTCTGATTTTAGCAGACTTTCAAGTGTTATCCGATATTTGGGCCAGTCAGTTTTTTCTGTAATTTCTAAATTCTAAGCCGCTAGGAGTCTTATCTAGTGTTTATTTAGTTTAACTAGTGTTTATTCAATACTATCCTATTCGAAAACATGTGATGAATATTATCAGAGACAAGAGGTATACCTAATACTCTTGTACTACTACTAGTACAAAATGATGGTTCTGTACCCGCGTTACCTACTATGAGGTAAGTACTTAAAATATAACTGTAATGACCCGCACTGTATGATGGCTGTTGACATCGCTCATAATGATGACGCTTATCTTCGTTCATTTCGTATGTGCGATGATCTCTAGTTTATGACCGAGGAGAGGCCAATGTTGTCGTAGTCCAGATATGTCGAAAAAAAGCCAGTATGTTCCTTTAGAAGTTTCCAGTCTGGCTTCTGTGATATCACTATTGCCGAACTCAGGGAGTAAATATACATTAGTTGTACTTTTAACTAGAGTTCAAGATCTAGGATCCCCTTTAAATGATGTATTACTGTATATGCATAGTATCCAGCAGTCCGGAGTCCGTTTACTATGAAAAAGTTCCTTCTTTCAACTTCCGTCTTGCAATATGGGTAGATTTTATGTAACCTAGGATAATTTTGTTTTGGGGCATTTAATGCATTTTCTTGCATTCCTGTCCTTAGTTTCTCTTCAAGCACGTCATACATATATACATCTGCAACTTTTTCCTACATTCGTCATGCATCTACATATATCCTTGGAAATTATGCTTGACACTCAATTACATGCATGCATGAAATGTGTGCCATGCATTCCTTAGACCCACAAGCATAAACATATTTGAATGAAAAATGATCAAGTCTTATAAGAAAATTATTATTTTAACCTCTAAATTAGTTCTGAAGTAAAATATTTAAATATACTTATTGGTATCCAATCATGTTCATAATTTTCTTGACAATTTAAATTATGATCAACACCAGTCCAATCAGTGTATTTTCATATGGAACCATTTGGCATACACTAAGAACTATAATAATTTATTCATCGATAAGTACAATTTGCTTAGCACTTTATGCATAAATGTCATTCAAAATGCTGCACCTGTCTAATCATACTTAATGTCTCATTCTGCGCAAACATAAGTCTTGTTTATAATTTTTTTGTTTGTTTTTTTTTTTTAAATTTTAATTTATTTTTATTACAATCATGGTATAATGAGGCAATCATATCGACATGAAATTAGCAATTTTATCCATGAAGTAATATTGTCTTCGAAATGATATTCACTTTCAGTATCTTTATATGTCGTAGCAATAAATGGATTTATAAAAAAATACATCTAGGTATACTCGTACTTTGATGATTTTGTGAACCTCTGTCTATAGGTATGGAATCTCTGGTTGGTTAAGTGCTCACACCTGACTGGCGACGTGTGTAAGTCTGACCTCTGATCTTTTGCTGGGCATCGAATTACCTGTTATAGGTTTGTAAAAATAGTAGGACATACGACCAGGGTCGTGCTAAATATTGCCACCAAAGAGTGCATATATTAAAGCTACAACAATTAGATGGAATGAAAATGAGGCTTGCCAATTAGGACACGAGTGTGATAAAATGGATAATAGATATATGTACGAGTATGTAGATAACAGATTTTATTTCTATGAGCAGTATTTACATATACCTATCTACATATAGTCTGCTTAATTGACAATGTTATTTCACAAAATAGGAACTTTTAGGTTCTTCAATTTCATTTGAATATTGTATTGTACAGGAGAACTGATAGAAACTCACTTCCAAAAATATGTCTCCTGGTTTCTCGCAGTACAGGACATTTACCGATAAAGTGAAAAATGTCCTCTCTTTCGCCCATATTATGCACATTTTGCACAGCAAGGCCATATCTTTACGTTGCGGAATAAAGTTGATATTAAGGAGTTCGTTTCATAATCTTAACGTCATTGATAGCTGATAAGTCGTATATTCATAATGGAAGTAGTTCCTAATGCTTAAGCAGTGGCTTAGCTTACTAGATTAGTGTACAACCCGCTCTATAAAGATTCTTCTAATTCTGCAGCAAACCCCAATCTAAAGCGATCATCTATGATATAAATCAGCTAATATAAGGAAGGCTTGCAAGTTCTGTATCCAACCCGCGCAAGTTATATATTAGGTTCTTCAACTAGATCCACTCTCTAAACCAACCTTTGTTTTTATGATTACCCTTTGAATGTTTCAACACTGCGCGGGCGTGAAGTTAAGGAAGAGAAAGAAGGATTGGAAAGATCTGATGTTAATACCTTATTTAAAGTGCTGCTCTCTTACTTGCGACTCATAGGCACTATAAGGCAAGTTATGCATTCGTAAAAAAATCGAACTCGAGATTTTGATCAAAGTTGACATTACGATGATAGCGAAGACTAAAAAAGTGGGTCTCGCAATTCTGTCTGTCTGTCTGTTCGACTACAGCCTAAACGGCTCGCCCGATTTTCTTTTTTCCCCTTCACGTTTTTTTTCTTTTTTTTTTTTTAAGACAAAAAATAACGCTACCTGCCATACCAATTTGTTTCGAAATTTTATAAATATTTTTTTTCTCAAAAACTGTTCGACAGATTCAAAAAATAAAAACACAAAAAAATTTCATTTAGTTAAAGCTAGGTAATGGTTGAATTTTTTTTTCCGAAAAATGGTTATTGAGGGTACCCCCCATGGAACCATTTTTTTTGTTTTTGATTTTCTCGAAAACGGTACAACGGATTTTGATTATTTTTATTTTGCTAGAGCTCCCCAAAAATTTGAAAAGAATTGTGTATTCAAATTTTCAAATATTTTTTTTTGGATTTAAAAAAAATATTTTTTTTTTTTTCAAAACTCAATATTTCGAAAACGTCATGTTATTTTTTTTTAAACTTGATAAATAAAAATTTTATCAATATAATCTACAAGGTGTGAGAAAAAAAAATTTATTTTACCTAAAAATAAAGGTACCCACCATGCAAATGTTAAAAAATGGTTTTCAAAAATCATATTTGTTTTTGAAAACGGTGCCTAGAATTTTTATAAAATTTTTTTTTTTCAATTAATTCTTACGATCATTAATTTAATAAAATAAATTTAAGATATTACAGCTTGTACCACATAAAATCATTTTTCATTATAGACATAACGGATTTTAATGAATTTTTTGATAGAGATGCTTCTAAAAAGATTAAAAAACATTGCATTTCAACACTTTAAAAAAAATATTTTTTGAATTTTTGAAAAAAAAAATAATTTTTTTGTTTTTGGAAAATTTGATATCTCAAATATGAGTCAGTATTTTTTTTGGAAATTTAATTTTCATTCGTATAATAATTAAAACCTAAGGTTGACGTACCAAATTTTTTTCTTAGAAATGTTTTAAAAATTAATTAATTAATATTGATTTTGTTTTTTCTAATTTTTTCGTGAGATGTCTTTCCTTTCTGTTATTTTTCATAATCTGAGTACTTACTTACTCAACCGGCTCTCGATCCATGAACGGTCTCTGCCTAAAACACGGCAGCTTTCCATCCTCGGTGATGCGTGAGCACGCTGCTTCAACTCATCTTGACCAAGCGCTCTGGCATCTAGGGGCTGTAATTCGAAGACTCTATTAGCTGAAGCATTGTTGTTCATTCGCTCAATGTGATCGAGCCAATGTAGTCGACGTATTTTGGCTTTCTGAACTACATTAAAATCTTGGTACAGCTCATAGAGTTTGTGGTTATATCTTCCCCTAAATTCGCTCTCCTCGCACACAGGACCAAATATCTGTCGAAGAATTTTTCTTTCGAAGGAGCCC
Organism: Chrysotoxum bicinctum; assembly: GCA_911387755.1. NCBI lineage: Eukaryota > Metazoa > Arthropoda > Insecta > Diptera > Syrphidae > Chrysotoxum > Chrysotoxum bicinctum. Next base: position 41,091,793 of record OU426990.1, read on the forward strand.
AGTATCACCTCTCCCTTACTTCTCATATAGTATAGCAATCGGCACCAGGACTGTTATAAGTAGATATAAGGGTTTTGTAGAGCGTACACTTAATCTTAGGAGTGAGGAGATTTGAATCATTGTTCTGTCTGCTAAGCCGAAGTTGGAGTGGTTTTCTAGTCCTAATGTGTCGTTCGTTGAGTTATTTTTAACTCTAAGGTAGATGAACAGCTTAAATATTTCGAAGTTTTTGCTATCAACAGTGATGTTTCGCCCTAATCAATGGACAGCTGCTTGTTTGTTTGTTGAAAGCATATACTTGGTCTTGTCCACATTAAGACAAACAAGTCTCGCCTGATCTTTGACACCCGTGAAGGGCTCTATTACAGATCGTTGGAAATGGCCAAGGATGTAGATATCGTCCGCATACCAGACAGATTTGTTGAAAATAGTGCCTTTTGTGTTGACACCTGCTCTGCGCACAAATCTGCTCTAGAACGAGATTAAAAAAATCACATCATTGCGCATTTCCTTGCCGAAAACCTTTGCATTTTTGGAATATGGTAGTTTAGAGGAGTTTCTCCCTAGTTGCTCATTGCACCGCGTATTTTCCAATACCATGCGATACAGTTGGATCAGTTTCCCCGGAATCCCGGGCTCGGCCATCGCCATATAGAGCTCCTGACAATAAATGCTATCAATGCAGCCTTAAAGTCGATAAATAGATGTTGAGTCTCGACTTGAAATTCGTTTTCCAGGATTTGCTTCAATATGAATATTTGGTCTATGATCGATTTTCCGGGTCGGAAGCCGACTATTACAGAACGATTTAAGACGTTAACATGGCACGTTGGATAGAATCTTATAAGCGATATTAAGCAGGGATATGCCTCGATAATTCTTGCAAGACATAAGATCACCTTTTTTGTAGATGGGGCATATGGATCTGATGGGCCAGTCAACGGATATGCTCCCTTCCACACATATTTGATTGATTGTTTGATGCATGCACCCTATCCAAATATCATCTCCGTTTTTGAAGATCCGTGCTGGTAAGCCATCAGATCTTCTGGCCTTGTTATTCTAAAGCTCATTTAAAAGTAGGTGATACCTAAATATTTATATTCTTAAAAGACTTCGATCCTCTATTAAATTTTCAACGTGGACTACTCTATCTCAACTTTTCGGAATACCATAACCTTCAACGTCTCTAAACTCACAGCTAGTTTCCATGTTTTGCTGTTCTCACTAAGCTGATAAATCATTAGTTGTAGAGATTTTGGCGAATATGCAAATAGTACTATATCATCCGCAAAAAGAAGAGCCCTGACAAGAGTTCCAGCAAATTAAACTCCACCCAGCAAAAAATCGATAACATCCTCAGTAAATAGTGCAAAAAATACAAGGGCTTATTATACAACCTTACCTTACACATGTCCTTGTTTCGAACCATTTAGAAATGTTTTCACTATTCCATACAGCTGCTGTGAATTTAAGGACAGGTTCTGCAAAATACATCCTAGCTGGCCATTCCATACATTTTGTAAATTAGTGCATTTCTGTCTATTGTATCAAACGCTGCCTTAAAATTGACGGAAAAAAAATATAATTTCTTGTTTCAGGCCGAAAAGGAAACCGCTTTGGAAGACGAAAATGATATCTATGGTTGAATGTCCTTGTATGAACCTAGCTGGGAGGGATTTCTTTGATAAGATTGACTTTGTGCAAGATCTGAGTGGGCCTTGCAGAATGGATGTAAATATTCTGAAGGATTTTTGAAATCGATCAATCGATCCAGGAGGTCTGGGTCATATGTAATAGAGATCTTTTTACCCTTTTCGGTAGAAGTCCATTATTTCGACTGATCCTTGGTCTCTGGGGGTTGTGTTGAATCCATGTTTCATCCCCGGTTATGAAACGTCAAAAAAACGTGGTCGAATTTTTCTTGAACATCGCCAAACCCGATCTTTGGCGATTTTTCTTAAACATAGAGGAAACGCGGCACCCATCTTGCGGAAAGCTTTTTTATGTTCAAATATTTAGGTAAGATCGAAATCACTTATCCTTTTTATAATCCTATAATCCTCTTTAAGCACCCACATCTTCTCTCACTGCTCGTTCTTCAAACCGTAGTTCTTATAGACCATTACTTTATTGATGACTAAATTTGGACGACCACGTTCTGGAACGAACGCACCGAAATTGATTAATTCAGTTGTGAATTGGTTACACTCGATAGTGAAGACGAAGAGTCCCCATAATACTTATAAAGCTTATGTTTTGTTTGCGTCATGGTTTAGTGTTTAATGAGCACTTGAAGTTCACGAAGACAACAAGGAGAAGTTGGAAAACATTGTTCCAGAACATTGAGGGAGCAGTCAAGGTAATTGAACAAACTAATGAAGTTGCTCGGGAAACTACAACTTGGCAAGTATATATAAGGTGGAAGAGTATGAAAAACCTCCAAGATTATTCCAAAGATATCTCCCAGTATCATCAAAAAATGTTCGTCCTATACAGTTGAAGAACCTGACTAGCCTACACGAAGATTATACGTTGCAAGTGAAACAGAAGAAGATCTCAATGTGCCGTACGTTACAAAGAATGACTACAAAAGAGCCAAACAATCATCAATGGGTTTCTACATGAAACGGCTTCAACTCTATCCAGCATAAAGCCAAAGAATCTAAAACCGAATCAAGGCTTCTGAGACTAAAAAGTCAAAAACAATAGTGTTGAGTTCTAATTTATCAGACAACTCTTGAAAATTGTTGGGCAGCTTTCGACAATTCATCCGATGATGAAAAATTCTTATGAAACTAACGTTGTACTAAAATGCAATGAAAAGGTTTTATAAGTCCCAGATCCAAGGAGGTCTACAACTATACCTCTAGGAGTGTCTACCTTAAAGTTCTTTTTCCAATGAGCGTTTGCTTTTTTGTGTCAGTAGCTTGCCTTTTTTTTCTTAATTTTAAAAAGTTTATATGAAAGAATTTGTATTTACATTCAAATCCTTAAGTGAGCTTGGCCTTCAAGGTTCGTCACACTTATTAAATAGTCGAAAGCCTAATACGACTTGAAAGCATTTCAAAGTATCACATCATCAATATTTTATATGTAGCTCACAATAATGTGATCCCAAAAACTAAGTTTTTATTACGGTTACCTGCCATTTTGGACCCGTTTGATGTATCTTCGCTGCCAATTTCGTCAAACAATTCTAAGCACTCGCGCTCGTTTAAATCAATAACGCGGCAATTTAAATGTTGACCACACACCGCAGCAATTTTATAGTGTTACCATTAATTACCACAACATTCTGACCGCATAGTTCTGAATAAATCGCACGTTCTTATGCCCATTTACACCAAAGCCTACAAAGTAACAACTCCGTCTGACGACTACAACGGCAAAGCAATGAGCAAACAAGACAGCAAAAAGAGCAAAATTATTAATTACGCACCAAAGCGGTGTGTGTATAAGTGGCGGATTGAATTCTATGCCCAGTACTTGGGAATATGCCCATTAAGTCTCCATATTTGTCATAATGTTCTTCCACCTTCCAATTTAAGACCGAGCAAAATACGATTTATCATGTTCGGGCAGTATGGCTGGAGCTGGGGCTGGCCGAATCGACTTAGGGAATCACGTGGATGCCATACAAAAATTATTACCATGCCAAAGGCTTCTTTATAGAACTGCGGTAGCTCTGGGTAGAGCTGATTCAAAAGTTCCATCTGCACTCCTATCGATGGGATCATGATTATGACGGTGATTAGGACACAACAACGACAAGAACGCTTAGGATGGGGACGACGGACGACTCAGTTGTCGGTTTGGAAATGATTTACTTTCAGATTTGGGTGGAAGCAGAAGACCCATCATATGCAAGGTGGGGTCCAGTTTTTAAGTTTTTTTTTTTTGTATTTTTTTTTACCATGATGGGTCGCGATAGTGCTATTTACGCATTCGACTGGTGTGCGCTTGAATTTCGTCCATAGACATTAATATTTTAATTCGACGCGTTTTATGATCATTTGAGCATTGGAATTGAAATATTTTATTCTATTCTTTTTTTATTATTTCGTTTATGGGTGATATTTAAGAATTTCATTTATTTGTCACATCAATACTTCGGAAAAGGCACAGTGGGATAAATGAAAGAAATTCATAACTGGTTTTGCTTTATAAATGGAACTTTTGAGACCTGCAGCTGCTTGTTTTAGAATTTGCTGGAACTTCAGGCGCCATCTTTAAATTTACGAGCAATCTGTTTTTATTAATAAAATTACATAATTATCTTTTAGAAAATTTTGTATAGTTTAAGTTTATAATACATATTTGGAGATGTTTAATTAATGGATTTTCTTTTCTTTAAATAATTCATTTTTATTTGAAACAATTAATAATACTTAATTTAATAATTAAACTTTAATTTTTAGCCACCACGAACCACGTTGCGTCTGATCACCAGCGAGAGAAGAAAAAGAAGAAGGTCAAAAGAATCGTGACAGGAAGTGCGATCTTTCGTTGCAACAGATTCTTTTGCGTTTTAGTCGGCGCGTTTTTATAAGAGCGTTTTTTAACGGCGCGTTTTTATCGGCGCGTTTTTATAAGCGCGATTCCTAAATGTGTGCTGCCACACATATAATAAATAAGCCGACAGGCAGTCGAAAATGAGAAAACATTGCAATTTTTAACTTAAGAATTCAGGTAGTTAAAAGTGAGTGCTAAGGTGCTAGTTGGGAGTTCTAAGGGATTTGACAAATTTAAGTTTGTCACAATGTGTATAACGTTGCTTTATTTTGTATAATTTTGTGCAATAATATAAAGCATCTAGCATCTAAAAACTGCTGTAACGAGCATCCCAGGACCACACATAATGTGTGATGTGTTGGTATCTCCAGAGACCTTAAACGTATCTTATCATGTTCTTAAAAGACACTTAGTCAATTAAGGGCACAAGTAAGGTTTTTATTAGTCTTAGTTTGGTATTAACTGGAGTTATTGCAGAAAATGGCCAGAGTCTACGTAGTCCAGATTGGATATAAAATTTACGCGATTTTCGGCTGAAAGTGACTGATTGATTCGAAAACCAAAACTGATAACTACAGCTAAAGTTGGGAGAGAAAAATTGGAGACAAGAGTGAGGTGTCAATACGCTGTTTAGATATAGCAATAAGTCGAGACTTAACCAGATTTAGTGTTAGACCATTGTTAATAGACCACTTAATATTTGTCATAAGATCTTCATTTATCCTACATATTAAATCTCCCTTTAGTCCAATCGGTCGGTACAAGTAAATTTGTACGTCATCTGCAAATAAATGCAGCCTTATATTTGAACAGATATTAGGGAGATCATTTATAAATAAGCATAATAATAAAGGCCCCACATTAGACCCTTGTGATGCTATACGCATTTACAAATTTAAGGGCTGTGATTCTTCTTAACCAATCTTGACCTTTCATGAAAGCCAAAATAGTACGTACTTAAGTTTTTGGCAAAGAATTTCATGATTTACTCTGTCGAAAAACATGGATTTAACTATAGAAAAATGTTCAAATGCCCAAAATTGCAGTTTGATTTCTAGAAGAGTATGAATTTATGATAGAAATATAACGGAAAGATTTGAATCTCTCGAGCACCGTTATTTTCATAAGCAGTGCTCTAGCGAAATAGCCAGTTGCATTACTTCCTTCAAAAAATTCAACCGTAATACCCGTACTTCAACGAATTCTTACGAGTTTACCCTTGAGCCCAATTTCGGACGTACAGTCAAGTACAGTATTTTTTGTTTTAGCAGCACTACACGAATGTGGAATGGTATCTCCTTTCAAATCCTATCCTACTTTCCTAATTGCTCACACTGTGTCTAACAAATATTATAAGGGTATTCATTACCGCGTATAGTATAAAAAAAATCTTAAAAATTTGTTTTATTATTAAATTAATTTTTTTATGTAAGATATTTTTTTTTAATTTTTCTAGAAAAAAATTTTTAGGAAATAATTTCATTCATAAGGCTAAGCGCGCTCATACAATTTTTAGTTGCACAACTGTTTGTTTGCTTATGGAAAACAGATGAATTATTTGGTTGAATGTCCGCGCAGGTGCATATATTTATAATATGTTACACAAAATAGTGAACTCATTTTAGGCAATCGTTTAGTTTGTGTCAAAACACAAACTTTTTAGTTGCTCGAATCAAGCAGTTGCGAAACTAAAAATTGAATGTGCGCGCCTAGCCTAAGTTCACTCGTTTTCAAGATATTGATTTTTCAAAAAAAAATTGGAATTTTTGTTTTCAAAAATTTAACTTTTGAAATGCAATGTTTTTCAAACATTGTGGAAGCTTCTCTATTAAAAATTTCATTAAAGTCCGTTATGCTGATAATGAAAAGTTTAAAATTCGAAAAAATGGTTCTAAGGTAGGTACCGTCAGAAATATCTTAACTTAAATTTTTTTTATTGTATCAAAGATCGAAAAAATTAATTAAAAAAAAAACAAATTTATCAAGATTCTAGGTGCCGTTCTCGACAAAAAACATTTTTTTATCATTTGTATGGTGGGAACCGTTATTTTTTAATAAAATTATTGAAAAAATTTAAGAAAATCGAAAATTTAGTTGTAAAAATTTTTTTTTAAATTTAAAAAAAAATAAAATGCACGACTGGGTCGGACGAACCTGCTCCTAAGTAATAGACTAGGAATTTTAAGAACGAATGTTATTAGAAAAAACTGTTCATAAGGATAAAATTATTTTTTTAAATTCTTTTAGTAGTAATAGATAAAAACAGAATGCTATGCAAATATGAATTTATGCAAGAACAAAAATTATAAGTCGTTGTAGCTTCTTAAAAAAACAAACTTTTTAAAAGATTTTTAAGAAAAAATGTTGGTACGCCAATTTAAAGTTTTAATTATTGTTTGAATGAAAATTAAATTTACAAAAAAAAATATTGAGCCGTTTCTGAGATATCGAATTTTCAAAAAAAAAAATTGATTTTTTTTTTTAAATTCAAAAAAATATTTATTTTAAAGTTTTAAAATGCAATGTGTCGTAGACTTTTTAGAAGCTTCTCTATAAAAAATTTCATTAACATCCGTTATGCGGATAATGAGAAATTTAAAATTCGAAAAAATGGTTCTATGGTAGGTACAAGCTGTAATATCTTAATTTAATTTTTTTATTAAATTAAAGATAATATAAGTTAATTGCAAGAAAAAAATTTTTATCAAAAATTTAGACGCCGTTTTGGAGAAAAATACGATTTTTGAAAACCATTTTTCTTAAATTTTTAACATTTGTATGATGGGTACCTTTACTCACATTTTGTAGATTTTATTAAGAAACTTTTATTTATCAAGTTTAAAAAAAATCTAGCTTTTTTTCGAAATATTGAGTTTTGGGAAAAAAAATTTTGAAATTTTTTTAAAAAATCCGAAAAAATTTGTTTGAAAATTTGAATACACAATTCTAAAATGATCAACATCGGTTGAGAAAATCAACAACAAAAAAATGGTTCCATTGGGGGTACCCTCAATAACCTATTTTCGGAAAATGTTTGTATTTTTATGTTCTAAATCTGTCGAATAGTTTTTGAGAAAAAAAAAAATCGTAGTTCAGGTACCGTTATTTTGGGTCTTAAAAAAAAATAGAAAAAACGTGTGGCTGGAAAAATTTAAGAAAATGATATCTATTAAGTTTAAAGAAAATCGGGCGAGCCGTTTAGGCTGTAGTCGAACCGACAGACAGATAGAATTGCGAGACCCACTTGTTTAGTGTTCGCTATCATCGTAATGTCAACTTTGATCAAAATCTCGAGTTCGTTTTTTTTTACGAATGCATAACTTGCCTTTTAGTACCTATAAGTCGCAAGTAAAAATGTTTTGAAAATTTCACCTAGCAATCCTATCCAAACTTTTAGGGAGCCTTAGCATAAAAAAAATTATCAAAATCGGTTGTACGGTTTTTGAGAAAATCAAAAACAAAAAAATAATAACCACTTTTTGGAAAATCTTTTTCAAGCATAACCTAGTTATATTTACTTAATGAATTTTTTTGAAATTTTTCTTAAAAATCGGTTTTACCACTTTGAGAGAAAAAAATAAATATTTTATAAAATTCCGAAAAAAATTCATATAGCGGGTATGGTTTAAAAAAAATAAGAAAACATTTAAAATCGCTGTTTACCAAGTTTTAAGAAAATCTGGCAGACAGACAGTTTGCGAGACCAATTTTTTTGTCTTCTCTGTCATCGTTATGTTGAGTCTGATTAAAACCTCGAGTTCAAGTGAAAATTTAACAATAGATGAACAGTTGAAAGGATTCCGCGGTGGCTGTAAATTTCACCTAAACATGCCAACCATGGCTTGAAATTCTGGTTGCTCAATGAAAGCTCAACAGGTTATCCATTAAAATTTTCCATCTACATATATTGGATGCTGTGACCAGAGTACAGAAAATTGTAGTGGATTTGATGGGATGATGTCGTTGATGCCATTATATTTCGACACTGGACGCAACCTTAATATTGATGACGTTTTCACATCCGTTGATTTGGCCTTGAGGATGTTCGATGAAAAAATCAACATCTTTGTCACAATCCGAAAAAACAAAAAGATGTGCAAAAACCTTGAACCCGGAGAAGTCAATAACAGAAAGCCCACTCCATGGTGGGCCATGTTAAAGATCCAATCAAGTAAGGGGTTTTGCTATCCACGCAACATAACTGTGAGAAAGCCAGTTACGGTTATCAAAATAAGCCTGTAATGATACTTAACTACAACCGCACCAAAGGTGCAGTCCATGTATTCGACCAAATGGTCTCCAGCATCACACGTCAAGCAAAATGCTGGCCGATGGTTGTATTTTACTGCTTACTAGACGTGGCTGCCCTTGCAACCGTCATCATTTTTGGCACGTCAATCCATCTACATAAAAGTAATACAATTTTTTTTCAGAAACGATATGCTTATCGAACTGGTGGAGGAGCTGATGAAGTCGGAACGTTCATTACCTCTGCATCACAAAGCCCAGTGGGAAAAACTGCTTTGAATGCCTTCTGCGTTATGTGGAGAATTCAGCCGGTCTTGCAACAGTCCCCGAGATGCTTTCTTTTTGCAAAGAAGGCAGATGTCACATTTCCCCAAGAGCAGACGACAATAAAAGCAGAAGCAGCTGCGATTGCTGTTGTAGATTTTGTTGCCTATTATCTTAGAATTTCAGTAGTGGTTCCCAAATTGACCGCAAGTCAGACGTATGAACTATTTCCAGAAAAAAATCGCGGAAAATTCTGTAAAATTTCAGAAAAAAGTTATGAGTGTTATGCTCTGGGGTCCAAATGAACCCCATGACATAAATGAGGGCTAAATTCCAAAGTTCTTTAACATAAGAGCAAGTAAGTGGGTTCCAGTCCTGCCTTTATTTCCGCTGGAACTGGATGTTTATGTGGTGTTTGATAGAGTTCCGAAATCTAATGTTGACATATAGAAGTTTGCTCTAAGACGCCTGCTAAATATCATTCAATGTAAAGTGTACAGTTGGCGCACTCCATTGCTGAGCTGGGTTGCTCGGAAGGGTTATTCCTACTTATTTAATACAAAGCTAAACGAACAATACTCCTAGATCTGGAGCTGGTTAAAAATTTGAACTAATGAGTTAAAATAATCGAATTGAGCAACTTCCTAAAACTGTCAACTGGACAAAGTGACTTTGAGATCAATCTTTTGTACATGCGTCCTGTTTTCGCCTTCTTCCACAATTCCGAGTTAAATGAATAATCAAAAATCTTTTTGGACCAGCAAAATTTCGATTATGTCCACTGTCGCGCTGCTCGCAAACATTGCATGTGTTTGTTATTTATTGATCTTTTAACAGGCCTGCGCGATGTCAAGAACATCGAAGTTCGAAGAAGCCACAAAGATCCAACATTTGCGTATGACCAGCAGCGTACGTTCGTCCGTCTGCCGCGGATCGGGTGGTGACTTTATTTTATATTGCCACTGATTTGAATATCGTTTCCTCTCTTGTAACAAATGCAGCATAACAATTTGTCTGCGCCGCTGTGCTGCACTGCCGCTATCGCGGTATATATACATTGTTACTCGCGTTTTTGCTGTTTTATTTGATGAATGAATGATGTTTCTGTTCAGTGTTCACTATGCAGAATGGAAAAAAATCGATTTTTAATTCATCACCATACCACCCTCCATGCGTCTGCCCATCATCATCATCGGTGTCCAGGTTTTTGATGGTCTTCAGCAAAACCAAGAAGTTATTGGCTGATGGCTGAGTTCACGGTCGAAGTAGAAGAAGAAGACGAATAATATTTATAACGACCAACGGACGTTTTAAGCTTCTTTTTGCTTTTCGTCAAAATTTTTAATAAAGTAACTGCAAAAGGTTTTGGGCATAATTTTGAAGGGCCTTTGATGTGTCGGTCGAAGATCAAAAAGGTATCGAACATAATGTGAATAAGAAAATATTTTGATTGATTTTTTTTGGGGCTAACCATCGATAAAAGCACAAATGCATAAGTTGCATATTGAGACAACACACTATCGAGCCGAAGAAGGAAGTTCTTAACTTTGGTTTTAGTAGAAATGCTTTCGGAATATTTTATCAAAAACAATATGGTGGCAATGACATTTTCCCTTTGATAGATATAACTGAATTATGAATTAAGGAAATTAATTCTTTTATTTTGTTTTTTTTTTTTTTGTGGTAAACTTTGAGCCTGAGTTATATGTATTGCATTTTAAGTGCCCTCTGAGTGATCGTTTGAAAGTTGTAAATTTTGATTTATTGCAAGGGAAATGTTTTTGGCGGTATTTAACATGAAAACTAATTAGAAAATGTAAATTAGATTCGTGTTGATTTTGTGTGTTTAGATATTGAGGTTTGATAAAAGAGGCTTTCTTTTACCACACGCAGTGTGGGAAAGTAGCTGGTAGCAGACGAAAGGAGAGGTATAATTAAATCTGTTTGAGTATATTACATTCACTGAGCCCTTCGTTTGTGTTTTATTAAGTAGATGTCTTTGATTTCTAAGCATATTTTATATTATGTAAGTATCCAAAACGAACAAAGAAGGAATTGTTACATCCCTCAACATTTTTATTATAATATCCGATACTCTGTGTGTCTTTAGATATACTGTAGGTCGAGCTAAACGGATGGACTGATTTGCTTCAAATTTGGTACAGAGCATTTGTACCTATGTATTTTCCTAGAGGAAAAATTCGAACTATTGTGCCAGTCCATCTAGGATGGGTAGTTCCAATATAACAGTTCTGATATTTTAAAATTTTCTAGGAACCGGAATTTCGCTTGAACATTAAAAATGGAGAGGTCATTATAATTAATATATTCATCAGGAAATTTTAATAGTTTGAAATAGGATTTTTCTGTTTCGATTTCTCTTCGAATCACCAGAAATCTTAAATGAATATGAGCTTTTTACATAATCTTGTGGGCTACGTGCTAACGATTTTGTTTACTGTAGTGCATTCCACTTCAGCATCATATCCTGAATCAAACTGAAATCCAGATTCTCTCAGATATCTTAAAAATATCTGCATCCTTTGGTCAGTGTAACTCGTCTACGGTCTTTTAATTCCTCTAAAAAATAATCAGAATCAGCTTTTACTTAAAAATCTTTAGTTTTAGCTTTAATTAAAGGCCCTTAATCCTCCTTTCAGTTTGTCAATTCTAAAAAAAAATTCAATGGTTAACCTCCCCCTCTCTCTTTCAATAATGAAGCGTCATACGAGCAACAAACAATTTCTCACTGTTTGCCTATTTTTTTAAACAAGCTTTTACAGATGACGTCCTCGTACCTTATTCTAATTATTTCATTTATTTACCAAATTTGAGACAGTGATTGTCGGAATTTCTTACATCACTAGGATCATTATAGTAGAAGTCCTCCCAAGTGGAGTCTACGTCTTTGTGCTAGGGTAGGACAAGAACATAGAAGGTGAGAAACTGACTCCTCTTCTTCTTCATCCATGCAGCTTCTGCAAAAATCATTTGCAGAAACTCCAAGACGGAAAGCATGTCTTGCTATTAGGCAGTGTCCAGTAAGCACACCTATAACGGAGCTAATATGCAATCTATACCAATACAAATTAGTTGTTTTGAGCGTTTAGCATCAAACAATGGCCAAATTATTTTCGTAGACTGGCAAGTTGGGGTGCTGGTCCATCTATGATTAGCTTTCTTTATGGTATCACGTTTTAGCATAAGCTTACAAGTAGCTAGGGGTATACCGATGTTAGATTTGCTATCCAACAAAGGTAAGATTGTACCATTTTTTGTAATCGACGTTACTAGGAAGAGATCTGAACGAGTTCAGTATTGTCGAGTCGGAGTGGCCAATATCATAATTGATCCACTGCGAGGAGGCTTTGCTAAAGATATCTATCGGTATGAAATAAAACAGAACATCATGTGCAGCGGTGGGAGTTGAGCGGAGAGCTCCACCCATGGTTAAGCAGGCTATTCGTTGGACATTGCTAAGCTTATCACGTCTTATTGCTGTTACCAGCGCAGTCCACCATACTGTTACTCCATAAATGTAAGTATAGGTCTAATGACTGAGATGCATAGATGTATGTATGAGTTTGCAGACCCCATTTGTAACCTACGACTTTCTTGCAAGAGAATAGAGCTATATTGGCTTTGTTGATTCTTTCTTGGATATTGAGCTCGAAGATAATTTCCTTAGATATAAAAGACATCTTCAATAACCTTAATGCATAAAATAGGCCCAAAGTGTGAAGTTTCAACCTATCAGCCAATTGGTGACAGCATTTTGTACGAAATTTTAAGTTGCAAGTCTCAAATTTCCTCTAGACAATACGGCTTTCTTAAAGGTTGTTTTATAATGAGTAACCATATTAAATTCGTATCCTTTAGTTTCTCAGGTTTCGAGAACTGAAAGAAAATCCATGTTGTCCCAACCGATTTCAGTAAGTCCTTGACAACATTTTCCACAGACTTTTTTTTTCAAACTGCCCACCGCTGGGATTGAACCTATCTTCTCGAATTGGATTTCTTCATACTTAAAAAACTGTTACTACCAAGTACGTTTCAGATTTACCTTTTCTCATTATTTCTTAATTACTTCTACTTCCGTGTAGAGTCCCACAAGGCAGCCACTTAGGTCCTCTCTTTTTTATTCTTACTATGAACTATATTGAAATGGTCATCAAATTTTCCCATTTCTTATTGAAACCAAGTACTATTTCTTCGACAAATGATTCTACTTACTTTTCTTCATCTTGGTCTCTGCAGTTACCCTATTTGGTGGCTGGAAAATTGCTTGGAGGTTAATATTACCAAATGCTAAACAATCACTTTGCCTTGGAAACGCATCCAATATCTTCCGTGTCTTCTTAATTATCATCTTAATTATCAACCCATGTCCACTGTTGAGTCGATTTGCGACCACGGTATTTTATGATGTGATAGAGAGCTTATGTTTCTCACACATATTGACGAAATTATTGAAACAAACTCAGGACATGGCTTCGTGAAGCGATGGACCAAATATTTCTCCGGCTTGGTTACTGATCCTGTCCCTTTGCAGAACCATTGCCTTATGAACAAATTCATAATCCAGAATCAACACCATTCAACGTCATTGCCTATGTTTTGCACTTCGTGCTCTGTCTTGAAATAATCCTTTGATTCTATCTCCGTATTTACACCGACTTCAATTAATTTATTTAAATACGCTAGAAAAATTAAGAGTTCTAACCGGCATACTCCTCATTGATTGACTACTTTCAGGACCTCTTGACTACACCTTTATTTACAACTCCTTTTTTTTTTTGAAAATTAGTTCCTCTAATCTAAGGAATCCCTCAATCACCGTACCCCTTATGACTTCAACTAACTTATTACTCGCATGCTACAGAGGATTATATTGTTACATTCACAATTTCGACTTTAGCCTCAGTTCATACTGCCTAATACTCCGTCTCCTTAATCATCCTTTGAATTCAGCTCAAATTCTATTTTCTTAGTTTTAAAATATAATGGTCCCCCCAAATAAAATAAATATCTAAAAGGTTTTTCTGTCACATATTAAAAATATACAAATCTAACAATTTCGAAGATTCAACTAAAAAATTATTTTTTTTTCCTTCCAAGTATTAGAAATAGATCTTTATTTAACCTCCAAACTTTATTGATTTAAAGTGCATTTTTTATCAAGCATCGATATTTGCATTTTGGGTTTTTAAGCTTAGTTTTTCTTGAAATTTTCTGAAAATTCTAAAACCTTCTTTAAATTTAAAATCGATGAAACTATTCATTAAGTATTCCCCCAATACCATTTTCCATAAATCCTCTTTTTATTGTACGTACTTTATTAACTGTACCTTTGGTATTAAATTTTGGTCGTGTTTCTACTTATTATGATGTCGAAGCAAACTTTCCACCCAGTCCCGAATCTAACATAAAGTTCTGCCTTCCAATAATTAAAAAAAAAGGCTTGCGACATTTTTACTAAGCCTATATTCCCCACAGTAAAAATATTCTAATGTAGACGATAAACTACTATAAGTCTAGTTTGAACATTTTCAATTCTTTAGACGGGTCTCAAGTCGATTAAGATCTTCTTAGAGAAACAATCAGAAATTGATTTAATACAATAAAAGATTTTTAAATCATGGGATTTAATGTTATCAATATTAACAAATTAGATACGATTACATGAATATGTTTATAAAAACATTTCAACAGATTTGAGTGGATACTCAAATTTTCTAACTTTTTTATCAACATTTTTTTATTGACTCTAGTAAAAGCAGGGTTGCAAAAGCTTAAGTCACTTTTTGGCTTAAGCTTGGCTTTAATTCACAAGCTAGTGGGTAACTTATGAATTAAGAAAAATGTAATTCAGCTGCTAGCTACTGACTTATGAATTTAAAAAATTTAATTCATAAGTCAGTTGGTGACTTGTGAATTAAAAAACTTAAAATCATAAGCTTCTTACTGACTTATGAATTAAAAAAATTTAAGTCATGAGCAAGTAAGTAACTTAACAATTAAGAAAATTTAATTCAAAAGTTACCTAGTGACTTATGAATTAAAAAAAATTTAATTCATAAGCTAATGGATAAAATTAATGATTAAAAAATTATTAATTGAAAAATTTATAAGCTAGCATGATAATTTTGTGACACACAAAAGTTTGAAATCTACTTTCATTAATAATTAAATAATTATGTAGTCAAAACAAGCTTTATTTACCAACTAGCTTATGAATTAAGTTTTTTTTAAATCATAAGTCACTAACCAACTTAGGTTTATAACCGAATATTTAAAGTAGAATAATATTGAAACAGCCACAATGTAATGGAAAAATTTTATAATTTAATGATTACTGACTAAAATTTGATCAAGTCAAGTTTTTAAAACCTTTCGAATTGGGCATACAAAAAACTTGCCAAGTAAGCCAATCAAATTTTAGTCAGTAATCATTAAAAAATAAAATTTCTCTATTACATTGTAGCTGTTTCAATATTATTCTACTTTAAATATTCGGTATTAAACCTTCATGAAGTAAGAATTTGGCGTACTTTTAGATCTCAGTACTTTTCACGGCTGACTAGTTAGACAAAGGTTTTTGTATAGAAGAACTTGGCGCTTTTTTTAACATTTATCTTTTTTGGTCTGATCTCACTCCTTTTTGCAAAGATTTTAATATTTTGCCATGTCAAAATCTCGAAAGAAACGGAGAGATAGAAGGGTGGACTCTAGCTACTAAAATCAACTTAGTTTATAGCTCTCTATTTCTTTTGGTATATTTTCTTTTTGTTATTGGTTGTTTTGATTTGCGCTTCAATTATTTCTTCTTGTCCTGGCAAGATACTCGTACCTAACACTAACATACCTACCTTAATTGTAGCAATCGGAAGTGCTTCGGATAAATTAAATATTTTCTCAGAAAGCAGGCGAAGACCACGCCCCCTGAATGGAAAACCCCAATTTTTATTTTTGATCCTTTATATGCAATTTGAGCCCTACCGTTCTAGCAAATTTCATTTTTCTACTACAATCGGGAGTGTGCCATATATAATTTACATAAGTTCTGAGGAAGTGGGCGGATACCACGCCCCTGAATGGTAAACCTCAAATTCTGTATTTTGTTCTTTGTATGTAATTTAAGCCCTACCACCTTACCAAATTTCATCGTTATACAGCAGTCGAAAGTGCTCCATTTAACCAACACCAATTCGGAGAAAGTGGGAGGCTACCACGCCCCTGAATGGAAAACCCCAGTTTTTATTTTAGGACGCTTATATGCAATTTGAGTCCTACCGTTCTACCAATTTTTATTGTTCTACTGCAATCGGAAGTGTGCCATATATAATTTACATAAGTTCTGAGGAAGTGGGCGGATACCACGCCCCTGACTAGAAAACCTCAAATTTTATATTTTGTTCTTCGTATGCAATTTAGGTCCTACCACCTTACCAAACTTCATCGTTTTAGAGTAGTCGAAAGTGCTCCATTCAACCAACACCAATTCGGAGAAAGTGGGCGGATACCGCGCCCCCGGAATGGAAACCCTTAATTTTTATTTTTGGTCCTTTATATGCTATTTGAGACCTACCGTTCTACCAAATTTCATTGTTCTACTCCAATCGGAAGTGCGCCATGTATAATTTACATCAGTTCTGAGGAAGTGGGCGGATACCACGCCCCTGAATAGAAAACTTCAAATTTTATATTTTGTTCTTCGTATGCAATTTAGGTCCTACCACCTTACTAAACTTCATCGTTTTACAGTAGTCGAAAGTGCTCCATTCAACCAACACCAATTCGGAGAAAGTGGGCGGATACCACGCCCCCTGAATGGAAAACCTCAAACTTTCGATTTTTTCCTCTACTTGCATGACAAGACCTACCGTTGTGCAAAATAACAAGATTCTACGATGTCGGGAAGTGCTCCATAATTTTGATGATCTGTCAGTCAGTCAGTCAATTACTGTTTTTGTGATTTTTAAGGCCTTATATCTCAGGAACCGCTTATGCAAGAAAATTGAAATTTGGTGAGCCGCCTGTGCCTGACTAGCTTAGAAAATATTTGGAATTTTAAGTTTCTGACTTCATTGGTACTGAAGATAGAGAGGGGTCAGAAACCGCCTGAGTTTTTTCCTGTAAAAAGGGTGTAGTGCCAGAACTTGGCTGGGCACTACCGTGCCCTTTGATTCTTTGAGAAAAATGAAAAATTTATTACATACAATTTTTTCGAAAAATTTAGGTATTAAAGACAGATTCCAAATCGGGCAATGTTTTGAAATATCTTACTTAAGTCCTGACAGCGGTGATGAAAGGACCTAAACAAGGATGATGATAGAGATTTTCCAATCATTCAAAAAATCACCATTATTAAGTGAAGCATTAAGCAGAAGAGTCAAAAAGTGTTATCCAAAAAGTAAATATGTATGTAAATATTATATGTTATTTTTATTAAAAAACAATTTTTTCTGACAATTCTATTAAACTATTTAGAGCTATTGCAATTTGGTTATCAAGAAAGCTGAAAGACCTTGAACACATTTAAAAAAAAATTAAAAAATTATAAAATGATTCTTCATCTTGACTTATAGTATTTTTTTTTTTTTTTTTTTTTTTTTTGAAAATTAGACTTTCTGTCGTTGGACATTAGGGCAATATTTTTGAACAATTATAATCACTTTCTACCACTTTCATAACAAAACAATTTCGCAAATCGTTATCATGTCACAATTAAACCCAACAATGATAGCCCCATAATTCTAGAAAGTTTATCATCCGTAAAAAAAGGCATTAGTGTATCCCCGTAAGTAAACATTTCCCAAAAAAAAAAAACAAAATAATTTACCTCGAATTCACTTAAATGGACATAATAATGTCCGCACCCGTCTTTCAAAAACCAGATTTCTGCACGAGATAATTGTTGTATTCTTCCAAAAAAAACAAAAAGTCTTGACAGAAGAAAATTGGCCAAACGATTATTATCTTGTAAATGAAGTCACCTTTGCTCGCAGTTATTACCAGATCGAGGTCATCTTTCGTTTCAGCGTCAGCGCAGATCATTTTCACTCAACAAAACCAAAAATATTTTAATTGACTTCATCTTGAAGCCCCCCAAAAATTTAAATGAAGAAAAACTAAAAAAAAAAACAATTGTCTGGACTAGAAAATGACGTCTATTGAAAATAATACCTAAGTGACGTGGAAATGGCTTCCTAGCTACTGTTGGCATAATGACCACAATTTTGAAGAAAATAAAAATAAAATCCAACCGCAATCGAAAGTATCTCATCTGCGAGGGAATTAGGGTCTATCCCCAATGACAATTGACTGTTTTAAATGAAACACAAAAGAAACTCTTACACGCTCCTGGGAAAATTTGTCTCACCAAAATGCCGACAACATCACTGCCACCGCGGCGCACTTGCGCGATGCCCTTTTGTAAACATAAGTATGGCTGGCTGACCCCCGACGCGCCGCTGCAGCCACCGCCATAAACATCAGTGGCTTAAGATTGAGAGGGAAATCCGTTTGGGAATTATGTTGGAGTGCCCTTCTTTACAAATGCAGCACGCAGGGTGCAGTTTAGGTTAAGTTGGGTTTCGGAAGGCTTTTTTCTTCCAGCAAAGGAGAACTCAATGCTAATTATGTGAAGCCCGATGGCGCCAGTCGGATAATTTTGTGTCTTTTTCAAAAAACAATTAAAACGTGATCACGGTGAACAATTTGATTTTCAGGGGCAATCTGGGAGAAAATGTCTCAAGGATTCAATTCGTCGGGATGATACAGTGATGTTATAATTATTGGATTGAGGAATTTTGAAAAAAAGCGTTCAAATGCAAAAGGGTCATTCGAAAACGGAATAAATAAGCTTTTACAAAATCCAATAAACCATATACAATTTGCATAGAACGAAGCATGGAACCCCTTTCTACATACTGGCTTGGGCGTTGAACAATCGCTCCATCTGTGCTCCTGCTGTGCACTGCCACTTGCTAGGAATTAACAATTCCTCCAATAATATCATTCGTCATGAAGAATGATGCTCATCCTAGGCGTTCGAACCCGGAAGAAAACTATAAGTCTCCTCCATTCCCCGTCAGTTACACACGCCCAGAGTGTTAGTTGAGATATGTAAGGCACTAGGTCCTGGTTCTCTACCAGTAGGTAGTTGCACTGCCGAATTTATTTAATTAGTACTTAATGAAGCGTTGTTAAGCAAGGCAAATCTTTGGCTCTGAGATCTTGGAACCCCATAGGTATAAAATATTTGCAAGAAAAATATACCATCAAAATGTTCAGTAATGGGACAAATACTTGGTCAGCCACAGAAAATATATAATCAATTATTTAAGTTTTTTAAGGTGGCGAACAATATTCGCAAAAAAAATGTCCTACCTTAAAGGACTCTAGAACTTTATAAAAGGTCAGTTAGTTACAATAATAAGTCTGCCATAGTTTTCTTATAAACTTTTATAGTTTTCTTATAAACTTTTAAAATCTTTGACGCAAAATCTTATTCGAATATGTACGATATATTGAAGCTGTTTTAGTATGTAACTAGGTTAAAGCAACGATTTTGCGATTTGTAATCGAATAAAGGATCATACTTTCTCTACCCTTTTATTAAAGCTAAAATCATCGAATGCCTATTTTAGTTTTTTAGTATCTTTTCAAGATCAAATTAGGTCTGTTTAATTAGTTTTTTTTGCATGAACTATCATTTTGTTTAGGCGTGTTCAAAAGAAATGTATTAAGAAAATTGCCTTAGTACCATACTAGTTAGAAAATGGTTAAAATTAAGAATGAGTTAATAAACTACTTTAAGGTTAGTAAATTGTAAAGTAGTGTCATACTAAAACCTTAATAATAGGCTGTTTAAAATTTTGAGCCTTTGATTTTAAGATCACATTTAAAAATTTATAAGTAATCTATCTATTCACTCATGAAACACCTCACACTCGATAATGCCATCAGCAAATAGCACAAGAGGACCTATTTCAACCTCAAGTCATAACGCAGCAGTGAATTTGGTTCAATCAGAATCACATCAGTCGTCCGTCGACGACGTGAGTAATGTGAATTTGTTACTTAGAACGAGACATTCTTGCTATTTCGCTCAAAAGACATCCTCCTCATCAGACGTAAGGAATCTAAGCTTAAGGATAAGAGCTTCTTTATTGCCACCAGGAGCTTCAGTTCTTACGGAATTTAATAGGTATCCTGCTCTTTTGAATGCGACATGATGCATATTGCATCTACTAATATCAAGCTCCCAGAGCTGTGGTAGCTATTGAACTAAAACTACGAGGGGCGTATAACCTGCTTATCTTCCACTGAGGAAACCTGAGTTTAAGAAATCTGCTAGCAGCTGACCAGGGCAATAGAACTTACTGATATATATTAGTTTTATATTACCTGCGTTGATCTTATCCCGCGATAGGCTTAGTACCTGCTACTGGGATGGTGTCATCCTATTTCGGGGCGGATTTTAGCGCTTAATCTGACTCCGTAAGTGTGGGTAGGCCACCGTGGAATTAAGGCTTAATTGGCAGGTGCCACGTTAAACGTAAATCGGTTCTGACTTTAAGCCAACAGAAGTGAACATTAATGGGCACACCACAGGCATAATAGTTAAAAATAAAAATTAAAAGACAATATTCGACTTGATCATTTGACAACAATGAACATCAGGAGAGGGAGACCGGCAAGTGGGTAGAAATGGCGACCACTGACAGTCTTATCATTTGGCCCAACTAGCGCTGAAGTTGGCCATTTTGATACCATAACTCGTGTACAAAAAATTTTGGTACGCCAACCTTAAGTTTGTATTATTGTACGAAAAAGAGTCTAATTTCCAAAAAAAATACAAAGCAGTTCTTGAGATATCAAATTTTTCAAAAAAAAAATGACTTTTTTCTAAAAATTGAAAAAAATATTTTTTTTTTAAGTTTTGAAATGCAATGGCTTTTAAACTTTTTAGGAGCTTCTTTACAAAAAAATTTCATTAAAATCCGTTATGCCAATAATGAGAAACTCAAAATTCGAAAAATAGTTCTATGGTAGGTACATACAGTAATATCTAGATTTCAATTTTCTTTATAAAATTATAGATCGTAAAAATTAATGAAAAGAAAAAAAATTTTAGCAAAATTCTCGGAACCGTTTTCGAGAAAAATACGATTTTCGAAAACCATTTTTTAAATTTTGTATGGAAGGTACCGTTACTTTTAGATAAATCAATTTTTTTTTTTTCAAATCTTGTAGAGTATGTTAAGAAACTTTTATTTCTCAAGTTTAAAAAAAATCGATTTTGGGGTTTTCGAAATATTGAGTTTCCGAATTAAAATTTTGAATTTTTTTAAAATCCAAAAAATAAAAAATTGAAAATTTGAATATGTAATATGTAAAAATTAAAACCCATATCTACTAAGTTTGAAGAAAATTGGCCGAGCCGTTTAGGCTGTAGTCGAACCGTCAGACAGACAGACAGACAGACAGAATTGCGAGACCCACTTTTTTTAGTCTTCGCTATCATCGTAATGTCAACTTTGATCAAAATCTAGTGTTCGATTTTGTTTACGAATGCATAACTTGCATATAAGTCGCAAGTAAAAATTTAATTCATAAGCTAGTTGGTAAATTGGAAATGTTTAAACTTGTTTTGACTACATAATTATTTATTTATTAACGAAAGTAGATTTCGACTTTTGTGTGTCATAAAATTATCATGCTAGTTTATAAATTTTCCAATTAATAATTTTTTAATCAGAATTTATCCATTAGCTTATGAATTAATTTTTTTTTAATTCATAAGTAACTAGGTAAGTTTTGAATAAAATTTTTTTTAATTCTTAAGTCACTTACTTTCTAATGACTTAAATTTTTTTAATTCATAAGTCACTTAGAAGGTTCTGTCACTAAGGGCCATTTGCTGAAACGAAACTTAAATATTTATGTTCAACCTAAGCGCTTATGTTCTACTTTTTCCTCTGCGTAAACTGTCACATAAGAGTTTATGTGGAACATAAGTATTTATGTTCTGTATCAGCAAATGGGCCTAAGTCACTAAGAAGTTTATGATTTAAATTTTTTTAATTCACAACTCACCAACTGACTTATGAGTTAAATTTTTTTAATTCATAACTAGCTGCTGAACTAAATTTTTCTTAATTCATAAGTCACCCACTAGCTTGTGAATTAAAGCCAAGCTTAAGCTAAAAAGTGACTTAAGCTTTTGTAACCCTGGTTGTGAGGAATGCCTATTGGCCAGAGTCTGCTTCAAGTAGCAACTATCCGGGCTATTTATTGCCTCGTTCTGCATATCTGGATCTTTATAGTACTCAAGTACTGATTCCAAACTTAGGGCTTATATTTGCAGTCTCTAGTGAGCTGAGAATCTAGCACTTAAATTCGGAAAGCTAGTTGGGATAGGCGGGTAGAAGTATGAAGTATGTTTTAGACTAGGGCTTGGACATGAACCGATCCCTAAGGTGTGACCATAAGGTAAGATGCATCATCTCGCTTGAATGCAAATGAATTTACCGTGCTTCTCAGGATATATATAAGTGAAATAAATGACTGGAACCGACCTAAATTCTGCTTAAAGCTTAGGATATTAGTTAGTGGCTTGATCGGGATAATAGTTCGTTGAAATCGTATTTTCCAACAGCTGCTTTCCTAAGTCTGGGCTAGCTTGATGTCATGAAACCCATGTTTATCTTTTTTTTTCTTGAGTTGTGATCCGTAGGAATACCAGACAAGAAATTTTTGAAGCCTGCTAAGCTTAATTAAAGAAGGGAAGATCCATTCATAGATTTCCGAAATATAACATAGTATAAACTTTTTGCCAACTGTTAGGAAGCTCTAATGAATTCCAATATTTACTCCAATAAGCGGCATAAGCTAACAGAGGATACCTTTTGGCTCAGTTCAAGTAGTGACCCATTTCGTACACATAGAAATTGTGTGACGTTCAGAAATCTAAGCCCGCTGCTTCAAAAGCTGTCGTGGCGGTCTATTGAATATTGACAAGTTCCCATGTGGCAAGATAATATGCTTCAAGCCCTCACAAACTGCACGCTAATCTGCTTGGAACCTACTGCAAACATTCGGAACCATAATTGATCTATTTGGCGATGGGTTTTTTGAAAAGATTGGTGATCCCATCTTCTTTCTCACAGGTCTTTAAAATTCGAAACAGGATGAAGATAATTGTTGAACAACTGGCTATCCTTTCAAAATTTCAATTTTGGGAAATATATTAAGGGCACAGTGTTAAAATCTGGCTATAGTCCCGATGAAAATAAAACAACACAAGCCAAATATTGGAAAGTTTGATGATTTTTTAAGATTACCCATTGTAAAATTTCAAAGGTTTCTAGATTTTCTCAGAAACGACTTCTAATTTTTTTTTAATATTTCAATACTATCTATCTGTCTTTCTATCAATACTATTTATTAATCAAGCGGGTTGTTGTACTCTGTCACTATTTTTCTCATTACGATCATCTATTGTCTCCTTCTGACATACAGAAAAACATGCCTACATTACAACATAGTATGGCGCAATCTGAACAATTTTATTTATTTTATTTTTATTTATTTATTTATTTCAAGAAATCTTTTACAGTGGGCTACAAAGCCTATGATTAGTAGTAAAAGTTAATATAAGAAAAATTAATATATGTGAAATTATTAAGTTTAAATTAAATTAAAGTGCAATCAAATGCAAAATTAATATTTTGAATTTTAATTCAGAGTTTTGATTTTTTAATATAATTCATTTAATTTATATACTATTTATTTTAATCTAATGCCAAATATCTGAATAAAATTGCCTCAAACTGTGCGGTGCCACGATGCCTTCTGATTGAAACTGGTAAATTATTCCACTGTCTTATAGCGTAGACAAAAAACTGATTCTCTGAGTTTCTGCAGGTGAATTTAGGCTGTAACAGTGTAAAAGACCGAGCAGAATTTGAAAACTTAATTTTCTCAAATAGATAAAATGGTGTTTTATTAATTATTATCTTATTAAGTGTTTTTAAGGACAAATATTTCAAATACTTGTATAGGGTACAACCCAGAATGTTGCTTGAATAGTTTGAGATATGATCATATATTTTTAGATTATATACATATCGGGTAACATTACTGAACGCAACATTGAGATTTCTTTTCATTTCTGCGCTGTGGCTTGTAAAAATTTGACATCCATATATTATAATGGGAACGATGAGAGTTTTTGCTAATCTTAGCCGAATATGCTGAGGGGTAAAATGTTTTAAAAAAAAAAGAGAGCGCAGTGACCCGTATATTTTTCCAATGATCATTTGGACATGATCTTCCCAGGTTAAGGTGGAATTAAAAAGAATACCTAAATTTTTGGCCTTGCAAACGTACTCAAGTTGTTCGTTGCCGAGGTATAACACTGGAAAGTAATTGTGGTAAAGTTTAGTTTTATAAATTATTAAGCATTTAGACTTTCTTGGATTGAGATTTAAGTAGTTGGTGTTTGACCAATGAAGAACTCTTTTTAAATCAGAATTTAGTTTATAAGCTCCATCTTCGATCATACCTAGCTTACAACTAAATTGTACTTGAGCATCATCTGCATATAAATCTATTGATGAGTGTGTGGCTTCGGTGGGAAGATCATTAATAAACATTGTAAATAACAGCGGGCCAAGAATTGATCCCTGTGGAACACCCGAGAAAAGGTTGAGTGGGTTTGATATTTTATCACCAATCACAACTGCTTGGCTGCGATCGCTTAGGTACGATAGGATTAAATTTGCAGCACTATTAGAGAAACTGAACTGATTTTTGAGTTTTAAAATGAGTCTCATATGATTGACAGTATCAAATGCTTTGGAGAAATCTAATAGTACTAAAAATGTGACTAAGTCGTTATCAATAGCATTCCGAATGTCTTCGGATACCTTTAAAATTGCCGTCATACAACTGTAACCTTGTCTAAAGCCAGATTGTTTTTCTGTCAAGAGCTTATTTGTTGTAACAAAATTCATAATTTGCTTATGTAACAGTTTTTCTAGCACATTTGATAAAAACAGTAGTATCGAAATCGGCCTAAATTCTTTTGACGATGAACGCGAATCAGATTTCTTAAGGACAGGTATAATCTTGGCGGTTTTCCAAATGGTCGGGAAAAATGAAGTCATTATAATAGTATTAAATATATGTGTCAGGGCTGGGAGAATGTGAGGTAAGATCATTTTGATAAAATTTGGATGTATTTCATCTAAGCTTGTAGCCGATGATTTGATTTTAAGCACAGCGCTTAGAACTTCCACATCATCTACCCTTTGAAATTCAAACGTTGGTCTGTCAATAACCCGACAAACGAAATCCGACACAACATACCACACCTAAACAAATATGGTTCCAAACAAAAGAAATAAATTAGAGCGATATCGAGATACTGATCAACATTCCGCAAATCAGCACACTAAACAAGAGTGATTCCGGCTTAAATCCATATAATTTACTCTTCGTCTATGCATATTCACATTTATAACAACCCTGCTTAGAGGCCACTGAACGAATTTTCATTTTAGAACGACCAAAATAGTTTATGTCCGCGTGGCATATCTTCGAATGTCGTCAATGCTAGATCCATCCCGAACCGACCGCACCAACCAACCAACCGATGTCTGACGGTTTTGTGGTGGCGTTGGCGTTGTTTAGTGGCAGCCAGCAACAAGCTACGTAAGTAGTTGAGTTGGCCGCTTTCAGTTTGGTGCCATGTCATCCACATCAACAACTCCGCCAAATCCACCCGCCACATAGAGGGCGGTCTAGTCTGCATTTCGAGTACAGCACATGAATACCAAATTGCATGGCACTTCCCCATGAGTGTCGAGCCATGTACAAACGAACCGTATAACTCTACGCGCAATCAAATCGATTTATTTTCCTGTGAAACAAATGTTCTGGTCTGGTTCTAGGATTGTCCCTGACCATTTGCAGGGTGGACTTATGCCCAGCAAGTAGGTATAAGTTGATGCCACATCCGGCTTCTTCGGGTACACATATCAACCGAGCATTAGTATTCCGATCGAGTCAGAGTGCAACATTCAAAGAAGCCATACTCATGTGCACTTATGATAAGAAAATGTGGACGCGTACTGATTTATATCAACCTGCTGAACATGCTGGACAATCTTATAGATACGAGTACGAGTACGTATATACATAGGTACGTAAAAAAAGGCAAGAAACATAATAAATACGGGCAAAACGAAAAACAATAATAAAATAGTTATAAATGCGGATGAATGAGTCGATTTGATTTGAATCGCAGGGACAAGAATATGAATTAGAGTCTTTCTCTTTTATTAACTACGAGAAGGTACTTACACTGACTGGACTGTGCTGCGTGTGATGGCAGTTTTTAATGTTAAAGATACGAGTATACCAACGATGACAATGCGACTTCCGTGAGATGTCCAATCTGATTTCCTGTGACAGTTTGTTGTTTTTTTTTCGTTTTAAAGTTCAGAAGAAGTTCGAGGAAGTAACTACTTCCGTTGGGTCGAACATTTTATACCTTTTGTCTGAGTAGAAATATCGGAGTCATAAGGAAGTCGAGGTGACAAGTAGTTGATGAGCACATTAGCCACATGATAATGATATTGTCATCGATTTAAATTTGAACAATTCGTGGAACTTACGTGTATTGTTCCTGTCCCAAGCTTCATAATCGGAATGAAAAGTTCAAAAGTGCAAACATTGTGATAGCCAATAGCCTGTCTGTTATAATTCAAACTCTATATACTACTGAAATAAATCAGCTAAGGAGAAGACGGCTGATTTTCTTTAAACTTAATTAATATTATTTTTAAATTTTTCCCACACAATGTTTTTTTCTTTTTTCTTAAGACAAAAAATAACAGTAGCTGCCCTACGTTTTTTTTCGACATCTTTTAAGATAGATACTATATTTTTCTCAAAAACTGTTCGGCACAATTTTAAAAAGAATTCTAAAAACTTCATGCTCGATTTTTTCAAACTTCACAATTAAAAGTTAGGTTTCTTAATATAATTTACATGAAGTGAAAAAAAAAAAATTTGTTTTACCTAAAAATAACGATACCCACCATAAAAATGTTAAAAAATATTTATCGAAAATCGTATCTTTCTCGAAAACGGCGCCTAGAATTTTGATAATTTTTTTTTCTTTCGATTCATTTTACAATCTATAATTCAATATAAAATAAAATGCACGACTGGGTCGCACGAATTTGCTCCTATGTAAAAGACTAAGAATTTCAAAAATGAATGTTATTAGAGAAACTGTTCATAAGAATAAAATTCATTTTTTAAATGACTAAAAAAACTTCTTTAGTAGTTAAAGGTAAGAATAGGATGCCATGTGATTCAAGCAAATATAGATTTATGCAAGAACAAAAATTATAAGTCTTTGTAGTGGTTTCTTAAAAAATAAGGTTTTATATAAAAGAATTTTAAAACATTTTTAAGAAAAAATGTTGGTACGCCAATTTGAAGTTTTTATTATTGTATGAATAAAAATTAAATTTACAAAAAAATGTATTGAGCCGTTTTCGAGATACATATTGAATTTTCAAATAAAAAAAAAATAATTTTTTTTTTCAAAATTCAAAAAAATATTTTTCTTAAAGTTTTGAAATGCAATGTTAAAATCCGTTGTGCTGATAATGAGAAATTCAAAATTTTAAAAAATCGTTCTATGGTAGGTACAGTCAATAATATCTTGTTTTCAATTTTTTTTATTAAATTACGGATATTATAAAATAATAGAAAGAAAAAAAATCAAGCAAAATTCTCGGAACCGTTTTCGAGAAAAATACGATTTTCGAAAACCATTTTTTAACGTTTGTATGGACGGTACGGTTATTTTTAGGTAAAATGAATTTCTTTTTCTCATATCTTATAGATTATTTTTTCAAACTTTTATTTATCAAGTTTTAAAAAAATCGAGCATGGGGTTTTCGAAATATTGTGTTTTCAAAAAAAAATTTTGAAATTTTTTTTAAAATCCAAAAAAATTTGTTTGGAAAATTTGAATACACAGTAGTATTCAAACTGCTGGGAAGTCTTAGCTGTACCGCTTTTGAGAAAATCAAAAACAAAAAAATGGTCCCAAGGGGGGTACCAAAACTACTCATTTTTTGGAAATTTTTTTTCAACCATTACCTAGGTTTAACTAAATTTAATTTTTTGATTTTTTTTTTTAAACCCTTGGGACAGTTTTTGAAAAAAAAAATATTTATAAGATTTTGAAAAAAAAATCGTATGGCAGGTACCGTTATTTTTGGTCTTAAAAAATCAAATCAAAAAACATCCGGAGGTAAAAAATTAAAACCCATATCTACCAAGTTTAAAGAAAATCGGCCGAGCCGTTTAGCTGAAACGGAACAGACAGGCAGACAGACAGACAGACAGACAGAATTGCCAGACCCACTTTTTTCGTCTTCGCTATCATCGTAATGTCAACTTTGATCAAAATCTCGAGTTTGATTTTTTTTACGATTGCTTAACTTGCCTTATAGTCGCAAGTAAAAATTTGAAATTCAGATATTACTGACTGTACCTACAATAGAACCGTTCCTCCGAATTTTCAAAATTTAAAAAAAATCATTATTTTTTTTGAAAATTCGATGTACCAAAAACGCGTCAATTTTCTTTTGAAATTTAATTTTTATTCGTATAATAATAAAGACTTAAAGTAAGCGTTAAAAAATATTTTCTTAAATTTTTTTTGTAAATTTTGTATATAAAAGATTATTTTTTAAGAAACCGCTACAATGACCTATAATTTTTGTTCTTGCATAAACTCATATTTGCTTAACAATTTACATTCTGTTTTATCTCTCAATACTTTCAGAGTTTGAAAAATCAATTTTATTCTTATTAACAATTTTCCCTAACATAAATTTTTAAAATTCTTAATCTATTACATAAGAGCAAGTTCGTGCGACCCAGTCGTGCATTTTACTGTATAAAGTTCTAAATAATAATGTTTGTTATTGAAAATAATTAAGAAAACAAGATTTGCTCTTTTATTT
The DNA here is from genome assembly GCA_911387755.1 of Chrysotoxum bicinctum. NCBI lineage: Eukaryota > Metazoa > Arthropoda > Insecta > Diptera > Syrphidae > Chrysotoxum > Chrysotoxum bicinctum. Next base: position 41,120,886 of record OU426990.1, read on the forward strand.
CAAAAATTTGTTCAAAAATTTTTTTGGTAAGATCTAGCTAACGGTTGAAGAAAAAAAAATTGCTTCTTATCGTGACATCACACTGAACCATTTTCTTTGTTTGTTTTTTAAACGCTACAACTGATTTTGATTAGCTCCTATAACAAATTGTTTGTTCAATTTTGTGTATTCAAAATTTCAAAAAAATTGGTTTGGATTTAAAAAAAAACTCAATATTTCACCTTTTAGTTTTTAAACACTATCCGTCTAAAAGATTTAAAAATAAATCAGCGCACTAAGCAAATGTTGAAAACTATTTTTGAAAATCTTATTTTTATCAAAAAACGGCTCCTAGTATTTTATTTCTTATACTCATACTCTCATTCAGAATTAAATAATTAAAATGAAGTACCAAGTAAACGATTTTTTTTTAATTTTTAAATTTATCATTATATTGCAGAATTCATATTTGCTAAAGAAATCACATTGTTTTTTAGTTCATAATCATGTGCTTACCATAAGACATTTAAAGAATTGTGTCTGCATTAAACCACCTACTTTTTTACCGAACCACTATCAAAAGCATTTTTTTTACATAAAATTTCAAATTATTATTTCAATATCTTTTGAATTTTCTTTTATTTTCTTCTTTTCTCAAAATTAATTTCCCAGAATCTCTTTTAATTTGCTCTCGAAAACTAAGCAGTGGTCATAGATAATGTTCACATTTTTGTTCACCCCGAAATTCTACTTTCACACTTTTTAAAAGTTTTAATAGTATTTGGTTACAGTACAATTCCAAAGTTTAGTTCTAACAAAATTATCACTCAAGCAATTACAGTCCATCAAGTTGTTGGTATTGTCAAAAATGCTTACGAGTCCAAGGCTGTATCAACCCTTAAAGATTTAGGAGTAAAATAAGAATAAAAAAATCCATATAAAGTTAAAACATCTAGACAATCTTCCAGTTCAACTGAACCTACAAATTTGTACGTCCTAAAAATTATTCAAAAGAGTAACGTCGAATAAATATTAAATAGATTTGGGGGCGAAACAAGGCGTAGAACCAGGGCCGAGTCACATGCAGTTCTCAAATATTTCTATTTTCTGCCGATTCCGAACTTCACTTTTCATGACACGAAACATTATTGGTGTATTTTATATGTTTTGTTTTTATGTTAAAGTGGCTGGGAATCGAAACAGATTAAACCAAATACTGCTGACAATAAAAGCCAAACTTTTAATAAATTTTTCAAAAAGCGAAGGTTAATAATAATTAAAGCATAAAATGTTCATCTGTCGCAAAACCTTAGTGCAAATCAGCTTGACGTTTTCTCCCTTAAAAAGGTTAAAATCTTTGAGTTAAATTTATAAATTTAAGACGGATGCTAAGCCATAATTAAAAACAAAAATTAATTCTTATATTGAAGTTTTCCTGTTCACGAATCTTTTTCCCTCCTCCAACTATCATTTAATTGGACCTACTTTCCAAGGTCAAAGCAGATGACTTATCAGATCAATAAAAATCTTTACCAACGAAGACTTCGGGGATGTGGACCTGATGGTGTATCCCATAGAACTAGAAAGTTATGTTATTGTGATTCAAGAGCATTTGGTGAAATTTACCGAACCATATATCGAAATACATATTGTATGTTTATAAATCTGTTATTCATATACTAAATACTGATGTACCACAGGGGTCTCTTTTGTATCCAATTTTTTTCTCATATTCATCAATGATCTACGTTTTGAAAAAATTATAATATATTAAATAGATTTCTTACGACCGACGTAAGCCCCACCAAATTCACATTCTTGCTCTTTGGATTTAGAACTAGAATGGCAGTTGTGATAAACTCATTAAATTCTAATCTCGATAGCATTATTTTTAACAGCGAATCAAAAAACAAGTAGAATTGATTGCTTCAACAACTCAATCTTGGCTCTTGTGCTTGAAGCAAAACTCTTTCTCCATGTATAAGTCCCGATACATCCCGGACTTTCTTGTGTTCTATGACAATAAATTGAATGTCACGAAAAACTGCTAGGTCTTAAGAATTCCTTCGAAGATGCAAGAACTTTTTCGCCCTTTCTGATCTGATTGAAATTTTTAAAGCCAATATTCATCTAATACTTGAATACGATTCTCATATTTCGGGCAGGGTTGCAAAAGCTTAAGTCACTTTTTAGCTTAAGCTTCGCTTTAATTCACAAGTTAGTGGGTGACTTATGAATAACAAAAATTTAAGTCATAAGTCAGTTGGTGACTTATGAATTAAAAAAATTTAAATCATGAGCTTCTTATTTCCAAAAAAAATATTAAGCCGTTCTTAAGATATCGAATTTTCCAAAAAAAAAAACGATTTTTTTTTCTAAAAATTGAAAAAATATTTCTATGGTAGGTACAGTCAGTAATATCTAGATTTCAATTTTTTTTTATTAAGATATAGATCGTAAGAACTATTCAAAAGAAAAAAAAAATTAGCAAAATTCTCGGAACCGTTTTAGAGAAAAATACGATTTTCGAAAACCATTTTTAACATTTGTATGGAAGGTACCAGTAGTTTTAGATAAAACAAAGTTTTTTTTCTCAAATCTTGTAGATGATGTTAAGAAACTTTTATTTATCAAGTTTGAAAAAATTCGATCTTGGAGTTTTTGAAACAATGAGTTTCCAAAAAAAATTTTGAATTTTTTTTTAAATCGAAAAAAAAAATTGAAAATTTGAATATAAAATAATATTCAAACTTTGGAGGAGCATTGGCATACAAAAAATATTTAAATCGGCTGTACCGTTTTCGAGAAAATCAAAAAAAAAATGGACCCAGGGGGGCTACCAAAAATAACATTTTTTTGGAAAATTTTTTTCAACCATTACCTAGTTTTGACTAAATGAAATTTTTCATTTTTTTTTTAAATTCTGTTGGACAGTTTTTGAGAAAAAAAAAATAATATTTATAAAATTTCGAAAAAAAACCGTATGGTAGGAACCGTTATTTTTGGTCTTAAAAAAAAAAAGAAAAAAACGTGTGGGGGGAAAAATCAAAACCCATATCTACCAAGTTTGCCTTATAGTACCTAAAAGACGCAAGTAAAAATTTAAGTCATGAGCAAGTAAGTGACTTAACAATTAAAAAAAATTTAATTCATAAGTAAATGGATAAATTGTGATTAAAAAATTATTAATTGGAAAATTTATAAGCTAGCATGATAATTTTATGACACACAAAATCTTGAAATCTACTTTCGTTAATAATTAAATAATTATGTGGTCAAAACAAGCTTAAGCATTTCCAATCTACCAACTAGCTTATGAATAAAATTTTTTTTAATTCATAAGTCACTTAGTAGCTAGTGAATAGTGAATTAATTTTTTTTAACTCATAAGGCACTAACGTAGTCATGCCTTAATTTTTTTTAATTCATAAGTCACTTATAGGTATAGTAAATTAATTTTTTTTTAAATCATAAGTCACTTACTTATGAATTAATTTTTTTTAATTCACTAATCATCTACAGACTTATGACTTATGGTTTTTTTAATTCAAAAATTCGCAACCCTGATTTCGTGATTTCGGCTAGTGCTCCAGTAAGCCACTTGAGTCACTTGTATAGAATTCAAAATAGAGCTTTAAAAGTGATAGGTTATAGAACTTTTACGGAAACTTTAGCATATCTAGAGCACTGCCGGAATGTTTCATGTGTTTCGGTATCTTATCGCTTTTTTATAAACAGTCTTCAATTTGCATTCCAACTCTTCTACGTCTATTCAAAAGAAATACTTACGGTTCAGGGAATGCTCATCAGTTTATTCTTGAGCGTAACTTCTCAGACTTACTAATAAGCTAAGAGATTGTTTCTAAAACTGCACTCCATGAATGTTGAATGCTTTATATTTCTCTAAAATTACAATATTCAGACATTCCAAACCAAAGTGCATCGGTTTCTCTTCTATTTCTTCTTCATATTTCCTTCAGTGCAAGGAAATTAAAAAAAATATTGAATTTTTGGTTCAATGATTTCTTAAATAAGATTTGACACTCTCCTCGATTTTGATAAATACACACTTCATAGTTTGTATCAAAAATTGCAATTTCATCCGAAATAGTCTTCGTGATGGTTTTTCGAATTGTGCGTTTAAAACTTTTATCATTGAATTGCTTGTTAACATTTGTATATCAATGAAACGTAATACGAGTACATGTAATAATTTTTCTAAGAAATTAAACTATCTCAGATAATTATACTCAATAAAATTACCAAAACCCGGTTAGCGAGTCCTGAATTTAATACTACATCCCTGTTTGTCACCTATAAAATTGTCAATAACATGGAGTTTATTGATGTTATTTCACCTGAAAAACAGTATCATTAAACACAATATTCCAGAAATTATTTTGACATTTATTACAAAAGCAGAAAACCCAAAGGACCCAACACACTTCAAATAATACTATCAACTCGATCATTTACGCCCAAACAAAAGAGGTAATTAAATTAACCAAATAATGTGTGTCTCCGAAGGCAGGATCTCTAACGCTCGATCAATTTAATCGACCCGTAATACGAAGAAACATAACACTATAGCCTTACACGAAAATTAAGATCATTAAGTTATAGTCCTTGGCTTCGACTTGGCTGATATTTAATATAAACACAATGCTCTCTTTGGGTCTGTTCTGGCCCAAACTCGATTCGAATCGATCTACTATATGGCTCAATGGCTGATCTAATTTATGGCCATAAGAACAGTCCAGAACCGAGACTGGGTGACATAGATTTTTCTCTGAAATTGGAGAAATTGTGGGGTGATAAATTTTACCTAGAAATTAGGATTGAAAGATTCGTGGAACCATCATCATCAGAATGGACATGCTCCTTCGTGGGTTAACTGCGTTCGATCTAAGATGAAGCATCTTGCTGCGACTCTGAGATGATTTTAATGCCCCCTTCGATCTTTTCGATGGTTTTATTGTTTCGATACAGATAAAAGCAGCCTCGGAATAGACATAGACATGCAACAGCACACAGTTTTGTCTTGATTTAGTTTATGGCATCGTTAAAATTGTTTATTTCTATTTATTGATGTGGAATTTCATTCGTCATTCATAATATTGACGAATCTGTTTCTCGACTTGATAGTCGAATATTTTAAATTGTGATATTGGTGGCGACACAGCTCATTGGACGGGATTCGAATTCCTTCCTAATTGCTCATTTAAAGATTTGATTTTGATTCTTAAATTGGACCTTTCTGATGGGATAAACATCAACACCGAAAGGAATACTTTTATTGGGTTTTGGATTTTATTCGTCAAGATTATACGCGCTGATGTTATGATGCGTGGTCTGATTTCCGACCCGGATAGATTTTTATTTCTCTAACTAAAGGCGACGCGAACCAGAAAAAATAACGATTTTTATTGCATGTTGTCTTGGACGTTATATGGATCTGTCTCTGGTAATCAGAATAGGAGTGTGGGTCTTTTATGGGCATTTAGGTTTCTTGTAGAGTAATTTCGGGTTTTTGATTTATTTGATTGAAATTGATCAAGTTCACAAAAGGGAACGACATTCGTTGGCTTAGAATTTAAATGAGTTCCACATATTTTTATAAGAAGGAAAATTCAAATAATTCACTTTAGAAAATGTTAGCTTAGGCTAATTTCCTAACAAGCTCACACATAGAACTTTTTTTCGAATTTATTTCAAATGGTGCATCTGATTTTGATAAAAAAATTCTATCCAAATGGTTCCAAGACCTTAAATAATGTTTTTTTTAGCAGGAGCGGTTTTATAAAAAATAATTTTCTATATATAACATTACTAAAACAAAAACTTAAAATTGACTTACTGCACTTTTTTATAATAATGGTAAGTCAAATTTAAGTTCTTGTTAATATCGAAAAAGGCGTATAAATAAAATAAATTGCACGACTAAGTCGCACGAACTTGCTCCTTTATAATAGACTAGGAATTTTAAAAACGAATGTTATTAGAGAAAACTGTTCATAAGGTTAAAATAATTTTTACTTGCGACTTATAGGTACTATAAGGCAAGTTATGCATTCGTAAAAAAAATCGAACTCGAGATTTTGATCAAAGTTGACATTACGATGATAGCGAAGACGAAAAAAGTGGGTCTGGCAATTCTGCCTGTCTGTCTGTCTGTCTGTCTGTCTGTTCGATTACAGCTAAACGGCTCGGCCAATTTTCTTCAAATTCGGTAAATATGGGTTTTGATTTTTACCCCCGGATGTTTTTTGACTTGATTTTTTATGACCAAAAATAACGGTACCTGCCATACGATTTTTTTCCGAAATTTTATAAATATTTTTTTTTCTCAAAAACTGTCCCTGCGATTTTCTTAAAAAAAATTCAAAAAATTTAATTTAGTTAAACCTAGGTAAGGGTCGAAAAAAAATTTCAAAATAATGAGTAGTTTTGGTACCCCCATTGGGACCATTTTTTTTGTTTTTGATTTTCTCAAAAACGGTACCGCCGATTTTGATCATTTTTTTTATGCTAAAGCTTCCAAGCAGTTTGAATAAAATTGTGTATTCAAATTTTCCAAAACAATTTTTTTGGATTTTTAAAAAAACTTTCAAAATTTTTTTTTGAAAACTCAATATTTCGAAAACCCCTAGCTCGATTTTTTCAAAACTTGATAAATAAAAGTTTTGAAAAATAATCTACAAGATATAAGAAAAATAAATTAATTTTACCTAAAAATAACGGTACCTTCCATACAAATGTTAAAAAATGGTTTTCGAAAATCGTATTTTTCTCGAAAACGGTTCCGACAATTTTGCTTAAATTATTTTTCTGTCTATTATTTTTTAATATCTATAATTTAATAAAAAAAAATTTGAAAACAAGATATTACTGACTGTACCTACCATAGAACGATTTTTTCGAATTTTGAATTTCTCATTATTAGCACAACGGATTTTAATGAAATTTCGTAGAGGGAAGCTTCTAAAAAGTTTAAAAAACATTGCATTTCAAAACTTTAAGAAAAATATTTTTTTGAATTTTGAAAAAAAAAATCAATTTTTTGTTTTTTTGAAAATTCAATGTCTGGAAAACGGCTCAATACTTTTTTTGTAAATTTAATTTTTATTCATACAATAATAAAAACTTCAAATTGGCGTACCAACATTTTTGCTTAAAAATATTTTAAAATTTTCTAATATAAAACCTTATTTTTTAAGAAACCACTACAAAGACTTATAATTTTTGTTCTTGCATAAATCTATATTTGCTTGAATCACATGGCATCCTATTATTACCTTCAACTACCAAAGAAGTGTTTTTTAGTCATTTAAAAAATGAATTTTATGCTTATGAACAGTTTCTCTAATAACATTCATTTTTGAAATTCTTAGTCTTTTACATAGGAGCAAGTTCGTGCGACCCAGTCGTGCATTTTAATTAAATTGTTTTAGTAGTAAGAGACAAAAACAGAATGCTATGCAAATATGAATTTATGAAAGAACAAAAATTATAAGTCCTTGTAGTGGTTTCTTAAAATAAAGCTTTTGTATACAAACTTTTTGAAAGGTTTCTAAGAAAACATTTTGGTACGCCAATTTAAATTTTTACTTGCGACTTATAGGTACTATAAGGCAAGTTATGCATTCGTAAAAAAAATCGAACTCGAGATTTTGATCAAAGTTGACATTACGATGATAGCGAAGACTAAAAAAGTGGGTCTCGCAATTCTGTCTGTCTGTCTGTCTGTCTGTCTGTCTGTCTGTTCGACTACAGGCTAAACGACTCGGCCGATTTTCTTTAAACTTGGTACATATTATTTTTAATTTTTTCCCCCCACACGTTTTTTTCTTTTTTTTTTTAAGACCAAAAATAACGGTACCCCCCATACGAATTTTTTTCGAAATTTTATAAACATTTTTTTTTCTCAAAAACTGTTCAACAGATTTTAAAAATAAAGATACAGAAAAATTTCATTTAATTAAATCTAGGTATTGGTTGAAAAAAATTTTCCGAAAAATGGTTATTGAGGGTACCCCCCATGGAACCATTTTTTTTGTTTTTGATTTTCTCAAAAACGGTTCAACCGATTTTGATCATTTTTTTTTTGCTAAAGCTCCCCAAAAACATAAATAGAATTGTGTACTCAAATTTTCAAAAAAAAATTTTTTTGGATTTTTAAAAAAAACTTCAAAAATTTTTTTTCAAAACTCAATATTTTGAAAACCCCATGCTAGATTTTTTTAAACTTGATAAATAAAAGTTTCTCAATATGATCTACGAAATGTGAAACAAATTTTTTTATTTTACCTAAAAATTAAGGTACCTACCATACAAATGCTAAAAAATTAAAAAAAATGGTTTTCAAAAATCGTATTTTTCTCAAAAACGGCACCTAGAATTTTGATAAATTTTTTTTTCTTTCAATTAATTTTTACGATCTTTAATTTAATAAAAAAAATTTTGAAATTAAGATATTACAGCTTGTACCTACCATAGAACCATTTTTTCGAATTTTGAATTTCTCATTATCCACATAACGGATCTTAATGAAAATTTTCATAGAGAAGCTTCTAAAAAGTCTAAAACACATTGCGTTTCAAAACTTTAAAATAAATATTTTTTGAATTTTTGAAAAAAAAATCTAGTTTTTTTTTTTTTTGAAAATTCGATATCTCCGAAACGGGTCAATATTTCTTTTCGTAAATTTAATTTTTATTCGAACAATAATAAAAACTTTAAATTAGCGTACCAAAATTTTTTCTTAAAAAGCTTTTAAAAAGTTTGTATATAAAAGCTTCTTTTAAAGAAACCACTTCAAGGACTTATAATTTTTGTTCTTGCATAAATTCATATTTGCATATCATTCTGTTACTACTAAAAGAATTTAAAAATTAATTTTATCCTTATGAACAGTTTTCTCTAATAACATTCGTTTTTAAAATTCCCAGTCGATTACATAGGAGCAAGTTCGTGCGACCCAGTCGTGCATTTTATTTCTTTTTACTTGCGACTTATAGGTACTATAAGGCAAGTTATGCATTCGTAAAAAAAATCAAACTCGAGATTTTGATCAAAGTTGACATTACGATGATAGCGAAGACTAAAAAAGTGGGTCTCGCAATTCTGTCTGTCTGTTCGACTACAGGCTAAACGACTCGGCCGATTTTCTTTAAACTTGGTACATATCATTTTTAATTTTTTTCCCCCACATGTTTTTTTCTTTTTTTTTTTTAAGACCAAAAATAACGGTACCCCCATACGAATTTTTTTCGAAAATTTATAAACATTTTTTTTTCTCAAAAACTGTTCAACAGATTTTAAAAATTAAGATACAGAAAAATTTCATTTAATTAAATCTAGGTATTGGTTGAAAAAAATTTTCCGAAAAATGGTTATTGAGGGTACCCCCATGGAACCATTTTTTTTGTTTTTGATTTTCTCAAAAACGGTTGAACCGATTTTGATCATTTTTTTTTGCTAAAGCTCCCCTAAAACATAAATAGAATTGTGTACTCAAATTTTCAAAAAAATTTTTTTTGGATTTTTAAAAAAAACTTCAAATTTTTTTTTTCAAAACTCAATATTTCGAAAACCCCTTGCTAGATTTTTTTTAAACTTGATAAATAAAAGTTTCTCAATATGATCTACAAAATGTGAAACAAATTTTTTTATTTTACCTAAAAATAAAGGTACCTACCATACAAATGCTAAAAAATTAAAAAAAATGGTTTTCAAAAATCGTATTTTTCTCGAAAACGGCACCTAGAATTTTGATAAAATTTTTTTTTCTTTCAATTAATTTTTACGATCTTTAATTTAATAAAAAAAATTTTGAAATTAAGATATTACCGCTTGTACCTACCATAGAACCATTTTTTCGAATTTTGAATTTCTCATTATCCACATAACGGATCTTAATGAAAATTTTTATAGAGAAGCTTCTAAAAAGTCTAAAACACATTGCTTTTCAAAACTTTAAAATAAATATTTTTTGAATTTTTCAAAAAACAAAATCTATTTTTTGAAAATTCAATATCTCCGAAACGGGTCAATATTTCTTTCGTAAATTTAATTTTTATTCGAACAATAATAAAAACTTTAAATTAGCGTACCAAAATTTTTTCTTAAAAAGCTTTTAAAAAGTTTGTATATAAAAGCTTCTTTTAAAGAAACCACTACAAGGACTTATAATTTTTGTTCTTTCATAAATTCATATTTGCATAGCATTCTGTTACTACTAAAAGAATTTAAAAATTAATTTTATCCTTATGAACAATTTTCTCTAATAACATTCGTTTTTAAAATTCCCAGTCGATTACATAGGAGCAAGTTCGTGCGACCCAGTCGTGCATTTTATTTATTATTGTTCGAATGAAAATTAAATTAACAAAAAAAAATACTGAGCACTTTCTGAGGTATCGAATTTCAAAAAAAAAAAATGATTTTTTTTTTTCAAAAATTCAAAAAATATTTACTTTAAAATTTTTAAACGCAATGTGTTTTAGACTTTTTATAAGCTTCTCTATAAAAAATTCATTAAGATCCGTTATGTGGGTAATGAGAAATTCAAAATTCGAAAAAACGGTTCTATGGTAGGTACAAGCTGTAATATCTTAATTTCAATTTTTTTTTTTATTAAATTAAAGATCATAAAAATTAATTGAAAGAAAAAAAAATTATCAAAATTCTACGCGCCGTTTTCGAGAAAAATACGATTTTTGAAAACCATTTTTTTAAATTTTTTAACATTTGTATGATGGGTACCTTTATTTTTAGGTAAAAGAAATTTTTTTTTCTGACATCTTGTAGATTATATTAAGAAACTTTCATTTGATAAAAAAAATCTAGTGTGGGGTTTTCGAAATATTGAGTTTTAAAAAAAAAATTGATGTTTTTTTTAAAAACCCAAACAAGTTTTTTTTGAAAATTTGAGTACACAATTCTTTTTAAGTTTTTGTGGATACTTAGCAAAAAAAAAATTATCGAAATCGGATGTACCGTTTTTGAGAAAATCAAAAACAAAAAAATGGTTCAATGGGGGGTACCCTCAATAACCATTTTTCTTAAAATTTTTTCAACCATTACCTAGCTTCAACTAAATGAAATTTTTTTGTGTTTTTATTTCTTAAATCTGTCGAGCAGTTTTTGAGAAAAAAAAATATTTATAAAATTTCGAAAAAAATTCGTATGGCAGGTGCCGTTATTTTTGGTCTTAAAAAAAAAGGAAAAAACGTGTGGTGGGAAAAAATTAAAAATTATATCTAGGTACCAAGTTTGAAGAAAATCGGCCTAGCCGTTTAGGCTGTAGTCGAACCGACAGACAGACAGACAGATATAGACAGATAAAATTGCGAGACCCACTTTTTTAGTCTTCGCTATCATCGTAATGTCAACTTTGATCAAAATCTCGAGTTCGATTTTTTTACGAAATCATAACCTGGAAAACAGAAGCCTGCTTCACCATTTCTGCCTTTGAGTTGCAATTATGCAATGGCGATCATAGAACTGCATTTTCATCGGGTTTAACGATGATCATTTGACAAATGCCTCTGACTTTCGAAGGCAGAGCTCCAGCTCATATCAATAAAGCAAAAGAAATCAGCAGGATTCGACAGCTACCTTCGGAAGCAGTGGACATTTATACCATACTGACTTAACACCATTAGATGGAAGACAGTCATAGTACATCCTCTACCGGAAAAAGGAAAGGAGAACTCCAATCGGAGTATCAGTAAGACATTCGGAAAAGTAATTAACAGAGCTACATATGGGTTACTCAGTTCGGTTTAAAGACGAGGCTGGTCTCTGATATACAATGGAACAAAACTAAGTGGAAATGTACTAGTACCTGTCTGGTTGATTTGGAGAAGAATTTCGACACCGTTTGGTAAGAAGGCCTCTATCTACAGATGACCAGACTCATCATGAGTTGAAAATTTGGTTCCAAGAGTGCTAATGTAACCTTCTACTGCAATTTATGATATTACAAATGGTTTCAGTAGGGCGCGGTTAGCTCGCCAATTCTGTTCAACACTTACACCAGCAATCTGATAGGTAGTAAAACTCATGTCATTTGTTAGGAGCCAGGTTTCCACGGGGGACATCTTCGGTACACGAGAAGTGGCTACGGCACGCTTGCGTTTGCTCGGCTTAACTCGTCGCTTAGGGTGGTTCTTGCCACCTCTCAGTGCACCTCCAGCTAAACTAAATATTAATTTAATTTCGTGTCTAAAGTTATGGTGACAAATATAACAAAAATCTAGAGACTCTAACGATGCGATTGCGTATTCCGACGATCTAATAGCGTACAGAACAACTCTAAAAGTCGAGGTGGTCAGATTTCTTTTGCAGTGTGACTTGGACAAGGTTCAGCGATATTGCGATGACTGGAAGTTAAAAATCAACTTTCAGATATGTTAAATAATTTTGTTTAGGACATAGAGCCGCAAGGGATACAAAATATAACTGTCCCAAGCTAGTGATCGTAGAGCCAAATAGAAAGCCACTAGCAAGTATAAGTGTAATAAAGTACCTGGGCCATATGTATATGCTAGCCGTAGCAAGGGCTAGGAGAGCCTTTGCTATTATAAAACGCGTGACAATCGGCATAATAGCCTGGTGAAAGTGATTTTTTAAATGGCGCTCATCTGGTTGATGATTGCCTATGGGTTCCCGAGTTGCTTCAACGTTGCTCTATATCAAATGGAAAAGATTCGCGTGTTAGAGAAGCATTATTTCAGACGTGGCCTTGTATTACAAAGACACATCATTATTACAATTTGGTCCTATACAACGGAGCAAACATAAGCTGAATTAATATTTTTTTGTCAAAGCTAATTTGGGATCACATCGCAGGAGCGATGTCCTTGACGAACAGCCTAATTTTTCAGGCGTATGAAATTGTGCGTCTAAGCGGCTTTATCCCGCACAATGTATTTCTCAACTTAGACAGTTGAGGGTTAGTTCAAGATAAAATGGCGATTCAGTAAATCTACCATGCGGCCATAAAACTGTGGATAAGGCGGATCCTTTATAGTCGAGACATCGTCGTCAATAAAAATGACGTTGACTGTCATGAGCAGGGGTTCGATTCTCAGCCGCTGTAAAAATTGTGTGTACTTCATATTGCGAGGATGTAAAAAATCCTACCCGTTTCGTTCGAAATCGGCAGAATATTGTAGGTCTCCTTCATTTCTGGTAATTCGTTAGCAAGAATGCATGAGAGATGCAAGTTACTAGGTTCTGGAACTCTACGAGTTGTTGTATCCCCTTATTTATTTTAATTTTATTAGTCATAAATGTAAAAAAAATCGACTGTTTGCCTATCAAAATATTGAGGTTTTAAGAAAATTTAAATCTAAAAACAATTTTTTCCAAAATTTAAATACACAATAGTACCTATTTAAATTGTTTAAGATTTTAATCGTAAGAAAACTGAAGGGGTTTTTGTATGGTTACATACATGCAGTGTGCCTTCGAAGCTTCATATATTTCTGACGACGCTAGGTCTGGGTTCAAATCTCAGTCAAGGCAAAAAGTTTTTCGATTAAACTTGATAGTATAAAGGCTAAGCACCACTAATAAAGGAGTCTGATGATCGGCTTGGCAACCGTGAAATAGCTATAACTCCAGCCAAATAAGAACCCCCTTGGTGGTAGTTCATTCAAGTTGTTGTTGTAATATTCAAAAATTCGTAAGAAAATTGATTAACATTTAAATCTATAGAGTAGATTTTGAAAACATTTCTTTTTAATTTTGACAAAAAAATTTTATGGCAATCGCAGTTATTTTTGGTCTTTAAAAAAAAAAAACTTGTCGGAAAATCGGCGGAGCCATTTAATACACACAGAATTGCGGGACCCACATTTTTTAGCCTTTTTCATCATTGAATTATTGTCTGATCAAAATATCGAATTGGATTATTTGTATCGGAAGCTTTGATTAATATTAGAAGCTTTTCATCAAATATGTTTGTGTTCGTGATCAGAGAGAAATTGATATTTTGTTATTACTTTAATTTCATTTCAATTTGTTTTTTACAAGAAAACAGATATAAATTTCATGACAAACAACTCTACTGAACAACAAAAAAATCGAAATGGCTGGCACAGATGCATTTTTTTGTTTTGCTATATGTGCTAATGTATATTAGTTAAGATTTTGAAATTAGTAACTGTAAGGCCTTTCAATAAGCTATACAGGCATCTCCATCTTAATGTTTTGAAGCATTAATACCACTTAAGATATTCTGGCTAAGTTCAAGTTGTCCCTTATATTCTTGCAAGGGGTTCTAGGGAAAATTCAGCAACCGCAAAGCAACGTTCAAAAAAAATATTGCTTTATGTAAGCAATATGAAATGGTTGCTTTCATGAAGAACAGATATATAATCCTCCACCACTTTCAATAATATCATTCTAATTTGAAATGAAGGTCTTAGCTTAACGAAAAGAACAAACTAACCAACTGAAATCAACCAAATCGCCTCTCAAAGATTTAATCCCAATCACTCATTTTCAGCCTGTGGGATCTTCAAAAAAATTCCTGGCAACTAAAATCGTTTTAATTAGAAAATTTCAAAAAGCAATTTTCTTCCCGGAACTGTAAGCCTGTACCAACAAAAATATACATAATATGCCAAAAATAGTAATTATCTTAATCTTTTTAGTTTCTACCAAAGCCTTTTTGAAAGTATCTTGCTTGGTTACCTACATTGTGTACGCTTTAAAATTATGTCCATTTCTAAAAGATATCTTCAATATAAAAACGGAACATTTAATATCAATTAAGGTCTGGGAAAAGGTATCAAGAGCAAAAACTCTCTCATCAAAGCCTTTATGTTCATCAGCCATAGCCATTTTAAATTTTTATTCACTCATCGCATTGCGATGGCTTTTTCTCTTCAATCAAGCACACTACCAGAGGTAGCCATTAATTCAATTCCATACCATCACCTCTCACTGAATTACCACTAATTGTTTAACATTTTTCTTTTTTCTTTTGCAAATGAACTGCATCACATCGTTTAAAAAACAATATCACAAGTTCATATGCGCCAGGGCTAATGATCGTTGATGTGACCCCACATCCTAGGATAATCGCTCCAAGGTGAACAAAACAAAACGCCCCTTTAGACTTCGAACAAAAAAAAAAAAAAAAAAAAAAAAAATAACACCGCTTTATAGAAAGCCAAGGGTTCCTTAATTAAGTCAAATGATTTCTATTCCACAAGAAATCATTATTAAACTCGGCATCGTGGGGCTTTGTGCGTTTGATGATGATGCATAAACACACCTTTTGACGCATTAAATTGCTTAAAAGAAAAAAACAAGAAAAATATAAGAACCCCGATGAAACAAAAAAAACAATTATGAATAAATCACTTGGGATGACCCCAAGTGTAGCATCAGCCACTGCATCCACACTATCCACCATCATCTCATCTTTAGCAGCCATTCAGTGCGTGAATGGAGCGTGCAATTTCCACATAATTGCAATTTCATAATCCCTCAAACCAAGCGACTGATAATAATAATTATTATTATTCCAACTGTTATGACTGGTGGCTGCGGCGGCGCAGGAGCAGCAGCAGCATCAACACCACCACCGGCTCAAACGGCAGCAGCATTTAGCCTAGTGTGTCGCGCAAAAAGTGGCAACAAAGAAAAGGCTCCAACCTGAATGACCGCGACGCATCGATTTAGCAAACCGTGAGAGATTTGAACCCCCCTGCCCGTACTTGCAACATTTTCCTCCTGTGGCACTATGGGAGTCAAAAATATGAGGAAAAACTCATATCGCCATACAATATATGTACTGCGGTCGGCATACGATTATGTAGTAGCTATTGCCTATAAAGCTCATACTTTGTTTTAGGCTAAAACCAGGAGACATGCTGGAAACTAAGAAACATCATCGACGAGGACGTGGACGAGGACGAGTACGACGACGACTACCTGAACTGAAAATCTGACTAACAATGGACCATCTAAATATGGCATGGCACGCATTTGATGTAAATGCAAAGTAATATCGAGACACTGTGTACCACTTTGCAGGCGATATTGGGTTTAGCATTTTCCATCCCAACGCCCCCTATCATTTCGAGCAGGAACGTTCCGTAGGGAGGTGAAATTTTAATTTGAACTCAGATTTGTTATGTATAATTAAAATAAAGATTTAGGGCTTGTTTCTCAATGTGTCTTATCTCGCTCCTGATCCTTAAATTCAAACTCAGCCTTTCTTGCTGCATGGAAAGTGGGCTTGGTTTGGAGAATTGCTGTCCATTTGCTGAACCAATGGAGTCCACATGTTTTGACTTTCTCGTCTACATCTACATCTGAATAGACCTCATAGAGTTCACAGTTATATCTTCCACTCCATTGACCCCATACGAATAAAAAAAAAATATTACCTTATTTTATTCACAAAGATGTATACGCCCCTGGTTAATGACGATTTTCACATTGCCAAAACCAAATGGTTTCATTTTTGGTCTGGCGTTGGTGCCGCTTCTTCTCACCTCTTCTGTACTGTACAAACACAAGTGAACCGGGCGAACTACGCGTGTGGGCTGATCTTTGGCGAAATGAATGGTGCAACCAAATTCGGATCAAAAGAAAGGCTATGGGAAGAATTCCTTATGCAGCCGGGTGGACTGCTATCCATACGAAACAATGTGCTTTGAGAGGAAAAATATTAGTTGCACGCTCAAAATGAGAGTTTTTTTTTTAATCGAATCGAGTCGAGGCGCTTTCATCGTGCCCAGTGTGTATGGATATCAAACATAAACCTACTGATGCAATCTATCGATAGTATCGATGCACAGTCGATGCCACCACCACCACCATACACACATTGACTCAAAGTACAAGCAGGATGTGAATTATTGTAACATTTCTGCAAGGGATAATATGCACCCATTCAGGCTGTGTGGCAAAAACAGTGGCAACCACCAACAATAGCGATCACTAACTGTGGCTAACACACACCAGACACCGGTCTTCGATAGATAAGCGCCACAAGATAATATGCTGATTCGCATTAATAATGGATTATCACGAAATCGACTGGTCACACCATATGGAAATTATTATTATGCCAACATATTCGTTGGCCGTGTTGTGTCTGAGTGTTTGCTGAATTGGTCTAGGACCTCGCTTTGCCCACAACAACAAAAAACTGTTCAGTTGAGTCAGCGAGCATGAGGTGTTCATATTTTGTGCCTTATATTTTGCAGCTTTATTTTTTTTTTATTTTTTTGATTTTCGTTTCTGTTCGAGAACAACTGATGGGAAAAAAAAGAATCAGAATTCGTGTGGTTAATACACACTTCGAAGTGTTGGACAGTCGTGAGGTGGATTTTAATATTACACTGGTGCTGGAGGTTCAACGAGTTGCACGACATTCGACTTCTGAAATGTAATTTCACGAAAACGGAGTATCTACTCGAAGATACTAAGGGCTGGCTGCTGAGCCTTAGCCTTCGTCGATGGCAAGCAAAATATTGAAGTTATGCAACGAATTTGATGAAATCGAGTTCGATGCTCAGCTCTTTTGTTTTGTACTGCAGTCTACATAAATAGTGAAGTTTTGCGATGATTCTAATGAAATCAAGTTCGACACTCAGCTGTTTTGTTTTGTAATTTAGTCACACATAAATAATAAAATTTAGCAACGATTTCCATTAAACCGAGCTCGAAACTCAGCTCTTTTGTTTTGTATGGTAGGTTACATAAATAATACTGAAATTCAGCAACGATTTTTATAAAGCCACGTTCGGTGATCAGCTCTTTTGTTTCTTGAATTATTATTCCATATTATACCCACCTCTTTGAAGTGTCTTTCAAAAATCTAGAAAATTATTTCAATTTCACAAAAATCTAAATTAAAAATTATTTTTTTCATGTGTGGATATTCTCACCTAAAAATAGTATTCTTGTTGCAATTAACTGTTTTCGGTTTTCACAAAATTTATAAATTATTCAACATCTTCCTCATCCATAGTGCTGAGACCAAAAAACAAATACTCAATCACGAAGCACTAAAATCTAATGATTATGCCCTAATATGATGACGAGGAGATGTCTTGAGATGTTTCACCAATCTCAACGAATACACATTCAAGGAGTTCGTTGAGAAACAGGTAGTTTCGCTAGGATGTTGTTGCTAAAAGATTAACCTTTCTTTCGGAAATGGCAACGCATTTTTTGATTATTTTTTTGTTTCTATATGACTTGGTCATCGAATGCGCAAAGACTTACAGAAAAAAAAAAACTTAGCATATTGGCTGTAAATGGATTTCAAACCTTACCTAGATTATCTCGGTACTTTGCAATCGAATATTTACATTCGACGCGACAATAAATGGAAATGATTTCGAAAAAGAAAACAAAAAATCAAACAACAACATTTTTTTGTGTGTTTTGTTGTGTTTTTTTTTTTTTTATTAACGCTGATATTTTCTCCTATTTTCTGTCCAAAGTCATTTATGGTTAAGTCACGAAGGAATAATTTGTTTTATGTTAATGCGAACTTGGTAGCAAATGAATTGGAATTTAATTTGAGTCCATCTCTTTTTCTTCCTGCCATATAAGAGGACAGGAGTGTGTGAGGATTTTTTGTTGTTGTCATTATTGGTGTTGGTTTTTTTTTGTTTTTTTTTTGTTCTTCGAGGAGTCAGTGTATTTTGGTCGTAATGTCGGCAAATCGATGTGCAAATCCGAAACAGCAGCCAGTAAAGAAGTACTTTGTTTTTATTGCGGCATAGTGCAATGCTGGTATTCACCTTTATTCGATATAGGTACTCTATACTCATGTGTGGTATAGATACTAAGTAATCTCATGGTTGAATTGCAAATATTTTTTAGTCCACCTTTGGATTGTTTGTTTTAAAATTATATTTAGAGAATTGATTAAAATTCTTAAGCATAAAGGGACATTTTCTTGTTCTTATACAAAATATTCAAATTTGCATTTTAAACTTAGAAACTGTAAAAGTAAGTATATATGTATTTAAAGAAGTTGAAAGCTATACTACTTCATCTATAAACAAACATTTTGAAATTTTAAAAGGAGATCCATTGGCCTGAAAATTTTTGTATTAAATGTTTGTACTTCAAATCAAAAAGGAGAGTAGTGCTCAGCCAAAATTTTGGCACTACACCGTTTTTAGAGGAGATCTTCGACTCCATTCTAACTTCAATACGAATACAGTCAGAAACTTCAAACTCACAGTTTTTGCTGAACTGATTTAAGGCGCCTCACGATTTTCTCACAATTTCTTCAACTCTTCGGTTTTACTAGTTTCTGAGATATAGGACTTCCTAAATCGCACAAACCGTAACTGACTGACTCACTTACTGATAGATCGTCAAAAACATGTAGCAATTCGCGACACCCTAGAACCTTGCAACAACGCACAAAGGTAGGTCTTATTCTGCACACAAATAAAAAAATCGAAGATTTGGAAATTCCATTCATGGGACATGGCATCCACCCGAATTCAAAAAAAAAAATTCTTATATTTTATATGGAGCATTTCCGGTTGTTGTAGAACGACAATATTAATAGAGCGGTCTAGCTCTACAGTGGTATACACATGGTTTTTGTACAAATGATTTAGTTCTCTTTCTAAGCATTTATGTTGTTTTTTTTTGTGATAAAAATGTACTGGGCTGACAGTTGATCTTGCTACCGTCACACTTAAATCATAGTCGATCCGTTGTGATACCCTAGGAATTGTTTCTTCTACTTATTGAAACTTATGATAAATCCTATGCCATTCAAGCCTTTTAATGGTCATGTTGAGTCTCAGCGAGCTATAGCCTGAAATTTCGGAAAGTACTTCGAAGACATTGAAGGCGCGTCTGTCGTCAAATGATCACCTTGTGAAAAAGAGGTAAACGTCCTTTAAAGCCTGATTCTTTCCTTTACCCCTACTTGAGAAATCATTCCCCCACCAGACCGGTAGGACCATTTGGCTCCATGCAACGCCTGGATGAGTTTGATAAATAAGGATTGCTGAATAATTCGAGGAGGCTCTCCCTTTCCTCTAGAGAAATTTCCCAATTTTTGGCAGAGGTGGCCACATTGACACACTGAAGATCATGCTCATTGTAGGAGTGGCAATCGCTGCTCGCTGGTGTATAGGCTAAGTGCCCATTTTCAGTTTATTGCTGCTCCTACAAGAAATTCGTTCGTCGTTTCCGTTAATTTTAATTCTATAATTTCCGGCCTGGATCCTTTTCATGTCTTTTGACTGTGGCTGGAGGCGATTTCCTATCTCGTCACAGACTTCCTCCAAGTCACTGAATAAGTTTCTCCCTAGGAGCCTGTTTCTAAGATAATATGTGCGCTGGGCAGAGGTGGTGAGGAGTATTTTCATATATCTCTTCGTCACCGCATCCTCTGCATAAGTCGTCCATACTGAATTTCATCTTTTTTCATGTGGTAATTGAGTGGCTTGTGAGACTTTGAGTCAGTTGGATGATAATGTCGGTCTGACTATGTCGGTCTTTTGTTTGTTGAAACAAGGCCATTGTTTTCTTGTAAAAAAACAGGTATCGAGCGAGCTCTATCTCTTGTTTGTTGCAGCAAAAACCAGGGGTGTCGTTTCTTTAAGACCGAGGTATGAAATTTTTGAACCCAACACCCCATAAAACCCGGAGACCAAGCTATCCCCAAAGCTATTAACCTCACAAACCTGGGGCATAGCGAGGCCAAGCTCTCGGAGACGATGCCGTAAAAAATCCAAGCAGCTCTCCCCATAGCTATTAATCTCACAAACGGAGTTTGGCCTCTCTGCACCCCGGGTTTGTAGGGTTAACAGCTTTGGGCAGAGCTGCTTGGGTTTTTTATGGTATCGTCTCCGAGAGCTTGGCCTCGCTTCACCCCGGGTTTGTAGGGTTAACAGCTTTGGGAGAGGTAGTTGAGTTTTTTGTTTTGTCCATATTCTTAAATCTGGAATTCCATACCTGTTAAGGTTGCAGATATGTAAGTCTCCAGACCTTTCATAGAGGAAACGTCACCTTTGGCTAGAACTTTTCTCTCGATTACCTGTTTAAGATAATAGGGTGGGACCTGAACTGGTTGTGTCTGAATGATTGAGCTCAGATGTTGATCCTATTCTTGCCATTATCTGGAACACCATCACTGTGACAAGGAGCCCAACAGAGCCTTATGTTTAGCTTTGTACCAAAAACCCTTAGCTCTTCACGAAAGCAAGTTACAAGCTTCGATTTGATTTCAATGGCAGAAATCGCTTTTATTGTAGTTTGGCTATTAATGAAAAAGGTGATATCACCTTGTGGTAGTACCATCTTTGGGCAGCTTCCGTCACTGTCAGCTTGAAATACACTGTTGTAATCAGGAGGTCTGAATGAGCTTGCTATAGTCCAAGTGTTTCTGAAAATAACCCTGCACCAACACCCGTTTCCATCTTGGAACTATCGGTATATGTTTATTGCTATCATCGACTCGCAGGTTAATGGCTCATTGATTTGCCAGTCTAAACTAGAATACTAAACGGAATGTTAAATATAGTCACAGTATACTCGTACGTTATTTCCCATGTATATCTGTAGAATCTGTGCATGACATATGGCGCTGTGTCTCTAGCTATACCATTTTGACTAAGCTTAGTGCACTATTGGCTGCCGATTTTTGTAGGTATAAATATACCTAGGGGTCTCAAGTTAAGTATAGCTTCCAGAACCGTTATGGGGTGGACCTCATTGCCCCAGTGATTTCAATATATATAAATGTCATTTTGTATTCCTTGGTCATGATTTTAAGATTGGTAAGTTTGTCCAATGCATTTCACAAGACTACGTTGCCATGTGTCAGGTCTAACAATGGCCGTGTACATCCCCTCGATAATTTTTGGGCTTGATCCCAAGGTTTTACCAAATATCCTCTTGCAGGAGTAGGAAGCAAACATGGTTTTATTCGTTCTTTTTTTAATGTTGAGAATCCAGTTCAATTTCTTATCTAGCATATTTCGCATGATCGGAGATTTTGAGTTAACTCCCTTCCCTTAAGGGAATTTAAAAAGTCGGTAATTTCATTTTTTTTCGTAACAAGGCCCAGTTCGGTTTTTTTTTCAAGTTAACCGTAGTAGTCCTTGGCATAATGGTTAGTGCGTTGGACTGTCATGTGGAAGGTCTCGAGTTCGATTCCCAGCCGCTGCTAGAAAGTTTTTTTCAGGGGTGTACTGCCTACTGCCTCTTGCGAGGAATTGACAAATACTCCAAGAGTATCTCTTGTCGTGGAAAGTGCTGCTCATTAGCCGTTCGGAATCGGCAGAAAACTGTAGGTTCCCTCCGTTCCCTGGTAACACGCACACAGGAATGGTTGAGAGTTGTAAGTCACTAGGTCCTGGTTCAGTCCGAGCTGTTGCACCATCAAATTTATTTTTTATTTTTTTATATATTTTAACCGCTAGACTGAAGTCTTAAGTCCCTATTTATAAGGTATTCTCTATTTGTTCGTTGATTGCGGAGAGAAATTTATTATTCGCTAGATTCTACATCATCTGCATACACAACTAGGACTATGTATGTATTTAAGTCTCAGTACAACTGCGTTCATCACGGATATCCAGACAAGCGTAGAAAAGACCCCATCATTCTGGAAGTAGATACTTTAATTTGTACTCCTCC
Source organism: Chrysotoxum bicinctum (assembly GCA_911387755.1). NCBI lineage: Eukaryota > Metazoa > Arthropoda > Insecta > Diptera > Syrphidae > Chrysotoxum > Chrysotoxum bicinctum. The sequence goes on from OU426990.1 coordinate 41,143,524, forward strand.
TAGCTCTGAGTTGATCTGTCTGTTTTTAATATGCACATTATCCATCTGATGATTGTATAATGCGCATTAAGATTTACGAGCACTCCTTCCTTTCTTCAACCTCCTATTTTCAGACATTGTTAAAAGCTGCTTCAATGTCTAGAATGGCAGCAAGGGTAAAATCCTTGTCTTTGAGCGTTTTGATGACGCTGTTTAGTGCTGTATCACAACTTTTTCCTTTTGTATAAACATGCCGGACTGGAGATATGACTTCCAGCTCAATGTGCTGCGTATATTGTATGCCTATTAGTCTTGTTTTTAAGAGAAAAGATATGAGAGTAATGGGTTGATAACAGGTCAAATACCTTAAAAGTTCATAGGGTCAATTTTTGTTTTTAAGTAGGTAAAGTCTTCCTTTAAATAATTTTTTTTACTGAAAACTATTACTTACGTTTCCATCAAACATTCTCCCATTTGAATTTCTTCATTTCAGACGAAGCTTATTTTGATCAAAATTTCTATGAGCAAGCTCTTTTAAAATTTTAATAATACTGCATTTAAATTTTTCAAGACAAAAAAAAATATTTAAAATTAAATAAATCACCGCCCACATTTAGATGCAAATAAAACAAATTAATACTAATAACATCACATATTGCTTATAATTACTCTACAAACACAAACCTTTTATAATAAATTTATTTATTTAAATTTTAATTTGGCATTCTTGTTTCTTAATTGCCATGAACAGAATTAGTAGTTTAGTTCTTGTATTAATTTATTTCAATTTCAAAATCGAAAACAAAAATCCAAATGTCACATTAAATTTAAACGAAAAACAAATTGTTATGTTTCTTGTTGTTGTTGTTGTTTTGTCGATTTATGTATATAATAAAATTTAAACCTTTTGATAACTAATGACTCGAAATAACTTATTCCATTTTTGTTGTAATTTATTGCTAATAGGGTTGCCTATTCGTAAATGTTCCCACTTTGCTGTATATTCATTTAAAACATAATAAAAACATACTACTTAAAAATTAAGACAGTAGGTCTCTTTGATGAATTCATTTAGATTTTTATTGCAGCCATTTTCGTTAATAACAATTTATTTTCCAAAAGCAAAAACATTTTTAAATTGAATGAAACTATCAAAGTTAATTGGAATGGTTGTGTTATGGAACCTTTAGATGTTAATACATGAATTGTGATTTATATTTTATTGGTGGTGTTTTGAATTTCTCAATCAAATATCATGCATTATTTAGTTCTGGTCTGGGCGGGGAGATAAGAAATGAATTAGTGTCTTCTTAGTCAGTAAGACAGTAAAATATTTATGAGATCTTTAAAAAAACAAAGTGATTTAATTTATTATGTATAGCTAGAGGTTTTTTTTTGTGATTTTGATCCGGGATCCGACAGGAAATACTCAGATACAGTATTTTGAAAACAATCGGCATTAATTTGTTGTAAGTTTTTACTTATTTTCAAGATTAGAAAATCAAGAGACTGTATCGTTGGTTCTAGTGGTTTTGCTTTGAGGGAGAAATAGAAATGCTTAGGCTCTAGACGGCACTATGCTAAACGTAGCAACTTTACAGAAAGATTTTGACTTTAACAATATCGGGGTTGCCGATTTAAAATGATTTTTTTAAAAAGGGAACATGCTTAAAAGCTTACACATACAAATTTTGAAAAAAAAAACATTATTTCCTTTTGAAAATTCAATACATTGAAAAAGGACAAACGATACATTTTTGAAATAATTCCTTCTAATGTATATATCATTTTAAACTAAAAATTTGCGTATCAATTTTTGTATACAAATTTTAAGGAAAATTCAGTACGTCTGTGTATCTGTTCCTTAACCTACAACGCTCTTGTGTAATAGACTAAGAATTTTTTTAATTAATGTTATAAGAGAAAAATGTTCATGAAACTAATTTTTGAAACAATTTTAGCAGTAAGAGATAAAAACAGAATGCCATATGTGATATTTTAAGCAAATATACACTTAAGCAAGGAAAAAAAAATTTAAGAAAATATTTTGGTACGCCAACTTTAAGTCTTTAGTATTTTACGAAGAAAAATTTAATTTGCAGGAAAAATATTGACCCGTTTTTGAAATATTGAATTTTCAAAAACAAAAAATCCCTCTCCAAATCTGTTTCGTCCAATAAAATACCTACACAAAAAAATTACTAAATGAAACGTTTTTTTCGTTTCCTGAACAATTTTAAAAATGTCGCTTAATAGTTACATTCTTACGGGAAGGTATCGATATTATAAATAATACGAGAACCGACTTTTTAATAATTTTAAAGGACATAAACCATACTTTAACGTTAAAGAGCTCATCTAACTTTAACAGCAGAAACTAGCTAGTTTATTTCGTAAACGTAAATTTGCTTAGGTTCTGTTTTAAAACCCGCATTAGTAAGAAGAATTGTCTTATACGTGTTTAAAATTATGAAAAAGTTAGACAAAGTCTCCAAGCTAAGCGACTGCGTTAAGTAGAACCAATTTTATTCCTTAAGCGAGCAACATTTAAAATTTTGCGCTAATTTTTTTAAAGGTCTTAGAAGCTTCCCTATAAAATATTTCACTACTATTTGTTATGCCAATAGTGAGAAATTCGAAAAAAATGCTTCTGTGGTAGGTACAGTCAGTATGTCTTAATTTTAATTTTTCTTATCGAATTATTGATCGCATAAATTAATTAAAAGAAAAATAAGTCGCAACTAAGAAATGTTATCGAAATTCTAGGAGCCGTTTTCAAGAAAAACACGCTTTTCGAAAACTATTTTGTAACGTTTGCATAATGAGTACGGTTAATCTTAGGTAAAATAAATTTTTTGTTCTCAAATCTTGTAAAGTGTAGTAAAAAACTTATAGCTGCTAAATTTTAAAAAACTTGAGCATGGTGTTGTCGAAATATTGAGTTTTCAAAAAAAAAAATTATCTTTTTTTTAAAAAATCCAAAAAAAAAAAATGTGTAGAAAATACAAATACACAAAACTATCGAATCTTTTGGGGAGCCTTGGCATAAAAAAATGATAAATAAAATGCACGTCTGGGTCGCACGAACTTGCTCCTATGTAAACGACTAAGAATTTCAAAAATGAATGTTATTAGAGAAAACTGTTCTTAAGGGTAAAATTCATTTTTTTAATAACTAAAACAGTTGGAGCTTAGCATGTGTTTTCAGCAAAAATTATTTTATGCAAGAACAAAATTATAATTCGTTGTATTGGTTTGGTAAAAAATAAGCTTTTATATGCCTACAAAATTTTTAAAACATTTTAAAGAAAAAATTTTAAGTGTTTATTAATTTAATGAAATTAAATTTACAAAAAAAAAATATTGATCCGTTTTTGAGATATCGAATTTTCCAAAAAAAACTAGATTCTTTTTTCAAAATTCAAATATATATTATTTTTCAAAGTCTTGAAATGCAATGTTTTTGAAACATTTTAGAAGAGTGCCTACAAATTCGCAGAACCGTTTCCGAGCAAAATACGATTTTCGAAAACCACTTTTTAACTTTTGTATGGAGGGTACCGTTATTTTTAGATAAGATACATTTTTTTCTCATTTCTTCTAGATTATGTTAAAAAACTTGTAATTATCAAGTTTTAAGAAAATCGATCATGGGGTTTTCGAAATATTGAGTTTTCAAAAAAAAAAAAATTGAAATTTTTTTAAAAATCCAAAAAATTATTTTTTGAAAATTTGAATTCACAGTAACATTCGAACTATTGGGGACTTTTAGCAAAAAAAAAATAAAATGATCAAATCCTTCGTACTGTTTTTGAAAAAATCAAAAAAAAAATGGTTCCAAGAGGGGCGTACCAAAAATAACAAATTTTGGAAAAATTTTCTAAATGAAATTTTTTGAAATTTTGTTTAAAAAATCTGTGGGAAAGTTTTTGAGAAAAAAAAATGTTTATAAAATTTCGAAAGAAAAATCGTATGGCAAGTACCGTTATTTTGTGTCTTAAGAAAAAAAGAAAAAAAAAAACGTGTGGGGGAAAAAAAATCAAAACGACATCTACCAAGCTTAACGAAAATCGGCCGAGCCGTTTAGGCTGTAGTCGAACCGAACAGACAGAATTGCGAGACCCACTTCTTTGGTCTTCGCTATCATCGTAATGTCAACTTTGATCAAAATCTCGAGTTCGATTTTTTTACGAATGCATTACTTGCCTTATAGTGTTATAGTATGTACCTATAAGTCGCAAGTAAAAATTGTTTTATGGGCAATACCGTTGATAAACTGTTTTTAGAATTTTTTCCAACCATTAGATAGGTTTTTCTATATGATTTGTTTTATTTCCTGTGCACATTTTTGAAAAAAAATTTAATTTTATATAATTTCTAAAAAAAAAAATTATATGGTAGGTAACGTTATTTTTAATTAAAAAAAATCCATTCGGTAAAAAAAATAGAAATACTATCAACAAAAATGTATACAATATTATTTCGAATTCAAAAGAGTTTCTGCATGAAAATGTTAGTCAAACTCGTTAGAGTAGTTATTAAGAATGTCGAAAATCCAAAAACCATTTCGATGACGGGTACTGTTAATAACAAAAAGCATTGATTTTGAAAACTTAAAAAAAAGTATTTTTTGAATTAAAAAAAAATATTAATTTTTGTTGAAAATTCGATATTTCAAAACTGGACCAATATTTTTTTTGGAAATTTAATTTTTATTCGTATAATAATAAAAACTTTTTTTCTCAAAAATGTTTTAAAAATTTTGTATATAAAAGCTTATTTTCTTAATCTTAATATCTTTTGTATTGTAAATAACGGTATTCACCATACAATCATTCTCATTATCATCAAAACGGATTTAAATGAAATTTTTAATATCGCAAACATTTTTTTTTTTTTTGACTTTTTGAAAAAGAAATAATTTTTTTTTAAATTCTGGCATAAAATAATAATTAGCTCTAATGTTAAAAATGCATTTATCATAATATTTTACTATTTTTTTTTTAATTAACGTACCTAATAATAATAAAAATAAAACTCAATAATAAGTTTGCGGAAAACCCCATACATTTTATGATAATTGGGAAAACCTTGAACGTGTAAAATTTAAAAAAAAGGGTTTTTGAAGCGGGTAGTTAATTTTTATTTTAAATTAAATTTTCAGTTGCATATTTTTTATAAATTAATTTTTTTCTTGTAATTTTTAAAAGAAAATGTTGAAAACTTATTTTCTTAAGAAAATGTTATAAACAATTATACTGTTTACACTTGAATAAAGTCATATTTGCTTTAAAAATCACATGGCATTCTAGATCTAACTACTAAAATATTGGTTTTAGCCGTTTAAGAAATTAATTTAGCTTATTAACATTTTTCTATAAAAATATTAATTTTGAAAATTCTAAGTCTCTTAAACATGAAATGTTCTTGAACATTCCTACCTTAACATTCACTATCTCAATAAACTCCATTTTTACTTGCGTCTTATAGGTACTATAAGGCAAGTTATGCATTCGTGAAAAAAATCGAATTTTTAAAAAAAACTTCAAATTTTTTTTTTCAAAACTCAATATTTCGAAAACTCCATGCTAGATTTTTTTTAAACTTGATAAATAATAGTTTCTCAATATGATCTACAAGATGTGGAACAAAATTTTTTATTTTACCTAAAAATTAAGGTACCTACCATACAAATGCCAAAAAATTAAAAAAAAAATGGTTTTCAAAAATCGTATTTTTCTCGAAAACGGCACCTAGAATTTTGATAAAATTTTTTTTCTTTCAATTAATTTTTACGATCTTTAATTTAATAAAAAAAATTTTGAAATTAAGATATTACAGCTTGTACCTACTATAGAACCATTTTTTCGAATTTTGAATTTCTCATTATCCACATAACGGATCTTAATGAAAATTTTTATAGAGAAGCTTCTAAAAAGTCTAAAACACATTGCATTTCAAAACTTTAAAATAAATATTTTTTGAATTTTTGAAAAAAAAATCTATGTTTTTCTTTTTTTTTTTGAAAATTCGATATCTCCGAAATGGGTCAATATTTCTTTTCGTAAATTTAATTTTTATTCGAAAAATAATAACAAATTTAAATTAGCGTACCAAAATTTTATCTTAAAAAGCTTTTAAAAAGTTTGTATATAAAAGCTTCTTTTAAAGAAACCACTACAAGGACTTATAATTTTTGTTCTTGCATAAATTCATATTTGCATAGCATTCTGTTACTACTAAAAGAATTTAAAAATTAATTTTATCCTTATGAACAATTTTCTCAATAACATTCGTTTTTAAAGTTCCCAGTCGATTACATAGGAGCAAGTTCGTGCGACCCAGTCGTGCATTTTATTATATTAAGGAATACGATTTAGATTTTTAAGGTTATTTTTAAACTTGCTTGCTTTGGGTTAGAATGTTAAAAACAAACTTGAAGAGGAATTTATTGGCCAAATAAAATTATTTATAAAGTCGTTTCACACAAAGTGAGACAAAAATATTGTCGACCCAATTTTTCCGTTTTATCATATTTTAATCTCAAGATGTTTTCGACATTTTCCAGTGTAAGAATCTTTAAAATGTCAATCTTTTCTAAAAAAATCAAAGCAACAACTTTTTTTTTTAGTTTTAATTAACTTAACAAAACTTTCCCAGATAATCAAGTTGAAATGATCTGAGGAAACATAACCAAAACAAAATCTAAACACAAGTAGCACTAATTCGTATCAACACACTTGCGTGACTGCATCAACTTAATTAGGTGACACTTTATACAACATGTGTTCTATAACACCAACTTTGACCACAAATTATGAGCGACATCTCTTTTTAGAAGGAGAAATGGAAGACAACCAATCACGAAGGGGTCATCTTGTTGTTAGACGAAGGAACAATCTCTTTACGTAGATAGCGTGATGGCTGTACGTTCTCGACAAAAGTGTAACATGGTATAATTTCAATGAAACTCCAGCGACACAGTGTTAAACCGTGGGATCATTTTTGTCGCCAGAAATGTTAGGTCTCCCTGCCGGATACTTTACATATTTCGACTTCATTAAAAATTTTGTTGAACTGGACCAGCATACACATTTTCGTCTATTTCTTTCTATTGCATGTGAAAGATGCGTTAATAGCTTTTTCTTCGGGTGCCAGTACGTAAGTTAAGGAGGAAATCCAACTATTCACATCTCAAGACTACAAACTACTACGCGTGTTAACCTCCTGCAATGTGCCTGGCAAGTTGCAAAGAGAATTATGACTGTCATCAAGATTGGACTGTTAAGCTGACATAAACGCTACACAATCGTGCGCTTATGTGTCGAAAGAAGTGTGTCCATTATACGATGCTGACCAAGACCATGAACTGCGCATCCCTCTTTAGTTGAGAGTCTTTTAAACTCACTCATCAGCAGCAGAGAGTTATACTATCGCACAGTCAGCGGGTGGTTGAATCAGCAGGTTGTCCTTAAGTCAATTTGCACACAAGGGACAGATCGTAGGAAAACCACAGGTTCACATTGAAGTAGAAGGCACCTTTTTGGGGAATCCACTTGGGAATTCTGAAAGAATGAGAGAGCAAAAGATTCTAGTTCATAATTTTGTTGAAAATAAACTTTTGGAATGTAATGTGTCTCACAGGAAAGGGGTCAATATGTTATTAGAATTAAAGGATTCCTAAAAGGTACAAGACCTCTGAATCAAGTTCTTTTTTTAGACAAGCAGAAATATGGAAAGGGGGCTAAAAAATTAAATGTGATTTGTGAGAAGAATAATTGAGGCAATTGTCACTGCAAAGCTTCAGCCATTGATGAACAAATTTAAAATTTGATTACCTTTAAAACTGCTCGGTGCCTAGTTAGCTGCCTCCAGTTACGCACTTCAAGTTTGGTTCATCTCGTTCTCCACTTGGTTAGGTGTAAAATAACTTATAAAGAAATTAGACACAACTGGATGAACTGTTTGCTTCATATTACTTTATTCCTTCTAAGCTTGACTTTTAAGACATTTTCTTGATCAACACAGTGTGAAGATCAATTTCCAATTTGACACATTACTGCGTTTCAGTGTTTCAATGAACAACAAGGATTGCCAGAGACATGAGAGACCCCCTAGAAAGATGACAGTCCGGGAGTAAAAAGGAGATCAACACTGAAAGACAAGCATTCGAAATTAACCAGAATACCAGAGTCGGGTTCTCATAAATCCCAAGACATGCTTTAATGCTTTTCATTGGACTGAAAACTTTGTATCGGATGCACATGGCAATGGTCCTTATCCTTACGATGATGTTTGTCCCATGTGTGATGTGGACTCCATGCGATCATTTGGACATCCTAACCGCTGTGTTTAAGGTGATGCCCTCCCTATTGGTTTATGATCGCACATGGCATATGGTATGTCTAGAGACTTCGTCGCTTTTCTGGGTTCTATCATTTTACGATTTAGTTCGGGCACACTCAAGACTCAAACTCAACCCCTTCGCCATCGTATACGAGAGTATGTGTACCCCTTAAAAACTCCCGTAGTGTACATCTGTTTTATTACCTAGCCATGATCGTCTATCATTATTGGAAATCAGCTTTCTTCGTGTGGTTGGTTGTCGTCGTCTCGTCGTCATCGTCGTTGGCCCACCACCGACCGATCGCCGCCGCCGCCGACCGATGACGCGACGACGCGATGATCGTAGGGACATTTATTTGGCAGCAATCAACAGTCACATAAATGTTTTCGACTTGTCGCTTTTTATCCGATAATAAAAACGCAGCGTTGCATTGTTGTTGCCGAAGTAGTCGATTCCATTGGATCCGATGATGACGATCGACGGATCGATTCGGTACTAGTTTACACACACTGTCAGTTTGACATTGTTCAACATGATTGATGGGCTGTGAACCTTGGCTGAACTGCCTCCCCCTGCCGACGACGCGGGTTACAGTAAGCTAAAAACCCGAGTGTGATTTGTAAATCTTTGTTATTTATTGTATTCGGCTCTGATGGCGGATTTTTCTATGAATAATAAATGAAAACAGAGCTTAGCGCCTACGCTTTGACAACAATAAGTCGGTAGGTCGATTGGCATTGTTAATAATTTGTGGCAAGAGACACATAAGCAAGCTCGAACTGGCAAAATTACTGCATTTCCAAGCCAAGTTGAATTAATCTCGACTAGCACCCGCTGCGCTGGGTCGTAGGTGTTAATGTGGACTGACATGAAGTAATTGTTTAATTGAGTTCGCAATTTTCCAATGAAATAATTCATGTTAATTTTTTTTTTGTTTTCTTTAAATTTATTTTATTTAATGCTAATCACAAGAATTCAGTGTGGGTTTATTCATCGGCCGAACATTTGTCATTTGAGTCTTTGGATCTAGGTATGGTTTTTGTTAGAAGTTTAAGATGGGAGCGAGCAACGATGTCCTGGGTAATATAATCTGTTAGAGATTTTGTTTAAGGAGAATAAATATGTACATGCAAAATTTAAGTTATGTATATTTTTAACAATATGGAAAATTATCAAATAGAGAAGTTCTCTTACCGTGTGCCAGTTTAAATGTGTGTTCAGGAGAGGATAGTGGAAAACTTTTCTGTTTAGATGGCAGCAACTAGGAATCGATTCCGGACCTTTGGCATGACTTTTTTGAGTTACATATTTGTACTTAAATTTATTTAAATGAATTTTGTTTTAACCGGTAAAGTGAAAAAATCTATAATCTGCAAGATTTTTCTAGCGGGAAGTCGAAGACTTTTAAAATACCTAACGAAAAGTTGTTAGTTTTTTTTTTAATAAATTTTATCTCTTTCAAATAATATAATAAATAAATAAATTCGGTGGTGCAACAGCTCGGAGTGAACCAGGACCTAGTGACTTACAACTCTCAACCATTCCTGTATGCGTATTACCAGGAACGCAGGGGACCTACAATTTTCTGCCGATTCCGAACGGCTAATGAGTAGCACTTTCCATGACAAGAGATACCTACTCTTGGAGAATTTGTCAATTCCTCGCAAGAGGCAATGAGCAACGATATTTTTCAATTTTTGGAAACATAATTTATCAGGAAGTAGCAGTGAAGCAGTGAACTCTCTAGAAAGAATCAACGGTGGTGTTTCCAGTTCTATCTTGGCCAAACTAATTAATGATCAACTTACACGAGTTAAATTGACATATTTATAGATTGAGGTCCGTAAGTATTTTCAGTTCTAGCCAGTTTTTTGGAAAAGAGACGGTGGGGGATAACACCATTATGGGCAAACAGCAGCTCTCATATCTACATAGCGCACTATTTTGATTCTTCGGCCTATTGTTCTAAGGTTTAATCAAGGACCCTGTCTATAACCTCAAATGATATCCCCCTGAGAGTAAGTTATGTGAGAATTGGAGAGGATCTGACAGCCCATGTGGTGTTCAAAAGCTTTGGTGTGTCCTAACAGGTTATAAGGCAGATAAAATACTGCAGAAGATACGAAGCGTTGGTGTATAGGACCAGGTGTGATGAAAAGAAAAAATACGTCAATCTAGGATACAAAATCGCACATATTAGGAAGCGGATTAATCATTGTAAATCGGCTAAGATTATAGTTATTAACTTTGGGAAGCTCCCAGACCGAGCTTGTTCGGAGTACTATATCGAAATTGTGCCTGTGAACTTCTATGCTTAGGTTGGAAAAGAAGTCTACAATAGTTGGTAAAAATAGCCTAACCAAATCGACCATGTGCTCATGGACCAAAGCGACGTATTCGATATCCCAAACCTACTTAGTTTTTGAGGAGCAAAGGTAGAAAAAAGAAGAAGTCAGATGAAGAAATTCGACATTGGACGTCTTAGCATACATGAAGTTGTCAGAGTCTAAAAGGAGCATCTAAGCAAGAAGTTCTTTGCTATCACCGATCACAGATGCCTCCGGTAGTCAGGGGGCCTAGAATTCCGATATCATCAAGCAGGTCATCAAGATGAACATAGACTAGTCCAGATACAAAATCCGTGATAAAATCAGGAGAAAAGTATCGATAAAGGAGAAAAGAGAAGAAGAAGATCCCCCGTCTCACAGCTGAAGGAGGTAACAAGGTCTTGCCATCGAAATAACACGGAAATTTTGCAAAAAAAATACAAGCCACTAGATTCTGGTCTTATAATACTGAAATGCAGACTTTTCAATACGGTGATGGTAACCCAACCACCGAGCCATAGGAAATAGTAGATGTTTTCAGTCATTATTTTCAGCACTCTTTAAATCAAGACGAGCTAGTAATACGCAAGACGATAATCCACTTTCAACCAAAGGAAAATAAGTCTAATCATCAAGTATAGAAGAAGTAGACTTAACTATAAAAAAGATTCTGTTCAACAGGACCACAATATCTGTTGTATTACCGATAGAGGTCTTCAAAAACCGATTTGATGTTTAATCAACAAGGTATGGGTGGTAGTGCTATATCACAAGACTAGGCATTAGCTCAATATTTCCCTCTGTGCTCTGTGAGTGTCTTAATCATTTTAGCAACACTATAGTCAACAAGTACCAGAGAGGATTTCGATCCGACAGACAAATAGTAGCCAAATCTTCACATTAAACTAATCTGGGAACGCCAATCGAAACTCACCATCTTTTCATTGTGTTCAAACTCGTATATGATAGCATTTATCGTCAGTAAGTCTAAATGGTAATTTCAAGACTCGGATTCTCAGAAAAACTGATCCAGCAGTGTCGTGCGACATTGAAAAATAAATAGGGAAATACCTTCTCCGAAGAATTCGGAATATGATTCGCTATTACTTTCTTTGTACAAACTCGCTGTGAAGTATATGTTGTGCAAGTTGGCCGTTAACACCGATGGCACTATTTGCAACAAATCTCTCAAACTCTTTAAACTCAAATACGTCCACTAATAAGGACAAAAGTACATTTTTGGTAGGAGCAACCTTAGGGTTCTTTGGAAGAGTTTATTTACCTTGGAGCAAATATTAATTCCATGAACGACCCCTAATGGAGATCTGACGGAGAATTAGCCTAGGAAACCGTTCTTACTCGGGCTTGAAAATAGAAAATGGGTTAAAAATTCCTCACGCATAGGATGAAACGGTTCTCCAGACGTTTAAACTCCCAGACCTCATTTACGGCGCTGAAGCTGAGTGGTAAAGGATAAGCAGACAAGAAGAGCTAGGTACTCGTACTATCGAAAGAAAAATTCTCTGAGGAATATAATTAGAGAATAAGATGCAAACTATAGGAGCTGTACCAAAATGTGGATGTTATCCAATTAAACATAACATCACGGCTGCGGCTGTACATTTTCGCTGCTACATGAAGCAAATGACCAACAGTGCTTCTGCTAAGGGAGTCTTCTAATGATAGTCCTTTGGGTTAGGTGCCGGTGACGGAAGCGGCTTAAAGACCAAGCTCTTACAAAAAATTAGAGGTATTGCCACTTGCGGAGAAGTGAAAAGTCTACCAAGAGTGTCTCTTATAATGAAAAATTCTTCTCGTCTTAGCCGTTCGACCTCGACAGAAAATTGTAGGTACTCTCCATTTCTGCCCACAACATGTTCGCATAAACAGTTGAGAGTTGTAAGTCACCAGGCCCTGGTTCTTTACGATCTTTTCTGTATGGTTTAAAATTTAATTTATTTACCTTCATATTTCACCATTAGATTAATTTCCTGAGAACCGCATGATCTCTTTTTTTTTCAACTCACATGTACTTCATGTATTATTGACCTGCCATATTAATCATCAACTAATTTCCTTATTTCGCAGGCCAATTTATTGAAACACACAGAATACATCAATAAATAATTCCAAATTAAATCCCTCAACATCGTCGGTGGTCAGAAAAAAAAAGAAGAAAAACCTCCAAGATTGTTTACAAATGTGTCCAAATTGCATGTTAAAAACGCCATAAGGTGTATAATGACTTCTTCCGCAAACGCCTCCAGCAGACACTCGACTCCATCAATCGAAGCCATCGGCACACATTATATCCCTTCCCTTCCTATAATGCCTTAATTTCCTATTCTCGATTCGGGTAGAATAACAATACAAACAACTCAATCGTATTTTGAATTCGAATGCTATGTCCCAGGTACCTACCCTCATCTGTAACACTTCGAATTTCGCACAGCGGAAGATACAAAATAATTACCCTCAATATTTGTCTAATTTCCTCTGCCCATCATCCTCATCTTCCGCATGATGGGTGGCTGATATGATACATATCTTACCTAACCTAACTCACTCCGCTCACAGGATCGCACACTTATTCCTGTCTGTAATTTAGATATCTTAAAGGTCCTCGATGCAGTCAGAAAATTATAGGGTTTGCTGCATATCGTGTTGTGTTGGCAATAGTTATATATAGATTGCCCAATGCCCATGCCCATCTGGTGGATGTCCTAATTATATTTAGGGCAATTTGAAATGTGTGATTGATTTCGTGTTTGGTTCCAATTCAAAAGGTCCGAAGACACGTCCTTGTGCGTTATCAATGGAAAGGAATTAGGAACTAAGATTTCAATAGAGAAATAAATATTGATGTATTTGAAATTTCATTTCTCAATGTCCTCAGTTTTTCAACAAGAACTTCCACTTTGGGTTAAGAGGCTAAAAATTTAAAATATTGTTATTTAGTTTTTTTGGATAAAAGGGTTTTTGTTTCTTAAACTTGTAAGTACATATTGAAACATTTGGATTTTTTTTTTCAATAAACAAACTTTTTAAGAGTTTTAGCAAACAAAAGTTGATTAAAATTTTCAGTCTTTTCTTAGATGTTGCCTTTGATAGGGTTTCACACTTGGGATTTCAGTACAAACTGCATAGTGACCTTCCCAGGCAGTACTATACAAATTCCTGAAATCCTATGTAACGTACAGACTTATAAGAGTACTGAAAGTTTTTTTGCGACCTTTAGTCCAAATGCGTTTCGCCCAGGTACGACAGTTGGGCTCATCAGTTAGATGCTGTCGTACCCTTCTAAGACGCAAAATATTAGTCGATGGTTATCAACACAATATAAAATTTACAGCATGAATACAATGTAAATTATATTATTCTAGGGGAATTTGGTCAAATTCAGACACCTAGAAAATGACGCCCGTGGTCTGGCTGATTTAAGAAGAAGGAAAAACGAAAAATAAGTTTTTGTTTTTGTTTTTGTGGACTGTATTGATTAAATCAATTGAAAGTTTTTTTGCGACCTTTAGTCCAAATGCGTTTCGCCCAGGTACGACAGTTGGGCTCATCAGTTAGATGCTGTCGTACCCTTCTAAGACTAAAGGTCGCAAAAAAACTTTCAATTGATTTAATCAATACAGTCCACAAAAACAAAAACAAAAACTTATTTTTCGTTTTTCCTTCTTCTTAAATCAGCCAGACCACGGGCGTCATTTTCTAGGTGTCTGAATTTGACCAAATTCCCCTAGAATAATATAATTTACATTGTATTCATGCTGTAAATTTTATATTGTGTTGATAACCATCGACTAATATTTTGCGTCTTAGAAGGGTACGACAGCATCTAACTGATGAGCCCAACTGTCGTACCTGGGCGAAACGCATTTGGACTAAAGGTCGCAAAAAAACTTTCAATTGATTTAATCAATACAGTCCACAAAAACAAAAACAAAAACTTATTTTTCGTTTTTCCTTCTTCTTATAAGAGTACGATAACCCCTTAAATTACTTGTAACTGAAGAAAATTAAAGCCGCTGTACCACAAGGAATTGTACTATGACCAACTCTGTACTTGTTATTTTTTACATACGATTGGGATATTCCAGTGGACATCGGGATATTCCAGTAGGCATCGGCGCTTTTATGGTTATCTTTGTTGGTGATACATTGTTTATGGTTTCTGGAGATGTATCACAGTTCTCTCCACTTCTTTCCCGCTTGTGCTAATTTCTCTTCGATAGTTAATCGTTCTTCGCCAAGTATTTCTCTGTTGGCTTAATCGTCTGCCTGTCTATGTGAGTGGGTTTTTTTTCGCCCGCAATGCATATGTAACCTTTTCGAAACATGTGGCCAATCCACTGCCATTTACGTCTTCGTAAAAAAGAGTCAATGGGTTTTTCACCTGTTATTGTATCTAGTTCATCAATGGAGATACTATTTGGCCAGAAAATCTTTTGAGTATCCCAGATATTTATCAACTCACGAACGTTTGCAGGGATGTGATTTTATAAGTGCTGCATCTATAGAGATGAATGTATTCAACATTTATAGAGTTCTGTCCATATTTTGCACCGCATTCCAACGGCAGTCTTTATATATAAACAATAGTTCAGTTCCACCATAGGTAGAGACAATACTCCATGAAATTGAAAATTCTATACCATCTATACCGGTAAGGTTCCAAAGCTGAACTTTATTATTCGTGCCATATTAATTTTAAGCCCCAAGATTTCAACTTCTCTCTCTAGCTTTGCTTGCATTTGACGGAGATCCATCGTGCCATGATGGTTACGTCATCTGCGTAGTCCTTATGATTGAGTTTATATTGCAGAGTCCATTGAATTCCTCCATTTCAAGTTGACGAATCTGC
Source organism: Chrysotoxum bicinctum (assembly GCA_911387755.1). Classification (NCBI taxonomy): domain Eukaryota; kingdom Metazoa; phylum Arthropoda; class Insecta; order Diptera; family Syrphidae; genus Chrysotoxum; species Chrysotoxum bicinctum. The sequence goes on from OU426990.1 coordinate 41,159,047, forward strand.
GTGCACGAAATCGCTTATCACCAATATCGAGCAGTTTTGATGATAATATACAGCCTTGTCTGATCCCACTTTGGATTTCAAACTTCTCTGACAATCCCGTTTCATATGACATATAAATCTACAGCATGACGTTTCACTTGCGACTTATAGTAAAGGCAAGTTATGCATTCGTAAAAAAATCGAACTCGAGATTTTGATCAAATTTGACATTACGATGATAGAGAACACGAAAAAAATGGGTCTCAGAATTATGTCTGTCTGTCTGTTCCCCAACAGCCTACACGTCTCGGTCGATTTATTCTGTTTTTTTTTTTTAAGACCCAACATAACTAATTTTTTTCGAGATTTTGTAAATATTTTTTTTTCTCAAAAAAGTTATTTTAGATTTAAGAAAAAAAATTAAAATTTTCTTATTCGAAAACTCCATGCCCGATTTTTTTAAACTTAATCAAGAAAAGCTTCTCAATATTATCCAACAGATGTGAGAAAAAAAATTATCTTACTTTAACGGTACACACCATACAAAAATGTTAAAAAAGGATTTTCGAAAAACGTATTTTTCTCGAAAACGGCGGCGCACAGTGGAACGAAAACATGAAGAGTGTACATAAAAAAACTGTTCTATATACGAGTATAAAAGAGGCGACAATTTTCTATGCATATCAAATAAAATTTTTTTCCAAGAATGAAAAAAAATGCACGACTGTGTCGCACGAACTTGCTCCTATGTAACAGACTAGAAATTTTAAAAACGAATGTTATTAGAATGTTAAATTCTTTTAGTAGTAAGAGACAAAAACAGAATGCTATGCAAATATGAATTTATGCAAGAACAAAAATTATAAGCCCTTGTAGTGGTTTCTTAAAAAAAAGGTTTTCTATACAAATTTTTTAAAAGGTTTTTAAGAAAAAAATTTGTTTTTATTATTGTACGAATGAAAATTGAATTTGCAAAAAACTTATTGAGCCGTTTTTTAAATATCGAATTTTCCAAAAAAAAAAGTGATTTTTTTTTTCAAAAATTCAAAAAATATTTTTTTTAAAGTTTTAGACTTTTTAGAACCATCTCTACAAAAACTTTCATTAAAATCCGTTATGTGGATAATGAGTAATTCTAAATTTGAAAAAATGGTTCTATGCTTGGTACAAGCTGTAATATCTTAATTTCAAAACTTTTTTTTATTAAAATAAAGATCGTTAAAATTAATTGGAACAAAAAATTTATTTATCAAAATTCTAGGCGCCAACGTTTTCGAGAAAAATACGATTTTCGAAAACCATTTTTTAACATTTGTATGGTGGGTACATTTATTTTTTATGCATCTTGTAGATTATGTTGAGAAACTTTTATTTTTTATGTTTAAAAAGAATCTAGCATAAGGTTTTCGAAATATTGAGTTTTGAAAAAAAATTTTAAATTTTTTTTAAAAACCAAAAAAAAAATTTTGAAAATATGAATACATAATTCTATTTAAGTTTTTGGGGAGCTTTAGCAAAAAATGATCAAAATCGGTTGTACCGTTTTTGATAAAATCAAAAACAAAAAAAAATTGTTCTTTGGGGGGTACCATCAATAACCATTTTTCGGAACATTTTTTTCAACTAGTACCTAGCTTTAACTAAATGAAATTTTTTTGTATCTTTTTTTTAAATCTGTTGAAGAGTTTTTGAGAAAAAAAAAATATTTACAAAATTTCGAAAAAAATGTGTATGGCAGGTACCGTTAGTTTTGGTCTTAAAAAAAAAAATAAAAACGTTTTTAGTCTTCGCTATCATCGTAATGTCAACTTTGATCAAAATCTCGAGTTAGACTTTTTTACGAATGCATAGCTTGCCTTAAAGCACCTATAAGTCGCAAGTAAAAATTATGTGTGATATTATAGACATGGACTATATTTTTGTAACCAAAACTTTTTGTGGCAAAATGTTCTCAATAGTACCTGTCATAGAATCGCTTTTTTGATTTTCCACTTTCTCATTAACGGATCTAACGATTTTCACCAAAAATTTTCAAGAGGAGCCCCTTCAGTTTAAAATAATATTGTTTATAAAAATATGAAAAAAAAAAAAAATCCTATTTAATTTTTGAAACATCAATATCTTGAAAATGTGTGAACGATTCTTTTTTGATATTGTTTCCTAAAATCTATATTACTAAACACTTAAAATTGGCATCCCAAATTTTGTTCCAGAAAAATTTGAAAAAAATTTGTTATATAAAAAATTACTTTAATAAAACGATTTTTAAACTTTATTTGCGTAAATTCATACTTTTCCGGAAATCAGACGGCAATTCCATGCATTTGAACATTTTTATCTCATTAAATTCATTTTTTATATTTATAAAATGTATTTTAAATTCCAAAGTACTTTTACATAAGAGCAAGTTCGTGCGATCCAGTCGTGCATTTTATTCAAGCTTGATGAATACAAGTTTCTCAATATAATCCAAAAGATGTGAGAAAAAAACTTAATCTTACTTTAACGCTACTCACCATAAGAATGTTAAAAAAGGGTTTTCGAAAAACGAATAGAATTTTGATAACATTTTTGAATTTTGAATTTTCGATATCTCAAAAACGCTTAAATTTTTGTTCTTGCATAAATTTATATTTGCTTAACTAATCACATGGCATTCTATTCTTATCTCTTACTACCTAAAAAGTTTCAAAAATTAATTTTATGAGCCGATTTGTCGAATAATATTAATTTTTGAAATTCTTAGTCTTTTTTTATAATTCACACACTCTCAAGGGTGATGAAGCATGTGAAATGGTGATTAATATTCAAAGCACAGTTTGATGATAATGTGGTCCATACAAGAATATACAGTGTGGTATCCTGCTTCTTAGGAGTCGAGTTTGTCTTCGAAGTAGTTTTTTTTCGCTCTAGGTCGATTCCTGGTTTTGTCTTAGCGACTGCAGATAGGACACAAATTCCTCTCCAGTTTTCGCACTTTGAAAGTCTTCCTGCGAAATGGAAACCAACCCCTATAAGCCGTTGCTATAATAGAAAAGATTACTAGTAACAAGGTATGTTCCTACAATATGATTGATATTATACAGCACTTTTACGTCATCCGTGCAAATTATTCACCATGTTTCACCACTCGTCCAAAACTATCTGTCAAAACTGCCAACCAACTTATCAAAGACTTTCTGCTTATAAATGATTGTAGCAATATAAATAAGCTATTGACTCACACTCACAGTGCGCACTTAGAGTCTTAAGCATTCTATAAAAGTTACCTGATACAATAATCACCGTTTTTCTGTGCAATACAATATTTTCCCAGGGAATATCTCAAGCCATAGCCACAGCCAGAGCACACAGGCCAAACGTCATTCCCCAGATACGATTTTTCATTTGCAAAAATCTTTCGATATTCTCGTCAATGTAATAATAATTATTTTCATTCATCAAACACCTGCGTTCGGATAAGAGCAAAAGCCCCAGAAATGCATTTACAACTTAACGGCCGGGGCGCTCATTTGCATATTGCACCAGGCGCACATTGCGCCTGCGTCATCCTAATAGTAGTCATCATATTGAGTCTTGTACCAGCAGACACCGCGAGCCTCGTTAAGTGCGCTTTCAAAATATCATCATCTCGGTTGAGGTCGATCGGTCATCATCCCTTGGGTGGTGACGCGCCATCCACCGACTTAGAGGCCGTTCGTCGTCTTAATCGAATTGAAGCGGAACTATTTGTAGAATCGTGCACAAATCACTATTTTGTTTCAAATATACAATTAATCCATAATTAACATTGTAAAAAAGATACTTATGTTAATTTCCGGAACGTTTATCATCATCATCGTCTGGAGGTGGATTTTTTCCCAGGCTCAAATCCAAGTGACATATGAGTCAAGCCAGTTCCTACTTATCCGGGGTTCGGTCACCACTTCGCGAGCATCATCTTTGATGTGAGAACCATTCTAACTGCTTCACGAATTGTACTTAAACCGCAGCCGAGCGGCAACAATATAATAATTATTGTGAGAGTCTATTTTTAGGTTCAGAATAATTTATTCAGAGATTATGCAACTCACTCAATTAGATCGAAGTACTCGTAGTTGGTTCTTGCAGAAACAGATAGAATTATTCTAGCCAGGTGTGAAAGGACATGACATCACTCAGTTCAAGTGGAAATGCTGCGATTGCGCATAGCACGGGTAAATTGGCGTAGATGGATTGATCTAGAAATACCAGAAGATTGCTGGCTTCGATCAAAGTACCCCGCTAGCAATTAAGGGAAATTACTTCTGAATAATCACGATAGAATAGCAGCTTCAAGCTGATGATATTCGGAAGCAAGTCCCATGTTAATAAGAAGTGTGTGATGCTTTGCTTATGTGTTCTAATTGCTGGGAATTCCCATTGCATGGAACAAACAGATTGAAATTGTATCTCAGCAATTATTATTCTCGGAATAGCATGGAATGGATTCATTTTAATTATTTTATTGAATTAAAAACAATGAAATTAATTCGAAATAATTGCGTAATTTTGTTCAATGGGTTATTTGCGAACGTGAATATAATCCAAGTTATTCAAGGGTAACTCAATAGCTTGCTGCTGGTTAATAGTTTAACATATAATGCTAGCGTCGTTGTGTAACCAACAAACAAAGACTTATTGCTTGACAAATTAAACTACGATACCAAAGATATAGAAAAATAATTTAGAACAATGATTTTCAATGTCTAGGGAAAAACATAATTTATTTTTAATTGTAGTATAATGTAGGTAGTAAAATAAACCGAACTTGGAGATTTTGATCAAATTCGACCTTTCGATGATAGAAAAGACGAAAAAAGTAGATCTCGTCTATTCGGTCTATTTTTCGGAAACCCAAACGGAAAGTCGATTTTCTTTTAAGCATAATGCTAAGATGTTAAATAGATGAACTTTTTCGGTACTTACCGTTTACTTTTTTAAGAAATAATTACCACGAATAATGAAACTAGTTCAAAGGGTCGTCGAGTGAAAGAAATTATAATTAATTATTTCTTAAGAAAGTAAAGAAAGGTAAGTTCCGAAAAACCTTATCTATTTAACATTGAATATCGTCCGCGAAAAGATAAATTTAAATTATAGGTATAGTATAAGGCAAGTTATGCATTCGAAAAAAATAGAACTCGAGATTTTGATCAAAGTTGTCATTACGATGATAGCTAAGACCAAAAAAGTGGGTCTCGCAATTCTGCCTGTCTGTCCGACTACAGCCTAAGCGATGCGGCCGATCTTCTTTAACCCTAGAAAGATAATCTACGTCTGCCAGACGTATCACGTGCAAAAAAATTGTAATATCCTTTTAACTGTAAATCGTATCGTGTTGGCTGTCTAGATATGCTAAGTCGGAGGTCGGAGCTTGCCCGTGACGGCCGTATTGGGACGGTAAGTACATATGGTGACAAGTTATAGCTATACCATACGTCTGGGAGACGTATGATTATCTTTTAAGTAACTTTTGTGAGATGTTTGAAAAACCAACAGGTGTCCAATAGCAGTACTAACTGGCATTTTTAACATAGCTTTCGTAAACTCATATGTCATTTACTCACACAATTTGCAGTCAAAGAATAAAAAACCTCTCAGCCGCGAAAATTTCATGGAAAACACTGAGAACAGAACTCACTTCTATTTATATGGAAAAAAGACTAGAAGCTCCAACTTTGAAGAGGACTCTTCGCCAAATTATTTCGGAGTTGCTACCTAATACTAGTGGAAATAGTGTTCAGGCAAATGAAGAAGAGCCTGCTACAAAAAAAGAAGAGATATTGTGCCTATTGTCCATCAAAAATTCGCTGAATGTCAGAAATATCATGCGTGTGGTATACGAAAAGGAGGGTTTCCGGCGAACATAAAAATGATGTGTGTCATTTTTGTATTTAATTAATTTAATCGTATTGAATTAAAAATTACTAATACTTATTAGTAGACTTGTTTTTAACAAAAAAGTGATAATAAAGCAACTTTTAAGATTTAAAGTCAATTTTAATGTTCCTTTGAAAATAAGTTATTTTTTTTGGTAAATTTGTAATGAAGTTTAAGTTTTTTGTTTTTATTGTTTAAATTAAAGTTTATTTCCACCGAATCATGGGTTCATTTCTCGTTATATGAAATACATTAATAAATAAATCATTAACATTTTATAAAAAGTTCATGTGTTTCATTTAATACACTAACAAAGTGCCATACGTCTCTGAGACGTATGATTATCTTTTACGTCATAAAAAATATGATTATCTTTCTAGGGTTAAACTTGGTAGATAGTTTTTGTATCCCCCCCACACGTTTTTTTTTTTCTTTTTTTTTAAGACCAAAAATAGCGATACCTGCCATAGCAATCAATTGTTCAATATTTCGAAAATGTCATTCTAGTTTTTTTTTAACTGGACAGAGAAGAGCTTTTAATACAATTTACAAGTTCTATAAGAAAAGAAATTTTATTTTATCTAAAAATAACAGAACTCACCATAAAAATTTTGAAAAATGGTTTTCTAAAATCGTACTTTTTTCGAAAACGGCCCCTAGAATTTTTATAATTTTTTTTCCTTCCGATTAATTCTAACGCTCTATATATAATTCAATAAAAACATTTAGAAATTAATATATATTACTGACTGTACCATCCAGCATAAAACCATTTTTCGAATTTTGAATTTCTCGCTATTGGAATAACGGATTTTAATGTAATTTCTTATAGAGAAGCTTCAAAAAATTTTAAAAATTACTGCACTTCAAAACTAAGAAAAAATATTTTTGAATTTTTGGAAAAAAACATAATCTTTTTTTAATTTAATTTGTATTTGTACAGTAATACAAACTTAAAGTTGGGGTTCCAGAATTTTTTCTAAAAAATGTTTTAAGAATTTTGTATATATGTAAAAACTTATTTTTTTAAGAAACCGCTAAAACGACTTTAATTTTTGTTCTTGCATAGACGTATTTGCTTAAGAACTTACATGGTATTCTGGTTTTATCTCTTACTACTAAAACAGTGTCAAAAATGAATTTTATGAAAAATTTGTTCTAAAAATATTCATGTTTAAGATTCGTAGTCTATTACATAAGAGCAAGTCCGTGCGATCCATTCGTGTATTTTATTTTAATTTTGTATTAGCTTCTGTATACAAAATTCTATTAAAACCCATTTTGCCAATAATGAGAAAGTCAAACATCGAATAAATGGTTGTTTTTTAGGAACTGTCAGTCTTTCCTTATTAAATTATAGATCGTAAGAATACAATTAGATAGTATTCAAAAATCTGTTATTTTTTAAGTTTAAGAAAAAGCGACCATGTGGTTTTGAAACATTTAGTTTTCGAGATAAAATTTTATTCAAAATTTAATACTTTTTAGACTATGTCTTAAGGAGCCTTCTTACTATAACAAGATGGCCAAAATAAACTTAACCGTTTTTTTAGAAAATCGATGAAAAAAAAATGTTTCCATTAATAAAAATTTTTCGGATTTTTTTCAACTCTTTGACTTTTACTAAATGAAATTTTGTGAATTTTTTTATTGAAAAATAGTTTTTGAGAAAAAAAAAAAATATATTATAAAATTTTTGAAGAAATTTGTAGGGAAGATCCTAAAACTAAGAAAAATAAAATGCACGATTGTGTCGCACGAACTTGCTCCTATGTAATAGACTAAGAATTTCAAAAATGAATGTTTTTAGAGAAAAACTGTTCATAAAGCCTAGTACGCAGATCGGGAAAAATTTTGTCTCCCATACATTTTTTTTCCTGGGACAAATTTTGTCTCGGATATTTTTCCGAGCAGTACGCAGTTCGCGCGCAAAATTCATACTATTGTGAATTGCTCTTCAAAATGTCTCCACTAAATTTTGCTAGGAAAAAGAATGATACAAGCATTATTTTGCGGGACAAATTTTGACAGCCACCGTATTTCCGGAAGTAATTTTTGTCAAAACTGGTTTTATGTAAAAGGTGCTGATGCTTCTCTTGAAAGCATCAAGAGGAGATTCCAAAAAGGTATGAACGACTTTTGTAAGACAACCCGTTCCAGAGATACACTAAAAAACACATTAAATTAGATTTCATCTCTCCAACTTCAAACTTTTGCGCGAGATTTGGAAAAGTTTTGTAGAGATTAAAATTGTAGAGATAAAATTTGTCTTGTCTCGATCTGCGTACTAGGCTTAAGCATAAAATTAATTTTTTAAATGACTAAAACAACTTCTTTCATAGTTGGAGGTAAAAATAGAATGCCATGTGATTCAAGCAAATATAGGTTTATGCAAGAACAAAAATCATAAGTCTTTGTAGTGGTTTCTTACAAAAATAAGCTTTTATATACAACATTTTTAAGAAAAAATTTTGCAGCGCCACTTAAAATTTTTTATTATTGTTCGAAATACGTTTCTTAAATTTTTGAAATGCAATGTTTTTTAAACTTTTAAGAAGCTTCTCTCTACAAAATTTCAATAAAATCCGTTGGGCCGATATTGGGAAATTCAAAATTTAAAAAAATCGTTCTATGATAGGTACAGTCAGTAATATATTGTTTTCAATTTTTTTTTTATAAAATTCTATATCTTAAGAATTAATCGAAAGAAAAAAATCTAATCAAAATTCTTGGAACCGTTTTCGAGAAAAATACGATTTTCGAAAACCATTTCTTAAAATTTGTATATGGAGGGAACCGTTATTTTTAGGTAAAATAATTTTTTTTCTCATATCTTGTAGATTATATCGAAAAACTATTTTTATCAACTTTAAAAAAAAATCTAGCATGGGGTTTTCGAAATATTGAGTTTTGAAAAAAAATTTAGATATTTTTTTTTAAATCCAAAAAAGAAAAAAAATTAATTTGAATACACAATTCTATTCAAGTTTTTGGGGAGCTTTAGCAAAAAAACGATCAAAATCAGTTGTACCATTTTTGAGAAAATCTAAAAAAATGGTTCCAAAGGGGGTACCAAAAATAACAATTTTTTGGATTTTTTTTGGAAATTTTTTTTCAACCATTACCTAGGTTTAACTTAATGAAATTTTTTGATTTTTTTTTAAATCTGTTGGACAGTTTTTGAGAAAAAAAAAAAATATTTATAAATTTCGAAAAAAAATGGCAGGTACCGTTATTGTTGGTATTAAAAAAGAAAAACAAAAACAACCCTAATTAAAACCCATATCTACCAAGTTTGAAAAAAAACGGCCGAGCCGTTTAGCTATAGTCGAACAAACAGACAGACAGACAGAATTGCGAGACCCGCTTTTTTCGTCATCGAATTGTCAAGTCTTATCAAAATTTCGAATTCGATATTTTTTCGAATGCATAACTTTTGTCATATACATACATTATGTAGTTCCAGCTTATATGTGCATAGGTATATCGCAAAGTAAAACTATTTGGAGCGATTTTTTAAAAAAAAATTATTTTATAAACATTAAATTTTGAAAGCAATTTAAAGAAAAAAGTTTGGTATTTAAATTTTAATTTTACACTATCTATTTTACAAATACAAACTTTAATTAAAAAAAAAAATGCCAGCCAGTTCTTGCAATATTGAATTTTCAAAAAAGGATACAGAATTCTTTTTTTTTCGAAAACTCGATTTTTCGAGAACCACATAGTAGATATGTACATACTCGATTTTTTTAAGCTTGACAACTTACGGTTCTTGTAAAATATGTAAAATATACAGAAACATTATTTTTTTATCAAATGTGAAAAAATGATTTTCAAAAATTGTATCTTTCTTTATTTTAAAGATCTGTTGTGCAAACACTATAATCACTAGAATCATTTTTGTTTTTTATTTTATCAACGGATTTAAATTAAGTTATTTATACAGAATATTCTTAAAAGTTAAGTTTTAGAAACATTGTCGATGTGCACTTTACGAAACATGTTTTTTTTTAAATAAAAAAAAATATACAGAAATATTTTTTTCGAAAATTTTATATTTCAAAAATATTTAAAAAAATGTCTTAAAAATTCAATATATCTTTCTGTGTAGAAAACTATGTACTATACAAATTTTTTCAGCAAACAAGAGCAAATTATAGGCAATAATAAAGACCAATCAGAAAGACTAATTGCAAACCGAGGTATCAAGCAAGGCTGCAACCTCAGCCCCTTACTGTTCGCACTCTTTCTCGATGACCTTGTGGAGTGGCTTACATGTGGGGTTGGTATTGACAACACAAAGGTAAAGGTTATCATGTACGCGGATGACATAGTTATTCTTGCCGAATCACCATCGTCACTGCTACTGATGATAAATAAGCTCTATCAGTATTGTCTAATATGGGGTCTGGAGGTAAATGTAGAAAAATCAAAGGTTATGATTTTCCAAAAAGGGTGCGGAAGAATTGCAGCGGTGAAAATTGGAAATATGGCGAACGTAAGCTAGAAGTAGTACCTATCTCGGAATGGAATTGTCGTTCAATTTAAAAATGGAAAACCATCTAAAAAATAAAGTAGATAAGGCGAAATCAGCAATATGCCAAAATTGGAAAAAAAATTTCAGCAACAATTTAATAACTATCAGCTCCAAATAAAGTGTATTTAATGCTACAGCCAAGTCTATTATGTTTTATGGTGCACAAGTTTGGGGAATAGAACGACACGAGGAAACGGAAAGCCTGCTGCCGTTCTTTCTAAGGAAAATCTTTTACCTTCCATTAAACACGCCAAAATATATGTATCACCTGGAATTCGGAGTGCCAACAATGTTTATTTCTGCTCTTAAACTACATGCAGATTACTTATTAAGGGTGGTAAATATGGAAGAATCAAGACTTCCGAAGAAGATTCTTAAGTATGCACTGCAAAAGAAAACTCTCTTCGTCAAAAATTGGGTTAAGCTTGCCGGAAACTGTGGAATAACGATTAACTTGTCAGAAGCTAACTCAAACCAGTGGAAAAAGATCTTTTATGAAATAATCCAGCTGACTGATGAAAATGAAAGATATGACTTAATCGAAGAAGCTCGCAGTTCAACAGAGCGAAAGTATTATTCATTAATCAATTACAATCTTAATGAAAATAACTACTTTAAAAGCTGTTTCTCGTGCTACAACATAGGGACTATCTTCAAAATTAGAGGCGAACTTATCAAACTAAACTTTACTCCACATCGAACGGCGGGTAACTGTAGTTTATGTAATGACAAGGTCCTCACAAGTCAACTGATGATTCCATGTGAGATCATCCGGACGAAACCCAATTTTTGTGGACTAAAGGCCAAAAAAAGCTAATTTGAATCAATAATTCAACAAGTCCAATAATAGTGCTAAGTCTTCTACTTGGCTGATTTATTTCAGTAGTTTATAGAGTTTGTATTATAAAAACCTTCATATAAAGTTTATGTAATCTGCAAGAGAGGGAAGACATCCTTCATTTTATTGGAGTTTGTCCCGTGCTCAAAGAAATAAGGCGTCACTACTTGTACTTTGGTAAAAATGTTCTACTCATCAAGGAAGTAAAGAGTTATCTAAATGGTTTCGACAGGCAGCTTCTATTCAACTATAATAGTAACCCTTTGCTTATAGAACAAGGATAATCACCGAAAGTTTTTAATTAACTATGCAATAATGTATGTTTTCGTTTTAATTAAAATTATAATTTTTGTTTTAACTAAACTAAAAGTAACTCCGTTTTAACTAAACTCATTCCGTTTTAACTAAACTCAAAGTCCACGAAAATTGTTTTAAAATTTGTAATATTACAAATATTTGCCAAAATGTATCAGTTTAAAAGCAAATTAATGTTTAGAAATTAAAAAATGAATTATATCTCATAATATTGTATACTACAGACACACGACAAACTTTGTCATGTCTTAATTTATTCATGTTCACTACTCAATACATTGTATAAAAAATTTGTTTCTCATGAATAAAATTTATCTATCTACGAGTATATCTAAATCATCTATCTATACAAATTTTTGGTTAAATTTTGAAAAACATGGTATTGAAGTACCGTTATTTTTGGGCGAGCCACTTAGACTGTAATTCAACAGACACACAGATTTGCGAGTAACTTACAAAAACGCTATAATTTTGTTAGATCTTTATGTTAATTTTTCAGTTTTTAAAAAGCTATTGGGAACAATCATACATAGGAGGTGCGTTATTATGTTCCTAGTCAATTGTATTTGGTTGCCATTTTTGTGTGAATAAAATTTGTAATTTAGATTCTGACAGCCATGGAGAATGGTCGATACAAAATTGTTATAGATAATCTAACGGAGCAACAACGTGTTGAGATTGAAGTGCTCGAGTTTTATAGCTCGCTAAAGACGACCGCCATTTTTATAAAAAAAAATATTATGGGCGAAGAAGCATACTTCATTAATAAACAGAAGAACCACTATTAGGGCACTGAAATCCCTCGATTAATTGACCACTACAGCCTCGTGGAGTAACTGTGTTGTCCATCATTCCATCCGGCCTGCGGTATCATTGGACCATATTTCTTGGAGGATGCCAAAGGCAATGTCCTAACAGTTACAAGTCAACGGTATCGGGACATATTATAAAACTTTCTTATGCCCGAATTGGATTAATTTGGTCTACAGAACATGTGGTTCCAACAAAACGGTGCCAATTTCAACAAACCAACATTAATCTCGAGGCTTAAAGCTAAGATCACAAACGATATTGCTAAATACTTTTGAGGCTTGTAGTTCTCACTTTCCACAGTTAAATTGTGTTTTCTTACTTATTACTTATTTTTTATAATTTGCAAACACCCAAGGGGGTATGACTATATCCTTATAATGTTATTGATTAAAACACTGTCTGGGTTGAGGTATAAGAGAAGAGTGGAGATGATTTAATAGAAAGGACCAATGTTCATAGAATTTCACTAGAAGCCTTAATGTACGAGTACATCACAATGGGGAGGAAAAATTAAGAAGTGAGTGTTCAACATTCGAATAGTGCGGATAATAGAGGAACCTCTATATTAGACAGTACGTCCGAATTTGGGATCAAGAATGATGAGCCTTCATAGCTAGACGAATATTACAGCATAATTGTTCGAGGGGAGGAATGGAATTGAATATTTCATTTCAAATTTGTCGATAGAAATATCAAGAGCCTCATAACGTATTAAGCTGAGGACTGTTGTTACAAATTTTAAACCCTAACTTAACTTCTGACTAAACCAACATAATTTTTGTTCCCATATGTCGACTGCTTCCACTCAAGAAAACCAAAAAAAAAAACAGACTTAATGCATTTGCACATCACTCTGGCCACAAAACAACCCATAAATCTTCGTCGAGGATCATATAATACAAACCTCAAGCCCAAAACAGGACAGATAGGTACAAACATGTACAAAAATGTTATCGCTCTACAACACCCGCACACTAAAGTACCTAACCTATCTCGTACACCACCAGAATAATATAAATAAGCGTTGGTTGGTTTTTTGTTTTATAGATTCGTCCTTTTTGATGCGAAAAGGCAACAAAAAAACTTGACATATCTTTACCCTCGAATGACAGCAACAACAACTGCCACGACATCAACATCCGTCCTTATGATATTAATATGCAATCTCAGTACGCACATATCGCATGGAATGTGATTTATTTCTCACATCACCTGGGAGAGAAGAGAACCTGCTGATGATGGCCTGATGCGCCTAGCCTGCCTGCTTCAAGCATATTATAAGCCAAGGCAGATAGGGAGCGATGAAAAATAAGACATATAATATAATTCCAGGACAAATCGCACAATTCAGCTCGCGTGAGAGGATCCCAAATCACGTTCGTTTTCGATGTGAGGTTATTAATTATGAATGCGTTTGTCCATTTTATTTATTCATTCAATTTTCAGTTGTTTTTTTGTTTCGGATTTTTTTTTTGTATTATTCTTCGTTCCCTTCGAAAGGAGAACAGAAAAAGGATATCCGTTGGTTGTTTCCGTTTTATTATTTTTATCCCTCCTTGACTTTTGACTGGATCAAGTGATTAGATATGAAAAGAGAAGGAGACTCAGATGGCTAGGTCGAAATTGATCCTCATTGAAAACACCTAATAACGAACTTCAAGGCGGGGCGATCTTCCATTTTCTGAAAGCGGAAATGCAAAATATGTGTGCTTTCTACAGACCAGTAAAAGGCGAGACATTTTTACTAAAAATCTATTTCCAATTGGAATGTCAAATCGTCAACGCATCAAGATATCAAAATACTTTCGGAAAGCATTAGAGGCACTTCTGTTACGGTTTAGCTGACTCTTTGTCACTTTGCTAGCTTGACAGTATCCTATTCACGATCCATTCATTAAATATCTAATATTCATCTGAACGACTCATGTCATTTCCTTGTCAAATACAAACAGAAAAATTGTTCGCATTACAAAGTTGACAAGACTACCTGTCTTACGCAATCCATCTTCAGCCGAATCTTTGAATTCTCTCCAAGTCGCATTGAGATTGCGCAAACGGATTTAAAAATTTATGAACTCCTAAGAAAACAATATCACAAAATAACAAGAAACTCTAACACGGTCATGATCGTTATTAATCCACGATCCCGAATCGCAGAGTAACAACCAAAAAAACAAAAAAAACTTTTCCCACGTCAACATTCCCGCCAGCTCCGAAATCTCTGTCATGATCATCATCATCATAGTCATCATCGTCGTCGTCGTAGTCGTCGTCATCCCAAAGATGTTCTGGCTGTTCAGCCTTAATCCATCACCACCGCCGTGTCTGCCACTGATGCTCGCTGCCACACCAACTCCTTAAGTATCTGCTGCCACTCTGCCCAAAGTTTCAAGTCAATCATCATTGCATTACCATCCAAATGGTTCAATTCAAATGGAGACCCGCAAATAAATAAAAAAAAACGAACGCGCGCGAATATTTTCCCAATAAACCGCCCACAGTCATCGCGATTCATCGCTAGTTCGGCTTTGTTAATCCAAAATCCAAAATCCTGCATTTTTCAATTGAGCAATAATTCATTGCATACATTTTATTCGGCGCTCGTTTAATTCATTTAACCCATCGCGATCGTCTGCAGCTATGTTCAGAATGTAGCCCGTAGCTGCCAGATACTAGATTCAGCATCCAAGGGTGTCCCAATTTCAATCGTTACAAAATCTGTTTTCATTATGAGTAGCGAGTTGGATTGGATAAACAAACGAAAACGAAAACAAAAACAAAAAAACCGACGAATAAGCAAAACAAGCAAAATCACTTAAAAATAGTTCATCTTTGCGTCCCATCCTCGTTGGTGTCACAAAGGGAGTCCCCTGATCGCCATACTGCTCAGTGCTCAGACAACAGACACTGACTGCGAAGCTGGTGAAACCATTGGAAGCTGTGTACTGCACTGCACTACACTGCTCTGCGCTGTCCTAATCAAAGATCATCACTCACGAATTCCGAATATCCGTCTTGAGAGAACTTGGTTTGGTTTGGGCAAAACTATTATGCGCCACACCAGACATCGCACCGTTCAGGTCCGACCAGACGATAAAAGTCACACAAAAGGCTAAACCATTAAACGGTGCAACTGCTTTTGGGTGCACTTGCCCGCAAGTGTCTTGACTTGACGCTTTTGTTTAGTGGAATTGTGGTAGCTTAAGATACGAGTATCCTCAGCTCATGGCTTACATGTTCAACTAGATGATTTTTGTTTTAGATCTCGATTGTTAAATTGTAGTAAGTTCGTTACTAGGAACTAGGACATGCAAATATTGCATTCAAATTTCTGAGATATTTCGATACAATACAAATAGACTTGGCTTGTTAAGGCGCAAAATAATGTCGAAAATATTCAAGCGATAAAAATAGTTTTGCCGATCTATGAATTCCCTTTATAGGATATCTGATAAACTTCCTTTCATACACAGACCAAACAAAAGTTGTCAAATTGACGATTTCTGACAATTTTGAAATGATGAGCAAAATCGGCAATATGATGGCTTGAGTTCTTCTAACAGATTCATATTCGAAAAATGAGATCGAATCGTGCTACAAAAACAGAACATAATAGCTTTTTTCCCTGTGAGAGTAATCGGCTTAAATAGTGCAGAGGTACGATGCTAATGCTATGCAGTACGACATTTTCATCCAAAGGCAATTTGAGCGGGAGTTTGGCGAACTCCCCCAAGTAGATGGACCATTATAAAGCTAGTGAAAATATAGCCGAATCTGGAAGAATCGCACGAAGAACGTACCATCGAAATACTTATGTTATGGTTCAGGGCACAATCGCGGCCGTAGACTCATCATTATAGGCCAATCCAAGTGTTTCGACTCGAAAATTATCGAGGCAAATGGGAGTTAGAAGACGATCATAACGTATAATTCATAATGACTAAAACTTGTTTCCGTACAAAGTCCAAATTACGAGCATGTTAAGCCCTCTGCATATCGCCTGGAATTTATCCAAAAAGTTATTAAAATGGCCGAAGAAGACAAGAACTTGATAAATTGCTTCTTTATGTCTGATGAGGCTCAATTTGACCTAAGCGACAAGAAACAAGAAATATTTCGGTACATGGAGTGACTCTAATCCAAAAATGCTCCATGAGAAGAAACTGCTACTGCACACAGAGCCAGTTACTGTGTGGTGTGCAGTTTCATCAAGGTGTATTGCAGGGCCATATTTCTTTAAAGGAATCGGCCGAAGACGTATCCCTTCGTCGCTAAGACATGAGAATACTTATTCCTGGAAGCATCTACGAAACAACAGATACAGAATATGCTAAAGGCGAACATCCGAAATGTCAAATTGTCTATGCCTCTGGCCCATAAATCAGGCTTAATTAGACCAATGGCTTTGATATTGTTGGCTATCAGGGCAGAATTGGTTGGTGGCTTATTGACATAGACCTGAGACGTAATAAAACCCTGTTGATAGTGATGGCCTGACCAACGTAGTTCTCAAAGAAATATGGATCGATGATGCCGCCAGTCCGAAATCCACAAAAAACAGGGACCTTATTTGGATGCATTGCAATTTAGTGGATCTCGTGTGGATTGTAAGAGAATGTTAATAAATGGCAGCTGATTAATCCCATGTAGCTGCAATAATAACTTACTTACTTATCCGGCTTCCCATCCATGGAGGGTCTCTGCCTGAGATATTGCGGTCTTCCATCAGTTGCGATCCCTCGCGAGCTCCCTCCATCAGTCGTCGGGACCAAGCGCTCTTGCGTCTGTAACCGCTTGGTCCCTGTAGCGGAGTTTCTGTCTTCCTCGTCGTCTCGAACCTGGGGGTGTTGTTGTCCATTCGCTCGATGTGACCGAGGCAGTGTAGTCGATATTTGTTCCGAGGTAGATGAACTCCTTGACTACCTCGAAATTACTGCTACCAACAGTGACGTTTTGTCCTAGGCGATGGGCAGCCGAGGCTTTGTATGTTGATAGCATATACTTTGTTTTGTCCTCATTCACTTAAAGACCAACGCCCTTCGCCTGTTCATCAATAGCAGCTGTGAACGCTTTAGCACAGCTCGCTTGGAGCGGCCGATGATATCGATGTCATCCGCATAGCCAAGGAGTTGGGAAGACCTTTTGAAGATAGTGCCTTCCAGGTTAACACCACTCTTGCGCACTATCTGCTCCAGGACTAGGTTGAAGAAATCACATGATAGCGCATCTCCTTGTCTGAACCCTGTACCATGTCTGGAATAGCTCGGACGAGCAGCTACCCATTTGCACGTTCCACCGCGTATTTTGTAACGTCATTCGGCATAGCTGGATCAGATTTTTCGGGATCCCGAGTTCCGACATTGCCAATAGAAGGTCTTGGCGACTTATGCTATCATATGCGGCTTTGAAGTCGATGAAAAGATGGTGGATCTTGACTTGAAATTCGTTGGTCTTTTCCCGGATTTGCCTGGGAATCTCTTTATAAAACTTTTTGCAATGGGCGCTTGTAGATTCTGGTGGCCTGTACCGTCCATTTTGATTTGGTGACATCTGTGGAATATCATGTATATTATTCAGTTACTAATGTCAAAAGAACATCACATGATAAAACACGAATTGCGCCCATTTTACGGTGGACATGGTGGCCATTCACAGTCGACTCTTGAATTTTTAGTGGCCAAATTTGAGACGATCGGATCCAGGAGTTCATGACCATGGTCAACTTAGTCCGCTTGTTCACTGACTGGGGACTCGGAGCTTTTGAAAGAAGTTCCCAATTTTGGCCGAAAAATCATCTTTAGCTACCAGGATTTTTTGTATGAAAAGAAATCAACCCACACAAGGTTCAACAGGTGACAATTTATCCTAAAATGGGACCGTTTGGGGTGGATTTCGTGACTGCGGAATCATTGGTCCGTTTTTTTCGAAAACGACGATGTTAACCAGTTTCGTATGACCCAAATTGAACAATATGGACCTAGACAACATGTGGTAATACAAGGGTGGTGCTAGGTGCCATAAAGCCGGCGCGGCGGCGCCACGATTGGCATTTTACATCAATGGCATTTTACGTCAATGGTTTGAGGGTGAGTTTATCTCTCGCATAGGTGACCTGAATTGGCCACAAAGGTCATGCGATTTGACCTCACTAGACTTTTTGCTGTGGCGTTGCCGGAAGTTGCATGTGAATATAACACAGGCTATTGCCTCATAGGCTTTTCCCCAATTTTTTTTTAATAATTTCAAAAAATTCCTTTGGTTTAGTAACCGCTAGCTTTGGGTTGAAATAAAATTTCCGAAAAATTGTTTTTAATGGTAGTCCCATTTTGTTTGGTTACGATTTTTCTCGAAAATGGTTCATGTGATTTTTATAATTTTTACTTGCGACTTATAGGTACTAAAATAAAGTTATGCATTCGTAAAAAAATCAAACTCGAGATTTTGATCAAAGTTGATATTACGATGATAGCGAAGACTAAAAAAGTGGGTCTCGCAATTCTGTCTGTCTGTCTGTCTGTCTGTTCGACAGTAAAAAGGCAAAAAAATGGTTTGGTGATCATTCAATTAATGTAATGGAGTGGCCAGCGCAATCGCCTGAACTAAATCCCATCGAAAATCTGTGGGCCGACGTAAAGAAAGCAGTCTCAGATATTAAACCGACCAGCAACGAAGCACTCTGGGCTGCAGTTAGGGCGTCCTGGGAGAATATTCCGGTTGAAAGGTGTCAAAATTTAGCTAATTCAATGACGAGACGTTGTGAAGCAGTAATAGCCAACAAAGGCTATGCAACGAAATATTAATTTTGTTGGACTACCTGTAAGGAATAAAATCATAGAAAAAGATTTTGGATTTTTACGATGATTTTGTTTTAAGTTGCACGATGAAGCAATGGTGCTATTATTTTTATCGGCTCGGCCGATTTTCTTCAAACTTGGTAGATATGGGTTTTAATTTTTTCCCCTACACGTTTTTTTCTTTTTTTTTTAGATAAAAAATAACGGTATCTGTCATATGACATTTTTTCGAAATTTTAAAAATATTTTTTTTTTTGTAATTCTATAAATTTAATTTGTTCAAAGCTAGGTAATGGTTGAAAAAAATTCTCGAAAATTGGTTATTAATGGTACCCTCCTTGGAACCATTTTTGTTGTTTCTGATTTTCTCAAAAACGGTAAAACCGATTTTGCTTATATTTCTTATGCTAAAGCTCCCCAAAACTTTAGACAGTATTGTGTATTCAAGTTTTTAATTTTTTTTTGGATTTTTCAAAACTTTAACAACTACAAAATATTACGAGCAAAATTAAATATTTTACCTAAAAATATTAATAATATGTTTAATAATGGTTTTCAAAAATAGTGTATTTCTCGAAAACGGTGGTGCCTACCATCCTGATAAAAAAAAAAAAATTCGAGTAATATTTCCGATCTGTAATTTTTTCGCTCAATTCGCTGTGCGCTGACTGCACTCTTTATGAATTTTTCCTGTTTATAATATTGACCTGAAGCCCACTGAATGACATATTATGCTCTTCTTGTTTAAAAAATAACCTTTCAACTGTACATGCAATTCGAAGTAAGAATTTAAATCTTTCTTACAGAAATATAATTATTATAAATAATTCTCATTCCTGTTACAATTTTTTAGCGATATTAAAGTTTAAAACTGAATCCTAAATAATCGACCCCGAATTTCAATTAAAGTATTTGACTTTTTGTCTAATTGGAAGTAATTCACAAAGCAACATTACATCTTCGAAATAAAATAAATACTCAAAATAATAGAATGTTATCTCACCTTGGACTTTGACTTTGCAACAAAAGAAAATGTAAAGAACTAAGAAAATTGTAAGTGCAACATAATTGGCACAATATTGGCAATTGACATAACTCACCTCCAATTCCCTCATCAAAAACAAGGTGCCATTCTATTCATGTTCGGCTTGTTTATCTTGAACGGAGATGGTTTAATGAAGTGATCGTCACGTCACGTCTGGCGTTGTCGTCTTCGTCTTGTTTTGGCAAAAAAAAAAAAGTGCACCACTAGATCACACGAACTTGCTCTTGAGGTCTAAGGCTATAACTAAGGCTAACCATTGGGATATAAAGTAGTAGTTTAATTTGACTATTAAATTGGTAAAGCAAATGTTAAAAAGAAATTATCTAATAAAAATTTAATTTTCTGTCGGTCTATTGATGAGATATATTGAAATAAGTCCGAAAAGCTCAGACCTCCATATCCTCTTTGTGCATTTCTTGCTACAAATCTGAAAAACTGTTTCATTACCATCACTTAGGACGTTAAAGATGCGAAGTTCTATCAGAATCGTTAAAGCCGTTTTCGAGAAACTTTGAATGGGCTAAAACCAGACAATGGGAACTACCCATTCCAGGTGAACTAAGACAAAAATTCGAATTTATTTTCTAAAAATTCGCAAACAAATCAAAATTGAAATAAATCGGTCCATCCACTTGGGCTCAGGCTCGTGGTAATGTAAATGCGGGTTCACTGATGAACAGAAGAACTTTCCGACAGGCTTCAACGGACAGTTTGACGTGACGACAACCACTTTGTTGGACTTCTCGATCATCGAAATGTTAAATCTCATTGAAACCTCGCCATTTACTTTTTCTTTGCGAAACCAATACCTGCCTCATAGAGCAAGTGAAAAAGTCATTAGATGCCCGGGCCGCTCCCAAATCCCCAGAATTGTTGTCAAATTAAATTAGCACCTCAAAACTCAATTTATTTAAATAAAAAAAAAAGATCGAAATCATCTTATTGCACGGAACACCATTAAAAAAAAAAGAATAAAACTCTTCATTGCTCAAGTCGATTCTTCCAGCTACTTCAGTTTTGTCTAAGCACAAGCCTAGGGGTAGAGGGATCCTTGTGGTAGCAAAGCCAAAACTTCGATATTAAGACCGACACCTGTCTTTGTTTTATTATTCGGTGATCGGATCACCTGCATGAACTTTAGGTACTTGTGGCTTCGTCTCTTGGGGTAATCGATAGTGTTCGGGTGTCATTTTCGTCTAGATGAGCACCGGATAACCCAGGCTGTAATTATCACTGCTATCCGAATTCTCAATCGCACATCCAATACCGGCGAAATTATTTGCAATGTTTGTATAATCCTTATATTTGCCGTAGAAATAACGTATTGTATCTCATTAATGACTTTTCGTTAGATTCAAATCTTCTGGGTTGTTTTGACAAAAATACTGAACGAGTTGCGTCAGAATTAGGTGTGACTAAAGTGTTTCATCGGCTTGGCCAATTCCTCAAATCGTTTCATTAATAAGATGAGAAAATATACACAAATGAGCAAACATCGTTTCGTATGAAGTTATAGATATTGGAAGGTAGGTTTCCGAGTTCCGAGAATAGCAGATCGTGTGTCGTTGGTATTTGTGGAGCACCTGTGGTTAGTCATGGGTTTTGATGTTAATTGAGAACTGGTTCAGTAGATCAACTTTGTGAATTTAATATGAACTCTTGGGTCTTCGATGGAAGTCGTTATGACGAAGTTTGTTTGTTATTTGTTATTTTAGATGTAGATGAGGGTGATAATAGAGTTCGAAAGAATGCTTTTGCAAATTGATACAAAAATAAGTTATTTTTAACTTGCTTGCTTATGAGGCCTTATGTGGATTCGTATTAAAAAACAAACACACTTTCTGTCATAACAACTTCCTTAGTATGCCTTATGATTTCTGAAGCAAATATGAACTTATGTAAGACCAAAAATTTTAAATCGTTGGGGCAAGTTTTAATCAAAATCTATTATGCCGATAGTAGGAAATTCTAAAATGGCTATGGTAGAAATCATCAATCATTTTTCTGATTTTTTTTTCAACTTTATGGTACAACAGAAGTAACATCTTACAGACCAATATCAACAGAAGTAACATCTTACAGACCAATATCGCTTATACCAATCATTGCAAAAGTTTTTGAAAAACTGCTACTGAAAAGGCTTAGCAAAATAATTGAAGAAAGAAGACTAATTCCAAGCCATCAATTTGGATTTAGAAATAAACATTCCACGATAGACCAAGTGCATCGAATTACGGATGTTGTGGAAAAGGCACTTGCTTTATTCTTAGATGTTGCTCAAGCTTTTGACAAGGTTTTGCACTTGGGACTTGAGTACAAACTGCATAGGGACCTTCCCAGGCAGTACTACGAAGTACTGAAATCCTACATTACGAATCGACTCTTTAGAGTACGGTACGACCAAAATTACTCGGAACTTAAGAAAATTGAAGCCGGTGTACAACAAGGAAGTGTCCTAGGACCTACCCTGTATCTGTTATATACAAGGGATATTCCAGTGGACAACAACGCTATCATGGCGACCTTTGCTGATGATACTGCAATATTGGTGCCAGATAAATCCGTTACGAAGGCTACACAAAAATTGCAAAATGCAGTCGATAAAGTTAGTGATTGGACGCAGAAATGGCGTATCAAATTAAACGAAACAAAATCGACGCATATAAACTTTACAAACAAAAACATAAACAATGTTCCAATATTTATAAACAGTACAGAAGTACCTTACTCCAATACCGCCAAATACCTTGGAATGAATTTGGATGCAAAGCTTAAATGGAAAGAGCACATCAAAAAGAAAAGAGAAGAACTAAACTTAAAGTACAGAAAAATGTACTGGTTACTAGGAAAGAACTCTGACCTATCTATCCAGAACAAACTAATGTTATATAAGAAAGTATTGAAACCCGTTTGGACATATGGCATCCAACTATGGGGCTGTACAAAGAAAACAAATGCTGAACCCATCCAAAAATTCCAAAGCAAGGTCCTTCGTGGAATAATAAATGCCCCTTGGTATATAAGAAATAGCGATCTACATCGTGACCTTCAAATTGAAATGGTTACAGAAGTGGTTAAGAAACACGCTGTATCACACAGTCAGCGACTGCAAGGTCACACTAACTCTGAAATGGAGACCGTATTAAATGTACGAGACAATGTTCTGAGATTAAGAAAAACCAAGCCTCATGAGCTGATGGTCTAAAAGTTATGGGAAAGTGTTATTACATTAAGCTTCCCCCAATGCGATTTAAAAATTAAGAAATAAAAATCATTTGTCGATCTTTCATAGATTGGTCCTGATTCACCGGTGGTTTAAGTGCGGTAAGAGTCCCACACTACTTGGTACCGATTCTTACCGAGTGTCTTTTAAAGATTTCCATCGGATAAAAAAAAAAAAAAAAAAAAAAAAAAACTTTATGGTAAACTTTAGAAAAAGAATTACATATTTTCGTAAAGATCTGCAAAACAGTTCTTGAGAAGAAAAAAAATATTTTCTCTATTTAAAATAAAATGTATGACTTGTGTAGATTTGCTCCGCCGTCTATGGCCATTTCTGCGTGAAGACCTTTAAGAATTCTGAAAATAATGGTCAAAATACCTAAGTAAAACACACGTCCTGCTACTTACCTACCGAGACCTGCCATATAGCCGTAATACAAGATCTTCTTTGTGTCGAAATTGCTCTGACGATTTTGATATAAAAACTAGGTGTATACTACGAGTATTATAAGTAATTACTACATTTTGGTCAAATATATTTCAAGTAAAAAATATGGTTAACGGAACCTGTCAAAGAACCGTTTTTTTTGGAATTCTTATAATCAATATTGAGGGATTGAACAAAATTTTTTACAAAAGCTCCTTTGGGTTTGAAAAAAAAAAAATAAAATGTACCACTGGGTCGCACGAACTTGCTCCTATGTAATAGACTAGGAATTTTAAAAATGAATGTTATTAGAGAAAACTGTTCCTAAAGATTAAATTAATTTTTTTAAATTATTTTAGTAGTAAGAGACAAAAACATAATTCTATGCAAATATGAATTTATGCAAGAACAAAAATTATAAGTCGTTGTAGTGGTTTCTTAAAAAAAAACCTTTTATATACAAACTTCTTAAGAGATTTTTAAGAAAAAAATTTGGTACGCCAATTTAAAGTTTTTATTATTGTTGGAATAAAAATTAAATTGACAAAAAAAATATTGAGCCGTTTCTGAGATATCGAATTTTCAAAAAAAAAAAAAAATAGATTTTTTTCTTTTTTTAAATTTAAAAAATATTTATTTTAAAGTTTTGAAATGCAATGTGTTTTAGACTCTTTAGAACCTTCTCTATAAAAAAACTTCATTAAGATCAGTTATGTGGATAATGAGAAATTAAAAATTCGAACAAATGGTTTTATGGTAGGTACAAGCAGTAATATCATAATTTCAAATTTTTTTTTATTAAATTAAAGATCATAAAAAATAATTGAAACAAAAAAATTTATCAAAATTCTAGGTGCCGTTTTCGAGAAAAATACAATTTTTGAAAACCATTTTTTTTATTTTTTTTTAACATTTGTATGGTGGGTACCTTTATTTTTACGTAAAATACAATTTTTTTTCTCACATCTTGTAGATTATATTAAGAAACTCTTATTTACCAAATTTAAGAAAATCTAGCAAGGGAGAAGTTTTTTTTTTAAAATCCAAAAAAAAAATTTTTTGAAAATTTGAGTACACAATTCTATTTAAGGTTTTTGGGGATCCTTAGCAAAAAAAGATGATCAAAATCGGTTGTTTCGTTTTTGATAAAATCAAAAACAAAAAAAATGGTTCCATGGGGGGTATCCGCAAAAACCATTTTTCGGAAAATTTTTTTCAACCATTACCTAGCTTTAACTAAATCAAATTTTTTTGTGTTTTTATTTTTTAAATCTGTCGAGCAGTTTTTGAAAAGAAAAATATTTATAAAATTTCGAAAAAAAAATTGTATGGCAGGTACCTACCGTTATTTTTAGCCTTAAAAAAAAGAAAAAAACGTGTGTGGGGGGGGGAAATTAAAAATGATATCTACCAAGCTTAAAGAAAATCGGCCGAGCCGTTTACGCTGTAGTCGAACCGACAGACAGACACTTTTTTAGTCTTGGATATCATTGTAATGTCAGCTTTGATCAAAATCTCGAGTTTGATTTTTTTTTACGAATGCATAACTTGCCTTATAGTACCTATAAGTCGCAAGTAAAAATTATGTACCTACAACCTACAAATTGTCGAAAAAAAATTTTTTGGATTTTTGAAAAACTTAACAAAATTTTTCTTTTTGTAAAATCGAAATCTTTAACACGACTGAAAAATGAGATTTTTAAATTATTTCCTAACTAAAATACACTGACATTCAAAATATTTTTTAGAAAAAATTTAAAGACATTTTCTTATATAAGAAATACGAGCTTTTGTAATTGGGCTTAAACAAATTTGATATCTTTGTCTTGAAATATCCAGATTCTTACATGTTCCGGTTCCGTTCTTCTTGCCTATCTTAATTTTTGCCTCAATTTTCTCCAGAAAATGCGCAATAAACATACCGTTCAGTGTTGCCATATCGTGGGTTTTATCCCTTTTTGTGGGTTTTTTTGGTCTAAAAAAAAGCAAAAAGGGATAAAGGGTTTTTTTGAAGCTCGTAGAACAAAAAAAGGGTTTTTTCATAATGAGAATTTTCGTTTTTCGTTTGCTTTTTCCGCTGCCCCTATTCACCTATT
Source organism: Chrysotoxum bicinctum (assembly GCA_911387755.1). Lineage (NCBI taxonomy): Eukaryota > Metazoa > Arthropoda > Insecta > Diptera > Syrphidae > Chrysotoxum > Chrysotoxum bicinctum. The sequence goes on from OU426990.1 coordinate 41,185,017, forward strand.
CACCTTCCCCATGTTCTTTTTCACCTCAGTGAGATTACCATAGAATACAACTATATTCTACAATGTTCTCTGTCTCTGTGATAATGTATCTTTGTTGTTTGTTATTTGTTTTGGATTTGTAAATTACGGAACGACCACGAAGTACACTTCAAAATTTAATTTATTTGGATGGTTCTGCCTTGAACATTTTAAAACAGCCAATTGCCGATCTTTTGAATCAAATTGCCATTAAAACTTCAAACGTCGTTGAAGAATTCAGAAGCATTTCTGTCATTCTAAGTGATGAGAAAAATGCTTCACTGAGGAAACTTTCGATCGACGAAATGTGGTTCGAGATCTGCCACATGAAGAATTTCAACGACGAACTAATTTTCCCAAGCTTAAATGATGTGGTCAAAACGGCCTTAAGTTTTCCGCATTCGAATGCAGAAGCAGAGAGAATTTTCTCTATTGTAACAGATATGAAATCCAAAAAAAGAAATCGCCTCGGAAAAGATATGATAAATTCAATTTGTTTATTAAGATCATGCTTCCAGACCAAAAATATTTACTGCTACAATTTTGAAATTAAGGAGAAGCACTTAGCCGTACATAATTCAAAAATGTACACATAAAATGTGTAATTGAAATAATGTTAATATAGGTATAAGTTCTTATAACTGCATATGTGAGTTTTTTATAAGTTAAGTGTGAAAATAAGTTTTTTTTTATAAGTTAAGTGTGAAATAAGTATTTTTTTTGTTTCTTTTTTATAAGACTGAATATGTGATTTTTTGTTTTTTATTGTTAATTTTTATTTTATTTTCAAGTTTATTGATGACTGAATAATAAATAAGTAGATATATTTTTTATTAAAAACTTGTTTTTTTTTAAATTTTAAAATGGATTATAATGAAAAAAACTATAAATTTTTGGTTTTACACTTCGTGGGATATTTGTGGGTTTTTTCTTCGAATACCGTGGGATAAAAGGGTTTTTTTCTATTCATTCTGGGATTTTACGCTTTAAAAGTCTGGCATCACTGATACCGTTTTACTATTTTTTTTTGAATGAATGTAGCAATAACAAAAATTAAACTCAACTACATGTCGCGGAAAAACATATCGATTTTATGATATATACTTGGGAAAACTTGGAACAGGTACACGAACAGGAGAAAACTAAGCATGAAGTCAAAAAATTAGCATTGGCAGGAAAAACGGAACATGCATAGAACGCAATTTATTACAAAGGCTGATATTTCTTCTTAAAATAAAGGCATTAATTCATAATTTTCTAAATCCAGTTCTGTTGAACCCTTCAAAACCCAAATCATAATTAATTGTATATATACAATATGTATGCATAACATGCTCGTAAATGGTGAACGCATGTACAAAATAGACATGATTAATTTTATTATAGACCATTGTAAGATGTAAGATGTTACGGAAAAGCTCCTACTTGGATTTAATGGGTAATTTTTTTCTTAATATGTTTCTTCTTGAAAACTAACTCTATACAAAGAGGTACATATCTTCTTCAACATAACTTAAAATAGCGCCTTTTAATGGTAAATAGGTGAGAATCCCAAGACCAAAACAAAAGAATTCAAAAAGATACCCCCCTAGTTTTGATCTAGATCCTAAGCGAAACAAAAATGAGTTCAAACCCCGCTGGTTCCCTCTGTCCGGCTCAGTTTATATCTATTTAATATTCCAAGTGTTAAAACACGCTCTTCGATAAGCCGGAAATAAAATCAGCAGCTTCTGATAAGTTCTAGTCATGAGATGGTTTCTAAGAAAATCCAAAAAAAATATCTATTTCCTCTACTCTAGCCCCACATACATTCAGACTTAACTAACAACAATACGTATAAATTTGTTTGATTAATTCCCTTCATTAATCCCACCAAAAATAGAAGACACACAATATTTAATAACAAACTTGTTTCAAATATAATTTTCTTGGTTTCTAACCGATTCAGTTAACTAAAGTATGCCCTGACTAACGCGATATATTGTTTCACAATAAATTAACAAGAATCGACCTCATAAATTAATTTTCTATTGAAGAAGAACCACCACAAAAATTCCCAATCTAGCTTCATTAACACCAATAAATTGTATGCAAATGGGTGAGGCCAGTGCCAGAAATTAATTTAAAAAAAAAAACCATCTTCAGAAACAAACTTGTGGAAAAATGCAAATGATGGTGATCCTATTTCAAACACCCTCGAGATCACGAATTTCTAGATCAACAATCTGACTCATATCGATCAGCGCCATAAATCACAGGGGGCTTTAAATAATTCATTAATTTAAAATTTTTGTGATAAAAATCTTCAGACCGTTTTGTAATTTATGCCAAAGAAATCGAGACGCAACGCAGCAGCTCAGTTCAGTTCGAGGCTGGGCTCGGCCGGCAAGCTGACCAAAACAACAAGTTGAGGGAAACTTGCTGTTTGAAGACGAGCAATGGCGTGCGATGGCATCATGGAGACAAAATCGAATTTCGGCATCGATCTGGTGGAGGTATGTTCCGGGAATCACTGGCCATATCACATCATCATATTATATAGGCTCACAGAGTGATTTAATTTTTTTTTGGGCGATAAATCAGATTAATCTGAGTCAATATTAAGTTGTCTTCAGTAAATCGTTCCGATCTCTGATCCAACTCGATGGATTAATTAATATTTTGTTTTAATCCGAGAGATGGATCGATGTTGGGATACAACGGTTTTTTTTTTTTTGCTTGCAATTGTATTCAGTTGAGTTTATCTATGGCTTGAATTTTTGACCTATCAACTTTTATAGTATGTGAAAAAAGGGAGGATTGCAGACTTCTCAGGAAGAAAAATATAGAGCACGAAAAATGGGTGATCGAGTCTATCGAGGGTTGTAGCGGCATTGAGGATGTTAAAAAAAATTTAAAGAGTTCAATGATCTACCCAACGCTACAAGGTCAGAACTGAAGCCTGACGAGACAAGAGTACAAATATGGTAGTAGACATACTGACAGTACTGAGGATCTGGAAAGAACGCTTTCCTAGATTGCTGACGAGCAAATACAGACAACATTATCGCTGCTAGTCAGAATACTCCATTCATCCGATCTAAATAAGTAGGGTTAGCGATCTCCAGAGTTGTACAAGCCTGCTGGTCGAAATCTACCATTTGAACTATTCAAAGCAGCGGAGATGACTAAGCAGATCATATACCAACTAATCTGCAAAATTTGGTCGGTTGAAAGTTGGTTCGATGAATGGCACCTCTGTATAGGTGCCTCAACCATAAAAGGGAATAAGTCTCTTTCCTAAAAGACGTCGCATATAAAATCTTTTCGGCTATCCTGTGTCATCGCTTAAGACTTCTTGACAACGATCTGATTAACTCTAACTCCTATCAGTGTGGTTTTACATAGGCCAGATAATACAGCCGTCGATACCATTTTCAAGGTGTGACAGATTTTGGAAAATGACCCATAGCCATAGACCAATAACGTTCACCGTTGACGGTGAAGACCTGGTCAATGTGCATTGTTCTCACAGAAGTAGGGACAGATTATTCCGCCAACCCCAAATCCACACCATACAGTGCTTTCTCTAGAGCATTGAAATTCGCTGGATTCCGTGTGGATTGTGATCGCTCAAATTCGACAAATTTTCTTGTTGATGAACTTTTTCACCCAGAAATGGGCTTCGTAATCAGCTTCCACTTGCTCAAGAGCCCAATTAGACAACACACGTTGTTACCTACAGTCGTTGTTGATTTTACGGGTGTATGCCCAATTGATGCAAAATTTGCCAAGTTGAAGTCTGAAAAGGTTAGGTCAGGTTGACGTTGCTGTAAGCAGGAGAGCCGACACCAGTAGACTATGAGTTTGGTCCATTGTGATACCACATTGAATCTTGGAGACTTTTTCCCTAATCGTTATACCAACTGGAGCTCCTCATGACACCCCTAACTAGGATCATTGCCAAATGGAGTCTACGTATTTGGGATAAAGCAGAAGGTTAGGGATCAATTCCTGCCTTTTGTTCGTCCATGCAGCTTCCGCAGAAATCGTTAGAAAAAACTCCAAGCAGCGTTGCGGACTTGCATATCAAACAGTGTCCTGTTACGTGCTTGTCTATTAAACAGTCCCCAGATTAAACATCTATTACGTAGCCTATGTTAGATCTGCTTAAAGATATTTAACATTTTCAGATCCAGTATTGGCCAATTCCTATTTGTTGCCAGGCAGGTAGTGATACTGTTCGACCTAAGGTTTGTTCTCTATATAGCATCTTGCTTTAGCGATAGGAACACCAATACGAGTATTTGTCTTACGAGTATCTGGCAACAGACGTATCATTTTTCCACTTTTGGATAGTTCATGAGCTTTGCAATTTCCTCAAATATCTCTGTGGCCCTGCACCCAGCAGAGGTAAAAGTTTAAGTGCTGCACCATCTGAATCAGAGACAATCCGCAGTTAAAGGCTGTTATTGAACTGGTAGAGACAGAATCAATAGATTTAATGGCTGCTTGGCTGTCAGAGAAGATGCGGATATCTTTGATTGATATTACGAATTCCCCCTGGAACACGCTACAGTGATTGAGAAGTCGAAAAGGGAGACTTAAATTTAGTCCGCCTGAGTATAACCCTTCACAAACCCCGTCATTCGTTCTTGATCCATCGTAGCAAAAATGGATTGAATCATCTTTCAGGAATGCCATGTCGTTCCAGATTTCCCTGGAAAGGATGGTTACCTGTAAGAGTTCTTATCAAACTAAACCTGAGGGATGGTTTAATCGAGACTAATTGTTAGTGAACGGAATGAGTTCAGAATGATGGAGTGGCCTATTTCATTATTGATCCGCGTCGAGGAGGCTTTTAGGAGTGTAGCTGTGTTTTCAGTCGTTTTCTTGCCGAATTTATCGAGGAGTGTTAGATGGAAAGGAATGTTCAGAGCAGTGGAGGGAGTCGTGCAAAGTGCTCCGCCATTCACAGATAAGCTGACCGTTGGACCTACCTTAATGTTTTCGTCTAGAGCTTATATATCGGTCTAATTAATGAGGTGTATAGCCAGTGAGTAATGCGGTGTTAAAGTTCCCATTTATTCCCAATACCTTTTTTATATGAGATGATTGCCCCATTGGCCTTATTAACTCTCTCTTGAATGTTAGGTATCCAACTTAACTACTTATCTAGTTTGTTGCTTGTTTAAGGTAACTTTTTGGGTACTACGATGATTCTGCGACACGGTGATGGAAATATCATCGACATAGGCAATCACACTATAACTCTCCGTTTCCAGATATTTCAACAGATCATTTTCTACAAAGTTTTAAAGATAGGGAGATAGGACACCGCCTTGCGGTGCCCCTATAATAACAGATCTTCTTGCAGAAAACCCAGTCAGCTTTGAATTAATAATCCTGATAGTTAGAATTCGATTGATCAATCCTCCGAATGGATCTTCTACATTCATAGATGACAATGCAAATACGATTCCAGATGGGTCGACATTGTTAAAAGCGCCCTGTACGTACATCAAAAAGGGACACCGTAGAATACTCCTTATGATGTAGGGAGTATTCGATGGTTCTTACCAGGGTATTAGGAGATGTTTCCACCGATTTCTTTGACAGCACGGTTCTTGAGAAGCATGAAAGGTACTCAAACAAGATCCAAGCCAGAACCGGAATACGGCTGATATCACTGACAGTCAGGCAGTTGTTAAAGCCATTAATTGTAGTACATTATCCTCCAAATTCCTCCAACTTTCTAGAAGCAATATTAACTGCAATATTACTAATATCTGGGTTCCGGGTCATTGTGGCAATGATGTGAATGAACGGGCCGACTTGAGGAAAGAGTCAATATTCCACTCGGAGTTATGAAGGGCAACATTCTCCCAATTTTTCTACATGAATTGAGGAGCAGTTTAACTAACTGAATTATATCTAGAAAGATTTGGCCCACATAATATATAATTATAATAAATCCCGAACACTTGATCTGATATGCAGACGCAGGCAAGATATAACCAGGATCGTAGCTACCTGCAGCAGACACTATCCAATGGGAGACAATGCAGCGAAGCTAGGTATTCTTCACAACACTCACTGTCATAGCTGTAGGGACCAGCGGGAATATGAAACTGTCCTCCACTTCCTCTGTAAATGCCATGCTCTGGTCAAATTTTTTTTCGACGACATTGACGAACTTTCGGCAATGAAGATCAAAGACTTGATTTCTTTTCTCAATGCGACTTAATGGCTCTAAGACAGAACTTCGGTTACTTCTGCGCCGTGCGCTTCGTTTGACTTCTTAGATCCCGAGCTAGTGGACTGATGGCTTTAATGGAGGGCTATAGTGCGAGGGGCCGAATAATCACTCAATCGGATTGGCTACTGTTTCAGCTTTCAGCAAGCTGCCTACCATGGCACAGTGTAGATGATGTCGTATGAGTGTGCTGGTCCGTCTGAGTGAGGGATCCAATTTCCAGATGATTGTGCAAAATCAAGCACACAATAAGAGACACCAAAACTTACTAGAAACTAGATCCATATTTTTGAACTTTGCATGCCCAGTGAGAATGTCCTCAATTTTCCATATCAATTCCATACACAGCTTCATATGAGTTATGGTATCAAAACAGGGCTAGACTGCCGGTAGTCGCCATTACTACCTACCTACATACCCGTGTTGATCCGTAGACAGAAGTCTAGAGTCAAATTCCTGTTCTTTAATGGATACCAATCCAGTCGCTCAAAAATTTTGAGAAGGAATGATGATAGACTAAGAGGTCTAAGATCTTTCCGTTCTACATGGGAACATTTTTACTTGATAAAATTGAAAAATGATTACAACTAATTCGGTTTCGCGAAATGCTGGATTATGATTTACATTTTGTAAAAAGCCATTAACTCAAGATAAACTGTTTTTTCTAAGTCTATTTTTATATAGCAAAACAACTTAAGTCGATATAAGTCGTTACTTAAGCTACATTGTGTGATTTTCAAAAATTCTTTATTGCGTTATTCGTTGGAAAAAGTGGTCTCATAATATTAGGTCAACTGAAATGGTTATTGCTTATTGTCAGATGTTTTTGCTAGTGCTAGAGAGATTAGGTTAGGTTAAGTTGTTGGGGTGACAATTTATTGATGTCGCTATCGTCACACTTAGATCAATGTAGATCCATTGTGTTACCCGTGAGTGTAATCACTCTTTCCTGATAAATCCTATGTATTCTATTAATCAGTCAAGCCATTTTGAGGCATTGACGAAGTTCAATATGTGTATTCCTGAAATATTAGAAAGATCTTCTAGATTGTCAAAGAAGTAGCTACCAAGCCATTTCCTTCTCTGGTGGCATAGTGACGAGAAATGACAGAGAAAGTGTGATGTGTCTTCATGTACCTCTTCATCATCACATCCTCTGCATAGGTCACTTGTACTTAGTTTCATTTTAAATTTATGATATTTTAATAAATTATGTCCGGTGAATATGCTCGTAAGAGAGCGAAGGTACTTCTTACTAAAATGCATAATTTTGTCAGTGCTCTGCTTGTTAAAGCCAGGCCATATTTTCCTAGTAGTACTCGTATTACAGGTGTCAAGTAGACTCCACCATTCATTGGATTTCTTTAAGAATAAATCTGTTTAATGTTGCAGAGTAGGATACTCGCAATCTCTGCTTGACTAGCGGCAAGCGCTGATCCCTGTCTTGCCAACTCATCGGCATTTTCATTACCTGGTATGCCGCTGTGTCCCGGAATCCAGCTGAGTCTAATATTGTGCTGCGTGCCAAGAACCTTAAGCTCTTCGCGGCAACAGGAGACAAGCTTCGATTTTATCACAGTGGCGGAAATCACTTTTTTTGCCGCTTGGCTGTCAATGTAAAAGGTGATATCAGCCCGTGGTATCGCCATCATTGATACCTGTCTAGCAGCTGTTGTCACTGTCAGGACCTCCGCTTGGAAGACACTGCTATGATCTGGGGGCCTAAGTGAGTTGTTTAGCTCAAGAAGTTCTGAGAAAAAGTCTGCACCAATACCTGTGTCCATTTTGGAGCCATCAGTATAGATTGCTATTGCTGATTCACTGGCGTAGGGTTGGTTGTTCAGCCATTCTTTTCTGCTTGGAAAGGCACTTTGGAATAGTTTATAAAAGTCAAGTCAGTTCGGGTGTTGTATAATCTGTAATGATACTATCACCCAAGTATTTCTGAAGATTTTGAGCATGTCCTATTGCACTGTTTTTCCAGGTATTAGTCTGGCTTAGCCTTAAGGCGCTATATGCTGCGGATTCTTGTACGAAAAGGTCTAGAGGTTTCAGGTTGAGTATCGCCTCCAACCCTGCAGTTGGTGTGGATTTAATGCACTCGTAATTCCAATGTACGCAACACGCAAGTCTCTGTACTTTTGTCAGAGTTTTGAGGTTCGTGCTTTTTTCCGTTGCATTCCACCAAACCAAATTACCATAGGTTAGTATTGGTCTGATTATCGCCAAATACATCCACCTGATAATTTTTGGGCTAAGTCCCCAGGATTTCCCAAAGATTCTGTTACAGGAGTAGAATGCAATCATTTCTTTGTTCGCTCTTTCCTTAGTGTTAAGACTCCAGTTTAATTTCCTATCTAGAATCACACCAAGATACTTTGCATGATTTGAAATCTTCAGCGGGGTGCCTTCAATTGAAGGTATTCTGAAACTTGGTATTTTCCTTTTATTTGTAAAAAAGACTAATTCTGTTTTTGATGGGTTTACCATCAGGCCGCACTTTCTAGTCCATCTACTTACCTTTACAAAGGGCGTATTCGATCTGTTCGCTGATAGTGTTAAGAATTTACCTGTGGCTTATAACACAAGATCGTCAGCGTAGGCTACTACCTTTACTCCACAGTGTTTTAGATTAATGAGAATTGTGTTCATAACCAGCACCCAAAGGAGTGGTGAGAGAACTCCCCCCTGTCGGGTGCCCCTAGATGTGGATACTCTCATCTTTTTAGAGAGGTTTAAAATGCCTTTTAAAAACTCATAGACATCCAGTTACCAATTGAAAATCAAAAGCAACCTTGACTATAAGATTGCTTTGAAGAAAGACTTAGTTCACCATTAGCAAATAAATAGACTCTATCCAACTGACTGATTGATAACAAACCTCTAGAGCAACATAAGCTTTATAAAAAACCAAAAATCGGTCCAATCTTCGCCTCTATCGCATCTCAAAACTATAAGGGCCTTTAGTTATATAGAACCATACGTCTTATACCGCATCTTTAAACCTAATCACTTTATTGATGCGATAAAAAGTGAATTACCAATTCCGCTTGACCGAAAAGACAGCAACAAACTATACTAAAGTGATTAGTATCAGTGTCTTTCCATTCCCAGTAAAATAGTTCAACGACAACATAAACACACTCGAGCATCATTGAAGCTATTATACCTAGTACCTATAACCAAATGTCCTATAAAATTATGAAAACCCCAACATAAGACACTGGTGCTTTAAATTCAAACTCTCCCATTAAAGAATTACCCACGCTTCGTTTAGTCTCATCCGTGAACAAAACCGTCCCAGGTTCTGATGAGTAGGTAGGCATATTGGTCTAGAAGAAAAAAAAAAACTGACTTATATTGCCTAACAACTGAGGATTTGAAACCGATAAAATCTTGATTTTATGGTAGCAATGAAGCTTCTCGAGGACAAACTCATCTTTACTCTGCGTGTGTGAGTCTCCCAGCGGAGATTTGGCGTCTCCGAATACCTAGTTGTCACGGTCTACTTCGACTCTACGACGATTTCCTAGTAATTGGAGGAGATCTGGTGCTTTAATTCTCATCATCTCTGTCTGATCGAATCACAAAATCGTAACCATAATTTAGCCAAGTTAAATATGACTAACTATTGTTTTGGCATTTATTGTTTTTATAAACAAATAAAAATGGGAGCTTGAACGTATGTGGAGTGGATAGCGAATTTAAATGGGAACATTTTTTTTTTTAAATTGGGTTTTTGCCTACATCAGAAATGTGTGTGGGATGGAAGAGGTATTTGATTACAAGCCATTAAGTCTTTGATGGGGTTAAAATGTTCTTGTTTTGGAGAATAGAATATAAACTGGATCGAATAACAAGAGTTTAATGTTTTATTAATTCAATTTATGACAGCTTTTGTGACTTTTTTTTTAATTAAATCGTAGAGCCTTATGATTTCAGATGGCCAGGTAAGGTTAGGTTGGAAGGGGTGAAGGTATTTCAAGGCGCATCACTTCATTCGAATCTTAATGGTTCCATCGACTACCCAAGTTGTGGTTTGGTATGTGGATCGGAGGGAGTAGCCGGTTATTAGTTGGGTCTAGGTTCGCTGCTCAGATCCTGCCACATAGAAATAAATGAAAATAAAACTACATCCTCTTGCGAGTACCTAAGTGACAAATCGTTCAAGATTACTCGTACCTCTTGTTATGAAAAGTATGTCTCATCCTAGCCGTTCGGGGTCTCCTCCATTCCTACTTGCAACACGCACACTGGAATGTCGAGAGTAATAAGTCACTAAGTTCAGGATTTCTGCCAGGGCTTGCCGTCTAGTTTATTTTGTGTGTACGTCGGAGAAGTAACAAAAGGAGTTATTGGAAGCTTAGGTATGGGGTGTATGCATTAAAGCATCCTGGATTTTAAATGAATTTCAGTATGTTCCTTAGTGGTGAGTACGAGACCTCGCTCAGTTAATCTCAAAAGTATTCTTCAAGGGCTGCTTTTCTGATTCTGGCAAGATCGGACATTCGGACTCAGAATTAAGATTTTTGCTCATAGGCCTTTTCATGCACGAACCACTACATAATTCCAATGTGTTGATATCCATTCTGGTCATGAGGGTTCCTATTGAGTTGTTAAGATTCCATTAGGATTTCAACCAAGAAGCTAGTTTCTTCCTTTGAAAAATTTGTGACTATATTTCTCGTATTGTTGACCATCTTTCATTAACCACTTTGAGGGACCTCTGGGAAATTCAAAAGTAAGTACTGACAATTCGGTTCAGCTTTGATTAAGAGATGACCAATTTTTGCTCCTTGGAGCCATCGAACGATTTATGTGTTTGCTGTTTATGACGGTTTTATGATCGAACTAATTTGTTCGTGAGACGAAACCTTACTTGTTTTGAGTGCTGTGATGTGTCTGAATCACTCCAATATACTTCATATGCATAAAATCTAATTTGTCATGTTATATGTTCTCGAGTGATGTGTTTTATTGAAAGATACGTGTTTCGATTGCCCCTGACTACGGTATGTCTGTTTATTGAAAGAGGGAAGACACTGCTCGAGGAGAATAAGAAGTGTATGCAAATAATAGCACTCTGAAACAATATTTGTTTTATTAGTCTACATAATAGTTGATGCACAATAAAACACAGCACACTACTCCGTACCGCAGACACAGACTAGATGAGTTCAGATCCGATTTTTACTTGCGATTTATCGGAACTATTAGGCCAGTTATGCATTCGTAAAACAAAATGGAACTCTATTTTGATCAAAGATGACATTACGATGATAGCGAAGACAAATAAAATGCACGACTGGATCGCACGAACTTGCTCTTATATAAAAGTACTTTGGAATTTAAAATACATTTTATAAATATTAAACATGGATTTAATGAAATAAAAATGTTCAAATGCATAGAATTACGGTCTGATTTCCGGAAAAGTATGAATTTGCGCAAATAAAATTCAAAAATCGTTTTATTAAGCTAATTTTTTTATAAAACAAATTTCTTTCAAATTTTTCTAGAACAAAATTTGGGATGCCAATTTTAAGTGCTTAATAATATTGATTTTGGAAAATAATTTAAAAAAATAATCGTTCACACGTTTTCGAGATATTGATTTTTTCAAAAATATATTAGAATTTTTTTTTTCAAAAAACAAAAACAAAAAAAAAATTTTTTCGAATTTTTTCCTGCTAAAAATTGTGGGTTAAAATCGTTAGAGCCGTTAATGAGAAAGTCGAAAATAAAAATAAAAACGGTTCTATGACAGGTACCATTAATAACGTAGTCCATGTCCATGTCATAATATAACACATAATTTTTTTTATCAAAATCGTAAGAGCTGTTTTCGAGATAAATAAGATTATGCATTACGGGTGTGTTGGCGGTACCGTCAGTTTTAGAGCTAAAAAAAATTCTATTTCCCCTCTATAGGGAATCACCGAAGTCCCTTAACTACCGGGATTGAAGAACATAGGTCTAATGGTTTAGGCTGTAGGGAGAGGTACAGACATACAGACACACTGAAACATGTTTTCTGTGTACTAAATTTTCCTTAAATTTTTTATAAAAAAGTGATTTTCAAATTCTCAGTATTCAATAAAATACATTATAAAACGTAGTTCAAAAATTTATTCGTGTATCTGTTTTCAAGATATTTAATTTTCAAAAAAAAAATTATATTGCTTTTTTAAAAACCAAAAAACTATTTTTGAAAAAAAAATTAGATTATACATAATATTTTCAAATGCAAAGGAGCTCCTGCACAAAAATTTTGGTTAGGATCGTTAGAGCCGTTGATAAGAAATTCGAAATTCAAAAACAAACCTTTCTATGATAAATACCGTTAATAACATTTCCCCCCAAATTTTGTTTTCACCAAAATGTAGTCCATGTCCAAAATATCACGCCTATTTTTTTTTTTTTTTTTTTCAAAATCATTGAAGCCGTTTTCGAGATAAATAAGATTATGCATTACGGGTGTATGGGAGTGCCGTTTGTCATAGAGCTAAAAAAAACATTTCAATTTCTCCTCCAGGGAATCACCGAAGACTCTTAAGTATCGAGATTGAAGAAAATACCTCCAGTAGCTTAGGCTATAGTTCGAGGTACAGACATACAGACAGACAGACGGAATTGTCGGACCCACTTTTTTCGTCTTCGCTATCATCGCAATGTCAACTTTGATCAAAATCTGGAGTTCGATTTTTTTTCCAAATGCAGAAGTTGCCCTATATCTACCTATACCTATATCGCAAGTAAAAAAGTGGGTCTTAAAATGTTTTCTGTCTGACTGTCTGTCTTCTCGACTACAGTCTAAGCGGATATGGTTTTTAAATTACCCCCCCCCCCCTACCAGCGTTGTTTTTCTTTCTTAAGACCAAAAATAACCGTACTTGCCAAACGAAATTTTTTCGAAATTTTATAAATTTTTTTTTTCTCAAAAAATGTTTAACAGATTTAAAAAAAAATCTTAAAATTGCATTTAGTAATACCTAATGGTTAAAAACAAAATTTCCGAAAAATGGTTATTAATGGAACTATGGACCCATTTTTTTTTTGTTTTTCATTTTCTCAAAAACGGTACAGTCATTTTTGATAGTTTTTCTAATACTAAAGCTCCCCAAAAATTTGAATATTATTGTTATTCAAATTAAAAAAAAAAAAACATTTTTTTGGGATTTAAAAAAAAAAACTTCAAAAATTTTTTTTTTAAACTCAATATAGCGAAAACCCCATGCTACATTTTTTTGATCAATAAAAGTTTCTCAATAAATTCTACAAGATGTGAAAAAAAAAAAAATTGTTTTACCTAAAAATAAAGGTATCCACCATACAAATGTAAATAAAAATTAAAAAATGGTTTTCAAAAATAGTATTTCTCTCAAAAACATTTTTATTATTCAACGTTTTTATGATCTTTAATTTAATGAAAAAAAAATTAAAATTAAGATATTACAGCTTGAACCATTTTTTCGAATTTCTCATTAATGATATAACGGATCCTAATGAAGTTTTTTATAGAGATGCTTCCAAAAAATTTAAAAAACATTGCATTTCAAAACTGTAAGAAAAATATTTTTTTTTTTGAATTTTGAAAAAAAAAAATATTTTTTTTCAAAAACTGCTCAATATTTTTTTTTTCTAAATTTAATTTTTATTCGAACAATAACAAAAACTTAAAATTGGTGTATCTACCGAAATTTTTCTTAAAAATGTTTTAAATTTTTTTTATATAAAATCTTATTTTTTTAAGAAACCGCTAGATACAACGCCTTATAATTTTTGAACAGTAGTTTTCTCTAGTAACCTTCATTTTTAAATTCCTAGTCTATTACATAGGAGGAAGTTCGAACGACCCAGTCGTGCATTTTATTTTCTTCCGATTAATTTTACGATCTATAATAAAAAGAAATGAAAAAAAGATGCTACTTACTGTACTTATTACTATAGAACCATTGGCCCTGAGTAATAGATCCGAATCTAGCCTAAATTCGATTTTAACCAAACATTCGTAGAAATAAAACAAATTTCAAGTATAAATACTTAAAAGCGGCTTTCCTGTAACTAAGTTAAATTTAAAATGATAGAATCACAATAGAACTTTACGAATCTGGTTAATAGAAATCTGTTTGTGTATCAGTTCACAATAACGAAATTATGAAAATGAGTCACAATTATTGGTATAAATAAGACTTTTGTAAATTTGATCTGTTACTACGAAATTTAAAAAGCAACTTTTCTACATCTAACAAAAAGTGACTTTTAAACCGATTCTATGAATGTCTATTACTAAGGGCCATTGTTTCAAATTTTGAATTTCTCATTGTATCTGGACACAACAAATTTTAATGAACTTGTTTTTATTGAAAAGAATATTTAAAAATATTGAATTTCAAAACATAAAAAAAGACATTTTTGAATTTTTTAAAAATGATCAGTTTGTTTTTTGGAAAATTCTATATCTCAAAAACGTCTTTGTTTGAAATTTAAATTTTTAATGGTACAGTGATAAAAACTTTAAATTTTCGTGTCAACATTTTTTTTTAAAAATGTTTTATTTTTTTAAGAAACCACTACAACGACTTATAATTTTTGTTCTTGCACAAAGAAATATTTGCTTGTATCACATGGGATCCCGTTTTTAGCTCCAACTACTAAAAGTGTTGTCTAAGTCATTTAAGGGGTTTGACAATGTTAAGTTCACAGGTGCTGACCCCCATTAAGGATATTTAGCAAGATCTGAAGCAATTATCATGAAATTGTCATCGTAGACTACTCTTAGACTAAGTTTAACAAAAACCCGATGAGCGAACAGCAGCGTAAGTAAGGGATATAAAAACCCCCTTGTGAGTGTTTTTGTCTTAATTTGAAGGATGACCTTTTACCTATATTGAGTACTATTTGAAGAATTGAATTAATCCTATTTGATCATGTCATCATATCAATGCTAAGACCACAGGATCTGCCCGAAACTCAGGACGCAAGATCCTCTGAACTGTGGCAACTACAGAGTCATCAGTCTCCTTGACATCCCAATCGTATCATGCGAATATCTTTAGCCTTTCGTCAAAAATCTGATAGGTATATATCAATACGGCTTTATAGACCAGGAAAGTTCACCATCGACCAATTATGGCAGAGCTTCAAATCGATTTCAAATCAATTTTCATCGATTTCAAAGACCCGTATGATAGCATCTATAGGGAAGAACTATACAATTTCAAGTTTTGACTTCCCTAGCAAGCTTGTCCTTTTAGGCAGGATGGCGAGAGAGATTGCACGCTACTACACCAAGGTCGGAAAATATCTCTCCGATGCTTTTGATGTCGAAAGAGAGAGATTTAAGCAAGGTGACAATATGTCCTGCTAAAAGGTCTGCATAGATGAGGAGTGAATGAGAAGAAAAAAACCACTAAGTCTAAGGACTATCCAAACCGAACTAGTCAAGCGAATTAAAGTCCTGAGATGGCTGGGTCATGTAGATCAAATGGAACCAAATGCTCGGACCAGAAAAGTTTTCGAATTCAATCTCCAGGGGTAAGGCAGTAGAGTCAGGCCGCAACTCAGGTGGCGCCAACTATCTTGACGTGCGAAACTGAAGATGGCTAGCTAGGGACCGAGCTGGCTGGAGAAGCTTGTTTTTTGAGGCCCTGGTCCACGTACACCTTAAAACCACCTTAAATAGGTACCTAAGTAATTAATTTTTGCGTGTAAGAGGTTCAGAATTACTAGCTAACTTTCACCAGAATTTTTTATATAAAGAAATTCAAATTAATCTTGAATTGCATTTCGATTTGAGCGACATTGAGCGATTTATCAAAGTTCTGCTAATAGGTCAGTATAATGTGGCAAAACAAAATTAATTTGGTAAGAATAAATTAATTAAAAAAAAAACATACAAAATTGAAATGCTTTCAAATTTCATCACGAACAAAACCGTGTCCTCGGGCGTTTGAGGCACCAACATGACATCAAAATGCATCAACCCATTACCCATACCTTCCTCTATTTAAAATAATCCAAGAGATCCCTACCAACAACGCTATGAATTTCCCCAAATGCAGTTTTTTTTTCTTTTGGTTTTTAAATAATTTCTTTATTTTTACCGCAAACTTTATGTCTGTGGGGCATTTTCAACCGACCGACATCAGTAAACCACAAAATCCACATCTGAACATATATTTTCTTCGCTTTCTCGAGAGAAAGAGAGACTCTTTTGTTGCCTACATTATAAAATAAAGATTTCCGATCAATTGATTATCATATGGGATATCTGCTATACAAAATAGCCTCATCATCATGTCGAGTATCTAAACTACAAGGGGGAAATTCCATAGGTTTTTTGTTGTTGCACTTTGGAGAGAAATAAAAAGCCACACGAACCAACGATTGCAACCTAAAGAAATCAAAACAAATCCTGGGAATCACCTTGCGACATGGTATCCTGTATCACGTTCGTCACGATATTCTAAAGCAAAGTACGAGATTAAAATAATAAAGAGATTTTCACTCGGTCCAGATGTACATGTGTACCACACAGTTTGCAACAAAACGTTTTGCCGCATGCCTCATATAAGATGAAGGCAAAATTTTAACGAAACATTTCCAACGTACTCGTACATACATATATCTTCCAAACTAGATTTAATGTAACAGTTATCTTTGGAACAACGACAATCGCGACGACCGACGACCGCAACCGACAACGACACGGAGATGAAGATACTATCATATTAATCTATGAAAGCATATCGGCCCATCGATACATAACAACAAATATAATGGGCCCAATTGTTTAACCAAATTAGCTTTGGCACACCAGCAGCATTGCCATATATGAGATAATTAAAATCAATTTAACAAAAAATAGGTAGGGGCCTGCAGGATGACAATATTAGTTCAAAATGCAAAATTTCTTTCATTTTGGCTACTTTCCGAGCAATGAACAGAATTCTTAATTCTAGTACATTTTTTAAAATGACAGTCAAGCTTTATAGATTCGAATTCGAACTCAACTTTTTCTGAGAGTAATCCCCGACCCTTGACCCTTAATTAAACAGGAAATTTAATATTGAAGAAAGGGCTAAGAAGGCCTGAATAGCTTTGTATGCCTGCAGTAAAAGATTCAGTAAAAAGAGGTGCGTACACAGCCTTGGTATGTCCGAGCTTAGCGTATGGTTTGATTGTGGGGTGGTCTGCACTTAACAAAGCGTTAAACATCAACAAATTTAACAAGATTCAGCTAAACGGATTTTCAATTGGCGCGGTTATAATTTAAACGGTTTCTGGCGGCCATGTTGTTTTGGTGACATTTGTCAAATCTGGTGTTCATTATTCAACTACTAATGCCAAATTAGCATTGTAAGTTACATTTTGAAGTGCTGTGCGTCCAAATGATTAAATTTTATTACCAAAGATTGCGCTTTGAGGTAGACGTGGTGGCCCTTCACAGTCAACTCTCCAACCAAAGTTTGGTGGCTGAATTTGAGACGACTATGGTTCGGTAATCAATCAACCAATACTCCTACCACAAAGGAATGCAAGTTCGGCCGAGAACATCGCCGCGGTCCGTGATAGTGTACAGCAGAACTCCAGCCAGTCTCTTCCTCGCTGTACACAAGAACACGACCTTTCGCAGACTTCAACGGATTTCGCATCTTCCTACACCCCTACAAAATCTAACCGACCCAGGAGCTCAAATACATATTCATGTCCATAGAAAACAACGGTTGTTCGCTGACTGGGCTTTGGAGTTTCAGCATTTTTGAATAAATGGCTGTGTTAACAAGCCAAATTGTCGTATATGGGATGACACCAACCCACAAGAAGTTCACCAGATGACAATGCATCCTCAAAAAGCTACCCTTTGGAATTGATTTTGGGCCAGCGTGGTGGCTCCATTGGTCCTTAATCTTGCGAAAACGACGTTGATGAGACACTCACCTTCAATGGCGAGCGCTACAGAACTATAATGATAACCAATTTCTTATGGCCCAAATTGAATCATATGGACCTTGACGGAATATGGTTCCAGAAGGACTTGCCACACAGTGAACGCCACGATTGACATTCTGAATGAACGATTTGAGGGTAAGGTTATCTCTCCAATGCAATTTGACCCCGTTTGATGTTTTCTTGTGGGATTTACTGCTGAAGTCGCTGTGCTATGAATGAATGAACCACAATCGACTGATGCCCTTAATGTTGCTCAAAGTCAGCCGGGTCTATGTATTTGGAAGATTGATTGGGAATTGGTCTCGGATCCAAGCCACCGTAAGAAGCCAAGGCGGACATATGGATGATGTCATATTCCACACCTAATGGTATACACGGGTCTTTCAAATCAAAATTAATGTTAATAATTTTGTACATATGTTACAGTTTGTTTTATTCGATTTCATTATCTACCCGCCCATATTGAAAAATTTTTAGAAGCCTCTTGGTACTATCGGGGCTCAAAGATTCTACCCAACGGATGCTCTAAGTATTTTTATTCACCTTTTACAACTTCAGTTACATATTAAATATCTAATATCTTGCAGTTCGTTGAGACTAAACTAATTGGATTGTTAGCTTGCCAAAACATATGGACGAAGCCATATTACAAATTATTTTCAAACAAAACACTGACTACTGTAATCCTACTATTGGACTCAGGACCGGACAAAACTATCTTTACTATTAGTTCTAAGATGTAGTGTGGTAATGGCAACAGAAGAAGCTCCGGTATTCGATTTTTTTAACAGAGACCCAGCGGCTGTAGAAGCCACTGGTTCAACTTTTTCATCCTCTTAGTTGGTCTAGTAAAGGATTAGCTTGCGAGCCTTAACAATAACTAATGTGACTATTTTCTGGTTGCGAATCACAGTGGAGTTAAGGCAAATGATCGGGCGGACAAGTTAGCCAGGCAGGTATCAGCTCTTCATAGCAGGGCAAATTTGTTTCTACTTTTCTCAGAGACTCCAACCATAACTGGAGCAGTATAGACGAGCACGCTGTCATAAAGAGAACCAAATTCTTATTTCGAGATCTTGATATAAACAAATCCACTGGTCCTGATGGTATACCCCCCATTCTTCTGAAGAGGTGTTTTTCATCCCTGGCAAAACCAAAGCTTTTCCATCGCTCCTACTATTCTGGAATCGTCCCTAGAAGATGGAAAACAGCATTTGTCCAGCCTGTTCCTAAAAAGGTGACCCTTCCTCCCCCTCGTCCTATCGACCAATCGCACTTACGTCCCTTCTTTCCAAGGTCATGGAATCGCTGATAAATCATCAGTTCAAGAAATATCTCGAAGATCGAAAGCTTCTTAATGACCGGCAATACGGCTTTCGCAGCAATCGTTCCACTGGTGATCTGATGGCATATCTCACCGAAGAGTGGAACAGATCTTTACATTGTTTTGCAGAAAGTAGGATTATTGGGCTTGATATTTCTAAGGCATTTGATAGAGTTTAGCACCAGGCTCTCTTATCAAAAATGCGTGCGTTTGCCATCAACGAAACCTTTATTCTTTTAGATTAGAAATTACATTCTTGATCGTTCAATACATGTTGTATTGGATGGTTTTAAGTCTGATCTTCACAAAATAAATGCTGGTGTTCCCCAAGGCTCCGTTTTGTCTCCGACTCTGTACCTCATTTTTATAAATGATCTCTTGTCTGAAACTGCTAATCCACTTCATTGTTTTTCCGATGACTCCACTCTCAGCTTTTCCTACTCATACCCAAATTCACGTCCATCTCCTTCGGAAGTGAATTTGCAACGGTACCGTATGATAAGTTCATTAAACTCCGATCTTAACAGCATTGTTAAATGGGGTAAAAAAAAACCGTGTGGAGTTTAATGCTTCGAAAACTCAATGCTGTCTATGGTCGTTAAAGCAAAATATACCCCCTATGCCATTATAAATGGCACTTGCATCGAAGAAACCGAGAAGCTCTCAGTACTTGGTATGTGTGTTAACGACGATCTTTGTTGGAATGATCACATTCTCGAGGCCGCCGAGAATGCTGCTAAATGTTTATTATTTCTATATCGCTGTAAGAAATTTGTCACCCCTTCTGATCTGGCTACAATCTATGAGGCGTTTATACGTCCAAACCTCGAGTATAACTAACACCTTTGGGCAATTGCAACACAATGTTCTCTCCATTTATTGGATAGAATTCAGAATAGAGCGTTAAAACTGATAGGAAACAGAGCTATCATGGGTTCATTCCCATCTCTTAAACACCGTCGGAATGTTTCATGTATTTTCCTGTTTTATCGCTTCTTTCACAATCAACTCACCCGTAATACCCGCTTCGCTAGGAATGCTCATCAGTTCACCCTTGAGCCTAACTTTGTTCGTACCGTCAAATATAGAGATTCGTTTTTTAGTCGCACAACACGATTATGGAATAACTTACCCGGCACAGTTTTCCCTCGCCATTTCAATTAAAACATTCAAAACCAATGTTCATCATCACCTCCTTGCTCTCCCTCCCTAATTTCCCCATCACCCGTGCTGCGAAATTCTGTATGCTAACAATGCGTGAAAGGCTAGGTCGAATCATTTTAAACGTTGTAGCTTCTTTTTTGGACCAAAGATAACGGTTTTTCCGTGCCATACGTTTTTTTTCGAAATTAAAGAAAATATTCTAAGAAATAGTTACCCTTTATTGACCAAGCTATTGAAAATAGTTGTTTTTTCTTGAACCTATTACATTTGGGGGTGTTTCATTTTTGAGGTTTTAAACGAGCTCGGTAAAGAGTAACGTTTCCTCCTGAATCACCATGTACTCATACTCAACGCAATTGACAGTTTGAAGGCAGATTTTAAGAAAGTGGCGTCAACTTTAAAACCCACTAAAACAGCTTTTAGTTGCAGTGGAAACGGAATGGAAAGCTATATGGGATATGAAATATAACCTATGCAGTTAGCCGGCGAAGTAATTGAAATGCAGAGGAGGGTAAAATATCTAGGAATAAACTCTTCTTGAACAAATACTTAGAAAATACAGTCGGGAAAGCAGCAAAAGCCCTTGTTATTTGGACGATACTTGCAGATAAGTCATGGGGCTGCAAGCCAACCAACCTCGTGCGGATATACACTATGATGGTAAGACCCATCATTACCTATGTGGTGCGGTTGCATGGCACAAGAGAACCGAATTATCAACAGCTAGGAAAACTATAGAAAAAGTCCAAGGGCTCGCGGCTATTTGTATTACCGGGAGCCATTAGAATCTGCCCTTCCGCAGCTATAAAGGTTGTCCTCTATATATCCCCTCTCCACGAAGTCATCGGAAGTTAATGGGAAGTATCATAAAATTTCCAAAGTAGGTAACTGGCACAGGCAAAATTATTGATCTAAGGGAAAGAAACTTAATCAGAAGGTCCACAGTAATTATTCTTCTTGACATTCCAAGAGATGGTACGATTAAAAAATATGATTTCATGAAAAACTTTGGTATAGAGTTAAGCAGCAAAAAAGTTTGGGTAGTCGAAGCAATGAATTATAACTTCGAAACAAATATCATCAAGTGGTACACTAATGGATTGAGAACAAGTAAAGAGACTGGTGCTGGAATCTTTGGGCCTAGAATCAAACTTTTCGATTACGATGCGGCAGCACACCAGGATTTTCCAAGCGGAGGTTCACGCCATAGGGAAATGTGTGAATCATAATCTCGAAAGAAGCTATCGTAACCAAAAAATTTTCATCATGGCAGAAAGCCAAGCTGCACTCAAGGCACTGACCTCCTATACCATCAGCTCTAAGTTAGTGTGGGAGTCTATAAACAAGCTTAACGAACTGGAAAAGAAGAACAGGATCTCACTTCATTGGGAACCTGGATGTATGGGTGTTCCTATGGAAACGAGGAGGCAGAGTCCTTAGCAATAATAGAGCATCAACCCCTTTAGCAGAGCCTGGGCCCTTTTGTTGAATAGGAAAAAACGTAATCAAAAACAAAATCAAGCAAGAAGAGAAGGCAAGAAGATCCAAAAACTTGGAAGAACTCCCAAAGCTAAGGCAGGCGAAACTATCACTGGGTAATTATAGCCAACAACGTTCCACCAAATTTGGAACAGCCTAACAATAATAACAGGTATTTCCGCTATACAGTGCAAACTTAGAATACACCAAGCTTTACTTATTGTGGTAAGCAGTGCCACATGTAGATTCTGCAACAGGCATTAGGAAACACCAGACCACATACTAGGAAAACGTTGTCCACTTATTTATCAAAATTAAAACTTTCTACGACAATACCTACTCAGACTCACTATAGGTGCCCCAAACTCTAAAATTTCTACGAGCACTAGTAAGATGAACTAGCTCATCCAGATTTACATAGATGAGGGCACAATAGATCTCTTATTCGCAGTATAAAATTCATTCATCCCATATGAGGCTTTGGTATATTCTTTCAAGAGACGATGTAAAACTCGCTGTGATCCTTTTCCCAATTTTCAAGAATACTACTATTATATTGATTGACACAAATCTTTAGCTTGAAAAAAAAATCTGCATTAAAATATGTTTTTAATGGCAACACTGTTCCCAGCTTACCGGATGACAACTTTAGCTACCATATATAGATGCGCCGAATAAACTAACTTATGTCCGTCCGTGAGAGGACGAAGATGATCAGAGCCGTGACACGAGACGTGCATTTGGAAGCCTGAAGTTTTTGGAACCTCAGTTGCGGCTGACTGCATCTTCTGTCCTGGCATGAAGAACATAATTAGGATGACATCAGTAAGTACAAGTTTTCAGCGTACATGCCAAGACGGTGGTGCCCCGATGGTGGCAACGATTTATCCTTCCCTTAACTGTTGTTGCTTAATTTGTATGCAATACGAGATGGAGTGAATTTTAAAAGCGATTCCGAGGCTAGTTTTGCATAGAAAATTACAAAAAAAAATAATATTTGACAAAAACGAACGAGTAACATTTTTATAAAATAATTTTTTTTTCTGGTCCTGTTAGGACAGATATTGGAGGCTTTTCATAAGAGAGATGGTATTATAGATTGTGAAAAAGGTGCAACTCTCACTTTTACTCTAAAAGATCTTTCTCTTTTAAGACCCAATTTAACTTAAGACCTTTTGAATTATCATTCCCACGGTTACTGCTTAGCTTAGCCATTATTATTGAAGAACGATATTGTTCCTAGTTGACCGGATGTAAGCCTACAAAAGCCACACTTTCGTACTACAACTTAAATAAGAATAAAAGTAAATTACAAATTATGGACCTTGTTAGCTTTACATTGTACAAAAATAATAATAATTTTCATCTATGACCAATCGAAGCCGCATTGTAATTTATCATCGTCACAGAGGCGTCATCGTGGTAGTTTTGCTCTGTAAGTTCACTCCATTCCGATATAGGTACCATATGGGGAAATCCATAACACGAAGGTGTTTTTTTTTTTTTTTTGTAGGAAAAAAGGTCAAAAGGTCTATCCACAATGAGAAACTGACGTTCACATAAATAACAACGTGCATTATAATGGGCTTTGCAGTTTGACAAGTCCGACAGTGGAATTAACATTTTTTTATTGGATTTTAGTTCAACGTCAACTGAAATTACTGCACATTCATTATTTATTTTAATTTACCGCCAGCCAGGGTAGTGTAGTGATTCACGCAATAATTAGTGGAATCAATTCAATAAATTCAACTAAACCAACACTAAAGATGTGTTGCTAATTTCAGAATTCAAGGAATCCAATAATAGCACAGATATTGAAATTATTGGCTGGCTTCTGTGAAGTGCAATAAAAAGTTAATTAAAATTTTTGTAAAATAAGGTAACACTTGTTAAAATTGATTGCACGCGATAAGAGAGATGATGATCGTGAGGGGCTGGGTTGGGTTGACCACAAAAGCGGATTTATGTCAAAATGTGATGATGATTGGGATTGGGAGGGATTTTGTTGCCTCATCAATGCGGATATTAAAATTTTATCATTAATTTATTTTCGATTAAAAGTTAATTAAAGTCATTGAAAAGCTTAGGCGTTTATATTCATGTTGGGTTAGGAAGAAATGTTCATTGATCATAATAATAGAAGAAGCGTTTTTTGTACGAGCGACAGGAACTCACACAATTTTTTTTTTTAATTTAATAATTTTACTTGACCAAAATGAGAACTTCTCTTATTCATGATCATGGCACACGCAGCTCCGGTTAATTAAATTCGCCAAGACAGTTGATAACACTATTGGGGAAATTGATGCGCAAAGGATCGATTGTGGCATTGGCTTTGTGGCATGGCGCATCGCATCCTGCATAAACCAGAGGTCGTCCAAATCAATTTCAATTTCAGTGAAAAAAAAAAAAACGTCGGTTAACATGATTCTGTAACGCCCACCGTTGACCGAAACATTGTTCCCAATGATGCCACCACTCCACAATCCGCACCAAACTTCCACTCTCTGTGGATGCATTGGCTTCTGGGCAATAACGTGTGAGTTTTCCGAGTGCCAGATGCGGCAATTTTGTTTGTTAACGTAGCCGCCGAGATGAAAATGCACCTCGTCAGAAATTTTTCGCCCAAAATCATTTCCGATTCAAGCTACTCTGAAGGCCAAACTGCGAAGCGATAACGCCTTCAATTGCTGAGTCAATTTGATCTTGTAAGAGAATAATCCGACTTTGTGCAGAATTCTCTTCAAGCTAGTGCGTGAAAAGTTGAGCTGTTGAGATAACTTATGATTCAAAAACAAACCACTAGATGGCCCACAGAAGATTCAACAGTTTATGAAATAAAATGCACGACTGAGTCGCACGAACTCGCTCTTATGTAAACGACTCAGAATTTAAAAAGTGAATGTTATTAAAGAAAAACTGTTCATAAGCATAAAATTCATTTTTTAATAGACTGAAACAACTCCTTTAGTAGTTGGAGCTAAAAACATGATGCCATGTAATTCAACCAAATATAAGCTTATGCAAGAACAAAAATTATAAGTCTGTACTGGTTTCTTAAAAAAAAAGCTTTTATATATGTACCAAATTTTTTAAATGTTTATAAGAACAAATTTTGGTACGCCAATTTAAAGTTTTTATTATTTTTCAAATAAAAATTAAATTTACAAACAAAATATCGAGACGTTTCTGAGATATCGAATTTTCCAAAAAAATTGATTTTTTTTTTAAACTCAAAAATTATTTGTTTTAAAGTTTTGAAATGTTTGCATTGTTTTTTAAACTTTTTAGAAGCTTCTCTAAAAAAAATTTCATTAAAATCCGTTTTGTCGATAATAAGAAATTCTAAATTTGAAAAAATGGTTCTATGGTAGGTACACTCAGTAATATGTTGATCTCAATTTTTTTTTAGATCGGCAAAATTAATCAAAATAAAAAAAATTAGCAAGATTCTCGGAACCGTTTTCGATAAAAATACGATTTTCGAAAACCATTTTTTAACATTTGTTACATATTATAATTTTTATTAAAAAAGTTTTATTTATCAAGTTTTAAAAAAATCGAGCATGGAGTTTTCGAAAAATTGAAAATTATTTAAAAAATCCAACAAAATTTTTTTTTGAAAATTTGAATACGCAATAATATTGAAACTGCTGGCGAGACTTAACCATAAAAAAAAATTATCAAACTCGGTTGTTTCGTTTTTGAGAAAATCAAAAACAAAACAAACATAGTTCGAAGGGGGGTACCAAAAATAACCATTTTTTGGAAAAAAATTTTTAACCATTACCGAGCTTTATCTAAATAAAATTTTTTGATTTTTTTTTTAAAGCTGTAGACAGTTTTTGAAAAAAAAATATTTATAAAATTTCGAAAAAGATTCGTATGGCAGGTATCGTTATTTTTGATCTTAAAAAAAAAAACGAAAAAAACTTGTGGAGGGAAAAATGAAAACCCATATCTACCAAGTTTGAAGAAAATCGGCCGAGCCGTTTAGGCTGTAGTTGAACCGATAGACAGACAGACAGACAAACAGACAGAATTGCGAGACCCACTTTTTTGGTCTTCGCTATCATCGTTATGTCAACTTTGATCAAAATCTCGAGTTTGTATACGTTCGGCCAACGCCCCTGGATTCTATGATCCCAGTAGGTTATTTAATATCAGTCTAAGGTTACCATAACTGTAGGAGAGAGATTTACCTGGATACCAATTTTAGTCATGATATTTTTGTGTAGTTAAAAGATAACTCACTTTATGTCGCCCTCTAATAACAGCTATGCACCTACGTATACTGGTATTCAAGATAAGCTGATGGCTACTTTGGAAAACCACAGATGTTACTTTCTGTACGGGAAGCAGGTTTTTGACTTTTTCATTTCAAATTTTAATATATGGAGCTTAGGATCAAGCAGATGTCCGAAGACACAATCTCGTAAGATACTATAATTTGTATGATACGAGTAAGTCCTGTCACCCTTATCTGCTGCACTATTCCTATTTCGGTGTTAGTCGACGCTAGAAAAATATGCTCTCAGGGGCTGGGAATCGAACCCAGACATTCTGCATGACAGTGGAATACACAAACCATTAATCCAAGGCTTACATTTTTTTCATGTGGATTATCGTAATTGAATTCCGTAAATGATCACTGGTCATAACCCGATAGGCTTCACTTGGAGGTAACTCAAGGTTACTTCTTATAGAAGAGTAATGGTCAAACTCTCTTGGTCTAATCGGATCCATATTCTCTTAATCGAACTATCCGATGCCACCAGAGTGGACAAAAGCCTCAAACGATGAGCTTCTTTCAGCCAGTTCGATTCCTAGCTTACTATATCCATTAGTTTTGTACAACAAGTTGGTTGAGGTACGTTTGTACTTGTGTTCGCCACCTGGGTTGGGGTTTTCTCTACCTTGCCGTCCACACAAGGTTGGATTCAAAAAATTGTCGGACCGGGATATTGTTGTCCATTCGTTCTTAATTACCCAACTACTTGAATCTTATACATGTTCACATAGTACTGACCTGCATATCAAATACAATTGTTTTCTTTTATTTTTTTCTTCTTTATTCTAAAGCGTTCTCAACTCTTTAATTTCTAGCGAGAATGCTAAGCTAATCAACTTCGATGCACAAGAAGTAGCTATTGTCAAGAATTTTTTTTTTTATTTTTAACCCTGTTAGACAATCTTTCTTGCTAAATCGAAGTAAT
The DNA here is from genome assembly GCA_911387755.1 of Chrysotoxum bicinctum. Taxonomy (NCBI): domain Eukaryota; kingdom Metazoa; phylum Arthropoda; class Insecta; order Diptera; family Syrphidae; genus Chrysotoxum; species Chrysotoxum bicinctum. The sequence goes on from OU426990.1 coordinate 41,212,411, forward strand.
AGAGTCCTATGGTATCGTTCTAGGAGGAGTTCAGTGTCCTTTCTTGATGCAATGATAGCCATTGAATTCAACTTCTTGGATTCCTTCTCAGTTCTCAAAATAGTCCCATGGACATCACGTTTCTGATTATGTCTATATTATCAGCTTGTGTGATTAACTGCAAGATTTTGCCTATAGTATTGACGCAAAAGTTCTGCAGTCTCCTTTCAATAACTCAGTAAAATAAGATGGTGGGGTTGTCGCGGATTCTTCATCGTCATTCTGTAGAATTGCAAGAGTTTGATGGGATAACTCCCTCGTTTTTCTAGATCTACCGTAATGTAAATATCTTATATTTATAACATTTTTATGTGATTTAGTGATGAATTTGTCTAGCCTTAAATTTCACTAATTTTGTTATTGACGAATGATTTCAGGTTTTCAAAAAAATTCGGCTCTGTATTTAGAAAAATTTTAGAAGGCTTTCATTTTTAAATCTTTCATCAGCTCCTAGATTGTTATTTGACATAAGTTTCGATATGAGTGTCTTCATTTCGTAGAAATAGGAAGGCCAGAATTATCGAATTATTGGTCTATACGTCTGAGTTGAAAAGTGGAAGCTGCCGAAAAGCAGAGCATTCATAGTTCATAATGTAAGTTTTCAGAAATTATTTTTGCATATTCTCAACACTGGATACGATTCTACTACGATGTTCCCTTGATCTTCTATTTATTTAATTACTCACTTCTCTTGTTTATAATTTTACCCTTATTGCTCTTAGAACATCTAAATAGCTCAGATTCTTCTACTCAGCAGCAGTGGTACCACTTTACTTCAATTGAAGTAGATCTACTTCTTTTTTTCAAAATATTTTAAAATCTACTTCCTACTTCGCACCATCAGAAAATACTGAAATCTATTTCATTTTAAAAATCTCTGTTTCAATCTACTTCAATTTTACAAAAAAGCCCAAATCTACTACTTTTTCTCTATTTTACTCTAGGTAGTATAAATTAATAAATTAATTCTTTAATTTTTTCATAAATTACTTTAAAAATAAAAGAAATGTATTGACAATTTTAAATATTTAATAATATACATTTAAGGAAAAAATGTTTTGTTTTCAAAACCAAAGAAGCTCCTATATGAAGATTTTGATCGAAATCAGTAGTCAGAAATGAGAAAATAGAAAATCAAAAAAGAATCTATGACTGTTAGATACCATTAATAACATTTTTTTACCAAAATGTGGACTGCATTGTTGGTATGGCCGTCTTCGAAATAAATATGATATTTCATAATGGCTATATGGAAGGAACCGAGCTAAAAAAAAAACATTTCAAATTCTCATTTAGGCTCCAGGTTGAGGTACAGACCTGCAAACAGACGGAATCTCTACTTTTTCGTGTTGTAATGTCAATGATGAAAATCTCGAGTTATAATTTTTCAAATAGCAAGTAAAAATTCATTTTAAAATCTACTTCGATTTTTCTCAATTTACTTCACTTTTTTCTTCAAATCTACTTCGACTTTTTTTCCGGAAGTGGTAACGCTGCTCAGCAGCGTCTCATTATTTCCTCTCCTGTTTATCTGCTTGTGTTTATAGAATTCATTCATCAAACCAGGATGTCATTGTGGTGCAGTGTCTAACACCCATCGCATTTTCGTTAATCTGATTGAAGGTAGACAGCGTAATAGGTTAGGTTAGGTTAGGTTAGTTTGCTGACAGTTGATCTTGTTATCGTCACACTTAGATAAATGTAGATCCGTTGTGATACCCTAGGGTATCGTAGCATAATAGCCTGGCTATTGGCTTGGAATGTCAGAGTGCTCCTCCAAGTCGCTGAAAAAGTGTCTACCTAGATGTCTGTTTCTTAGATGATATAGCGCAGGTCAGTGACACAGGTAGCAGCGGCGTAGATAGCTTTTCGCTATGGGGGGGGATAGATTTAGTTTGCTCATTTTTTTTTAAATTTTATTAATTAAAAGAAAACAAAAACAAACAACAAGACTTCATTCAATTCATTATGTATGCCATAAAAAAATTATATTTTTTAAAGATAATACGCATTAATTTGAATATTAAAATGGGAATGACACTTTACTATTGTTTTTATTAAATGGCATCACTAATCAAGTAAATTGAGAAGAAAAAAAGTTCCGTTATTTTCTCTTCTAGTGTTTAAAAATTAAAAACAGATTTGTACTTATATGTTGCAAAAGTATAACCGAAAAATGCAAACCTCTCTGAAGCTTCATTCAGTTATGTGCTTCGAAATGACAAGCAACAATGCCGCGTGGTAAACATTTAAGCGATACGCAAAAAGTCAAAATTCAAGCTTTTCGGTTAACTGGCCTAAGCTTAAGGGCTATTGGTAGGAAAATTTAAAGATCCGATCGTGTCGTCCGAAATTTCTTACAAGATCCAGAATCTTATGAGACGAAAATAAAACCCGGGCATCTGCAAAAGCTGATACGTCGAGATAAGAGGCCAGACGTTCGTGACGAATTGGGCTTAGGAATTTCGGTTTCAACAGTTTTTCGTGGCTTAAAAAGCAGTAAAGTGATTGTTCGGTGCAAAATGATGCTAGCTCCAAATTTGACAACAGTCTACAAAAAAAGTAAGAATTTGCCCAGCAAAACATGAAACGGAATTGGAAAACCATAAGTAAAATTCCATTAATTTACACTTAACTCTTGTTATTCCAAATGGCATAATTCCATGAATGTTTTTTTTTAGATTATTTTCAGTGGCGAAAAAAGTTTAATCTTGATGGGTCAGGTGGTTTTAACGGATATTGGCACGATCTGAGAAAGTAAAAAAGTTTGTTTTCAAGAGGCACTTCGGCGGTGGCAGTTGTAAGGTTTAGGGGGCCTTCTGTGACCGTGGTAAGGTTGCACTTGCCTTCACCTCTGCAAAGAAGAACAGTTCAGCTTGCACCCAGGTGCTTCAGGATAATTTGGTACCCTACTTAAGACGATTTCGTAGAGTTCGGCATGTCTTCCAGCATGATAATGCCCCAATTCACGTTAGTCGTCAAAGTTTGGGATGGTACGAATCGAATAACATACATTTTATGGTGTTCCCGACACGTTCTCCGGATTGTAACCCTATTGAAAATCTTTGGGGAATTTTGACCCGCAAAATGTATGCCCATAATAGGCATATTGCTGCTGCGAGAGGCGATTGTGAAAGAATGGAACTGTATAGACGAATCCATATTGAATAACTTTGTCAAAAGTATGTCAAAAACAATTTTTAGATTGGTCGAAAATAGGGGCAGCAATGTCCTTTACTAATTTAGCCGAAAAAATTTACTTAAAATAAAAAAAAAAACAGATCAAAATAAAAAAGCGGTTATACTTTTGCAATACAAAAAATCTGTTTTAATTTTTAACCACCAGAAGAGAAACTAACGAAACTTTTTTTTCTTCTGAATTTACTGATGTCATTCAATAAAAAATAGTAGGTGTCATTCCCATTTTAATTTTCTACAAAACGCATTTTTACAGGTTATATTTATGCAAGGCACTGTAGTAAGTAAAATAATATTAATTTAAAAAATAAATCACAAAATAAATGCAGCTCCGCGAAGATTCAACGCCACATAAAAGAAGAAGTGTAAGCAATATGCGTCATATTTTCAATATAAATTATTAAAAAAAAGAATAAAAATGAAATGGTCTGCCTTCACGTACTGTTTCATAACTTCCACATTTATTATTCGATTTCATTAATTTTGTGCGTTTTAGCTTTGTAAAAACAATATCTTCCACCTGAGATCTTAAAAGTATTTTAAATATTTTTTTGTCTATCCTTACGGAATGACTTAAAACAAGCGATTTTCTAAAAACGGCGAAAAAGTGTGTTTTTTGAAACTTTGAACGTTTTTTTCTTAATGATTGTTGGGCCGATTAACACAAGTCGTATACTGCTGGAAAGACAAACAAAATATCTGTTCAAAAACATAAAGAATATGTTAATTAGTTTGACTGGTTTTGAGAATTAGGCTCATACATGGAAAAGGAGCAAAAAAAAAAAACGGTTTTTTGCTTATATCTCGAAAACGCTTCTTTGGAAAAATAAATGAGTGCCGAGTCAAAATTAGTCTAGAAAATACTTTTTTTTGGAGGTACTCGCTACAAACCGAAAATTTGTAAACTAGTGTTATCAATTGGTGAGAGACGTAAAAAAAAATTTCAGAGTGCGTTTCTTTAACTTATTTGGTTTATGACTGGTTATGCTGAACAATTATCGATCCCAATGGGGGGGGATATATCCCCCTGATCCCCCCCCCTATCTACGCCACTGACAGGTAGTGAGGAGTGTCCTCATGTATCTCCTCGTAACCGCATCCTCTGCATAAGTCGTCCTGAGTCGTACTGAGTTTCATCTTTTTCTTTGGGTAACCGAGTTGGTTGTGACCTGTGATGATGTTCACGAGAAGAGAAAGAGACTTTTTATTCAGTTGGATGATAACATAGGTCTTTTGTTTACTGAAACTAGGCCATAATTTTCTGGTTGTAAGACAGGAATCGAGAGAGTTCCATCTCTTGTTTTCTAAGGCTAGAATTTTACTCTTGATTACCTGTTTAAGATTACTGGGTTTGACTTGAACTGTTGTGTCTGCTTGATTAGGATCAAGTGTTGATTATATTCTTTCCAGCTCGTCAGCGCTTTCATTTCCTGAGAGAGCGTAATAGGCAGCACAATTTTCACCTCGATGAAAAAGTGGTCAAAATTGCTCATGTATCTTGGCCAGGAAAATAATATAGAACATGTCTTTGGTGTCATTATCTAAACCATAATGAAGATTAAGTTTTGAGAATTAATTCTTAAGATGCTCGTTCCCCTAATTGAAACGCAAGACTTAAGTCGACTCTGTTTTTGATAGAGGTTGGTTTAGTTAAGGGATGCATATTAGTCGGTTATCTATGAATAGGAAATCTTTTTCTTTCTTCTTATCGCTGAACAAATTAACAGAAGGGCACGATATCCAAAGATAGTGCCTTGGGTATAAAAAAAAGTATAGAAATTAAAATCAAACTTAATACTACAACTTTTGGGAAGTTCATCAAAGGGGCTTTCGCCATAAATGTCCGTCGGTATGTGCTTCCGTGCTTCTAAGCTTCTGACCTTATAGGATACATCGACTTAGATTCTAAAGGGAAAGATCTATTTTCTCAAATTTTATTCAAGTGTATCCTTATGTGAAAATTAATTTTTTTCTTGTATCTCAACTAGAACTGGTAACTGTCATACAACTTTTTCAAATTTTCTCGAAAATGGCTATAACGATTTTGATCAAACTGTTACTTGTTACTGTGATTAACTTAGTGATTTTATTCAAACTGTATAACTAATAACACACTGAGTATCTAGACATATGCTGTGAACTACGAGTGGTCTATTACCGGGTAAATTTTTGGAAATTTGGAAATCAAATCTCTAAAAAACTGATCCGATATTTTATAAAAATTAAAATTAGTATAACTGTGGGAAAATAAAATTTCGAAGAATTCGCAATTGCAGAATATTTAAAATTAAATATCACATATACTTATACAACCCAAAATCTTATGCTTCGGTTGTCACATGATTTTTTTTCCACGGAGCCTTCTTTTAAAAATTTTTTGACTCGAAACAGCTATCACTTCCTATTTCTTTGAAAGTTCAAGCTTTCGCCGAAAAGTGAATGCGGACACTAATACGGTTCCAATTTTCCATGTGTGCCGTTTTCACCCTAGATTCAGTTTCAAATTGCAAAGCTATTCTTTGTCCGATTCCGTTCATTGTATGAGTTCCCTTTGTTTCAATTTAAATCGTAGTTCGCCCGCATGTTAAACACATGTTCTCATATCTTTGCGATTCCATGTAACCAATTAAAAATCAATAATTCAATGTCCAATTCAAACAGAAGCATCCGGCGCTATTTGTATACGCAAAGTCTTGCCACTATTTCATATAATCTGTACGCGAGTAATCCACCAGCACCACACCTTCCTTTCGAAGCTTAAACCATCATTCTTATGGATGGCAGTGGCAATGGCAGTGTGGCACACACGTTATATAGGATTCCAAAGTGTCCGCACACTCTTGAATGAAGATTTCCGTTCATTTGACACAAACCTCGCGATTCGTAATTCATAATCCACACCATCTGGATGACTCACAACATTTTTAACAACCAGCCTATGCCGTGACGTTGGTCACATACAAATCAGAGAGAAGAAGGTACTCCATACCTATCCATCTGTGTGCCTTTAGGGCAAAATGGCTATTCTATACGTTGGTCGTCTGCGTGGACTTCGGCGGACATGGCATCGGTCAGTCGATTGACACATTCCAACTGCAAGCCATTTGGCCAAAACCAAGGCGCAAACTGCCTATCAAATGTAAATGTCGTATAAGTATATGCCTCCTGCCCAAGAAGTGCGCTTCCAAAGGTACATCGAACCATTGAGCAACGATAACTTCAATTTACCATTCCTACCTCGGATTCGGACTGATGCGATGGACGGATGAACGGACAGCAGAACGGGTGTGTGCTGAAACGTTCAAGGGAAATGGGAGCGTTACCATCACAGTGAGTGCAAAAGGCGGCGGTTACAGCGGCGCGGCGGTAACAGAACCAGCAGAGGCTAAGATCCATTTGAATGCGACACGTATACTTTTCCTAACCGCTTATTCTATGCTGGCATCTGGTTAAACGTTAAAATAAAAGAAAATTGGTTTAAATCGAACCCACCCAGTGGAGCGGGCTTTCCAGAGCCCCCGGCCAGTCTAAGAAATTTTCAATTAATATTCAACAATGGGTATTTTGACATGTGCTTCACGATGCCCCGCTCATTGGTTATTCATTCAGTCATATGTTGGTGAATTTTTACATTTTTACGAACCGCGCCAGAATAAGCTTGATGGTAAAAGATTCATTACATCCGTGCAAAAGGGCGGCCAAGAAGGCTAATTCATGCTATAAAATGAGAGAGAGACCGCTACCTGTTGGTTGTTAATTTTTTGAGAATGAAACAAAATAATTCTTAAGATGCGTAACACGGTTATCCAATAGCTATCCTCTAAGAAAAGTCAAAAAATTTCAAAAATTAAAAAAAAAAACGAAATTTGGAATTTTGAATATCCATTTTTTCAAAATACGAATGACAGGTGCTTACTCGTATATCAGCAGTTTTCTATATCAACAGTATACCTCGGTACCTCCCCCGCGGTTTCGAGAGACCTTATTGCCTAAATTTAAAAATACACTGAAAGAACTGTTTTTTTTTTAATTTAAGAACATTATTTTAACTATTTTAGTTACCAAAATGACCGACGACGCGTCTTAACATGAGAGTGTAAAATGCTTGTAAAGGGTGTTTCTTTTAGAGATGGAGAAATTAAACTTGAAATAAAAAAAAAGAAATTATGTTTTTAATATCCATGAAATGAGCTTCATTTGAAAAATTATTTTTGGTCATGAATGTTTGAATATAATTTCGGTCATGTGGCCTCCGTGGCTGGGGGTATATCGCGTTATAGTATAGAGGTCCAATTTTCAAAAACTTCGCAGTAAAACAGGCTATATTTCTGCAAGAACATATCGAATGTTGACTTCAAAGTAATCAATTGTTTCTGGTTTAACGTTATACACAGCATTATTAAATACTTAATTTCAAAAAATGCAGTTGGGTTGTATTCTTAAATGGTATACCATTTTCGTATTCACTTACTTTGTTGATGTGATCGATCAAATTTTTAATCTCTATCGTTTATTTTGATTGCAGTGATTTTGAAAGAATATCTATTTTCGAAAAAAATTTTTACAACATTCCTAAATTCAGTATAGGTACGTATGTATATAAACGTACATATGTCGATATTTTTTTATTTCGTGAATTTTGAATTCAAAGTAAAGGGTGTGTATTTCAAAAATCTTAAAAGATGAATAAAATTATTGAAATAAATTTTTAAGACCCATTATCATGTAATTTATATAATGTATAGATACTAAATGATTATGGAACTCGATATTTTAATCAAATGAAGATGAAATAAAATGAACAACTGGATTGCACGTACCTGCTCTTATGTAAAAGTACGTTGGAATTTAAAAATTATTTAAAAATAAATATATAAAAATTGCAGTCTGATTTCTAGAAATACGTATATGAATTTATGCAAACAAAGTTTAAAAATCGTTTTATTACTAAGGTAATTTTTTATATAAGAATTTTTTTTTAATTTTCAAGAACAAAATTTGGAATGCCAATTTTAAGTATTTAGTATTATAGATCTTAAGAAATAATTTCAAAAAATAATCGTTCACATGTTTTAAAGATATTGATTTTTCAAAACCAAAATTGTAATTTAAAAAAAAAAACCCAAAAAATATTTCTTCCAATATTTTTATATACAATATTATCTTAAACTGAAGGGGGCTCCGGATAAAAAATGTTGGTTAAAATTATAAGAGCCGTTAATAGGATAGTCGAAAATCAAAAATCGGTTTCATGACAGGTACCGTTAATAACATTTTTTCCTAATATTTTGTTCGACCCAAATGTAGTAGATACATGCCTATAAAAGCACACCAAATTTTTACTTGCGACTTATAGGTAATATAAGGCAAGCTATGCATCCGGAACAAAATAGAACTCGAGATTTTGATCAAAGTTGACATAACGATGATAGCGAAGACTAAAAAAGTGGGTCTCGCAATTCTGTCTTTCTTTTTGTCTGTTTGTTCTCCTACAGCCTAAACGGCTCGGCCGATTTTCTTTAAACTTGGGAAATATCGTTTTTATTTTTTTCCGTTTTTTATTTTTTTCAAGACCAAAAATAACGGTAACCTCTGCCATATAGAAACTGTTCGACAGATTTAAAAAAGAATGATACGAGAAATTTCATTTAGCTTAAGCTATATAATGGTTAAAAAAAATTCCGAAAAGTATTAATGGTACCCCCTTGGAACCATTTTTTTGTTTTTGATTTACTCAAAAACGATTCAACCGATTTTGATTATTTCTTGTATGCTAAGGCTCCTAAAAACAAATTAATAGAATTGTCTATTCAAATTTTCAAAAAAAAAAAAAAAAACTTGGATTTTTAAAAAAAAAGAATTTAAATTTTTTTTTTCAAAACTCATTATTTCGAAAGCCCCATGCTAGATTTTTTTAATTTTGATAAATAAAAGTTTCTCAATATAATCTATAATCTATGTATTCTGCTCGAAAACGGCACCGAGAATTTTAATTCTTTTGATTAATTTTTACGATCTATAATTTAATAATATAAAATGCACGACTGGGTCGCACGAACTTGCTCCTTTGTAATAGACTAAGAATTTCAAAAATGAATGCTATACTAGAGAAAAACTGTTCATAAGCATAAAAATTAGTTTTTTAAACGACTAAAACAACTTCTATAGTAGTTGGAGGTAAAAAAAATGTTGGTACGCCAATTTAAAGTTTTTATCATTGTTTGAATAAAAATTAAATTTACAAAAAAAAATATTGAGCCGTTTTTTGAGATATTTATATATATATATTTTTCCTAAAGTTTTGAAATGCAATATTTTTTAAACTTTTTAGAAGCTTCTCTCTGAAAAGTTTCATTAAAATCCGTTATGCCAATAATGAGAAATTCAAAATTTTAAAAAATCGCTCTATGGTAGGTACAGTCGGTAATATCTTGTTTTCAATTTATTTTTTATTAAATTATAGATCTTAGAAATTAATTGAAAGACTGAAAATTTAAGCAAAATTCTCGAAACCGTTTTCGAGAAAAATACGATTTTCGAAAACCATTTTTTAACATTTGTATGGAGGGTACCGTTGGTTTTAGGTAAAATAAATTTATTTTCCTCATATTTTGTAGATTATTTAAAGAAACTTTTATTTATCAAGTTTTAAAAAAAATCGAATATGGGGTTTTCGAAATATTGAGTTTTCAAAAAAAAAAAAATTGAAATTGTTTAAAAAATCCAAAACAAGAGTTTTTGAAAATTATAATACGCAGTAATATTGAAACCTTTGGAGAGCTTTAATATAAAAAAAATGACTAAAATCGGTTGTACCGTTTTTGAGAAAATCAAAAACAAAAAAAATGGTTACAAGTGGGTACCAAAAATAACATTTTCTTGTAATTTTTTTTTCAACCATTACCTAGGTTTCACTAAAAGAAATTTTATGAATTTTTTTTTAATAATCTGTGGGGCAGTTTTTGAGAAAAAAAAAATATTTATAAAATTTCGAAAAAATTCGTATGGCAGGTACCGTTATTTTTGTCTTAAAAAATCAAATCAAAAACATCCGGGGGGAATAAATTAAAACCCATATCTACCAAGTTTGAGCAAAATCGGCCGAGCCGTTTAGCTGCAATCGGACGGACAGACTGACAGAATTGCGAGACCCACTTTTTTGGTCTTCGCTATCATCGTAATGTCAACTTTAATCAAAATCTCGAGTTCGATTATTTTCCGAATGCATAACTTGCCTTATAGTACCTATAAGTCGCAACTAAAAATTTGAAATTAAGATGTTACCATAGAACTATTTTTTTCAAATTTTGAATTTTTTACTATCGACATGACGGATTTTAATGAAATTTTTTAAAGAGAAGCTCCTAAAAAGTTTAAAAAATATTGCATTTCAAAACTTAAAAGAAAAATCTTTTTTTTGAATTTTTGAAAAAAGAAACCTTTTTTTTTTGAAAATTCGATATCTCAAAAATGGCTCAATTTTTTTTTTTTTTTGATAATTTAATATTTATTCGTACAACTGTTACAGTAAAAACTTTTAGTTGGCGTACCAAATTTTTTTTCTTAAAAACTACAACTTACAGCCCATACAGCCGTTATCCAAAATCTTATTTCGCTCGAAAACGTCTCTAACGATTTTGATAGGAAAAAATTAAGTTTGCTATTATATGTAGGTATGAACATAATGTTTATGTACTACATTTTGGTCGAAACAAAAATTGGGAAAAGATGTTATTATCAGTAGATACCTGTTATAAAACTGTTTTTTTTTTTTTTTTTTTCGTTTTACGTATGGAACAGTTTTTTTTTTTCGAAAAAAAAAAAATTGCAAAATCGGCCGTTCCGTTAGTTTTGGTTTAAAAAACACCGGTGGAGGGAAAAATTTAAAAATGATATACATATAGATATCAATTTAAAAAGAAATTCCGCTGAGGCATTTAGATTTAGACTGTAGTTGAATTGATAGACGGACAGGATTGCGGCGCACACTTTTTCGTATTCCCTATGGCAAGTAAAAATATTTAAAAAAATATAACATTTGTGTATCAAAAACATCTTCATAAATTCAGAATTGGTAAAGAAATATCTATTGGCTTAGTCATTTAGAAAATTAATATAAATAGACAGGATATAGATAACCATGTTTGGAAATCGCTCGTGTAAAATGTGGCACGGGCTATGGCGTGCGTAGTGTAATTCTGTTAAAAACACATGTCGTGCGTAGGTGTCCATATCGCCCAATTTGGGCCAAAATAAAATGGTAATCATGGAACGATAACCTTCATGATTACCATGATTAACCTGGCACCAAACCCTAGATTAAAAGAAGGAATTTAACCAATGTCCACCACTTTAAATGAAGGTAATTAAAAAAAAATCGACTTTTTAGCCCACCAGCTCTATGCAGAAGCACAACATAGCCCAAAAAATTCGTGGTTATACTAAACATCTCGAAAGCCCCAAATTTTTTTCATGAAACCAAATAAATGCACCAATAGAACCATTCTTAATCAGAGTTTAAAAATTTCCAATATTTAACCAGAAATCCATGCCTAAGCCTTTACTAAGAGATCCACTTAGATTTCCATAAGCAGGTTACCCTCTTTTATAATGGCGGGTTCCCCATGGTTCTTTCGAAGAATTGTCAACTCCAATAAATCTGGAATCTGATAATCCCCCTAAGAGATTTTCGTGTGCCCCATTAGATCCCTTAAGATTTATGACTTCTATGCATAAATGAACGTTCTGGTTCTTGGCTTCGTTAAGTCTGAGCCATGATTTTGAGTTTTGGAGACATCTTCATCACTCCTTTTAAAGCCAAGATGGTGATCAGTAGTATACAAAACCGAGGCTATAAATGATTGAGATTGAACTCGACAGCATGTTGCCCCGGGTCCGAGGGTGCATTAAGCATTAGTTTGTCTTTTTCACTGATACTTCTTTATCTTTTGATATATTTTGTCTTTTGTCCTTAGAAGGTGCGGAAAGATAAATTATTTAGGCTTTACATGTGTTATTTATAGAGTCGCAGTGATAATGAGCTATGTTTAACAAATTAACGTTTTTCTACTTAAAAAGGGGAAGAGAAAAGATCTAATTTACTTAATTATCTTTATCGCCCAAGAAAGATTTATGTTTAGCAGACGGAGAGGTTTGGTTTCACGAGGTGTTTGTAAGAAGTCGAAATGTTTTACATCAAACAAGTTCGAAGGTACAATACACCTTTTGAAGAATGTTCAAAATTAAGTCGTTTTTCGTTAAGATTTATTGGTTTGCTTAGAGAGGAGTTTTGTTAGAATTTGAGAAGGTTTTCAAGACTGAGGAACCTAAGACCATCTACGCATAAGCTAATTGAGATTTTCAACATAATATAAACCGATTCAGCATCATCAGGATTGTGTTAATGACTAATCAAAGCTCGAAGATTGCAGGTGCAAATATCTCATCGGCAAGTACAATCGGTTTGGTCCTTTTATTTGGAAGATGCTACTGCGCATTTGAACTGTGCGAATCTCATTAAAAATTCCACCCATACCGTACGTTAAAATAATGCGTGCAACTCAAGAATTTGCGTACAAGGAGCTATGGAAATCCCTTGAATGTTTTAACTCCTCTTTGGAGCGAGAGAAGGAGTCTTTTTATCTTTTTTTTTGAAAGCCTCAACCGAGAGCCATGTGGAGTAAACATTTAGCATCATCATCGTTGCGTTGGCCTCGCTAAAGAGCAAGTATATAACGTTCCTTTGACCAAAGTTATAATTTCTTAAGCTAAGTCCCTGATTATCTCGGGGAATTATCCGCAGTGTTGATGCGCAGCATCTGAACAACCATCAGCCCACTGCTGAGATTCTTCTGCTTATATTCCAGCACAACCAGAAGCACCCTAATATAGAGTATTCTCAATTCCAAAAAGCCAAAGCGGCTGCAGCATAGCAAGAGTAAAGATGCCATCACCATCCCTATACACCGGTGTGGAATCAGATGGAATGAGGAGCTCGTCGGGAATTTCCATTTCATCGACTTTTGTCCCCACTTAGAGACCTAAATTGAAATTTCAATTTCAGCACTTCGCTGTGTTTCAAACTGTGTGCTTGCTGTGCATGTGCACACATTTGGATCCAAATGAACTGGTGAGTACTTGGAAGTTTTTTGTCCTAAGCTTGGCATATTGCAGATTCACAGATATGTATCCGACGGATTCAAAGAACAACACCGAATCTCTGGTTGGGTTTATCTTTTATCGGTCGGGGCACTAAACAAAAAATAAAGAGAGTTTTAGCAACAACGGGGCCGCGGCCGCCGGTCGAAGGAAATCGAATGCTACTGAATTCCACACTCTTGCCAACTGATGCAAAATTACAACTTTCATTGTCATAAGATAAATTTGATCTTGTAAAATTTTTATGATTAATACAGGATGTTTACAAGTTAATGACAAATACCTTTATGGACACGTTCTAAGACTAAAAGCATATAAGATTGGGGGGTTACAAGCAGCAGCCATTTTCTAAAACATTGACTTAAAATGGGTGTTAAATAATAGTTCAGTTATTTTTAAATTTTCAGTCGGAATATTTCTATCCGCAGAGAATTGTCATAATACAAAAAAGTTTGTTCTGTATTCTTACAATTCACACTTTCTTTTTACCAATGTTAAGGGTTTAACAATATAATTAGTTTTACAATATAGATTTCAAAATTTTGACAGGTGAATGCGACCAAATTATTGAAGCTGCATCTGGTGAAGTTGGGTTCTTCCTACTGTTGCCGCATCCAGGGATTTGTCATCCTGCCTGGCGGAAGACTCTTTTTCGGGTTCCAATGCAGAGGTGGGAGTTTTTTCTTCCGGAGACCATAAACATTGATTTTTCAGTGTAGTGAAGCTGATAGTTCACTCTCACTATTGTCTCAATGGAATCGGCGTTAATACGAGCTTTTCAAAACTCGTTGTGATGTTGTGCAATTTTGGAAAATCATCACCTATGCCTGTATAGAGTTCGATGTCCTTCCAAGTGCTAAATCTGGGTACACTCTCTCTTAGCCAATCTGCCATTTCGGATCCAGTGCAATCGACCAAGAGGAGACCAGTTCTAAATTGCAGTCCATTAAACTTCAGTTTATGATAGATCCTCGGCAATCAAGTCGACCTGTGGGTATCCCATCGGCAGAATAGCAATTCTGACGCTCAAGGCCGCACTCGCATAGGAGAACCTTTGTTCGACGGGTCCCGTAGGTCAAGTCCTATCGTCCTAGGTTTCTTTACTTCTTTCCATGGAGGAGGAGTTAATTGATGGCATTTCCTCTTAACCTGTCCTAAGCTTTTGTTGACGCTTTTCGTGCCATCCTTTCTTTGGTCTACTATCTTCCCAGCTTCCTAAGAGGCATCCCCTCTGTAAGGAACCGGAAGTACCATTTTGGGCCGGCTCCTCTTAGTCCTTTCCTAATGGGTCGTCTAGGCCATATGCTGCACCTCCTGAAATATTTGACAATAAGAAAATTATGGGAGGTGTACCAACAACTATACAAATTTTAGCCAGTCAGGGAAATAGGGCCACCTCTCATAATTTTCTTATCTTCAAATATTTCCATGAATCATTTCCAAAGGCATTGCTCTTAAACTGGTCTTAAATTTTAAAACAAACAAATCATTGAGATATTGAATATTAGATACAGAATTTAAAATTTTGTCCTAAGAATCAATAAAATATTTTTTTTTAAGTTTTGAAGCTTCTTAAAAAAACCTTAACGAAAAATTTCATTAAAATCTCTTATTTAATTATAGATTGTAGAAACTAAGTAATTTTTTTAAGAACCATTTTAGAGTAAAACAAGGTTTCAATTATTTTTTGAACCATCAGTGTTATTGAATACAATTTTATGATTTAAAAAAAAAATATTTTCTAAGATCTAAGATACTGAAAAAATACTATCCACAAAATTATAAAAAAAATCGTCCGAGGCACTTTGGATGTAGTTGAACAGACAGCCGACGGACAGACATACAAAATTAAAAGACTATTTTTTCGTCGATCACATCATAGACTTGTCAAGTTTGGTCAACATTTCTAGAACTATTTTTTAAGCAAAACATAACCTGCCAGCTTCATATTTTCCCCCATTGTATCAGAGTACGAGTTCAATAATTGACAAAAAATTTAAGAGTTTATGGACGGAAATTTGCAAAGGCCGACCAATGTCCAGTAAATATGTATGTATGTTAACATTTTGCCAAGATAAATGAGCAAGGCTGATTGACCTTCAAACAGCAGATGGGGAATATCAATACAAATTCGTCTTTTAACATTGCCTGATGTTTTGTACCAATCTAGTGTACATAAAGGAAGAAAATCACGCTCATTAAATTCAATTTGGGAACCGAATACATAATTTAATTAGTAAGTAGGAACACACTGGGTACGAATTGTATCAGATAGTAGTCTTGAAAAAATTTGGGTTCTGAACCCCAACACCTGTCGTTTAATCTAACCTATCCCGACGATTCTTTCTGTGGCTACCCTTCTTCAAAGTGTTCCACATGTTACGGTAAATTTTACCACAACAAGTTTCGCTTCCCTTCTTTCCTTTTCCCTAATACCTTTTTTCCGGACAATATTCCGCTGCGGCTCCAAACCGCCAAAAGAGTTCAGATGAAACCTGGTCCATCAGCCAGAGTCCTGCTCTTTTTGCATCTTTGGAAAAGTAACACAAAACACAAAACCCAAAACATTTAACGCGTTTTAGTTTTTCGCTCAAATTTTGATCGCAAAGCTGAGGTTAGATCGCTGAACGCATCAATTAGCCTACTGGTGAAATTTTCACAAATCGTTAAGATCGGGGGTGTTGGTTGAGTTCTGGTCTTCTCAGTCGCACATTCCAGCCAAATGGCGGAATACTGCAGAATGACTGAGACAGAACACTTCACCATGGATCAAAACGGATGGCCAATGGTGGTCGTAGGAGGGATGTAAGTTTAGCCTTCTCAAAACTTCAATCTTTGATTTCTTGCGAAAGAAGAAAGTTGAAAAAAAATTGTGCGAACAGCTTTGGCGATAGTCCATTTTGATAGTTTCCAAATCATTGAAATAATTTGTATTTTTTTCGGAAAATAACGATTTTATTAACTTCCCATAGGGAGTTATTGTAATCGGTCCGATTTGTCAAATTGGAATTTTTGACATTTCTCGACGTTTCAAGGTCCCTAGAGGCTATATCAATCATTTTTAGAGAGATGTCTGTGTGTGTGTGTGTACGTACGTTCGTACGTTCGTACGTTCGTACGTTCGTACGTTCGTACGTTCGTACGTTCGTACGTTCGTACGTTCGTACGTTCGTACGTCCGTACGTTCTTGTACCATTTTTCGTCGTCGATATCTCAAGAACGAGTAAAGATATCGACTTCAAATAAATTTTATTTAATAGATAATAACTTCGAAAGAGGCTGAAAGGGCGTTTATTAAAATTCAGTGAGTAGTTTTTTCACTATAACGGTTTAAAAAAAAAGTAAAAATTTTGGTTAGTTTCAAATATCTCACGCAAAAATAATGCTATTGACTTCAAATAAAATGTAATGTACTCATTATAAGGTCGTACAGATTTGGTATGAATTTGGAAAAAAATGAACATACCGTTATTTTTTTAAATAAAAAAAACTGAAAAAAAAAATTTCATAACCCAGATATTCTAAGAACGGAAAACAATTTGAAACTCAAAATAATTTTATTTTACGAAAAATAATGTGTTTGACAACTGGTGAAAATTTCAAAAAAAAATCAGTTTACAGTTTTTTTACAAAAAATAAAAAACTATATAAAATTCTATTGAAAATTGGTAAAAATTGTTTTTCGACTCAAATTTTTCGAGAACTAGTAGTGATATTGACTCCTAATTTAGTTTATTTTATACATAGTATAATTTTGTACAATTGCTAAAATGTTGACAAATATTGAATTAATAGTTTTTTTTTTGTAAATAAAAAAACTATTAAAAATTCTAGTGAAAACTAGTTAAAATTGTATTTCAAGTCGAATTTCTTGGGAATAAACACCGACAGTGCCTTCTAAAGCATGTTGTTTTATACATCGATTCCTTCCCGTAAGAATGTATACTAAGCGACATTTCTAAAATTGTTCAGGGAACGAAAAAAACGAAGAAAGTTCGTTGGCGAAACCCAGGCCAAAACGTGGCCCTTAACATATATTATATTTCCTCATCAAAAAGTCATTTTCGAAAAAAGTGTCGCTTAGTACATTCTTACGGGAAGGTATCGACATAATACAATTATTAACATATGGTTAAATTTTGACAAGTATCGAATAGACAGTTATAACAAAAATATAAAAAAATCTACTAAAAAGTGGTAATATTTGTTTTTCGACTAGAATATCTTGAGAACGAGCAATGATATTGACTTTGCCATTATTTAATTTTATACATAATACAATTTCTAACAAATGGTTTATATTTGACATATATCTAGTTTTAGAGCGGATATATTTTGTAAGTACCCTTCCATCAATAACCAAACCATATCTTTTATATTCGAATATTTCGTTTTTAATTTTTTTTCAATTAAAATGTTTGGAACCGAAATAATAAAATAATTTCTATAATATAATATTAAAAAACACGGAAATCTATAATTCAGTATATAATATGTACCTACCAACCTTCGTAATTATTACAAGTTTTCAGGACCACAAATGGGAAGTTATCAGTGTGGGTCGCACCCAGCCTCTTTTTTTCTTTGGTTCAGAAAGAAAATAAAATCTCGTCCTGTGTTATCCGTGAGATTTCCTGGTGGGGAAAAGCGATAGGAGCAACTCGAGGGCGGTTGAAGTTGTCGACGCAGGTGGAGCGAAGACACAGAGAAAAGCTGAGTACCAATTTTATTATTTTTTTCTTGTCTTGTTTTCAAACTCGAAAATCTTTTTTTGGCTGGGAATTCATCATCATCATCGGCTCGACAACCGGGTTCCGGTCCTGGCCTTTTTCAACAAGTCTCTCCACCTATCCCGGTCTCTAGCCGACGCCATCCAGTTGCGCACCCCAAGGCTTCGGGCGTCCTGGTCTACGCCATCTCTCCAGCGCAAGCATGGTCTACCACGCTGTCGTCTACCATAGAATGTACCACAAAGAACTTTCCGGGCAGGTTCCTCTTCGCTCATGCGAGCTAGGTGCCCTGCCCACCGGAGTCTACCGAGCTTAATTTTTGTCACGATATCTGCTTCAAGGTAGATTGCGTACAGTTCATAATTGTACCGTCTCCGGAATCGTCCTTCCTCACATACGGGGCCAACAATTCTCCTTAAGACTTTTCTCTCGAACGCAGCTAAGAGGTCGGAGTGCCTGTTGCTAAGCACCCAAGTCTCGGATCTATATGTGAGTACTGGCAGGACCATGGTCCTGTACAGCAGCAGTTTTGAAGTTATGGTGAGATTTCTGGATTTGAAGAGCTTTGACAGACTATATTAGGCTCTGTTGGATTTGAGAAGCCGCCCGCGTATTTCTTCTTCTATATTGTTATCGGCTGCTATTATTGACCCAAGGTATTTAACCAACTGTTCCTCTCGCATTCGACGCCACCATGTACTTTGTTTTACCTTCACTAATGTGCAGCCCCAGATCTGGATGACGGAATCGTGTACAGCTTGTTCGATTCTTCCGATGATGTCGATGTCGTCTGCGTAAGCCATTAACTGGCTGTACCTGTTGACGATGGTCCCTCTTGTTGCCGTGCCAGAGTCACGGATTGCTTTCTCCAACGCCAGGTTGAAGAGGAGGCAGGCCAAGCCGTCCCCTTGTCGGAGTCCATTAAAGATGTTGATTGGTCTGGATAGCAATCCGGCTATTTTTACTTGGCTTGTTACGTTGGTCATGGTCAACCTACATAGTCGTGTCAATTTATTTGGGATGCCGAATTCTCTCATGGCTTTGTAAAGTTCTACCCTGGCTATGCTATCATAGGCGGCCTTAAAGTCTATAAACAGATGGTATGTTGGGATGTTAAATTCTAGACATTTTTCCATCGCCTGCCTAAGGGTAAATATCTGATCAGTTGTTGATTCGGCTGGGAATTGGCAGCGACAAAAATCGATTTTCGATAATAGTAGTGTGACTTTTGTTGACCTTTCATTGTTCCGTAATTTTGCTTGTTAAGAAAATTAACGGACTCGCGACCGGTGACTTGCCCGGGTACAATTTTCAAGGTGACCCTTCTTTGTGTCCTTTCTGACACACCATTTTTCTCTATTTTCATTTTTTTTATATTTTGCAATTGGCCTTCTGCCAATTTAAAAATCTCTCATTGTTATTCCTCTCGAAAAGATCCCGAGTTTTTATCCAGGCTTCTGCCACGGGCACTACATTCAATCTTAATAAATTCCTGAAATTCCTTGAAGGAATTACCTAATATTATTTTTTTTTATTTCATCAGTTTTCAGCGTGACGTCGTGGGGTACACTCGTGTCGAGAACTTTCTCTCAGTTTTATTTTGTTTTTACTCTTTTACTCTCACAATACCTAAAATAGTTGCAACAAAAATGTCTTGCGTAATCTGCAATATTAAAGTCGAAAGAGCCGACTTGAAAATAATATGTTGTGACTGCAATAAGTGTTTTCATGCAAACTGCGTCGACCTGCAAGCAACCGATATTGAATACATAAAAAAATCTAAATCTCCTTGGCGATGTTCTCCGTGTCTCTCTAAGCGGCGATCTTCAATATCTAGTGCAACAGCAGTCTCGGCGAGCACCAGCTTATCAGCGCTCATAACACCACCACCAATACCCCCATCAACCCCGGCCATCACTTCTATCACAAGCAGCTTATTCTCAGTTGCATCAACAACTAACCCAACACAAAAAGAAACAACAAAGATAACATTGGAAATGGTTTACGCGAAAATTGTTACCATTGAAAACATACAGAAAAATCAAATGGATGCACTAACAAGCAAAAACAAAGAGTGTGAGGAAAAAATTCAATCACTGGAGCAGAAGGTCAACAACCTGGAACAACAACTACTTGCAAATTGTATTGAGATCGTCAACGTTCCTTGTAGCAACCAAAAAGAAACATGTACGGACCTTGCCCTTAAAATCATTCGCGATGGTCTGAATGTGAATTTAACTGAAGCGGACATTGATCATTGCTACGTCAAAACAGTAAAGCTAGGTAAAGTTCATAATGATGTTTCTTCCTCCAATGCATCAACAACGGCAGCGGTAAACAACAAAAAAAACATCTTACACATTAAATTTGTCTCGCGCAATCTAAAAGAGAAAATAATGAAAGCAACTTATGGAAAGAAACGAACATTGAAAACATCCATTATCAGCACTCAAGCAACAGAAGAAAATATGTATATTAATGAAAGCTTAACTTACAACACTCGTCAACTTTTTAAAGCGGCAGCAGTAATTAAGTCTTCAAAAAATTATAAATTTCTGTGGACAAGGAATGGCGTTGTTTATATGCGTAAAAAAGAGGGTGATAGTTTTATTAAATTAACAAGGTCTTCTGACCTTCTTAAATTAGAATGAGTTCCTTAAATATTTTCGATATCCATGTAAACAATCCATCCTGCCACCCTAAAACAATTGTTTGTGATAATGAAAGTAATGTTAGTAGTTTAAAAGAATCGTTTTGCATTCATCAAAATATTCGTAGCTTAAGAAAGAATTTCATCAATTTGTTGGTTCATATTCAGTCTCTTAAAACTCTGCCGTTGGTTATAGTGTTGAGTGAAATTTGGGTTTATCGTAATGAAATAGATTTTTATAATATTGATGGGTACACCTTGTACGCGAAATGTAATGAATCTTATTCTGCTGGTGGTGTTGCCGTATACATAAAAAGTGATGTTGTGTGTGACCACTCAGAAATTGAGTTTGTTAGTGCTGATATCCTGCGAATGAACTTTTTATATCAGAATGATTGGTATGTACTGCTTTGTATTTATCGCATTCAAAATTTTAGCAAAAACAGTTATATTGAAGAGTTTTATGAGGTTTTAAATACTACTAAAGATAAAAACTTAATAGTTTTGGGTGACATAAATATTGATCTATTGGATGAAAATGATAATGACACTTATAATTATATGCTTTTGATGTCTTCATTTGGTTTAAAGAGTGTTATAAATGTTCCAACTCGTGTAACAAGCACAAGTTCAAGTTGCATAGATCATATTTTTGTTCGTTTTAATAAAAATAACAAATCAGTGTTTAAAAGTGAGGTGCACGATCTTAAAATAACTGATCATCATTTATGTGCTTTAAATGTAAATGAAATTGATAATACTCCACGAAACCAGATAGAAAGACCAAAATTTGTTTTAGATTTTAATATACTGCGTGAAAAACTAAGGTATGAGTTCTGGGAAACTGTGTTTTCTTTGAGCGATCCTTCTGAGGCTTATGATAAATTTGTTTCTATTCTGAATACACACTTTGAAAGTTCAAAGAGCCATTTAAATAATACAAGCAGAACAAAATTCTTGAAACCTTGGATGACTCCGAGGTTGTTAAAGCAAATAAAACTAAAAAACAGTTTTGCTTTAAGGTGCAAAAACCATCCACAAAACTCAAATCTAAAAAAATATTACACTAAGCTTTGCAAAAGAGTTAAAAATCTAACTGCTGAGTCACGAAATTTATATTATACCAACCGCTTGAATCGTTTTAAGGGAAACACTAAAAAGGAATGGAAAGTCGTAAATTGTATTTTAGGAAAGCAAAATAAATCTAATAATATTTCTAATATCTTAACGAATAATCATCTTACTTCTGACTCGGATGTAATAGCTAGTAGTTTTAACGATTATTTTGTCAGTATAACTGAAGCTATTAAGCCTCCTATTCCTCTTCACCATAGCTGTAACTGCACTATTGAAAACATTCTAAATAAAGAAACACCTCAAGGGAATAGTTTTCGTTTTGAAGAGTTCTCGCCTGGAGAAATATGTAAATTAATTCAAAGTCTGCAAAATAAAAATTCTTGTACCAGTGATGGTATATCTGCTATTATGCTTAAAAAAATATCATGGGAAATTGTGGATGTTTTATGTTATATTTTTAACCTAAGTGTTAATATGGGAAAGTTTCCAAATTCATTGAAAAGAGCTGAGGTTATTCCACTTTTTAAAAAAGGCAACCGTAAAAATGTAGCCGATTATAGGCCTATCTCGTTGCTTCCTGCGTTTTCAAAAATTTTTGAAAAATTAATTAAAACAAGAATGCTTTCATTTCTTGAAAAAACAAATTTTTTTTCGGATGCTCAATTTGGTTTCAGATCAGGTAAATCTACTGAAGATGCAATCCTAAAAGTATGTTGTGATCTCTATAAAGGAATAAATGAAAGTCAATCAACGATGGCATTGTTTATTGACATGACCAAGGCGTTTGACTTAGTCGATCATGAAATTCTGTTAAGCAAGTTATACAATGCTGGTTTTAGAGGTATATTTTATGAATGGCTAAAATCGTATTTGATCGGGAGGGAACAAAGTGTGTTAGTTAATGGAATATTTAGTAATGTATTAATGCTAAAAAATGGTGTTCCCCAGGGCTCTGTATTGGGTCCAACTTTATTCTTAATTTACATTAACTCACTGTTCCACCAAAATTTCTCTGGAAATCGTATAGCCTTCGCAGATGATATAGCTTTCACTTATACCGAATCTTCTTTTTTCGAATGTTTTGCTAACATAAGTAAAGATTTACAGCTTCTTAGAGTTTGGTTTGCTTACCATAGATTGATTATAAGTGAGAAAACTAAAATTATGTGTTTTAAGCTATCGGGTGATTTCCCTAGGGAGTTTGAAGCTCTTTTCCATTCCCATGATTGTCAAAAGTTCTCTTTACCTTTGCACGTGTGTGGTAAAAATAATTTTTCAATACAAAATCTGTGCTCAACTAACTGTTTTCCAATTGAGCTTGTTAATCACTATAAGTACTTAGGAGTTCTCATCGACTGCAACCTTAACTGGAAAGTTCATATACATTCACTTAGAACGTACATGAATCTGATAACAAGAAAGATGTATCTGTTACAACCATTCTGCTCAAAAAAAGTTCTAACGATGATCTACTACGGACTTACTCAATCTAAATTGCAATATGGGATAGTGTGTTGGGGAGGTGCGTATAGGAATACTTTTCAATCACTCTTGACTGCACAAGCATATAATCCGTATAATTTGTAAAAAAAATCAACGCACTGAAAGCTGGCCTCTTTTTTGTGAGCTAAGAATACTACCATTACGTCACCTATACATTTTTAAAGTTTTAAAAGAATTTTATAAACAAAGTGGTAATATTCCATCTAGAAACTCTTCAATATACAACTTACGAGTTAATAATTTAGCACTTGTTAATGTTCCAGTTCCACACAAAACACATTTTATGAATTTTTATTTAATGACATCGTCAACTGTCTTCAATAATCTTCCCATTTCAATAAGAACAACCTTTAACTTTCATTCTTTCTTGATCAAAATCAGAGATTGGCTTTTCACTAAGAACTTGATTGAAATAGAATTAGTCTATAAATTCAGTACTTGAATACATACGAAACGATTTGATTTTTTTATAACTACGTTTTTTTCTATTCTTTTTTGCTTTTAATGTTTATTTAATGTTTCTTTAAATTAAAAATAATCTCTTTTTTTTTCTTAAATTAAACAATAGTTAGAAATAATAATAATAATATAAAAAAGAACAACTGAAAGTACCCCACGTCAGTTATTCTTTTGTTGACCAAAACATTTTTGAGGTCGTTCAACTCTAACTTTCTTAAGTTATAGAATGGCCAGAGCTTATTCTCTTGCACTTAATTTTTTTTTTTTAATTTATTTTGTATATAAAATTGTAACTAGCATGTAAGTGGAAGTTGAATAAAAAATGAATTATCTATCTATCTATTGAAGATTTTCAGATTATTTTATTTTAACTGGTAAGGCAAACTACCATAGAAAAGTTTCCTGGCGCCCATTTTTATATAGCGTAAGTACGCCCTTGGATTTTGATAAAAGTCCAATTAATTTGATTGTTGACACTTTTCCTACTTGATTGGTTTGTTTTCATTTGATAGGTAAATTTATTGTTTTCTCGATATAAAAAAAAATTACTATTGCGTGAACCCACCCCCTAGACTGAGCTACCGATTGTCAGCACCTAGTGCTGAAGTTGTGAATTTTCTCCAGCTGATTTGACAGTTGATTTTTCCTCCGCGGCATACCGGCATCGTGTTAACTTTGATTTCGTTTTCATAGTTAACTAAATTAAAGAAACAGTTTTAAATGTTCGCGATTCGTATCGCAATATTAAATCTCAAAACAAGATTTGAATTGAATTCGGTTTATCGGTCGGTGTGAGAAAATTTATAACGCACAGACAAGCTTCTTGCTTTAAACAAAGCACAGATTATTCTTCTAGTTTTTTTTATAGGTGCAAGAAAGTGGTTTGTACCTATTTATTTCTACGCCCCACTTCTTCTAAGCGCACGCAGTGTGGAATAGGCTTAGCGCAAACCGATTTTTCTTTTAGTATTTTGCTAGAAGCAGCTTTCTGGGGCTACCCTTCTTCAACGAGTACCACAGACACGCTTGTTGCGGGGAACGAACCACAGATTATTCTTCTAGTCTTTTGCTAGGAGCAGGTCCGTATCTCAAATGATTATTTCTTTGATGGCTACCCTTATTCTTCGAGTACCACAGACAAGCTCCTTAACGCGAACGAAGCACCGATTTTTCCTCCGGTCTCTTGCTGAGGCATATTGAACCTTAAACCCGTATATGAAGTAACATGTTATTTTATTGTAAGAATATTCATTGTTAATCATACAAATACCTTGTTAAGAAAATGATAAGAAGCAATTGAAGAAATTGTAAACGCTGTAAACAAAGTTGTAAATAAATAAAGTTAGAGTTTGGAAACTTCTAACCAAAATTTTTGCTTTCTTTGGGATAAATCCTGGACACTGACGAGACTTCCTTAGTCCCGATTAAAAAAAAATCACAAACTTATATTCTATAACTTAAACAAATACTTGTACCGTCAACTACTGTAAATGTCAAAGTATGCTTGTAGCATTATCAATATTATGTCAAAGCTATGTTCCAGAACCCAATAAAATACCAAAACATTGCACACTTCCAGAAGACACTACAAGTGATTAAACTAGGAACTGATACCTTCAAGGAAATCAATTGAAAGATTTTAAAGAAATCACCAATCTTTGAAAGAAAATCTTCAGACAGAACATAGACCCAACATCAACACAGGGAAAAGTGGAAGTGTTTTCCTACTTTAAAGGAAGCTTCAAACCCAAAAATTAAATAAATAAGTCATTACGATTCGTAGAGAGCCTAAACTTCATAACTTACAACTCTTAACCGCTCCTATGTGTATGTTTAGCAGAAATTTAGAGGACCTATAATTTTCTGCCGATGCCAAACGGCTAATGAGGATCCCTTTTCATGGCAAGAGATACTCTTGGAAGATTTGTCACTTCCTCGCAAAAGGCAGAACATCACTGAAAACTCATCTCTTTTAAACCTCAAACCTAACTGACCTGCAAATACTATGTTTTTGAACGTAGTTTTGAGCATCCATTCAACAGATCTTGTAAAAGCAACTAAACATGGAAAATGTGAGTACTTCGCTGAAAACTTTTTTGCACCTTTTTCGAACTTCAAATACAACTGACCTGTAAGTCCAAAGATATTTGGACGATAATTGGGATTCCATTCAGTAGACCCTGTAACAGCAACCAAACATGGAAGATCTGAGAATCCATAACAGTGATCCAGTATCTGACGTAATGAATAGTCAACAACTACTATCCAGTGCGAAAAGATGATAGGACAGATGATATGGAGTTCCAAGACAAATAAATTTGCTGGATCATGTGAAATCTTCTACTTGATACAGGAAAAACTCTCCCAAGCAGTGATGATCCTCCACGAAGTCATCTTAAAAAATTACATGACTAATAATTTCACAGAAGTCCAAAATCGTAAAGATCTAGGCAATACCAAAATAAAGGAACTTCTAACTTGGCTAAAAGCTTATATACATATATTTTTGAAGCGGCATCACCAAAGTAGTACAAGAAAGGCTTAAGATATTCTGCAATCAAAATCCACCAACGCCAAGGAATGCAGATCAGATTTCAAGAGATTCAGTTGACCCTATAGCTGGTGGTGGAATTTCCGGAATTTCTATATCCCTATACCGTTCAAGAATTCATCATTGTGTCAACACTAAATGGTTTCAAAAAAATGTTGGAAAGTTTTCGATAAATGGAAACACTATCTTCTAAGATTGCCTTCATCACTATTTAAAATTCAATTAACTTTCATCTCTTTTTGAAGCTTCTATGCAGACCAGGATAACAACTGCAAATCACTAGAACAACAGAACTCTTACGGTGGGAATTCAAGCCCGTTCTTCTACAGCCTAATGACATCTTACCCATCAAAACAGAGCGAGAACCTATCATTTACAAATTCTTCGAGTTGCAGAAGATCTGGAGAATCTTTATCAACTTCTTTAATTCAGAACTTTCTGCCAAGAGAAAGAGACAATCTTGTCTCAACACATCGCAGAAAATCCATTTTCAGATTCTTATTTCATCTACAAGATCAGCAAAGATGAGAAGAAGAATCGGGCTAATCCAAAAAATGAATATCCATATTAACATGTTACTTCTGAGACTAGTGATAAGCTTCAGCTTCTAGTTTAAAAGATGATCTCGAATACATCCACGAAAGAGCTTCCAGGTTTTAAAAGAAAAAGGGTAAGTCAATTGAAAGCTTGTTGCGACCTCTAGTCCAAACGCGTTTCGCCAAGGGAAGACAGTTGGGATAATCAGCTTCTGGAACCGATGCCACTGCTTTTCAGAAGAACCTAAAAATAATTCCCTTGGAAAAAGAAGCTATTGCTTTTGTCAAGGAAGCTAGTACAAAACAAGCACCCAATGTGGAAATAAGAAGACATCACTTGGCAAGGATTATTTTAAAATAATCAGTTTATAGATTTTTTGTCTGAAACGGAAAACCTTCTAGTAAGAAATCTTTCAAATAGAATAAAAAAAAAAAAACCTTAAAAGTCACAGTTTAACATCACGAAGATGAGTAGTTTCCCGTTTCCCGAACTCTTAAAGCCTTAGCACTCACTTAAAGTTGGCAACCACAAGTATACAATATCGCGTTCCGCTTTCTGGAAGCTGTTGTTGCCAACGTTTTGGCTTCCTGTTACCATCACTGAACTAACTTTACCAAAAAAAAAAAAAAAAACTAAATAAAGTAAGTCAACACAAATTCCCACAGGTGCACAACCTAAGACTTGTTAAGTGTTTGACCTTTCATATATTGTTTGATTGTAGAGCAAATGAATGTCTGTCTATTTTTGTGTTTGTACTTTTCGATAGTCAATTTCGCGGCACAGAAAGCCACAGTGAGAGTTGATGCCTGGGAAGAAAAAATCAGATCATGCCTAACTAAACCAAACCGAACCGAACCGAAACCAAACCATCTAACCTCCATACACAGTAATTCGTGTAATTAAACGTTTTCACATAATTAAGGTTGATTTCTTTATTTGGAGTTCGCCTGTGTAGAGAAAGATACACGGATGCATTATACCTACCCTAGGTTAACTGATGGTGATACTCGTAGATCACTGATGATGAGGATGACTGATCATAGGATAGACAAAGTACATAGAATGACCTGTAAATCATTATAAGCAGCAGATACGCGGGCATCATCGCCCCGACTGACTGACCCGTGAGATGATTTGGTTTTGATTAAAGTTTCGAGATAATAGCTTGGGATCTTATATTTGCTCTTTTTCTTTTGGTCGGGAAAGATGCAGAGTGTAACACTGGTAGCAAAAAAAAATTACTATATACTTACCGGTGATTTTCATCATGAACTTCAAACTACATACAAAAAAAAAACACTTTGTTTTAATGGATGAACGGAAGTAGTTGATTTAATTGGAAGTTGGGATTAATCATCGTGTAAGCCGTGTGGGATTTTCGTAAGTCTTATATTCTTCTGGTGCGGTTTAATTAAATTAAAAATAAATGAGAATCGGAAGAACACTTACTCGTTGTGATCTTGAAGAATTAAAAATTAGGGAACCTTATCATTTAAGTCGTCAATGAAAGGCACATAGGAATCTAGCTTGCACGTAGTTAAATTTAAATACCAATATATTTTAATCCCCTAAGGAACAGTTTAAGAATGCGAAATCATCCAAGGCTTGGAGCTAGCTTATCAAATTTTTTGCGTTAGCTTGAGTGTTAACCTCCGAGGGTCAGATAATTTTGCACTAAGATATCTAACCCTTAGAGACTTTTCTTAGTTTAAACAAAATTTAATTCAAATTCAGCGTTTAAGACTATTTAAGTATGGTAAAGTGTTAATTACTAAAGCTCGAAACGGGAATGAATAGCCTACCTATACATCTTATTACTTGCTCAATATGGCAGTTATTGCATTTAGTGTTGAAAAACTGCCGAGGTTTTAGTCAAACTTAGTATAATGATGACAGAAAAGTCTTAAAAAGCTGATTTCGTTATAATTTCTTTTGAATGTATTTATGAGTGTTTGTGAGTTCACTCTAATCGAATTAGAGCTCAAACGGTTTGACTGGTTTACTTCAAATTTAGACAAAAGCATTCTCATTGGATTTTTTATTTCTGTCACAGCTCATCTAGAACGACCAGTTTCCGTACAAGGATTTTGACTCTTTTCGAATTTCTTAAAAAACGATTGGATTGATTTTGATTATAGGGGAAGATGGCCTAAAATGGACCACTAAACTAAAATGGCCCCCTTACTAGAAATTGTAGAATCGAACAGAACTAGGAGGTTTTGGTAATACAATTTTTTAGTTTATCTGGCATCACTGACATGAACGAAATACTAGCAGCTTCAAGTTATTGTTTGTAGTTTTACAGGTCAAACTGTCTCTAGCCATCTACAAAAGTAGAACCAATAAAATGTTGTAAAAAGTTTCTTGACAAAAAACATTATAAAAAACATTCAATTTTGGAGAAAACAGTAATTGCATGTAAGTATTAAGTATTTCTTATTAATTTACTGAAATTAGTTTGCCTATAACTATTTCAGTGTGTTTGGAATTAAAACTTAAATTAAAGAACCATACCACACCAGTATGCCATTTTACCCGGACAATTTTGATCGTTGGAATTTGAAGAATTTTGGAAAATTAAATACTTTAAATACTTTTTGAAACTTTTTAAACTCGTAAAGCAAAAAATGGAAGCGTTATTGATTTAGCCTTGAAAAGAATATAACATATTTAAGTTTAAATGTCACATTCTTGCGAGATTTGACACAGTTTCCTTAGGGGGTGCCATTTTAGGCCACCTTCCCCTACTTTGTGCATGTTATATTCAAAAAAATTATAACAAAATTTTATTTCAGCCTTTAAGCAAAAAATTCACGTAAAGAAGAGTTTTCAAGGTTTTGGAAAAAATTGTCTTTGATTTTGTTGTTTTCCATATGCAATGAAAAAGAGCTCAAACCATGTTGATCGCGAAAAGGAAAATCCTTATTTAAAAGAACAATACTCACGGGTGGTATATCTATAGTTCAAGCTTAGGTGAACTACATGGTGATCACCTTTCGTTTGATACTCTAGCACACTTAAAGCTTTATTAATTTTCAGTACTAAGCATGTTCTTGAAGAAGAGATCATTATGGACCAACGGGTGCTTCTGGGCTACTGGTGTAAAACTATCCCGCCCGATGTCTTAAAGTGATAAAACAATGATTACATTCCGTCAACGGCCTTGCCTTGATGAAAGCATGGCTTCGCATCGATCAGCGAAATCAAGCATCATTGTGCGTGGTTAGTACTTGGATGGAAAACCGTTCAAATAAAAACCGTGTGCTGTTAACATGGTGTTTCTTCTTTTCAGTATCTCTACTTCGTAGATTTATCTAAGGAGTAGTGTAAGATGTAATCTAATGTAATGATTACATTCAAATAGCAAATAGACTCGGAACGCAACGTCAAAATTCAATAACCTATGCACCAGGAACGTAAAAACACTTTACATCACATTTGCTGCTGCAATGCTTAAGCAAAGGGTGGGCCATAAAG
The DNA here is from genome assembly GCA_911387755.1 of Chrysotoxum bicinctum. NCBI lineage: Eukaryota > Metazoa > Arthropoda > Insecta > Diptera > Syrphidae > Chrysotoxum > Chrysotoxum bicinctum. Next base: position 41,242,790 of record OU426990.1, read on the forward strand.
TGATTTCTTTTTATATTATGTCATAGTTTATTTTGACACTGAGAGCAGTTTCCCGCTCGAAATCTAGACAAAGAGTCAGTATCATACCTCCGCGGAACAAAATGAATAGCTTTATGCCTGAAACTGGAATGCTAGTGGACAAAACTCATGGTCCCCGACGCATATGTACAGTGCGTACAGACGAGAATGTGGCCGCTGTAGCCAAAAGTGTGAGACTCAATTCACCAATATCAACTCGCCATCGATCTCAACAGCTTAAAATTTCACGCACTAGCCTGAGAAGAAAATTCTGCACAAGGATTTCTGATTATTCACTTACAGTTTGGATCTCAGAGCAGCTTGAATTAGACAACGATTTTGGGCGAAAAATCATCTTTTCTGAAGAGGCGCATTTTCATCTCGGCGCATCGGGCGGCTTCGTTAGCAAACAAAATTTCGTCATTGACAGTTGAGTGACAGTTCGGTGCCGATTGCCGAGTGGTGGTGAAATGAGGCTGGGAACAATGTTTGGGACAACGTTGGGCGTTACAAAGCCATGTTAACCGACTTTTTTCTTACTGAAATTGAAGACATGGATTTGGGTGACTTCCGGTTCATGCAGGATGACGCACTATGCCACACACCCCATGCCACAATCTATCTTTTGCGCACCAAATTCCCAAATCGTGTTATAAGCCGTTTTGGCGATGTCAATTGGATGCTCGGAGCTGCGATTTGACCCTTTTGTACTATTTTTGTGGGGAATCGTGAAGGACCTATGTTATGCCAACAATCTGGAAACGATTCGAGCACTTAAAGTCAAAATCATCCAAGCAATCCGTGAGCTACAGCCTGAAACCATCAACAGGGTTTTGAAAAATTGGAGTATCAGAATGCGATTCTGCGAAGCCATCCAAAGCAGCCACTTGAACGATGTTGTGTTCCATAGTTAATGGGAATGTTTCATCTTACTAATAAAGCCATAATACATGGAAAAAATTTAACTTGGTTCATTTGATTGTCTTTTTAAAAAGCAATTTGTATTCGGCCCATCCTTTATATCCTCAAGTGGTATAAGGAAGATATTACCGTAATTAGGAACTCCAGAGAGGAAAAATTATAGCTGCGATAGGAGATTGTATATGTTACGATGAAAGTTCAACTTTAAGCGACAACTGACATGGTGTCACTTATCCAGTTATGATTTTAAAAAAAGCCTCTATCCTTAAAAATTAGGGTCATATCAAAGATTAGTCTTATGATCGGTTCCGTGGTGCCTCCAAATCTTATCCGGAGTATGTTGGCCTTATGGAACGACAACAGATAAGGACTTCTAAAAAGTAGCTCGTGATACGGTAGCATTAGGTTTCCAAGCTCCAAAAATAAGAATCCAAGAAGCAATCTAGCGTTTTGCAACGCTAGAAATCCACCATGAGTTAATTGACGAAATCTCTGACATCTTACACGATATCTTCAAAGATACAGCTGGTACCACACTCTGATGAACGTATTTAACTGAAAGAGAAGAAGATCCTCCAAGGAAAAGGGAATACGCAGCCTCCCATGTCAAGGAGATTGGGAAGACTCGAAATTTAAAAACACTTTGGGTTGACTGCCGATTTTAAAACCAGAACGCAGGGTATTCGAGACAACAAAAGTAACTCAGTCACCGAACAGCAGAGAAAAGTATATGTTTTCAAGCAGCGTTTCCAACAGCTGCATCTTTTAGAGTAAGTAATAGGGCAAGATGGCAAGGCACTTCAAGCCAAAGGGAACTAGTTCCAGCAGCCAGAATAGAATTAAAAGGCTCATATATAAAAAAGCTCAAGAACAACTAGATGACAGGATCTGAGGGTTTACTTGCAGAGCTCTTTAAATAATGAGCTGATACTTTGGCATGGTGCATGCATCAAATGCTCAACCAAGTATGGGTAAAAGGAACCATGCCCGATGGAATAATGCGCCCAATCACGCTGCCAAAGAATTTTGATGACCTTGACTTTTGGAGCTATTCTATGCACTATTAGATGGTCGGCATACTCAATTGCCTGTGATAGATTACCTATCAGATAGCTGGTGTATGTGCTAAACAGAATCGGAGAGTTGACTGCTCCCTGCTTAAGAACATTCGTAATCCCGAAAATTGCACTAGAAGCTACATTGCCACTTTTTACATGAAGCTTTCTACCATTGAGCATGTCATAAACATATATAATAGTGGTATACTTATGCCGAGTCTGGTGAACTTCAGATAGAAATACTCTAACCATACAGTTAAGCTTTTTCAAATCAACCAGACAATCACCAGTACACTGCCTTTTAGTTTGGTTCCACTCAGTATCAGGTACCAGTTTAGAACCTCTTGAATTGTATCATGTCCCTATTTAAAACCAAACTGAGTAGCCACAATCATATTGTTGTCCTAAGCTGGGGCTGGAGATGGAGCTACACCTTCGAAACTAACAGGAAATTGGGCCCCTTTAGCTCGACGATGGTGGCGTTTGCCAAGTATTCTTTATTGAACTCGGTGAAAACGATGATCTTCGATCGCCATTGTTTTGTGTATAGCTACGAAGGTAGAAGTGGTGGAGTAAGGGTCTGTTTTCCAGGGCGTGGTTGGGGCGAATGCTTGCATTCACCTTGAACACTTGCTGAAAAGCAACCCCAACAGATATTTGGATTTACACCTGCTGTCAGAAGTACTTCTCTGTTTTCTTTCGATATAAGATCCTTTTCATCCTTTTCAACATGCTATTGGACCTTCGTAGAGTGTTGTGCTATAGTCGCGAAGTATCAGTATGAATTCCACCCCGCCAGGTCAGCTATATACCAACTTACTTCTATAGTTGAGTCTTACCTTTTCTTCATCGATTTCAAAGCCACATGTCATATGACTCAGGTCAGAAGATCGATATGTCGATGGTCGAAACTGATCAAACTATATCGCTTTACATTGGAAAATACGCCATGCAATACGCAGTTAGGGAATAGCTCCTCCCAACTATTTAAAACATTCATAGGGTTTCAGCAAGGAGATGAGCTTTTATTTGGATTCCTCAATCTCGTTCTGGACCAGATGGTACTCGGGGCAGGCGTTAATACCGAGGGAACTATTTTCAGCTATGGAGATATGCGAGCGATATCAACATCAACGTCTGTTTCTAACAGTCATTCAAAACTTATTGGTCTTGAAGTAAACGACCACAATACCAAAGACATGCTAATAAAAAGCATGTGTAAGTTGCCCAGAGACTCAGAAACGTTGTCTTGTTACCATTGATCACATCAACAACAACGCTCCAGGAAAGAGAGTTTTTGAGTCCCTAGGTTTGAGGCGGTAAGGAAAAAAGAACACCCGATTTGGTTTAAATAGTTTGCTATTGCAGATAGGTTTTCATTAACGATCCTGAGTCGTTGAAAAACTGAGGCCGTGACCCATCATGGATCAAGAGCATGCTAAGTTAGGAAGTAAGTTTAAAAGCAAAGGGTTTCCGTTTTCTTCTCAGAAACAGCCATTCTAGGTTCGAATTACACAATTTCAAAGATTTTGTCTTAGGTAATATAGAGCATCATCAAAGTAGTGTGATGATTAGATTGGTGGCAGTCAAATAGCTGTTTATAAATCTAGCTAATATAAACCAAGTGAAAAAGCAGACTTCAGTTGTTGTTGTTATTTCATTCGAATTTTCAATGGTGATGCTGCGAAAATCTTTGTGGCCTATCTACAAAACCGCCTTCCTGCTTCCTGTGCAAGTTTGTAATCTGATTCAAAAATATTTTAATTGCTTTGTTTTTTTTTTTTTTTTTTTTTTTATAATCTACCCGCGTTCAAGGGATTATGATTACCCTTTAAATGTTTCAACACAGCGCAGGCGTGAAGTTACGGAAGAGAAAGCATCTTTCTGATCATTATCATTCCTTATTATAATCCCGCAGATATTCCCCAAAAAGTGAATTAGTATGTCAAAATTTGCATCGCAAACTCACGCCCTCTTGAGTTCCTTCTGCCATAATAAAATAACGATACTTAATTGTAATTTGAAGCTCCACCAGTTACGCATAATGATGGACCGTCCAAAACAGATGCCCGCACACAAATTTTATTACCTATAAACACTACTTTCGTCTAAGGACAAGACCACCTCCCAATTTGTCGTGCAACGTGCAACTTAAACATAAATATAGTAACAAAAAATTATAAAAAGAGGCTGGGTGCGACCCACACTGATAACTTCCCATTAGTGGTCTTTATTATTTCGGTTCCAAACATTTTAAGTGAAAAAAATTTAAAAACGAAATATTCAAATATAAAAGATATGGTTTGGTTATTGATGGAAGGGTACTTACAAAATATATCCGCTCTTAAACTAGATATATGTCAAATATAAACAATTTGCTAGAAATTGTATTATGTATAAAATTAAATAATGGCAAAGTCAATATCATTGCTCGTTCTAAAGATATTCTAGTCGAAAAACAAATATTACCACGTTTTAGTAGATTTTTTTATATTTTTGTTAAAACTGTCAATTCGATACTTGTCAAAATTTAACCATATGTTAATAATTGTATTATGTCGATACCTTCCCGTAAGAATGTACTAAGCGGCACTTTTTTCGAAAATGACTTTTTGATGAGGAAATATAATAATGTTAAGGGCCACGTTTTGGCCTGGGTTTCGCCAACGAACTTTCTTCGTTTTTTTCGTTTCCTGAACAATTTTAGAAATGTCGCTTAGTATACATTCTTACGGGAAGGTATCGATGTATAAAACAACATACTTTAGAAGGCACTATCGGTGTTCATTCCCAAGAAATTCGACTTGAAATACAATTTTAACTATAGTTTTCACTAGAATTTTTAATAGTTTTTTTATTTAAAAAAAAAAAAACTATCAATTCAATATTTGTCAACATTTAACCAATTGTACAAAATTATACTATGTATAAAATAAACTAAATTAGAAGCCAATATCACTACTAGTTCTTGAGAAATTTGAGTCGAAAAACAATTTTTACCAATTTTCAATAGAATTTTATATAGTTTTTTATTTTTTGTAAAAAAACTGTAAACTGATTTTTTTTGAAATTTTCACCAGTTGTCAAACACATTATTTTTCGTAAAATAAAATTATTTTGAGTTTCAAATTGTTTTCCGTTCTTAGAATATTTGGGTTATGAAATTTTTTTTTTCAGTTTTTTTTATTTAAAAAAATAACGGTATGTTCATTTTTTTCCAAATTCATACCAAATCTGTACGACTTTATAATGAGTACATTAAATTTTATTTGAAGTGAATAGCATTATTTTTTCGTGAGATATTTGAATCTAACCAAAATTTTTACTTTTTTTTTAAACCGTTATAGTGAAAAAACTACTCACTGAATTTTAATAAACGCCCTTTCAGCCTCTTTTGAAGTTATTATCTATTAAACAAAATTTATTTGAAGCCGATATCTTTACTCGTTTTTGAGATATCGACGACGAAAAATGGTACAAGAACGTACGGACGTACGAACGTACGAACGTACGAACGTACGAACGTACGAACGTACGAACGTACGAACGTACGTACACACACACACACAGACATCTCTCTAAAAATGATTGATATAGCCTCTAGAGACCTTGAAACGTCGAGAAATGTCAAAAATTCCAATTTGACAAATCGGACCGACTACAATAACTCCCTATGGGAAGTTAATAAAGGAAACGAAAACAAATACAATAGGTACGAAATTTTCCCAAAAAAAAAAAAAAAAAAAATGATCACAACATACACGCAATGTAAGGGAAATACTGGATCGCACAAAACGGTAAGACAAAGAGTTAGCGTGTATTAAGATCGTTTTCGAACAAAACTTAAATTGGTCAGAGAAACTGAACCGATAAAAATTGATAATGCATTACATACATGTTCAAGTTTAGTGCACGAAAAATGTGAACTACAAGCACACAGGTGTGGATGTTGTTGAAACATAGGGTGAGTTGTATGTGTTTGTCTGTTCATAGTAAGATTACAGCTTTGTAAGAAACAAGACAACGTTTCGTTCAATGTTATAGCTTTTAGTAAAATTTGTTAAAGGGACGAAATTCCCCAAAATAGCTTTTAAGAGTTAGTTGGGCAAACGTGGGATTAAGTGAGGCTAAACCCGGGTTCAGGTATTGGTATAACTGACTATAAGTAAATATTACGGCAATGATACTTTTGATTATGGGAACATTCAAGTCTTAATTTTAAGCTTAGGAAACATCATAGAAAAAAAAGTCTTGCTTTTATATAACATCCACAATTTTATAGAAAAACTGGTCACTAAAATGGGAAAATGTTATTTGTTCTAAAAGTCATATTTCTATAACCACTTCCTTAATATAATAATGAATTAACTTATGTAAACTTATGAAAACAAAATGTGCTGGAGCAGTCTTTAAACACAAATTTTTTAAACATTTTAAAGAAAATGTTAAGTAAAATGTTTTTTGTTGATGAAACGTTGTTAAAAGAATCAAGAAGCCATGCAAAAATCTTCAAAGATCAGGGTATATTATGGGAGCCGGGGGTATTTAAAAATCCTGGAATAAACAAATTTGGTACATGGTTTCCGGGTATTTTTTTAAGCTTCATGGAAGACGATATAAACTATAGATATCTTAAATTCATATCCTAAATATCCTCATTTGCATTAAGATTTCAAGACCTATACATAACTCCCTTCTTCTAATATTTAATCAGGGGTTGAGTCCAAAACATCCCGGAAAAAGACTTAAAACCCAAATTTGCTCAGAAATTTATTAACTTTAATTTCAAATAAGGAAATTGAAAGGGCCCTAACTTTTGTTGTCCCACGAAAATTTGTTAGCAAACTTCAGATTTGGATTCAGTACCGGATAGAACATTTAAAATGGCAAAAATCAAATCGACTCTCGCGATAGGAGCCTTCGAGGTGAGATATGTATTGCATAATTTTGACTAAGCCACAGTCGGTCGTAAAACCAATATTGTCTTCTACCTCCTCATAGATTTTAGTTTTAAAAATTCAATATTTTAAAAACCATTTGATAATTTTTCTATAAATTAAATGATCTCTCAAATATTTATTTTGAAATTACCGTACCAATCTTGATTAACGTTTAGGAAATTATATAAGCATGTAATGGGTCTTTCAGTAGACACACTTTACTCTGTCCAACAAAAATTTTCAGTACAGGGAAGATATGACGTTTGTCTCTCATTCTGGTTGCATTGCCATGCATAAGTGTGTCGCCTTTTAAAGCTCTCATAGGGATTCCGTAGTTTAAATTATAAATCGCCGCAAATGAAAGTAAAAAACGCGTAGGGCTACCGTCTGCCGATTCAAAACGACTGAAAACAATATTCAATTTACCTTTTCCCACAACGCCAAGCGGTAAGATAATAGGCGCGTTTTTTTTTTTTTAAGTTGAAAAGCAATACGACAACACTCAACATACTCATCTTCTTAAAATGTGTTCTCAAAAACTTCAAATCCCAAAAGCTCCTTAATAAAAACCCACTAAAAAAGCTCTTTGCTTGCAATTGAGAATGATAATGGTAACTCTGTTTTGATGTAGATAAAGAACGCACGATCGTATTGAGTCACACTTGACACTCTTGTCTTGATCTTGACAGTGGGGGCTATCGTGAACAAAATTTCCTTCGGAATTTTCCCCATCTTCGAAAATTGGAAAGGTCAATACTTCTGCACTGTTAATTGTAAGCTGGCGACTGGCCTTTTAAATGAGAGCCAAAGTCACTATGAAACTTAATTCCCAATATTAATAAATTCAAAGGGAAACTTTCGGCATTATTCGAGATGACAATTTTGAAAGTTGGGAACAATTCCCAGGGAAATTTTATTCACGATAGGCCCCAGTATCTCATCAGCAGTGGGATACGACCGACGACGGTCGTGTTGGGGTGCACAACTTTTTGCAAAAAAATACAACAACAATTCCTTAAGAAAAGTCAGTGGCTTGCTCTTTTTTTAGTGGCATTTTTCCAAACGCATTGTAGTGAGGGTGCATCAAGCGTCACTGCTTTAGAAAATGCTCTCCCATAAGGCCTGTACTGACAATTTTTGTTGGACAGAGTATAGTAATTCTGTAATATTATAATAGCGACGATGATGATAAAGCATCTGTCAAGTTTGTTGTGAATTTAGTTCAGTAGCTTATGACAAATCAGCATGGAAATATAAGTAGGAGTGAAACGTGTGCAGGTGATCAAATTTCATTTTCAAAATCCATTGCAGAAACGTTCCGTTCATTATGCCAACAAATTTGGGACGAAATTATCTACACGGAATGAATAAATACCAGGTGAATTACTTTTTCACAAAAAAAAAAAAATATTTAAAGAGATGGAAATCAATATTTGGACCTTTATATTTTTTCTATGGAAAAGAAGCTATTCTTCAAGTGTTTGCCGCCAATGTTAATACACATTTCTCATCGTTTTATCGCATTTTCCATGATATTCCGCGAGATTTCCGGTGATTTGTTCGAATTCCTTTCGAATATTCTCCTTAAAGACTGTGATTGTTGGATGAGACTTGTTGACAAAAGTCTGCATCTTCAAGGTACCTTGAAGAAAGGAGTTTGGGATGGTTAAGTCAGGCGATCTTGCTGGCCATGCCAAAGCGCCAAATCCAACTAGAAAACTGCAAATCAAACATGAAGTCCATCTAAGCTGGAGTCGCCCTGGGCTCAAGACTATGCCACTTCCTGTACAACTTGGTGACTTCCGACCAACCTTCTCCAATTGGATGCGAGAAGGTCATTGGTATTCGAAAAGTAGAAACCCATATCAACATACTCTTCCAATTCGACCAGAAATGGGGCATCCGAATCAACACTTCCAAGACGGAACTTGTCTGCTTCAGAGACCTTCAACTGGTAGACGTATTTGCGCCGCAACAATTTGCAGAAATCTAATCCTGCGTCCACCATTTTGGCAAAGCCAAACGTCAAGTACCTGGAAGTGCACTTCAAAGCGTTGTTAAGGTTTAAACTGCACTCAAGAATGTGCCGAAAAAGGCCAGCTGGGCCTTCAGTCGTTTGAACCCATTGCTGAAAAGAAGATCAAGGGCCGAATTACCGCTTCAGTGACCGAGTAAGTGAGTCCCAACAGTGATCGAATGAAAATGTCAAATTAGGGTAATCGGTTGCTCGATGACGTAAGCAGTAATGACAAACTCACATACTTCAGTCACGTATTACTCGAAAACTGATGCGGTAATTTGGCCCCAGGTCTGAGCCAACCGACAAAAAAATTAATCTTCAAGCAGCTCCTGCGACCAGTTCAGATCAGCTATTCCTTTCCAGTATGGTTTTCCTTCTCGAAGACAGCTATGAAGGAACTTTAACTATTCGAAAGGAAGATACTGAGGATCTGCACTGGACCTTACTCCGACTGTCAACTACAGAAACACTACAGGAACGAGCATCTATACACAGAAGCGAATAAAAATATCTAGTTCATTCAACAAAAAAACTAATGCGGAACATCATCGTACCCCAGAATCAGCTTATGAGAAAGATGACCTGTACCGAGGTACCTCAGTGCGATGGAAACTCTGTATGACAACTTAATCATGAACAACGAGAAAGTAGTCTCATTCTACGCTGAATTTGGGTCAGTCTAACCACCGCAGCTAAGCGCCATCCCTGCCCAAAACCTACAAAAATCACCATTGACAACCGGGATTAAACACCCTGAAAGCAAAACAGTCAACCGACCCTCTTAAATTTTTTATTTTTGTCACGTAAATTTTACATACAAATAATTAAAATTATTTCACTGTATAAGTCAGGCCCCCCATGAGCCAACATTTATGTAAATTTTCATACAAATATGATAGTGTCTTATTAGTTCTAAGCCAAATTGTAATAACGAGCGTTTTTTTATGCTATCGGAAATTTAAAAAAAAAAAATACAATTCAGAAAAATGCATGAAATCTTTATTTGAATCGATAGTATGGTCGATATAATTTAATGTTTGAAGAATATTTCATGGAAATGTTGAATGCGGCTGGGCCTCAAATGGTTCATCCGCTTAGTCCAATTTTGGCATACTCTTATTGCTAACATTTCGGCCGGTATCTCACGAATAAATGCTTCAATGTTGGCTTCCAGTACGTTAATCGAAGCGGGCTTGTCGCTATAGACATGAGCCTTAACATAGCCCCACAAAACATAGTCTAGAGGCGTTAAATCGCACGATCTATGCGGCCAACTGACCGACCCCAAACGTGAAACAAACTGTTCAACGAACTCGTCTTTCAACTGGTTCATTGTCACGCGTGCTGTGTGGCATGTGGCACCGTCTTGTTAAAACCACTTGTCATGCAAGTCAAGCTCTTCCATTTTGAGCAAAAAAAACGTTTGTTATCATCGCACGGTAGCACTAACCATTCACAGTAACGTTGCGATTCGCATCATCTTTTGAAGAAATACGGCCCAATGATTCCGCCAGCCCATAATCCACACCAAACAGTAACTTTTTCTGGATGCATTAGTAGCTCTTGCAATGCTTCAGGCTGCTCTTCACTCTAAATATGGCAGTTTTGCTTGTTCACGTATCCATTCAACTAGAAATTAGCTTCGTCGCTGAGCACAATTTGTCGATAAAAAAGTGGATCTTCGGCCAACTTTTCAAGATCCCATTCACCAAAAATTTGGCGTAGTGGTAGGTCGTTCGGCTTCAAATCTTGCACCAGCTGTATTTTGAAAGGCTTCATATCTAAATCCTGTCGCAACATTTTCCACGTAGTGGAGTAACAGAGGCCCAATTGCCGAATCGATAATTCACGGTCATCACTAACATTGGGCAACACAAATTTGGTGCAAAATTTAGTTACAATAGCCCGAATAGCCGCCACAGTAAGTCGATTAAACTGACCATAAAATGAAAGAAGCGCGCGATAAACTATCTTAACAGAGAACGCATTTTGATAATAAAATTCAATAATTTGCAAGCGTTGTTCGTTTGTAAGACGTTTCATGTTTAAATTATAGACCAAACTGAAGATGTTTGACAGTGAAATAAAACATGAAACGTGCGTGAGCTGTCAAAACCAGTCAAACCAAAAGAAAATAGCAAAAGAAATCACCCCTTATGTAAGTTGCCAAAGCGCCAAAATGAAAGATTACCCGACCAAGAAATGCTTCATTCACAATATCCATTGCAGCTCGTGCTGTGTACGCGGTTGCAGCGTCTTGTTGAAACCACATTTTCACCAAGCCCTATTCATCCCATTCCGCCAGTAAAAAGTCGTTTATAATGGTCCTAATGCATGTAGGGTTCGCCAGTAACAATGAGTAAAAATTTGTGGGAATTCGTGTGCGAATCTTAACCACGCCATGTGTATCAGAGTCAATCAGAGTCTTTTTTTAGGTCAATACACTTCATCCAACATTTATCCAATTTTGGAAGAAACCAAAATAAAACGGTTCCTCGAGCCCCTCAAAACATTGGCCTTGTTTGGCGTCGATTCACTAGGAAAGGTCCAGTAATTTGCCTGTTTCTTAGTATCTGATGTGTTGTGGTGAATCCATGATCTATCCAAGGTTATGAAACGGCACAAAAACTAAGAAGAATTTTTCCTGAACATCGCCAAAAACTCATTTGAAGTTGTCAAACGATTGCGTTGTTGTTGATTGTGAGCTAACGCGGCTCCAATCTTCCGAAAAGCTTTTTCATGTCTAAATATTTATGTACAATTAAAATCACTGGTCCTTGTGATAAGGCTATGGGCTCTTCACCCTTCGCTCACTGATCGTCCATTATCAAATTGTGGATTTTATAGATCATTTCTGGAGTGATGATCTCGACGTTCGGCGTCACTTGTGCTGGAAAGGCCACACCGAAATTAAGTAGACCAGTGTTTTCTCACTTTGCTCACTTTCTTCCATTTTGACGAAAATTCTTCTATGCGTCTATAATATGTATGATCTGTGTGAAAATAAGGGTGCGTCCTTTTGAAAGATGCTTCTTGACAAACAAAATGTTGGATTTCAAGTGGCAATGCCATTTGTTTTAATTTTTAGGGACTTATTGATCTACCCTTAGGAACTACAAGAAATTATAGAAAATTTATTTTGAGGACTTATCACCTACGGTTGTAGTTGAGTGATTAGGTTTGGGTTCTCTACGAGTCGTAATGGCCTCATATTTATTCATTAGATCCGATTTATTGGTACAAGCATTCACCACGAACTATTCATTTTTTTGATACAATACAGTTTTGGTAAAATTTTTGCCCGCACAAGACAAAATGTAGGAACCGGATGTTGGTCAATGGTCATGTGTTTAACTTTAGTCAAATTTCATAATTTTAAAAATTTACTGTGTTTTTTTTTATTAAAAATTTGACTTTTGTACGGTGTATATGATAAGTTACAATGAATTTTATAATTATAGGGTAAACCAACTAAAAGCCATACCAACCGGCATATTTTCGTTTGTTTCTTGTTGATTTTTTTTAGTATAACTTTAAAGCTAAAGTAAAGAAACTCCTGCTTGAGCTACTTAGTCATCGACAAACTGCCTTCCTTAATTTAAAAAAACAAAGAAAAAACTGAGGTAAGAATCTGAAATGAAAGCCAGAAAACGCGTAAAACACTACAATTAGTGATTTGGTTCACTTGATAAGGGCTTAATTTGAACGTGCGCGCCCAGTGGTCCCATCAAAAGGATTGATCAAAACCCAAACCGAAGTTTTGGAAGATACATTTTCTTGTCCAGTAGGTTCGTGTCGATTGGTTGCACTGATTATAGACACTGGTCCAATTTTATAGCCTTTCAATCCTCACGCATGCAATTGGAGACAACGAGTACTCGTTCAGTGAGCTCAACTTCCAAGATCTCTTCTGCTTCGTATTTTTTTTTTTTTTTTTTATCAAATCCCCACGATGTGTTCTGAAACAAGATGATATTTTTTTTGGTCCTGTGTGAACCTAAATAGTTTTTTTTTTTGTGGCACATTTTTAATTTGGAGCGCGATTTTTATCAGTGATTTTTCATTGCTGGGAAGATGATGGCCATCAGTGCTCTGGGACCACCACACACAATCAGAACAATGGGTTTAATATTAATTCGAACCCACTCGTATGTGACACTGAATCTACAGGATTTTAGATCTCATCGAGACGTACCCAGCCAGCATTATTCTGCGGTCTAAAAGGACGCCTGTTGAGATCTGTTTCGTGCCCATAAACATTTCAGTTTAACTAGTTTTTCATCCTGCATCACCTGTTTGCACTAAATTTCAGGTAGATGCAGCTATAAAACAAACCAATCATAACATAGGTAGGTTGGGTACTTGGGTACATTTGGGAGAGAGGACCTCACATGGTGTCCTCGCCACTATTAATTGGACTGTTGCATCAGTTTTGACGAGATTGATTTTTATCACTCGGGGAGATCTTGTCTTGGGCCCCTATTTTAGATAAAATTAGGTTTACAGATGTTTTTGTAGGTATTTTCAGATGGTCAAGGCTGATTAGATGAAAATATTAGTTTATGCGATGAGTGAAATGGTTATTTTATTTGTATTTCTTTAATTTGTGTGTTTTTCTTTGTTGGAAAAATAAAAATGAGAATTCCGGAAAAGGGTAACAAAAAATGTCAGCCTTGACAGCGCCACAAATTAATTTAAGAAATTATGTTATGTAGGCCACATGTTACTATTTCCTCTGAATTATTTAATGAAACACTAAATAGAGTTAATTAATGAAATTTTGTAGATATGCATAACAATTGAAAATTTAAATGTATGACCGCAGATAAGTATCTCAAGAAAAAGCGAAACTTTCTAACATCATTATTTTTTTTAAAAGGAGTTTTAGTTTTAGTCTTAGTTTTGCTAAAAAAGTTCAATAGTGGAGTTAAAACTAACTTCTTATAATTTTGGATTCATATGATTGGTGCTATTAGTAACACCGGTTGGGACATAATATGCCAAGCAAAAAAATCTTATCGATTACCATTTTGAAGCGATACATGCTAGAGAACTTTCTGGCTTGAAGACTGAAGAATAAAATGATGGATTGTTGAGATTTCTTCGAAAAGCACGTAAGATTTTCTGATTATTTGAAAGCTGATCAACTAACAGGTGAATACACTGAAAATTACTTTACAGCTATTGATGTATTGACTGAAATATTTAGGTAACTAGGAACGAAAAAATCAAGTGATTTCAATAACATTTCAAAAATTGTACTAATACATGTTCCGATCAATATCCTACGCCAATACTGTGTTATCTTGAAAAATCAGCCAAATAACTACTACTTTCAGAGTTATTGGAAAATATCAAAGGTGGTTCCTATAGTAAAAAAGAAGAAGGCTAAATCTTTGGTCTATAAGTCCCCTGCCTAATAATGACTATTCCGCATAGATTCGGCTGAATTCGGGAGAAAGCCTCAGTTCTCCTTAAAGGCATCATTCGATTGTGGCTTATTCGCATAGACGCAGAAAACCCTACAAGAAAAAGTTTAGCAAGGTTAAATCGTATGACCATCAATATCCCCTGTGAGATATAACCATACCCTTAAATCGTTAATGCAGAATGTCAATCCTGGCGTCCGCTATGCCGTACGTAGCACCATTCTATTGGAAATACTCATGTCATGTAGGAATATATGGTTCAATTTGAGTCATAAGTAATTGGTTATCATCGTTCGCCATTGAAGGTGATCGCCTCATTAACGTCTTTTTCGAAAAAGCACGGACTAATGAAACCACCGGCCCAAAATCCACATCAAAATGTAACTATTTGCTGATCCAATGTTCCCGGGTAAACAAACATAGTGTGGCTGTGGGTAGGTGTGTCGTCCCATATATGGCAAGGCAATATTGCTTGTTAACAAAACCATTCATCCGAAAATGCCACTCGTTGCTAAAAATGATTTTTTTTCCCAAAATTGGGGTCCTCTTCAAAATCCTCGAAGCCCAGTCAACGAAGAAACGGCGCGGCGTTATTATAGTCATGAACATGAGCTTTTGGGTCAGATGTCCCGATGAAAAACTGGCCAAGTTGAAGTCTGCGAAAGACCGAGTGCTTGTGCACGATAAGTAATCGATGTTTCACTGAATATTTTCACGGACATCGGCGATGTTCTCGGACGATCTTTCGTTCGGTGTCCAAAAATTAAATATAAAAGTCCACTTTGAGGTAGGTGCGACCACTTCTACCTTAAAACGTGGACAACGGTTGCTCTAACGAACGCTATTTTTGATAAGAAAGTTTTATAATTTGGACGTGGTGCTCAAAAATTAATGTTTTTAGCGAAAAAAAACACAGAATTATTTTTTTAAATGATTAAAACAACTCATTCAGTAGTTGGAGCTAAAAACAAGATGCCATGTGATTCAAGGAAATATAAGTTTATGTAAGAACAAAAATTATAAGTCGTTATAGTGGTTTCTTAAAGAAAAAATAAGCTCTTATGTACAAAATTTTTAAAACATTTTTGAGAAAAAATTTTGGTACGCCAACTTAAAGCTTTTATTTTTATACAATAAAAACTAAATTTTCAACAGAAAATATTGACCCTTTTTTAAGATTTTGAAATTTAAAAAAAAAAAATGATTTTTTTTTTTCATAAATTCAAAAAAAAATTTTTTTTTTTTAAGTCTTGAAATGCAATAATTTGTAAGCCTTTTAGAAGCTTTTCTATACAAAATTTCATTTAAATCAATTATGCCGATAGTGAGAAGTTCAAAATTCCAAAAAATGGTTCAATGGTAGGTACAGTCAGTAATATATTAATTTCAAAATTTATTTTATTAAATTATAGATCATCAAAATTCTCCGAAACGTTTTCGAGAAAAATACGATTTTCGAAAACTATTTCTTAACATTTGTATGGTTGGTACCGTTATTTTTAGGAAAAATAAGTTTTTTTCTCACATCTTGTATATTATATTAAGAAATTTTTATTTATCAATTTTATAAAAATTTGAGCATGGGGTTTTCGAAATATTGAGTTTCGAAAAAAAATTTTGAATTCTTTTTTAAGAATCAAAAACAATTTTTTTGAAAAATTTAATACACAATAATATTCAAATTTTTGAGGAGTCTTAGCTTAAAAAAATGGTCAAAATCGGTTATATAGTTTTTAAAAAATCAAAAAGAAAAAAAATATAATAGGCTCAGGGAGATACCAAAAATAACCATGTTTTGGTTTTTTTTTAACCATTACCTAGCTTTAACTAAAAGACATTTTGTGATTTTTTTTAAGAAACCTGTGAGAGAGTTTTTAAAAATTCGAAAAAAAATTTGAATGGCAGGTACCGATATTTTTGATTTAAAAAAAAAGAAGAAAAGAAAAAAAATCTGGGGGGGGGGGGGGTGGTAATTTAAAAACGATATCTACCAAGTTTGACGAAAATCGTCCGAGCTGCTTAGGCTGTTGTCGAACAAACAGGCAGACAGACAGGATTTCCAGACCCACTTTTTTCGTCTTCGCTATCATTGTACTGTCAATTTTGATCAAAATCTCGAGTTTGATTTTTACGAATGCATAAGTTGCCTTATAGTACCTATAAGTCGCAACAGATATGACAGATGTCACCAAAACAACATGGGCACCACATGCAGACAAAATCTACCCGCTTGAAATGAATAACTCCTTAATTGAATGGATATAAAGAGAAAAATTTCTTTAGTTATTCTCCATTTAAAGTTCAGATCTGTACACCCCAAAGTATCAAAACGGTTCGACTTTTCGATTGACGTTTCATGCTAATTGTAGGCTGTTTGGACTGTTTGGACCGGCCAATAGGCTTTACTTTAGATTTTTTGCCTTTTGTCTTTAGACCAATCGATTCTCCTGTTCACTTGCATTGAGCTCACTGATATTATTTCATTGGCATTATTCAAATAACTCAGCTATTAATGGAGACCGCATCATTGAATAAATTGCCTCCCATCCCTACCTCCGATCGCAATACTCGTACATCATCTTTCGCATTAACATCACCTTGTCTTGCTCTCTGCTGGACTTTGAAAGAGTACAAAATACCTTGCATTATTGCCGTGCTCCTTTATAATTGCAACACATTTTTTGAGGCATTCATCTACGAAGGAATGATCTCCATATCCATTCACAGTTAAAAAGGCCAAATGTCTTCTCAAAAACCTGACTGCTCCACAATTATAAGTATACATGTTGATAATATGATCGACTACTGGGAAAGCCATCTTGATGTTCCTTGTCCGTTTAAAAAAAAAGTCGAGACGGTTATACCACGTCAGTTATTGTATTTTTTTAATTGATCGGTTTTCTTGAGCAACTTTACCATATTTACGTTCTTCCAGTCCTTGTCATACGTTTAGGTTGATAAATTAATTTAATCAGCTCTTTTCTTTCCCTCTTTAATTCCCTCCTCGCACGTACTTTGTTTAACATTATAAGGGTATCTAAATGAACCCTTGAGCGAGTGTGAATTATTAAAAAAAAATAATAATAAATTAATTCTGTGATAAGTATACTGTTAATATTAGCTGTGTTTTATTTTCCCCCAGATCTGATCCGGATTGGATTTTGTTTTCAAAATAACATGTAAAACAACAAATACAAACAAAACTGGGTCTTGTGTTGTTTTTGTTATACATGTATTTTTGAATGAAAATCCAATCTGGATCAGATCTGAGGGAAAATAAAACACAGCTATTGACTTATGTAATTTGAAATTTTCATTTCTAGAAGTCGTTTTAGAAAACCATTTTTTAAAATTTCTACGGTAGGTACCATTTTGGTAGATCGCTACTTATGTTATTCCTGTAACACGTTTTTTTCTTTATTTTGTAAGATAAAAAAAAAAACGGTATATGCGTATTTAGAAATTTAGAAAAAGACATTATCCCAAGAACTGTTCCACAGATTAAAAAAAAATTACTGATTTCACATTTCTTCTAATAAAACCTTGCTTTGTTGTTGAAAAATAAATCTTTTTTTTTCGATTTTTGAAAATATGTATTTTCAATTGCACCTTGTCCTTAGGACGATCGGATGTACCTATAACTATTTAATGATGATTTTTCTTATTACATATGAAAAATTCCTATGTTATAAATTGTTAAAAGTTAGTTTTTAAAAGAAATCATGCAAAATAAAATATTAAATAAAAATAAAAAAAAAGCCACCAAACAAAAGTTAAAAAATGGTTTTCGTAAATAATTTTTTTTCTTCGAATTCTCCTAGAATTTTTAGTAATTCTTACGATCTATATTATTCAAAAACAAATCTTACCCTTCAACCATTTTTGATTTTTGACTTTCTCATTTTCGGTATAACGGATTTAAATAAATAACTTAAAAACAATCAATGTGTTTTTTGTTAGGGGTACTGCGCCTTACGATAATGTGACAAATCCTCCAGGAGTAGTCCTCCAATATTCTATCAACAACACGTTGGTTCAGAGTTGTGAGGCCCTTATTTCTCTTGCAGCCGTTCATTTTGGCTGCATCCTGTTGCTCTTTTTTTTCAATTCGTTTGCTTTTGTGTTGGTTTTTCTTCGCCCAAAAAACGGTGTTTGATTGTTAAAAAAAAAAAAAAGATTTTGTGTCAGCAATTTTTGACACCAACAAAACCGAGTTCGGACTATTCTTATAAGGTACATGCAGCGCAAAGAAGACTCAATCATTCACACTTCCTTTTCCTCTAGATCAATAAAATCTATCTGCACCTCATATACATGAAATTGAATGTACAATAAACTATATGTGCTAATTTCAACAGCATTCCTCAATGGTTTTGAGCTTAACGAACCACGTTTATGACAACATCTTGAAACAATTCCGCATAACTTTAACGAAGTAGTCGTATAGGTATAAAAATGGTCATGACCGTATAGCAACAGCAATGGCGATGGCATCATCATCATTATCATCTCTACCAGAGTTCTAGATGGCCAATATATGCATTAAACCCATTCGGATTCCTCATGCGGACGGACGGCCAATTCTCAATTCTACTTATTTACCTCAAAAATAGCTCCATCATTCCAATATTTACTCTAATAAAGCAAAGTAGAAGAAGCACACCACGCCACACCATAGCTCCACAGCCCATCAGCTCTAGTGGTTCGAAAAAAAAAAAAAACAATCTATACAACTCGCCCAATGAAAACAAAATAAAATTAAGGAAACAACTAAAGAGCAACCATTAAACACTAAAATAAATGCAAGTGCACTTTGATGTCAGCCGCGCTCTATACCAACCCACTAAGGCATCTTGGTCGAAGCTGGTGGACTTGGGTCTCTGGGACAGCATCTATACCAGCGGCGGCGGCCGTCGGTACGGTGTGCATCTCACGCATCATAGTTCTCGCAGTGATACTTGAAAAGGAACCTAGGCCAATCCGTAGATGGATGTGAGTGTATAAATATTGGGTAGCCACGATGCGCGCGGGTGCCGGTGGTCAGTATCCATTAGAACGATTTCGTTTAATAGGCATTACCGAATGGAATATGCATAGCACCAATGGCAAAACATTGCAAGCATTGGGAAGTGGCTGCTGATGCCGCTGCCACCGCCACCAGCAGGCCGCTAGCCATGCCGCCACCGAGCTCTTTCACTAATAAATGAGAATGCCAAGTGTTCTAATAACAAAACTTAACCAAATATTGACGCACAATATGTCGGCGGCTACAAGAAAATATTTGTGTACTTATTTCTATGCCTTTCATTGTAATCTGTGAAGGTTCGTTCAAATTTATGGTGAATTTCACCAGGAAATTAAATTTTTGGAGAAGGGAAGCTGTCTTTAAAGGTTTTGTTCAATTGAATTAAACTTTATAATTATTTAAAAAAAAATTCATAAATTTTTTTACATAATTTGTACTGAAAGATTTCAAGATTACACAGGTAGTAGTTTAAAATAGTTGACTGTCAAATTCAAACGTCAAACTCATTTGAACTTGTTCTTTGGTTTCATTTATCGTTCCAGTTCTTGCTCTGATATTTCATGATGGAGATTTCTTTATATTCAGTGCTCGAAGGACTTTCATAAAATATTTTTTAGACAGTTAATAACTGAAATTTAATATGGTGTTTCTAATGTCAAACAGTCAAGCATTGTTTTTTCTATCCCTTAAATAGACCAGTCTATATGAAAACTTGCCTCAAGTTCAAAAAATTGTTACTGTGTTTTAAGCATTAAAAATCATTTCTTCGAAGATCAAATCAAAAATTTCGTACGTTTAATTTTTTTTTTTTTAATTTTACCAACTTTGTTGCTTGTGGAATCCACCTTTCACCTCTTGCTCATTTACCAATGTAAACAATAATGATTATTCTATATTTTTTTCTGTTTTGTTATTCAAAGGTTATTGCTTGTGGTACAAAATCGAAATCGGTTCTAGGGTTCATCTCAACAGGCATGCCTTACACGCTTTAGACCTTGTTCATTGTATTACCGCTTTTTGGGGTGAAAATTAGTCCTCGCAAGTCTTGACTTCAAAGGTAAGTTATAAACTCCTAATGGCTATATCTCGCTTCTACTGTTGTTTATTCAAAAAAAAAAAAAAAAATTAAGTGCGCACAAGCAACAAAAAAAAAGGATTCAGCCTATAAAGCTGGGCCAGGTCTACAGGGGTTAACTGTGGTCTATTAGACTGATGGCTGTGAAAACGGATCTAAGTAAATATAGTTTTCATTTCTTATAGTTAATTAGGTGCATTTATTGATGGTTGAGGTTAAATATCACGATCGAATCGAAAAGGATTTTAAAGAGGTTCTCCTTAGGATCGGATCTATAAAGTGGTGTTAGAGGTAAGTAGATACGAGTACAGGGGGAAAGTATTTATATTAAATGTTTGCGTTTTGCTTGAAGGGATTTTATATTTTAATTTTAGTCTTGGTATTTTAAGAAGTACCAAACAAATTCAAACCTGGATAGTCTATTAACTGGGGTCATGTGAGTTAGAGGAGCCGATTGGCTTACTTTTTTGGGTTATAGATAGAAGTAGTCCAAACCAGCAGGTAATCTCAATTATATATATCTGTAAATCATGTTGTAAAATGAAGGTGTTGTACAACAACAAGATTGTAGTACCTCTTGGCATAATAGTTAGTGCGTTGGACTGTCGTCCACAAGGTCTCGGGTTCGATTCTCAGCAGCTGCAAAAAAATGTTCAGTGGAGTAGGTGCTGCGTCTTGTAAGGAATTGACAAATCCTCCAGGAGTATCTAATGTCATGAAAAGTGCTGCTCATTACCCGTTCGGTATCGGCAGAAAATTGTGGGTCCCCTCCATTTCAGGTAACACGCACACAGGAATGGTTGTCTGTTGCAGAGTTGTAAGTCACTTAGGTTTAGGTTCTCGATGAACCGTTATGACATCCTTTTTATTTAGTTTTTGCATCAACAAGATTAACCCTAGTGGGTCATACCATCCAAGGAACCGTTTTTGGATAGAAAGTGTATAATTTCTGCATTGATTTAAAAAATAAAATTCATGAACATCTTATACCAACGTGCTTCACTTAAGTATACTTCAAGTTAGAATTTTTTTTTTTTTTTTGAATTTTTTAAATGAAATAAAAAATTGCATGATTTACATACCTACATATTCAAAAAAAAAAAAATCAAAAAAATTGATAAGTCTGCTGAAAATTGTTTGACAATTATTGCCCGATATGAATGACTGTATTACATAAATCTGCTCTTATATTTAAAGTTGTTAAAAATGTTCATATGCAATAATTTTCAAACTTTTAAGTGACTTCTGTATTCAATTTTATTAAAATCCGTTATGCCGATAATGAGAAAGTCAAAATTCTAAATTGGTGTTCTATGGTAGGTACAGTCAGTAATGCATTCATTTTTTTTATGAAATTATAAATCTTAAGGATTAAACAAAAGAAAAATTTTTTATCAAAATCTTAGGTTCCGTTTTCGAGAAAAATACGATTTTCCAAAACCATTTTTTAACAGCGCTGTATTGCAGGTACCATTAGGTAAGGTTGATATGGCTGTCGACTCACTTAGACCTTGAGTTGGTCCATTGTGATATCATATTGAATCTTGAAGACTTTCTCCCTCATCGTTAATCCAATTGGAGCTCCTTATGAAGCGAGCGAGATTGCCTTTATCTATATTTGTCAGATCACTAAAATTATTCTATTAGAAATCTCCCAGATGAAGTCTACACGTCTTTAAGATGAAGCAGGACATGTACAAAGAGGGTGAGAGGTCGCTTCTTCGTCCGTGTAGCTTTTCCAGAAACCATTAGAATCATATCAAACATAATATAAAATCTATTACAGAGGCTATGTGTGGTCTGCTTAAAGATATTAAACTTTTGAAGCCCTTCAAATCCAGCATTGGCCAAATCTGTTTGTTGCCAAGCTGGTGGTCATATTCTTCCTATGGTTTGTTTTCTGTATAGCGTCTAGCTTTAGCATAAGCTTACAAGTACGATATTTGACTTATCTGGCAATAAAAGTATTATTGTTCCGAATTATCGAGGGGAGCTAGATAAAACGGAATGTCCAGTGCAGCGGAAGGGGTCGAGCGAAGTGCTCCGCCCATGCACAGCACAGACATGCCATTCATAACCACATTTCGATTTTTTTTCTCCAACGTAGTCATCCTCAAAGCTGGAGAACCTAACCATGTTAGCCCTAACGATCTAAGACCTATTAGCCTTTCATCATTCCTTCTTAAAAACATTTAAACGTCTGATTGACATCCACTTGAGGGCAAACATTGATAAGTCTTTACTATCCAATGCTCAACTTGCCTAAGACAAACGGAAATCTGTAGAAACCGCTGGGCGATTTTACTACTCGAAGAACTTGCAGTAGAGATACGCCGCAAGGCGGTGTCCTCTCTCCTCTCCTTTGGAACCTAGTAGTAAACGAACTATTAACAATTCTAGAAAGAGAGGACTGGCTACAGAGTGATTGCCTATGCGGACGATGTTGCGATAGCGATATCTGGAAAGCATCCTAACACACTGAAGGAACTCCTACAAAACGCTTTAAACAAGCTTACTACCTATGGCAGATCAAAATATCTGGGTCTTATTTTGGACAAGAAATTAAGCTGGAAGCCCAATATTCAAGAGAGAATCAACAAAGCCAATATAGCCCTATTCTCTTGTAAAAAAGTCGGTCGGTCATTAGACAGATCCTTACATATTGAGTAACAGTACATATGCTGGAAACAGCGATAAACCGCGACAAGCTCAGCAAAGCCCAACGAACAGCCTGCTTAATCATGGGTGGAGCTCTTCACTCAACTTCCTCCGCTGCACTTGATGTTCCGTTTCATCTCATACCGCTAGATATCTTTAGCAAGCAATCGGCTGCTAGCACAGCCATTCGGCTCAAAGCCTCCTCGCAGTGGATCAATAATGATATTGGCTACTCCATTATACTGAACTCGTTCAGGTCTCTACCTAGCAACGTTGATTACACCACCCCTCATCCAAAATTCAATAAAAACTTTCAAGTGGCCATCCCTTCCATGTCAACCTTGGAAAATGAGTCATTTTTTGAAGACGAAGCGATTCATTTCTACACAGATGGATCTTAAACCGATGACTGGGTCAATGGAGGCGTATACTCCGAAAGATTAAATCTTTGTCTATCTTTTTGTCTTCCCAATCACTGTAGCGTTTTTCAGGCAGAACTTCTAGCATTCAAAGAAGTCCTCTCTTGGCTCAAAGAAAACGTGATATCGACTACTAACATCGGTATACCTCTAGCTACTTGTAAACTTATGCTAAAGCATGATACCATTGAGAAAGCGAACCATAGATGGACCAGCACCCCAACTTGCAAGTCTACAAAACAAATTTGGCCATTGTTTGATGCTAAGTGCTCAAAGCAACTAATTTCTATTGGTAGATTGCACATTAGCTCCGTTATATGTAGGTGTTCTTATACTAGACACTGCTTAATAGGTTGACATGCTTTTCGACTTGGAGTTCCTGCAAATCATTTTTGCAAAAGCTGCATGGATGAAGGAGAAGAGGAGTCAGTTTCTCACCTTCTACGTTTTTGTCCTGCCCTAGCACAAAGACGTACACTCCATTTG
Source organism: Chrysotoxum bicinctum (assembly GCA_911387755.1). NCBI lineage: Eukaryota > Metazoa > Arthropoda > Insecta > Diptera > Syrphidae > Chrysotoxum > Chrysotoxum bicinctum. The sequence continues at coordinate 41,266,840 of OU426990.1, forward strand.
GGGGACTTCTACTATAAGCATCCTAGTGATCTAAGAAATTCCGACATTCACTGTTGTTTTTAGTCAAACGAAAAATGTTAATTCTTTTAATCACAATTAACTGTTTTTAATATTTAGAAAAGAACAACGACGAAAGTTAGCTATTTGAATTCCCAATATGCTGTGGGAAAAAAAAGGCTATTTAGGTTATTAGTATAATACTTATTTTTATTTAAGATGAGATGTTATCGGCTTGGTGGTTTAACCCAAAAAGAAAGATTATCCATGTAATTTAAGTTAGGCTTACAATTTATGCGATATTTGAGACAAACAAATATCAAGTCAAAGCAAAATAAGCAATAATCGGATTATAAAACATCATACAAATCATAGGGTATATACTGAATGTTTGGTACAATTTATCTATACAAATTTTAGATTTATGAATTTCAAAATAATTAATTAACCGATAAATTTGATATTAATTGTAAAATTGAATATTATTTAACAAATGAAGTTAAGCATTGAACAACTGTCTCAAACGCTTCATTGCTAGCTCCAAATGGTTTAACGAGTAAGGGTGACCTTTTGGAATCCTGTGGTATCATAACGGACCAAATATTGGTCTAAGTGTGTTGGCTTCTCCGGTCAGCAGCCACCTAAACCTAACCTAACCAGGTCCCCTTACCACTGATGGGGGGAAGCTCCGAGAGGGTAATTAAGACAATAAAATCGAATTTACTTTTGTCGTCTGACCTTGTGTACGGTCGAAAGTGTCTTTTTCGTTCATCCAAGCAGGTCATCATTTTACATTTTCAGTAAGGACTGTATGTGAATTGTATGGGTGATGAACGAAATATAATAATTTTGCAGATTTCGCTGTTACGTCATGTGTATATGGTGCGTGTGATTTGAATGGGGGTGAATTACATTTCTCACTAGTAATTAAGGTGATGCCAAAGTACCATGGAATGCTTTGTTACAGTCTTGAATGTCTGGAAAGTGAAATGGGAAGGAAAAACAGAATTGAGTAAATAATTCTACATTTCTGTGGTACGACATTTTTGCATAAAATCATTTTTCTTCAAGAAACCAACAGATTTCATACTTTTTCGGGCTCTTGAAGCCTATGAAAATCCAATATTTTCAAACATACAAAATCAAGGTTATTATGTTTTGGAACTTGTTTTAATTTAACGAAATCACATGTATCCAAAAACAGTTTGAGACAGATTTTCTTTAATTGACTTTAGGCTTAAAGAAAAACTGATACAACTTTCCTACGAATATTTGACATAATTCAAAAATAACTCAATGCAAAATTTAATTACAAAACGACCACCCAAAAAAATTGTAAAACCCAGACTTGAAAAGAAGTCCAATAAAAATTCACTTGATTTTAAATTCAATAAAAACCACTTAAAACCAAATTGCCGACCCCAAAACTCAAACTCCTTTATCGGCTCCTATTAACCTATCCATATTGTATTTATCAATAAACAAACCGGCCGTCCACACCTTCAATCGAATTCCCATTAAAAATTCACCTCGAAACCAATGAATTGAAATTACAATTAAACAACAACAAAAAGCGAACAAATATTAAAAATGCTAACATAAAAGCAACAAAGTGCATCGAACCAAAATGGCACAATCTCATGACTCATCGCCGACAGACAACCAGACGGCGAAATTGCTCAATGCCCACCCTTTCGTCTTGATAAATCGATTGGATCGCTCAAAATGCAAGCGTGTACCTTTGCTGCAAGCCTCAACCGTGCTGCGCCGAAACAACACCGCGCTGCAAAATATCATATTGCATGAATATGCCAGCCTTATTCGCGCTCATATATGACAAATCCAGAGCCTCCAGAACTCAACTCCCTCCAATCCACGAAACAATGCGCACAGAATTGAGACTCTGAATTCAAATCCGAATCTCAAAAAAAAAAAAAAAAAAATAACAAGCCGAACCGAACCGCGCACGCAAAATTAATATTCAGGGATGCGCTCCCTGACATGTGCTTTATTTGTAATTTAGACTGTTTCTGAGAAGTGTGCTTCTGCTCGTATTTCACGTAGGAAGCTATGTGCATGAATAATTGGACTCGAATTGGAAACGGTGTCTAAAACTATCTAAACTATGGACTAGTGGACTGGGTACCTTTTCAAAACCACACAGATACTTTGTACAAAAGAAGTACTTTCGAAGTGCGCTCAATAGCACTCTGTAGCGGTCTGAATGTCAAGACATCAGCCATATGAGTGGGATTTTTCAGTTTCAGTTAAGCCAATAATTATCGTAATTCGTAAGTTGATAATATTTAATTTGAATTTTATTCAGAACGCGTGCTGTTCCGCAAAAATATTCAAGCATTAGCAAGCAACTACCTACGAGTAGCACCCCATAGTCAATGGATGGAATGGCGGTGGGCAGAGAATGAGGCGCGTTTCCAAGTTCCAAGCGATGATGGACAAAACAATGGAAATACTATTTTGCCAGAGTTTCGTTCGACTTTAGAACAAAAGAATGGAAATATGAAATAAGAAATACAAAAAATGCTTTACGGCCTTATTTTAGTGCATAGAAAAAAATATACACAAAGCTTGCATCGATGGGATAGTGGGTGGAATAGTTTAATCGTATGGAGGAGAATGATATAAAAGCCAGGACGTGCTGTCCATTACAATCACGACGTTGACCGCAACGTGTCGAGTGTGTGTATTTGGAATGGAATCTAGAGCTATGGTTCGCTAAGCTGAGGCTAAATAGTCTACTCCAAAGTTGAATTACCTTCCACAGTTACACTGAAACAAATTGCAGGCAGACATTTTTTTTTTTGACAAAACGTCACATATAAAAAAAGATTCCTAACTTAAAACATAAAAGTGATTAAAAGCATTAAAAAGACTGGATGGAAATAAAATGTTGGTTTTTGGATTTGAAAAAATAATTTGCACCACTGGGTCGCTAGGCTAAGAGTTTTAAAAATAATGTGTTATTAGAGAAAACTGTTCATAAGAATAAAATTCATTTCTAAAACTCTTTTAGAAGTTTGAGATTAAAACAGAAAGCCATGTGATTTCTAAAGAGAATATGAATTTATGCAAAAGCAAAAATTGTAAGTACTAGTTTTAGTGGTTTCTTGAGAAATAATACAAAAGTTTAAAAAAAAAATTTAAGAAAAAATGTTGGTACGCTAACTTAAAGTTTTTGTTATTGTACAAAAATTTTACCTAGGTAAATTTAATTTAAAAAAAAAAATGCGCGACTGCATTTCAAAAATTAATGTAATTATTATTAGTGAAAAACGCTTCATAACCATAAAATTCATTTTTTAAATGACTAAAATATCTCCCTTAGTAGGTGCGCTAAAGACAGGATGCCATGTGATTCATGCAAATATTAGTTTAGGCACGAACAAAAATTATAAGTCATTGTAGTGGTTTCTTAAAAAAAAAATTGCTTTTATATACGAAATTCTTAAAACATTTTTAAGAACAAATTTTGGTACGCCAACTTAAAGTCCTTATTATTGTACGAACAAAAACTAAATTTCCAAAGAAAGTATTGAGCCGTTTTTGAGATATCGAGTTTTCCAAAAAAAAATAGGTTTTGTTTTTGGAAAAATTCAAAAATTATTTTTTTTAAGTCTTGAAATGCACTATTTTCTAAACTTCTTAGAAGCTTCTCTATGAAAAATTTCATTAAAATTCGTTCTGCCAGTAATGAGAAATTCAAAATTAAAAAAAATGGTTTTATGTTAGGTACAGTCAGTAATATCTTAATTTCAAAATTTATTTTATTAAATTATAGATCGTAAAAATAAATCGAAGGAAAAAAAAAATTTTAGCAAAATTTCCGGAACCTGTTTCGAGAAAAATACGATTTCTGAAACCATTTTTAACAACTGTATGGTAGATACCCCTATTTTTAGATCTCACATCTTGTATAGAACGTATAAAATCCTTTTAATTATAAAGTTTTAAGATAATCAAGAATGGGGTTTTTGAAATATTGAGCTTTAAGAAAATTGATTTTTTTAATACAAAAAAAAACTTGTTTTAAAAATTTAAATATACAATACTATCCAAATTTCAGCACAAAAAAAATCGCTTGCACCGTTTTTAAAAAAATCAAAAACAAAACAAATGGTTCTATGTACCACATAAGTTAGACATATTCTTGACTATGGCAGTCTAGTTTGGTCTATACTCTGTCCAACAAAAATATACAGTGTGGGCAAGATAGGACGTTTGCCTCGCATTCTGGCTACAGTGAATTGCATAAATCTGTCCTTCATTAAAGCTTTCATAGGGTTATCGTAGTGTTGATTTTAAATGGACCTTTCTTGTAAAACTCTAAAATCAAAAGCACCTCAACAGAAAACCAAGGAAAACAAACTGAACAAGTTACCAAATGACCAAGGGTAACTCTGAATGTACATCAATATTTAATGGGGATTGAAATTGAAAAGCACCACAGCAATTCAGTGCACATGCACACTCAGATGTGCAGTCAATAGGACGTCGGGTCTAGGTCAGATGCAATCGAAAATTTATGGGCGCACAAACACTTTTTTATGGAGGAGTTCTTTCAATTTAGTATGGTGCAAAAATATAGGACGCTACTGATTTTGAAATAGCTCTCCCATAAGACGTGTACTGCATATTTTTGTTTGATGAAGTATAGAAGCCGTGCAAAGTGTCGTTTTCTCCGCTTCGCCTTACGTCTAATGCTCTGCTTCTTACCTGACCCTTATGAAGATCCATTTAACACGCTTTGAAAACGCCAGGTTGCTGCTGACATAATATTTGTCCACCAAATAGTTACTGCTGCCCTCAATGCATTGCATAGCATAATAACGAAAAAAAAACTTATACAGTTTTTTAAGAAAATTTTCATATTTTTGTATTTTTCAACTCGCTTAGGCTCGAGAAATTTTGTTTCAATTAAAAAAAAAACTTTTTTCTTTCGAAAAAACAAGAACAAGCGGGAATAAATTAAGTGAATTCATAAAGTGGATTAATACGGTACTGATTTAAATGTTTCATAGTTTTTTCACAGTTTTTACGAAAAAACGCGAAGGTACTGAAAAACGAATACTGTATGACTTTCAAATTCAAACATCAAGTTCGTTGAATTGACATTTTAAGTTGTGTTTTTGTTTTAATCCAAAAACCATTATACATTTTCTTCAAAACAATGAATGAAAAAGTTTTTGAACTAACCATTTCTATGAATTGTTCTTACTTGCGACATATTATACTCGTAGATGCTATTTGGCAAGTTATGCATTTTCGTAAAAAAATCTAACTCGAAATTTTGATCAAAGTTGACATTACTATGAAAGCGAAGACGAAAAAAGTGGGTCTCGCAATTCTGTCTGTCTAACTGCATGTTCGATTTAACAACAGCCTAAACAGGTCAGATGATTTTCTTTAAGCTTGGTAGATAGGTAGTATTTTTAGTGTCTTCCCAAAAGTATTGGTACCTGTCATACGATTTTTTTTCGAAATTTCATAAATACTTTTTTCTCGAAAACTATTCGACAGATTTAAAAAAAGAAGATACAAAAAAATGTCATTTAGATAAAACTAGATAATGGTTGAAAAAAATTTTCCGAATTTCTCTGGAACCATTTTTTTATTTTTGATTTTCTCAAAAACGGTACAACCGATTTTAATAATTTTTTTTTTAATGCTAAGGCTCCTCAAAAATTTGAATAGAATTGTGTATTCAAATTTTCAAAAAAAATTTAGTTTGGATTTTAGAAAAAAATTTCAATTTTTTTTCAAAACTCAATATTTCAATAACACCAGGCTAGATTTTTTTAAATTTGACAGATAAAAGTTTCTCAATATAATCTACAAGATGTGAGAAAAAAAAATTATTTTCCCTAGAAATGGTTTCCAAAATAGTATTTTTCTCCAAAACGGTTCAGAGAATTTTGATAAAATTTTTTTCTTTCCATTAATTTTTACGATCTATAATTTAATAAGTAATAAGCAAAAATTAAAATTAATATATTTCTGACTGTACCTAGGTACCTAACATAGAACCATTTTTTTAAATTTTGAATTTCTCATTATTTGCATTACAGATTTTAATTAAATTTTTGTAAAGAAGCTTCTAAAAAGTTTGAAAATATTGCATTTCAAAACTTAGAAAAAATATTTTTTAAGTTTTTGAAAAACAAAAATATTTTTTTTTGGAAAATTCTAAATCTTTAAAATGGCTTAGTATTTTTTTTTAATGAGTTGTTTTAGTCATTTAGAAAATGAATTTTTTGGTTATAATATTTTTTTCTAGTTTGTAATGAAGCATTACAACTCTGCCTCCCACCCCCCTACCTACGGACCTGTCCTGTTGTTAATCCCAGAACCTCACCATAGCTAAACCCTATTCCAACCCCGAAGCCCTATCCAGCAAAATTCCATATTAACCTAACAAGGCACCCCCCATGCTACGGGCCTGTGAAAAATAACATAAAACGAATACTTACCAAAGCGACAACATGCTCCCATAGCATGTGTCGACAGCAAGCCAAGGCCTAGGCCAGCAACTGATTACAAAGGAGCTTATCAGTGAACTTAAATCAATGGCACAATTACACCACACTGTCTACTCAAACACAACAACAACTACTAGGAGTGGTGAATTGTTAGCAGGAGGTTATCCACGAAAAAGGAAGAACTCCACTGAAGGCAGCAACTGGGCAACGATCAAGAACCTCGATGGTAGGTTTTCGAGCAATAAAAAGAGAAATTGTCCGTCGTTTTTCCCGTCGCCCCCTTGTATTATCAATCATAGCCTAGAAGCAAGATGGTGAGTTAAGATTCATACAAGAACTGACTACCCTCCTACCGCACACCGGCAGCCATAAGCAAGTGCAGAAAGAAGCAACAACGTATAGGTAAACATGATGCCACCCTTCCCCCCGCACCATTTAACGTAGGTGGAGGAAAGCAATGTTATTGACAGAAAAAGCGATGACGTGACGAAAGAGATCATATTGCGTGGAAATGTGCACTTCCTAGCTTTACAGCTCACGCATGGTTTGGCTGAAAAGTGTAATAAAAGACCGCCATACATTCGACGAAAACACAGAGTGCGGAAGACCTTCACAGAGGTAACATCGTATAACAAAGTGCAGCGCAAGGTACAAAATTCAGTCGGCATAAGAACCAAGGAAAGTAAGATAAGTATCAAGTTGTAGACTTCCCCCCACCAGTGGTAAGGGGTCGCAACAAAGTAACACAAGTTTTTGCCGGATTCATCCGTTGATTTGCCAGATTCGTCTGTTGATTTGCCGGATTCGTCCGTTGATTTGCCGGATTCGTCCGTTGATTTGCTGGATTCGTCCGTTGATTTGCCAGATTCGTCTGTTGATTTGCCAGATTCGTCTGTTGATTTGCCGGATTCGTCCGTTGATTTGCCGGATTCGTCCGTTGATTTGCCGGATTCGTCCGTTGATTTGCCAGATTCGTCTGTTGATTTGCCGGATTCGTCCGTTGATTTGCCGGATTCGTCCGTTGATTTGCCAGATTCGTCTGTTGATTTGCCGGATTCGTCCGTTGATTTGCCGGATTCGTCCGTTGATTTGCCGGATTCGTCCGTTGATTTGCCAGATTCGTCTGTTGATTTGCCGGATTCGTCCGTTTATTTGCCGGATTCGTCCGTTGATTTGCTAGATTCGTCTGTTGATTTGCCGGATTCGTCCGCTGATTTGCCGGATTCGTCCGTTGATTTGCCGGATTCGTCCGTTAATTTGCCAGATTCGTCTGTTGATTTGCCGTATTCGTCCGTTGATTTGCCGGATTCGTCCGTTGATTTTCCGGATTCGTCCGTTGATTTGCCAGATTCGTCTGTTGATTTGCCGTATTCGTCCGTTGATTTGCCGGATTCGTCCGTTGATTTTCCGGATTCGTCCGTTGATTTGCCAGATTCGTCTGTTGATTTGCCGGATTCGTCCGTTGATTTGCCGGATTCGTCCGTTGATTTGCCAGATTCCTCCGTTGATTCGCCGGATTCGTCCGTTGATTTGCCAGATTCGTCTGTTGATTTGCCGGATTAGTCCGTTGATTTGCCGAACCCATCTAGATTCAGCTGTGAATACCAGATCCAACTAAAGACTGTCGACATCAAGCGTGAAGTACCAGCTGGACCCGTTCAACTACACTCAACCTGCGTACAGAAACTAGGCGAATGCACTGAAAGGATATCTACAGAGAATAAATCCACACCGAAGAACGGACCAAGGATACCAACAACGAAGATATTAATTATAAAAATTGTATATAAAAAAATATATGTAAATTAGTTTAAGTTCACTTTTCGATGATTTTATAAATAAAGGAATATTGACGTTAAAATCTGAAGTTAGTACTACTTTGACAAAAGTACATCACAAGTTACATTATTTTTTTTTAATTTTTATACTTTTACATAAGAGCAAGTTTGTGCGATCAACTCGTGCATTTTATTTTTCATCATTTGACCTTCATAAAAGAGGGGTTAGATACAAATGTTTGAGTATCAATGTTTGGCATGGTACGAGTATGTAGGTATGAACATGTTTTCTCGAATATTAACCCTGCTCTTCATTTTTGAAGGGTATGTTTTCTTTGTCAATTTTTAACGGATTATAAGCGTTTAAAAACGGGTTGAATTTTGTATGGTTATATTTTTTTTTAGTTAAGAATCCTTAATTACGAAAAATGCTTACAAAAATAAAACCCAAAAATGGTTAAGGATATTTTGTTACGATATAATCAAAAATTATAAGTGTATCACGCTTGAAACGAAAATATTATTAATTGAGGATATCAGAAATTTAGCAAGAGGTTGATGGTCAAAGATTAGGAACTCAATAAAAAATGTCTTCTCAAACTTTCTAAAAATATTCTAAATATACTCCTCCACAACGTTGGAAAATTTTTTTTTCATAATTGTATAAGATTTTAAAAATCCCTTTTATTATATAATTTAAGAAAAAAAATATTATTTATTCATTTATCATTTCTTTTTAACAAGTGTATTACTTGCCGTTCAATGTACCTACATACAACAACCGACTGATTGACGTTCATACATTATTGTCGATCAGTATATTATCACAGTTTTGCGAGCACACAAAATGCGCTTACCATACTCAAACTAATTATGTCACCCCAACCAAATTTGAATTTCTTGCAGAATAAATTTTATCATAATTTTATGGAGATGTCCAAAAATCAAAAAATCAAATAAGTCAAACACATGTGATGTGACTGATGACGGACTTCTACTATACGAATGAGTGTCGTCGTGTCTTTGAGTGGATATGAAATGAGGTGTGCCATCAACACTCAACACCACAGAGTGCACACACATCTCATTTTCGACCATCATGGCTATGCAAAATAATTAATTAACCAAATCAGTGTATTTCCTTTTACTCATCATCGACAACCATCATCGTGATCGTCATCATCATCGCCTCAAGGGTTCCATGCTCAACAAAATTGGGATTATGTATGCAACAAGTGCGTTCTATAAGATTCATTGTATAATTTTTAACTTAAAAATAAAATTGAAAAAAAATGTGCTCAATGGACGATGTACAGTGGGACAAACTATATGCCAATTTCAGAAATTAAAAAAAAAAAATAATAATAATAAAATAATAAAATATAATAATAAATATAATAAAATAATTGTCCTTTTTGTTAATTTATAATATTTATGAATCAAAAATATAGTTTGCAAGATTTCCTTAAAAACACAAATAACAAGTGGGCGCGGTCCAAAGTCAGTATGTCGTAAGTAGGTACTATCTTTATAGTTTTTGTTCTTATAATTCAGGGTTTTTTTTGGGACTCTTGAATGTTAAAAAGCTATCTATTTTTCCAGTTTAAAAAAATTTATAAAAACTAGGAATAGTGGCCGTGTTAGATTGGGCTCACTCAAGGCATTATGACAACGCTTAAAATGTTTGAGTACAGTGCGAGCGTATTGGGAAAGTTGGAGAGGACTTAAAAGAAGATACCGATGCACATTGTTTCCGTGTAAGGTGCAATTAACTCAAAGAAAATTACCAATAGACCATTTACGTCCAGGACCCAACAGTCGCATACCAACATAAAACATGGCTCACCCTGTATTACTTTGTATCCAAAAATATTCTTAACTTTTATGGGGGGTAGCGAATCATGTAATGTAAGTTAAAAGTTCCTACATCTTTTATTTGATTAGTTTCCAATTCTACAAATATTCTTTGCCGCTGTACAACGACGGAAGAATAAGAATCGACAAAGCAGCAAAAAAAATAAAAGGAACATCATTTAAGCATATTTTATTAAATTGGCAATATGTAGAGGGCTCGTTTGGTTTGTTTTATTGATACTATTACTGTTGGCAGGTAGAACAGGTAGTAGTATTTAGTTATGTTTGTCTGCCATTACACAATATTCTTCGGTTAGGCAACAATCCTTTATCCAGAGGAGTTTTGTTAATCCCATTGAATTTATTCATGATTTTTTTTTTATTTTATTTTTGCCAATTGATTTCCGTTCTGGCGACAAATGCTGCATAAAGAATCTATTTTCGACCAAAGAAGTTATTAAGAGTTATTTAATATTAATTGATTTAATTTGACGCTTGAAGTAGTCTCGTGGTTAAAGAAGTGATCAAATTTCTTGTTTTTATAAATTTAAGCATTTTTTTTAATTTTTTTTGTTTGTCACTTTATCATCTGAAACATTGAATCTAAATGACTATTTTTTATTTTATTTCGTCAAAACAACTTAAAAATACTGAAACTGATAAACAACAAATTAATATCTCATAGAAAAAAAAAAACAAAAAACTAATTTTGTTGTCGAAAAAAAATAATTTTTATCCGTTGCTACTGAAATATTAGTTTTATACTCATAAACATAAATAACTTACAAATTTAATCTATTTAAAATGTAAAAATATTTTTTGATCAGAATACTCGTGCCACAAATAAAATATAATAATCTCTTAGATTGCAATTTATGGCAAAATCAACTGTGTATAAGCCAATTATAAATTTATGAGACATCGTGATCATATAATGATCTGAATTAATAAACTAAAAAATGTATATTTAGTAGCTTCCGTAACGATACAATAGACCTAAATCTTGAGTTAAAAAAAACGGTGATGTTATTGATTAAATTAGAGGCAACGAAGACCTTAACTTATTATTAAAGTTGACATTTATAATCTAAAGCATTGTTTCTTTGTTGAACAAATAAAAAAAAAAAGAATTTATATCGAAACAAAAGAGCTGAGATGCGAACGCGTTTGCGGTTAATTTTTTAAATTATTGTATTTTTCATTTGAATAATGTCAGTTGCAAATAGATGAGCTATAGAAATCGATATTGAAATTTATATCTATTGAAACTAGTTTGAAGTCAATAGCAGACTATGTAGTTTAAACCTGCAAATTTGGTGCCAATTTGAATATATAGCGTTGTTTATGGCTTTGCCAGAGGCAATATGAAAAATTAAAAATTCGCATTGTCTGCTCAAGCAGAGTCACTAAATTTAAGTCTGATTAAGAAATTATGAAAAATAGTTTCCTTTTATTTTTTTTTGTTTCAGTTTTAGCAACAATTCAATAAGTTTAAAAAAATTTTTTTGGAAAATAAAACAAATGGAAATTTTCATTCGTTTTTATTCATAATATATTCATTTTTGGGTTATGAACCAAAATTATAAATTAGCAGTTTATGTAATGATAAAGAAAATTTAATTTTACTTCTAAATGTTTGCTATTTTTGGCCTGCGATATCATATATTAGATACTACATATATGGCAAGTTATGCTTTCGTAAAAACAATCGAGCCCGAGATTTTGATCAAACTTGTCATAAAGATGGCAGTAAAAGCGAAAAAACTTGGTCTCGAAATTCTGTCCGTCTGTTTGTATGTTGGACTAAGACTCGGCCGATTTTCCTTAAACTAGGAAAATAACATTTTTAATTGTTTGTTTTTTTAAAGACAAAAAATAAAGGTAGTTTATAGGTTAGGTTGAAGTGGCTGCCAGTAGCTGACACACTTAGATCAGAATTGGTCCATTGTTATACCACATGAACCTAGAGAAATACTCCTTACTCGTGAAACTATTTGGAGCTCCTTATGAAGCGAGAGATACTCCAAATATCTATATTATTTTTAGATCACAAGGTTCATCGAAGAAAAAATAACCAAGATGGAGCTTACGTATATGAGATAGATCAAACATTGGCCAGATCTGTTTTGCCATCAGAAAAGTGTTTAAATTTTTATATCTTAGGTTTGTTTTCTATAAAGCATCTTGTTTCAGCATAATCTTACATCTACAGATATCCTATATTAGCCTTTTCAGTTAATTCAGGTAATGTTGTACCACTTTTAACGAGTCAGCCTTGGAATGTCCATATGACCAGGCACCCAACATGAACGGCAGATAAGGCATGCTACACAGTAAGAAGAGATCGAGTCGGGAAAGATTTTATGGTTGGAAAAACAATTTCGGAAAATGGTTACTAGGGCAGACAAATAGAAGGGAGGACCTCATCCACCCCTACGAGTTTTTAAAATTGTATTAGTTTAATAAATGCAAAAAGACTTACGTCTAAGTTTACAAAACTGAAGATATAGCTTAAAGCTAAGATTGTTAGATGTTTGGAGTATTAATGGGTTAAGAGTTTGAAGGAAATTTTATGAGAGATTTTGAATATTGTGGGGATTATAGGGTGAAGAGTGATTTTTGGGAAGCATTCACATTAGTGGAAGTAAAAAAATGCTCACATTGTTAGAAGAACGTAGATAGTTTGGTGAAAGTGAACGTCAAACAGTGACACCGATCTTTGATTTCAATGATTTGTTTGCAATGGAATTTTTTTAATTAAGACCGGTAAAATCAGCTAAGAACTGATGAATGAATACAAATACAAATGAATACAATGTAAGCCACTTTTAGAAGTTTATCAAAAGACTGCAAATAAATAAGTCAAACACGATGGAAGGAGGTGAGATCTATCAAGCCCTCGAAAGCAAACCGAAGAAATTCACTTTGAACGACTTCGATAAGAAGGGAGTGAGCAACATAAAAAAGTGACAATACCTGGGAGGTAAATTCAAGAATGGGACTAACAAACTTAATGTTTGCAATCTCTCAGATGTAGAGTAAGTTTTATGTGAATTTGAGTGTAAGTCATGTGAGTTATTAAAATAAGTTCCTTATCACACACAACTCCTAAGAAAAACAATCAATCACCTGCGGTAACTGCCTTATTGTTACTAAACTATAATCTGAAAGTGAGTGGAGAGCATTTCCGTGAGTATATTGGAGCTTGACATTTGCTAATGATAAGATCGGGAAAGCATTTTAAGCACCAGCTAGAAAATCTGTTTAAACCTTGTTGAAAAGGATAAGAGACGGAAAGAGATGAAATGTTTTTATTATAGTCAGGAATCAAAGTACCTCGTATAGAACGATTCTATTTTATATCGTTAGTTACTCGAGAATTCGAGATTTCGCTCAAACATTACGATGAAGATTAAAAAAGTACATAGGTCTGTCTATCTGTTCGACTACAATCTTAGCTGCTCGCCCATTTTTGTATATATTGTTAATAACATTGTTTAATTTCACAAACAAATATTTAAGAAAAATATTTTTTTTCTCAAAAACTATTTAACAAAACTATTTCCAAGAAATGGATGACAATGGTACTTCATATAGAAACATTTTTCTTATAACGCTACCCGCCATGCAAATGTAAATAAAATGCACGACTGGGTCGCACGAACTTGCTCCTATGTAATAGACTAGGAATTTAAAAAAACGAATGTTATTAGAAAAAATTGTTCATAAGGATAAAATTAATTTTTTAAATTCTTTTAGTATAGTAAAAGACTAAAACAGAATGCTGTGCCAATATGAATTTATGCAAGAACAAAAATTATAAGTCGTTGTAGAGCTTTTAAGAAAAAATTTTCATATACCAATTTAAATTTTTTATTATTGTTTGAATAAAAATTAAATTTACAAAAAAAAAATATTGAGCCGTTTCGGAGATATCGAATTTTCAAAAAAGGAAAATATATTTTTTTGTTCAAAAATTCAAAAAATATTTATTTTAAAGTTTTTAAATACAATGTGTTTTAAGAAGCTTCTCTATAAAAAATTTCATTAAGATCCGTTATGTGCACAATGAGAAATTCAAAAATCGAAAAAAATGGTTCTATGGTAGGTACAAGCTGTAATATTTTAATTTAAAAATTTTTTTTATGAAATTAAAGATCGTAAAAATTAATTGAAAGAAAAAAAAATTATTTATTATTTATTATAATTCTAGGCGCTGTTTTCGAGAAAAATACGATTTTTGAAATCCACTTTTTTTAATTTTTTTAGCATTTCTATGGTGGGTGCCTTTATTTTTAGGTAAAACAAAACTTTTGTTCATCCATCTTGTAGATTATGCTAAGAAACTTTTATTTATCAAGTTTAAAAAAAATCTAGAATGGGGTTTTCGAAATATTGAGTTTTGAAAAAAAAAATTGAAATATTTTTTTTTTAAAATCCAAAAAAAATTGTTTTGAAAATTTGAATACACAATTCTATTTAAGTTTTTGGGGAGATTAAGCAACAAAAAGTTATCAAAATCGGTTGTACCGTTTTTGAAAAAATCAAAAACAAAAAATGGTTCCTTCGAGGGTAGGGGAGAAGGGGGTACATTTGACACTTAGTTTTTAAAAGTCTGTATATGTATTCCAATGTTTTGTTTTGTATTTGATTTATTGATTATTCAAGATTATGCTAATATATAATTTTTTGTTTTAAAACATTTCCACATTTTAAGGAAAAATATTTTCTAAAAAAAAGTCATTTTGTCAAAAGTGCCCCGGGAGCGCGGCACCTTTGGCTTTAAAATGGGTACGTTTGAGAATGGTTGATTAAACCCCACATCGTTTGCATTATATTTCTAAAATTATCAACGGATCCAGCACGTCTGTTGTTTGAATAGTAAAAAAGTAAATTTTTGTTTTTGAACAATTTATTGAACAATATAACGATAAAAATAAATCAATAAATTCACATTCTCAAAAAAAAATACAACGAGAATTA
Organism: Chrysotoxum bicinctum; assembly: GCA_911387755.1. NCBI lineage: Eukaryota > Metazoa > Arthropoda > Insecta > Diptera > Syrphidae > Chrysotoxum > Chrysotoxum bicinctum. The sequence continues at coordinate 41,281,949 of OU426990.1, forward strand.
AAAACATAAATTATTTCATTTATAAACATAAAAAATCAGTCCATATAAATCTAAATTCAAATTTATCGATATCGACATTTTTTAAATAATTTATTTAATATATAATTTCCCAAAATCAACGTCAAACAAATATTTTTTGCAAAAGTCAAAAGTGCCCCGGACGAACTTTTTAATTTAATTTCTTGTTTTTAATAACTAATATTATATTTTCAGAAAAACGGCTTCAATTTATTGAACTTAAAGCATAGTACTATCATAATATTGATTCGCGATAAAAAAATTATTTTATTAGGTTCACAAATCGCTTACTTACCGGTGATCAAAAATTAGAGCAGAGACACAGAAAACACGAAAACACACGTGGTACTCCACTAAGAGTTAAAGAAAGGCTTCCAAATTTCATAACGTTTCTTTAAATCAAACTAAGCTTCTTTTTTCATCCAAACTTTTCTTTTTTAAGGCACGATCATACCGAAAAACGCAAAGTCAAATGTGCCCCGGTGTCAAATGTACCCCAGCTTACCCTACCCTCAATAACCATATTTCGGAACATTCTTTTAAACCGGTATTTAGCTTTAACTAAATAATTTTTTTTTTGTATTTTTAGTTTTTAAATCTGTCGAACAGTTTTTGAGAAAAAAATATTTACAAAATCTCGAAAAAAAAATCGTATGGCAGGTACCGTTATTTTCAGTCTTAAAAAAAAAGAAAAAAAACATGTGGGGGAAAAATTTAAAAATGATATCTACCAAGTTTGAAGAAAATCGGTCGAGCCGTTTAGGCTGTAGTCGAACAGACAGACATAATTGCGAGACCCACTTTTTTAGTCTTCGCTATCATCGTAGTGTCAACTTTGATCAAAATCTCGAGTTTGATTTTTTTTACGAATGCATAACTTCCCTTATAGTACCTATAAGTCGCAAGTAAAAATGTTTTCTTGGGAAACCTTATTGTTCTAATAAACGCCTCCTAGATTTTTTTTAAATGTTTTTATTTAGGTTTAAAAATTACAAAAAACATTATAAGCTATTTAATTTAAAAACTCAAAAATTCTCTATTCCATTACTATTTGAAACATTTTGACACTAACATTCAGAAGAGATATAGGTCCAAATTTATTCATTTTGCACTGATAAGACTATTTGAACTTCGCGTTTCCTTGGTATCACATCCATATTTCTTAAAATCTCCTCTTCCTCACTTTCTCTTCTCCTCTTTCGATTTACCTTTACCGCAAGGAGAATTCCCTCAACTATGGAAAACCTCTTTCAAAGTGTGTACGTACAAACTATTATCCAATAAGTTTAAGCTTTCACATATTCCCGAAATCTTTAAAATCATTTTGTACGAAATTTTAAGTTTTCGTTGTAAGTATTCAATTTCCCCTAGATAACACGGCTTTTTCAAATGTAGGTCTAAAACGACTAACCAGGTTGAATTCATATCCTTCTCAGCTTCTTTAGTTTCTCAGCTTTAGATAACGGAAAGAAAGTCGTAGTTTTGTCAACCGACTTCAGTAAGACCTTTTACAAAGCTTATTCTGTTCAAACTGTCTTATATTCTTAAAATGGATTTCTCTACCCTGAAAAACAGTTACTACAAAGTTCAATTCACATCTACCTTCATAGCGGCTGGGTTCCTACAATGCAGCCACTAACTAAATTCAAATGGTCATCAAATATTCCCGTATCTCACTCTACGCTGACGACAACACCAAGTTTTTTAAAACCATTTCTTCTACTACTTTTCTTTAACTTGATCTTCACAGATTCTCTGTCTGGTGTCTGACAAATTGGTTAGAGTTAAATATTGCCAAATGCTATTCCACCACTCTTTCAGAAAAACGCATCAAATCTCCTCACCGTCTCTACTTTCCCTATTATTAATCGCTGAATTAATTTGCGACCTTAGTATTTTATGTGATAGAGAGCTCAACTTTCTCATACATATTGACTAGATTATTCTAATAAGAAAATTCTGCACTAGGCTTTGTGAACCGATGATGGTCCAAGGAATTCTTTGACCCGATCCCTTCACATAACCTTTGTTTATCCCCTTCTTGAATACGTTTGTCAAGTTCATTCATATATCCAGAATCGGAAGCATTCCACAATCTAAGAAACTCTACAAATCTTACAAATAAAGGCAATTTGGTTTGATGTAGTGGTGATCGTGCATTTTGTATTTGTATGCAAGTTATACATAGATTCATGAAAAAAATAGAACTTGAGATTTTTGATAGACTTGACATTACTATGATAAGGAAGACTAAAGAATTTGAAGAAAAATGTATTAAAATATTTATTAGAATTTATAAATAATTTATATAAATTTGAAAAACAAAACGGATATGTTTAGTTAGACTGAAAGTAGACGAGTAACTCTCTCCGAAACATAGATTCACCCCTTAGTTCAAACTGCCTCCTTGAGGTTAAATATTTATAACGTGGATGAATTATTGTTTGGGATCTATCTGAAGTTGTGTTTGATGTGATGTGTTTGAGTTACGTTGAACAGTAATATGGGGGTTCTAAGGCTTAATAGATTATGTAACGAAATGTTTGAGATTTGCCTTGAAAACTTAAAGAAGCTGGCATATCTTCTTAGTCCTTATATACCGGGCTATTCTATTGTAATCCACATTAAGTTTCCTTTCCAAATTCCTGATAGTGTTTGCGCAGTCTTCCATGAGTCCAAGCGGACAGCTTCTAAACAATTGAACATCGTCAGCATACTTTGGATAGATGAAAACGAAATAAGTGAGTGGAGTTCATTTATATAGAGGTAGAAAAGTAGGGGACCAAGTATTGATCTTTGGGGCACCCCTCTTACAGTCGGTAAGAAACTCGAGACATTAGTGCCTATCACAACAGCCTGCTTTTTATTACAAAGATAGAAAAAGGTAAAAGGCCCGAAGGAGAAAAGTTATAAAGCGTCGACAATTTATTACAAATAATAAAATGATCAACAGTGTCGAAGGCCTTAGAAAAATCTAAACGAACCAGATCCTCATCCAAGGCCAGTCTCAAATCATTAATAATGCTAATAATATCGGACAGCTATGTATTTGAAAAACTCTCTCAAAAATTGTGGATAAAAAAGGGAGAACAGAAATTGGACGAAAGTCATTACCTAAACACGTTTTGGAGTTGATATTATTTTTGCCAGTTTTCATAGATTATAGGTGAGAAAAATACTAGTCATTAATACGGTGTTAAATGCATATGTTACATAAGGCAAAATAACAGGTAATATAGCCTTGAGGAAGACTGTAAAATTTAAGGACTTAACACAACGGTACCCGGGATACAATGTTGAGCAAATATTATTTTTGTCAAAATCTTTTAGGCGGATTTTGTTCTAAGGTTCGATTTAAAATGATAATCAATTTTTTTTTTTCGAAAATTCAATAGCTATCTCGAAAACCAACTGCTTGATTATTTTTAAATTTCATAATTAACAGTTTTTTAACACAATCTACTACAAAATGTAGGAAAACAATTTGTATTTATCTAAAAATAATAGTACCTACACACCGTACAAATGTTAAAAATTGTTTTCGAAAATAGTATTTTTTTTCGAAAACGGCTCTTAGAGCGTTGATACAAATATTTTACTTTTTAGGTTAATTTTTGCGATCTATAATTTAATAAGAAAAAATTGAAATTAAGATATTATTGTTAACTTTACCTTTACCGGAATAATAAATTTTAATTAAAGTTTTTATACAAAATCTTATCAATCGTTTTGAAAACATTTCATATTAAAACTTAAAAAAAAAATATTTGTTGAATTTTAGAACATTCAATATCTCAAAAACGACTCACTAATTATTTTTTGTAATTTAATTTTTATGTGCACAATACTAAAGAACTACATTTGTGCTTCTGAACATTTCTTACTAAAAACATCCATTCTTTAAATTCTTATTTAAAAATAAGAGCAATTTAGAGAACAAAATTTTAATGTTTCGATTTTAAAATTGAATTCATCGTCAAAGGTTTCCAATTTCATTTCTTTACCAAACACTATTGATGGTTGTCTTGTTTTCAGAAACATAGTACCAACAATAAAAATAACTGATTTTGAAATACTCTTCAATGATAATATTCAGACATGAAATTAATTGGTGGAATCTGCACCTTACTTCGAGGTATCCTTTGCGGTACCGTCCCAAGTGCTAACTGTGTTGCACTTCGAGTCTGAAGTTCCTATTTTCTTCGATCTGTCGAAGTACAATCGAAGATGCATATAACACGGTATATAATTCGTATTTTACCTGGTAGCACCTTAGTGGCATTTTTTGCTCGCTGGTAATAAAATTAATAGAAAATAGTATACTTAGTTATTTATTCATTTTTGTCTAAGGTTCGTCGCGAACAGTACAACAGAACCTCTTCTGATTTTTCCATAGTCAGATTAAGAAAATTCAATATGGCTAATGCAAAATTTTATTAAATAACAAAATATTATCTAACTAACTTGAGATCAGCAACAGCAGCTTCCTTACATTATAAATGCTAAATTACGACATTCACGCATTTGAATCTGATTTACGCCAGATATTATTGTTTAATAGTTCCACTTTTAAAGATCATTACTGAAAGAGTGAAAGATGCTGCTATCGATAAAGAATCATTATTATAGCCGTCTGGCCGACTAGATCGCACTTAACCAGATCATGATAGGCGACTTATAGGTGTAAGTCGTACAAGTTCTCGCATTACAAAATGCTAATCAAATCGCCATGAAGCACAAGGGTTCCTGCTTCGATTACTTTTCAAATTAATATCCATCGAAAGTTGTAAGAAGACTAGTTAATCGTCGTCGTCTGTCTATCACATTATCACGACGACTTGGACGGGGCTTGCTTGAATTCCGAATAAGATCTTTTCTGGACGGGCGCTATTCGATCAGACGACACGATGAGGTGAGTGAAAAAAAATGCAAAGCCACACAGTGGATTCCTTCAATCACACAATTTAAATTTAAATGAAGCAAATAACAGCAACGAATGACTCGAACTCTCGGCAAGATGAAGATTTGATGGCTTCGCTGTGCTTTGGATTCGCCACCGTGTCGTCGTCGTTTGCTTCCTAAACAGCCTTGATTTCGGGCTGTAAAGAAAAGTGATCTGCACAGAGGAGTCGGATTATGTGACACCGTGAGGCACTTTAGCAGGAGTTATTGGTGCGACTTTTATGCGTGATAAATAACAAAATCATGGTCGTGCACTTGATGCATTTGTGGAGACCTGGACTGCAATCTTCTTACAATCGGAAGGCTGCTACTGCTGAGAGGCTTTGTGTGGAACATGGAACATGGCTTGGAGCGTTTTATTTGCGTAACATCAATGCACGTTTAGCACCATCATCGATTGGTGGTGCAGCACTGCATCAGCATTGGAAGCACAAAAATGGCAGCAACTTGTAGTGATGCTCTCCTTTGTTGCCAATATTTTTGCTGTTGTTGTTCTTGGTTGGGTTGTTATTTGGTGCTACTTGGTCTTTTATTGCAAATGTTATGGATCAAACAGTTGCCACGATGGATGGTTGTGAACTTCTGCAATCAAGAGCTAAAATGTGACGATGAAGATGATTTTTAAGTGATTCCATGTCGAACGCTTAAATCGTCGTTTCGTCGACAATCGCTGGTGTCTGATGGGCAAAGTGAGTACTGTGGAATGTAATTTTTTTTAAAAAGAGAATCAATTTTTGAATTTGCATAGAAACGAATTGTCCGTTCGAATTAGAGGAAGTTTTCAAGGATAATTATGTTTGAAGAAATGAAAGAAGAAGATGGATTGGTAACTTTGTAATGATATAGCTATTCATGAGTTTTAAACATTTAACCAATAATCAAAATTATGTTAATAAATATGTGATCACAATATACTAACACAGTTTCATATTGTTGAAAGTGGACAGTAATTTAATCTTGTTCACTATGGAATAGTAAAATTTAAAAAACAGTACTAATTAATAAAACAATAAAGTATTATTAATCAAATATTAATGTTACGACAAGGGGAGTTTTTACGGGGTTGAGTAATGGCTTGACGCTTTTTAATGTACAATGTAAAAAATTGTGTTGATAACAGCCAAATAACCTGTTCAAGTCTTTTTGTTATAAGAGCATCTGCCATGCATAAAATGTGTACTGAGATCCGCATATCATCGGCGTAAATCTCGACGAGGAATCCTTCAAGATTAAGTTTAATATCATCGAAAGTTGATTAGAAAATTAAAGGTGAACTGAATCGCAGTTTAATCTTAAGAAATATAATTTTATGGGAAATTTTTCCAAAAGCCTTGCTGCAATTGGTTAGGAATTGCATTAATTTAATGGTTATAGGGCGCATAAATTATTAGGTAAAAACTCTTTAAGATTAGTGATCATAGATCTACCTTTAAGAAAACCATTTTTTTTGAAAAGATGAGTTCACAAAATTAACATAGTGGATTATGCTTTCAAAATCCTTAGTGATGCACGAAAGCTTAACAATGTCTATATATTTAGGGATATAGCTAATTAGAATTAACGAACAAGTTCCTGAAGTATGCCGGATGAGATAGATGGAAACAGAAAACAATAAGTATAGTTGGAGAGGTATGCTACTGGAGCCAGAAGAAAAAGTTTCCCGAAGCATTTCGATTTTATCAAATACTGAAAAACTAGAGGAAGATTATTTATGAAAGATGGGGAAATTTCAGGAGATTCAAATAATTGAATTATAAATGTTTTCAAAGTTAATTTTGTAATAATTTTTGTCAAAAATATTTACGTTAGTTATTTCTCTAAAGTTAAGCTCCACCTTGTATGTTCTTAAATTTCCAATCACTAGAACAAGAAACCTATAGAAAATTCAGACTGGCCTTGTTTTTAAAAAAAACCTCAGCCAGTGATCAAGAAAAGATGTGCCTAAAAAATAAAATTCATGACTTGTTCATATCTTAAAGACGAAGAATTTAAAAAATGAAAGTTATCAGAGAAAAATGTTTCATTTTTTAAATAACTAAAATAACTCTTTTAGTAGTTTGAGCAAAAAACAGATGTCATATGATTTCTCAAGCAACATAGTTTATGCGTGAAAAAAAAGTTATAAATATTTTAAAATGCAATATTGACCCGTTTTTGAGGCAAAGAATTTAAAAAACAAATGATTTTTTTTTCTTAATATAAGAAAATATTATTTTTAAGTTTTGAAATGCAATGTTTTTCAAACTTCTTCTCTATAAAAAAATAATTTAAATCCGTTATGCCGTTAATTAGAAATTTAGAATTCATAAAATGGTTCTATGGTAAGTACAATTTTTTTAATTTATCGAATTTATAGATCGTAAGAATTAAACCAGAGAAAAATTTTTTTATCAAAATTCTAGGTGTCGTTAACAATGAAATTACGATTTTCGAAAACAAAACCATTTTTTAACATTTTTATAGTGTGTACAGTTATTTCTAAATCAAATAGATTGTATATTAAAACACTTTTCATTGTTGAGCATGAGTGTGTTTCGAAACATTGAGTTTTGGAAAAAAATGCAAATATTAACACACAATATACTATCCAAAATTTTTGGGAAGCTTCAGAATAAACAAAAATTATCAAAATCGATTGTACCGTTTTTAAAAAATCAAAAACAAACAACATATTCTAAGGGGAGTACAATTAGTAACCATTTTTCGGAATTTTTACTTGCGACTTATACATAGGTACTATAAGGCAAGTTATGCATTCGGAAAAAAAATCGAACTCGAGATTTTGATCAAAGTTGTTATAACCATGATAGCGAAGACTAAACAAGTGGGTCTCGCACTCCTGTCTGTCTGTTCGACTACATCCTAAACGGCTCAGCCGATTTTCTTAAGGCTTGGTAGATATCACTTTTAATTTTTCTCCCCACAGGTTTTTTTCTTTTTTTTTAAGACCAAAAATAATGGTACTTGCCATACGAATTTTTTTCAAAATTTTATAAATAATTTTTTTTTCTCAAAAACTGTTCGACAGATTAAAAAAATAAAAATAAAATAAAATTTCATTTAGTTAAACCTAGGTAATGGTTAAGAAATGTTTTCCGAAAAATGGTTATTGAGGGTACCCCCCATGGAACCATTTTTGTTTTTGTTTTTGATTTTCTCAAAAACGGTACAACCGATTTTGATCATTTTTTTTGCTAAAGCTCCCCAAAAACTTGAATAGAATTGTGTATTCAAATTTTCAAAAAAAATTTTTTTGGATTTAAAAAAAAATCAATTTTTTTTTTTTAAACTAACTACATATTTCGAAAACCCCATCCTAGATTTTTTTTTAAACTTGATAAATAAAAGTTTCTCAATACAATCTACAAGATGTGAAAAAAAAAATTATGTTACCTAAAAATAAATGTACCCACCATACAAATGTTAAAAAATAGTTTTCAAAAATCATATTTATCTTGAAAACGGCACCTAGAATTTTGATAAAAATGTTTGTCTTTCAATTTATTTTTACGATCTCTAAATTAATAAAAAAATGTTTGAAATTAACATATTATAACTTCTACCTACCATAGAACCATTTTTTCGAATTTTGAATTACTCATTATTGACATAACGGATTTCAATGAAATTTTTTATAGAGATGCTTCTAAAATGTTTAAAAAACATTGCATTTCAAAACTTTAAAAAAAAATATTTTTAAAATTTTTGAAAAAAAAATTTTTTTTTTGTTTTTGAAAATTTAATTTTCATTCGTACAATAATAAGAACCTAAAGTTTTATAAATTCATGTTTGCATAGCATTCTGTTTTTATCTCTTACTAGTAAAAGAGTTAAAAAAAATTTTATTCTTATAATAGTTTTCTCTAATAACATTCGTTTTTAAAATTCATAGTCTATTATATAGGAGGTCGCAGCCATTTTATTTTTGAAGCAGTACCTTGCTTTAAATGAATGAAATTTTGTGATTTTTTTTAAAATGTGGAACAATTTCTGAGAAAAAAGGATTGTATCGTATGGCAGCTACAGGTTTTTAAAAAAAAAAAAAAAAAAGGTGAGGAATAGGGTGAATTAAAAATGCCATCTACCAAGTTTAATGAAATTCAGGCGAGCCGCTTAGGCTGTAGTCGAACAGACAGACAGAATTGCTGGACCCACTTTTTTCATCTTCTCTATCATCGTAATATTAACAAGAACTGATAAAAATTTCGAGTTCGAATCTTTTTACCAATGCATAACAAGAAGGTCTTGAGTTTTCGATTCTCAGCCGCTGCAAAAAAGTTTTCCAAGGGTGTACTGCCTCTTTCAAGGAATTGAAAAATCCGTCAAGAGTTGTCATGAAAAGGGCTGCTCATTATAGCCTTTTGGAATCGGCAGAAAATTGTAGGTCCCCACCGTTTTTTGTAACACGCACCTAGAAATGGTTGAGAATTGTTAGTCACTAGGATTAGGTTCTCTATAAGTCCATTATGGCCTCTTAACTTGTCGCAAGCATCTATATGTCGCAAGTAAAAATTAATTAATTAGTGTGATTTTCAGAGTTAAAGAGTATTTTGACTTCATGTTTATACCGCCATATCCATGGTATTTCCATATTTCCTTTAGCACGGGGCATCTTTCATTAAAGTGAATTACATCTTTTCGCTCCTAGAGGTTACATAATTAGGTTGCAGTAGATTGGTTGATCGGATTTATGTGGTATATAATTAAGCTCCTCATTTTCAAGATCGACGCTATTAGTTCTTGACTGTTATTATTTTTGAAAAAGTTTCTTCTACTTAAATTATGGTTTGACAAGCTATAAACTTACTGATCTATGCATTGACGAAGTGGTCATCTGTGCAATCGTGTCTCTATTTCTCTATTTGCAAAATATTTTATCTGCGCTTCAGAGTAGTTAGCAGGATCCTTCAACTTCTTGTACCATAGAATTTAAGATTCTATCGACTTCTTTGCCATGATTTTAGGAAAACCCTTTTCTGCCATTTTGAGAATTTTTATAACATATCCAACATAAAATTTTGAAAGATCTTACGAATAATAGAGACTGTGTCTTTGGCACTATGGTGAACTAGTTTGTCAGAAAAACATATTTTATAAGTAGTACATATACGAGTGTATATAGCTCTTTTTGGTTTTACCAACTTTTCCTGTAGGTGTGATTCTTTATTGAGATAACTTGCCATCGTCATTTGCAGATATTTGTACTTGTTGACTATTTCCATTGGTTCTCTGTTAAAATTCAATTTTTTATTTCTGCAGTATTCCCGATTTTTTTTTTTTAAATATCATTACTTTTGATTTGGCTAATTTCTCTGTCAAACTCTATAACTGGCAGAATGAATAAAGAGGATTTATCGTCAATTGCAACGTTTCCGATCAGCGTCAGCAATGTGAACACCACCAGGTAAGAAATCAATGCGATCATCGATACATAAAGAAAATAAGATCGGACTTAAAGTACACATTTGCCTTACTCCCATTTTGGTTTCAAACCATTCTGGGGCACTATTTACACTCGAGCCAAATTATTGAGTCTTCTCATATACATATGCTTTACAGCACTCTTTCCAGTCTATGACTCAATCCTGTATTTTAGGAAAACAAAGTTAATTGCACTTGATTTTTCTAAAGTAGGTATTTAATATAGTTTAACATGAACTTCCTTTATCGAAAATGGGTACCTTTGGTATCCTTCCTTCGTTGAATCAGAAATTAGATTTCTGACCATTTAATTCGAGTTGTTCTGGTCCGATATTCAAAAACTAAAATGCCGGTGTACCCAGCTCCGTTTTATCTCCGAGGCTCTTCCTGACTTTCATGATTGATCTCTTGTCTTAACCTTCTAGTCTATCTTTGATTTTGTTGAGCATAGCATACTCAGCTTTTCATATTCAATACCTGGCTCGCAACTCTGTTCTTCAGTTGTTGAACTCAACTGTTTCAGCTAAGATCATTGAATTCTGATCTGATTTCATAAGAGAAACTGACCACACTTCCATAGTCGGTATGTGTGACAATTACTATCTCATTATGATAATCAATTCAGTATCTAAAAGCCTGAACCCTAAGAAACCCCGAATAATATAAGTATGACATGTTTTCAAATTCACGAAATTTTAATGAAATATTCATCCTAAGAAAAAATTGAAAAAAAAAAAAAATAAAAGCCAAAACTTAAAGGAAGTATAAAAAACCTAAAATGAGTTTCGAAATCTGAACCAAAAAATGCAAACTTTTGACTAAACATATTCAAAAACAATTTTATTTAATTACCAAGAACAAGAAAGTTATGTATTGCTTAAATTTTTTTGGTTTATATCGCCCTCTATTCGTTGTTTCAAGCTTTGCATTTGCATCTTGTTCATTGAGAATATCACGATATTTATTATTCCTGAAGCTCGCCACCTTAAAACCCACGATCCACGATCTCACGTCCCTTAAAAAAAAACTCAAATGATAAACGGAAATCATAAAATATCGTTCTCCTTATCGTTATCGTGTCCAACAAAATATAATGAATTAACATTACATTTCACACCCAAAACTTTGAATAAGGCAAGTAAAGTTACAACCAACTCAAGCCCTCCTAGACTAGAAAAACAGAATTTCATATTCCTCTCATAAGAAAATGCAGTAAAAAAAATAAGTTAGCCCATAATGGAGTCAATAGCATTAAAGACCTACTGGTTAACCAACATTTTTTTTTCAACAAAATACAAAAAACAAATGAAAACAAACATTAAAACTATTTAAAATTCAAAAACAAAATTTAACGTTCTTCTAACGACGACAAAGTAAAACCAAATAGATGACAGAACGATATATTGTTTCTGGGTTCGATTCGTATAATTTGACACTTTGGCATGCCTTCTCGTCTAAAATATAATATTCGAAAACACGTGCTGATTTAAATAATAAACTTAATATTAACACATATAAAAGTCATCGAAGTTGAGGTGTTGAATTTTAATTGTACGATTAAAAAAATGTTTATCATAGATTGACTATGTGATATACATAAAGGTAAAAAGGTAGAAGTTGGGCGCGCAATGTAATGCGATATTTTCAAGTAACTAATCTTTATTATTTTTTTTTTTTTTACTGTTGATATATCTTACGTTATAAATAATTTGAATTTTTATTTTATCACTTTTCCATGGCTGGAGTTAGTTCGGTGGCTGAAGTCAGCAGACAAAAACTCTTCATGGCTGAAAATTCATAAAAAGGACAATTATTTTATTTAATTTCAAAAGCAATATTGACTAATCGATAGATCTGTTTTGTAAAATTAAATTGAAAAATATCGTCTTTTGCCATGACATTAGATATACATTTTGTAAATCCATAATCGAAAACTTTGTGAAAGGCACCTAATTTGCACATTCTTAGTCTTTTAAAATAATATAAGGGCACTCTGTGCAGTATACAACCATTTTATCTTTTTTCCAATTAAAAAACATTTTCTAGTTTTTCAACTCGTGTATATTTTTGAAGACGCTGCGTCCATCCATGCCCTTTGCATCCAAGTAATTAAAAAAAAACCTTAAAGAAGCGTTCTGTTCAATGTTCTACATTAATCTTTCGGGCACTATTTTCATACTTGAAGAAAAATCTTTGGTTTTTAAATCCACCTTTTGATTCCTCATATCTGATAGGGTGTGGCAACAAGCTCTATCTTATCGAATATGCATTCTTTTTGCAACAGTAAATAGAAGATATTTGCATTAGATATTACATTTTGGACCTCTCAGTACAAGTTCTACTGGAGGGTCCTCAGATTTTCATATTTGTTTCTACAGTCACACCCCGGTTATCCGGAAGTGGAACTACAACGTTAGCACATGATTGTATTTTGAAAGCCTGAGTAGGTACTCCTTTTATTTAAAAAAAAAATACAAGCCAATACAAAAAAGCGCTTTTAAAATGACTCGAACAAATTTTTGTTTTTATTTTAGTTCTAATGGGTGATTTTTTTGCTTTTTTCTTTTTGGTAACACTGGTTTCGACAGCTCACGCCAGTTTCTTGTTTTGTGTCACTGTCAAACATGTTTAGTTTGGCCTATAACTATAATTTAACCATGAATCGTCTTACAAACGAACAACGCTTGCAAATTACTGAATTTTATTATCAAAATGCGTGTTTTGTTAAGAAAGTTCACCGCGCGCTTCATCCATTTTGTGGTCAGTTTAATCGACCTACTGAAGCGGCTATTTGGGCTATTGTGACTGAATTTCGCACTAAATTTACATTGTTGGACTATAAACCATCAACACGCTCACGTAGAGTGCGAACTGAGCAAAATATCGCAGCTGTATCGGCCAGTGTTAGTGATGACCGTGAATTATCGATTCGGCGCCGTTCGCAGCAATTGGGCCTCTGTTACTCCACTACGTGGAAAATTTAGGTGTGAAGCCTTTCAAATTCCAGCTGGTGCAAGAATTTAAGCCGAACGACCTACCACAACGCCGAATTTGCGCAAAATGGAAGAGTTTGACTTGCATGACATGTGGTTTCAACAAGACAGTGCCACATACCACCGTTTATTTCACGTATGTGGGCGGTCAATTATCCGCCTATATCGTGCGATTTTACGCGTCTAGACTATTTTTTGTAGGGCTATATGTTAAGGCTCATGTCTATAGCTATATATGTAGCTAATTGGACTAAGCGGATGGACCATTTGAAGCGCAGCCGCGTCCAACATTTGCATGCAATAATCTTCAAACATTAAATTATATCGACCGTACTATCGATTTAAATTTTTCTGAATTTTATGTCTTTTTTTTTAATTTCCGTTAGCTCTTAAAAAATCACTCGTTATAGTTGATTTTATAGCTAATTGGATTTTATCCTTTCAACAGTTTTCTTGAAATACTCGTGCTTCTTACAATCCATATCAATTGACACTTGGGTCTGATTTCGAACGTACTGTCAAGTACAGAGATTTTATCTTCCACAACACTCTAAAAATAGATGTGTTAATCACGGAGAAGACAATAAACGAAGATCCAGTATAGAAAAAGGAGGACAAACGGTTTTAATTTTTAAAAAAACTATGATTTTTTTAACCAATAAAATGCACGACTGGGTCGCACGAACTTGCTCCTATGTAATAGACTAGGAATTTTAAAAACGGATGTTATTAACGAAAACTATAATACCATGAATTTTTTAAATTCTTTTAGTAGTAAGAGATAAAAACAGAATGCTATGCAAATATGAATTTATGCAAGAACCAAAATTATAAATCGTTGTAGTGGTTCCTTAAAAAAATTAGCTTTTATGTACAAAATTTTTAAAACATTTTTAAGAAAAAAATTTGGTAGGTCAATCTTAAGTTTTTATTATTGTACGAATAAGAGTCTAATTTCCAAAAAAAATATCAAGCCGTTCTTGAGATATCGAATTCTCAAAAAAAAAAATTACTTTTTTTTCTAAAAATTGAAAACATTTTTTTTTTTTTTAAGTTTTGAAATGCAATGTTTTTTAAACTTTTTAGGAGCTTCTTTATAAAATTTCATTAAAATTCATTCATTAGAAAAAATTGTTCTATGGTAGGTACAGTCAGTAATATCTAGATTTCAAATTTTTTTTTTAAAGTATAGATCGCAAAAATTTATCAAAAGAAAAAAAAAATTTGCAAAATTCTCGGAACCGTTTTCGAAAACCATTTTTTTTAAATTTTTATGGAAGGTACCGTTAGTTTTAGATAAAACAAATTTTTTTTTCTCAAATCTTGTAGATTATGTTAAAAAGCTTTTATTTGTTAAGTTTGAAAAAAATCGAAAAATTTGAATTTTCTTTTAAAAATCCAAAAAATAAAAAATTGAAAATTTGAATATGTAATAATATTCAAACTTTGGAGAAGCTTTAGCGTAAAAAAAATGATTAAAATGTACCGTTTCGAGAAAATCAAAAACAAAAAAAATGGACACATCAAAACCCATATCTACCAATTTTAAAGAAAATCAGCCCAACCGGTTAGGCTGTAGTCGAACCGACAGACAGACAGGCAGACAGACAGAATTGCGAGACCCACTTTTTTGGTCTTCGCTATCATCGTAATGTCAACTTTGATCAAAATCTCGAGTTCGATTTTTTTTACGAATGCATAACTTGCCTTATAGTACCTACAAGTCGCAAGTAAAAAAGTCAATATGAGCCACTGTTGACCGATTCCCTGCTCAAGAATCTGAAGATCAAAAGAAAAATCGCAGTCTTAACAAAAAACCAAGCAAATGTCTGGCCTTAACGTTGGAACGCAGGCTCATGAAAACAGCGAATAATACCTAGTCTACCTAGAGCAGTATGACGGCAGGATGTTTGAGGGCGGAATTCAGCTGACTATTTTATCTAAGCAATATATTGAAAGAAAATGCCTTCGACAAACAAAAATCCAGGAGACTTTATAACGATGTTCAAGAGAAACAAAAATATTCGCAATAGATTTTGTTCCTAAAATTAGTCTTAAGGCTATGTGCTAGATTTTATTTAAAAGGCAGTATTAACCTCCTTTGCCATTTACAGCGTTCCTCAAAAGAGTCTTAAGAATAGGTATAACTTATTGGCATTGAAGGAAACAAGGATAAGACCATTTTATCTAAAAGATTTTTTATTTGGCGCAGGTAGCTTTTAATGCCTTGTGGCGGCCATGTTGTTATGGTGACATTTTGCTTAATTAACATGTGGCTAGTTAGTTGATTGAACAACACGTCTAAATTAAAAAAAGTTATTATCAAAATAAGTGTTCGTTAGTGCAAACGCTGCACGTGTTGGTCCCATTTAACGGTACACGTGGTGGGCCTCCACAGTCTTCAACGACTCTTCAAAGCTTGGTTGCCAAATTTGAGGAACTGTTTGGAAATTAATCGTACGACAAGGAAACTCAAATTCGTCGAGAATATATGTACCTGCGGTTTATTAAAATATAAGGCAGAACCCATGGCAGTCGATTCCTCCCCATGCACAAGAAATCGGCCTTTAGCAGACTTTAACTTGGTGAATTTCGGATCGCAACTTGGGCCTACAACAGGACAAGATCCAACTAACACAGGAGCTGGAAATTCATGATCATAGACCTACTTACTTATTTACTTAAGGTGGCGCTATAGTCCTGGGTGGGTCAGGGCCTCAACTAACAGCCTTCTCCAGCTAGCTAGCTGTCTTCAGGTCTTCCTCTACTGCGCCGGCCGTCCCTCGGGGTTTGATTCGAAGACTTCCCGGGCCGGAGAATTCGGGTCCATTCGCTCTACATCATGACTAAGCCATCTCATGATCATAGACAACACTAGTTATTTGCTGACTAGAACCCCAATTTAGGCCGAAAAATCATCTTTAGCGACGAGGCGTATTTTTGGATGAATGGCTGTGTTATTAAAATTGACGTATTTGGGATGAAACCAACCCACATGACGTTCACGAGATGACAATACATCTTCTAATATCGTTTGGTGTCGATTTTGAGCTGGCGGTGTCATTGGTCCATACTTTTTCGATGTTAGTGAGGGGGTAACCGTCAATGGCGAGCTCTACAGAACGATAATTAAAAATTTCGTATGGACCTAGACGATGTGTAGTTCCAGCAGATCGGTGCTAGATGTCACATACTGGAAGCTAAAATTGACATTCTTCATGAATGATTTGAGAGTTGACTTGAACTGGCCACCAATGTCATGCAATTTGACCGCGTTAGACTTTTTCTTGTAGGGTTTCCTGAAGTCGACACCTTAGTTGCAATTCGAGGAAGATTACCCTAAAAAACCACTCAAAACTTCTCACACGTAAGACCAAGTGCATGCGCTATAAAACTCTAATACTACCTGTCCCACTTAACGAGAGTTGGACTACGAGCAGCAAATGCTGGTACTTAAAGAATATTATTTATTTTTGAAATAGATCACATTCCCAGAATTGATATGTTTCCCAGTATGGTTTATGCTATTTCCCAGATTTCCCATCGATACAAATTTGAGTACATTTCAGGAAACTTAGCGCCCTTATCAGAATTCGTCTCACTCCTTCCCAGTCCATCAAATACTAGACTCGAAATAGGCGCATTATAATTATTGCTTCCCTTACAAGACTACCAATTCGATGGCTTTCTGATTGAGTTTCCATCAAATCAAATCATGATGAAGACACAGATTTTTTTGAAAATTGCCACCTCCCCTTAACACCAGGTAGGTATCGGTAGGAGGGCACATAATGCTAAACTAAATTACCGCACGTATCTACCGCTAACGAACAGTAATTAAACAATTAAATTATGCAAAGGGAGGAAGGTTCGAGTGGTAACAATTGATGTGTTGACATCATGCGCTGGCGCGCGCATATACGAACAAAGCGGCTTATCCACGGTGCGCATGGTACACCAAAACCAGAACAAACCGTGGCGAACGTGTGAGGTGTTCCAGCAGATAAAAGAACATTGTCTTAAGACTTTGGCCAAAGATCTCTTGTCCCAGTGATGATGGCGATATGGTATGGCGTTGGTGATCAGTGTCGGCGGTGGCGGTAAAGTGGATTTCCCTCCAAGATACTCGTATCTAATAAGATGAAATTGTTTCCCACCATTGTCATACAGCTCTCGTGTTTCGCATGAGCATTATTTGGATCCACACGACAGACAAATGATTTTTTTTTGACTCAAGCTCTCTTTACAATAAAGAATGGCAAACTTGTACGTTGTAATTGGTTTGTATTTATGCGGAATTGTAAATTATGTGTGGAGCTAATTTGACACGCGAATAATTTTAAAATTTGTGACATGACAATGAACTAGTTAGAGGCTATATAAGGGCGCGAGAAGTGGATTTGTTAATTAGGAGGTTTTATCAAGATTATAATTGAATTAACTTCTTTATATTTTGTAAGAAGTATGATTGTGCTGAATTGAAAGGAACTATTTAATTTAATTTATTTGGGTTCGGATTATAAAAGTCGTTGAAAGCGATAAACTTTTTTTTTAAATTCAACTTAAATAATTCAGCTTATTACGAAGTTGAAAGAACGTACCATACCAGTTCATATTTGCAACATAAAGTTAAAAGGTTTAATTAAATAAATAATAAATTAAAATATCTTAAGAAAAAATAAAAAAAACTAAATCATATTGTAAGCCAATGATATTGAAATTTTTACTTTAACATTACAAGTTTTGTGTAAACAACACAGACTATACGATCAACTAACAAGAGGTTTTATTTCAAATTAGAAGACGTTTTTTAATTTGCACGTCTCGGACACAGGTCGTACTTAATTTTAAACCCAAAATGTTCCTCATTTTTTTTTATAAATTTGCACACATTAAATGGAGCTTTAGGAATGTTGAATGAATGAATGTTGTAGAGGAACAGGAGATACCAAGGCACATTGGTTTTTAATGTCTGAATATCGAAATACTCGTACAATGTCGTAGGAAACCGTAACAGCAGCGTTTTTCACTACGTCGAATATAATATGATAATCCACACAAGGTTGATACACATACCTAGAACTGAAAGCTATTCGGTTTCATCAAGAAAAGTGCAGGTGGGTTCCCCCTTAACGACAGAAGATCATTGATGAATATGAGAAAGATATTCGGAGAAAAAACGCAGCCTTGTGGCATACCAGCATTTATCATCAGACTTAAAACCGTCCAACACAACTTTTATTGAGTGGTTCTGAAGGTAGTTTCTAATCCAACGAAAAAGAGGTTCATCAATACCAAATGCACGCATTTTCGACAACAGAGCTTGGTGCTAAACTCTATTAAATGCTTTTGAGATAACAAGCGCAAAAAGTTTACTTTCTCCAAAACGATGTAATAATATGTGGAACTGTTCTGTGAGATGCATATACCATCAGATCACTAGTAGACTTTTTACTATCAAAGCTATTTTGACGGACATCGAGAAACTCTCGTTCTTCAAGATTTGGGTAGACTTGAAAATTAAACTTTTATCGCTATTATTCTAATAATTAATAAAAATTAGGCAGATATTAATTATAGATCGTTAAACACTCGCGCAACGTATAAAAATAGTGAAAATTGCGTTACGATATTCATTATAATTTCTTATACAAAATTATTCTGAGTGATATGAATATGAAGGCTTATTTCCATTTACTGGGTGCGTTAACACACACAATTGTAGCATCTGGAGTCCTGAAATTCCAAGTTGGATAATGGAATTTGTCATCCCAAATAAATTACAGTTTGTTATGGGCCGTATTTCTCCGAATGTATGATAAGTGAGAGTTTCAGTGAATTGATTGCGTTACAGAGTGATATTAACTGACTTTTTCTCTGGACGATTAATTTATCAAAATAAAGATTATGATTGGCCTCCTTGATAACACAGTTTAATGCTTCACGAACAATTTATGCCTTTAAGGAAAACATTAGATCTCTTTCGCAAAAAACAGCAAAAATTATGAGAAAACATGATGAAAAATTTCATTAAAAGAATCATCTCATATACGCAGAACAGAAGCAATCTTGCGACACATAAATGTATTACATTATCAAATAAAATGCACGACTAAGTCGCACGAAACTGCTCTTATGCTTAGAGAAAAATGTTGATCAGAATAATTTATTTTCTACTCTTTTAATAGTTGGGGCTTAAAACAAAAAAAAGTTAAGATCGTAGGTTTTTTTTTAAATAAGTTTGTATAATAATATATAAAATTCATAAAATATTTTGGTACATTAATTTTAAGTTCGTATCACTGTTCAAATAAAAATCTAATTTCAAAAAATGATTCACTCGTTTTCTAAATTTCGAATTTCGAAAAAAAATATTTTTATTAAACCTGAAAAGCTTATAACTAAGTACATCTCGTTTGTGTTAAGTCTTAAAAAGTGGTTTAACAAAAATTAAAATTCACGACTGGATCGCATGGAATTGCTGTTTGTACAAGTATGATAGTAAGAAAAAATATGTTTCCTTAAGTTTGCAATGTAATTTTAAGTTTTTTGAAACTTCTGTATACAAAATTTCATAACAATCCGTTGTTCAGGAAATGAGAATTTCGGCAGAATAGTTCTGTGGTAAGTAGAGACTGTAATGTACCAATTAAATTTTTTATATTGAATTCCAGATCGTAGAAATTAAATCTTATCAAAATTATAGGTGCAATTTTTTTTTATAAAAGCCGTTTTTAACATTTGAATAGTGGGTAACGTTATTTAAAGATAAAATAATTTTTTCGTTCATCTTGCAGATAATATTAGGTAATTTTAGGGATTTAAAAAAAAAATGAAGTACCTACCTATGGGAATCTCGAAATAAAGAGTTTAAAAAAAATTATCAAGGAGTTTTAGCATACAAAAATTGGTCAAAATTAGGTGTACTATTTTGAGATAATCGAAACCAAAATAAATATTCTAATTTATTACTCTTTGATATTTCCAAATGTCAGAAAAGGTATGTTAACTTAATTTTTTGGACGAATTCTCATTGTTTAAAAAACGATGTGTTAAAAAAGTAACCTCGGGCCGATACAATTTAGAAAATGAATAAAAAAAAAACTTTTTCTTAGGTAGTTAACTGTTTTAAACTTGGAAAATTGTCAAGAAGTGTCATACTTATACCTTAATACTAGGACGTTTTAAATTTTGCGGCAGTAAGTTTAAGTTCTAACTTGAGAGGAAGCTGAACAAGCATTTCTATCATCATTATTAACATCATAATCATATGAGACAAAATTGTATCTTCATATCCAGAAAAAAATTAAAATATTGCCTGAGCGAAAAAAAATATTTTAATTACAATCATTTAAGTAATCGAAGGTGCAAGGTTTAATCAAAATTGTAAGAGCTGTTTTTTTAGAAAATTTAAAAATAAAAATCAACATTGTTTTACGGCAACTGCTGTTCAAGACAAGCTAAATAAAATGCACGACTGGGTCGCACGAACTTGCTCCTATGTAATAGACTAGGAATTTTAAAAACGAATGTTATTAGAGAAAACTGTTCAAAAGGAAAAATTAATTTTTTTAAATTCTTTTAGAGACAAAAACAGAATGCTATGCAAATATTAATTTATGCAAGAACAAAAATTATAAGTTCTTGTAGCTTTTATATACAAAATTTTGGTATGCTTACTTTAAGTTTTTATTACTGTACGAATGAAAATTAAATTTCTAAAAAAAAATATTGCACACTTTTTGAAATATGGAATTTTCCAAAAAAATGATTTTTTTTTTTCAAAAATTCAAAAAATCTTCTTTTTTTTTAGTTTTGAAATGCAATATGGATTTAAGACTTTTTAGAAACATCTTTTCATTTTTTTTCATTTATTTATTGGTGATAAAAAAAATTTCATTAAAATCCGTCATGTCGATAATTCAAAATTTAAAAAAATAGTTCTATGGTAGGTACAAGCTATAATATCTTAATTTCAATTTTTTTTATTAAATTTAAGATCGTTAAAATTAATTGAAACAAAAAAATTTTTATCAAAATTCTATACTCCGTTTTCGAGAAAATTACGATTTTTGAAAGTCATTTTTTGACATTTGTATTGTGGGTACCTTTATTTCTAGGTAAAATAAAACTTATTTTCATACATCTTGTAGATTATGTTGATAAACTTTTATTTATCAAGTTTGAAAAAAATCTAATATAAGGTTTCCGAAATATTGAGTTTTGAAAAAAAAATTTGAAATTTTTTTAAAAATCCAAAAAAATTTTTTTTGAAAATTTTAATATGTACATAATTCTATTTAAATTTTTGGGAAACTTTAGCAAAAAAAAAATTACCAAAATCCGTTGTATCGTTTTTGAGAAAATCAAAACCTAAAAAAATAGTTCTTTGGGGGGTACCCTCAATAACCGTTTTTCGGAAAAAGTTTTTCATTCAGTACTTAGCTTTAACTAAATAAAATGTTTTTGTATCTTTTTTTTTCAAATCTGTCGAGCAGTTTTTGAGAAAAAAAAATATTTACAAAATTTCGAAAAAAATTCGTATGGCAAGTACCGTTATTTTTAGTCTTAAAAAAAAGAAAAAAAAAGTGTGAGGGGAAAAAATTAAAAATTATATCTACCAAGTTTGAAGAAAATTAGCCGAGCCGAGTCGAACCAACAAACAGACAGACAGACCGTCAGACAGACAGAATTGCGAGACCCACTTTTTTAGTCTTCGCTATCATCGTAATGTCAACTTTGATCAAAATCTCGAGTTTGGTTCTTTTTACGAATGCATAACTTGCCTTATAGTACCTATATAAGTCAAGTAAAAAATGGATTTGGTGCTTCAGAGTTAAAACCAAATCCAGCCATCCACTGAGACTCTAGCCGGTTGTGCCTATTTAATATTTGAATAAATACAAATATTTATTTGTAAATTCACTTCTTGCTTGTAAATTATTGGTGAATTTCTGTTTCATGAAAATTCAACTAGACAAGTTCAAGTCTCTCAAAATTGAAGCTATAAATAAATTTACAAGTGCGGGAATTTTTCTGATTCATGAAGGTAGGTACATACATTTGTACGTACTCGTATATAATGTAAATTATAAGTAATGAATTTGTAATAAGCTAGGTACATAGTGAATTTATTATTAGACTAGCAAAATTAATAAGTGTACGATTGTGTGGAAATATCTGCTCATTTAAATGTAGAATTTAATATTTAATTAACATTTTTTTTTTAAATATTTAGAAGAACGTTTTTGAGGAGAGATGAAAGTGAAGACGAAGACCATTTTTAGGCACACCAACTGCGAGTTTTTAAAGAACGGATAAGATTTTTACATCACTCGTAAATAAAAAGCTTTGGATTAGATAAATTGCTTGTTGGGTGTTGTTGAGGGGCATAGGACCATTTCTACAACATGAGATTAATCGAATGTAAAGAACAATATTATTTTAGCCAAACAACAGCTTTTATTGGAGTTATAAATTTGCTTGAAAGCTTCGCGGATATAAGACATATATTTTCATTACGCAATATTTAGTTTTGCAGAAGCCAAATTGCTTCTCATGTTATTTGAATGTACCTATCAAAATTCGTCTTGGAAAATGTATTATATTACACGTCCGTACTCCGTACTGTATTTTATCTTATATGCTACTACAAGTCTACAAGTATAAGACAAATAGTCTTATGAAATAAAACACTGGACGAACAAAGAAGAGACCGATGACCATCATCGATTAAAACCTTGAAATGTTTTTTTTTTTTTAATAATTCACAGGCGCTCAAGGGTTTATTTTAATACCCTTATAATGTTCAACATACACATAGTACGAGAGATGGGAAAATTAGGGGGAAGTGAAAGGAGATATCGATGAATATTGGTATTGAATGTTTGAAAATTGGAATGGCCAGGGAACCCCGTGCCGAGTAAATTATTCAATATTCGAATTTCAGTACTACTTTGAGTGAAAGAATCGATAAAACAAGGAAGGTAATGAAACATTCCAACGGTGTTCAAGAGATGGAAATCATTCCATGATAGTTATGTTTCCTATAAGTTTTAACATTCTGTTCTGGATTCTATCGAATAAATGAACATATCTTTTGGCTGCACCAGCTTAAAGATTGTATAAATTATAGCCAGATTAGAGAGAGTGAAAAATTTCTTACATAGACATAGAAATCCTAAGCATTTAGCAGCGTTTTTCGCGGTCTGGAGAATGTGGTCATTCCAATGAAGATCATCGTTAAAATACATACTGAGATCTGAGACCTTTCCGGCTTCCTTGGTGCAAGTGTTATTCAAGGGCAATGACATAAGGGGTACATTTTGCTTCGATGACAATAGACAGAATTGAGTTTTCAAAGCATATAATTCCACACAATTTTGTATGATTTTGTTATCAGACTTGAATGCGCTTATCATAAGATAACGTTGCATAGATGGGTATTAATTTGAGATTTAGTGTTAAGATCTAAGGCTAGAGTCCTTGGTGAAACAATGAAGTAGATGAGAAGTTTCAGGCAAGAGATCATTTTTATTAAAATGAATAAGAGATTCGGGGATAAAACGGAGCCTTGAGGAACACCAGCATTTATTTGGGAAGATCAGACTTGAAACCATCCAATACAACATTTATTGAAGCATACATAAACTAATTTCTAATCTAAGGATTAAAGGACTCATTGATACCAAAAACACACAATTTCGATTAGTGATATTCCGGCGCCAAACTCTCTCAAATGCCTAAGAAATATCAAGCTTAATAATCTTACTGTCACCAAAACAATGTAAAGATCTGTTTCGCTCTTCTGTGAGATATGCCATCAGATCACCAGCGGAACGATTGCTGCAAAATGAACTGCTTGTAAATTCACCTTGTCTAATGAGCTAGTTATTGGGTTATCGTTGACGATGAGAATTAGAACCGAAGATGAAGTTGGATTTTGTATGTTCTTAACAACAAATAAAAAATAACAAGTTAACAAGTAAAAATAAGGAGAAACAGAAATTTCCGTTAACAAATTTTTGACATACAAAAGGTATATTTTTATAGACTGAAAATATTTTTATACAAAACACAGCGAAATGATATTAATATCCACAAAATTATCTTTATTTGAAAGATAATTTTTTGTTATATATGTTATGTTCTTGAGCAGGCCTGAAAACTATACCCAAGAATATATAATTTTTATGCAAAATATTACGAATTTACGAAGTAAGGAAACAGATAATTTTTTATCATTAATTTTTTAATATTATACATATAGCTGGTCTAACTGGTGCTTATTTGCGTAATCTGGAGGTTCAATATGAACACACTCTTGACAGTAAATCAGGCTGAACTTCAGCAATAACGGGTGAAATGTTGGCTTGCAAGTGCTCAATTGTTTCTGGTTCATCGGCGTAGACATGTGACCTTACATATATCTCCAAAGAAAGTAAACGTACGTATCACAAGAATTGTTTCTTGAATTAAACCCTGCTCTTCAAGACAATTGCTTTACAATTTGCAAACTTTGCATAGTGAATTGCTAAGCCAAAATATTCTCAAGACAATCGAGAATTTTCAAATCCTCTACTACAGAAAATATTGTTGCCAAATTAAAGTTCTCTGCCAAATTTGCTAGAAGCATGGATGCTCTAAAAGTAAAATTGTACGAAATCGTATATTTTCAATATCTTAATGAACTTACTGCTATTTTTAAATATAAAGTTTTTATAATGCTTTTAGGGCTGTATTTGGCTTTTGAGGTACTAACAGACCTCATTACGAGTATATTATATTGACATCAAATACAGATCAAAGCTCTATCATATATTGATCTCTACTATCCGCGATTAGGCTCTACAAAATTGTGAAGATAAAATAGAGTATCATTGTTTTGTCCTCATTGGAATACCCTTTACATTTTTAGCCCGTTAATAATTAACTTGAATGAATAGTTTTCAATATATTCAAGAACTATTAAAATTGTCCACCATGAAATTTAGAGGAATTCTCATTGCTTTTTTTTTTACTTTGTAATCGTTGTTTTGAAACGTTCGCATTCAAGTAATTTCCACTAGAATTTAAGTTTAATTGTCTTATGCAATAAACAAACTCACAGTTTAAATGTAATTTTTGATTTTATTTTAATTTATTTATAATTATAGTTTCTTAAAACTAATTTCTTATATATTTGGAAAAAAGAAAAACAAATTAATTTACGACTTATAAGTTAATATTTACAATTCTCGAAATTTTATTCTAGAAATCATACTCAAAAATATTTACAATCTATAAAAGGTGTAACAATAACTTTCTGTTTCAATTTAAACTATTCAAAATCTTAAACACAAACAAAGATACCCCTTAGACTAGTTGAGTTCATACTCCCATTACTACTGACCCCACCATAATTGTAGGCTTGTTCTTGCAGCTTTTGTCTTTTCACACTTTCGGCTGTGTCTTGAGAGACGTCCGATTCGTTTTCGCTCAGATGGTAGAATTTTCTTCGAGCCAGGCGGATCTCTTCTTCGCTGGACTCACTCTGTATATCACTTTCACCGCCGGAAATTAAGCTTTGGTTATCGGAAGGGGCTGACGAAGCAGTTCTTGACCCAGATCGACTGCGTTGGGCTTTCATACTAAGATCCATGGGACTGTCTTGTTCTTGATCGGCAGCTGAGCAAATCGATACTGGAGATTCGGATTGCAATTTCATATGGTAGGCGGTTTCTTCGGGTTTGTTGGGGATCGGTGATTGGGGATGAGGATGAATTGGAGATGCAGAGGGATCCATAATATCAATGGTGGGTTCTTGTGCGGGGAGATTAGGTGATTCGCATCTTTCCGGAGTTCGACTTACTTCCAATGGTGATCGTGTCAGCGATCTTGCTGGACTTCTTTCACGGATATCTTCATTTGGATGTGATTTGGGAGAGCAACGAGCAGCAACGGGGCTTATAAGTTCTTCATTTCTTGCATCGGGACTGCAACTTTCATTCCAGCGATTGGAACCTTCGGACAATGTATCCACTGATTGGCGATGTTTAAACAACTCATCGGCACGATGATATGCGTCGGCTGCATGATACCCAGTCACTGGCGATCCGCCAGCCCCAGGGAAGAGTAAATGTGGCGGCAATTGGAATGCAGATCGTGATGATATTGGCATTGAGTTCATCATGAAAAATGGCATCGCAGCCGCTGCAGCGGCAGCCGATGATGATGATGATTGCTGATGTTGCTGCATTTGTTGTTGCTGGTGTTGATGGTAATCGGCAGCAGCGGCAGCTGCTATCGCAGCATCAGGATGCCTCGACAAAAACGAACTGTGAAAAGAACTCTTGAACGCATCCGGATTGGACATCATTTCAGGCAAATAGCCCGGATAGCCCAACATTCCCATGTGTGATGCCAAAGATGGTGCTTGTGCTGCAGCGACGGCAGCAGCAGCCGCTGCGGATCCCATATCTCCGCCAAAGCCATGTTTGCCGGCGGCTTCTGCAGCCTGTTGTTGTTGCTCCTGCAGCAAACAATGGATTTTAAACCAGTTAGAGCGTCGCCCGTAGCGTGATCCTCCCTTAGACATGCCCACTGTGTAGCACTTACGCAATCTGCACGCTTTGCAAGTAGTACGATTCTTTTTGTCAATGATGCACTTGCCATGATTTTTACATTCACTGATTGAAGAAAGGTTGTTGTATGATCGACCGAAAAATGACTACAAATGAAAGAGAAAAAAATTGTTAGCTTCTAGAATTTCCAAAAAAATCTACTTGTAAAAAATGAAGTAAGAAAATCGACGCTTCAACGACACTCACCTTGCATCCTTCGCAAGTAAAGGCACCAAAATGAAAACCGGCGGCGGGTTCGCCACATACCTTACACGTTTGATTCATCTGTAAATAATTAAAAAAAGAAACACTCATAAAATATTTGCCAATTTTTTCTCAGAAGGCTTTAGACAAAAAGTCAAAAAAAATACATACTACATATCACTTTTTAACGACGGCAAAATGAATTTGTAAAAAAATCGTCTTTGTCCAAATTTCTTAGAATGAACTATTTTTGCAAAAGAAACAGTAAAAATGATATTTTTTTACTGCTGTTGCATATACATAATAGTCAAGGATAAACCCAAAGGACTTTTAAATGATTTTTCCTCTTGCCGCTCGGCAACCTTTTCGCGGGATTATTTTTTGTTCCGTAATTAACAATGGCAACAATGCTTAACATTATGTAACCCTTAGCATGAGGGCGTAACGTTTAGCAATATAATTTCCGTTTTTAAAAAAAAAGATACCGCGCCTAAATATTATTGCGGCAATAAAATCATACAATCAAGAGCGATCGATTATGCAGCAGGCAATTCGTGGTCGTAGGCGCGCACACGCATCTTGTTCAGGTATACGGAAGGAGCGAAAAAAAAGAAAATCCAACACAAATTCAAATGACGGTTAAAAAAGGAAATATTATTTTGTTTGCAAAGAAATTCATATCTTATACCCGTTCTTCCAAGAATTTTGAGCAAAAAAATTGTTTACGATTATTTCCTTGAATTTAATATTTTCAAACAATTAATTTTATTTTTTACAGAACAAAAATTAAGTTCGAGATAATCATTCCGTTAGATGGTTTATTCATAGAATTTGAATATCACCAAAAAAATGCTAATAAATTTTGTTATTTGGTCAAAATTAAAAGAATAATCAAAATCGAGTTCGCTGCTCAGCTCTTTTGTTTCGGTAGATTTTCATACAAATGTGACATATCAAGTTCGTTATCGGTGCTTTGTTATAGCAAATTGATATCCAATTCAGCTTACCTTATTTATAAGTTTGTTGTTTGTTCTGTTTTGATGATGCTGATGATGCTGATGATAGAGATTAATCCGTTGGCTGAGCTAAGATGTCAGCGGTATTATTAACTTTTTTTCACAATTTTTTTTTTATATTTATTTTTCACAAACACTTTTTCGTCAGTTCAGTTCGTATAGAATTTTTATTTCTTCACAAAGTACACATTAGTTTTTCATTGCATTTATTGAAAGG
This sequence comes from Chrysotoxum bicinctum, assembly GCA_911387755.1. Taxonomy (NCBI): domain Eukaryota; kingdom Metazoa; phylum Arthropoda; class Insecta; order Diptera; family Syrphidae; genus Chrysotoxum; species Chrysotoxum bicinctum. Next base: position 41,310,381 of record OU426990.1, read on the forward strand.
GTTATTTTCTTTTTTTTTTGTGTCGTTGAATGATTGATTGTATTTTTTATATCTAACACTCATATGGCACAGCGATAATTTATAACTCTTTTTTTTCTTAATTTTAATTTAACTAATCCCTTCGGAGAGATGAACTGTATCTTTCACTTCAACTGTCAGCAGACGACTGATTTGTTGCTCATGTCAATGTCTTACAAGAAGTATTTTTCTCCGCACAACATCTCAGCCTCTCCTTAAGCTGAGTCTGAGTAAAGTATCTACTAAAAAGTATATAGTGTCTATACAATTCGTGGTTGTTTTCTGTGTCTGCAAACCTCAATCTCAGAGGTGCTATTGATGAAATTCTTTGAATTTAAGAGAGTTGTCATTTTCATGTGAGTGAGTGAATGAATGAAATCCTCGATCAAAGAGAAAATGTGAGTATATAGTAGCGTATACCTGAGTCTGCACAAAATTCACCTATGGAAGGCGGAGTTATAGCTTCGATCGACTATGAACGGTACTTCAATTTTGTTTTTGTTGTGCTATTTAGGTTTTATATGGGGATTGATGATGATTTCAGTGTGAAAAGGTGTTACGATTTCATTGATCTTCGGTTATTTATTGTACATAATGTATCTATGAAATACAAGCGATAGAAGGTTGTGAATGTGATAATTATGTAGGAAGTACGTGCAAGATGGTGTTTGGATATCGAAGTTTGAGATCACATCATTCAAATGTTTTTTTTTTGTTTTAATACAAAAACATATTTGTTAATTGAAGAACAAATTAAATGTTGTGCAATTTTATCTATGAAGTTAAACAAAGTAGAATAAATGATTGATGGAAAAAAAATCTATAACCAAATTAAATAAAAAAATTGTATTCAGTTTTTTTTTTTCGTATTTATTTGTTCCTAAGACGAAGAAAGAAATATTAAAAACTAGTATTATTTTTTAGTGCAAGGCCATAGTTAAAACGTAATTTATCTGTCTACGAACATCAAATATAACCTGTTTGTTTTTTGTGTGTTTTTTTTCAATTTTTATATGCAAAATATTATTTATTGCTTTAACATTTTATATTGACTTGTTTATTTGCATCATTCTTTTCGCTCAGAATAAATTGCAAAGATGACTTAATTGCTTTCAATAAAAACTCAAAAAAAAAAAAAAAAAAAAACAACTTGACCTGTTATTAAATATGAGTTTTTTTTACTTTGAAATTCTAATAATTGTGGATTATTGTGTTCAATTGAGAGTTGATCTAAAGGTGAACTTGTTGAAAAATTTTATAATTTTTTTCTTAAAAATTTGTTAAATGCGAAATTAATAAAGTCACATATATATGCATTTATTTCAAAGTGGTTTATCCAGAATATTTGAGTTCAATTTCTCTATGAAATCAAATCCTCACAACACACGTTATTTTTTTAAAGGTTAAATAATTTTTGATTAAGTGGCACGATCAGTGCAAGAAATGGATTTAGTTTTATTTCATTTCATTCAACAAAAATAACTCCTGATGAAACATAAGTTGAAGACTATGTTCGATTGATTGATTTCGACTGAATTTTAACTCATGTAACATAGAAGAAATACAAAAATTGAATTCAAGTTTTTTCACCTAAATCTGGTTCTCGAAAAAAATATATTAAAAATTCCTAATAATTTCGGTACATGATTTATATTTTTTAACAAAGTTTGATAAAAAATTCAAGGCCCTTGTACATTAAATATTACATTTCAGAATTATTTTATTCATGTTGTATCTATAGTTCTTAATCTTTAACTAAAAAAAAGAAATAAGTTCTCGTTTGTGACAGATACGTTTGTATGAAAAACACCTAATTGACATATGTATAATTTAACCCAGTTGTACAAACGTGGTTCATTTTCGGATAAAGGCTTGAACTCGGTTTTGGGAGAGAAAAAATTCTGAAAAAAACATTTGACATCAAAATGAATTAAAAACCAATCACATACCTTGGAATCTCAGTTATTCAGATAATATCAGAGGGGTTATATCCGAGGATACATATGTACATAGGTCCTTAGATGCTATGATATTATGGATTTTTTTTCAAAATACTTTTCAATGAAACCCAACAATTTACTATGATTATTGAATGTTCATATAAAAGATGAATGAACGTCCGCAGGATTGTGGAAAAGACTGCTCTGCGGTGTTCAGAGCTAATAAGATCCCTATGAAATTACTAAAAATATGTAAAGATCAACTAGACCGAGCAAATCGGAAACTTCTGTTTCGTTGATGCAGATATACATATATGTACATAGCTTTAAGCTTAGATTTATTAAACATATTTGCATCCAATTTGACTTACAACTAATAAAATCCTATTAAAGATTTAGATTTGTTGGCACATAAGGGGCAAAGCCTTCTAAAGTTGCTTAAAATAGAAAATATTTAAATGTATTATACTTGTCCATATTAAATTAAAAATCTTTGTAGTCCTCGAGGGGTTTTGTCCCGGTTGTCAGTGTTTAATTTGTGAAGGGTTTATTTGGTTTGTTGTTCTTCTTATAAGCTGCTTTTGGAAGCTGGCTGAATTTCCTACTAGCATCTTAGCTAGAAGTAGCAGGTACTTTTTCAGGGGTATTATACTCGTACCAGCTATTGAGTTAGAAGTTCGTTCCTATAGTACTGTTAATGCTGCCGATCGAAAATGAATCTGGTACATATCCTTAATATTTTACTTTAAAACCTTAAGATGTAGATGTAGTATCTATATAATTGGCTCTCGCAGAAGTCTGGTACATTTTCTCATCAAAGGGTAGACACGATAGAAAGCCCAGCTGGTTTTTCTAGAATTGTATCTTGAATGAGAATTGTAGTATAGTATAGTATAGTATAGTATAGTAGCTCGACGCAGTGTATCCCCAGGTACTTCATCCTTTGTTGGGTTGCCATTAATGATCTATTAGAGATAGTAGGAGTTATAATTCTGTATATTGCTGTTGTCTGACTGCTTCCACTGTTGGATCATGGTCTCCTGAAGCAGTTTAGTTCTAACTTTGAGGAATTGATTTTTATTACATACTTGGTCATACTGAAAAAGTCTATAAATGTGGCATTCAACTTTTTTCACAGCTACCAATAATAATGTCGTTGAGGAGTAGGTGAGCGAGTCATTAGCGAAGAGAAGGTTTTCGCAGTTGTCAGGGAAGGGTCGAAGGTCAGTATGCTGTACAGAAACGGCAGAACTGTAGAGCCCTTGGAAATTTTAGCTTTGATCTTATTCATTGTCGATGTGTATTTCTCCAGTTGTACGAAGAAATTCCTAAAAGTCAGAAAGGAATGAATAATTTTAACAAGTTCTATGGGCAAACCAAGTAAGTGAAGTTAGTAGATGAGGCCCTTAATTCATTCGATGTCGAATGCTTTCTCGACATTCAAGAGGCATCCAACAGTGACCCACGTTTTTTTAGTGCATTTCTGATATTATGTTGGAATTTCAGGGGTGGATAGATTATTGAATCCTCCTCACGAAAAGCAAACTGCATGTCAGGAATAATGAAGTTTTCGCAGCAACACGTATTGAGTTTCCTTATTACTAGTAATAAATTAAGTGAAATTATGTCTTAAGGGCTTTTGAGTCATTTTGTATATAAAAATAATTATATACCTGAATATTTTATATCATGCAAAAGTGTACTCTGCGAATACTCAAGACCTTCAAAGAAAATCAAAAACAAAATATATTGGAGGCACATTTATCTTAATGAAAAATCAATCCTGGCTTGCCAGTTTGTACTACTTCCAAGAAAAAAACTATTTTCAATATCTTTTCCCTTTTAAAAGACTGTATTTTGTAAGAGAAGCATTATCAAAATATTAAATTTTGTGCCTTCTTACCGCCCTATATGTGATGCTGAAAACAATACTTCAAACCATCGTTGAAAAATCACAAAGGCTCAAGCCTTGAGTGAACTTCAAAACACATTTAACGGGAAAAATTCTGCGAAAATGCGTCTAATGAAAATTTTCAATTTAAGGACTATATACAATTTATATGAAGAGATGACTTTGGTTAATAAAAAAGAATGTTACAAGAAAGACAAAAAGAAAGCTGTAAATACGAGTACTCGTATCTTTGGATTTAATATTATAATTATTGCTAACATTTATTAACAACGTAAAACCTTAAAATGCTGAATAGTCAAAGTTCTGAAAGTTTTGTCTTGTAAATACTTCTTCTAATTTTTTAAACATTTTTTTTTCATAACATTGCTTTAATCTAATACCTTATCCGTAAAAATTGCCCAGCTAATGGTCATGAACAATATGAGCAAGTTCCAATTGTGAATATCTATTTTGTTTACCTAATCTCTTAACAACCGCTAATGACTGCTTTAATAAATTTTAATAAAATTATATTATAATTTTGCCTTCTATGCAACTTAAGTTACTGCATTGAATGACATTTGAAAAATGTTTTTTGTTTCAATATTCACATTTTTTATATAATGTTTTTTTTTTGTTTTCAAGAAATAACAATTTGATTTCTTTCCCTAATGAGGACTAAAATATTTTAATCTTCTTAAGACTATTAATTTAATTAGTCAACATTTTTATTTAATATGGTTTCGTATTAATTTTTTTTTTGTTGTTTAACGAATCAACCATTTATATTTTTAAGCTCCGCCTTATGCGATGTCTACATACGATATACGACATTAATGTTCATTAAGCATTTGAATGGAGACATCATTTCAAAACATTTTAATAGCCAAATATATTAACATTTATTTCTTCGACATAGTTATAATGGTTAATAGAATATTATAAAATTTAAATTTGATTATTTTTGGGCGTAATAGCAATCAATTTGTTACTGGTTTCTTTTTTTTTTTTTTGCCTCTAAATTTGGTAATTTTTTTAAGCTTTAATCTTGAACATCAATTTTTAGAAGATAATTAGGTTATTATCAAATGTAATAAAGTCCAAAACAGCAATGCAAAATTTGTATTTCAGATTCAGATGACAATTGCTGGAAATTTGATTCTGTAAGAAAAAACATCATGAATAAGCAACAAGCACTGAACATAAGGTCTTTTCTCTTACCATAAATCTTGTGAATGCTTTTTGAACTCTTTCAATGCGACTTATACTACTAGTATAGTTGAAAGACACCAAACAATAGAACAATATTCAAGAATTGGACGAACTAGGGACATAAATAAACTAATTTTAGAGCATATGGATTAGTAAACTACCTGCAGTTTCGCTTTACAAAACCAAGCATAGAGTTTGCCTTTGCAATTATGTAGTCAATGTGTAAGGAAAATGACAACCTTGTATCAAAAATTACTACAAGATCACGAGTATGAGATTTGCGAGCCAGAGTCTGGTTGAAAATTTTATGGTTGTTCATCATTGGGGCTAAGATACGATGGGCCGTATCACTTATCAATATTCAACGGTAGCAAATTTTTTTAGCACCAATCAACCAACGAATTCAAATCATTTTGAAGATTGTACAGATATGATGATTTTTTAACGCTTATACATAACTTAGCCTTCCTATACTCGAGCGTTTTGACAACGCACATATACTCGCGCACGGTGTCTCAGCCCGAGATTTTATCTCGTCTGTATTTCCTTGAATATGTATTCTCTATAAGTAGTTCTGCCATTTATTTTTAAGAAAATAATATAATTTAATAAAACAAATAGAAAAATAAAAGAAATTTTACTTTATTTGGAAGCAATAACCTTTAAAACTAAACTCTCAAAAAATTTAACTTTTTTTGGACCTTAATTTAAATATTAAAAATAAATATTTTCTTTTATTAAAAAAAAAAACGTATTAATTTTATATAAAGAAATAACAGTAATTATAAAAAAGTATAAAAAAAAGATTTAATCTTCATATTTTTGTAAAGTCGGTCTGAGAGACTAAAACTCACAAAAAAGTACACGTCTACTCGGCACGTGCGCTTGCGCCCAGCTAAACGATGGAGAACACTTATTTAAGAAGCTACTGAAAACTTAAGGGAGGCAAAGATAATATTTTTCAAGAAAACAAAGAATTTATGATTTGTCGGTCTGAGAGACCAATGCGCGAGTATAGGAAGGTTAATATCATTTGCATAAATTAAGCAGGCAGCATGTTTTAGGAAAAGTAGAATGTCATTTATAAATATATTAAATAAGAGTTGTCCAAGATGACTACCTTGAGGTACTTCAGAAATATCTTTAATTATTGTCATGTTTAGCACATTGTATCCTATCAGAAAGATAGCTAAATAAGCAACTCAGAAGCTCTCCATGAATTCCAAAGGATTTTAATTTACTTAGTAAAAAGCAATGGCAAATAGTATCAAATGCCTTTACAAAATCTGTAAAGACTGTATCAACTTGGTACCTAGATTCAATTTTGGCGAGAAAGTAAACGTAGTCTTGTTTTTAATTGAGATTGCAGAGACTGCAGAAAATATATGGGTTTTTCTTACCGAAAACTGTTACTATATAGTAGTGTTTCTTTATTTCTGAGTTTATTGTTAACAATCATATCGATTCCGATTAAATGTTTTGAAAGTATAAATAATGTTGTATAAATAAATCAATTGTTTTTCCAATTTTAAAATCGAGTTCTTAAAATTAGGTTTATTTCATGTATAGATATTAGTAAAAAGGTATGCTATTACAATTTTGTGTTTTATTTATTTTTGGAATTTCGTACATATTTATTTCTTTAATATTATAAAAGAAATTAACAGTTATAATAATATATAAAAATCATTAAAATTGATCCAGCGAAAGAAAAGTTATGAATTTGCAAACTCAAAATTTCTCTTAAGGGTGTCGGTCACTGGATGTATTACCCTACTTATTGTTTTTCCAACTTTGCTTTTTTAAAAATCATAAGATAAATTGTATATTAACAACAAACAGAATTCTTAAGAAAACTGTTGTAAACATTTTTGAAAATTTGGTTTTTTGTCATTTTTATTGAGTTTATCTTAGATATTTAAAAAATGAGTTTCATGCTTTTTTACAATATACCTACTTCTATTTGATTAATAAAATTTTTAAAATTATAAATTCTTAAAATCAAGATAGTGTGGTCCATTTTGGACGCTATTTTATTTTTAAGTTTAAACTTTCTATTAAATTCAGGCTATGAAAGACTTTTTCGAGTTGGAGTGACCTGATAAGGACAATAGAAAAAGAAATTTAAATAAAAGAACAACGAAGGTTTGAGAAAAATGAAATCGTTTCTGGCTTTATTTTGAAGCTATATTTATTCTATAACGAATATTTGTATGTAATAGCATAGTATTCAAATGGCTGGTCAAATTTTAGATCGCTCGCGGCGATATTCTGGCAAGAGCGTCTTCATTGCTTGAAGTGGCCCCAGAAAAAATAATGGAATGGTCTTAAGTCACATTGTTGCAATATTTTTCTCGAGTTTTATGACGAATTATTATGATGATTAGGATGACGAGATTACTTTGAGACCACAAATTTGGATTATACGAATCCAATTATAAATTAAACAAAAGAACAAACGAATTTAATTATTATTAATTTGTGCAACCGGCACACGCGAGAAGTAAGATCGAATTGACGAAATGTCAAAGAGATCGACGAAGTATGATGAGAGAAAGAGATTAAAAAAATATTGCAACAACACTGCGATGGGTAACGACGCAGCTAACCGGCTAGTCAGCTGGGGGTGGGTTCTTCGAATTAGATTTGTGATAAAAAAGGTAAACAATACAGATTTAATAAAAAAAAGACGAATTTGGGTATTATACAAATTCACGAGTAATTTAATCAATGCAAGTACTGGGGCGTACTTACGTTGTAGGGTGGGCGCCAGGAAACTTTTTATGGTCGTTTGCCTTAACCGGGATGCTGTACATTTTCTTCAAAGATTGAAGGAAACACAAGTTTAAATATTCCCAATGGGAACTAAGAATATTTTATTTAAAAAGTACCCAGGAACCCGTGGCTTACGCCTGGATTAAAACCTGGAATTTTTTCAAATACAATAGAATACAAATATGAATTCAATTGGATGAAGCCAATTGAATATACATAAATGAAATTATGAAATATTAAATGAAAAATGAAATTGAAATTATACAAAATGAAACAAAGGGGATTTTAGAAACACAGACCGCAAGGATGGACCACTATCACTCGGTCCCGAAATAAAACAGAAAATAAAGTCTACGGTAAGGGGGGGGGGGGGGGGTCGCGCGTCTCACAAATTTGATATTATAAAAACCGAAATAAAGGTCAACCGAATTAAATTTATCCAAAACTTTCTATCAAATGAATTAAACTTATTACAACAACACTGTACTTATCTTTTCCTTATTTTCAAAGCTTGATTCCCTTCTCCTTCCTTCTTCTTTTCCTCAAAGAATTTCCTCGCCCCGTTCTGGCGATTTTCAAACTCTCCAATTAAAACTCCTTCTCCTTTCTCGAATCTATTATTTTTCAAAACACTTTTATTCTATTTTTCTCAAAACTATGTACTATCTTCTTGTTCTCCAACTTTCTATTATTTTATTTTCTTTCTTTCTCAAAACCAAAATTTTCAAATCGCCTATCGGCTTCGCTAGTTAACCAAGAATTCGGTTCAACCATTTAGCCTTTCTTTCTCCTTGGCCTCCTCGTTCACTCACACATTCACCCACTCATTCAAAAGCTTTCGTGGAACTCGGTTACGGTACCACTCCGAGGTTAAGTTCCAACGAAACTCTCGCTCAGCCACACAATCACTGAATTCCTCAAGTTGTTGGTGCTATCCCAAAACTTAGCGAATCCAAGGCCGTACCCTAACATTTTTACAATTACTATTTTTGAGAAAAATAAAAATAAATCATAAAAAGTTGAAGATAATATTCTGAGCATTCTCTCAGCTACTCTACTAAATTTACTATTTTCAACTAATTCGAAAAAGGAGCCTAGTATTAAATCTTTAAGCAATTCTGAGGAACCGAAGGAGGAAGGCAAATATTCAACTTAAACTTCCTAACGCGCAATCTACTATTCGGTGGACCTTTGTGCAGATTTGGTGGGATAGGGAAGAGCGTTTAGCGTTCCATTCTTTGGTGCTGGTCTGTTATTTAAGTTAAGTTTTAAATGAAGAATTTTACGATGGGCTCAAAGCCGTGTTCAAAAATATAAGTTAAGATATGTTAATGTTGTATTGTTATCATATCCACTTTGAGTGTAAATGTATGTTTCGTGTTCTTGTTGTCTTCCAATATGTTATGAGCCTCGTTCTCTGAATAGATGGCGTGTGAGTCTCCAGCCCATTCACTGGCTCAACACGATCGAATTATAGGGTACCTATTTTGTCATCCTCTCTGACCTACTCTCAAGCTCCATGAGGACAACGGACTCAAAAGGTGGGTCGAAAAAAATGGGAATGGTTGGGGTGGAGGGGAAAACAGATATCGAGAGTCAGACTATGACTAAACAACATAGTGCAAGAAGGTTTGAAGAACCAAGAATAAGAATGGTTTTTGTTGCGGTAAATCTTACCGTAACAACATGATCGTGCGACCGATTGATGAAAGTTAGCAAAATTTGTCTCCTTCACAAACTTCACGTGTTGGCCTGTACGCTATTTAAGGCCTATCTTCTTGGAACTACAGGTTGGATATATCGATGTTATCAAGCTCTGGCTGAAGAAAGTCAGTTTAGATATCTATATACACGAGACGATTAGCGATAACGGTGTCTCTTTCCTCATTTTGAAAGAAATACGATCCGAAAATACAGCCCTTTTATAAAGCGCACCAAAAGGTAATTTTTTGGATTCATCGATGACTGGTCAAATACTTGTTGATTATTCTCGCTCCAACTTCAAATTCTTTTTGTCATAGCTGAGCAAAAAATGGATTTTACCAAGAAGATGATTTCTTGGCCAAAATCTCGATCACTGGCCCAAATTTACATGGCTCAATTAGCGAACCCCAGCGTTGTCTAGCCTGATGTCATTGGCAATTTTGAAAGGCTCTTGAAACATAATTGGAAAAACCATCATTATTACCTGGTCACAATATAAAAAAAACACTGTTAAGTATGTTCAGTATATGAGTAAGAACACGCCTTTTTGTAAGTGTATGCCCTCGAATATTTATTTTCTGTATTAAAATTAATAACTAGGTTTTCACGCTCTTTACTAGTTACAATAAATAAGTCTTCTCGACCGGATACAAATTAAGGCTTAGTTGTTAGAATTTCTGTAGAAGTATATTTTTGTAATACTTTTATAAGAAAAAATCGAAAATCTTATATATTTACATTTTTTTCTACAATCAAATGAATAATAAATATCGAGTTCGTAGCTCAAGTCTTTTGTTTCGATAGTTTTTCATGCAATTAAAAACAACATCAGAGTGAAACGATAATAGATAAATACAACAACATAATGCTTAATGAACTAAGTTATCTTGCAGATAATTTTCGGAACTTAACTCTAGCTTATTTTAATTAAATTAAAACAAATTGTTAAATAGAAAATATTTATTGGTTCTTATATCTGAAAACTGGAATCTTTTAACATATTCAATAAAACACGTAATTAAAGTAACAAAATTATGTAATAAGAAATTATCTTAATGTCCAATATAATTAGATAATAAAATTTTTAAAAGAAGTCTTATTTCCAATAATAAATTATTAACCTCTTTTTCAAAAGGGCGGCTAGGCCCAATAACCTTACTTAATCAAAGCACATACCAGCAAAAGTATCTATCGAAAATTTCAATTTCCTTTATTAATTCTGTTAAAATTGATAGTTATTTTTTTTATATTTTGCGAAAAAAAAAATCATTTTCTTCGTGTTGCATACATTCTCAATGTTCGACTATGCAAAAAATGACTCATACAAAAACACGTTATCAATCATATTTAATAAAATTTAGCATTTTAAAAAACAAAGAATTTCTGAACTAATATTGACTTCCGAAAAAACAACGGGTAGAACTTTAAATTGGCAATACAGGTTTTTGTGACAGCGGATTTGAAAGTTCTCGGTTGTCTTGTGGTAAGTTTCGTTTGGCAATGCATCGTGAAAAGACACATGCCAGAGGAACAATGCAAGTTGTTCAAATTTATTTCAGAAACACATGGTTAAATTCAAGAACCACATTGGGCGTTACGTGATTTTTATGATGCTCATAATCGTCTATCAGAGACGATTAATTCGAGAAACTGTGGAGCATTCTAGCAACACGTTTGCTCTAAACGATGCCATGGAATGCAGAATGTCGTACAGTGTGTGTAGAACAAACGATTACTTAGGTAAAGCGTACTTTTGACTATGATCTGAATGTGTCAATTTGTCATGGTGCTAAACATTACTGCAAAGAGTGTGTGGAAATTGAACTTAAACACAACGACATGTCCAAAATCATATTCAAAAATTAATGAAAAAAAAAATTATCTCTCCATAAAAACCAAGTTCATGAATATTCAAAATATTTATCTCTAAGATATCACACTTTACATCCAAGATGAAACTGTCTTATAATCTTCTGCAATCATATATAGTAATAATTTTATTATACATCCGTTTCTTAATCAGCAAATGTCTTAGAGCTCCTAACATATTTTTTAGTCGAGAAAGGAAACTAATATAAATTAGTATTGCAAGTAGCTTATGTGAATTTTGTTAAACAAATGGTTTAAGAAACTTTGAATTGACATACATTTCAAGAGCTTAGATCCCAATTAATAAAACAATAATTAAATACAAGACTTAAGTAAGTATAGCGTGCCTTCGGTGAAACTCAAGCGTTTTTCATTCATAATTTTTCTTTTTCAGACAGCCAAATCCTAATTAATTAATTGAGATCCATTTCAAAATGGTTCCATTATGACCTTTGATATTAATCTATATTAATTACTTTTCCAATGAAATACTTTTAATTATTGTTGATAAACATATTTATATTTATATGACATCAAGATTAAACAAAACTCCCCCTTTGTTTTTTTTTTTTGAAAGATCTGTTGATGGTATTATGTAACCAGGTATAAAAAAACTCACTTAACAAATTCAACAATAAATCCTTTAACCAAAGCCGAAATTTGTGACGTAGGTAAATTCAATATTTTTTTAACAACGTCCTTACCTTTTTTAAATGTAACTCATAAACACCCTCAACTAATAATTTTTGTTCGAAAAAAAAAAAAATATTTCTTTGAAAAGACTCCATTTTCTTCACTAAATTGTAAATATTTAAAATAGTTTACACAAATATTTAGAATTCTGCCCATTTTTTATTGAACTAAAAAACCATTCGGAAATTGACTTTTAAATTGCGAATATCACATCCTTGTATAACTTCAGGTAAAAAGGACTCATTTCGGATATTTTTTAAATCTCATTGTTTCATTCTTGCTTACAAGAGTTAACTCAACTTACCTAATGCAACCCTAATACTGATAACGAGTATCAATAAAATGAGTAAGCAATTTTATTTAGGCAATTTCAATTTTAAAAATGTTGCCTTTTTAACAAACAGCTTCTTCAGGTAAATGAGTTATGTCACTAAAAAAAGACATCCACAACCTTAAACAACAACCTACCTAATTTTTCGTGGAAATTGAAAATATAGAAAACAAAATATCGAAAGGTTTGAATAAAAAATATGCAGGCGTAAGATCTGCCTGTTTTCATGTCAACAATTGCACTCGTTTGTATGTGTGTGCACTCGTACAAAAAGAAATTGCGAAATCGAAAAATTTCTTCATACGTTCACCACAAATCCAATTCTATCAACTCAAAACCATAAGATGGAAACTTTCCCACGCACAAAACATTACTTATCTGCTTATACATAACTGCGGATTAACTGTCCAGTCCTAGCTTAGGGAAATTCCTTGCTCGGAGGAAGTTGGATGGCAATGGCTGCGGTTGTGGGATGATTAAAAAAAGAGTTTTACAATCGGCTGAGCGGCCGGCGGTGTTCTGACCAACACATGTGGTTGGTTTGGGGTTTCCCATGGTTTCCTGTTCAAAATATCAGACTAACATCAAGATGTTTGTGTTAATTTGGTTTTGTATTGAATTATGGTACTAGTAGTGACATCTGTGTGTTCGTTGGAATAGTCATTCTAATTAGAAACTGTTCATAAATTTTTCTAGTAAGAATTATTTTTCTATGTAACTAGTTTGCGGTCTAGTTGGGATTGTTTTTTAACTTGAAATATGGGAAAAATTAATATTAATAGAAAAAAAAATGATTGAAAGATACAGTATGTGCGAAAATAAAAATACCATTTCAAAGTTTAAACAGTTTTTTTAAATATTTATATTTTAAGACCACAATATTCAATACGTCTTCACAAAAATTGGCAAAGCTAATAGTTTTCTTTATCTTTTAGGATTGATTCCATTTGCCACACAGATTTCTCAGCTCTTGAAGCTCTTATTAAAATAATGTCTTCTTCACGGAAAAATAAACTTAAATGTTATTTCGACCATGAGTCATCTGCAAAAAAAAATTAATAAGATTAAGATTATCCATCTGCTACCAACATGCAAAAATTGCCAGAGGGTTTCGTAGTCAAACAGCTGGTATTTTTATAATCTCTTATGCGTTTTCACAATCTTGGTTTTCGTAGTCATCATACACGACTTACCTATATTCGAGTTTCCATTCAAAATCGAATTCTCGTGAAGGCTAATGACGCCCAGAGTACTGAGAAATGTATCAACGATAAGAAGTAGGCCGAAAACGATTTTTACTCCACAAAACATCGAGATGATACTGCATTTGAACAATCTCCCAGGCGTTCACTTCGGCGGGTTCCCTTACTATTTCTGAGAGGCAATCTAAGGTGGCGTGTTTGTTCCATTGATTTGGCCATTACGATTTTTTCATGTCGGGATACCCAAAATCTCTTTTTATTCCGATCCTTCCAGGACTCTGGAAGCCCTCAAATGAAACATTCGAACCTTATATTCTGCTAACTTCTGTATTAATGCTTAATAGAGTGCTTGAAAACTAAAGAGAAAAGGGTTAAGAGTTTGTTTGGAGCGTGAGAGCTGCCCTTTGGCCCATTCATTACTTAAAACTGCGTAGACTTAACTTTCTCATGCATATACATATACATACATAAGAAAAGACATAAAGATTGGTCACTTTCAAAAACTGTTCCTTCTATTGATTTATTAAGTTAATCCGTCTCCCTTGCGCCACACTGTATTACCCTAAAAAATTCGGGTGCAACTTCTGACAAACATTTCATAATTTTAGATATAGTAATTGAATTGACTTGCTCCAATAGTAACATCTTTCTTCTAGGAGGTTTCAGACTAATACAATTGGAATGGGTTCCATAGAAAGACGATCTTTAGATTCTTATGCCAAACGTTTTTCAAATCCAATCTTTTTCAAAAATTGTAATTGATGATTCTTGATACTGAAGACCCGACCGAATTTGTGTCAGAAGGAATTGCAACTGTTTTCCAGGACAAATTAATTGTTTAGAATAGAATATCAAGGTTAAAGAACACTCCTAACAGTAATTCTATATCAAGATCAACCTGCAGGAGAATTTGGCCATAGTTAACTTTTAAGGCATACAGAATATCCATATGAATCTCACCATATACAAGATTCTCAGTTGAATGTATACATGATACAATATCGCTTATAAAAGGAATAAATTGAAAAGGCCCTAAATGACTTCCCTGAGGAACACCTGGCTTCTTCAAAAAGGCTAATAAAATACTTTTATACTTTCCGGAAAGTTTTTAACTGCTTAACTGCATACTAATGGTCCCCTGTGCAGGGACGGGTTAGAATATTCCTGCAGCGCCTCCCCGCTTGTCGTAAAAGGCGACTAAAGGAGTAAATACATCTAGGCCACAAACAGCAAGGTGAACCTAGCGACACGTAACACCTATAAACTTTCCCAAAAGTGTGCATGCCAGTCCCTGGGTTGGCACGACTGGAGATCACCGGTGCCGTAAAAGAGAGATCAAATACAAAACTGGAGCATGCACACGTCGATACTTACAACCAGGATTTTGTGAATTCAAGCATTATGGAAGTACTCGTTCAAAATGACACTACCCCGCCAGGCACTACCATTGTTACACATGGTACTGATCCTGGACCGAGCAGCAATACTCGGGTCAGAGCTAGACGGATTCCGGGGGCTAGCAAAGTAATGCCGCAGATTATACAAAATCTGAGAGTTGGAACGTTGGCAGTATGACAGGTCGAAGCTTCGAGCTGGAAGAGATGATGAAAAGAAGGCGAGTGGACATCTTATGTGTTCAAGAAACAAAATGGCGAAACACGGGAAACAGGGCCCGTTTCTTGGATACGAGGACAAAAAACTATAAGATGTTCTACTATGGAACGGAAAAGGGTAAAAACGGAATCGGAATCATCCTTGCAAAACATCTATTAGGCAGCGTATTGACCATTTCGAAATCCAGCGACCGTTTGATGTCCCTCAAATTGGTGATTAAAGGAAAGTTGTGGAATATTGTCACTGCATATGCTCCCCAAATTGGATGTGAGCAGGTGCAAAAAGATGCATTTTGGCTAGACTTTCACAATCTACTTAAGGACATCCCAAAGGAAGAGTTTTTGTTCGTGGGCGGAGATTTGAACGGACATGTCGGGAAGACAAACGAAGACTATGAAGATTGCCATGGAGGCCTCGGATACGGCACCAGGAACCCTCCTGGTGAAGACATCCTGAGCATGTGCAAAACATACGGTCTTATCGTGCTAAATACCATGTTCGTCAAACAAAGCCGACACCTGGTCACTTACAGCAGTGGTGGAAATGAAACCCAGATTGATTACCATTTGGTATCTAGTTTCATGAAACCCCGTGTAAAAGATTGCAAAGTGATACTAGGAGAAGCGATCGCCCACCAACACCGTCTTCTACTGACAGAATTTTTTATGGAGACAGTGAACGACAACAAACATACAAAAACTTTTGGGAAGATCAAATGGTATAATCTGGATAAGGAAAAAGGCGAAGCTTTTATTTCGAATATGCAAAACGTTCTGTATAACAACACCGATATAGTTCGAAATGAAGAGAGTACAGCACAAAGTATGTGGGATCTCCTACAGAGAACTTGCAAAGAAAAAGCCAAAACACTGTTAGGGGTTTCAAAAGGACACAACCAACAAGGCAAAGAAACATGGTGGTGGAATGATGAAGCTAAATCAGTTATAAGTAAAAAGAAAATGGCTTTCAAGGCTTGGTCGAAGTGCCCCTCTAATGATACAGAGCAAAAGTCACGCCTCGAAGTGGAATATAGAAACTGCAAGAAAGAAGCGAAGAAGAAGTGCGCCCAAATTCAAGCAAAGAATACAGAAAACCTGTATCGGGAGCTGGATGAAATTTCTACCCCGACAGCTGGTGCTATTCAAGAGCTACGGCAAAACACGAATAAGGGCGCAACTATCTTCAAAATAGCCGCTCAAAGAAGAAGAAATGCCCAGGAGATTTGTTCGCCAAAGTTCATTAACAATGCTCAAGGCCAACTACTTGTGGAAGACAACGAAATTCTTCACAGGTGGCGACAGTATTGTGACGGACTTCTAAACGAACAATTTCCAAGGCTATACTTTCCAATAGCTTCACCTAACTTAAGCGAAGTATCCGACGTCACAGTCGAAGAAGTTAGTGAGGCGGTAAAATACTCCAAAAAGGGAAAAGCTGTTGGCCCAGACGAAATACCCTCAGAGTTTTGGAAAAAGATGGGAGATATCGGGTTTAGATGGCTCATGATTCTTGTCTCCAAACTTATACGAGGTGATCGCATGCCTAATCAATGGAGGGAAAGTTACCTTCTTCCAATTTATAAAGGAAAGGGTGATACTCGAAGCTGTGATAATTACCGTTCGAATAAGCTGATGTCACACACCATGAAGATCGTTGAGCGAGTCTTGGGTAGCCGACTGCGAAAAATAATTAGGCTATCTGATGACCAGTGCGGGTTTGTCGGGGGTAAGTCAACCACGGATGCAATCCAGAGTATAAGAATAATTATGGAAAAACATCGGGATTCTTTGGAGGATTTGCATGTCGTATTGGTTGATTTTGAAAAAGCATTCGATCGGCAACCACGAGATCTAATATGGGTGGCCCTCAGGCAACGAGGAGTTCCAGAAACCTATGTGCGGATAATTATGGACATGTATGATGGAGCAGTTACTAAAGTAAGATGCGCAGCTGGAGTCACTGAAGAATTCGAAATCACAGTAGGTGTACACCAGGGAAGTGTCTTGAGTCCCCTGCTCTTTATTACAGTTCTTGATTACCTGCTTGAAGGCAAAGTGACGGATCCAAAAGTACATCAGTTATTCTTTGCTGACGATGGAGCCATCATAAGTGAAGACCCGATATCCCAAAAATACTCTGACATAAACTTTTCAATCACCGTCTTATTTATTTGTTTTATATCCCTTTCTTCCCCAAGCATTGTGTTTCGGATCCTCTTTGTTCAACATCCGCAAAAAATAAGACGCTACATTCCGTCTTATAAAATTTTCGATGTATACCAGTAGGAGTTGGAATTATTTGTATTTTATTCTCCCTTTATCAATTAGCATTGCATTTCAGTAGGAAGATAATGCATTGCAGGAGTTCAGGTGCTCGCCTTTTTTCAACCTTGTGTAAGAAATAAGACGGTGTTCTTCGACTTATTTGTTTTTTTTTTTTTCTTTAATATGTCATATAAATATTAATATGGTATGTGAGTATTGTTGATTCTTGATTTTGAATTTGATGTTGATTTGCATGCTAATGTAAAATGCTTTCATTTTTCTCTCTCGTGATAGTTTGTAATATACACGATTGATATTTTTGCAAATTTACTGTGATAATTTTAAATTATGAAATAAATCATGGTGTGCATTTGTTTTTTTTTAATAGGAATTTAAATTTAGACTCAATTGGCATTCAATAAAAGACTGTGTTGCACAGGTTCAATAACTTCAAATAAATTGAAAAGCCAATTTGAACTTAATTAAAAATAGTGAAAAGTTAGATGTTAAAGTGAAGATTTAATTCCTTTTATTATCCACTATATTGATAAAAAAAAATTGGCTTCTTAGTTTTAGAGCAGTTCTAGATTTTGTTTTTTTGTCTTTGATAAATGTAGATTGCTGTTTAACAGTTTAACTATCGGAGAAACCAAATAATTTTAGTAAGGATAGTTGATAGTTTATATTTTATCCTTTTTTCCTTTACACACCATGGATTTCGATCCCAGATCGAAATTTTTTGTTTAGTGTGCGTATATCCCTCTTGATACATAGTATCGCGGTTGTTATTAAATCTGAAATTAAAACAGAAATCATAGAAGCCCGGTTCGTGTCGATTATGATCGACGAAACATCAGATTTGAGTCATAGGAGACAACTGAGTGCCATATTTCGGTTCTTGTCAGACAATGGAATAAAAGAAAGATATCTTGTATTTTTGAACGTTAGGGCGAGTCTTAATGCAGATGAGTTGTCCCATCATATATTTAATATTCTTGACACATATGATTGCAAGGAAAAATTAATAGAAAATTCCTAGGAAGGTTATGTCCGAAAAGGGGTGGTGTCTAAAATGAGGTCCTTTTTTATTATGTTTTAAGCTCATTGTTGATTGAAATATTAATGTCTTGAAGTATAAAAAATGTAGCTACACATTTTTTGCTAAGTCAATGTGGAATGCATTTGTAGATACCATATGCCTACTAGAAATGTTATTTTTAAGGTTCTAAGATTTTTTTTTTCATTTTTACAGGTGACAAAATTTTATAACGTCTTCCCATTTAAAATTATCCACGCCACGCCACTACTATGCTGCCCATTTTCTGATCCACACAGGCCTATTCCAGACATATATTTGAATGGAGTAGTGCTTCCCAAGTGTGAAAAGTTTAAATATCTGGGGTCTATGATAAATAACGAAGCTACTTGTGATGACGATATCAATCATCGCGTAAGCGTAGGGTGGATGAAGTGGCGGGAAAATTCTGCTATCTTCTGTGACCGAAAAATGCCCCCTAAGCTGAAAGGAAAGCTCTACACTTCAGTTGTGCGTCCAGCACTCACATACGGTTCACAATGTTGGACAATGTACAAAAAGTATGAGAGCAAGCTAACGGCAGCTGAGATGAAGATGCTTCGTATGACAGCAGGAGTTACAAAGCTTGATCGAATTAGAAGTACGAAGATCCGAGGAAGCCTTCATGTTAAGAATACCATTTCCCAAAAAATTGAACACGACCGACTCAGTTGGTATTGCCATGTTCAAAGGAGAGATCCTGAGAACCCCGTCAAAAAGGCAATATCATACAACGTTCCAATTCGGAATAAAAAGAAAGGTAGGCCTAAACACTCCTGGTACAAACAAATGCAAAAACACCAGCATTCAGTTGGCCTCAGAAATGGAACAATACAAAACCGGGAGGCTTGCCGCCGATTTCTGAGGTCAACCCGGCGAACCCCACAGGCGGGTCACTAGTGTGAAGCAGATACGTGGGAGAGTTATGATCCCCTCGACATCGAGATCATAACAGCGCCGAAGCAAAGGAAGAAGAAGAACTGCATACTAATGGTCAAATTGATGAACCTGATTAGAACTAAAATAAGGCTGTCGAATTCTGAGGAATCAGTCCTATTTTAAAGATTATTTTCGAAAATGCTCACGTACTTGGAAATTATTAAATATAATGCACGACTGGGTCGCACTAACTTTTTTAAAAGACTGAGAATCTCAGAAATGAATATTATTGTGATTTATTTATTTGACTGAAACAACTCCTTTAGTAGTTAGAGCTAAAAACAGGACGCCATGTGTTTCAAGCAAATATCAAGAACAAAAATTATAAGCTTTTATATCTGTGGCAACAAGGAAAAACGACATAAGTCAGTTTTTGCTACTTTGCAGGAGAGCGATTTGAATGTTTAGTTTGCAATTACAAATCAGGTACAAGACTTATGGACAAAATTTAAACGCGAAAATTACTGAAATCACTGTAAGATCTTATTTGAATTTAAAAAGAATTAGTTTTATTTCAATTTACAGCTAATTTTGATAAAAAACATGACTTGTTGTTACTTATTTAAACTTTAAATAAGGAATAAGGAAAATGTACACAAGTCAACTTGTGTATGGATTTTTTACGTAAAGGATTTTGCAAAAACTACACAAGTCAACTTATCTGCGTGTAAGCTTCAATTATACTTTGGAAAAAGAACACAATTAAACTTATGATCGCGATTAAAAAATATAATTGTTTTGGAAAAAGAGCATAAGTAAACTTATGTGTCTGTTGATTTGGTTATTCTTTATGGAATAAAATCATAAGTAGAGAAGAAAAATTAAAGAATTGTACTTATGTTGTTTTTCCATACGCAAGTTCTGTAGATACTAACTTATGTCGTTTTTCTTTTGTCTTTAATTCCTTAACGGTTTGAGATAAAAATACGAAAAAAATATGACAGACGGAATGGCTTATTGCGCATCGGATGATATCAAAAACTCATTTTCGACATAAGTCGACTTATGCTGTTTTTCCTTGTTGCCACAGATATACAAAATTTTTAAGATATTTTTGAGACAAATTTAGGAACGTCAACTTAAAATTTTTATTATTGTACGAATGAAAATTAAATTTCAAAAAAAAAATTTGAGTCGTTTTTGAGATATGGAATTTTCAAAAAAAAAATTTTTTTTCTTAAAATGCAAAAAATATTTTTTTTTTTAAGTTTTGAAATATAATGTTCCTCGATCATTTTACAAGCCAATCTTTTAAAAATTTCATCAAAATCCATCATGCCATAATGAGAACTTCTTCATTTAAATTTTTTTTTATTAAACTATAGATCGTTAAAATTAATCGAAAGAAAAAAAATTATCGAAATTCTAGGCGATGTTTTCGAAAAAATACGATTTTCGAAAAACATTTTTTTAAATTTGTATGGTGTGGTGGGAACCGTTATTTTTTAGTAAAATAAATTTTTTTTCTTACATCTTGTAGATTGTATTAAGAAAATTATTTTTGCCAACTTTAAAAAAGTCAATCTTAAAGAAATGCATTGTCAAGTTTAAAGAAATACATTTGATATTCGAAATATTAAGTTTAAAAAGAAAAAAATTGAAATTTTTTTCCAAAATAAATAAAAAAATTTGTAAATTTGAATACACAAAAAAATTCAAACTTTTGGAGAGCTTTAGCATACAAGAAAATATCGGAATCTGGTGCACTGTGTTTGAGAGAATAAAAAAAAAAAGCTTTAAACCCAAATGAATTTTTTGGAATTTGGTTCTTAAATCTGGAGAAAACTTTTTGACAAAAAAAATATTTATAAGATTTCGAAAAAATTCGTAAGGCAGGAACTGTTATTTTTGGTCTTAAAAAAAAAGAAAAAAACGTGAAAAAAAGTTTAACGAAAATCGGACGAGCCGTTTAGGATTTCTTAGACAAAAAAGTTCAGAAGCATAAAACTAATTTTTTAAAAGCTTTAACCAAATCCTTTTGTAGTTGAAGCTGAGCAAAGAGTGGCATCTAATTTTTATACAAGCAATACAAAATTTAAAAATAGTTCTAGCGATTGGAAAATTTTAAGTAGGTAAGTACATACTATTGGGCAAATAAAAATTAAATTTAAAAAAAATCATTGACCTGGTTTTTGCGATATCGAATTATAAAACACAATTTTTCTTCTTTTTTTTTTAATCCAATAAATATTTTGTTAAGTTTTGATAAGCAATTTTCTTTATTTTTAATTTTCTTAGAAGTTTCAGTATACAAAATTTCATTTAAATCCCTTATGCCCATAATGAGAAAATCAAAAAACTGATCCTATGGAAATGGAAAGTACAAACATCAGTAATGTCCTAAATTTAAATTTTATTGAATTATAGATCGTAAAAAGCAGAAAATATTTTATAAAAATTCTTTTTGCCGTTTTCAAAAAAAATATGATTGAAAAGCATTTTTTAACATTTTTATGGTGGGTACCGTTTTAGATAAAAGATTTTTTTTTCTACATCTAGATACTATTACAAACCTGTTATTGTTCAAGTTTCAACAAAAATCCAGCATTTGAATTTCGAAATATGTATTAGGTTTTCAAAATTTAAAAAGACAACACATTTAGATTTTTGGAGAGTTTAAGAAGAAAAAATTAACATTAGGTGTAAGGTTTTTGAGATAATCAAAAACAAAATGGTTTATGAGAGAACTATTTCTTGAAATTTTTTCTAACAATTAGCTTGGTTTTACAAAATGAAAGTTTTTAATTTTTTTAAATCTGTGGAAGATTTTTGAAAACAAAAATATTTCCTAAAATTTCGAAAAAAAATTGTATTGTAGGTACCATTATTTTAGTTATAAAAAAGCAAGTCTTTGAAAATGCTAACTGCCAATTTTAAAGAAAAGTGGCCGAGAGGTTGGGAATGTCCAATTATATCGATATCATCCCCATACCCCCTTTTTGTTGAAAAGGTCTGGCCTGCGCAGTTTCAGCTGTAAAATGAGATTGAAAGACTGTGGAAATCACATCATGTAAAATATTGTGTGTTTTTTGTTCTTAAGCTTTTTATAGCTAAGCGAATTTCTTCTTTATTAAGTGATAGAACTGGTTCTACATTGCCTGGAAGCCGGATATATTCTAGCTCTATTACTGGCTCTGAATATGATTTAGAGATGGTTGGTAATGCTGCAAGTATACATTGTTTATTCTCTGTGGTTATGCGACTAGGATACCTCGGGCAAATAGTGACCAAATAAATTAGGTCATTTATAATAATTTGTAAGAGCCAAAATTTAATACCGCGCAAAACGTCTTAATTCAAAAGTCAAGACCATATCAGTAAGTCAATATCTTACAATTTTCTTTAAAGTGAATATGAAATCAATTTTTTTTTTTAATTTTCAACTCCTTCCTTTTTTGCCATGCACTCATTAATTTAATGTCGATTTCCTTTTACACTAGGGATTTTAGGGATTGCGATCCCTTGGCAAATTTTGACTTTTACCACACCAAAAAAATCGATTTTTTTTTGACAGAGATCAAATCTTTCGAATCCGTATTTGGAGAGGGATTTACATGTATACGAAATACGCACACTAAAAAGACAAAATTTGACAAGGGATCGCAATCCCTAAAATCCCTGGTATAAAAGGAAATCGACATAATTAAATTTAATTTTAAAATCAATGATCTTGTAGTTAAAGTCCATGGTTCTCCTCATTTCAGCTTTTAATCAAAATGATTCATAATCCCATGTGTCGCGATTGCACTTCGGTGCATAATTAAAGTTCACTTAATTGCTGTTCTGACCTTTTTTTTTGCATTGCATCTTTATTCCACCATATACTATATTATTAACAGCAACTATTTCGCAATATACACACAGCTGCTATAAAAAAGAATATAAGCAGTAATAAAAACAACCATAACACTATACCATTACATTGTAGTATAACGAACGAACGAATGCGGAATACCTTAACCTTGCTTTTGGATGCGCGCTGCGCGCATCTGCATCTCTACGGATCTTGGCTTGGTTCGCGGTTTTATTGCTTACGGACAAGTACGAGTATGAGATGAGAGTTCGTTTGGTTTGTCGATTATTTCATTTGTTGTTGTTGCATTATTATATTTTTATTTTTTTAAATAAAAAAGAATCACTCCCTAACCTTGGTATGAATTTGTATAGAATTTAATGGGGCTTATTAGAATACAACTATAATGGGTAAATTATGCCAATGTGAACGGAGAATCTAGTACAAATCGTCATAAAGTGCTGTGAACACGACATTGAAAATTACTAGGTTTCAATTTTTCCAAGTTGATGCAAATTTTTGTGTATTGCTGGCAGATACTCGTAAGTTAACTGCAAGAGAAGGTGTTGCATTTGTAAAACAAAATCAACTTTGGATTGAAATGATGAAATGTGATATTAAGAATTTAACCATTTGATCGGTTTGGCAAATGGCTTGAAAACCTAGTAGCATGGCTAAATTAACAACATTGGCTTTCCACTTAAGAATTCATTCATAATGTGTTCAAGATTTTTAAGAATTTCAGTTTGATTTTTTTCATAAACTAGGCCTCGATTTGAATTTCTTACAATCTCAAAACAACGATATTAATATTTTAATAATTATCTATTAAATACCAAAGTACTTTTATATAAGATCAAGTATACGTGCGATCCAGTCGTGCATTTTATTTTTTTTATTACTGCATCTACCCTTATATTTATAAATAAGAAAATAAGCTTTTTCTTAAAACCTTTAAGGTATACAAAACCACCAGGTTGAAAGCTTCAAAATTTATTTATTTATTTATTTTTATTTTATTAGCTTTTGCACGAAAAAAATTATTCAAAATCAGTTAGACCGCTTTTTAGAGAAAATCAAAAATATAATAAATATTTTATGGCAGATTCTTTTTAAAACCATACTTCTGGTTTTTTTCCAACCTACGGCTTGTTTTTACTTTAAATTTAAAAACATAAAAAAGAAACAATTTTTGGGGCAGAATACTAGCTTGTTTAAAAAGAATATCGACTTTATTGATGTATGTACATACAAAGATTTGACATTACGATGATATGGATGTTAAAAAATGTGGGTCTCGCAATTCTTTCCCTCTGTTCGACTTAAGTGGTTCGTCCAAGCTTCTTTAAGGTCGGTAGATAGTATTTTAAAATTTTCCTCATCACACTTTTTACTTGCGACTTATAGGTACTATAAGGCAAGCTATGCATTCGTAAAAATATCGAACTCGAGATTTTGATCAAAGTTGACACGACGACGAAAAAAGTGGGTCTCACAATTCTGTCTATCTGTCTGTCTGTTCGGCTACAGCCTAAGTGGCTTGGCCGATTTTGGTTAATTTTTTTTTTTGTTCAGGGCCAACATTTTTTTTCGATATTTTATATATATTTTTTTTTTAAAAACTGTCCTACAGATAAAAAAAAAAAAACAAAATATTTCATTTCGTTAAAGCTAGGTATTACTTGAATTTTTTTTCCAAAAATATGTTATTTTTAATATCCCCCATGCAACCATTTATTTGGTTTTGATTTTCTCAAAAACTCTACTACCGATTTTGATAATTTTTTTATGTTAAATCTCCCCAGCAATATTCTCCCACTCAATATTTCGAAAACACCATGTGCGATTTTTTTAAAACTTGATAAATAAAAGTTTCTTAATATGATCTACAAGATATGAGAACAAAAATTTGTATCTAAAAATAACGGTACCCTCCATACAAATGTTAAAAAATGATTTTCGAAGATCGAAAACGGTTAAGAGAATTTTGAAATTTTTTTCTTTTAGGTTAATACTTACGATCTATAATTTAATAAAATAAAATTTAAAAAATATTAATGAATGTACCTCCCATACGACGATTTTTTCGAATTCTGAATTTCTCTAAGAATTAAAAAAAAAAACATTGCATTTCAAAACTTAAGAAAAAAATGTTTTTGAATTTTGAAAAAAAATCTATATTTTTTTTTGGAAAATTCTATATCTAAAAAATTTAAATTAAATTTAAGTTTTATTCGAACAATAATGAAAACTTTTAATTGGCGTACCTACTAAAATTTTTTCTTAAAAATGCTTTAAAAATTTTGTACATAAAAGATTATTTTTTTAAGAAACCACTCCAACTACCAAAGAAGTTATTTTAGTCAATTAAAAAATTAATTTTATGCTTATGAACAGTTTTCTTAAATAACATTAATTTTTGAAATTCTTAGTCTTTTACCTAAGAGCAAGATCGTGCGACCCAGTCGTGCATTTTATGTTTGATTACCACCAACAATAACGGTACCTGCTATATAATTTTTTTTTTCGAAATTTTATAAAATATTTTTTTTTTTTTCAAAAATATTTCCAAAGATTTAAAAAATAAAATGCGTGACTGGGTCAAAGAAACTTGCTCCTATGTAATAGACTAAGAATTTCAAAATCTAGTGTTTTTAGAGAAAAACTGTTCATAAGCATAAAATTAATTTTTTAAATGACTAAAACAACTTCTTTAGTAGTTGGAGGTAAAAATAGGATTCCATGTTATTCCAGCAAATATAGGCTTAGGCAAGAACAAAAATTATAAGTCTTTGTAGTGGGTTCTTAAAAAATAAATTTTTATATAAAAAATTTTAAAAACGTTTTTAAGAAAAAATTTTGGTACGTCAATTTAATGTTTTTATTATTGTCCAAATAAAAATTAAATTTACAAAAAAAATATAGAGCTGTTTTCGAGAAACTGAATTTTCCAAAAAAAAATTGTTTTTTTTTTTTTTAAATTAAAAAAAAAAAACATTTTTTCATAAACTTTTTATAAGCTTCTATCTAAAAAATTTCATTAAAATCCGTTACTCCGATAATGAGAAATTTAAAATTTAAAAAAATCGTTCTATGGTAGGTACAGTCAGTAATATCTTGTTTTCAAAATATTTTTTATTTGATTATAAATCTTAAAAAGTCATCAAAAGAAAAAAAAATTATCAAAATTCTCTTAACATTTTCGAGAAAAATACGATTTTCAAAAACCATTTTTTACTATTTGTATGGAGGGTACCGTTATTTTTAGGTAAAATAATTTTTTTTTTCATATCTTGTAGATTATCTTAAGAAATTTTTATTCATTAAGTTTTAAAAAATTCGATCATGATGGGGCTTTCGAAATATTGAGTTTTCAAAAAAAAAAATTAAAAATCCAAAAAAAATATTTTTGAAAATTTGAATACACAATAATATTAAAACTGCTAGGGAGCCTTATTTTTTGATTTTTGAAAAAATTCGATAACAGATGTGGCAAAAAATATGTTTCCTCTAAAAATATCGGTGCCCATTTTGCAAATGCTAAAATATGGTTTTCAAAAATCGTATTTTTCTCGAAAATGGCACCTAGAATTAGGCTACAATTTTTTTCTTTCGGTCTATAATTCAATTGAAAAATATTGAAATTAACTTTCTGTACCTATGATAGTTCATTTTTTTTTTAATTTTGACATAATGGAAAGTACTTTGGTGTGTCATACATAAGGTATTGTATTCGATTCTCAACAGCAGCAATAAAAGGTATTCAGAGGATGTACTGCCTCTTCCGAGGAATTGCCAAACCCTTAAAGGGAATCTCTTGTCATGAAAAGTGCTGCTTATTAGCCGTTCAGAATTGGCAGATAATTGTTGGTCCCCTCCATTCCTGGTGTTTTAGGTTTTACTGTATAAATCTTCAGCCCCTCGATTTCTTTCCCATCCTTGTCATTTGATAAGCATACGTCGTCGACTGTGTACCTTGTCTCCTTCTTGGTTCTGACCAGATCTTTCGCTATATGACGTACTTCAGGCACTATTTTCGTTAGGCAGCCTCTCCAAGGCTCAAAGTATCTAATGGTTTGACTTCACAAATCCAACCAGACTTTCCCCAGATGTCTAATGTCAATGAGGATTTCCTATGGTAATTTTTAGCGTCAATTTCCTTTGCGATGTCTTTAATGTTCCCTTGTACATAATTCTCCGTAGAGGTTCCAACCGGATCTGTCTCTAGGGAAAGAGTTTCCGACAATATTTTCATTAGGCAGCCTTTTCAAGTCTTCTTTAGACAAGATTTTTCCTGAGTTAATATTGTATGGAAACCTTAAAGGATTGAACGAAAAATAAAGACATTTATATTCGGAGTTATATCCTCCAAAACCAAGCTTCTTTGGGAAAAATCCTGAGCTCCACCGAGCTTACCTACGAAGAAAATCTATACCAACTTCCCAGTATTTAACAAAGAAAGTTTATAGTTGTTTCGATATTGACTCGGAAATAGAGATAATTCTGGTAACCATCTCAGAAGAAATTGATACAAATTGTGACAAATGGGCAAGGTCTCCCTCTGTTAAAGGTTGACTGCTAAGTCCGTCAAAACACCCACAAATTTCAAAAAGAACAATTGATGTGACTCAACCCGGTTCATATCCTGTTCGCTTTTCCCAGATTGAATACATTAGCTTATATTTCTTCACTCAAGTTATAAGCTCGTAAATGTATTTTAATAGCTTAGCGCAACAAAAATGATTTATGTCGAAACACAGCATTTAACACGACAACTTATTATCTGAGCCATTATACACTTTCTGAAATGAATTAGCTACAATGTCAGCTTTATGAACGAACTTTTTTTTTAATAACTTTACCAAAGCAACTTGGGGGCATCAAAATATAATGAACATCGTAAGGTACGGCGAGGCGGCGCGCTCAGCTTGGTGCGATATCAGCACAAACTTTATGAGGTCTTAAGAGCAATTTCGATGTGCAATCCAAATTGAATTTCCTTCTCACATCTAATCGGATAGCGAAAAATTAATCCCCCGTAAAGCTGAATGAGTGAAAAAGGTCTATAAAATTTAATAACTGCTCTTTGGCAGTCATAATGTGTGGATGTAACACAAACACAAACAAAAACAAAAATACTTCTTTTTGATCCCCAACAGGTCTGCCTGATGGCGTGCGATTTTAAGGAGTGTCAGTCGCTCAAACAGCAAACAGTGAGTTGCATAAGCCCTCAGCTTTCAGTCCATATTTCTCATGTGCCACTCGCTATTTTTAATCCAGTTCACTTAACCACGCGGCACTCAGGGACCACCATAGCCATACGCAACGCATACGCACTCCCAGCCAGAGACACTAAATTATCATAAATGGGCGATTCCATTATAGCGGGTGCAACATTTAGACTCATTTGAAGTACATTTAATAATAAAATAAGCAAAATATTTAATGACATTATTACTTGAAGGGATACATTTTCACCTATTTATATTTAATCCATTTAGAATTCTAAAATATAATAAATAATTTGGCAGAAGAATGGTTTCAAAGTGCGATCGCGGGTGCAACAGAATCGGCCCGACTTTTCTAGATCATAGTACAAAAAACACAAATTCTGTTAATTGTGAAACATTTATCATGCTATTCTTACATATATTGAACGACGTTGATTCAATTAACTAAATAAATAAAAATAAAGATAGAAAACAAAAGTAAGCAACGAAATATTAACTTTTAAATCAATCGCGGGTGCAACATCAAATTATCGCGGGTGCAACGCGTCTAACTTAAATTAGTAAACTGATTTAAAAACTGGAAAAAATATAAAATAAGGCACATATGTAACAAGTCAGTACCCTTCTCTATTAATTATAATTTTGTTTTTTTCAAATACTTCAATATTTTTTCGAAAATACATATATGTATGTTAGAAGTACTCCATCTTCATCGATATCGGTTAAGGATAACCCCACATAACGATATTGTGATATTGGAGCCTACCTGGTGCAAGAACGTACAAACCTGCGCAAATAACTTTTGGAAATACTGCTGCTGTAAGAACAGAACGGTATCTTAGAGCATGGATCTACTGGTAATATAGGGGGCTCAAAGACCCTGTTGGAGATTTAGAATTTAATGCTTCGTCTTCTGACTCAATAAAAACGTCGAAAACTTAACTTCACGAATGCTCATGGTCATTGTACTTTTCTCGATTCTTAACTTCCGACTTAATCGATTTCATACCCGGCACTTGTCTGCTAATATTATCCCTTTTATAGAAATAACCTGTCATCCTTCAGTTTTTTAGACATTGCTTTGGTGGAACCAGTTTTTTTTTTTAAATAATTTTTTTACCACTTCAACTACGTTAGTGGGACTCCTTGGGCGATTACGTTTCACTTGTGTGACTTTTTCAGGCTACAGGGACTGATGTAATGAGTGTCTGCCTTTTTTTGTGTTGCCTGCATTTTTTCGTTTTGTCTGATTCTGGTCAGAATTTTAAAATTTGTATCTGCCCTAATTTTCTCTTTCAATACATCTCTCTACATTAAATCAAGAGTCCTTTTTCTGCATGAAGCTCAGCATATTTGTTAATTTTTTGTCAATTTTCTGTAAAGCAGGCTCTTTTTCTTATTTCACTTCCATTTAACCATATATTTTTATACAAAAAAGAACAAAATATTATATTACATAGTTAAAAAAAAACGTGAACAGCAGAAATTATTATTCAAAGCAAATTTTATCAATAAAATACAATAAATCACGTTATAATGTTAGTAGTCAATAAGTTGCACCCGCGATCTTAATATTGGGATCGCGGGTGCAACCAATTTAAATCAACGTTTTTTTTCGTTCAACGTACAATATATTCCTAATAACGACTGATTTAATTTTAGTTTTGTTTTCTTCTTACTTTTAGAAAGTTTCAAAACGCTAGCACTTTATTTCTGCCAAAAAAGTAAACTTTTATATCTTTTATATCGCGGGTGCAACAACTTACAATGGCTTTTTGCAATCAATAATGCTAAAAATATAATAACAAATTCGTACATGTTTTTATGCAAACGATTAAATCGCATGTTGCTTTATACGTCTATTGAGTAAAGTATAACTCAAAACTGTCGGAAATAGCTATTTTGAGCTTATGTTACCAGTTATAATAATTGCAGTTCGTATCGACTTCGTATGATAATGTTGCCAAGCGCAAACAAAAATGTTCTCTATAACTTAGATCTCAGTTTTTGTTTTAATTATTAAATATAGTATTTCTACTTTGAATATTTATCAAAAAAAGTAAAAAATATTGTAATTCAAAAATTGGTGTCAAAAATTGTCTACAGCGGAATCACCCAAATGGTAATCATAATTTTTCGAATGCAATCCACAGGTGATTTCTACTAACATACAGGTAATAAATGTCACAACTCGGCGGCGACTCCACAAGTTGCATTTAGCCATTCGAGCTGCCCCAATCAGCTGCTTCATGAAGAGTCAGAAAAGAAACACATTCAAATTTAATGGAATCAGATCGTTTGGGTGACGGGACACGATGTGTGGGTCTTTTACATTAGACCCAGATCGGTGGTTCGGAATCGTTTGGGAATTAGCATAAAATCAACTTCTGCGCACCTCGCCACCATGTGAGACCAAGCCCAGCGTCTAACCGAGCACCGACTTCCTGGGCAGCGAGCAGCGAGCAGCGACCCACGATGACAACATATGGCCGTCCAGGTAGATGCCATACCGGCAAATGATATTTTTGACTTAAATTTTCAATCGCCCGATCGATTTTATGACACTGATGACACTTTATTATTGCTCCACAAACAACGAAGACCAAACGGGCCGGCGCGGCGGTAAACATATGCAGGTCGAGGAAGCTGCAGATAATCTTAACACCCCAGCTCAGCTTAGTACTGTGAAGTGGATCTGGCTGGCCTTATCGGTTATTGGGAGTTGGAGCCATAATTTCAATTTGGATGATGCCTCCTCCGTTGATCCGTGAAAATCCATAAAAATTCAAAAAACGACTTTCAATCGGTGTCGCTCCGGGGTTATTTGTGACGATTAAATGGGCTTGCACTCTCGTCTGGTTCACATTCTGGCAATGAGCCGAGCCGAATGCAGGGACCACACAGCTCGAAAGTGGATCGATCGTAAAAAGGATTATTGGCACAATTCTCGGTTTCTATTTCCTAGAGATTCATGTTCGGCTTTGCATTTCGATATCGAATCGATGGTTATTTCGGTGTTTGTGCCGAAGAGAAGATGGTGATGGGCTTTTGGTGTTGGGCAGAGACATGAGCTGGTCGTTGGATGGCCGGACAGATTTTTGGAGGAAGTTTTGATGTGGGGTCCGTTTGGAAAATTATTTTTATGACACATAATCTGACATTGATTCGGATTTTATTGTTATGTATGTTTGGTGTCTGCACTGTCGCTAATGAATATGAGAGAGCGGAATTCTACATATCAGGTTGCCATTATGGAGAGGGGACATTAGAATCGGAGTATGTATTTCATTGAGGCTTATTATAGAAGAGCTGTGATTGTACAAGATAAGGCTCGAACAGGTTCACATTAATTAGTGTTTTCACCTTTTCGATTTTTGTGTGCTTGCACCTCTATGAGTATGAATTATTTGAGTTCTTTGAATGTAGATTAGGTAAAGAAGAAGAAATGAGCTTGTAATACAGTTGGAATAAATGTAGTTCTTTCTTTGGTAATTAGGCTGTATACGATACGTACGAAAAATATTTAAAAAAAATGTGAAACTTCCAAAAAATCCAATTGAAAGCTTACTAACGCAATTAACTTTATTTTGGCATCAGAAATACCGTACATATAAAACATAGCCGAAATTCCAGTTTTTTCCATATGAACTTGAAAAATAGTAAAATTCTTTCGAAAAGTTATATATTCGAAACTTCTAGATCATCAGATTTTTTACAAAAAAGATTAAGTGAATTTGTTCTAACGATGGATATTTTAGAAGACATTGACATTTAAAAAAAAATGCCAGACTAGTTCGCACGAACTTGCTCTTATGTAAAAGACTAAAAGTTTCGAAAATTTATGTTAATATAGCAAAATGTTCAATACCAAAAAAATTATTTTTACTTGCGATGATAGCGAAGACCAAAAAAGTGGGTTTCGCAATTCTGTCTGTCAATCTGTCTGTCGGCACGACTACAGCCAAAACGGCTCAGTCGATTTTCTTCAAACTTGGTAGATACGTTTTTTTCTTTTTTTTAAGACCAAGAATAACGGTACCTGCCATACGATTTTTTTTCGAAGTTTTTTCATAAATATTTTTTTTTCTCAAAAACTGTTCCACAAACTTAAAAAATAAAAATACAAAAAACTTTCATTTTCATGGTTATTGAGGGTACCCCCCTTGGAACCATTTTTTTTTTGTTTTTTATTTTCTCAAAAACACCGATTTTGATCATTTTTTTTGCTAAAGCTCCACAAAAACCTGAATAGAATTATGTATTCACATTTTGAAAAAAATGTTTTTGGATTTTTAAAAGAAATTTCATTTTTTTTTTCAAAACTCAATACATATTTCGAAAACAACATTCAAATTTTGTTTAAACTTGATAAATAAAATGTTTCTCAATAGAATCTACAATATGTCAGAAAAAAATATTTTACCGAAAAATAAAGGTAGGTATCCACCATACAAATGTTGAAAAATGTTTTTTAAAAATCGTATTTTTCTCAAAAATGGCGCCTAGAATTTTTATAAAAATGTTTTTCTTTCAATTAATTTTTACGATCTTTAATTTAATGAAAAAATTTTGAAAATAAGATATTACAGCAGCATAGAACCATTTTTTCAAATTTTGAATTACTCATTATCGACATAACGGATTTTAATGAAATTTTTTATAGAGATGCTTTTAAAAAGTTTAAAAAGCATTTCATTTCAAAACTTAAAAAAAAATATGTTTTGAATTTTTGAAAATAAAAATCATTTTTTTTGCATTTCATTTTTCTTTTTTGGAAATTTAATTTTCATTCGTACAATAATAAAAACCTTAAGTTAGCGTACCAAACTTTTTTCTTAAAAATGTTTTAGGTATTTTGTATATAAAAGCTTATTTTATTAAGAAACCACTACAACTACATATTTTGTTCTTGCATAAATTCATATTTGCATAGCATTCTGTTTTTATCTCTTACTACTAAAGGAATTTAAAAAATTATGAACAGTTTTCTCTAATAATATTCGTTTTTAAAATTCCTTGTCTATTACATAGGAACAAGTTCGTGCGACCCAGTCGTGCATTTTATTTAAATGACTAAAACAACTCATTTAGTAGTTCGAGCTAAAAACAGGATGTCAAGAGATATCTCAAGCAAATATTATAAATCGTTGTAGCGATTTAAGAACATTTTTGGAACGCCAACGTCAAATTTGTATTATTCTGACAATAAAAATAATATTTAAGATTAAAATTCTTATTTTTTCCAAACTTCAAAAAATTATTTTGGTTTTGTTGTGAAATGCAATGTTTTTGAAACTTCTTAGAAGCTTATATTTTAAAATTTTCATTAAAATCCGTTATGTCGAAAATCAATAAGTAAAAAAAGGGTGCCATTAAAACTTTGACCACTATATGATTCCAAACGGCTACGGGGCACCGCTTTTCATGACAAGAGATATCTACTCTTAGTGGAGGCCCTTTGTCCCGGCAAAAGTAACACCATGGACGTAAAAGGTCCGGGGTTAGGTTACGTAGGCTAAGGAGGGGCGTGCACAGCACAGAGTCTATTGCGTACACGGGGGCCTATTGGTCCATTGTGATCGCCTATTAATAAAAGCAGAGATGCTCCTAACTAATGTCTAATGTAGGCTGGTTCATTTGCAAACCAGCCTGTGCTCACTATGAATTTTCTCTTATTTGCCATTGAGACCTGCGTTAGATCGTCCAGTTCTCCAACAAACCTGTTTCCAAAGTAGCGGAGGCGATTTGCTTCGAGGTTCAGACAGTCGCAGAGCAAAATTTTAATGGTTTCAATCTCCCCGACATCCTGACAGCTCCTACAGAAATCGGGTGCAAATGCACCCTTTCTAGTAGCAATTGTGCCAATGGCGCAGTGACCCGTTACTAACCTATCAGGATTATAATGTTCTTTTTACTCAGCGATAAAATATATCGAGTTTCCTTTTCATCAGTTTTAGGCCATAAACTTCTAGAGATGGCCCAGTCGGCCCTGGAGGACCAGGAGTTATTGATTTTCTCCTTTTAATCACGTCAATCGGGACTTTTAGTCCCATATTTAAATGGCTACTACTGTTCTTATTTGATACTGATCCTTTCCTTGCTAGTTCATCTGCTATAATCATTCTCTTCTATAATACTATGTCCAGGAACCAAACAGAGATTGACTTGGTTAGTGTTACAAATATTGTTCAGCATGTCTCGGCATTTTATTACTGTCTAGGATCTTATAGTCTCACTGGCTAAAGCTTGGCTGTCCACAAAGAATGTGAACTCCGGCGAGATCAGTTTTTTCATGAGTACCAATTCTGCCGCCTTTGCAATAGCGTAAATCTCAGCCGGAAAGACACTACACTCATCTGGGAGTTTGAATGATTCTCTAATATTGAGAGCTTCACAGAACATCCCAGCTGCTGATCCTTCTTTAATTTTTTCCCATCGGTGTAGAAGGAGATACCTTGTTCATTAATTAGTGAGTTGGGTTCCCATCCATGCTTTTCGGATATTGTAATAGGGAAGTGTTTGTTGAAATCTATTCCAATTTCCTTTTCTTCGTAAACAGGACTATTTCAGTTTTGGAAGGGTTAGGGGTTAACCCCGAGACCGTTTTGTGCTGTTCAAGAAGATAGTTCTTTGAGTGAGGATTCCACAATATCTTTGATGGTGGTTAGATATTTTTTGCCGATATTAAAACTACTATGTCGTCCACATAGGCTACTATTTTAATATCCTGGTTCCTAAATCTTGTAAGAATTTGTTAACAACAAGGACCCAGAGGAAAGGTGAGATTACGCCTCCTTGCGGAGTGCCTCTTGTGACTGATTTCTCTACAATATTATCCCCAAGTTGCGAGCTAATAATTCTGCCACTGAGCATGGTATATGTAAATCCAGTCTACAATGGCAGATTCAACTTAAACTTCTTCCAGAGCAGACTTAATGGACTCCGGTTTTACGTCCGGGGACCTAAGTAAATATTGCTTCAAAGGTGAAGAGTATTGGCTGGCTAACCACTCCACGTATATCAGACAGTTCGAGTGGTTTAACTCATTCCGCAGGCGTCTTCTGCTGGATTGGAGTGGAGCTATCTGTCGAGTTGGATATTTGTTGATTCCTTTGTTGCCGACTTGTTTTCTACGTTTTCTGTCGTAGTGCATCCCGGTGCCTTATCGGCAAAATCCTCCTCCCGAAGATTGTCAGATTGTTTATGTGGGATTTAGCCATTTAGCTGTAGTGTACCAGACCGTGAAGAAGTAAACCTAATGAGTTCTTGTATGAAATAAGCTTTGTTTTCTGGTTAAATCTGTTTCCCTCTCATAGATGGAAGTCATAATTTTTTTTAGTACAGACGATGTGTGATGATTAAACCGTTATAACTCATTTAACTATATTGAAATGTGTTTGATGTTTTTTCTTGCTGGTAGTTCTATTCTTGATACTTCTTAAGTTTCTAGGTCGTAAAATACAAATACGTTTCAAATTGGCTGAGCTGATTTTGAAACCCAAGTTTCTGATATAAGCTATTCGCAGAGTCGTCTGAAGTGAGGTTCCACTCTTCTAGAACAAATATTGGTGACATCGGCAGGAAATCTGCCGATATAATGTTGAAGAAGCATGGTCCTAGTATAGATCCTTGCGCAACTTTCCGACACTTGTCACGGTAAAATTTACCGCGACAAAAATCATTCTTTCTATTCCCAAAAATTCTCTTCCTTCCATACCAGTTTCTTCTTCCTACAGGTGTTTCATTCACTTTACTGAGAGAGAGTGGGGCAGCCATGGTCCATCAGCCATCGGTACGCTCTCTCAGTATCTTGGAGAAACAAAATCGACATATTTTATGAACTCAAATGTGGAGGAATGTTCCACTATTTAATTATGGATAATATGGACAAACTGGTTTCGAAAAGCACGGGCGACAGTTGGTCCCCGAATGCTAGAAGTTACTCATTTCGAGAATGGCCGAGTGCCCAACGTATCTGATTTATATTTTATATCATATTGTAAAAGATAAAACGTTACTCGTTAGTCCCCAATCCCCCCCCCAATCTGCACAGAAGGCCAACGCTCTAGAGTAATTTCGCGAAAATGGTATTCCTGTCTATATCTTCTTCTATATGTTCCACAATAATGGGTTGATTTGGTTTTGTTCGAGGGGAAAATTGATCGCGACATTGATTTTCTTTTATTTCTGAAAGCTTTTCTTAATAACTTAAAAAAAAAAAATGGGTATTGATGGCTGTATGCATTCATCATATTCGCCGCTCCTGGAAATGACACCAGCGATCGGGGGATTTATGATGATTATGCAGAGAGAAATTGCGAGTAAGCAGGACCGCTGGTTTTCAACTACGTCGGCGCTCTCTACAGCAAAGATGGCGGAGAGTAGCTGAATGATGACGTGACCGAAAACCGCGGCCACTGATTGGCTGAAAGCACTGACTGAGGTCTCAAGAGGAGGTTTCGCCCAGGATGTAAAATTCCTGAGAGGACACTTCAATTTTGGCTGTAATTCAGAACAGAAGTTTAAAAAAAAAATAAAAGCAAAAGAATAAGAAAAGAAATTAAGAAAAGTTTTTAGGAAATAAACGGAAAAGTTTTAAAAAAAAAAAGGAAAATTTTTGGTGAAAATAAATTTGGTGGAGAAGAAAATCAGAAAAGAAAGAAAGGACTCAGAGTGGATAATTAAGGAACATTTCTAGAGGGACATATAGAAAAGGAAGGAATTGACAGGATTTTGGAACATAAAAAGAAAAAAAAAAGATAAGTATTCTAGTTTTTTGTTGAGTGGAAATTTCGATTTTAGTGGTTTGATCGTTTTGCTTTTGGTTAATTTGGAATCTTAATACGCGTCTGGCTTCTGACCGTTTAAAATTCCGATAAAGCGGAACTCGTGACCCGCTTAAAAATCTGTTTTTCATTCGGGACCAAGCGGTAACGGTTTACCTTAAAATTCTGAAAATAAATTGTAAATTCATTTTTGAAAAGATATTGGGTTTTCATCCTATAATTAGAAAGGTTTCCCAATCAGAAATAAATTCTATTAACTTCCCATTCGGAATAAAAATTTTGGCTTATTATTTCTCTCGAAACAATTTTTGCTTTCATCGTCGCAGTCCGCTTCAAAAGGTTTGTAATTTCCTTTATCAAAAAAAATTGCTGGCGCCCCTTTATTTTCTTCCAGGAACGACGCCCCTGTCGTAATTATATATATTTTCAATCAAATCTTCGAATTGATCAATAATTCGTCAACCGAATTAATTAAATTAATTGGTGAACCCACCCCCATATTCTGAGCTAGTCTTTTTGGTAGCATCCAAAGTGCTATCTCCCTGTTGCGCTTTAACTTCAAGCTCGCCTTCATTCTCGCTCTCTATTTCGCTTTGACTTTGACAGTTCTAATCTATCCGTGTTTACCAAGTCATATTTTAGTCGTGCCGGTCGATCTCGCGCTCGTCATCGTCATCGTTTTGTTTTAATTTTACAATCTAATTACTTTTACTTATTTCTTAATTAATTATTTGATCGGTGTTCGGTTCGTTCGTCCAGTTAAAGTGTAACACACTGGTTATTTTCTATGTTGCTTGACGTCTTCCTATTTCAACAAAGAATGCTTTGAAATGAAGAAATTTGTGAATTAGTGAATGCGGAAAGTTTGTGAACAAGTCCCTTCCTCCATAAACTGTGAAACGCTTTTTCGATGTCAAAAATCCGCATACGATTTATTCAAAAGGCAACATTGTGCTGGAACTTTGAAAATGAATGAGCCATCGAACTTTTTCTCGTGACCCGGGACACTATATTAGGGATTTCTTGGATTAAGCTGCAGAATAATTTAAACTGCTTGAGAATGGGCCTGTATCGATGGACATCTTTGCTGTCGGTCTGCTACAATATAAGCAATTTTATATTTGCTGGAAAATCGGCAATTGTTGACAGAGTTATTCAGGATAATTCCCAGAGTGATGACCACCAACTGAGGCAGTCTCTCTAGGATGAAGTTTGAGATATTTTTCGGCCCTGTTGAGATCTTTGGATGTATTCTGTGAATTATTTTTTTGTCTTATTCTGGAGAAGTCAATTCAAGATGGTCGATGAGGTCTTCTGTAAAGTTTGTTAATGTTCTATGAAAATTTTAAATTCATTTAGGAAATCCCGGTCTGATGGTAGACTTGTTTTGAAGTATACTTTAAAGTAATCAGCAAATGCCTTTCTTTGTATTCCTTTGACGAAACCTCCCAAGAGTAATTGCGATGATTTCTGGCATTATGAACTTCTACCGAAGATGCTATTGATATTTTTTAAAGCAGTCAGATCCCGGCTTGATCTATCTCTTTTGGGGGAGGCTGTAGTATTTCACCGAGTTCTTAAAAATGATATATTCACTTAACTATGTTTGCTTTAAATAACCTGGTAGTTGTTGTTGTGCCGTTCTCAATGTTAAATTCTTTGAAGAATATTCCTGACACGTTGTTTGTGAAGGTAGAAGATCTGGAAATAAACTGGAAAATGTTGTTGGCCCGTGAAGTCTTCTGTTGTCATTGGAGCTAGAGAGCAGCTGATGACATTTTCTTAGGATGAAGGCCAGTATCAATTTCTAGCTTCAAGTAGTTCATGTACCCTAGTCTGGGTGATTCCAGGAGATGTTAATATAGATGCTCCTGAGGGTGAGGGTTTCATTTTTTCCTAGCTGTTTAATGTGATGGTGGTTGCTTGGAAGCATTTTAAGTCCGAAATAACCAATTCCTCGGCACTGTAGAAGGTGTTTTTAGCCAAGAGAGCTTTCCCTTATTGCTTCTATCTGCTCTCTTCTGAAAGTTTTGTAGTTGATGGTGAAAATTCAATATTGTTTCTCTTGCTAAAGTTTGTTAAGCTTATGAGGAATGTGTTTTTCTTAGGAACAGTTTGAAGGTGTCAGTTTGTCCCAAGCTATGTAACTAGTAAACGCTTAATGGCACTATCCGCAATTTGTTAATGCAAATCACGCGCTCCGTAGTTGGCTTTTATGGCAAAGGGCTCGTTCGTATGGTCTCCGCTCAGTGCTTGGTAGTATTATGCAGCGAAGTTTCGGGCTTTGTCCACAAAGCGGTCAGGTCTAGGGTTTCGAAAAAATTGATAAGCAATAAATTATTGTTACACTTTTGTGTTGATGATAACATAGATTGTTCTCCGCTTACTTTTATTTAAGTATTAGTCTGGAATACCTCTGAAGTTCTATGGGTATCCCCCGGTCTTAGTTGTCGCGGCAGACATCAAAATTAGAGTTATTCCTGCGTTTACATTCTTCTATTAGACGGATGGCCTTAGATTTAACGTTAACGTAGTTCATCCCGCTACTATTTACAACATGTTCAAAGTTATGAGTTAAGTTCCTGCATTGAATAACATCGTTAGCCTTGTGACGTCATTTGTTTATTTTTTTTAAATAAATCGGTTCGAGATGTAAAAATCTTTCACAAATTAAAATTTAAAAATTAAAATATACAACCAATTTTAAAATATCAAAAACCTTAAAAAAATCAACTATCTTAAATTTTTTTTTCTTATCTAGCTAGAAGCCCGGGTGAGTAGTACCTTTGTATATATAACCTATAGTATTATCATGGAGCGTGATTTTGGATTGCGAACGCTAGCCTGGTGGTGGCGCAGAAATTAGCGCACGCTTTTACAGTGGAGAGTAGGATAACATACAAAACAAGTAGTAAAAAAGGGAATATTTTATTATCAAATTTAGCAAAGACAAATCTAGCAATTGCAGTCCCTAGCCTTAAGATGTCGCCACAATCTTTTGTCTTCTTGATAATACTATAAGTTTTATATACAAAGCTAGTACTTAGGGTACTAAGTATATTCTGTATATCTTATGAATAATTATGAATAATAATAATAATACTTTTTCTACGTAAATTCCTTTTGCTCCGTCTATAAAAAAAAAGGCGAAAACATGTCCCGCATCAGAGCTCTCGAGACATATTTCTGCTAAGTGTTGGTTATAAGATCCTATCCAACGTGTAAGCATCTTGAGCTGTTCTGAAATACTATAACTGTCGATATTGTACACTATCGTAGAACAAATCATCACATGGGGGCAAGTTGAGACTCACCATCTTTTCAGGTCTAGATGACTGGAAGGAGCTTTCTCGCTTTCTTAGAGGTTATAGAGCCTCTGTGTCTAGACATCGACCCTTCAAAGATTTGGAGCCGATTAAGTAAATAAGTAAGTATTGAATATGTATTTTATAATATCAAGCCTATACGCTAGTCTTTTAAGTTATATTCTACATTTTACTGCGAAGCAAAAAGGTCACTGCCCCCCAGCAAGTTATCCTTCGGTTATTAATGAGATTTATTAAACTCAAACTCTTTTCCGTGGCAGCGTCTTTACCAAGTTCGAAAAATTAACATTCAAAGTTTATCATTACCCGCTTGCCCAAAATAAGAATAATTCGATAAAATTACGACTTCCCTATATACCACCTCCATATTAAAGCCAATTAAAAATCATGACAAAAAGTCAATTGAGAAACAAAAACAAATAAAAAAAAAAATGTTAAAATTTAATTTATACTCTCAGAAATTAAATTGTTTTTTTTTTTTTTTATTTGTGAAGGGACTCTACCTTAATACCTGTCCTGTCCATGATCAGCAAAGGTTTTCATTGCACCATTACGATATGGTCTTAACAGCCGCCGCCGGATGCACATTGGACATGTGCGAGCACTTTGGAATTTTTTGTCCAAAAAATCAAACACCCAAAATTTAAAGGTAGTCAAGTGCACCCACAAACTGACTGTTTAGCACGTGGATGGAATAAAAGAACACATTTTCAGCCTCTGGGGTCAATATACGATTTTAGGTTTTCCAGCCATTCATCTAGAGAAACAGTGCCCTTACATGTGTACCCACAGACATGTCACAAGAGAGGACAGTTTTTGCTGTCGAATAATCCCCATATTAAGTTGTTGCGGGTGTAATGACAACTTTATGAACTTCCTTAGTGCTGTCGAGTCCATTCTTGTGGACAGTCTATAGGGAAAAAGGTTAACCCTCGAAATCATGTTCATTCGATATGCGTAGCTTATATCGAAGCGCAAAAGACCAAGGCGCCAGTCGGTAATTAATCGATTTTGAATTTCGAAAAAAAAACCAGAAACAGATCTATTACAACAATGATGAGGATGACCCTCGTGGTGGTCTGCTCGGGAAGGTTTTCTTTCAAATTACCAATCAAATTAGTATGTAAAATAGATGAGGGGGCTCGAATGCTTGATGGTGGAGCTGCAAGGCAGCAATACACTTCTCATTGAATCTATCGGAATCGCCTAGCCGGGTTGTACCTATACCGATTTCGGTTTCATGTATGTTGTGTTAAGCACCCGGAATTCATTATTTAATTCAAGAATTCCAACAGTTTTGAAATCTAATTGATTTTTAAATGATGTTTTGAAGGTACTTTTTGGGGTACTAATTTATATGGAAGGGTTTTTGATTCGGAGCACGTTCGAGTCCTAGCGACGGCGACGCCAACATTCCGCTCTTTGATGATTGGACAGACAACATCAGAACACAGATCTAGAATGAATGAGAAATCTATCTCAAGTCGATCGGATGGACACAATGTCGGTAAGTTGTAAAAGGACATTTTTTGGATCTTTAAATGTTTTTTTATTTTTTTTTTACAGAAAAGGTGTTAAAAGTGTGGCTGCATATAAATGGTTCTATTAAAATACTTAATCGGCTTTGAAATTAACCGAAATTGAGACTTTTTGGTGAATAGTTTGTGGTTTTAATGTGTCAATTATAAAATCGTGAAGCTACCATGTATTCTGGTAAAGTTGAGCGAAGTGTTTTAATTCAAAACGTTTATCAATTAAAATGCAACTATTATGTACAAATGAATTGAAAGATTAGGTTTTAAGAGAAGGTTCCTTATTTTAAAGGCTGACTATGCACTTTGAATGTTTAAATTAATTCACTTTAGACAGTTTCGTGTCTTTTTGACACCGAGACGCTGCTAAATAAGAAAATAATTTGTTTTTTTTTTTTCAAATAAATTGTCAGATGTGTTAAATGGCCGTAGAATAAGTTTAGAGAGAGATAGTCTCAACTCAATGAAAAGCAGAGACATAAATTCCTAAATTTCGATTAAGGACGTTTGAACTTAGTATCCAAGTACAACGATCAGGAGTATTAACAGTGAGAAATTTATTGATATTCGTATATTTAATCAAAAATAGAGGCTCAACAGTTTGTAAAGAGATCCAGAGCTTGATACCTTACAACTTGGAACTTTCCCTGTATGCTCTCGGCAAGCATGGAGGAAAATTACAAGCAGTTTTCCTTACAAGTGTCCCTGAAAATAACAGTTTAAAAGGCTCAAACAACTCCTTTCGCAGTTCGAGATAAGGACTGACTTCCATATGATTTCACATAAATGAGCTAATGCAAGAATTGCAATTTTCAGTCGTTATATCGGTTTAAAAAAAATAATTTTTAAAAGATTTTTAAAACATCTTAAAAAAATGTTGGTTAACCAATTTTAAAACTTAATTTTATTTTGCCCATTAAAGTTAAATTTGGAAAACAAATCACTTAGTCGTTTTTGAGATATGGAATTTCCAAAAAAATATTTTTTTTTTAAACCTGGTCATAACAACATTAGTCAATTTTTTCCGAAAATGAGTTAAGTATGCAGAACTATTTAAAAAAAATCTATTTTCGTTTGGTCTTAACAGCATAGCTGGTTTCAAAGATATTCAATGGTCCTAACCACACTTAACTCCTTTTTCTAAAATAATGTTTGATCATAATGGCATTACACAACTTGTGCTGTTTTGACCAAGCAAAAATGTTTAAATTCTTAAATAAGTGTTTGGTCAAATCAACACTACTCAAACTGAGTTCGCTTTTTTAGTAACAACGCTTTATTTTCCAAAACTAATGGTATTAACCAAAAATCTATAAGTTTTTTATTCGTTCCTGTTTTTTTAATACTGAATTTTATTAAAATGTTTTTTTTTTAAGTTTTTACTTATTTTACTTTGTTAATAAAGTGAAATAAATTTGTTTTTTAATTAATAAATAATTTAAAACTTATTCCAATATGTGTATTAAGGACACAACTCGAAATAAACTTTTTCTTGAATGAAAAACAGTTTGGTCAAAACAACATATCTCATTAAAAACATATACGCAGGCTTAAAAATTAAAACTTGTTATTATATTCGTGTAAATACTATTATTTAAGAAAACAATTGCATCTAAATATATATGTATTGAATAAAACTGGATTCGGAGGAATTTTTCTAACTTTAAAATGCATTTATCTCAAAACCAAGATTTTGGACTTATGCTGTTAATACCAAACTCCATAGATATATGCAATTTAATTAAACTTTTCAGAAGCTTCTACATAAAAATTTAACCTAAGTCCCGAAAGCAGACAGTAAGAAAATCAAAAATAAAAAAAAAAGGCTGTTATATAATAGGTAGTTTTGTATAATAAAAATAATAAAAAAATTGTAGTGTCTAAAATTTTATTTTACTTTTTTTGAATGATGGATCGTAAAAATTAAGAGAAACATTATTAAAATAATTCTAGAAGCTGTTTCCAAATAAATATAACATTTTCGAAAAACATTTTTGAATATTTGTGTGGGTCGTGTTGTTGTTCTTGGTAAAATAAAAAATTGCCTGTCACTGTGATTTCGAAAAATAATAACGATTTTTGGGGAATTTTTTTTCAACTCTATTGCTCTATTTTATAAAATGTTTGAATCTCTGAAAATAGTACATATTTGAAGAATAAATATTTTCTATAATATCTAAAACTAAAATGCACGACTGGGTCGCACGCTCCTAGACTAGGAATTTTAAAAACGAATGTTATTAGAGAAAACTGTTAATAAGGATCAAATTAATTTTTTTAAATTCTTTTAATAGTATGAGACGAAAACAGAATGCTATGCAAATATGAATTTATGCAAGAACAAGAATTATAAGTCGTTTTAGTGGTTTCTTAAAAAAAGCTTTTATATACAAAATTTTTAAAAGATGTTTAAGAAAAAATTTTGGTACGCCAATTTAAAGTTTTTATTATTGTTCGAATAAAAATTAAATTTAAAAAAAAAATATTGAGCCGTTTCTGAGATATCGAATTTTCAAAACAAGAAAAAAAATAGATTAAATAGAAAAATTCAAAAAATATTTATTTTAAAGTTTTGAAATGCAATGTGTTTTAGACTTTTTAGAAGCTTCTCTATAAAAGATTTCATTAAGAACCGTTATCTGGATAATGAGAAATTCAAGCTGTGATATCTTAATTTCAATTTTTTTTTTTAATAAATTAAAGATCATAAAAATTAATTAAAACAAAAA
The DNA here is from genome assembly GCA_911387755.1 of Chrysotoxum bicinctum. Lineage (NCBI taxonomy): Eukaryota > Metazoa > Arthropoda > Insecta > Diptera > Syrphidae > Chrysotoxum > Chrysotoxum bicinctum. The sequence goes on from OU426990.1 coordinate 41,355,305, forward strand.
ATTTTTATCAAAATTCTAGGTGCCGTTTTCGAGAAAAATACGATTTTTGAAAACCATTTTTTTAAACTTTGTAACATTTGTATGGTGGGTACCTTTATTTTAAGGTAAAATGAATTTTTTTTCTTACATCTTGTAGATTTTATTAAGAAACTTTTATTTATCAAGTTTAAAAAAAATCTAGCTTGGGGTTTTCGAAATATTGAGTTTTGAAAAAAAAATTTTAAAGTTTTTTTTAAAAATCCAAACAAATTTTTTTTGAAAATTTGAATACAGAATTCTATTTAAATGTTTGAGGAGCCTTCGCAAAAAAAAAATGAACAAAATCGGTGGTACCGTTTTTGAGAAAATCAAAAACCAAAAAAATGGTTCCATGGGGGTACCCTCAATAACCATTTTTTTGGAAAATTTTTTGCAAGCATTACCTAGCTTTAACTAAATGAAATTTTTTTGTGTTTTTATTTTTTAAATCTGTCAAGCAGGTTTTGAGAAAAAAAAATATTTATAAAATTTCGAAAAAATTCGTATCGCAGGTACCGTTATGTTTGGTCTTAAAAAAAAGAAAAAAACGTGTGGGGGTAAAAAATCAAAACCTATATCTACAAAGTTAAAAAAAATCAGCTGAGCCGTTTAGGCTGTAGTCGAAGCAAAGACAGACAGACAGACAGAATTGCCAGACACACTTTTTTAGTCTTCTTTGATCAAAATCTCGAGTTCGATTTTTTTAAGAATGCATAACTTGCCTTATAGTACCTATAAGTCGCAAGTAAAAATTATGGCAAGTATCGTTTATTTTGGGTCTTAAAATAAATAAATGTGTACTGAGAAAATATAAAAAATGCTTTCTAATAAGCCTAACAAAAATCAGCCAAGCCACTAAGGCTGTAGGTGCTATTATGACAAGTTATGCATTCGTAAAAAAATCGAACTCGAGATTTTGATCAACTTTGACATTACGATGATAGAGAAGACGAAAAAAGTGGGTCTCGCAATTCTGTCTATATGTCTGTCTATTCGACTACAACCTAAACGGCTAGGCCGATTTTCGTTAAACTTGGTAGATATCGTTTTGAATTTTTTCCCACCGCACGTTTTTTTTAAGACCAAAAATAATGGTCTACCATACGAATTTTTTTCGAAATTTTATAAATTTTTTTTTTCTCAAAAACTGTCCCACAGATTTAAAAAAAAAAACAAAAGTCAAAAAAATTCATTTAGTTAAAGCTAGGAAATGTTGAAAAAAAATTTTACAAAAAATAGTTATTTTTGGTACCTCCTTTATAACCATTTCTTGTTTTTGATTTTCTCAAAAACGGTACAACCGATTTTAATCATTTTTTTTATGCTGAAGCTCCTTTAAAGTTTAAATGTTATTGGGCATTCAAATTTTCAAAATTTTTTTTTGGATTTGTAAGAAAATTTTACAAATTTTTTTTTCCTTTCAATTAATTTTTACGATCTATAACTTACTAAAAAAATGAAATTAAGATATTGCTGACTGTACCTACCATAGAGCAATTTTTTGCAAATTTTTAATTTCTCATTATCGATATAACGGATTTCAATTAAATTTCTAGTAGAGATGCTTTTAAAAAGTTTAAAAAACATTGCATTTCAAAATTTTAAAATAAAATATTTTTTTAATTTTTGGAGAAAAAAAGTGATTTTTTTTTTGATATAAATCGGGCTGTATGGTCACAATCTCACATGATAATCGTTGTGCACGATGACGAATTGACACGCTCTTCAAAAATAGCTCGTTCAGAGCGCACTGTACTGGTACCCGATGTCTTTCGGATATACCTTTCATTGTCATTATTTCAAATATTCCATTATTTCAAACTTTTTAAGGCAAGGCTAGGAATAACCGTTACTTACATAATTAAACATTTTCAAATTTATCGGCAAATATTCTTTACTGAATACTACGAGTACTAACTCCAAGAATTGATGGGACAGTCCTTAATTGGAAAGGGTAAAGACCCATATTCCTAAGTGCTAGGTCTCACCTTCATAGTATAGTATTCTTGATAAATTTATTTAAGCAAGTTTATAGTCTCAGAATTTCGATCACGAAAGACTCATAAATCAATTCATAAAAAGAGAACAACGAATATTATATTAAGACATAAAACTTGTCTATTACTCATACAAATTTCAAAAGAATCTCTTAAATATTTCTCTAAGCTATAAAAGATAAAGGAGTTGCGCCTACTAAATTCAATAGATCAATAGATCAATAAATTTCAAATTCGACTTCAATTTATAGGTTTACTGTACCTATACTTACTACTCATGTTCGAAAACGTGCACATTAAAAAAAAATACTTCTCACCGAATGAGGCTTCATACATACTCGTAGTTCTTCACAGAAGTCCCGCCTTTTATGAGGCTAAAACGTTTATGTAACGTTCTGTCTTGCAGATCATGCGTCAACGAAATTTTTAAATCATATTATTTACACATATATGGCCAGAATAATATTCCACATACCGCAATCCATAAAAATGATTGAATTGTCTCATGTCCCGCCATATCAAACCTGCCTTATAGGAGGATACAAAACGATGATTAAAAATCCATAAAAATTCCCCTCCTCACCTAGAGGACTGAACGACAAAAAAAAGCCGTGTGTATGTCTGTGGGTTAGGTACGATCGGGGCCTAAAGTGCCGACCATCAATAAATTAATATCAGATCCAGAAAAATGGGCTTCAGTCTAAATTGCAGGTCCGCTTCACAAATATGGTGAGTTATTAAATATTAGCACATTGCGCATGGTGTGACATTAAAATGCCTCATATTATTGAAGTCAGCGACGACACGACGACCACGTTACGCCGCCGGATTGTGGTTAATTATTTAATTTTGTATTAAATACTTTTGTACTCAGAAATTCTTTATTAATTTTTCATCTTGATATCGCAATATGGCTCGGATTGGAATTGGCCGGCCGGTATAGGCCGGCGGCGTGGCGCGTCGTCGTGGTCATTTTGTTTGACGGTTGTTTAATGTGCCTCCGAACTCAATTCATAACAATATTGATCGTGGTCAGCATTCGAAATTAATTCAGTTCGATCGCTCTCCGGACTGACTGCTGATGGAGCCTGTAATGACGGCCGCGAAATATTACCACTCACAACCAAGCCAGTGTGTCTGTCTTTCTGACTGACGATGACGTCCATTTTCACTTGAAGTACATAATTGCGGCTCGAAGCGGAGCGGTTTAAATGGTTTGCAGGGAATTCAAAAATATCGATCGACTTACAGTGGGGAGCGTTATCTTTTTTATCACAAAAAAAAAGGGCGAAAGCTTGCAAAAAAATAATTTTTAAAATCTTATTGATCTCGAAATCAATTGACCAGTTTTCTCGCTTCCTACCAGAAAGAAATTTCAATAAAGTTTTTGACATTTGAATTTTGTGAAAAATATTGAAAAAAAGTTATTTTTTGTAAATGAATCCAATCTTAATGGAAAGCACGACTGGGTCGCACAATCTTGCGATCATACAATTATTTTTTGAAATGGCTAAAACAATTTCTAAAGAATACCAAAGAAATATGAATTTATGCAAGACCAAAATTATAAATCGGTGTATGAGTTTTAAAAAAAAAATTGTTTTTATATATACAGCTTAGGAACATTTTTAAGAAATTTTGGAACGACAATTTCAATGTTTTATTAAAGTACGAATAAAATCTTAATTTCAAAGCGAAATTATTGACCTGTTTTTGAGACACCAGATTTTCAAAAGAAAGTCCAAAACATATTTCTTTTTTTAAATTTTGATGTGAAATAATTTTCAAACTTTTTAGAAACTTTTGTATGAAGAATTTCATTAAAATCCACACTGCCGAAAATTAGAAAAAAGGGGTATATTGTATAGTTATAGCCAGTAAATGTGTCAATTTCAAATTATCAAAATTGAGTGAGGTAAAATTTTATATCAAAATTCTAGGTGCCGTTTGCTATGAAAATGGAATTTTCGATAACCATTTTTTTAAAAATTGTAGGGAAAAGTTTTTGAGAACAAACACATATTTTCTGAAATTTCGTAAAAATTGTATAACAGTTACTATAAGTTAAGGTAAGATTAGGAATTCATAAATTATATTTACCAAGTTTAAAAAAAAAATGGCCGAGTCGTATAAGCTGTAGTCGAACAGACAGAGAGAATTGCGAGACCCCTTTTTTCTTCTTCCCTATCATCATAATTTAAAGTGTGGTTAAAAGCTCGAGTTTGACTTTTTTACGAAGGCATAACTTCGTATATCGTTAGTTAAAAACTAAAAAAGAGTGAAAGCTTCTTGAAAGTTCCATGAATTAAACATTGCTAACTGTGACGTCTTGTTTTGTTGCCATGCACATTGAACTGTGGTCAGATGGCTTGGAATACTAAGTGACATTTTGCCATGTAACTCAAAAAAAGTTTGATAGGGGCATAGTACCAGGGCGGTCCGATAAGCACTTAGCCTACAAAAGAAAAACAACAATTTTGGAAAAGTGGCGATTTATTTCTCAACATAGTCTCCTTTTAGCTCGATGCATTTGATCCAGCGATGCTCCAACTTCTATAACCCATCCTAAAAATAGGTTTTCTCGAGGTCTGCCAAGTAGGCCTCCGTGGTGGCGATGTCCTCCTCATTTGACTCAAATTTCTGCCCGGTGAGTGATTTTTTCAAGTTTGTTAACAAAAAAAGTCGCATTGGGCCAAATATGGAGAATACAATGGATGTGGCAGGAGTTCATAGTACAAGATCGTCTTTGGGTTTTACGTGGATGCCTGCCTGTTACGGCTCTACCCCACGGGTGGCCTACCACCATCAGCGTCAGATTTAGTCCTGACCATTAACCCCGAAATAGCAAGCTATCCCGGTCGCAAAGTTGTGGGAAGTTACTAATTTCACTGCTCCCTACGTAAGACTTTCAAAATCTCCATCCACATAAGCAGCCGGAGACTTTACTCATCTTACCCCTACCAACCAATATCAACCCTTCCAGTGAAACTTTCGAAATCTCCAGCCACAAAAGCAGCCGGGGACGTTACTAATTTCACTGCTCCCTCGAGTAAGACCTTAAAAATCTCCAGCTGCTTGCCCAGCTGAAGACGTACAATTCGACCAATTTGGCTCTGAAGTGGTCTCACGATTGCGCAAGTTGTCCGGAGTGAGCCAACGTGGCACCCATCACGCCGCCGACAGCTTTTTCATGCACAAAATTTCATGGAGGATATGACTCAAGCGATCTTTTGAGATGCCTACTGTTTCAGCTATCTCGCGCACCTTCAATCGGCGGCGGTCTGCTAATACGAGATCGTGGATTTTTGACACTTTACCCTTCGTGGTAGCCATTTTCAGGGCACCAATTTTTGACGGTCGTCATCGAAGGAAACGAGCCGCCGTACACATCATCCAAACGCTCTTTGATTTCGCTGCGCGATTTCCCTTCCAAAAAGAAGAATCGAATCACCGACCGATACAGCTCTTTTTCCATTTTACTAAAATTCATAGACAAGCTGGCTTCCACAATCCACACGTGGTCAAAACAAAACTACGAGTCAGATTCGGCTGAAATTTTGACACTAGCCGTCTAACAGAATGTACTAGAAGATAGCAAATCTCTCTTGCGATACTGGCATCATCAGCGGGCAGTGAGGCTAAGTACTTATCGGACCGCCCTCGTATGAAGCATTCAAAGAATGTGAAAGAATTATCAAAAGATTGCACTCAATAGATTTGTTCTCCGAATGGTTAAAAATTATTGCAATATTTTCAATGCCGAATGGATATTGACTGCTGAATAAGAATTCGAAGTCTGAAAGTGTGAAAGTGTGAAGCGTCGCACAATATTCCTGAAGAATTATTTAAAACAAGCTCAAAATCTTTTAATTGAGCAAAGACATTAATTATTAATATTACAAATCTCATCCTAAGAGGTCTGACGTCTGAGAATTGATCAACCAGACAAACCTGAAAAATGTTACTGTGTAATATTTTTGAATTATATTATCATAGTAAACAGTCCACTGTACGACCGACACGACGCCACTTAGGGAATGCTGGTAGCTGAGACTTCTGCCCAAATGAATGTTTGAAGTATTTTCGAGAACACATTTAACTCATAAAAGTGATCGCAAAAGAATAAAAATCAACTTTGACAAATAAAATCGATCGGACAAAAATCAAATGTTTTGAAGAAGTAGTATAATGAATGCCACAAGCAGTCCCAATTCCATGCAGAGATGGCTATAGGGATGTTTACACATAGCGACAACCATAAATGACCGTGCCTATACCTACTTATACTGCGAGCTGCGACTGTCTTTTTCGTTAGCGACGATGATCATTTTTGGAATGCAGTGTTTTCATAAAATCAAATTCCAATTGTTTTCTTAAGTATTTTTAAATTTTTGGTTTTGCCAGTTTTGGCTGTGTGTGTGCGTGAACCGATTATTTATTGAATGTTCAATTTTGATATTTGAAAAACTATTCTGTTTGTGCACTTAAAATTCAGCGCAGAGGCGTTTGAGTGATTCGTCTTTATTTTTTTTTATTTATTTATTTTGAAATCTGGAAGACAAGGCGGTTGGCAGAACCAAAGTGCTTATTGATGGATGGATAAATGGAAGACATCATTTTGGGTTTGTTTTCGTTAGTTGATATCTTTTAAGAATTTCGATAAGGGATATGTTTATAATACTGAACTGTATGGGGTAATGGTGGGAACAGCTCATTGAAGAATAAATATTTTTTAAAACGGATACTTTAACAGACATAACTTTCGAACAAGTTACTAAACTAACGTATAATTTTCAGTATTAAGCTCTATTAAAATAAATTCCAAACAAATCCTTAAAACCTTATTGCTAAACTCGGAACTAAACAAGACTTAAATGTACATATCTCATAAAATTTTCATAATAAGAACAAAGCTCTTTTAATCAAGTTTTTCTCCTGCAATTAAAGTTACTTACTTAAAATCTTGTTATACAATTTTGACTCTAAACATCAATACCTTAATAAGAGTTTGAGTATCTAAGGTAATTTTCTAAGGTATTTTTCAAATACTATTTTTGCCTTTTTGGTATTGTATTAACTTTATACCTATGAAACTGACAAATGATAATTGCAGGTTTGATGTATGGCAATACCAGTCTGAATATGTCAAATTTGACAAGGTCATATTAAATTTTGACAGAATGCTATTTGTAGTTTTTGCAGTTAATTGAAAATTTTCAAGCATTGATTTTCTATGATGTTCGACATAGATTAAACCACAAACAGGGTATCAATCACCTCGCTTCGATTTTTTTTGATGAAGTACCTTTTTGAGCCACATTGTTTTCCAGAATTTCCAAATTCAGTTATATTCGCACCAATTTTTCCCGTGATTTTGGCAACTACAGCCACCACGATACTCCCACAAGGGGGCCTACCTCATAGATACTCTGAGGGAGAGAGGCCAAGCGTCTTGCGACCCAGAAACCACTCTACCTCCTGGGCACTATTTTACGTGGTACTAGAATATAGCTTCCCCTGGAGCTTCACAACCGTGAAGGTCACTTCTAGATGAGTGTCTCAACAATCAAGGTCTAGCAACTTTCGATGTGCACATTTAACTATCTGCTAAGGTATAAGACAATAGCCACCTACGCCCCCAACAGCCAAACAAGAACACCCAAACAACTTGACGAAATCGGATCGCGATACGCGCCATCCAAGTCGTTCAACACCAGAACCGAAAAACACCATTAACAGGAAGTGCACATATACAAAATATGCACTCAGCCTCGCTACAAGCTCGAAAAAACAGCGACTAATGACCTAAAACTACAACAAATGACAACACAAAAACAACAACTTCCAGTGTGACGGGTAAATTCGCACACGAGCCACTGTCGCTATGCACTTCCAGATTGACGAACCTTATGCAGACACGTAATCGGGAATAACCAGAGCACACATGCCAGCACCTCAAGCTCCATACACCGCCTTACCTCAGGTCAGGCTCCAATGCCACCAAGCCAATGACTCAGGAGAATGGGCGCCATAGCCATGTCAAGAAACAGCGTTGGATAGAGCCCATAACTGATAATGAGTGAGTCAGGATGAGACCTCCTGTGCCAAGAAATGTTGAAAACATTCAATCGCAGTGCTTTTAAAGATGTCTACAAAATTCTGACAGGCAACGAATGATGAAACCCGATACTATGTGTTTTCGGAGATGACTTAAATCGAACAAAATTTGTCCGCGCACAAAAAACTTCAAGGCAAATGGTCGCATTTTTTATTCGGAATAATTTGACATGTCACCTCGGTGCCATTACAGTAACTAAGAATGGTCGATTTTGAGTCGTACATTTGTTTGCACATTTGTACATTTGTAATAAAATAAAAAGTGAAGTGAATGATGGCTGCCACACCCCCTCTCAATAACAATGTTTTTTGGGTAATTTGTATGTACTTGAAGCTCTAACACTCTACCAATTTTCATCGGAAGTGATAAGAATTTTTGAGAAAGTAGGTTGATACCACGCCCATAGAATGGAAAATTCCAATTTTATTACTTTTTCCTTCTGTGCACCACAATACCTTCCGTTGATATGTAAAATTAAATTGTACTTCATAATTTCGATGAAATTTCAGTGAATCAGTTACGGTTTTAGCGATTTTTGAAGTCCTTTATCTCAGGGACCACTAATGCCTAAGAGTTAAAATTTGGTAAGTCGCTCAGTAAATGCTGTGAGTTTAAAGTTTCTGACTTCATTGGTACTGAAGTTGGAAGGCAGTCGAAAAGAGCCTGAATTTGTTCCTGTAAAAAGGGCGTAGTGCTAGATCTGAAGCTGCTAAGATACTTAAACCTAACTTCCACCAAACCTAAGGTTGTAGTATCTCGAAATACTACCGTGGTCTTTTATTAAAAGGTCTTCTTTTCGTAATGATGATATTGTCGATATTGATAACATTCGACTATCACGCCTAAGCTTATCACACTTCTGAGACCTTTGTAAACATAGAACTTTTCCATAAATTATTTATAGAGTTTCTTCGTGTTTTTTTTTAAATTCAATTTTCAAAAAATTTGTAATTGTTTCTTAATTCATAAAATTTTTGAACTATAAAAGGCTTTTTTACATATGATCAAAAACCTTAGATTTTAAAAAAATCTTTTTTTCTCCAACCAGCTGCCTATGCTTATATGAAAAAAAAAAACAAATCGAATTGAATCAAAACCATTAAAATGACATATTTGAAAATAATTTCGGCTATGTTATAATTTATGTCGATCGTCAAAAGTGATCTTCATCCATTTATGGTCAGTTAAGTAAAATCAGTAAAAAAAAAGTTAAAACCTAAAAAGAACTCGTGCGTATATTTGAACAATCCCATTTGCAGTTCTGCACCGATCTATAGGTAACCGAGCAACAAAAAACCAAACAATACCTCGCACCAAACAACGATCCGTCCAACAAAGGCAACCCAGACATTCGTGTGATATTTTATAAATCAGCAGTTAATTAAAAATACAATTTAACATTATTAATATTCCATTGGAATATATCAATATCAATGACCGCGATCGCCAATTGAACGAACGTCAGCGAGCTATCGCTCCAGTCCTAAGCATCTCGTCGGTAGGCAGTCGGTTGGTTGGTACACGCAATGGAATCCTTATACAGAACATTTATCGGGCTTTCAATCGAAATAATTACGAGCGATCGAGGACACTCACACATAATACAAAAAATTTAAAAAAAAAAACAAGGAAACAACCAACACAAAAAGACGCTCTGGCAACGTTCTACGATTAAAGCCAAAAACTGATCGAGTTTGTATAGGTCCATCACCATATCGGTCCGGATGGCATCGCATCTAAGGAACAAACCGAGAATCCCTCCACCGCACCGCAGCGCAGATCGTCCAGGATACCTCACTGCCACACAACACTTTGTCTGTTTGTCAGACGTGATCTGTCTGTCAGTTCGATCTTCATTGGAATTCAGAGCATTGTGTCATATTTAATACAGAAATTTTAATTAACCATAATTTGTAAAAGATGCACGAAATATTCGATTCCGCCCGTCGCCGAACCGCACCGCTGCCCTGGCTGCTGTCGTTTGCTGGACACACAGAGCTCTGCTTTGGTTTAAATTAAGGAACCGAGAGCAGCAAGTGGAATTCAACATTTGGCTGGTGTTGGCTTTGTTTGCCCAAAGGGGTATCCGCTGGACGTTGCAGTTACGGAACGGCGATATCGAAGCGCACTATAACATTATTTTGTGGTGTGCCACTGTAATATTTCGAAGTATCTGCACAAGGGGTTCTTTTGGTCCAGAACAGAAGTCAAAGGCAACCATGTGAGCACTGTCCACCGCACCGCACTGGGGCTCCCTGCAGTGCAGTAATTTACGCTTCTGTACAAGAGTTGATGGCTTGAAGTTCTGATTCTTATAAGATTCTGTTTTGTATGTATTTTGCCATAACTCAAAGCCATACGCTATTTCTGGGCTAAAAAGGATCTTTTTTGTGCCTTTAGCATAAGTTTGGTGTTTGTCTCTGTGTCTCGTGTGTATATTGACCATAGATTGCAATGACTTCAAAATGAATTATTAATATTTCACTAAACAAACAGAAGCAGGTGGTAGATTTGAAGGCATGTTTTCGAAGACTTTCATCGGTATATGCCATGATTAATGAGTTCATAAATGTTTGCCATCGTATTATATGTGGCAGATCCTTTTGGTTAAGTGAATGATGGGGCACTTTTTATGATATCATAAGTTTTCATCCAACTTAGCTGGGAGAATGCAGAAAACGATATATTAAATTAAGCAATTTTGAATCGATCCTTTAATTTAATGAATTTAAATAAACTTAAGGGAATTGAATGGATGTCCACAAGAAATCAAAAAGATTGTCCTAAAACAAAGTATACATATTCCCTCATTAATTAAAATTATAAATAATTACCTGGAAGATGTTTCCTGGCAGAGCTCTTCTAAGAGGTCTTTCAACATTCAGTTTTTTTTTTTACAACGGGAGACTTTTTGAAGCATTAAATTATACGCCATTTGACAATGCTCTCGAGGTCAGAATTTAATGACCTTATCATACGCTGCCGTTCTGAATCCAAGAATCTGGAAACGAATATGAGAAGCTAAAAGATCCGTCCTTAGCAAAACAGTTTAATGGATTAAAAGTTTCAGGCAAAAGATCATTGATGAATATGAGAGAGTCGGAGACAAAACGGAGCCTTGGGGCACACCAGTATTTATTTTATGAGCTTCAGATTTAGAGAGGTTCGAAATGTATTTTCTAATCCAACGATGAAGAAATTCATCAACACCAAATGCGCTCATTTTCGATAAGAGAGCTTGATGCCAAACCAAATGCTTTTAAAATATAAAGTTCAGTAATCTTTCTTCTCCAAAACTATGTTGTTAAAATTTGTGGCACTGTTCGGTGAGATATACCAATTGATCAACTGTGGGACTATAGCTACAAAAGCCAAACTGAGAAGCTTTCGTTCTTTACGATAATTCTTGAGCTGGTAATTTAACAGCGTTCCATTGAATGACTTACGTTCTTAAGTACAAGAGGGGCAATGTTGCTGGGTGGCAACGTACATATATGTAAATTATTTAAGATACCCATTACTTTTTGTTTTATTTTCAAGAAAATTGTATTTCCTTAAATATTGGATATAAGGGTCCCGACGTCTTCTTCTTCAAAGTCATAAATCGTGCTTATTTTGCAGTGTAGTAATGACTTTTGGCTTATTTGCATTGAGTTACGATTAAAGATAGTCATTAAGGTAAAAGTTTCAAGGCAATAAATCACACAATATGTTGGCGGCCAGTACAGTTGTCAGATCACCATGTCCTCAAGTTACTCATGAGGAATGTATCTCGTCAAGGTTTTCACATGTCCTCAATAAATCAGTTAAGTTTTAAAGAAAAGTGCATTTAATCGTTCTATAACGCTCGTTATAGTAGTGTCATCAGTTCCGTTTTGGAAGAAGTACGAAACCGATGACTCCGCGGAATCAAAATTCGCAACAGCCAGTGACATCTTAAGGATAGATTTGGTGAAAGAATTCACAAAAAATTGGACAGATGTTGCTTTAAAAACAAGACTACTATAACCTAACAAATTAAGAAGATTCCCGCTGAAAATTCATTCAAAAGAACGATCTTAGATGGAACCCCTTCTATGAAATTATCGGCATTAAATTTTTAATAACGTATTAATTTATATAACTTAAAAGTTCTATCACATTATCCCGGGAAACCGTGAACAAATTAAGAACTATAAAAAAATTTGTTTTCCGATCTTTTCTTTTCAAAAAATTTTTAATTTCGGAATACAATATTATTTTGAAGAATGGACAATAATCCAAAAACAAGAAAATTTTCTGCAAAAGAACCCAAGACTTTGTTCTGGTATGTCATATTTCTCACCAAAAACCAAAAAATCTGTTAAATTCCAATCATTTAGGACACCACAAGTAAGAAGTTTAATCAAAATCATAAGAGCAGTTTTCGACAAATTTAAAAAAAAACATAATCAATCTATTACAGCTACTCACAAAACTCATTTATTTTAGTTATTTTCAATGTTCTCAAAAGTTTAATACTTTGTTCATCCGGTTTTCTATTTTTGACTAAAAACTAATAGATTTTTAGATTAGATTAGATTAAATTGATTTTATTTACAATATATAATATACACAATTATTATTACACAATCATTTAAGCATGACATTGCCGTCTGCCTGATTGACAAAATTTAAAAAAATACTGACAATTTAAATACATAAATAGATAAAGTTACAATTATTTCCTAAAAGTATTCTGCTGATATTTTGCTTCTATAATTAAGAGCTATTTTACATCTACTTCATTTAGGAGGTCTATCACTTCATTCTCGGTGAGAAAATCACGCCCCAATGTTTCTTGTTTCCCTTAAGACCGGGCACCTTCCGATAAAATGAAAAATGTCCTCTCGTTCAGTCAAGTTACACATATCGCAAATGATCGGCAGCTCTTCACGATGTGGAATAAAATTAAGATTAAGAAGCTCCCCTCTTAGTCGAAACATGCATGAAATTTGGTCGATAGTCAAATCGTCTCGAAAATAATTTTTTTGATTAAGGTCATGATTTAGCCTGCTATAAATCACCCGATGTAAAGAGCTTGAGGCCTCTTCCCTGTACTTCTCTCTATACTTTTCATCCAGACGACTGATTAGATCATACATAGTCAACTTCCATGTATACCGTTCGTTGATTGCTATCTCCACACCAGTTTCATGAGCCAGTTCTATCCACTCTTTGAACCATCCTGTCTTACTTTGAATCGCTTGTAGAGCTGCTTTTTTCGGTAAGCGATTATTAGGCATATTGAGCACTTTCATAATATAGTCCACATGTAGTTTCAAGGTACTTATGAATAGTGGTGAAATACCTGTCTCCATTATTATCATGTAGTTTGGGGTATTTGGAGGAAGATGAAAAATTCGTTTTATGTAGAACCTGAGCAATTTTTCCACGGTTTCATACTTCTTTACTCCCCACACTTGAGCTGCATAAAAAAGAACAGATTCAGATACAGATTTGAAAATTTTATATTTGCTGCTGTGTACAATGTTCTTATTATTAAAACATTTTTTCCATGCCATATTAATGGCGGTTTTCGCCTTTAACAACTTTTCGGTGAGATGTTTTTCCATGTTTAAATTCTTTGTGAATAGGACTCCTAAGTATTTATATTCTTTGACAACATCTAATCTTTCGTTGTTGAAACACCATTGTTCGTTAGAGTTAGTCCTGCCTCCACCTTTATTGAATACCATTACCTTCGACTTATTCAAGTTAACAACCAGGTTCCATCTCGTGCAGTATTCGGACAATTTGTTTATCATAAGTTGCAGCGATGCTGGAGTGTTGGCAAACAGAACTATATCATCTGCAAAAAGCAGAGCTTTGATAGTAACTCCAGCATAATCTACACCTCCTGGTAATGCTCTTGTTATGTCTTCGATAAATAATGCGAATAAACTTGGGCTTAATGCACATCCCTGCTTGACTCCTGTCTTCGTTTGAAACCACTCAGATACATTTTTACCATCCCAAACTGCTGCCCTGGTGTCCATGTACAAATTCTGCAGTACCCTCCCAAACTTAAGCGACATTCCCAATCCAAACAACTTATACATTAGTGCATTTCGGTCAATTGTATCGAAAGCGGCTTGGAAGTCTACGAAAAATGTATAAAGTTTTTTATTTCTATTAAGGAACGAGTCAGCGATGCTTCTAAGCATAAAGATATGGTCTATGATTGAGTACCCAGATCGGAACCCAGCTTGAGACTCACTTAGCAATTGATTTGCTTGTATCCATGCGTTCAATCGCTTTAAAAGAATTGAAGTAAAAATTTTATAGGATGCGTTTAGAAATGAGATTCCTCGATAATTTGCTGGATCTTCGAAACTGCCTTTTTTGTGGATCGGGAAGATCAGGCCATCCTTGAACTGCTGTGGTATAATTCCATATTCTAAAATTTGGTTAAACGTTATCCTGAGTTTTTTACGCAGTTCATCAGTACCATATCTATAGAACTCCCCTGGTATTCTATCCGAACCTGCCGCTTTTCCATCCGATAATTCATTTACTGTGAGTTGAATTTCTTCTTGGGATATGTTAGAGTCCAAAATGCCATCATAAAAACCAGGCTGAGCATAATGTATAAGGTTTTGACTTATAGAGGTTGGGTTAAGCAATTGACTGAAATGGGCTTGCAATCTTTTAGAATTTAGTCCGCTACTAATCATATATTTTGTGCCGTTCAGTTTCCGGGCCAAATTCCAAAATTCGGATGAATTTTTGCACCTAGCTAGTTGGAGGGCCTGAGTTTCATAATAGTTTTTCTTTTTTTTTTCGGCAAAGCTCTTTATATTTTTGATTGTAATCAATGTACACGTTTTTCGCGAAGGACTCATCAGACCGTCTAAACTCATTAAGCCAAGCGTATGAAAGGTTTCTGGCATGCAAACAATCTTTATCAAACCATGGTTCTCTAAAGGTCTTGTTCCGTTGAGAATAACTATTCGGTTCAAGATATGCTCCTTTTATACATATTTCGATAGTGTTTAAACTGCATTCGTTTTTATCTAGCAGAAGTGTATCCAACTGTCTTTTATAGTTCGAAGCAGTTGAATTTCTCCATTGCAGTTTAGGCAGAAGTCCCAAATCCAAATATTCTTCTTTCTCTCTTTTTTCACATTCAAGTGACACCACAATCGGCATATGATCGGAATATGGTCTTTTTTGTACCTCAAAATTAGTGATAATTGAATCCCATTCCCCGCTTGCAAGGCTATAATCGATGACGGAACTCCCCTGTTTGCCGACAAATGTGAATTCTCCTTGTGAAAACTAATAACAGACTTAAATTTTGTAAACAAACACAATACCTAATTAGGTGAAAATTTATATATATTTTCCAAAATTTGTTTTCCAAAGTTTTGAGTTTGATTTTTTTTAAATGGTTCACGATAAGAATTTTATTTAATAACGAATATGAAAGAAGGAATTTTCTGGCTTTACAAAAAGGTATCGCTTGGTATTGGAGGTGTTACACTTATTTTTAATAATTCTTTCAGACCTCCTCGGCTAAACGGGTCGAATTTTCCAGCATACCATATGATTTTGTTCTCGTCTAAATGCAACCTATATGCTCTAGCTTTTTGTATACAAATTTGTATATAATACAAAATTTGTATTTTTTTAAACGATTTAAAATTTTATTTTTAATGTACATATTCTTTCAAGGAATCAGACAGTATTACGGGAAGTTATGCATTCGTACAAAAATCAATCTTGAGAATTTGATCAAACTTTATAATTACGATGGTGAAAACGAAAACATTGGCCTCACAAATGTTGTCTGCTTTGTTAATACTAGATTTATTTTTTTTAATATTCGCTGACACAAATGAATTTTTTTTTTCAAAAACAACACCTTTGATTTTTATCAAAAAATCATCTTTCTTAAGTTTAAAAAAAAACCGAAAAGACATTTTTGATTTTCTTAATTATATGAGTAATTTTATTATTAAGTACTTCTAATAAATAATTATATTATTCCAATCAAAACTATATAATATTTTCCCAATTTTTGAAACTTGAAATTTAGCGATTTTTAGATAAAATATATTTTTTTTTTCGCGTAGCATTAAATTTTTACATGTCCCGTTTTTTAAATTAAACATAACATATATGTACAATAATAAATACGACAAAATAAAAAAGTTTCAAGAATTTCATTTACAAAAATTGAAAAAGACGGTTCCCAAGATTTAAATATTTTTTTATCTTTATTTTAAACTATTTTGTAAAAAAATTACATCGCATTCTTTTTTTCATTCAAACTATTAAAGGAGTTGTATTAGCAGTTTAAATAATGAATTTATCTATAAAAATATTATGTTCTCATGGTATAAGGTATGGTACAAGCCAGTTGTGAGTTATATTTTCGACAAATTAGTTTAAACGTTTTTAAAAAAAAATATTAAAATAAATATTAATATTAAAATTTTCCTCTGGATAGCATGGAAGTAAGCAAATGTTCTTGATAGTTTCTAAGTGGAAATCAGAAGGGTTGCATTATATAGCTACGAGTATATCAACTTTTGTGAAATATTGTGCATTTTTTGGCGATAAAAGAATTTTTTTTAAGTAAATGCTCTCCGAAGACGAACCTTCACGAGAGTTCTTCAAACCAGTTAGACTATTAAAATTTATTAAAGTTATTAAATTTTTCAAAAGCATCAGAAATGTGAAGTTTGTGTACAGATCTACAAGGACTCGTTTTGTAATCTGCTTCATTATCTAACAAATCTACACACTCCCCTTTCTTTAAACTTTTAAACAATAAGAGTTTATTCAGAAAATTAACATTTTGGAAACTTGCTTTGAGTGATTTAGATGAAAATACAAATTTTGAAAATGTTCACTCTTTTTTTACAGATCCGACTCAATGTTTGCCGAAATGAGTTAGAGTACTTAATGAATTTTTTCCAAATGTATCGTTGCCGATTTTTTTAAAATCATCGGACCCAACCGTTTTTTTTTCAAATACAAACTGGTCCGTTTACCTCCTACTTAAGTTTGTTTAAAGAATGCTTGGTACAATATTAATTATTGAAATTATTTAACAAATGGTTTCACTTCAAAAACATTTACTTATGAGATTTTAAGTTTATCTTTTCGCGGACGTTATTCATGTTAAATAGATAAAGTTTTTCGGAAGTTACCGCGTTTATTTCCTTTAGAAATAATTATAATTTCTTTTTCCCGACGTTTCGAACAAGTTTCATTGTTCGTGGTCACGGGATATGGATAAGACTGACATTTGATAGGTGTAAAAGTTATTGTTTATTGGTAGAGTAAAGTGGGGTAATGTGGACCACTCGGCTAATATGGACCACCAGTTAGGAGCCGCTTGGTTGCTATTGTGCGTGACCTGCTGAAACTTAACTCAGTATAGTCAGGAGTTGCGCGTCACGAAGTTGTCCGAATTAAAAGAAAATCCAAGGCATTGATTTTTTTTTCGTAAGTGTTTCTACTTTTTTCTATAGTTTGTTCTCCTTTTATTTTTTGAATATAAGAAGTGAATATTTGTTTTAAGGTTTTTATTTATACAACTATTGCAAAGAGTCTCATTTTGTTGTAAAATTGCTTTTTTACCAAACATTATGTTGCGGGTAATATGGACCACGGGAGGAAAGGAGTATATGGACTAGTGGTCCACATTATCCGCCATTTCAATATAAGAAGTTTCGGGTCTGGATGAGAATGAATGATCGACCATTGATGATTTTGATATATGTGAATTGTTTGGCAAGGCATATATGTCAGAGTCCAAACTGGATAAATAGTCGTCAATGGATTGTAGATAAGGTGGTTCATATTAGCCTCTACTTTTTTTGTTACGTTTTAGAGTTACTTAATTTTTTGTTTTTTGTTATTTTTTTATTAAGTGAATTTATTTTTTTGTTGCTACTTTTTTAAATATCTTTGAAAAAACTTACACCGTTTGTGTTTTATTAAAAAAAATATGATTGGTGGTCCATATTACCCGACTTTATTCTACTCGCTCTTGTTCTAACACTACCAGTTCGTCAAATTTGTAATGGAAAGAGAAAAAGAAAACTCATTAGCATTCCTGGACGTTAGAATAATAAGCAAGCAAGATGGCTCCATCGGCCACCAGTGTTCAGAAAAGACACTCATACTGATAGATATCTGCATGCTATATCACATCACAAACCCAGCTAATTTCACATCTGTAGTGTCGGCTCTTGTTAACCGAGCTCAAAGAATTTGTGATTCTGAACACCTTCAGCAGGAGTTGGAGCATGTAGACTGTAGACATTACACTTCAGAATAATGGTTATAGCTCTAGGCAAAGATCGTGGAAACCAAAACCTGACATTGTTCCAAATTCTTCTTCTCCACAATTAGAACAAAGGGCATTTTTACCTTACATTAAAGGAATTACGGATGGAATTGGACGAATTTAAAGAAAATTTGATTTAAAGACCGTCTTCAAACCACAAACAAAAGTTCGTCAACTTCTGAGGTCACCGAAGGACAGAATTCCTCTTCAATAAACAATAAACAATAACTTTTACACCTATCAAGTAAGTCTCATCCCGTGACCATGAACAATTAAACTTGTTTGAAACGTCGGGAAAAAGAAATTATAATTATTTCTAAAGAAATTAATCGCACTAATTTCCGAAAATATAGTTTTCCATTTAACATTTACTCACTCTTCAAATGGTTGTCAAATTTTAATATTTTGTCAATTATTTCAATAGATAATAATTGACAAACTTATTTGGGATGCAGTTACTTTTGAAATTAATTATTTTTTTTTTTATTATTTTTTTGGTTCCTAATATTAAATTTTTCCAAAAGGTTCTTAAGCATTACTACAAACACCAATTTTTTTTTTAATTTTAAAGTTTTATAGTTAGTTTGTAGTAAGGCATATCTCTCCGGAGAGTGGAACAGATCTTTACATTAATTTGGAGAAAGTAAGATTACTGTGCTAGATATTTCTAAGGCATTTGATAGAGTTTGGCATCAGGCACTCTGATCGGAAATACGTGCGTTTGATGTCAATGAAATTCTTATTCTTTAGATTAGAAATTACCTTCTAGATCGTTCAATACAATATCTTGTATTGGACACTTTCAAGTTTGATCTTCACGAAATAAATGCTGGTATTCCCCAAGACTCCGTTTTGTCTCCGATTCTCTATCTCATTTTTATAAATGAGCTCTTGTCTCTTTACAGCATCAAATGGGGTGCAGCTCAAATTGCCTTTCAGAAAAAAATTAATTTATTCATTAAAAAGTTATAATTCTTAGAAACGTAAAAAGTCTTTTTCGACCATGGAATGGAAGACTAAAGCATTATATTGTACTGCCTAAATAACAAAATATATTGAGCTGAAACGCATACTATCATTGAACTTGCGTGGTTGGGGGATACTGAGATCAAGAATAAAGACCATTTATCAAGGACATACCTTTACAAAAATTTACTTTTAATCAAATTTAGCTTCGAAAAGAATAAATGAGCTAAAATGTTATGTCCACTTTCACAAATTGTATAGATACAACAAGCAAACAAATTTAAAAAGCTTGCATCATTAACACCCATATAAAGTTTGAACTTTTCTATAAGATTCTGAAACCACTATATACTATTTATGGGACAAAAGTGCTTTCAGAAGTTTCCGCAAAAATTTCTTTCATAATAAAATTGCATTAAAATCTGCATTTTGAAAATAAAAACTGAATTTGTAAAGTTGGTATAGCTGTACGCATTCAGTCCTGGTTTATATGTTTATTCTTGAAAAATATTGATAAAAACAACAGCCAAGGTATTTTTCAACAACATCACTTGAAGTTAATGTCGATGTTAATCACAAAGATGCGGCAGTTTGATATGTCCTAGCACTATAACCTCCCTATAGACAAAGGGTATTTTAGTTATTGATTTATACAAATTGGGTTTCAACTTCGAGTAAAGTCATCGCTAAGCTCGTCGAAATCACCCTGTAAAAAGGCATTATACTCATTTCTTTAAGAACATCAGCTTTTTGTGGTTGTGAATAAGCCAAGAAAGTTTGCACTTTTTGTCTCATAGCCTGTTAATCTATGCATTGGATCTAAAAAAACTTCCTTCTAATATCACTTCTCACTACTTTTTCTTCCGCTTATATGGCCTTCCTTAATTTGTTCTTCCTCACAACACCAGATAACCAGATCTAAACCCTGACCATTATTATTATTAAAAGAAAAAATAACTAACTATTAAAACATTCTTACCTAACCAGTAGTATAGTAATGAGCTGAAAATAGTTCCTCCATATTTTGTGGACAATTATCATCAACATAGAGCACCCGTCAGAATTTTTATAGTTCTGTGCAGTGCAAGTACCCCCTGCAGTTATTCCAAAAAAACATCATAACAAACATAAAATCATCTTCGTGTTCAGTCTTGAAAGTGTAGATTCTTCGAACCGATACAATATCATCTCTATACCCAAATAGGTCTTTGGCTCCCAGTTTGGATCATTGTCATGCTAATATAATTAGTTCACTACCGGTTTTTGCTCTCAAAAGTCAAGTCGTCATCTCTATACCTAACTATCTAACAACTTCCAACATTAAACGTCCGGAATGTGCTTTCACACACCGAAACCCCATCATCTAATAGTCCTAGAGGCAGTGGTCGTCTCAATTGAAACCCCTGCTGATTACCTCAGAAAAGGCGCATACTTAAAATAAATAACCAAGAACTTCGAACTATATCATCTTTTATCTGTGTCCCAGCATCTAAGCTAGCCCCATTTGGTTCGAAGCAGCCAAACATTAGCAACCAAACCAAGTCAATGCGTTCGTCGCCAGCCCATTAAACCTTCTAATATAAATTCAAAGGTTTTTTTTTTTGTGCTCAGATTCAGTGAATAAAAATTAAAAAACAAAAACAAGAACACGCTCTGTTCGTGGTGGTGGGAATTCGTTATCCATACATTCGAGGATACACGGATTTGTATGCGAGTCTAAGTCGAATCTTAACGCTAACACTACGCATTCGCGCAGTGAAGATTATCGTACGACTTCTAAAGTATTCGGTTAATAAAATCGACAGATCTAATCAAAACGGAATCATGTTGGCTGTCAATTAGTGTAGATTCTACTCGAGGTCGATTCTCTGGATTTCCATAGAGCCACATCCGTTTGTACACTGATAAAAAAAGTTTACTTTTGAACTCAAGAACTTTGAATCTTTTTCTTATAATTCGTTCGTGTATACTTACATACTCGTATAAAGACTTGATAATGGCACATTGTCTCCAATTTGGAGATTTGTAGATTTTACAAAAAAACATTGTTCTTATATTGAATTGTATACTTCTAGTAAGAAAAGTAAGACGATAGCCAGTATTGACAATTAAACTCCAGGTTTAAAATAGTCAGTAAGTTTATGTGACGTCTGCTAACTCAGACTGTGATGAAGTGACATCTGCTTTCTCTGATTATAGCTTTAACGTCCATTTTCTCCATCGGTAACTTAATGGCGTCTGCTATAAGGACTGTAATTTGGTGAAGCCTGCTATTAAGGTCAATAATTGAAGTGAAACATTGTAATTAAGTAAGCAGAATTAAATTAAAACGACCTATGTCCTTGTCCAGCTTGTGTCTTGACGATGTATAGTTGGGCAGAAAAAAGATGGTATTAAACCAGCTAGTAATACATCCTAAGATATTTAAATATCCATCACTAGACATGCCCACATAAACGCCCACTTTCAAGACGTTCTACTAACTTCTACAGGGTGCCTCTAATTCATCTAGCATAACTTGGGAGATTATTCCTGGGTATATTCTTAGAAAAAAATTGTTCTACAGTGAAGGTATAACTTAAATGTTAAATTATTTATAAGCAATTTGAGGAATGACTTAACTTGGTGTACCCTAACCCCTGTAAATGGAAATTGTCAACTTTGATCAAAATCTTGAGTTCGATTTTTTTTACGACCGCATTACTTGCCTTATAGTACCTATAAGTCGCCAATAAAAATAATGATAACGTTACGACAACTTTTATATTTAACAAATAGATATTATGTTTATACAGTCTCAGTGGATTACTTGCTGGTACTAACCGTAGCTTGAAGTTAAGGTTGTGGATTAAGGTGAAGAACAACATCGTTTAATGATGCGTAAGGTAAATGACCTATCGTTTCGTTAACAAGGGCTAAAGAAATTGACATTTTTATTTTTTTCTTTTCCATGTCTGTATAGGTTTATTGCTCCATTGACCAATAGTAACATGTCCTTAATGATTTGCATTTTTGCTAACTTCCGCACATACGAAATAAAAAAAACGCAACCAACTTCAAAGTTCAAGTAAAAAAAAACCACACACTATTGAAATCATTTAAAAAAACGTCAAAAAAAAAAATTTGAAAATTCAGACAAAATAAAATGCACGACTGGGTTGCACTTGCTCCTATGTAATAGACTAGGAATTTCAAAAACGGATGTTATTAAAGAAAACTGTTCATAAGGATAAAATAAATTGTTTAAATTCTTTTAGTAGTAAGAGATTAAAACAAAATACTATGCAAATATGAATTTATGCAAGAACAAAAATTATAAGTCGTTGTAGTGGTTCCTTAAAAAAATAAGCTTTTATGTACAAAATTTTCAAAACAATTTTAAGAAAAAATTTTGGTACGCCAACCTTAAGTTTTTATAATTGTACGAATAAGAGTCTAATTTCCCAAAAAAAAAAAAACCAAGCCGTTCTTGAGATATCGAATTTTTCAAAAAAAAAAGACTTTTTTTTTCTAAAAATTGAAAAAATATTTTTCTTAAGTTTTGAAATGCAATGTTTTTTAAACTTTTTAGGAGCTTCTTTATAAAAAATTTCATTAAATTCAAAATTCGAAAAAATCGTTCTATAGTAGGTACAGTCAGTAATATGTAGATTTCAAATTTTTTTTAATTTAATTATAGATCGTAAAAATTTATCAAAAGAAAAAAAAATTAGCTAAATTCTTGGAACCGTTTTCGAGAAAAATACGATTTTCAAAAACCATTTTTTAAAATTTGTATTGAAGGTATCTTTAGTTTTAGATAAAACTAAATTTTTTTTTCTCAAATCTTGTAGGTTATGTTAAGAAACTATTTTTTGTCAAGTTTGAAAAAAAATCGATATAGGGGTTTTCGAAATATTGAGTTTCCAAAAAGAAATTTTGAATTTTTTTTTTAAATCCAAAAAATTAAAAATTGAAAATTTGAAAATGTAATAATGTTCAAAATTTGGAGGAGCTTTAGCATAAAAAAAAATAATTTAAATCGGCTGTAGCGTTTTTGAGAAAATCGAAAACAAAAAAAATTTACCCAGGGGGGCTACCAAAAATAACAATTTTTTGGAAATTTTTTTTCAACCATTGAACCATTGTTTTAACCAAATGAATTTTTTCAAATTTTTTTTAAAAAAGTCTGTGTAACAGTTTTTGAGAAAAAAAATCTTTATAAAATTTCGAAAAACAAAATCGTATGGCAGGTACGTGTGGGGGGAAAAATTAAAATCCATATCTACCAAGTTTTAAGAAAATCGGCAGACAGAGAGAGATAGACAGAATTGCGAGACCCACTTTTCTGGCCTTCGCTATCATCGTGATGTCAATTTTGATCAAAATCTCGAGTTCGATTTTTTTTACGAATGCATAACTTGCCTTATAGTACCTATAAGTCGCAAGTAAAAATGATTTCTAAGCTTTAAGCCTCTGCATACGAAAATTCATAAAAAACCGTTATGTCTATAATGAGAAAGTCAGAATTAAAAAAATTTGTTTCTATGGTTGTTTCTCTCAGTAATGTCTTACTTTCAAAATTTTTTTATAAAATTTAAGATCGTAAAAATTAAACAAAACAAAAAAAATTTTTTCTAGATGCCGTTTTCGGAAACCATTTTTTAATATTTGTATGAGAGTACCCTTATTTTTAGATAAAATAACAATTTATTCTTTTTCTTCGTCTTGTAGATAGTATCAATAAGCTATTAGTTGTTAAATCTGAAACATATCAAGCAAATGGTTTTCGAAATTGAGTTCCGAAAAAAAAATTATAATTCTTATTGTTTAAATCCAAAAATATTTGTTTTTTTTTTTAAATTTACGAGTATATAGAAAAATACATATAAAAAAACGTAGCATAAGAAAATTGATCAAAATCAGTTGAATACTATTTTTAAGATAATTGAAAATTAAAAATGGTTCTATGGGAAGTATTTAGCTTTGATAACCATTTTTGGGATATTTTTTTAACTTTTACTAACTAAATTTTATTAAATTTTATTTTTTAAATGGAAGGTACAGTTTTGAGAAGAAAAAATATTTTATAAAATTTTGAATACAAAAATAAAATTGTGACAGGTATCAACTGTTAGTTTTGGTCTAACAAAAAATAAACAAATATATATATTTATTTATTTATTTGACTATAAGTACAAATCTTTCTTAGACTTACAAAACATTATGTTAACAGCTTAACTAAAAATGTACATCAAAACTATAAATAAAATCAAATTCAATATTTTATTCTTAAAAACATTTTTAGAGCATTCGAAATCTATTTCATTTGCATATTTATTAAACAGTTTACAGGCTCGTATTATTGGTTTATTAAAACCGTAATTAGTTAAATGATGTGGAATAGAGAAACTTAGGTTAACAATTGGTCTTAAACAACGCGTCGGAGTGTATAATTTAAACAGCAGTTTTAAAGGAGCACAATCAATGTGACCAGTTTTAACATCACGCACAAGGCATATCGAAAATTAAACTCTCTTAGATTCAAGACTATTTAAGTCAATCAAACACATCGAGCTTTATAATATATGCAGGCACAGGAGCGTTCCAATTTAGATTTCGAAACGAAAACCTAGTGAGTCGTTTTTGAATCCTTTCTATTCTACTTGAAACTAACGAAAATACACTTCAACCTGAAAGGACATTTAAAATCCTGAGAATTTCTCATTAAAAATCCGAGCATAGAATTGCCTTTCGATATAAAAAAATCTATGTGCATTCTAAAATCTAATTTTACATCAAATATAACTCCTAAGTCAAGCTCTCACAAGCTCATTGCTTGAAATTTGATAATTGAAAGGATAATCGTGAAAATGAAATAGCCATATCATACATATCAGACATATTATCTGCAAAGATTAAACATGATGAATAAGAAATGTGTAGAGGCAAATCATTTATAAATAACAAGAACAGAAGCGGCCCAAGATTTCTTGAAGAACCTAAGTGGTTTAAAATGTTCACAGAATTTTCAGCGCCAATTTTTACATATTGAACACGATTAGTCAGATATGTAGCTCTTCAACCAGTTTAGTAATTTACCATGAAATCCAAAAGACTCAAGCTTTTTAAGCAGTATTTTGTAATTGACTCTAGCGAAAAGTCTGTGAAAATTACATCTATCTGATTTGTTTTTTTTTAATAGAATTAACACAGAAATTTGTAAATAAAGTTAGATAAGTTGCTGTTGACTTACCACTGACAAGTCCGTGTTGAGAAGGTGATATATATTTTTTTTGCAGCTTCATACATCCTTTTCTTTACCAGAGATTCAAAAACTTTAGGAACTGTAATTTTGCAATAGGCCTATAATTTTCAACACTTTGTTTTGATTCCGATTTATGAATCGGAGTTATGTATGAACTCTTCCAGTAGTCAAAAAACCACACTGTTTTTCAAAGACATATTGAAAACAAACAAAAGAGGTTTCGACAAGTTTAATCTACAATTTTTTTTAAATAATGACGCATGCTTAAACTTTTTTTCAAACTACCCAATTCAGAAAGGACCTCGTCTCCAGCAAGAAAAATTTAAATGAGTAGCAAAAATATCAGGATATATTTCAGAATTATTTGAATTTAATTTGAATTTTAATTGGAAAGATGATGCAAAATTTAAATTTAAAATGCTACCAAACTTAAGGATAATAATCGACCAAGCCATTTAGATAGTTATTGAAGACAGACAGACAGAATTGCGAGACTCCGTTTTAGATCTAAATTTAAATCTCGAGTTGTATTTATTTCACGCAAAATATTAGATTTTTTTTTATTTTTGACTTTCACCATGAAAACTATTTAACAGATTTTTCGTCAAATCTTGTATGTAAAATCTTCTTGACAGACAAGAAATGCCAAGTTTGATCAAAATCTCGAGTTGATTTGTTTCCAAATGCAAAATTTGACCTTAGGTAATACTTACCTACATAGTATGTATATAGAGCTATATTAGAAATAAAAAGTCTATCAATATTTGAAAAACTAAATTTTCAAAAAAGTTAAATTTTAATTTTCTTTAAAAATCTAAAATCAAAAAAAATTGAAAAAATGTTTATATTATTAAACCGATAGAAAAAATTTGAAGTCCAATTTTTTTTATAAAATCACCTCCCATATTTAAAATTAAGTAAAAATGTGTTCTGGATTTTTCGTTCCTTGTTTTTTTTTTGGATAGTGCATATAATCAGCAATCGATCGTAATTATTACTGACCACAAATCCCAGTAAAAATAAATTTTTACTTGCGACTTATAGGTAAAATAAGGCAAGTTATGCATTCGGAAAAAAAAATCGAACTCGAGATTTTGATCAAAGTTGACATTACGATGATAGCGAAGATTAAAAAAGTGGGTCTCGCAATTATGTCTGTCTGTCTGTTCGATTGGAGCTAAACGGCTCGGCCGATTTTCTTCAAACTTGGTAGATATGGGTTTTAATTTTTTCCCCCCGGATATTTTTTGATTTGATTTTTTAAGACTAAAAATAACGGTACCTGCCATACGAATTTTTTTCGAAATTTTATAAACATTTTTTTTTTCTCAAAAACTATTCGACAAATTTTAAAAATGAAAATACAAAAAATTTTTATTTAATTAAGGCTAGGTATTTGTTGAAAAAAAATTTCAGAAAAATGGTTATTGAGGGTACCCCCCATGGAACCATTTTTTTGTTTTGATTTTTTCAAAAACGGTATAGCCGATTTTGATTATTTTGTTTTTGCTAAGGCTCCCCAAAAATCTGAATAGAATTATGTACTCAAATTTTCAAAAAATATTTTTTTGGATTTTAAAAAAAACTTCAATTTTTTTTTTTTAAAACTCAATATTTTGAAAACCCTTTGCTAGATGTTTTTCAAACTTGATAAATAAAAGTTCCTCAATATAATCTACAAGATGTGAGAAAAAAAATTTTATTTTACCTTAAAATAAAGGTTCCTACCATACAAATGCTAAAAAATTAAAAAAAGGTTTTCAAAAATCGTATTTTTCTCGAAAACGGCGCATAGAATTTTGATACAATTTTTTTTCTTTCAATTAATTTTTACGATCTTTAATTTAATAAAAAAAAAATTTGAAATTAAGATATTACAGCTTGTACCTACCATAGAACCATTTTTTCGAATTTTGAACTTCTCATTATCCACATAACGGATCTTAATGAAAATTTTTATAGAGAAGATTCTAAAAAGTCTAAAACACATTGCATTTCAAAACTTTAAAATAAATATTTTTTGAATTTTTGAAAAAAAATCAATTTTTTCTTTTTTTTTTTGAAAATTCGATATCTTAGAAACGGCTCAATATTTTTTGTTCGTATATTTTATTTTTATTCGAACAATAATAAAAACTTTAAATTGGCGTACCAAAATTTTTTCTTAAAAAGCTTTTAAAAAGTTTGTACACAAAAGCTTTTTTTAAGAAACCACTAAAACGACTTATAATTTTTGTTCTTGCATAAATTCATATTTGGATAGCAATATGTTTTTGTCTCTTATTACTAAAAGAATTTAAAAAATAATTTGATCCTTATGAACAGTTTTCTCTAGTAACATTCGATTTTAAAATTCCTAGTCTGTTACTTAAGAGCAAGTTCGTGCGACCCAGTCGTGCATTTTATTTCTATAGCATAACCTTAGCATTTCTTAAAAAGTATCCTTTATTTGGACCTTGGGTTTTATTTTGTATACAGGGTACAAGGTGCACCAAAAAGCTGTAACGAGTATAAACATACCTTTTTGGAAAGCCAAAAATCTCTTCCTTAGTTTTCATTTTAACTTCAGTTGCGTTTATAAATAGTTTTTAAAAAATTAATTTTCAAACTCGAAATTTTGAAAAAAAAATAAAAAAATTTCAAACTTAATTTTTTCAAAATTTTATATATGTAGATAATTAAGTATAATTTTTTTTTTTCAAAATTCAATGGCCCTTATTAACTTTCAATAAAAAACAGAAAATTGGATGCTGAAATGTAACTTAGTTTTTAAGAAATAAGAAAAAAATTGAAAGTACTTTTTTCCAAGTAAAACACTTTCTTGGTTTTCCCAAGTTTGATCTGCTTAGGTTAATTATTAAATTAGCGGATTATCCATTTTTTTATTTTTTATTTCATACCATCTGGTTTTTAGCAAATAATAAAAAAATAAACTGGATAAACTAGATTTCACCTTTTTTTATCGAGACATGTGTTCGATTTAACAGGCGGGGCATTGCAAGTCTTACCGTTGTTTTTAAATAATTTTTTTCCTGTCTTAGTTCATTTTTTTTTAAATTGTCATTTTTTTTTAAATGACTCCCTCCCATACAATTTTTTTCTACTCGTTATAGCTTTTTGGTGCACCTTATACTAATCACCCTGTATACATAATTCATTTTTTTTTTAAATTTATCGAAAACCATTTAGTTCTTATTTATGTAAAAAAATCTATTTCTTTTACAAATCAATGGTCAAGATCTTATAAGCTAGAGAACTTAGGGAACATTTCATAAACAGAATTTTTCACCTTTTAAATCAAAAGCCCTGCTCCAAAATAATTATAGATACCTTATAACAAATGGTGAGGGCATACAAATGAAGCTTCTACCAAAATTCACTTTTAGCGGATTTTCTTGAAAAAATATAAAATTAAAAATATTCTTACCGTAAATCAAGAATGTGATTCTGTTCCATTTTTCTCTCAGTGTAAAGCGTTCGATGCTACCAGTTACCACGCCAATGAGTAGGCGTCTAACGCA
The DNA here is from genome assembly GCA_911387755.1 of Chrysotoxum bicinctum. Lineage (NCBI taxonomy): Eukaryota > Metazoa > Arthropoda > Insecta > Diptera > Syrphidae > Chrysotoxum > Chrysotoxum bicinctum. The sequence continues at coordinate 41,384,496 of OU426990.1, forward strand.
CGTCATCATCGCTTCGCCTTGTTTTTGTTTTTTTTTTTAATTTTTTTTGGAAAATGCAACTGGATTTTTGTTTGCGGCCATTATTTTGCGTAACATTTGCGAAAGTTGACTTTGACTTGAGAAGTTTACGTGTACGCGCATCCGAAAAAAACCATAGCGTCATTATTTTGATAGGCGTTATAAGACTTTCCATCGAATTGAATTTTATACGGCAATCAATTTTAGCTTTTTGTTCGCAGCGTACAGCATCTTCAACAGTGATAGTTTTGAACATGTTGTTTCTTTTAATTTTTTTCGATTTAATTTTTCAAAGTGCGTCGCCTATATACACAGCTAGCTGAGGAGAAATTTTTAACTACCGAGATTTAATGTCAGCATTAAATTTGTTAATTTATCCTCGAGGAGAATTATAGCCGTTTTAGAGTGCGGGTACAGTCTGGTTTGAAGAGCCAGTCAGCCGTTCTCTGTGGTGTACTTATGGTCGTATCTATACAACAACTTGTGCCCGCTAGATGCCATTATATAGAACGTTATGGTATGTGATTGGTAATGGGTGCCTTATTAGCTGATTTGTTTTCTTTTTTTTATCTTATTTCCCTTAATGGTTATAGATCTTAAAGTTTTAATTAGAATGGGAGTGAAATGGAATATTATAGTAAACGGGTGGTTGACTATTTGGCTACCTGTTGAGTTTGGAATTTCGGGCAGTGCTGTGCAGTAATTAAGTGGCTTTTCAAGTTTATAGCAGGCAATAAGTTTGACTTGACAGTTAAGAAGATAGGAACCAAAGACATGTGTCTCCTCGGGAGCATAAAAGTAATTTTATAGAATTTTTGAAGGATACAGATTCAAGCTATTTGTGTGTAATGGTTGTTCATTAAATAGTATTTCAAGGCATGTGTTGAAATTGGTAGATCTAGGGACATTTATGGGCATTTTATGGATTTTTTAGAGGTAGTATTTGGAGAAAAACGGCATCTTAAACGATAATAAACTAACCGGGGTTCAAACCAGGTCCAGCTTTGAATTGTCATGTTGCTCAGATATCTTCAACTTCCGATGAGGAAATTGCATGTATTACCAAGATTCAGATTGTACCTACAAATATGTTCAAATTGAGGAAGGGATAAGATGCCTACGTTTGATTTGGATTGTGGCGAGTAGATCTTCAAAATTTACCGTAGACATCGGCTGACGAAAGCCTGTAACCTGCTCAAGCACTTCAATGTTTCACAGGCGTATACATAGCACCACATTACGTTGGATTCGAAGAATTTCAACTTGGTGTGTAGTGATATTTTACACAGGAAAGAGGATTCCAACTATACCCAGATAATTAAACAGCTTGACCTCTTCAATAATCCCCTGCCTTAGAATAATTTGCTGTTGAATGTTTTGGCCAGTGCACATTACTTTGGTTTAGTTGACGTTAATCCTTAAGCCAGCCACCTCTCCGATTACTTGCAGTGATTGACAAACTTGATTCTTGTCAAACTTGAGCTTGTCAAACGGTCTTCATTGTATTCCATGCCTCTCGTTTGAATCTAGCAGCCATCACATCCTCAATTGCCAGTAAAAACAGGACAGGTGACTCCTTGACGCACCTTAAGAATCGGCAAGCTGTCCCTTGCGCTAAATGAAACAGCTTGGGCTATTGTAAGACTCTTTGATGACATTTACTATTTTTATGGGGATACCCCTCAATCAAAGATTCCCAAATACATTCCCCATTAACCCGGTCATAATTCTTTTCGAAGTCAACAAACATGAGGTAAAGCGGTGTTTGATACTCCGATGGTTCCTCAGATATAATTCGCAAGGTGTTAATGTGATCGACACAACATCGAGCACTGCGAAAGCTTGCCTGGTGCCCTTTAAGCGTAGACTCTATCCTGGACTTGATTCTTTCGAGAATTATAGTAGTTGCCATCAACTTTGGGACACGGATAAAACGGTGATACCACAGTTTTTGGTCACTTTTTTTTTGTAACTCGACTGAAAGGCCATCTTTTTGATCACTGGGATATAGGTTGCAAAATACAAAAACTTGGATCAGGATCTGCTTTCAAGAACTCTGCAAGTATGCCATCAAGTCCACCTTCTTTATTAGCGTTAAGGTGAATTTATTTCTGCACTTGTTGGGGGACTGGTGTCGATACCTCTGAAAGATCTGCGTGCATTTGTAAGTTTAGGATCCAAATTTGCAATCTGGACATCGTTGAGCAGTGTTAAAAAGTGATACTGCCACTTTCACAGCTGATCTTCTATAGGTAGTCACCAATAAGTTGCCGTCCATATGGTATGCTATTTGAAATAGCGTTGTGGCCTTGTTCTTCTTAAAATCTTTTTAACTAAGTCTACGCCTTACCATTCTTTGGTGAAATTTTTCTTCCGAGCGGTTCACGATATCTCAATGTTGGAGTAACATGGAAATAGTTAGAGTCGACATCAAACTTGTTGTATAAGAGACTTGCCTTAATTATCACATGGTTGGAAACTGCCCGGTTATAATGTGGGCCCCTAGTCTTAGAAATCTTATGCTAGTTGGAAAACGCTTTCGGCAAACAAACGACTGCAAGCACAGCTATTCGGGTAAAAGTTTCCTCACAGTAAATTGATATTGAAATTGGCCACTCCACCATTCTGAACTTATAGGATCATTTCAAAGCAGGATCGATTCTAGACTCTCATATTCAATTTGATAAAACATTCAGAGAAACCTGGGAGCCATGGTATTCCTGGAAGAGGATTCAATCCTAGAAACATAGGCTCCATATATGAGATTTCTACTACAATGATCTTAGTCATCTAGCAAGTAGCCAGCTACAATTGGTTTAACGCTTAGGAATAACGTCTCGAAGATTCAATGTGGTATGACAATGGATAATGTGTCAGTTCTCATTCTAAACTCAACCTCATGGCTGCGACGAGACAAGACGACGGATTTGCTAGACTCGTGGTGGCCATGTTGCGATTTCTCGGGCTAGAAATACTAAATCTAAGTTTGGTATTAGAAACAACATACTTATTTACTCACTTAAGTTGAATTAAGAGTTCTGGAGTTCCGAGTGACCAGTGCCTCAACCAACAAGCCTCTTAAAACCAGCTCCATCTCAAAAAGCAAAACCAGTCTTAATTTAATGACTTAGAACTAAGTCGTTGAGGAGTTTGAAAAAAACAAAAACATAACCACAGACATGAAGAAGAACGTACGAACACCTCGACGGAAGATATGAAGAAACCCGCTTTCTTGGACTTGTACAATTCATAAGAGCAAATCTCGATATCTTCAAGTTCCATAGTAACCCTTCAATTTAAGTTGGATTTTTTTGACAAAATTGTGAGAGCATACACCCAGGTCATAGGGACGTCGAGTAGACTTTGACCATAGCATCAAGTTTTTCTTCTCCATGTTGCTTATTAATTAAACATAAGGTATTAAATTGAATTGCCGAAAAATTTGTGATTCACTGAGCACTTTCAGTTTTCATCTTAACATAAATTTGACCCTTGGTCCTAACGTTTTAACGGTTGATATTTTTGTCAATTTCAGTATTCTCTGTTATTTTTGTTATTGCGTTGAACCAATCCAAGCTTTCAGACCGACTTTCTCGTATCTTATTTGCAGACATACTTCGACAAGATAAGTATGGGAATTGGTTGGCAGTAATACAGAGACGCGGAACTCTGCGTGTAGCAAGTTCTTACCAATCATCAGCCACAGGAGAGACTCATATCGAATTCTTACCGCCAGAAATGAACTACGTCTATGACAAAAAGGCGAAAATTGGAGTAAGACCGGCAATGTAGCTTACAAAACAGAAGTGGCTAGGGCGTTGGAGCTCGGAAAGCATAGGACAAATTGCTGAACACGATCGAGAGTGAGTGGAGTGACCGGCAACACGCTTAAGAAATAGTACTACTTCACCCAGTTTCTCACTGGATACGGAAACTTCAATGGCGACCTACCTCTCGGTATGGGGACTCTCTAGAAGATGATGGTAACTATACCTTCTTCAGAGCAGATGAGAATTCTTCTGCTAAGCCTTGGCCGAAGAGAACATAGCCCAGAAGATGCTTCAGCTACCAATACTGGCAAATATTCTGTAGATCCACAGAACATATTCACAGATAAAAAAAACGTTAAGAAGCAAATTACCGGGAAACAAGGAAAATATGTCAAATCCGCTTAAGTAATGCACAGAGCGGTCTTAAGGGTGGGAGGTGGTATGTGGGTCAACTGAAAATAGGGGTCAGAGGACTTTCAGTGGCTTAACGCGAATCTGACATACAGAGATATTCAGAGAACCAACGCCAAGACTTTCTTATGGTGCATAAAGCATTTCTCTCATCAGATGTCACTTAAAGGAAAACTATCCTTAAATCTTTACTATCAAGTCTTTCACACATAAATTAACTGAAGGCTGCACTATTTCATAGACTTAGACCAATCGAAGTAGTCATGATAGTGATGGTATTGATCATCTTAACTCTAGTCGATTAAATTGAAGTTTATAAATGAATTGCTTGAGCTATTAAAATTCATAACTTCCAATGATTAGTATCTAATATTATCTCTTTTAAAATCGATACCAATCCCAGCTCCATTAAGCTCACCTCTTATTTCGGCTCCCATAACATTTTATTGATCTCTTATACCCTTTCTTGATTCCGGGTCATTGATACTGATTCAATTCAATCGCCTCCATCTTACAACCCAACGTCGATTCACCTCACAAGGTATCTCTAAGATAGAAGTTATGTGGGCGGATATAAAGCAGCTTTTTCAAATTTGTCCATACGGACAAAACAATGGGCCATCTTCTACTACAAATGCTTCCTCTAAAAAATCATCTAACAATCAAAACCATTACACTAGTTAAACTATAACTTCTTCAAAATCCAATCGAAACTCATAATTCAAAGCAACCATCAGGGCAGTCGCGCAGTGGTATACAGAAATGACCTTTGATATCCTTTAGTATACGCCTACACTCTTTTGTGATAACTTACGGATTACCAGAGTGTTTTGTGCATCGTCTTGGTCGTCGTGCAACATCCAAAATCTCAACCGGCCATCACGCTCAAGACTGCCCCGGTGCGCGTATACTCGACATCTGAAATATCGATATGCAAGCCTAAGGCAGTATAGATTTATATTGCATCTTTACTTAGACACATGAATTCGCCAAACCAATATCCACCCTCACTTATACTTTTTTTTAGGTTTGAGGAGTCTCAAAAAAAAAATACTTGCGATCGATATTCGATATCTTCGGAATGCGATCGGTGAATTTGGATTGTTTACGTTGTGTTTGCCCAAAAACTTCATCAATCTTTATCGAGGCATGTATTACATTCAATGCGGGGTCGACAATCGAAATCACAAGATTCACTATTTGAGAAAGCAAAGCTAAGGTAGCAGGAGGATTTCACCAAAAAACTTACTTACTAACTTGTTTAACCAGCTCACTATTCAAGAAGGATGGCTGAGACATTAGATATTTCCATACTCCATGATTTCAAGCACTTTGATTTTAGTCATCTAGACAAAGCACTCTAACGTCCTAGATAGGTTGGTCTTCAAACAGGACATTCGGTGTATCTTTTCACCTCACCTGTAAACCTCAAGCACTCTAATATCGCTGACGTTTATAGTCATTTCGATGTTCCATAATAAATTGTTACGGACCTCTCTACAACTGTCAAATTCCAACTGACAAGTTTAATTCTCAAAAAAATGGCCAGCAAATAAAATCGACCTGACACATAAAATGCACCCCATACCTGTAAAAAGTCTTGAAATTCAATTCATAGTAATAGAAAATTTATTGAACCGTTTAAAGGACACCTATGATCCCTATTATTATCGCATAAAAATCAACTAGTTTTCTGGTGAAATTTACCTTCACAAATCCATCTCCTCAATATCGTAGTACACATCCGTGTGTTGGAATCATGAAAATCTCTCTCGCTCTTCACGTGAGATACAATTGTTAATGGTTATTGTTATTATTTGGCGTTATTCGGCTAAAGGTCATGTGCAGCAAAAAGATCCTCCATAGCCAAGAGTCTTCCAGATGGCCTAGCTCCAGCTAGAGTCTATACAGATTTCACTCAACCAGCCAATCGTCCCGGGGGTGTTATCCACTATTCACAATGGATATCACGTATTTGAATCAGATCAATGCTTAATCGAATTCGATTGAAAGTCCAGAGCGTGTTTAAGATCGAAGATACTCCAAACCAAGCTTATAAACTCTGAGTGGGGCTTGTGGGAAGAGCAGCTTTTTTTGAAATTTATGTCAGCGCAAGGAGTTGTATCTACAGCCATGAAGATAATTACTGACGATTTCAAGAAGTTCAAAATAGCAACAGAGATGCCACGATGTGCATCCACTTAGCGATTTTCTTTCTTTCTTTGATTTTATTTTTTTCGTTACAAGTTGTTGGGCTTCTTTAAACTGCACCCATCAACGCCCTGGTAAGGCACCAAAAGAAAGGCAGACTTCCTCATTATAGCCGCATAGTTGTTGGCGTCACGTTGGTCGGTTGTATAGAGTAGTCCAGCCCGGCACGGAAGTGTCTCTGTCTGGGGCTATAAAATTGCATCCTTTGCTTCTTTGGTTGTCACAATCAGCGTGGTAAACACCTCCATCATGTCCAATGGTACAGTACCTACTAACCAAATAGCAAGGAATTTCCAAAGTGTATATAGTGTTGAATCAAACAAGAAGATACATCCGAACGTTTGGTGTTTGGAGAAAGACAAGTGCGACGCATTTTATCGATGCAATGCCAATGGCAATGGCTTGAGGTGGACGAGAAACGCATTTTGCGTCTGTCTGATTGAAGCATATATTCGCTACTTAATAAACCAATTAAAATTTTGTAATCGGTTGCGAACGTGAGAAGAGTGTTTTAATGCAACAAGAGTACCTACGTATAATGTTAATGTTATGAAACTATACAAGTTGTAGAGTTAATATAAGCTTGAAAGTAGTGAATAGTGTCATGTTTTTGTCAGGTTTTGACAAGTGTTATCTAATTTAAGTCTGCAACACATTACTCGTACGTTGTTCTAAGATCTCTTCATCTTGTAAATAGAAGAAAAATACTAGGTTCTGAACTATCTTACGTGCCATAGTAATGAAAAATGTCTCGGCGCGGCGATGGCTGTTTCCTCTTAGTCTATATTTTTGGGGCAAATGCTTTTCAAAACATAAAAAGTGGTGATGAATGTGACAAAACCCAAATATCTTTCGCGTAATGGAAGGTTATTAGGGCCTAGCACCCTATATTTCATGTTAAGTTGAGGCGGTAAGAAAAAAATATAATACGGTTTTAATTGTTTAAATTTCCTAATATTGAAAATAATTTTGATGTAAAATTTTTAAACCCAAAATGGGAAGAGCCATTAAAAGATATACGGGGATAATCTTATAATATAAAGGCGGAGGATTCTCAAAAATTACGGCATTTAAAATTCAATTTTAAAAAAATGTTTTTAAAAATATTATTTTTTTCAAAAATGGCACCTAGAATTTTTATAGAATTTGTTTCAGGGTTTGCAAAATTTTTAATGATCTATAAATCGATGAAAAAAAAAATTAAAATATGAAATTACCTACAGTACCTACCATAGAAACATTTTTTTGATTTTCTTATTATCAACAGAACGGATTTAAGTACAATGTTTTATTTTTGTATGTTTTAATGGTTCCAAAACCGGGAAAGTCTCCGAATGAAAAGAAATCTTATAGACCAACTAGCTGACCCGGCCACGCGTTGCTGTGGCTAAAGTTTTTGTTATATTACATTATAGTAAACAATCTAAGAGGAACAATAAGAGAACATCAGTCACGGAATCCACTATGCTTTTTCACACAGATGGTATTTGTAAAAAAATATGGTGATCTCCTTATTTGACTTTCTACTACTATAACCCTTTAGTACAATGAAATTATTTACGAACAAAGACGAAAATGTTGATGTTGGTATACGAATTCACTGGATTGAGATTTGAAGGGGAAGTACGTTGAACACAATTAATTAAAATGTTCTTACACTTGATATTAAGCATAAATCAGTAGGTACAAAATAAAAATTTATCAGATTTATTATTTCCATTTAATTTTTTAACAAATATAAGTATATTACAGTATAATACAGTAAATAACATGTGACGCTTAAACTCATGAATGAGGTAGGCATTATAATATGAATGCAATTTACACTTCAGTCTAAGTAACACGTGGCCGGCTATGCTAACACCAAAAATTTAAAAAGTGGAAATAATTGAATTATACGGTATTTCGTTCACTACAAAATAAATTTAATTAATTTTATAGCGTCAACAGCACGTGGTAATTATGCTGTTAAAATGTAGCTTATATGACACGTTCGTAGATTTACCATAGCAGCGCCATCTATTGATTACTTACTCAACCCAGTCGAAAGGTATCGACATCTGTTAGAATCATTTGGAGTTAACAGATAATTGTGACTGTCAAATAATAACAGACAAATAATTAGCAATAAATTAAAATTGCGACTATAATTTGAGATTTAAACTATCCTATCTCTCAAGTTGGATCGAACTGCACATGGTGTGCGAATTTTATTATAATCGGTTAAGTGGTTTAGGAGCCCATTGATGACAAACATTGTGACACGAGATTTATATATATTAAGATTTCCCTCTTGCAACTGAAGGTATTTGAGAAAATCTTATTAAAGCGACTGCTTCATATTATCGAAGAAAAGCGGCTTATTCCTGACCATCAATTTGGTTTCCGGAAAAGCCACTCAACAATTGATCAGGTGTACAGCATAACCAATGAAATTGAGAAATCACTAGAGGAAAAACATGTATGTTCAAGCGCATTTCTAGACGTCTCTCAAGCCTTTGACAAGGTCTGGCACGACGGTCTTAAGTTTAAACTGCGACATGTCTTTCCGGATCAAATATATTACATCCTTGAGTCGTACCTCGAAGATAGGTTATTTCGAGTTAAGCAAGGGAAGGAATATTCGGATTTTAAGGAAATCAATGCTGGTTCTCCCCAGGGAAGTGTTCTCGGTCCGATTCTGTTCGTACTATACACTAGCGATATTTCTCAAGAAGAAGATACCATAATAGGTACTTTTGCAGACGATACGGCTATACTTGCAATATCCGATTCAGTTTAATCTGCAACCAAGAAGCTCCAACGAGCTCTAGATAAAATTTCGGTATGGACTAAGAAATGGCGAATTGTTCTTAATGAGTCCAAATCAACACATGTTAATTTTACTTACAAAAAAATTACCAATCTGCCCACCTACATTAATTCGGTGCAAATACCATATGCTAATGAAGCAAAGTACCTAGGAATGACACTAGACGCTAAGCTTAAATGGAAAACTCACGTTAAAAAGAAACGAGATCAACTTGAAAATAAATTACGTGAAATGAATTGGCTTATTGGAAGATATTCCAAACTCAGCATCTACAATAAATTGCTTATCTATAAGCAAGTGATAAAACCAGTATGGACATACGGTATACAACTTTGGGGTTGTACTAAACCAAGCAATAGACAAATACTACAATCTTTTCAGAGCAAAGTTCTCAGAGAAATCGTTAATGCTCCGTGGTACATTAGGAACAGTGATTTACACAGAGACTTACGATTGTCAACTTTTGAAGATGAAATAGCAGTTTTCGCTGGGAAGCTACGAACTCACTTAAATAACCATAGCAATGGAATTATTCGACAAACAATTAATGAGACAAACCTTGTGCGCCGACTTCAAAGAACAAGACCGTTCGACCTAGCGCCATAAGGAGTATCCGCTTTCAAATGTGGTATCCGCAGGTCCTCTCAGTGGGGAGCTTCCTGCCAAACGAGATTATAGTATAATGAAATTAAAACTATTTGATAAGGTAACTTAGTTGTAGTCGCAAGAACAAAAGGGAGGTGTTTTTAGTGAGTAAAAATCTCACACTACTATGAGTACCGGGCTCATAGTGTCTATGAAGATTCTTCACCTACCCACGAAAAAAAAAAACAAAAAAAAAAAATGTTTTATGCAAAAGCTTCTAAAAAGCTTACCTAAAAGATATTGCATTACAATACGGATCTGGGTTTTCGGCACATCATAATATGGGATCTAATCTTTACCATCTACCTAATTGGCCAGAAATTGATAAAAAAGTCCACTAGTTTTGGAAATTGGTCAGCCGTAAAACATTCTATATCAAGGCTTACACTTTGGGAAGGCCACACGTGATTTTTGGCACTCCATTCGTGGGATGTTCGCAAAAATTATATACAATCCGAAAGATCACTGCATCCTTATAAAAGGTCAACTAATTTCTGTAATTGGTCATTAGTCTTGGCACCTCATTTGTGGGATATTCGCAAAATATTTGTATAGCAACTGAAAGGTTACTAAATCAGCGTCAGTTAGTTTGAGTAAAAAAAATCTATAGCTGATCAATTACCGAAGCTAGCTGACCTTTTATATTGGCTTACAGATAGCTTTGAGGTGGTATACATACATCCCACAAATGGTCTGCCAAAAATCACGCGTTACCATACTAAAGTCTTAGCCTTGATTACACCTTTTTTATGGCTGACCAATTTCTAAAACTAGTTGACCTTGTTTCGCCAGTTACTGACAAATAAGATGAAATACATTTTTTACGAATGTCCCATACCTATATGGGGTGACTTTTTTACGAATATCCCATGTATGGGGTGTCAAGATCCCAGAGCTTAACAAATTCTAAAAAAAGTACTTATATGTATCTACTTATAAATTGGCATACGGTATTCTAAAAGACTTTTTAAAACTTTGGCGGTTTTCGAAAGCTAAATTTGCGTCAAAAATGCAATTGCAAGATGTTCTTAAGCGAAAACTATAAAAACTCATCTGTTCGAAAACCCAAAGCGAAATTTGGTAGATATACAAAAGCATTACACTCGATAACTCAGTTTGCTGTTCGATAACATCATTTCCATTAAAAAAATCAAGTTGACAAAAAAATTTTGTTAAGCCAGATAGCGTGTTCGTAAACGTCAAATGTATTTGCAAGAAATTATATTGATGATCATCAAACTAATTTTATGCACGAAAGTTGATTGTAAATTTGACGATAACAATATCTGCATCGAATAATGTCCATTTCACACTTTTCTCTAAAAATTTGATAGAACTTATAACCCCATATTTTCTGCCTTTTTTGGCCTTTATAAGCTAATGCACAGTTTTTTGTGTGGAAGTCTTCAAGTACCAAGTATTGTGGGACTTCTACCACACAAAAACCACCCATCGCCATCGTGATCAAAACCTATCTATAAAAGATCGACAAAAATATCTTTCTTAATTTAAAATCTCATGGAGGGGTTTTAAGTTTAAACTTTAATTTTTAAATTGATTCGTTCTTTCTGTTTATAAATTTTCAATTTTTTGTTTTGAAACAAAATATTGAAATCAACTGACAAATGTCACAGTTTTCCACGTTGCCTTAAACTTTTTCCTGATGGTTGTACATTGAGAAATGAAAATCATAGCGTGGAAAAAGTTGTGGAACATATTTGTTTTTTCAATCCACATTTTAGTACTCACCTCTCGTTGCGGATTTCATGCCAGTGAACCAGCAGTCACTTTTATATGAAATTTTCATTTTCACCTGAACTGAGTACTAGGCTTAAGGATAAAATATACTTTATAAATAACTAAAACAACACATTTAGCAGTTGGAGCTAAGCACAGCATGCCATGAGTTTTAAGCAAAAATTAGTTTATGCAAGAACAAAATTATAATTCGTCGTAGTGGTTTCTTAAAAGAATAAGTTTTTATACAAAATTTTTACAACATTCTTAAGAAAAAAAATTTAGAACGCCAATTTAAAGTGTTTATTAATATACGAAAGTATATTATTTAAATTAAATCTACAAAAAAAAAATATTGATCCGTTTTTGAGATATCGAATTTTCCAAAAAAAAAATAGTTTATTTTTCAAAATTCAAAAAAATATTTTTTTTTTAAAGTTTTGAGATGCAATGTTTCTTAAACTTTTTAGAAGCCTGTCTATAAAAAATTTCATTAAAATCCGTTTTGCCGATAATAAGAAATTCAAAATTCGAAAAAATCGTTCTAAGATAGATACAGTCAGTAATTTCTAGATTTCAAAATTTTATTAAATTATAGCTCGTAGAAATTAATCAAAAGAAAAACAATTTTAGCAAAATTCTCGGAACCGTTTTCGATAAAAATACGATTTTCGAAAACCATTTTATAACATTACTATGGAAGGTACCATTATTTTTAGGTAAAATAATTTTTTTTTCTCATATCTTGTAAATTATATTAAGGAAATTTTATTTTTTTTTATTTTTTTTTTTTTATAATCAACTCACGCTCAAGGGAATATGATTTGATTACCCTTTAAATGTTTTTTAACACAGCGCGGGCGTGAAGTTACGGAAGAGAAAGAAGGATAGGAAAGATATGTGGCACGATGTTCTGAGACTGAAGGTGTTTGTCTCAGATTTTTTTGTATCTCCAGGGATGGCGGCTGAACTAAAGCGGAGAATTGCCGTGTCTGTTGGGCATACTAGTTTAACTCAATCACATGTTGTTAGTGTTATGCCTAAACAACATGTACTGAGTAAACCAGCAACCCATTGATGACAATTTTTAGAAGGTTTTAATGGAATTAAAGACGACATAGACGACACGGCAGGGATCGAACCTGTGATACTGAGGTTGACAGGCGAGCACACAACCATTGCACCACGGCCACCCCCAATCGCAAGGAAATTTTATTTGTCAAGTTTTAAAAAAATCTAGCATAGGGTTTTCGAAATATTGAGTTTTCAAAAAAAAAAATTGAAATATTTTTTTAAAAATCCAAAAAATTATTTTTTGAAATTTTGAATTCACAATAATATTCAAACTATTGGGGACCTTTGGCACAAAAAAAAATGATCAAAATCCGTTGTACTGTTTTTGAGAAAATCAAAAACAAAAAAAATGGTTCCAAGGGGGTACCAAAAATAACAATTTTTTGGAAAACTTTTTTCAACCATCAGCTAGCTTTAACTCAATTAAAGTTTTTGATTTTTTTTAAGAATCTGTGGGACAGTTATTGAGAAAAAAAATATTTATAAAATTTGGAAAAAAAATCGTATGAAAATAGGCCGAACCGTTTAGCTGTAGTCGAACAGACAGACAGAATTGCGAGACCCACTTTTTTAGTCTTCGCTATCATCGTAATGTCAACTTTGATCAAAATCTCGAGTTCGATTTTTTTTCCGAATGCATAACTTGCCTTATAGTACCTATAAGTTAAAGTGAGGCAACCCTTAGTTGGGGCACATTTTTGGAATCAACATAATAAAGTGTTTTTCAATAAGTGCGGGTAGATATTGAAATAATATTGATCCACACAGGCCTATTCCAGACATTTATTTGAATGGAGTAGTGCTTCCCAAGTGTGAAAAGTTTAAATATCTGGGGTCTATGATAAATAACGAAGCTACTTGTGATGACGATATCAATCATCGCGTAAGCGTAGGGTGGATGAAGTGGCGGGAAAATTCTGCTATCTTCTGTGACCGAAAAATGCCCCCTAAGCTGAAAGGAAAGCTCTACACTTCAATTGTGCGTCCAGCACTCACATACGGTTCACAATGTTGGACAATGTACAAAAAGTATGAGAGTAAGCTAACGGCAGCTGAGATGAAGATGCTTCGTATGACAGCAGGAGTTACAAAGCTTGATCGAATTAGAAGTACGAAGATCCGAGGAAGCCTTCATGTTAAGAATACCAAGTTCAAGTTCAAAAGGATTTTATTTCATATAAGCTATATACATAATTTGTAGATCTTCCATTTTATAACATGGCCTACGCCGTCTGTCAGTTGGCAAATAGTGCTTAATTCTTTAATACAAAAATTTAATTAAATTGAATAATTTGACAAAGTTTTTTTTTTTGATTATTTTAAAAGAGTTCTTCCAATATTCGTTTTCTATAAGACAGTGCTAGTTTTAAGTAATTATATAAACACATCCAACCCATCTCACCGTTTAAGATATTGATAGTTTCAGCCTCATTTAAATAATTTTTCCCAAGCGTACTCCTTCTGGTTTCCGTAAATATTGGACAACTTCCCATAAAATGCAGTACGTCCTCCCTTTCTCTCAAGTTACATAGCCCACACATTTCTTCGAAGTCACTCCTATGAGGAACATAATTCAGAGGAAGTATCTCGCCTCGTGCTTTTAAAACCAGTGACATGAGTTCAGTTGGATACTCCACTCTGAAATAGTTGTTTGTTGCTAGGTTGTGATTGAGTGATGCATATATACTCCTATGGACTGAGGTTCTGGCTTTCCAAATGTAGTGCTCTCTTTTTTTTCATCCAGTAAACTAATAAGGCCATAGATTTCACTTTTCCACATATCCATTTCATCGCTTTGAAGTGAGAGTGAATGTCCACAGTACTCAGCTAAATCTCTCCAGGAATCGAACCATGATGTTTTTTTCCGAATCACCAGCATTGTGATTTTCTTAGGTAGTCTTCTATCGTCCATCTTGATGGTGTTAAGAACATAATCAACCTGCATTTTAAGTGTTGAGATGAATAAGGGGGGAAGACCCGTCTCAAGCATCAGTAAGTGGTTTGCAGTACTGTTAGGTAACTTAAGAGTCCGTTTTAAGAAATAGCGTAGGAGCTGTTCCACTTCGTCAAACTCCTTGTGGCCCCAAACTTGGGCTGCATAGCAAATTATTGCTTTGGCTGTGGCTTGAAAAATGCGATACTTTGACTCATACCCCACGTCCTTGCATAGCATCACAGTGTTCCATGTCGCATTGAGTGCATTTTTGAACTTAGCTAGTTTATCTGAAATATGTGTCCTCCAGTTGAGATTTCTACATAACCTTGCACCAAGGTAGTTATATTCTTTGACGACTTCAATGACTTGATCTCCGAATTTCCATTTTTCACTGCGACAGTTACGTCCACCTCCGTTGCGAAAAATCATCACTTTGGATTTATCTAGGTTCACCTGGAGCCTCCATTTGTTGCAGTACTCAGATAATCTGTTGATCATTAGTTGGAGACTTCCAGGCGACTCTGCCAGCACCACGATGTCATCGGCGAACATGAGAGTTTTGACTAAGAGATCAGCTGAAATTCGCGCTCCACCTTGAAGTATCTCTTCTATGTCGTCTATAAATAGAGCAAAAAGAAGAGGACTCAAATAATTACAGCCTTGCCTCAATCCTATTTCAACCTCGAACTTTTCGGACTTTGTGCTTCCAAAGACAACTGCAGAAGTTGTTGAATCATACAAAATTTCCAAAGCATTAACGAATTTTGTCGAGACACCTTTGTTGAGTAGCTTGAGAATAAGAGCTTTCCTATCTATCGTGTCAAAAGCAGATTTAAAATCAATGAAGAAGGCATATAGCTTTTTTTTAGTCTAACATATATGTCAGCTATATTGGTAAGCGTATAGATTTGGTCGATTGTTGAGTAGTTCTTTCGAAAACCAGCTTGTGCTTCGCTCAATAAGTTATTGTTTTGGACCCAGTTGTAAAGCCTTTTGTAAAGAAGTTTTGAAAAGATTTTCATCGATGAATTAAGTAGCGATATCCCTCTATAGTTTGCCGGGTCTCCTTTATCCCCTTTTTTAAAGATTGGGCAGAGTATTGCTTCTTTAAAATAGCTTGGTACACAAGCTGAATTATATGCTTGGTTTAAGGCTTTTGTAAAGGAATCTATGTAAAGATCAGTACTAAATTTATAGAACTCTTGTGGTATACCATTTGGTCCCGGAGACTTGTCGCTTTGGAGTTCGCTCAATTCTAATTGGACCTCTGTACAAGAGAAAGGTGCATCCAACTCGTCATTCTGGTAAAAAGGTATGGCAAATTGATATGTTGATGAAAAATTATCCCTCGCCAGCTTTTGGAAATGATCTGCTAAGTCCTTGGCTCCGATCGATGCAGTAGATTGTTTGTTTGGTTTTTTGTTTATAACTCTAACGGTTTTCCAGAACTCTGTTGCATTTCTGCATCCTGCAAGATCATTCGCAATATTTCTTAAGTAAGTCTGGCGCTTATACCTTAATACTTCTTTATATTGCTTATTTACTGCAAGATATTGCTCTTTAAAATATAAATTATCTGGAAAACTTCTCAGCAAATTTAGCCAGGCAAAAGACTTCTCACGTGCTTTTAAACAATCTTTATCAAACCATTTTTGGTAAAACCGAGAAGTGCTGTTACTCTTTAGTTGGCACTGTCGTGGTATAGATTCCTTGATAATTTCATCCAGCTGAGATAAATTAAGAAGAGATTGTGCATGTGATGCGGATCGTAGAAGAATAGCGTTGTTCAAAGAATTTGCATAACTATCAGCAAAAGCATTTTTCCATTTATATTTAGCTGTTTGTACCAGCTCTTCTTCTCGTCTCAGGTTGCTATTTAAGGTAATTGAGACTTGTATTGGCAAATGATCAGAATGTATTTGTGTTAAAACTTCAAAATCATCTACCACAGAAGCCCAATCTTCCGACACCATAGCATAATCAATCACCGAATTTCCTTGTGGACCTATAAAAGTGAAGTCACCCAGTTTGTCTCCGTCGGTGGATCCATTACAAATCAAATAAAATGATTGAAAATCGAAGCATATACACTTTACAAAAAAAAAAAACAAAATTTTTATCAACTATAAAGCTGTATCGCCAATACTGAAAAATACCTTGAAACGCTTTTGAATAAATGTTAAAATGGAAAGACCACATCAAAAAGAAAAGCGAAGAACTGAACTTAAGTCACAGAGAAATATCCTGGTTACTAGGACAGAACTCTGTCCAGAAAAAAATTATTTTACAGTTATATAAGCAAGTACTGAAACCCGTTTTGACGTATGGTATTCAACAATCCAAAAATTCCAAAACAAAGTCCTTCGTGGAATAATGAATGCTCCTGGGATCATAAGAAATAGTGATCCACATTGTGACCTTAAAATATAAATGGTCACAGGAGTGGTTAAAAAAAAACGCTGTATCATACAATCAGCGACTGCGAAGTTATACTAGAGAGATAATGTTCTGAGGCTATTTAACTACAAAGATGGTCGGGCTCTGGTGTCATATCCCGGTATCATTTGCTATTGAAATACAAAATAAAAATTATGTCATGAATTTTGAAAACTAAGATCTTAGAAATGAATCCAATCCATTTTCTATTATTTTCTAATTTTTTCTTCAATGACAGATTCGATAAAGAAAACGTTGATCGTAAAACTGTTGGCGCCGTTTTTCTACTGCTTTTGTGATAAAATGCAAATATTTTTGTTCAGCTCTTCTTGTTTACCAAAAGAATTTTAAGAAACCCTTCTTAGTCTAATGGAGTATCACAGATATCTAGGACACCTGGACACCTACACGTCAAGCTCATTGAGTTCAAAATTGAATTAAGTTGAATTAAGCTCAGGGCCGATTGGTACAGTTTATTTCTCCAAACGACCAGTCTATTTAACGTCCCACAAAATCCGTTAAGCCAAAATTATAATATTTTTTCCTATTAGGCTTGTGTTTTCTGATTTTATTTCACATGGACTGCACATCAGAAAAACCCACAAACACAAATTGTTATTATTATCGTTTGCGAACTTAACAACAAATCCCATGCAAAACCTAGCTGAGCACCTTCCGGCCTATTGCTTCAACCAACCAATATAGCAATTTACCTCAAATCTTAAGCCTGTCCGCCCAAAAAGCACAAACTTACAATCATTTGGCTCACATGGTTCACAACTTGAGGGCGGCGCGGCGGGAATAGAGATGAAGACAATGATGATGACCGCACGGAACTGACCAAATATGAAATCAAATCAAAAATCGTTTGACTGGAAATGCACTCATTTGCTGACCCTGAACGGCGATCTCTCCCACATGCTGAATCAATGTTTCTGCACAAAAATAATCCAGATTGTGAGGCTGCTTAGATTGTGGGTCCATTTACCCACATGGAATAAAACTGTATAGCTCTGCGGTCACCCGCACAACCAATCTATATAGTCGAAGTAGCCTCCGGGCCACCGTTACATCGAGTTAATATTAGAAATAGCAAACGCGAGTATCATGAACTATACAGCAGGATGATACCGCTCAGCGAAGAAGAGACAATGGTTCCTTTTCTTTTATCCATCCCGGAGGGGTGGGTTCTATGGAAGAGGATTCTCGTGGAAGAGGTTATGTGCGCCCATGTAAGTACGTGCATGCAAACGGATATATTGGTGTAGTTGAACATTGTTTTTCCGTTCGTCCGCATGGTCGTCGTCGTCGTCGTCCAGTCATGGTCGTCGTCTTGAGATTTGACCTGCTTCGAGATCAACTTGTGCATAAATTGCACAGCGGACCGCGGAAATTGGATTCAAAGAAATTAACCTCTATGTCTGCATTGCTGCATCGCACCGCACCGTCCCGCTCCAACTCCGAACAATGTTGTCTAGCGCAAGGAGCGCGCAGCGCAGTCCAAGCTCCAAAGAGAGGCTATAATTTTTCATTTTGTGGTCGACACTCGACATAGGGGAACAACGCCTCCCGCGTCGTCGTTCTCCTTAGTGCGCCCGATCACTGAAAAAACATTCGATAATAATTGTGTGTGCGATATGCGCTGATGTTCTCCAATGTTTCAACTACAAAAAGGTGGTTTTGCTAAAGAGTGCTTTTGCTCTTTGAGTTCGATGGATTTTCGTTATTTTTTTTTGTCGGTTTAAGATGAAAATTGAAACTCCTCTTTCAGATTTTCTGACTGTGTGGGAACTATGGCGTAAGGATCTAAAAGTGTAGATTAGCCGGTGCATTCGAGTATACTTGTGCGGTCTTGAATGGTGCACCTCTTTCTAGGATAGATACATTTTGGGAAACATAATCTTTGTGGTTCAATAGTGCCTGCTGACTGGCATGACGAGTTTTCACACTGAGGGTTGTATTGATATGGTTTGAAATGTGCATTGGGTATGTTCGATGCACAACAACAAAGCTTAAGGAATTCATATAAAATCGATGCCTTGGAATTTAAATTTAGTGCAAACATTTTAAACTCGATTTCATTAGATTCATATAGGCTATGGTTAGATTGGTGCTATGTAATTAATGTTAACATGTATGTATGTAGGTAACTGTATAAATATAGCTAATGAGTTTACAGCTGGGAATTTGTTAGGAGTAATTGGTTCGCAAATTTTAGAGGTTAAATGGATATTATTCGACGAAAATTTTTATAATAAAAATTATAAATCGTTTTAGCGGTTTTTTAAAAATAAATAATATTTTATGTAGAAAATTTGTAAAGTTCAATTCAATTCAATTATTCAAAAAGAGACTTATTTACATAAAATATGTGCACATTTTAATCTGATTTATCTTAAAGACATGCATAAAATCCGTTTGCCAAGAACTATCAATTCAAGAACTTTTACATGGTACGAGTTTTAATATTAGATATTATTCTTCTTTTATTTCAAATTAACTTTATTAATATTATTAAAGAGTTAGCATAGGTTTCACTTTATTGATATTATTTTAAACAAATAAATTTGGTGGTGCAACAGCTCGAAGAGAACCAGGACCTAGTGTCTTACAACTCTCAACCATTCGTGTGTGTGCGTGTTACCAGGAATAGAGGGGACCTACAATTTTCTGCCGTTTTCGAACGGCTAATGAGCAGCACTTTTCATGACAAGAGATACTCCTGGAAGATTTGCCAATTCCTCGCAAGAGGCAGTACACCCCTGGAAAAAAAACTTTTTGCAGCGGCTGATAATCGAAGGGGTACTTTCATTTTAGTTTTGCAATAGTAATTCGATTGATTTGATTTCAAAAGCCTTCATCAACTTTACTTCTTCGATAAATTAGTACATTTAAAAAAAAACTGTCGATAGTTTCCCCATCGGGTCCATTTAGAGCATTTTTCACTTCTTCGGCTATAATAAATGGGTTTTCCAAAGCAACTCCATCTGATGTCTAGGCATACTCCTATGAATTGTACAGAATCATCTCGCTGTTCCAGCATTAGTATTATTATTATTATAAAACTTTATAGATTCAAAACAGCTAAATTTAGTTCATCTTACATAGATTTTTTGACAAAAATCCAATGCGAACTATACCGAACCGAGATTGATATTCTTAATCACTGGGTGATATGCATAAAACGGAAGTATTTACTACAAGTAAAAGATAATAGTAAATACTATAACTTAAAGCAAATGGTTAAATTTAAAGTATTTACTTCATTCCATATGCATAAAGTTTAGTACTTACTAACTGGCAAATACTTTCAGTATATACTAAATTCATCCAAGTAAATACTAGAATTCACCGGAAATTGATAGTAAATACTTTTTTTTCTTATCGGGTTAGTAAGCAAATAGTTTTTTGCCAGATTAACTGTTGGGGTCAACCCCTGCTGGTTTACTTTGTAGAAGTCCAAAATATGAAAAAAGGACACACTCGTTTAAATCGTTACAATTTTTTATTTCGATGCGTCTTACCTCGACGATAGTTAATTCCAGAAGAAGGATACAATTTCATACAATATGGCTAAGTGGGTACTTCTACTTAAAAAGGGTTACAAACAACGACCTCTGATAGTCGAATTACAAAATAAAGCTTAAGACATTCTTTAGGATACAAACACAATGCTGAAAGAGTTAAATCTATTACATTTGACTTGAACATTAACAGCCTTATTTACTAACTCGTTTTAGCGACGGAGTAGAGTTACTTCGACTTTACAACGGCTCTAAACCTGAAAACCTTATTTATAATGAAAATTCACGAGGAATAGCGGTTTAATAAGCTAAAACTGGTTCATAGGAGGTTTAAGGCCGTTTTAGTATCTAAATGTCATTTTGAGATGACATCTTGTGAAATTTACAAAAAGCAGTGTAAGCAATTTTTTTTTCGTTTCTTACTAAGACAAAAAGGATAGATATTTTGCAATAATAAATTATTTATATTTTTCAAACGCTCTAACAGTTGTACGGTATTGGGAACGCAATGTGGTTTGGTTGTACTAGGGTTGCCAGATTTTTTTTGCCCTCGGCGGGACATGTGTCTTAAATAATGAAAAATCCCGGGATTTCATCATATTGCCCGGGACAAAATAAATAAAATGTACGACTGGGTCGCACAAACTTGCTGTTACGTAAAAGACTAAGAATTTTAAAAATGAATGTTATTAGAAAAAAATTAATTTTCTAAATGACTAAAACAACTCCTGAAATAAGCTCCAACTAGCTTAACACAAATATTGATCAATGCAAGAACAAAATTATATTTCGTTGTAGCAGTTTCTTCAAAATATGAGCTTTTATATACAAAATTTTTAAATCATTTTTAAGATGAAATATTGGTACGTCAATTTGAAGTTTTTGATTTTGTTCGAATAAAAATTAATTTGAGGTATCGAATTTTCAAAAAAAAAAAAATGATTTTTTTCAAAATTTAAAAAAATATTTTTTTTAGAGTTTTGAAATGCAATGTTTTTTAAACTTTTTAGAAGCTTCTCTTTACAAAAATTTATTGAAATCCGTTATTCCAAAAGTGAGAAATTCAAAAGTCGAATAAATCGTTCTGTGGTAGGTACAGTCAGTATTAACTTGATTTAAATTTTTTTTTATTAAATTATAGAATTCTTATATAAATTATAGAATTTGAATACACAATAATGTTTAAACTGCTGGGGAGCTTTAACATAAAAAAGTCATCAAAATCGGTCGTACCATTACCATTAACCATTACCTAGATTTTACTAAATGAAATTTGAGAAAAAAAATATTTAGAAAATTTTGAAAAAAATAGTATGCCAGCTACCGTTATTTTTGGTATTTTAAAAAAAGAAAAAACAAGCAAGTTTAAAGAAAATCAGCCGAGTCGTTTAGGCTGTAGTCGAACAGACAGACAGACAGAATTATGAGACCCACTTTTTCGTCTTCGCTATCATCGTAATGTCCACTTTGATCGAGTTCAATTTTTTACGAGTGCATAACTTGCCTTAAGGTGTGTCCACACCAAAGAAACATTTCAGGAAACATTGTTTAAAAAACGTTTCTGAAATGTTTCCCATTTGTTTAAAAAACATTTCAGAAACATGGCAGAAACATTTCAGAAATGTTTCTGATTTGATTTTTTGGTGTGGACGCTTTGCGAAACATTTCTGAAATGTTTCTTTGTTTCCCATTGTTTCCAGATTGAGTAGTCTGTAATTTTTTTCTCGCCTGTGTTGCACTTTAAGCGCATGAATTTTTTTTTCTACTTCATCTTTATCAAGATTTATATTTGCACAAATTTCAGATGTATGTAGCATAGTCTTTTTTGATTTAATTTTTAAAATTTTCGGCAAGTGTATCCCACAAAACTTTTTTTATTTCATACATATTTATCAATTGGATAACATTCTCGTTGCTCCACACTTTTCGCGATATTTTATATTTATATTAATAACCACTCACGCACTTTCTACCTATGTAAATGCTTGGGAAACAAATAAAGTTTCCCATTCGGAATGGGAAACAGAAAAACATTTCATAAACATTTCAGAAATGTTTCGCGAGCGTCCAGACCAAAAAAACATTTTTGAAACATTTAAGAAACATTTCAGAAATGTTTCTCTGTTTCTGTAATGTTTTTTAAATGTTTCTGAAATGTTTCTTAAATGTTTCTGAAATGTTTCAAAAATGTTTCTTTGGTCTGGACACACCTTTATAGTACCTATAAGTCGCAAGTAAAAATCATATATAATGCGTGTAAATCAAAATAAATAAATTCTTTTAGTAATTTAATTAAAATGACTTTTTTGTCATTTATCATTTGCAAATATTTTTCTTTTGTCAATTTTAATGCCAGATGTCAGTTTACAAAAATAATTTTTTCGTTAAGTTAGGTTTGTTTGATTGAAAATTTTTTAAAAGTAATTTCTTAAGGTTAAATCGCAATGTAAGATATTTAGGTACATTAGGCATTATTTTTTGAGTATGAGTCCCAACCCGGGAAAAAAGCTGTCCCGGCGGGACAGATGAATTTATGTCTAAAATCCGGGATGTCCCGGGTAAACCGGGACGTCTGGCAACGCTAGTTGGTACATTCATTTATTGGATTTGAACTTTATACAATCCAATTTTAAATGTATCCAATTTCCAATATGCATACAATAATAATAAAATGAATAATAATGGGAATCAGCTGGGGTTTGATTTAGGTGTATAATAACCAGAGTTTTAGATTTGTCACTTTTTTCCCAGTATATTCCCAGTATATTTGACATAAGGAAGGCGTAGCTAATACGGCTAAGAATATATATATTATAAAAGACCAAATTATATGTTTAAACAATAAACTTTATTTATTCAATAGACAAGACCAGGAAAGGTGCTCGTGCTATGAATCTCATATCAAAAGTTTTAACAGATTAGGTAGGACTTTATTTAATGAAACAATTAAATAGACAAGACCATGAGAGGTGCTCGTGCTATGAGTATCAAATATAAAGTGAAAATACTGTGAATGATGTAGCTGCTTTTATAGTCCTCGGATGGAGTGACTTTTCGTATTCTTTCTTCTTGTTTCCTTATTGACTGTTCTTTCTGGTTGGTAATGGCAGCTGCATACTGTATTAGTGTGTGTGTGCGTCTTGGGGGATGTTTTGTTCTTCCTTTTCTTGTGGCTGATGTTGTGTGGTTGTCTGGCTGTGATGGCTGCGAGTGGGCGAGTGTTGCCATATTTGTTACAATATTAAATAAGGATTTGTTTGACGTGGCGTAAACTCGAAGTAAGTGCTTCGGCTCGGTTTAACTATTACGAGGTTGAACCCAGTATTAGTGAAAAATAATAAATAAGGCTGTAACCGTTTAATCCCTATATTAAATTACTGTTGCGATTCTTGTTGTTTTGTAAACATCTGTTCATGAAATTTTATCAATCATTAATTTATTGAAAGTCGACTGAGCAACAATGAAGAACGAAGGTTTGTCAATAAGCCAAATGCACCTAGTTTTTGTGCGTATTTTAAAAGTACATAGTGTTCTTATGAATAAGTCGCAGCAACCGGCAGTAAAAAAAGCGAAGTCAGAGGCTATGAAAATATTCATAAATGAAAATAAATCCTTTGAGAATAGAGTTAAGACTGTAAGTTTTTATGGTTTCGAAGCTACATAGTTATGTGTTTAAATCAAAAAAAGTATGTACTTTTAAATTTTCATGTTGCTATCCTTTGACTTTGAAAAAAAGAAGTAATTCCTACAGAAAAAAATTACTTGCTACTTTTTATGCATACGGAATAAAGTATTTACTGAAAAAGTTCATCCGAAAAAAGTAAGTACTGTGGCCTCAAGTAAATACTTTATTTTCAGCATTTACTGCATTTTTATGCATATCAAAAAAAGTAATTACTTAGAAATTCTCAAGTAAAAGCATTTACTATATTTTATGCATATCACCCATTATGTATCATCATCAGCATATGATTCGGAAGACGCTATTTAAAGGTTATATTTTAAAAACCATTAGCTATTTTCAAATAAAATGAAAATTTTGTTCCACACGATATTTTTATTTGCGACTTAGGTACATATGTAGATAAGATACTATAAGTAAAGTTAATTAAAAAAAATTAAAATCGAGATTTTGATCAAAGTTAACATTACGATGATACCTAGGTAAGAAGAATAAAATGTACGACTTATGTAAAAGACTAAGAACTTCATAAAGGAATGTTATTAGAGAAACACTGTTCATAAGCATTAAATTCATTTTTTAAATGACTAAAACAACGACCTTAGTAGTTGGAGCTAAAAAAAGGATGCCATTATAAGTGGTTATAGTGGTTTTTAAAAAAGTAAGCTTTATAAACAAATTTTTTAAAACGTTTTAAGGAAAAATTTTAGTACGCCAACTTAAAGTTTTTATTACCACACGAATAAATATTAAATTTAAATAAAAAATATAAAGCCATTTTTGAGATATAGAATTTTCGTTTTTTTTTTTAATTTTTAGAAGCTTCTCTATAATTCATTAAAATCGGTTATGCTTATAATGAGAAATTCAAAATTCGAAAAAATGGTTCTTTGGTAGATACAGTCAGCAGTATCTTGATTTCAAAAATTTGTTTTATTAAATTATAGACCTTAAAACTTAATCGAAAGAAA
Source organism: Chrysotoxum bicinctum (assembly GCA_911387755.1). Classification (NCBI taxonomy): domain Eukaryota; kingdom Metazoa; phylum Arthropoda; class Insecta; order Diptera; family Syrphidae; genus Chrysotoxum; species Chrysotoxum bicinctum. The sequence continues at coordinate 41,409,723 of OU426990.1, forward strand.
AAAAATTTATCAAAATTCTCGGAGCCATTTTCGAGAAAAATTCGATTTTCGAAAACCATATTTTAACATTTGTACGAAGGGTACCGTTAATTTTAGGTAAAATACATTTGTTTCTCACATCTTATATATTATATTACGAAACTTTCATTTGTCAAGATTAAGAAAAATTGATTGTGGGGTTTTGGAAATATTGAGATTTGAAAAAAAAAATTAATTTTTTTTAAATCCAATTTTTTTTTTGAAAATTTGAATACACAATCGTATATTATAAAATATCAGAGAGCTTTAGCATACAAAAAATTATCAAAATCGTTCATACAATTTTTGAAAAAATCAAAAACGAAAAAAATTGTTTCATTGGGGGTACCATTAATTTTTCAGAAATTTTTTTAGAACCATTACTTAGCTTTAGCTAAACGAAACATTTTTTATTTTTCTTTTTGAAATCTGTCGAACAGTTTTTGAGAAAAAAAATATTTATAAAACTTCGAAAAAAATTCGTATGGCAGGTCCTACCGTTATTTTTGGTTTAAGAAAAAGTGTGGAGCGAAAAAAAAATAAAAATAATATCTACCAAGTTGAAGGAAAATCGGCCGAGTCGTTTAGACTGTAGTCGAAAAGGCAGACAGACAGAGACGTGTTTCCTATCATCGTAGTGTCAAGTCTGATCAAAATATTGAAATTGATTTCTCTTACGAATGCATAACTTGCGACAATATATAAATACATATGTAGGTATATATTGCAATTCAAAAATCGAGCATGTGGTTTTCGAAGTACATACATATGAAGTTTTCAAAAAAAAAATGAAATATTTTCTAAGAATCCAGATTTTTGTTTTATAAATTGAATACAAGGTGGGCCATCTAGTGGTTTCTTTTTAAATCATAGGATATTTTGATACTAACAGCTGTTTCCCGCTCGAAATCTTGACAGAAAGTCAATATCATACCTCAGCTGAACGATATGAGTCACCTTTTTGTTGAACAACGTTGGATAATATTGAAAACTTATTTCCAAAGTGAATGCTGTGTAGCCCAAACAGTGCGTTTTTTGAAATGATGTTTTGGCCGAATTGAAGCAGCCATCGCGCCTGCTATACGCAAGTTCGTGCAACAGGTTCGTGAGACTGGTATGCTAGTAGACAACAGTCATAGTCCCTGTCATCTTATAGTGCGCACAGATGAGAATGTGGCTGCTGTAGCTGAGAGTGTGAGACTCAATTTACGAACATCAAGTCACCATCGTTCTCAACAGCTCAACATTTCACGCACTAACTTGCGAAGAGTTCTGCACAAAGATCTCGGATTATTCGCTTACAAGGTCCAATTGACTCCATCCGAGGCAGCCACTTGAACGACGTTGTTTTCCATAATTAATGAATACGTTTGCTCTTGCTAATAAGGCCATAATACGAGTATATGGAAAAAAAGTAATTTTGATTCATTTTATTGCATTTAAAAAAACATTGTATTTGGCCCAATATATAACTTTCCGAGAGCTTTGACTTAAAAAAAATTATCAAAATTACTTGTACAAAATAAGATTAGAGTGAAGATACGACAAATAACATATTTTTTTGTCAGCCATGACAAATTTTTGCTATATGAAAATTAAAAAAAAAAAATCTAATTTCGAAAAAAATTTCTTATGAAATACTTTAGGAACGAAAATTCCGAAATACAATTGAACTGAAGATTTTGATTACGATATTACGATGATAGGGAAGACAAAAAATTCTGGCAATTCTGTCTGTTTGTTCGACTTCTGCTAATTTTCCAATCTAATTTTTTTAAGACTTGTAAGATAGCATTTTAAAATTTTTCACTCACAAATTTTTTTTTTTTTTTTTTGGAAGACAAAAAATAATGGTGCCTGCCATACGAACCTTTTGCGATTTTTGTAAAATATTTTTTTACTCAAAAACCTGTTTAAAAAATTTCATTTAGCTAGTTAAGGCTGGGTAATGTTTGAAAAAAAAATTTCTCTAAAATTGGTGGTAATAATAGCACCCATTTTTAGTTTTTGATTTCTTCAAAAACGGTACAACCGATTTTGATAAATTTTCGTATGCTAAGGCTCTACAAAATTTTGAATTGTATTTAAAAAAAAAAAAACATTTAGGATATTTAACAAAATTTAAAAAAATTCAATAAATCTATTTTGAAAAGCACATGCTCGACTTTTTAAAACTTGATAGTTGACACTTTTTTAATACATTCTAAGAGATGTGAGAAAAAAATAATACAAATGTAAAAAAAATTGAATTCTAAAATTGTATTTTTCTCGGAAACGGCACCAAAAATTTTGATAAATTTTTTTTCGATTCATTTTTACGAGCTATAATAAAATAAAAAACATTAAAATTAAGATATTACTGATTGTACCTACTATAGAACCATTTTTTCGATTTGTCAATATCTTACTAATGACATAACAGATTTTAATGAAACTTTTTTTCAGAGAAGATTCTAAAAAGTCTGAAAACCTAACATTTTTAAACTATATTTTTTTTAATTTTTAGAAAAAAATCAATTTTTTTTTTAAATTCTATATCTTGAGAACGTGTTAGTACTTTTGATTTAAATTTAAATCTTGTACGTACAGTAATAAAAATTAAAAACTGACGTTCCAATTTTTTTTCAATTTTTCTTATAAATTTTGTATATAAAAGCTTATTTTTTATTTAAACCGGCACAAAGATTTATAATTTATCTTTCTGGAGAAATCACATGCCATCTTGTTTTTAGCTCCAACTAATAAAGTAGCCTTTAAAAATGAATGTTATGGGTAAGAAAACAGCGTGGATAGTAATAATATGAAGTTGATAGTTATGTTGGATCCATTAACACCTTCATCTACTCTTCATTTTAAATAAAACAGAAAAAGGTCAATAACCCAAAGCTTTAAAAAATACTCATGAGGTCATAGACTTCAGGGCTCTATCCTTCAAATTGAAATTCCTCAAACCAATTGAAACTCAAACCAAAGACTATAAACTGATTTTAATTTCATACCTTAAATTTTTTGTTGTTCCTCAAAAGAATTCAAAACATAATTTATTGCTCTGTTTATGAAAACCAGAGGCATATATTTAAAATTCCGCACGTAACGGAGAGGTCTAGGTTTCCAAAGAATCGATATAACTTACTTTAAATATTTTATATTATTCAATCTGACTTGTAAACCCTCTTCATGCAATGGCAGATTTATTCGTCTTTAATCAACTCTTAACCTAAACTCTACATTATCAGTCAAAGAGCACACTCCCGGACCCAAAAATATTATTAACTACCTTTTCGTAAAATAAATCTCCACCGCCTCAAAGCTCCAACAACAATATTTTTTGGCGCGTGTTTGTGTCAGTTATATTCAAACTTCTCCAAAAGGCAAGCTTATTCAGTTAAAAATAAGTCGAAAGAAACAAGAAAAAAATCTGACAATCCAACGTTTTATTGCCGTCACCCTAAGTCACACACCGAAATGCGGTACCTTGCATTTCTGACACGTAGTCGAAATTAAATCATTTCAGTTTTATTATTTTTCAGTGTTTGGATCTTTTTAGATATATGTCATGTTGTTGGTCGCCGAGTTGTCAGTAACGCTGCTGTGTGCTGTGTTGTGGCCTCCTTCCAGAGTTATTTGTTTAAAACAATAATAATAATTATTATACCCTTATAGTTATGCCAGCCATGTTTGTGCACACAGGGTGCTATTAAAATGCACGCTGCGGTGTCGCAATAAACCGAAATCAGTACGAGGCCTTAAACAGAAATAATAATTGTAATCGTCTCAAGTTAATAATATTGTTGTATTTATTTATATATATTTTTTTCTCGATGACTGCGCGGCGATATTGTTGATATTACTCAACTTCAACTTGGTTGGCAATTATTGTCATAAAAGTAATATGCATATCGGACGGAATATCGCGATTTTGTCGTTCTTGTTGTCGTTGTCGTTTTTTAATTTCCCAAACCATTGACACCTGCCACTGAATTGCTGTCTGCTGCCAAAGATCGATATGAAATTGATATTGGATGTGATTGTTTCATTTTGTAATGAAAAGACCAAGGCACATAAATTGGCGTGCTCGATGTTTATCTTTTTGTTTTTGCAAATTGACAGAGGGAGCCTTTAAAAAAGTGACTTAAAACAATACGAGGAGTACATCGAACGCGAGTGATGGCTGCATTGAAGTTGTTCATCCTTGAATGCGTAAATCAAAGCAATCACATTTGGGTGACATTTTTAGGACATGTTCGACATACGTAGAGTACATGCAAATTGATGAACGTGTTTTTATTTTGTGGCGCCTAGATGATTTAGCCAAAGCAAAGCAGCGAGAGACACTGATTTGTATGTGCGAAGGTGACATTTGACAATTTATACGAATTGAAGCAGATGACTTTGAAGAACTCTCTGTATGGTTGTCCAGTTGCAAGGAAATTTAAATATGACATTGAATTGGGCAGAATATTATGGAATTTACATGAATTTCATACAACTTAAACGGAATTATCGCTTGCGGAACAGAAATTTCGCAAAATTATTTATTTTCGAGTTTTTACCTCAACTCTTTTGTTTTGTGGGTAAAAGTACTACAGGCAGAGTAACAAAGAATGAACAAAAGTGATTTCAAAAGTTTTTCTTGCACAGGATATATGTTAATGAATAGAAGCACATATTAGAAGTGTCTATTTAATTATATGGAGTCAGGGTATGAATAATTTATTACATAATATATATAACTATGTAGGTATAAAAATGAATTCTAGTTTGAGTTTGGCTCATACACACGGAAACTAATGAAAATATTGCGCAGACATTATCACAATTTCTATTTATTAGGGATGCAAAGATAAAAAATGCATATTTCAATAAAAATAAATTATAACAAGTATATTTGAGTTTCGAAATTATTAAATTAAAGTTGGCGTCTACGGTTCCACTCCGGCTGAAATGCTTAGCGAAATCCTCATATGGACTACTATGAAATATTTGGAGCTCACCTTTGTAAGAAGCTGTTGATATATCTTTCCGTCTTTTGAACTGGTTCTCCTGATTGACATACCACCAGATAAACAGGACGTCAAATAAAGTAAAGTTTCGCAGTAATAACAAGCCTCAGATAAGAACTGATGAACCACTAAAGAAGCAAGCAAATAAAATAAGGACAACGAATTCGATTTCTGTAGGTACTAGAATGTGAGGTTCCTAAAAAAAAAGATTACTTAAGAACCAATATACATTCACCACAGTACTATCAAAGCCAATATAGTATAAAGGAAATCCGAACGATCCACGAACTCAAAGCCCGGATATCCCGACCAAAGCCAAAAACACGAAATACTGTCTGGAAAATTGATGTCGGACAGAGCAATGATGGCAAGAAACCGGCATTATCTTTCCCTTTCTATTCTTTTATAACCCGTTAAGAAGTCCTAGGCCACCACCTTCAATGCATTGAGAAACCCGAGGCAAAATTAGCAACAATCCATGAGAGATTCCGGGTCTTACTTGATGTGCTTTACACGAATTCGACCTATTAAAAACGACCTATTAAAATCATGGCTACATAGAAAGGCCAGAGCTATTTGTGAGATATGTTTTAGGAAGAGGTAAAAAGAACTGTTTTAAAATAGCTTTTTTGGCATTTAGTCCACAAAAATTGGTATTTCGATCCATCGATCTCACTGAGCCTCATCAGTTGACTAGTGAAGGCCTTGTCAATAAGAAATTTAAGTTTAGTTCATCTCTGATAGAGTTTGTATAATAAAAAAAACCTTAAAAATTATTAGACCCGAACTGAAGTCTGCAAGGGCGTTAAGGTGATAATGAACCGAATTCCACAGTTAAGCAAATTGTATAATTTAACTTAGTTGAAGCAAATTGTATAATTTAACTTAGTTGAAGTAGATCAACAATTCCGACCTCCTTAACATGACAAACTGAAGATATCTGAAGTTAATCGAACTGCTCAAACCATTCAGCGAAGACTTTAGAAGGAGAATTGTCTAGTTAAGTAGTATCCCTTGATATCATGGAAAGTCCTGCCAAGGATCTTGGGTTCGATTCTCAGCCGCTTTAAAAAAAGTTTTTCACAGGTATGCTGCCTCTTGCGAAGAATTGACAAATACTCGCAAAGTATCACTTGCCATGAAAAGTGCTACTCATTAGCCATTCGAAATCGGTAGAAAATTGTAGAGGTCTCCTCTATTCCTTATAACACATACAACCACACGAATGGGTGAGAGTTGTAAGTCAATAGGTTCTGTTTCTCTAAGAGCTGTTGCACCAACACCATCTGCACGACGATTGGAATCTGAGCATTATTTACCTTTATTTAAAAAAAGAAGACCCTAATACCCCTTTAGCAACAAGATTTGTCGTATTACTTTTGCGACTTAAGCCATTCCTGAAGGACCATAACAGTGAGGCCTTAGCCCAGAAAAGAAATATTTACATTAAAGAGCACATCCTGTAAGAAAAACTAGAAAACTAAACTCTACACCAACAACCTTTTTGTTTCAAAGATAAATTTAATGCTAACAGAGACCAGGCATATGGATAAATAGAATTGTCTTGTTCTGGATTTTCTGGAAAAGGCGTTCCTTCCTAAATTCTATCCAGTAACTCTCCCGCATCGTCAATATTGAGATTGAGATAATCGGAAGAGCAAAGTTATTATGAGTGCTGCTTTTGTGAGTAACGAAGAAGAGAGTGAAGAAGATGGGTTTAACAGTCAATGCGAGCAGGACCAAGAATATGATGGAATCAAAAAAGACATCCAAAACCCATGCCTGGGACAGAAAGTTCTCACTATTCAGACATCGATGGACATATATTAACTAAGATCAAACGAAAAACAAATCTTTTCAATCGCCGCTTCCTTAGGCTAAGAAGGTAAATCACGAGCAACTAAAATAACTAAAATATGTTTTAATAAAACACTTTCTTACCAACCCGTGTTAGAGGCAGCGATTCTGTCAAAGAAAAAGAGTCCACACTTCTCTATTTTGAAATAAAAATTCTCCGGGTGATTTTTGGTCAACATCACACGTAGTCAAAAAAGTGACTGGCCTAATCGTACGTGACTGACCTAATTTAAGCGAATGGGCACTAATGCTCCGTCCGGAAAATTTTGGAACCCAAACCCGAGAAACGGGAACTAGAGGTAGACTAAGACTCAGATAGCGCACACAATTCCAAGCGTAATTGAACCAATTTGGCTTGGGAACCTATATATAGGAAATTTAAAACGAAGCTGTCTACAAATAGGTTATTGGTTGAAGACCTTTGGAGCTGTAAAGCCAGCTTAAACTAGAAATAAGACATTTAGCATTTAAGCTCTCTCAAGCATAAAGAATTGCATGAGTAGTTTTGTCTGCAGAATGTTACGTCTAATTAGCATATATTACGTCCACAGCAATATTCAAATTTCAATAAATTGAACTTTATAACAACGATATGTTTATTTCTTTTTTATCCAGAAACTACCACGCCCCTTTTTTAATACCTTTTAGAATTTTCGTATAATTTAAAATCCCTGAATAAACGCAAGAATGCTTTATTTTCTTTAAAAGCTCGTCTACTTTGACAAATACATTTTTAGATTTGAGTTTAGCCTTAGTAGAAAGTTGAAAATAAGTGGAAGTAGTTAAAAAGGTTTTTTTTTTTTTTTTTTTTATATAATCAACTCACGCTCAAGGGAATATGATTACCCTTTAAATGTTTTAACACAGCGCGGGCGTGAAGTTACGGAAGAGAAAGAAGGATAGGAAAGATGTGTGGCACGATGTTCTGAGACTGAATGTGGTTGTCTCAGACTTTTTATCTCCAGGGATGGCGGCTGAACTAAAGCGGAGAATTGCCGTGTCTTATTTCTATGTCCATTATAATTCGCATTATTTTATTCGTTTTTCATCCTTGTTGGGCATACTAGTTTAACTCAATCACATGTTGTTAGTATTATGCCTAAACAACATGTAATGAGTAAACCAGCAACCCATTGATGACAAATTTTTGGAAGGTTTTAATGGAATTAAAGACGACATAGACGTAGGCAAGGATCGAACCTGTGATACTGACGTTGACAGGCGAGCTCAATTTCTAATAAAGATCTGTTTGTGAAGCATGGAAAGGTTCCATTATAGTATTCTATGAAATTATTGACGATGGTCACACCAATAAATCGGAATTTATAGGTACCTTTGAGTTTAAAAACAATTAGAGGCGTTTCATAGATGAATACAAAAATAGTATTTTTGCCACTTCTATTTCTACTAAAATATTTTTTTTTCACTCTCTGCAACTTATGAGAACAAATTTAAAGCTAAAGCAACTTTTTTAAGGCTGGCAAATATGAATTAAAAATTAAAAGGGCATAACCCCATAGACCCAAACATCAAAATCAAAATAATAACAGTAGAAGTAGAAATAATAAATTACTTTACTATAACTCCAAAGTCGACTCATGGCAATATCTGAAGCAAAATAAAAAGAATAACAACAACAACCATTGCAAGGAAGGAACACACATTTTAACGTTAATCATTTTAGCAGCACACAACAACGCCACCAAATCGCATATTGGACAACGGATGATGATGATGGCGATAATAATCTGGCGATCTTCTATCCACCAAAGGAATGAATGTATGTCCACCACCACCACCACCACCACCATCATCAGTGATGGTAAGAGGAAACATCACAAGTTGTATCGCACCATAAACCACAGAATATTGGACCTGATACGAATTGTAAGCGACTTCAACGACGACGATTTTACGACAAGGACGGAAGACCACGGAAGAGAGGTGCCCAAAAGGCCAACGAGCTGACATACACATTTCGCCTGATCTTCCTTCCACAATTCCATAACACTCTTTTGTGGACCGGTAATCGTTTTCAATTCCACACAGCAACAAGACACTAACAACACCTAACCTCCTAGATGAATGAATTGCTGAGGTCTCCTCCCGCCTCCCCCATGTTACCAACCAGTGTTTCCCTCTAACCTGTGCGGCCACGAACAGATTTAGTCCTGAGCCCGACCGGACCCATCCGACACCGAAATGATATTTCCCACGATTCAGATACACCCACCTTTAATAATAATTTGATTTCCTTTTTTTTTGGTTTGGATTGTAGGTATCTTCTTATAGTTTTGGTTTTTCTCGGATCAGACCTGGCTTTCTTTTGTACGCGTGAATTGCTGATGATGATGCAGCATCAACTCGATGCAACAGCAGGAGCAGCCAACATGAATGTAAGATCTTTCTTGGTCAACTCTTTTCCACACTGTTTCCAGGTGTTGGTGGCAATATCTCTTCGCGTATATCGTATCGTCGCAACAAATCGCATTGCCCCGATGCCGCAGGCTAAAAGAGTGTGTGCATTTCTGCGGCTTAGCGATTCAACGAGGATATACCTCTACGTTGTTGGGGGATACAATTAAGATTAAATTTCTCCAGTCTTCTGCACTCCAGTCAGCTCTATTGCTATGGGAATGGACAGGATAGGAAATCGTCTAAGTCGCCTACATGGCTTGATGTAGTTTAATTATCACAAATGTGAATAGAGGCTCGGACTGAACAAAAAAATAAGATACATCATTCGAATACTAAATTTATTTGTGGGCATCTTTATGGTTGAAGGTGTATTTTTTTTTTTGTATTTCAGGGACTGTTCAATTTACAGTTGGACTTACTAAAAATTGAAAAAGAAGGCCAACAATAAAATTGGCAAGAAGAAAATATGAAAGGACTGGCAAACATAAAATCTAACGGAACTTTGAGCTGTTTTCAAGTTGATGCTTAAGAGGACTTTTATAATATTTATCGTAAATTAATATTAAACTACCTTTCAAAAAAACCCACGGTTTTGATGCATGGCGAAAACGATGAGATGATTCATTGATAATGAGAATGAAATCAAAAGATTCCATTGAAATAACTCATGCAAAAGAGTAATTTTCCAAAGTAATGCGAATTGTGCATTTTTAAACTATGGAGACTGGCCCTTTACAAATCATTAAAAAATACCAATTGGTAATTTATGATCTTAATTTTGCATACAGAAATGTACCCTTAAGTCATTTACCATACGTCTAAATTGTACCAAAATAAATGTGTCAGCTTGGCCGTGAGTGTTGTTTGGCCAATAATTCTGGGTACACCTACGGAGAGTGTTAACGTTAAACTTAAACTCGTGTGGTTTGTTGTGAGGTAGTGCGCCGGTCACACTGATGTATTTCGTATGCGTAGAAGGATATTTGTGAGGTGTGGTGTGTTTGTTAAGTGATGTGTTGTGGCGTAGTGTCTGGTGTCGAAATCCTATTGTGTCATACTACACTGTGTCGCTAACTTTTTTTTTTCCATCAATGGAAAAGAAATGATTATGCTCTCAATAATTTAAACAAATTTTTCCAATAAAATTCGCATAGAAAATAACATTCTTAAATAGTGACACAACACATCACACAAGAAAAGTGTTTATCCCGCTTTACTCATGTTATAAAATTTGTTCTTACCAAAAATACATATATCATCGAACAAAATTAGGCTCGAGGGTTAACTGATGAGCATTCCGAGCGAAGCGGGTATCAACAGGGAACTGATAGAGGGACGGAAGAAATTGCCTAATTTGAGAGAGCACTGCTTGTGAAAGAAGTGATAAAAAAAGGAAATGCATTAAATATTCCGACGGTGTTCAAAAGATGAGAATGGTTCCACGACAGCTCTGTTCTGGATTCTATCTATGGGCTGCACCTGCCTAAGTGCCTAAATAAGCGTGTTGTACTCGAGTTTTGAACGAATAAACGCCTTATAAATAATTGTAGCCAGATCAGAAGGGGTGAAACATTTATTACACCAATATAGAAATCCTAGGCATTTAGCAGCGGTTTTTGCGATCTCGAGACTGTGGTCATTCCAACGAAGATCGTCATTGATAAATATATATACCGACTACTAACAGGTTTTCGGTTTCTTCGATGGAAGTGCCATTCAAGAACAATGGCATGGGGGTACATTTTGCTTCGACATTAGACAGCAATGAGTTTTCAAAGCATTAAAATCCACACGATTTTTAAGACCCCATTTAGCAACGCTGTTAAGATCGGAGTTGAATGAGATCTACGGAGATGTTTGTGAATTTAAGACTGAATATGTGAAGAATATGTGAAGGTAGAGTCGTCAGCAAAACACTGAAGTAGAGAGAATATTGCCAAACTCTTTCAAATGCCCAATACCTAATTATAAGTCGTTGTAGTGGTTTGTTAAAAAAAAAAGCTTTTATATAAAAAATGTTTAAGAAAAAAATATAGTACGCCAACTTTAATTTTTTATTATTGTACGAATGAAAATTAAATTTCCAAGAAAAAATGTTAAGCCGTTTTTGAGATATCATATTTTCCAAAAAAAAATGATTTTGTTTTTTTTTTCAAAAATTCAAAAATATTTTTTTTTTGAAGTTTTGAAATGCACTGTTTTTAAAACTTTTTAAAAGCATCTCAATAAAAAATTTCATTAAAATCCATTATGTCGATAATGAGTAATTCAAAATTTGAAATAATGGTTCTTATGGTAGGTACGAACTGTAATATCTTAATTTCAATTTTTTTTATTATATTAAAGATTGTAAAAATTAATTTAAAGGGAAAAATTTTTTATCAAAATTCTAGATGCCGTTTTCGAGAAAAATTAGATTTTTAAAACCATTTTTTAACATTTAAATGGGGTGTACCCATTTTTTTAAGTAAAATACATTTTTTTCTCACATCTTGTAGATTATATTGAGAAACTTTTATTTATCAAGTTTAAACAAATTGAAATTTTGCTTAAAAATACAACAAATTTTTTTTTGAAAATTTGAATATACAATTCTTTTCAAATTCTTGGGGAGCTTTAGCAAAAAAAAATGATCAAAATCAAAACAAAAAAAAAAGGTTCAATGGGGGGTACCCTCAATAACAATTTTTCGGAAATTTTTTTCAACCATTACCTAGCTCTAACTAAATTCAAATTTTTTGTATTTTTGTTTTTTAAATCTGTCAAACAGTTTTTGAGAAAAAATATTTATAAAATTTCAAAAAAAATCCTATGGCAGGTACCGTTATTTTTGGTCTTAAAAAAAAACGTGTGGGGGGAAAAACTTGAAAATGATATCTACTAAGATCTTTAACTGGATCGATGGGGCACGAGAAATTACCTGATATCCAAAGTGCCGAATGTAGAGGTTATCATAATATGATATATGTATGTACATCAGGCTAAGAAGTAAGAATCAAGTCGAGAATGTGAGCGTTTTGCCCAGCAACATCTGGTATTCGAGTGGACTCAGCTATAAGCTGAGGAAGATGTACCTAAGCAAGATGTCAACATACATTATCTTCCTTCGGGTGTTGTCTGTCCTGAATGGCGGAATCAACTTGATTTGTGTACATTAAAGTCGCCCGCAATAACAACCTCAGTGTAAGGGTACAGAAAATTATTTTGGGAAATGGACTAGGAGAGCACACAAAACTCATTAGGAGTTTAAAGTCCTGAAAATCTCTCTCTCATAACAAACGAAGGGTGATGATATCAAGGCAATTTCTGCTGCAAGTCTACTTTGAGTCAAAAAAGTCAATGAAAGCATTCCTACCCCATAAAAGGATCCTATAAATTGGCTATTAATTAGCTATATTAATAGATTTGCGTCTATCAAGATAAAAATAGAAAATCCTGAGAATTTTGTTGAGAAAACACAACATAATAAAGATATTGTTATAACAAAATATCAGTTGCGAAAAAAGTAGCAGTTCCAGAAAACTGCGAAATAAGGAAAACTAAAACGAAACTTCGATACATAATGGATAGGATGATACTGCAAGGCGGCTATTATAGAGCGAGGCGGAGGACAAAATAACTCCCAAGAAGTCTGATATTACACAATATATGGAGCTGTGATGGATAATCTGGACAAGGTGCATACAAGACAAGGCATACAAGCAGTAGGTCAAACAGACGAAAACATGTTTATGGTAAGGATTCTTCCACTCAGACTTAATAGTTCAAATGGTGAACATTGGAGGAACCCTTATCGATCATCAGTTTATTTATGCCGACCGTTTCTATATTGATCTTCATAAAAACTACAGTAAACGATTAGAAGTCAACCAACAGTATTTAAAGTTATTGAAGAAATAACTATATTTGTGCGTCATAAGTTCGTTTTAACTACGATTGACTGAAAAGTTTGAAACAATTCGACAGAAACAATGTCTACATGGCTAAGTCTGATATGCAAAAGGACGCATAAAACCTTGAATAATCAAAGACGAACCAAATAACTACCAATATAAAATCTCTCCATTGCATGCTAAAATCAGGAACATGGAATTTTTTTTTGAAAATTGCTTATACACTTCGAAAAGAAGGAGAGCACATTGATGAATATATTGGGATCAAGGAGGCAGAATAAAAAAGAAAACAAGAGAAACAAAGGCATTTTCGTCATAATCTTGGACTTGATGTGGATAACCCAAAGCAAGAATTTGAAAATACCAATGATGGAAACACTTCAAGGAAATTTTTTGAAGAATCAAATGTAACAGCTCGAATAACTGAAGTCAATATAAAGGTAAAATGTGAATTGAAATAATAATACTTAATTTTTCAAAATTTTAGGGAAGTAGTGTATTCAGTTCAATTTGGAGAGTATATACCAAGAAAACAGGAGTGCTGTCAAGCAAAAGAATTCTGAAAAAAACAACTCACACCTACTCTTCATAAAATTTTGGTTTATAGTCAAAATATGATTAAATTTCAATCACTTCGCTACTTGGCGAATTGTCAGAAGATGCCTAAAAGTTCAGAAATAATGACAACAAAAATATGGACATCAGAATGGAGACATATTTAACATACATTAAACCTCATATATCTTCCCAAATGGCATATAGGTTAGGTTAGGTTAAAGTGGCTGCTGACCGGAAAAGGACAGCACACTTAGACCAATATTTGGTCCGTTGTGATACCACAAGGATTTCAAAAATCCCCCTTACTCGTTAAACCATTTTGAGCTAATAATGAAGCGTTTGAGACAGTGAATGTCGGAATTATTTAGATCACTAGGATCGTTATAGTAGTAGTCTCCCAAGTGGAGTCTACGTCTTTGCGCTAGGGCAGGACAAGAGCATAGAAGGTGGGGAATTGACTCCTCTTCTTCTTCATCCATGCAGCTTCTGCAAAAGTCATTTGCAGGAACTCCAAGACGAGAAGCATGCCTTCCTATTAGGCAGTGCCCAGTAAGGACACCTATAATGGAGCTAATATGCAATCTACCAATAGAAATTAGTTGTTTTGAGCGTTTAGCATCAAACAATGGCCAAATCAGTTTAGTAGACCGGCAAGTTGAGGTGCTGGTCCACCTGTGGTTGGCTTTCTTTATGGTATCTTGCTTTAGCATAAGTTTACAAGTAGCTAGGGGTATACCGATGTTAGATTTGCTATCCAACAAAGGTAATATTGTTCCGTTTTTTGCAAGTTCGTCAGCTTTACAATTTCCTGGAATGTCTCTATGCCCCGGCACCCATGTAAGGTGAATGTTAAACTGTTTTGACATCTCCACCAGAGATGATCGACAATTTTGGGCTGTTTGTGAGTTAATGGAGACAGAGTCCAGTGACTTTAAGGCAGCTTGACTGTCTGAGAAGATACGTATATCGGTTGTCGATATAACGTTTTCTTTTAGCCAAGAGAGGACTTCTTTTATTGCTAAAAGCTCTGCCTGGAACACGCTACAGTGATTGGGAAGACGAAAAGATAGACAAAGATTTAATTTTTCGGAGTATACGCCTCCACCGACCCCGTCATCGGTTTTAGATCCATCTGTATAGAAATGAATTGCTTCGTCTATCAAAAACGACTCATTTTCCCATGAAGACCTGGAAGGGATGGATACTTGAAAATTTTTATCAAATTTTGGATGAGGGGTGGTGTAATCGACGTTACTAGGTAGACTACTGAACGAGTTCAGTATAGTAGAGTGACCAATATCATTATTGATCCACTGCGAGGAGGCTTTAAGTCGAATGGCTGTGTTAGCGGCCGATTGTTTGCTAAAAATATCTAGCGGTATGAGATGAAAAAGAACATCAAGTGCAGCAGAAGGAGTTGAGCGGAGAGTTCCACCCATGATTAAACAGGCTGTTCGTTGGACTTTGCTGAGCTTATCGCGGTTAGTTGCTGTTTCCAGCGCAGTCCACCATACTGTCACTCCATATGTAAGTATCGGTCTAATGACTGAGATGTATAGCCAGTGTGTTATATGAGTTTGTAGACCCCATTTATTACCTACGGCTTTTTTGCAAGAGAAAAGAGCTATGTTGGCTTTGTTGACTCTCTCTTGGATATTGGGCTTCCAGCTTAATTTCTTGTCCAAAATAAGACCCAGATATTTTGCTTTGTCTGAGAATTTAAGCGGTATACCTTTGATGAGGGGAGGGTCTATGTGTGGGATTTTATATTTCCTGGTAAATAGGACAAGTTCAGTTTTGTGGGGGTTGACACCGAGTCCACATTGATCTGCCCAGTTAGTAAGCTTGTTTAGAGCATTTTGTAGGAGTTCCTTCAGAGTATTAGGATGCTTACCAGATATCGCTATCGCAACATCGTCCGCATAGGCAATCACCCTGTGCCCCTCCCCTTCAAGAATCACTAGTAGTTCATTTACGACTAGGTTCCAAAGGAGAGGAGAGAGGACGCCGCCTTGCGGCGTACCCCTACTGACAGTCCTTCGAGTAGTAAAATCGCCCAGTTTTGAATTAATAATCCTGCTTATCAGCATATGATTTATCAAATTACTGATTGACTTATCCACCTTTAGAGATGACAGCGCAGATGTGATTGCGGATGCGTCGACATTGTTAAAAGCTCCTTCTATATCCAGGAAAGCAACTAAGGTGAACTCCTTATGATGAAGGGAGTGTTCGATAGTACGAACCAGCGTATGTAGAGCGGTTTCTACAGATTTCCCTTTGTTATAAGCATGTTGAGCATTGGATAGTAAGGACTTATCAATGTTTGCCCTCAAATGGATTTCAATCAGACGTTCAAATGTTTTAAGTAGGAATGATGAAAGGCTAATAGGTCTTAGATCTTTAGGATTAACATGGCTAGGTTTGCCAGCTTTGGGGATGAAAATAACATTTACTTCTCTCCATGACAAAGGAATGTGAGCCAGAGCGATACAACCATTTAAGATGTTTACCAGAATGGGTATCAGAATATCGGAATTTTCCTGTAATTCCGCTGGAATTATTCCATCTGGCCCAGGAGATTTGTATGGATTGAAGCTGTTTATTGCCCATTTTAATTTTTCCTCTGTAATCAGACCTTGTGGAGGAGTTATGCTACTGAGTATGTTGTTAGGATCAGGATCAGTGCTATTAACGTAAGGAGAGCTGTCTGGAAAATGTACATCCAGGAGCAGATTGAGCGATTCTTCGCTTGAGTTTGTCCAGGAACCGTCATTGTTTTTTAGGCAACTTGGCATTACTGGATTTTTGGAGAGGATTTTTCTTAACCTTGATGCCTCTGAGTTGCCTTCTATATTGTTACAGAAAGTTCTCCAGGACATCGATTGGTTTTCCTCAGTTCTTTTTTATATAACTTGAGGGAGTCTTTATATGAATCCCAATCAGAAGCTTCTCTGGAGGTTTTCGCTCTATTAAAGAGTTTCCTGCATTCTTTTCTTAGTGGATCCAGCCCCGAGTACCACCAGTGTGGTTTCTTTTTACCTCTTATTTGTATAAGAGGGCAGGCAGTTTCCAGAGATTTGTTGAGGGCTGCTGTGAGGTCATTGACTTTAATATCAAGATCCTCAGTGTTGTAGGGTATGCTGTATAAAAAAAAAAAAATGGCATATAAGAAACCAGAAAAATCTACTGAAAGTACAATACTCTCCACAAATAATGATGAGTTAATTTCACATTCACCAGGGCTTAGATGATAGTTTCCAAGAAATCTTATTTCTGTAACTGTACGAGTAGATATGTATATTTTTGGTACGTTTAATTTTTGTCCCAGTGTTTGACTTATAATCTATCAATGACATACTATATAAATGTACTCTTGTATACCAAAACACAAAAACCAAAAAGACTACTGTTTCACTCAAATTGGTCTGTTTTCTTTTTTCCCTGCTGTTTCACTAAAATTACACTCAGATTACTTCAAAAATTGACTTTTGACATTTTTAAAGTTAAATACTAATTTTGTTAATCACTTCGTATTTGAACAGCAAATTCTTAAACACCCTGTGATATTTTTTTTTTGAAACTCATTATTTTCATGTTCTTGGAAATTTCCTACAAGATAAAAAAAATTGCAAAAAACTTCATTCATTTATGAGTTATGATTTTTGCAACCGAAATAATCAATAGTCAAAGTCGAGTAGCTCGAAGCGGCACCTAATTTATTGGTTGGGAAGGAAAAGTCCCAAATTCTCTCGAAATTTGAACAGTAAATTAAACAAATGTGGGTCCATTATAATATTTATAGGAAGATGGGTTTAAGGGTTAAATATAACAAGATCAAGTATATCCTGTCATCAAAAAAGGATTCCCGCAAACTCCCAATACCAGCGATATTTTGGACAAAACTCAATATAAGCAGTCTTAAATTTTATGTAGCAGCTATTTTTACTTGCGACTTATAGGTACTATAAGGCAAGTTATGTATTCGTAAAAAAAATCGAACTCGAGATTTTGATCAAAGTTGACATTACGATGATAGCGAAGACGAAAAAAGTGGGTCTGGCAATTCTGTCTGTCTGTCTGTCTGTCTGTCTGTTCGATTACAGCTAAACGGCTCGGCCAATTTTCTTCAAACTTGGTAAACATGGGTTTTGATTTTTTACCCCCGGATGTTTTTCGATTTGATTTTTTATGACCAAAAATAACGGTACCTGCCATACGATTTTTTTCCGAAATTTAATAAATATAAAAATAATCTACAATATAAGAGCAAAATAAATTCATTTTACATAAAAATAAAGGTACCTTCCATACAAATGTTAAAAAATGGTTTTCGAAAATCGTATTTTTCTCGAAAACGGTTCCGAGAATTTTGCTTAAATTTTTTTTCTTTCTATTATTTTTTAATATCTGTAATTTAATAAAAAAAAATTTGAAAACAAGATATTACTGACTGTACCTACCATAGAACGATTTTTTAAAATTTTGAATTTCTCATTATCAGCATAACGGATTTTAATGAAATTTCGTAGAAAGAAGCTTCTAAAAAGTTTTAAAATCATTGCATTTAAAAACTTTAAGAAAAATATTTTTTTGAATTTTGAAAAAAAAATCAATTTTTTGTTTTTTGAAAATGTCTCGAAAACGGCTCAATACTTTTTTTGTAAATTTAATTTTTATTCTTACAATAATAAAAACTTCAAATTGGCGTACCAACATTTTTTCTTAAAAATGTTTTAAAATTTTCTTATATAAAACCTTATTTTTTAAGAAACCACTACAAAGACTTATAATTTTTGTTCTTGCATAAATCTATATTTGCTTGAATCACATGGCATCCTATTCTTACCTTAACAACTAAAGAAGTTTTTTTTAGTCATAAAAAAAATGAATTTTATGCTTATGAACAGTTTCTCTAATAACATTCATTTTTGAAATTCTTAGTCTTTTACATAGGAGCAAGTTCGTGCGACCCAGTCGTGCATTTTATTTCTATTTGCATCAACTCAGACAATGATACAAGCGTTGAGATCAAACGAAGATGTCTTGAAAATCCCCTTTACTTTGAGCTAAGAAGAAATAAATTAGTGTAGATTAATACTTTCGGCACTTTTTCTCATTATTTTCAGAAAACGAAAATAAATAGAAATATATTTTCGGAAAATCTCAATCTCCGTTAGTGTGTCACAAAATCTCCAATTTATAAACGTTTTTCCGGAGGGATATAAGCGACCTGAAATTTTCTTGCGATTCCAAATGCCTTTTTAATGACTTGATACTCTTGGAGTGTTTGTAATTCCTCCGAAGAGAAATTTCCCCTATTTTAGCTGGCTAAGACTTGGAATCGATCATCAGACTGCCAGCGTGATAGTCTTACGCACTGACCATGACTCCATGCGGTAAAAAGCACTTTTCATAAGAAAAGCAAATTTAAACTAGCTGATTTTATTTTAAGGTTATTGACGGTGTACCTTCTTTTCTACTCTCCCACAAACAGATCTGGATCCAGGGAAGATTAAAAAAGCTCTCTGGGTAGGTAGTACCATAAAACTGTTCCTACAAAATTTATGAAAATTAATCGCGCCTGTTTGGCAGAAATCCTATTAATTCCATTCGTCTCCACTTTGATCGCAAAATCATGTATCTTTTTATTTCTAGGGTCTAGTTTAAATAAAGTAACCTATACTCACAACAAGAAGTTGAACCTCCTTTTGAATGCTTTCCCAAGGAACTCTAATTCCATTTGGTCTCATATGTGTACCTCCAGCTTAACTAATATGCCACACTTTTGATCTTGATTTCATCCAATGTACCACAAAGAATCATCATGCAGGTCCATCTCCCGCCACGAACCATTTATATGACCTCACCACAACTCTAATTTGAACCTGCACAAACCATGGGCCAACCCAAGACACAAGGTCGTGCGATCCTTTATCTAGCGCAGAGAGCATAATACTCTGTGTGTGCTATATGAATCGCAGGCAAGTTTGGTAGATATGTTTGGCAGGAACTTGGTCGCTTGAAATCATAAATTAACTGTTAAATCTTATCTTAAAATTTTAATCGATTTATGTCGCACAGCATGAGTTATGAAAACTTCCCCAACTGACAAAGAATTGCGAAGCAAAATGAAGCCCTGCGCGTCTTCGTCGTCGTCGAGGAGAGATTGGGTTGCACTCTATGCAGCACAAGTGCATCGCTTTAGCAATAAATTTTGTAAAAAATCAAAGTGCCACTACCACACAACGGTTACAGTGCAACTTGCAACAAGAACAATAACAACACACCGCCAACATATCAGTGAAAACAATATCAAAACAACAGCAGAGCTTAGGCGGACGAGACGGGGGCGCGCGGCGGCCAAGGGAAAAAGTTATAAGAAGAGTTGCACTATGATTTATAACCTCTGGATGACCTTTCCCACAAATCACACAACACTTAGAAACATTAAAGACAGTTACACTGTATGGTGGATGAGTTCTCTATACATACAGCTGCATATGTTGCTGCAGATGGAGCTGGTTCTGAAGCTGGACGGCTGGAACTGAGATTGGGACGGGACCTGGGACTCATGCGAGGGCTGTGAAGTTGAAGAAGTTTGAAGACCCTGCAATGATTGCGATTCATTAGATTCACATTTGTGGACGTGCTCATCGCTCGCATGCCCCAACAACGCGAACGCGAAAGCGAACGCTCTTAAGGCTCGACATAGACCAAAGTGATGCATGGCCTGGAATTACTGATGATGCTTTCTGGAATAGAAGATTGCAATCTGCCATTTCGCATTTGTACGCGTGCGTTTTTATTATTACTGGTGATGTGTTGCTGCTGTAGATGTGTGAAATACATTGGAGCATAACCTTATAATACGGTTTGGGTCAGCCGGATGACCTAGTATATCAATTTATTTTCGTTGTTGGTGTTGTATGGGCAGAAGATGTGCAAGACCTGACTTCGAACTGAGAGGCTAATCACTGAATCATTAATTGTCAGAGAGTGTTACCACATGTACCGCAATATGATTATGGGCTATGTGATATGGTATTGGAGGTTTGGAAATAAATATCGGACTCGTACGGCTTCAAATGAATCACAAATATTCAAGATTCTAGTTGGAGACGCTAAGATCCTACTATTGGCTGGTTAGTTGGGTTTTATTGAAACTCTACTTATTAATTTGTATCTGTACTAAGAAGTTAATAAATTGCATACAAGTATCGTATGGTCTTTGAACTTTAGCTACCATGACCAGATGGAAGACAGTTAAACTTCTTCGACTTCTTTAAATATTAAAGAGGAGCACTCCGAAGGTATTTGAGTCATTGACCATTGATCGTGGGTGCCAATTCTAACTTCCATCTAAGAGTTCCTTGATCTTACCCTATCAAAAGTTGAAAAGTTGAACCAATTTCTTTAAATTTAGGTTCAATGTTCTTTGATCAGCCTTTAGTGAGGAGAGATAAGCATTATTATAAGATACGAGTAGCATTGATTTTTCGAAGCATTAAACTGACACGATTTTGTATACCCCATTAAGTAACGGGATCGAACATCGCACTATAGTCGAATGATATCATGACTTTGTAGTCTAATTCGATCTCAGGCTACTTCTGAAGGGATATGGAAATATGGAAGAGAAATGACCTAGAGTCTGCAAAATGGGATTAAACGCATCTTGTATTCGGATTCAGTGACTCTAAAAACATAAGAATCAACTGGTTCGAGATCCCAAATCCCGATTTACTGTCGATACATAAGCCGAGAGATCCAAAATGAGTATTTGACTTTAAATATCTTCCCAGAGGTCATTTTAAACAACAGGTCTAGATGAATTTAGATGTAAAATATTCCGCTCCTTCAGAATCCGGGATAAAAAATATCATATCTTTAGAGTTTAGGGATTTGACCTTCGTTTGACCTTGACCGTTACATGTTAGGGTCAAAAGAAGACCGGATTCGAATTCAGCGATGCCAAAAACATTATATAGGCTTTCAGATTTTTCAATGAATATTTCGCAATTTGACCTTTAAATGCCCTTAAATCTGACCTGATTGTGTCAAACGGACTCCGGATTTGAAATCAGCGATGCAAAAAACCTTTACGACACATGGTCTCATCCAAGAGTCTGAGGATTGTTTTTTTTTTATGGGGCTGTGTTATCTTCTCTTCCATTCTTCGGGGAGATATGCCATCAGATCACAAGTGGATCGATTGCTGAAAAAGACGTATTTCCGGTCATTCAGAAGCTTTCTAACTTCGAGATATTTCTTGAGCTGATGACTGATCAGCATTTCCATGAACTTTGAATGGTGTAATAATTGTTCGATAGGACAAGGCGGGAGGAAGTGTAACAGTTCTTGGGAACAGGCTGTACCAATGCCTTTTTCCATCTTCTAGGGAAGATTCAAAAACAGTAAGAGCCAAACAGTTTTTTGCGAGCGAGGAAAAATACCTTTTCAGAAGGATGGGTGGTATATCTACCATTAGGACCAGTGGATTTCTTTATATCAAGATCTCGAAGGCCTCTTGCAATTGTATGAGTGCGGAAATATACCTGTCCCATTTAATGATTTAAGTTCTCAAATGCAGGAGGGCAAGTTGCTGTCGGGAAATTGCCTTATCAGAAGAGCTAGTGATCGGATTGTTCGTTACAGATGAGTTTTGGAAACGAAGATGAAGTTGAATTTTTACGGTCTTGAAAAGCGCCCAGAAATTTCTACTGCCTTTGGGACATTGCAGGATTGTTTGCCTTAATTTTTGGTTATGTAAGAATTTGGTTGTTTTTATAACAGCGTTGCAATGGTTTCTGACCAATGTTAATGCTTTTTTCAATTTTCCTCAGTTGGGTTGTCTTTGTAAGAGAGAAAACTAACTTCTTTCATACATGAGAGCTTCTTTACGCCTTGTCCGGAATTTATGCTAGATCAAGAATTATAAAAAAAGAATAATTGATAAAATTTTGAAAACATTTTTAAGAAAAATTTAAATAAAAAAATAGTACGCCAACTTAAAATTTATATTATTGTACAAGAAAAAAAAATCTCATTTAAAAAAAAAACAAATATTAACCCATTTTTAAGATTTCAATTTTCAAAAAAACAAATTTTAGTTTTTTTTTTCAAAAATCAGAAAAAATATTTTTACTTGCGACTTATAGGTACGATAAGGCAAGTTATGCATTCGGAAAAAAAATCGAACTCGAGATTTTGATCAAAGTTGACATTACGAAGATAGCAAAGATCAAAAACGTGGATCTCACAAACTTTTTTCGGATTTAAAAAAAAATCAATTTTTTTTTTAAACTCAATGGGCGGTACCAACAATCAAATTTAGAGACGACTTTAATATTTGAGCGAAATGAAGCATTATTTAATGGTCTCTATATAATTAACCATATATGCTACATTTTATTTTTGAGGTTCCGTACAAAAAATGAATCATAATTTAGAGTTCACATAAATATTAAGTTTATAACATGTATGGCTAACTTTCTAGAGCTCTTTACATAATGGTCCATTTCACTCAAATATTAAAGTCGTCGCTTAATTTGATTGTTGGTAAGGCCCAATATTTCGAAAAGCACATGCTCGATTTTTTTTAATAAAAAAAAAATTGAAAACAAGATATTACTGACGGTAATTATCTACCATACAACGATTTTTTTCGAATTTTGAATTTCTGATTATCGGCATAACGGATTTTAATGAAATTTTTTAGTGAGAAGCTTCTAAGAAGTTTAAAAAACATTGCACCTCAAAACATTAAGAAAAATCCTTCTTTTAATTTCTTTTTTGGAAAACTCAATATCGCGAAAACGGCTCAATATTTTTTTTGTAAATTTTTTTTTTATTAGAACAATAATAAAAACTAAATTAACGTACCAAATTTTTTTTTCGTTGTATCGATAAGAGGTACAGTGGGTGGGCAGATAAAAGAGACGAAGATTTCTTAGATTATGGGAATTAGTGTTGAAAGAGATGGAATTGTAAGGACTTGTGAAGTCAACAGTTCCTGAAATAATTCGATGAATGAAGAGAATGTCTTTTATTGCTATTCGTTCTTTAAGCGTTTTCAAGTTAATTAATAGAATTTGGTCTCAATACGAAGATAGTGTCAAAGGGTTATTCCAAGACAGACCACGAATCAAATAAAACTCCAAGGTTGTAAATTGACTCAGCGGTGGAGACAAGGTAGAGACAAGGAGTAGATTGGATGCATTTTCGTGAAAAAGTGATTGAATTACATTTGGAAATACATAGTTAGCTCTATAAGCAATTCTTAATGCACCGGATAGAAAAACTGTCGAGATCAAATTGAAGAAGAGTAGGAAATGGTATTGAATAAGTTGGAATGGTCGGCGTATATTGATATATGAGAATATTGAATAACCATTTCAATATCGTTAATAATAAGAATAAAAAGAAGAGGTGCTATGTGGCTGCCTTGTGGGACCCGGAAGATAGATAAGAAATCATTAGAAAAAAGATGATCTGAATTAAACTTTGTAGTTAGTAATGTTTTTTTTAAATAATGTTTGTCCTTATGTGGGCTCAAGGACACACAATATTTTTATAAAGAAAAGGTCACGAAGAAAGGAAATATTTGTAATGGTTTTTAGGCAATCCATTTTAAGAAGATAGGTTCAAGTTCAAACCCAAGTACCCAAGGACGGACAGTTTGAATAGAATAAGTTATGTGGAATTTTGTCAAAAGCCTTACTGAAATCAATTGAGACAACGTCGACTTTCTGCCCGTTCTCTAAGGCTGAGATATGCAATAATTTTCAAACATTTAAGCAACTTTTGCGTACATAAAATTTCATTAAAATCCTTTATGTCGATAATGAGGAAATGGTTATGGCTACAGTCAAAATTTGTTGAACAGTTTATGAGAAATGAAGTATTTTATAAAATTTCGAAAACAAATTTTATGTTAGATAACGTTATTTTTGATTTTATGAAACCTGTTATGGGGAAAAATAATCATGCATGATTACAAAAAGCTAATTTCGTGAACATGAACATGGCGTGTATTTTTTTTATTGATTGTAAGAACTCATTATGATATTCCAGAAAACTGTTTCTGCATATTAAACACGCACTATCAGAAGAGGTTACCTTAGGAGAACTACAAGGAAGTCACTTGGAACCTCTTCTGTTCTTGCTGCTGATCAATGAAATCCCTGATTTCTTGGAAAATATTTCATATTGATTTTTGGCGATGACATTAAAAAGTCAATTAATGATTTCCATTCGTTCCAAAGTGATCATCATTGCTTGTCTCAACGGTGTTTAGCTAATCAGCTTTTCTTAAACGTATCAAAGTGTCAATCCGTATCATTTTCTAGGAGTGCGTATCACCTGTTCCCAATACTTTACGAAAATTAAGATCTCGGTGTGATCTTTTATTTGAAACTCTGCTTCAAACTAGGTGTCAACTTGTTGGCCGTTGGTCCTAAATATTTTGCAGTAATAGTTTTGCGCTATATTATTACATTTCACTGGCAAGTGTCAAGTGTCTCCACCATCTGCGATCCCGTTTCCTTAATAAACCTCGTTAACAAGTAAATTATGGTCTCAATGAACATTTAACTCGATGAAGCTGAAGACAAAAAAATTTTTAGGAGAGGATATAGACCGCAATAATTTTTTTAGAAATAAAATAAATATGACCCAATGTAGAATATACGTTTCTCTAGGGGCGATTTTTCTCCTTTTTTTTATTTTTTTTTATTAAGCTTATTTAACCATGATTTAACCATGAAATTAACAAAAAAAAAAAAACAAAAAGTTTGGACCCTTATAACTTTGGATTGACTAATCGTAGGTAAAAAATCGGTACATGAAAAAATTAGAATTTCCAAACTCTAGGGGCGATGTTTTTTCTTTTTTTTTATTTTTTTGTCTATTAAAGTTTTTTAAACATGAAAGTTAAAAAAAAAAAAGTTTAGACCCTTATAACTTTGGATCAACTAACCGTAGGTATAAGAACGGTACATGAAAAAATTAGAATTTCCAAACTCTAGGTGCGATGTTTTTTATTTTTTTTTATTTTTTTGTTTATTAAATTTTTTTAAACATGAAAGTTATAAAAAAAAAAGTTTAGACCCTTATAACTTTGGATCAACTAATCGTAGGTATAAGAACGGTACATGAAAAAATTAGAATTTCCAAACTCTAAAGGCGATGTTTTTTCTTTTTTTTTTTTTTCATGTTCTTGAGTCATTTGTTGTCTAGCAACAAATTACAACAAAAAGCAAAATAGATATCTACGTTTTGTGTTAGTTACTCGTAGTTAAGATGTTCGTTATTTGTAATATTTTTATATTTTTTATTGCATTATATTAATAATTGTATATTATCAAAATTATAATATTTACTTCATATGAATTTTTATTTTTTCGATTCAAGTTTTAATAATTCTGATAATAATTATACAAAATTGGAATTATATAAAGAAAAGATTAATTGTTATACAAACAAAAACAAAATTTCAGCAAAGACAAAGAAAAAGAAAATTCCAGAATGAATATACTTTATAGAATAACTATTATAATAATTAGATAGATATTATGAGATATGTTTAACAAATTTGAATTGAAAAATATTTATTGCTTTTTGTCTAGCTAAACCAAAAAAGGATGGTGTTGAGCTATTAGTTTAGCTAAAACAAAATTATACAAGGTTTAGTTCTAACGATGATTCAAGTTTTATTCCTCTTGTAATGCCAGCCATCTAGAACAACAGTCACAACTGAAGAGAAAATATACATACCTACATTTTGTAACTCTTCCTCAGTTTTTTTTCAAGTATTTCAGACATCCAAATTTTGCCCACCGTTTACAAGTATGGCACTGGCACCAAGTTTGCTAGAACACAAATGACTCAAGAACATGAAATAAAAGAAAAGAAAAGACATCGCCCTTAGAGCTTGGAAATTCTAATTTTTTCATGTACCGTTCTTATACCTACGGTTAGTTGATCCAAAGTTATAAGGGTCTAAACTTTTTTTTTTTTAACTTTCATGTTTAAAAAACTTTAATAGACAAAAAAATAAAAAAAAAGAAAAAACATCGCCCCTAGAGTTTGGAAATTCTAATTTTTTCATGTACCGATTTTTTACCTACGATTAGTCAATCCAAAGTTATAAGGGTCCAAACTTTTTGTTTTTTTTTTTTTTGTTAATTTCATGGTTAAATCATGTTTAAATAAGCTTAATAAAAAAAAATAAAAAAAAAGGAGAAACATCGCCCCTAGAGAAACGTATATTCTACATTGGGTCATATTTATTTTATTTCTAAAAAAATTATTGCGGTCTATATCCTCTCCTAAAAATTTTTTTGTCTTAAAAGTTTTAAAACTCACTAAAATAAAATATAACGAAATACAATTTAAAAAAAGTAACGGACATCGCCCCTAGGAAAATTTGCGCCCAACATTTTGGCGTTTAAAATATTCCAATATATTTGATACTTATCGAGATCTGCTAAATGAAAACATAAATTTCGATGCAGCGATCTTTAGCTTCATTTAAGTCGATACATTGCAGGTCTCGAGTTCGATTCTCAGCCGCTGCAATAAAGTTTTTTTCAGGGGTATACTGCCTCTTGCGAGGAATTGACACATTCTCCAAGAGTATCTCGTGTCATGGAAAGTGCTGCTCATTAGCCGTTCGCAACCGGCAGAAAATTGTAGGTCCCCTCCGTTCCTGGTAACAACACGCACACAGGAATGGTTGAGAGTTGTAAGTTACTATACTCTGTCCAACAAAAATTGTCAGTACAGGGAAGATAGGACGTTTGTCTCTCATTCTGGTTGCATTGCCATGCATTAGTGTGTCGCCTTTTAAAGCTCTCACAGGGATTCCGTAGTTTAAATTATAAATCCCCGCAAATGAAAGTAAAAAACGCGTAGGGCTACCGTCTGCCGATTCAAAACGACTGAAAACAATATTCAATTTACGTTTTCCCACAACGCCATGCGGTAAGTGGCTTGCTCTTTTTTTAGTGGCATTTTTCCTAACGCATTGTAGTGAGGGTGCATCAGGCGCCACTGCTTTAGAAAAAGCTCTCGCATAAGGCCTGTACTGACAATTTTTGTTGGACAGAGTATAGGTCCTAGTTCACTTCGAGCTGTTGCACCACCAAATTTATTTTTATTTAAGGAAAATCAGTCGACCTGTTTAGTCGATCTGTAGTCGAACAGATAGACAGACTGAATTGCGAAATAAATTTAATCATAATCTCAAGATCGAAAAACATATTTACGAATTTCTCAATGATTTTATTCGATCTTTTTCGGAAAACAATGTAATTTAGTTGTAGTGCTAATTGTTTCTCATTGAATGAGAAAAGGTTTTTCACCAACCCACCAACTCAAAAACAAAAAAAAAAGGAATTGAAATTGGATCTAATTGTCCATGTCTAAAAAAAGATATTCATATAACGACTTTATAAACTCCACATTACCGTACGTAATTCAATTAAATCAAACACAACAAAAGAGGTATAATAATTAAGACCTGTCTCTATTGACTATCCAAAACCCCTTAATGAAAATGGTGGTTCTATGCTTAAAAATACCAACAGTGGCAAAAACATAGGTAACTTTAGCTGAGTACAAGAATAGCAACTACTGCTAGGACCATAAAACAAAATTCCATTAATCACAAAGCTATACACTACTCGCAGTTTCAATTCACACTTTCTAAAGACTGCTTCTCCCGTTCGCCAGCAGCCAGTCCAGTTCCACAACAATCGGTGGCGGACATTACCACGGCTATAGCTATACGAAAACGATGACGATGACGATGACGACGACGACGACGCACGACCCCATCGGATAAGTGTCGCACGTTAATTCGAGCAGAAGCAGTAACAAGCATCCAGCAGCTCGTGTTAATCCACATGAACCCATCGTGTACATGAGCACTATATGGGCACACCATAATCCGCCAGAAGGTGATTTCGGTGGAATAATAGCGCCAATTCCTTTTCCGTATCAATTTACGCCAATTCTGTCTCGAATCGGGGCCTACAGGAGCACAGACTGACTTTGGCTGGAGATTGTAGTTGGAGTCTTCAGTTCACATTCGTCGCCATGCAAACCCTCCTCGTTCTCCCTAAGCGTTCAATATGGCTTCTTTACTGGACACAAATTTAAGGGAACCTAAAAAATATACATTTGAGATTGAGAAAAAAAGCAAACAAACATAAGGCAACACAGCAGACACAGTTTTCAATTGAACACAAAAAACTTCGACTTCGACTTAGACTTTTGGACTTGGATTTGGACATGTATAAGCGTAGCCATTTACACGACTTTTGCCAGATATTCAATACTTTTTCAAGACCAAGCTTGTAGATATCTTGTGTGTGCGCTATGGTCGAGTTTTGTATTATTTTTCTTTTGCTGTCTCCAGGTAAGAAGACATGAGGCTTAAAATTGAATCCCTTGGTTCGATGTTATGTGTTTTAAACCTCATTTCGTTCATGGAGGAAAGGGAGAGTATTTTTAGTTTCGCAGTATATCTCAGATGAAATCTCTCTGAGACAATTTTAAACGATTTTTAATTTGGAAAATTATAGTTGGACAAAAATTTTGATAGCCCAGGACTAAGGACCTAGTTTTAGAGCAATATAATAGGTACCTCATAGGAATTTAAGTTTGAATTTTGTTATTCTGCCTTAGTTTGATAGCTGAACCGATTTTTTTATATTTCGCTATCTCTATGAAGAAGAATTAGTAGTTCCTCCAGTCTACCTAATAAATTTTTGATGGATGCCAAAATACTAATACCTATGTACATTTTTATCAAAGAAGCCCTGTGAAAAAGCTGTTATACCAACCAAGCTCTTTTTTACCAAGTTATTATTTTGCAACTTGTCCTTCCCTTACTACCATTTTAACCCCATACGTTACCTGTATATGAGGCTGATTCTGGCAGCAGGAAGGAGAGGTGGTCCATACTATGGCAGCATGTATGCTAGTCATTGCTCAACCCATCTCGTCGTACGGGCTTACGAAATTCCATGACTTGAAAAAATAAGTGGGTTCAGTTCATTCAAACCCTCAAGAAAACTCGAAAATTTAGAGGGAAAGTCTTTAAATCCTAATTGTGAAATACGGTCCTCTTGGTGCTACAAAACAGCAGCCTTCATCAGCTCTAGTAACATCAACAGGTTCTAGGCCCGTGGTGGAACCTTAAGTAGAGGGCTAAAATCGGTTTCGTATAAAAGAAAAAGCAATATCCAAGGTATTGTTCGATATAGTCTTAAGGCATTCTGCAGCACTATAATCGGAAAGTACCAGTTTGACTCCGGCCTGGCAGATTAACCATTGAACATTGAGGTCAATCCTGGAAAAGATCAACGAATTATCGATCTATACGGCGGCGATTGTCAACTCCAGAACCCGGGAAGATCTAAAATACGCGGAGCTATTTAGATTTTGTTCAGACATGTGCTATCATGGGACCTTTTCTATCTCGTTTTGTAAATGATAGTTCAAAAGGCAGGCGTTATGTTAGGTTAGAAGGGGTGATGATATGGCAAGCCCAACCATTTCATTTGGATCTCAATGGATCAATTGCGCTTCCCAGAATATACAAGAGGTAGGTGTGAGAAAGATGAGGTAGTGGATTGAAGGGCATTTAGGTATATCATGCCTCCCTGAACCATCCTGAAGTCTATATGAATTTAAAGATGTTCTTTAATGGAAGGACAGATATGTACCCCTATTTGTAGAAATAATATTCTTGGAGTCCTGTTTTTCTAGTACTGGCTATACTTCATCATTCATAAAAGAAGTGAGATGACCTGCCCACTGCCTCTTTAATATGACATTCCTTACACAAACCGTTGTTGAATTTAGCTTTACTCTTGCTCCAGTGGTAAAAGTATGGAGGCATAAGTTTGGCTAATGAAAATGGATGACCCGTTTTTGGTCAGTTTGTCTTCCATTTCGTTCTTGTATATATCACAATGTTGAGTTCGTCAATATCGGAGTCAATATAAATTCCACAAATGGCATCGATACTATAAGTTACGTTTTCAGGACAGAGTGTTCTACTATCACAGCCCCCAGATTCGAGTCGACAAGTATGACTCTCACTTAAAGATCAAGTAATTGTGGATGCCAGAGGGCTTGGCTTATAGGACTAGCAGTGTACTGGAAATCTTGAAGGATATAAAGCTGCCGTGCCTCAGCCAGAGACCCTTCATGCATCAGGAGCTGTATAAGTAAGTATGGAAGTACAAAGGTAGATACTAACCACCTAGTGGTAGTTAAAATACCGAGAAATCGCTCTCTATAGCAGCAGCGTGAAGTAGGCCCTTATGGCACTAAAGGCAGCAGTTTATCGTGATATAGTACGTCAGCAGGAACTAGGCTCTGGTGAAATACAAAATAGTAGGTTATAATCGCTCTAATAGTACATCAATAGGTACTACACTTCCTTTGGCTTCAACACACTAGGCTGAAATGTTCTGGTATATCAACAGACACTAGGATCCACATGACACTAAAATCTCGTATATCAGAAAATAATAGGCCCTTGGTGACACTAAAAAAGAATGCTTAAACGCTCTGCTACAAATTGGTATGGGTGGTGCCCTAAATGGCACTACAAAATGCGGTCTTAAGCGTTCTGGTGCATGAGCAAATACTACTAGTGGCATTAAATGCAGCCGTCTAACTTACTTTGGTACGTCAAGAGGTACTATTGGCCTTGGTGATTCTAAAATAGGACTAAAGGACGATTCCGAAGACGGTACAATCATGAACTGTACGCAATCTACCTTGAAGCAGATATCGTGACAAAAATTAAGCTCGGTAGACTCCGGTGGGCAGGGCACCTAGCTTGCATGAGCGAAGAGGAACCTGCTCGGAAAGTTCTTTGTGGTACATTCTATTTTAGACGACAGCGTGGTAGGCCATGCTTGCGCTGGAGAGATGGCGTAGACCAGGACGCCCGAAGTCTTGGGGTGCGCAGTTGGATGACGTCGCCATGAGACCGGGATAGGTGAAGAGACTTGTCGAAAGAGGTCAGGACCGGAACTCGGTTGTCGAGCCGATGATGATGATGTTGATACTAAAATAGAAGGCTAGAATGCTCTGATACATTACCAGACATCACGCTCTTGATGGCCCACAAAACACAAGCTTGAAACTTGGGGAAGATCAACAAGTAACCGAAGGCCTGGTGACAATGTGCATCATCACTTCGAGCTAAGAACCTTTTCCAGTGGTGGGGATGGGGATATAAAAAATTGCATACATTACTTTTTCGAACGAAACACTTAACCACCGGAGCTAGAGAAAGCTCCGAGCATTAAAAATATGCTGTTCAACCAAATCGACGACGTATAAATCAAAGTATAACCGGAATAGAGCTTTTCCTTCAGATTTTCTTAAGAAGTGTTTTAGTAAAGAGGAAGATGACGCTTTCATCGCCAGCCTGCTTCAGCGTAATTGAGGATGTTCACTTAGCGGTTGGTTTTAATTTATTCTCATATTCATATACTAGTAGTAGTTCCATTCCTTCAAGGTACTGCTAGCCAGGATACCATCGCTGATTTACAACTTCTCCTAACCGAGGAATTAGGTAACTGGTCTGATTGTTCAGGCATTTTCTGCTGGTCTCGATGAGGAATCTGTCAAGTTCTAAAGTTTTGGCATCTTCAAACAATCTCTTGTTATTCTTAATCCCTATATATGTACTCTTAGATCCGCAAAAAATTCCTCTCGAAGATTGGCAGCTTGTTTATGTAAGTTGTAGTATAACAGATGGGAAGGCTTAGCTTATATAGAAGCTCTCGTTTTTGGCTAAGTCCGTTTTTGTTTTCGTATCACTGGATGTCGAAATTTGCTTCTTCCTCCTTCTTTTTCATGAAACATCAGCTCGTCTAATACAAATCAGTTCGGATCTGGTTGAGTTGATCTTGAAGCCCTATAGTTCTGATAGTACTCGTAAGGGATGTGAGCTTCACCTCTTCTAGCAGCATAATATCGATGACATGGACTTGGCGTGAGAGAAAGAGTCATCGCCAAACAGGAAAGCCTGTGCGTATTCTAGCTGCGGTTGATCCAATGTATAGATGTTGAAGTCGAATGGTCCCAACTTGAACCTTGCATAACTGCAGCTCTCATTATCCTCGATGTCAATTGGCAGTTTCTTGATTGAATTAAGGGAGCTTTTCATCAAGCAGATATTAATGTGATATTTGAAGTTAATACTGAATGCGAACTGTGTAGACTGTTAGAATATTCTAGTATACTAACCCTCTTTAAATAAGATCTAACTATCTATTTGTTCATGCTCCTCTAAATCATTTCTATTTTCTGACACATTATAAGGCTTCAAAGTGTGATCAATATACAGTCACGTGATCTCAATTTTTTTAAAAGGTACAACCCTATATCTCTGAGGTGTAGTTCTACGTTTAACAAAATTTAACAAAAAAAAATAAAAGAAAATAATGTTCGGCCTTATCAATGTTTCACGATCAACAAAGCGATCTTGTTACTTACCGTGCAGACAAATGTGCAAAGTTTTTTTTTGTCTTATATATTTGTACCCTAAAGGATTTATCTTCTCAGTAGTTCTCAGACGATACTATGTAAGATTCTTAAGCTGTTTAGCTGTGCGCACATATTCCATAAGCCATGGTGTTTTTTTTCCATTTGTTGGTTGGATGCATTTTTTCGGTCACAAATAGCCCCACCAATAACTGCAGCAATTTGGTTCAGGCCATCCTGAGAAGGATAAGAGCTGCTATCTGGACAAATCAACAATGTGACTGTAAGAAGTAGTTTGGTGTGACATGAGAGAAGGGAATTTAACTTTTGTTGTTGTTGTAAAGGGACGGAATGGCAATTGGGACATTTAGGGCTGAGAGGGACTTACATACATTTAATACTATGCACACAGAAGCGATAGCAGTCGATTGTCCTGTGAGATTTTTATTATCACTTTTATGGAGCTGATTTGTACGAAGGCACACACTTAAGCTGACCGTTCTGTTTGTTTTTTTTTTTTGTTTTGCTCAGGTGGTTGTGTCACAAGATGTTATTCTTCCATTGGATATGGATGTTTTGTGAAACTTCTTTGGGGCCAGTGACAAGAACGTGCTGGGTTCACGATCTTTTAAAACGGAATATTACCAACAACTAACTGATTTGAAGTCAATACGGAGCTTAGGCTCCAGCTAAATGCACACTTCAGTAATGATAATCTTTGGAAACAGAAGAACTCATGAAAAATTTGGTTGTCTCCTTAGTTTGTGAAAATCTTTTCTAAGGATGAAAAGTTCGAGAAGACTTCAAAAGGAAAAATTAGTATACTATTTAAGAGGAGGTTTTGAAAACTAAAGATTGTAATTTTGTAAGAAACCCTTAATCGAATAAGAATTTTCTGAAATTTAAAAAAAAAATGAAAACTTTTATATCAACATTTTAGATACAAATCTACATTGCAAAAACCTATCGGTACCATCAATATCATAGTCGAAAATTATCAAGGGTTCAACATAGATTTCAAAAAAACATAATACACAACAAAAAGTAATTTATCCAAAAAATTAAAAAAAAGCCTGTATTAGGCTTGGATGTCGCTACTTACTCATACTATTATGTTCAATCAGAATTGAAATTTCAAAAATTTTAGCATGGAAGTCATAATAGAAAAAACTGATTAATTTTCTTGGGTCTTAGGTTCGATTCTCAGCCGCAGCAAAAATGTTTTTCAGGGCTTTACTGATTCCTGCGAGGAATTGAAAAGTGCCGTTAAAAATAGACAGAATTTAAGGTCCTCCAATTCGTGGTAACACATACACAGGAGTTGTTAGTCACTAGGTTTAGAATCTCTATGAGCCTCCTATTTTTACTTGCGACTTATGATTAGGTACTATAAGGCAAGTTATGCTTTCGTAAAAAAAATTGAAAACAATTTTGATCAAAGTTGACATTACGATGATAGCGAAGACCTATAAAAATGGGTCTCGAAATTCTGTCTGTTCGACTACAGCCTAAACGACTCGGTCGATTTTCGTCAAACTTGTTAGATATCGTTTTTAAATTTTTCCCCCATAGGTTTTTTTTTTTTTTTTTTTTTTTAAGACCAAAAAGAACGGTACCTGCCATACGATTTTTTTTCGAAATTTTGTTAATGTTTTTTTTTTTCTCAAGAACTGTTCGACAAATTTAAAAAAAAGATACAAACAAATTTCATTTAGTTAAAGCTAGGTACTAGTTGAAAACAAATTTCCGAAAAATTGTTATTGAGGGTACCCCCCAAAGAACCATTTTTTATGTTTTTGATTTTCTCAAAAACGGTAGGACCAATTTTCTTAATTTTTTTTTTGCTAAAGCTCCCCAAAAACTTGAATAGAATTGTGAATTCCAAATTTCAAAATAATTTTTTTTGGATTTTTAAAAAAAATTAAAATTTTTTTTTTCAAAACTAAATATTTCTAAAACTTTGAGTTCCATTTTTTTTTAAACTTGATAAATACAAGTTTTTTGGTATAATCTACAAGATGTGAGAAAAAATAAATTATTTTACCTAAAAATAACGATACCCACCATACAAAATGTCAAAAACTGGTTTTCAAAAATTGTATTTTTCTCGAAAACGGCGCTAGAATTTTGATACAAATTAGAACCATTTTTTTAAATTTTAAATTATGTACTCATTGTAGACAAAACGGATTTTAATGAAATGTTTTGTATAGATGCTTCTAAAAAGTTTAAGAAACATTGCATTTCAAAACTTAAAAAAAAAATATTTTTTGAATTTTTGAAAAAAAATCATTTTTTTTTGCAAAATTCAATATTTCAAAAACGGCTTAATATTTTTTTTCGAAATTTTATTTTCATTCGTACAATAATAAAAATTTAAAGATCGCGTACTAAATTTTTTTCTAAAAAATCTTTTAAATATTTTTTATATAAAAACTATTTTTTTAAGAAACCGCTACAACGACTTATAATTTTTGTTCTTACATAAATTCATATTTGCATAGCATTCTGCTTTTATCTCTTACTACTAAATTAAATTTAAAAAAAGATAATTTTATTCTTATGAACAGTTTTCTCTAATAACATTCGTTTTTAAAATTCCTAGTCTATTACATTTTCTTGAAAACTGTTACCAGAATTTTGATAAGATTTTTTGTCTTTCGTTTAATTTTTACAATCTCTAATTGAGTAAAAAAATTGAAATTAAGATATTTTTGACTTTACTTACCATAGAACCATTTTTGTCGAATTTTGGATTTCTCATTATCGGAAAGACAGATTTTAATAATTTTTTTTTATAGAGAAGCTTCTAAAAAGTTTTAAAAACATTGCATTTCAAAAACTAAAAAAAAATATATTTTGAATTTTTGAAAACAAAACAAAAAACATTTTTTTTTAAATTTGATATCTCAAGAACGACTTAAACTTTTTCTTAGTAATTTAATTTTTATTCGTACAATAATAAAAACTTGAAGTTGGCGTACCAAATCTGTCTCTTAAAAATGTTTTAATTTTTTTTTATATAAATGTTTTTTTTTTTTTAAGAAACCACTGCAACGACTTATAGTTCTTGCATAAACTAATATTTCCTTAAATCACATGACATCCTGTTTTTAGCTTCAACTACTAAAGGAATTTTATTCTTATCCACAGTTTTTCTCTAATAACATTCATTTTTGAAATTCTTAGTCTTTTACATAAGAGCAAGTTCGTGCGACCCAGTCGTGCATTTTATTTTTTTTTAGTAACTGTTACTAACTTGTCTTAAACATCTTTAGGAACAGTTCACTGAAGGAAATAGATCTGGCTCCCCACTTATTTAAAACTTTATTAAAATTAAAAAAAAAACACTAAATAGAAAATAATAACTAATCATTTAAAATAAAATTTTGCAAGAAATCAGTCTTTAAGACACATCACCCCATTTAAGGCAGGCAATAAGCATATTTTCAACAATTCAATATGTAAAATGTGCTACAAGGCTAGGCATGTCTTGTTGATATCTGAATGTCAAGCTCATTTTTATGGATTAACATGAACTTCCCGATTTTGTTCATGATATAAATCGTGATTTACCTCCACACAAACTTCATTAGAAAGGATAGGGTCTTGGTTGCATGTTGAGTAGCTGTTGAATTTAGTTCAGCATTATACGTAACGCAATTTTATTTGACATACGAGTACATACGTATTTTTCAGTTTTATATTAAAATTTATTTTCAGTTTTAAAATTTTAAAAGTAAGTAAGTAAGTAAGTAAGTAAGTACCTAGATCTTATAAAGGTACGAGTATCTACATATACACCTTTTTTTAGAAATTTTGAGATTAAAAAAAATTTAATGAGTGAGTTACATTCTTCCTACGGTCGCGCCTTATTGAATAAAAACATAATAATTCACGTTTACAATGCTATTATGTCATAAGTCTGAAGAGACCTTGCACTGTTTGCCGCCAACACGATTCAAATTTACTGCAACCATTAAGTCTGAACATTTTCAAATTCAAAAGAGGATTTTCTGTTATTGTACCTACATAATGCACGTCTAGTATTCAACACGTGTCAAAAAGTTTTAGTTTTCTTTTTTTCTAAAATTGCTCTGACAAATATATCTCGACAGAAGCCTCAAACAGTCAATGCAGACATCAAACTTGAAGACATCTTGACTTTAATTTGTACCCGCACTTTTCAGAAAAATTTATCGGCCATGCTCTAAGCCCTATGCCTACGGTCTACCCATGAATAGAGTACTTTCGAACAACAATGAAGAACTCTAATTTGATAAATATCTTATAACTGAGCCATCATCTCGTAAAGGTTCTTCAAAGAGTTATGTCAACAATAGAGATTCAGATGCGTGTCGGTGAGGTAAATCTTTTATTTCTTCATGTAATGACACCTACACTAAAGGGATATTTGATGGCATAAAGGCTTTAAGAAATTCCCTCGTTAGTGTCGATCAAAATGCAACAGAAAATGAATGGAATCGACTTTTTACTACCGACCACGACGGAGTAAAAATAAAAACGATAAAATCGAAATGTTTTCAACACCTACGAGTACAATCAGCACTTTAACATACTGGCTGGATTTAGGTACAAAAGAGATCATTGATTTGAACTTGCAAAGTATGCTAATTCATGGTTGAATTTCTAAATGGGGACACCAAATAAATTGTGAAAATTGGCCCAAATCATGTCAACTATAGGAGTCGTATAAATTGACTATAGTTTGTTGAACATAAATATATTAAAAACATAAAAAAAGCAATCTTATATTAAAAACAATCCTGCTTAAGTCAAGGTTTAGACTAGCGATCCTGTCTTATAGCTAAAAAGACAGCGATTAAAAATGTTTATGAATACCTTATTGGGCGACTGGGACCTTGGAAGTTTTATTTTGTTCAAAACCGATTGCAAAGGCGCAAAATTTTAAACAGACTATTATTCAGGTTTTAGTATGATACTACTAAGCAATTTACTAACTTTAAAGTAGTTTAGTAATTCATTCTTAATTTTGAACATTTTCTAACTAGTACCGTACTAAAGCAATTTTCTTAATAAATACAATGACAGTTCGTCCAATGAACTAAGTAAACAGATATTTTGCGGCGTTTGTAAATAGCACGGTACTAAAAGAAAATTAAAAAAGTTATTGGATGATTTTAACTTTAATAAAAGGGTAGAAAAATTCGATTGAAATTTGCAAAATCGTTGTTTTAACCTAGTTTCATACTAAAATAGCTTTAACAACGTACTAATTCAACTAAAATCTTGTTTACTTTTTATCTCCCCTCTTCAATTTTGGGCTTTGACTTTTGTTTATCATTTTTTTAATATGTCAAAATGCTATCAAGATAAACGGCAGATGGATGGATTTATAAAAACCAATAAAACGCAAACTTTTGAAAATGACCAATCTTTTAATTTTGTTCTGGCAAGTTGTGTGCTCGCCTGTCAACCTCATGATCACAGGTTCGATCCCTGCTGTTGTTTATGTCTTCTTAATTCCATTAAAAACCTTATAAAGTTGTCATCAATGGGTTGCTGGTTTGCTCATTGCATGTTGTTCAGGCATAACACTAACAACATGTGATTGAGTAAAACGAGTATGCCCATCAAATATGAAAAACGAATAAAATAATGCGAATTACTCGTATAAGGGACAAAAAAAAATAAGACACAGCATTTTCTCCGTAGTAGTTCAGCCGCCATCCCTGGAGATAAGAAAATCTTAGACAACCACCTTCAGTCTCAGAACATCGTGCCACACATCTTTCCTATCCTTCTTTCTCTTCCTTAACTTCACGCCCGCGCTGTGTTGATACATTTAAAGGGTAATCAAAATCCCTTGAGCGCGTGTAGATTATAAAAAAAAAAGCGCTTTTCTAAACTTTTCATGCACCCTTTAAGGCATTGCTATATAGGAATTTGCAGGATGCGGGTTTGAATTTTTCGTCTGAGGGTTTCCAGAGTCCTGGGACGATTGTTATAAAAAATAAATTTTAGGTACCTTCTCCAAGAGAACAAAAATCACCAAGTCAGGAGAACAGGAGCTCGGAGAATTTGTCTCAATCGGCTATAATTCGGGTAAGAAGAAGTTCGGAATCATTGTCTGGTAACGTGAAGAAGTCACAGTACCCGCTCGATCATTCCTTGTATTCAACGTGAACGCCTAGAAGATTTTTCAAATGCAGTTCGTAACCACTCGATGTTTTCTGCGGTAGAGACCGTTTTCACGTTTGTAGTACTCTGAAAGGCATTTATATACTAAATAATTCAATTTTGCATGGGATTCGACTGCGGGGAGCGGTATGAAGTCTATGGAAGTCACGCAGCACTTGAACGATCGAACGGGCGTTTGAAAAATATACTGTTTGTGTACCTTGTAGATTTTAAAGCAACTTTTGATTGTATTGAAGAGCTCTATTTTCTAATTGTGAATCCTTGGAATTAAGCCAAAAATGTCAAATATCTTGTAAGAACTTTATAAAGAAATCAAATACGCCGTTTGAAGTGGAAATATATCTATACTAGCTTAATACAGGGATGTCTCTTGAGTCCGCTTCTCTTTTCATTACTTGATTACTTATCTAGCTGGATGAATATCGTTTGATTGACTTGCGAAAG
This sequence comes from Chrysotoxum bicinctum, assembly GCA_911387755.1. Classification (NCBI taxonomy): domain Eukaryota; kingdom Metazoa; phylum Arthropoda; class Insecta; order Diptera; family Syrphidae; genus Chrysotoxum; species Chrysotoxum bicinctum. The sequence continues at coordinate 41,449,618 of OU426990.1, forward strand.
AACTCATATTATTACGTTCGAATGATATTGCGTTACTTCCGAAAATTTAAAATCACGATTTTCTCGAATTGGAATAGGTCGCCCTAGCCATGCAAGAAATAAATATTAGACATAGTAAAATGAAGAGTTTGAAACATTAAAAGAATGCACTATGTAGATGCCTTCGAATTCTGATCATTTTAACCTTGTCTTTGCAAGAAAAGCTTAGGAACTCGAAACAAGCAATGAACTGTACTTGGAACAATATCCTGAGCAAGGAAGTGTGCCTGATGCATTCAGGTCAACTGTGCAGCATAAGTTCGGGATGTATTCGAGTTTGATGAAGCAGACAAAGTTTTTAGCTATTTCATCAAGAGAATCTTCAAATACACCAAAGAACGTACATGCAACATCTTAAAATTGGTATACTAATCCTCTATGTCCACATACTATACTCATATTTTGCAACAAGACATGGGACAATTAAATAACCGATTAACAAATAAGATGGAAGATTGTGTGAGATTGGGCGAAATTGAGTGATCACAATAGTATACATCTTTGGGGGCACTCTTTACATGCTTTTGGTAAAAATTGAGAAATCAACAAAGAATAATTTCGAAGAACAATCAGGAAGATTTTAAAAATTGCATGCATCACGTGCTTATGAACAAACTATTTCATGTCGAGAATTCTTAAAGCCAGAGTTGAGATTTGTAACCTTAACTTATAGTCGTTTCACACATACATATAGCAGTGCTGAATACATCTGCGAAGCAAAAATGGTATTGATTTTTCATTTATTAGAAATAAATCAAAATAAATTTTAACCCTCACAATACCTATAACTATCCGCCACCCTTAAAAATCTATTCAGCCACAAATGTCTTGCACAATTTAATCACAGAACTTTATTTTGCAAGGTATGTTGTGGAGAGCCCAACTCACATACCCCACAACCTTACGCAAAAGATAACACCGTTCGTCCTGAATATTTACGTGGACTAATTTGATTCTATAGAATCCGAACGATGAGGAGAGGTGTTTTTTTCATAACAGAAGTGATACGATACTATTGGAGGATTTGTCACTTTCTCGCAAGAGGGTATTGGCTGAGAATCAAATCCTGATGAAGTGAAAAGATTTGGGATGAAAATGGCTGGCTCTCACTTTGGCGGTCCAGTTAAGACAGGTATTTGTGTTGGTATCTCCGGTTGAGCTGTTACTGTTTGCTAAACTGTACCTATGTAAATACATCTAAAAGGTTTTACATTGGGAATTTGGAACTTTGACGATTGCCGCAAAACTTTTAACGCCACATCTGTCAAGTTAGCTGTCATTAATTAAGACTGCCTTACAAAATCTACTCGGAGAGTATAGCTTTCAACAACATGTGCAAATGATTCAATTTTATGTTGAAAGTAGATCTTCTATTAAAGCAACATTTCGTTCTGTTCGCCCATTTTAAGTCGCTATAATCGTCCTTCCGAGTGGACTACTTGCAACCAACGTGGTGAAAAAATTCGAATTGGCCGTTCAGCGAAAAATCCACATACAACCGTACATCAACGAAATACAAAATCTGTCTAAAATATTGTCTCTGTCCGTAAGATTCTGCAGAAGAATCCGAGGCAGACAATTTCCCCACCGCCCACAAGAATTCGGCCTTTCACAGACCACAACTTGGCAGATTTTGCATCATGACTTGGGCCGTAAGAACTTTAAATGACACTTGACTAAATTGTAATGCACCAAAACAAGACACTGTTTGACATTGGGCTGGCGGCATCATTGATTCGTAAATCTTTGAAAACGTCTGGCCAAGCCATCACTGACAATGGTGAGCACTCTTTGGTCGATGAAAATCGATCTCATTGTACCCCAAATTTAATAATTTGAACATAAACGACATGTTGTTTCATAAAGATGGCGCTACGTGCTTCACAGCTCGTCCCAAAATGGACATTTTGTAAGAGCAATTTCAGAATATAACTATTAGCTCAAGCGGAGGCTACTGAAAGCCACCAAGAGCCACCGATATCGATTTGAATTAGACTTCACTCCCAAGACGAAGTTTTCTTAAGTCTCAGGTCTATACCAATAAACCAGAAACCACCACTGCCCTGAAAGTAAGCATATCCCATGAAAGTGGTACAATTCAGCCCGAGTTATGGAAAATTAGACGTTTCAGATGCGTGCCACCCAACGCAGATGAGGCAAACATTTAAATAAAGTTATATTTTATACTCAATGGAATACATGATTCTTTTAAATAAATACAAAAAACAATGATATTTCACTCATCGTTTGATTTATTCAAATTTAAAGACAGAAAGTGCTCAATTGAAATACATTTAACTTTACAATAATCATTTATGCCTGATTTTGTGGTCTTGGTTAATGTGTCTCAATTCTGTTTAAATTCTTTATTTTAATGTCGGAACTAAGTTTCAGCAAAAATTTAATTTTTTCCAATCAATTTCTAAATTTTAGTTATATTTAGGTTTAGGGATGTTACGTATCCGATCCCACTAAATACAAATAAAAGACACCACAACTTAGGTATCAATAAGATACCAATAAAACACTTTAACTCCACTTTAAACTCTCTATCAAACACTTTTATTTATGAGAAACAAAAAAAAAAAAAAAAAAAAAAAAGTAAAACACAATATCCACAACGAAATATGGTGTCTTCTCGACGCATCATCGCGACTCCAATCGCACATATTAGGGACAGGAACTATACCTGAAAAGAAAAAAAAAATAAGTTAATATAAAAATCTATAATGTTTTTACGATGAAAGCAACCAGATTCTGTCTCTAAAATACCCCTAAACGTACATAAAATATAAGGGTTAATTTTTAGAACACAATCTGGTGAAAGTCTTATCTTTGCGCTATGTGGTTATAGGTGTAGGAAAGAAGTAATGATGAACCTGGAAAAGAAAAGAAGGAATATGTAAAGTAATGAATCGTCAAATGATAGCAGGCCACTACCTGGTTGTTCAAAACAATGTAGGACGATATGCCATAAAAGAAGATTCACAATTTTTTTGTCGTGATGCATTCACTGGGCACTGGTTTAATAGGATGTCTGTAATACATAATAAAACAATGAATAGGTAATAAAAATGCAAGATTGTAGACAGAAATTACGTACCATCAGTCAGCGTTCTGCAACTTGTAATGCTAGTCTTCAAAATACAACATTTGTCATTTGTGTATATGTTCACTTTCTGTTTGTTTATTTATAATTTTTTTATTTCCTGCGTTGATTATTTTAATGTTTTTATTGCTTTTTATAAATTAGAAACCGAAAACCGAACGATGTTAATGCGAAAGCGAATGCGTAAACGTTTAGGAAATGACAGATGAGGATGACAGATTTTCATGCTGAATTGCACTGATACCAACATTGTCAGAATAAAAATTATGCTGAATTAGATAAATCTGCAATGTTGATGTTCACAATAGGAGAAAAGTATTTCTAGTCAAGTGGGGGGTAATAAAAGGGTATTAAATACTGATATGTAGGGGTTAGTGCAATAGTATTAGTTAATTATTTTAGATGTTTTATTTTTATATTTATTTTATTTATTTCTTTTATTAGTAATTGTAGTCATTTAGTGCAATATGATTAGATCTTAAGTATTTTAGCTGTGATATTTATTAGTTATGTATTTTAATAGTTAATTTTAAGTTATTTAGTGCAATATTAGAATCATAGGTAATATACATAGACATAAATTTAATATATGACAATAGACAACACTGACAAGAGTATAGGTTTAAGACATAAATTTTACGAACACAGGTATTCAAAATAGGAGAAATTAGATTCCGAATTCCAGTCTGCAAAGTTAGATAAAATACATAGAGGAGAAGGCAAATATAGATTATAGGGCAATGACCGATGATTATGTAATCAAATTAGGGATTCCAAGTTAAGCAATCACCAAGACAGGTGATAACAGTCGAAGCCACGGAACTAACGAGATAAACGTTATACGATTTTTATTTTTGCTCGTGAAGTTTTTTTTTGTACAAGTAATCTTGAACAGACTAATTTTTAAATCAAAAAGACAATAAAACAAAGTTACAAAAAAGATAATAAAAGAAGTTGTTAAATCATATAAGGGCGTGAAGATTTATCGAAGGCCCCGTTCTTCAAAATTTGAGATTTGTGTCGGAGGCATATCCTAAGAGTGGCCTGAATCATACATATATAACATATATATCTGATGTAGCTCATCGACTTAAAGCTACCGATTCAAGTTTTTTTCTACACTCGCTGTTTTGTCACCGACATCGAGACGGATTTGTGGTTTGCAAGGATTGAGTTCAATAGACTGATCTTTGGACTTGGAGATTTGAAAGGCCGTACGATTGATCTGCACAAAGGGTGCTCCTAGACATACAACTCGTGAAGCAGAAATTGCATCGAAGACATTTGTTTGTGAGTCCCTTCAGGACTTTGAATATAACATATACTTGTTCCCTTCTGGATAAGTGATTTTTTTGTTTTTTTTATACCCTTGGGTTTTTTTTTTGGTCCCTTCTGGACGGGTAATTTTTGGATTACATTTTTTTTCTTTGAATTTTTTTGTGATAAAACCAGTGTAAAGGAAATAAAGAAAATCCCCTAGTATAAAGAGAAAAATCATATACCTATAGGTAGTATAGAGAAAGTGAAAGAAAAGGAAAAGTGTAAGTAGAAGTGAAAGGTGAAAAGTGGACGTAATCTAGACTTTGGTACGAATCGAGTGTATATATATATGTATATATAAACTATAAGGATTAAGTTTATTTGGCCATCAGAATTATAGCCATTGTTCCTGAGAAGTACTGCCGGCAGGACATCGATGGACCGTAAATTACAGTAAGTTTGGTTAAAATATATTGAATTTTTTTTCACATATATAAATATATACCTACTTGGAAAAAAATATTGAAGTACCAAAGGAAAGAAGTACTTACACCCCGGTGCTTCAGAATAAAGCCTTTTTCCTTTTCAATTTAACGAGTTTGTTTCCTCTTTGTTTAAAATTACACACAGACAGGTGAATTTAACACACACACACTCCGGTGTAAAATAATAAAGTCATTTTTTTAAGTAATAAAATATATATGATAGTAGGAAATACCAAGAATATCGGAAATATTTAAATGCATTGAAGCAAAAGTTTTGAATACACTGGATTTTCTTTTCTTCCTATTTTCTTTAGTTTAAATAATAATTAGTAATTAACTTTTCTTTTATTTTGGAATTTATAAAATAAAATCAATTTTAAATGAAAACTGAATTTTTTTATGGTGACTTTCACTGAAGTTCTAACATAAAAATAATGGAGTGCTGAAATTCTTACAAAGGGTGTGTGAAGGTTCGGCTGAACCGACGATGAAGAGAGAGAAATGACATAAGACAGATAGATAATGACCTATTACGGATTCGACTTGACCCATGGACAATACTTACGTAAACCATTTCAGAATATACTTACCTACTACTTACTATTTCACTTAGCTACTTAATTAACTGACTAGACAAGTATAAATACATGACGTTACTTACTTACCTTATTTACATACGATACCTATACCTACTTACTTACCTTATTTACGAACGCTACCTATACTTACCTTACTTACATACTTTTCTCATACTTACCTTACTTACTGCTTTACAGACTTTATTTACTTACACACGAACTCTACTCTGCACTATAAAGACGGAAGTAATTTTGTAAACGGAATTTACTAGGACGATAATGACCTAGGTTACGACTGGAGGTTCAAATCGGGGGCTATTTCCAATAAACATTTGGCTAAGGATTTAGCAATGGTTGTATCTTCGATACAAGGGAGGGTAGGCCAGACCTTTGCCATCAACACCAGGCAATGTCTTTGTGGTCTCAGCGAACTGCTGTGTTGGTGAGACAGTGTTGAATTTTGGCGACTTTTTTTGGTGAACAGAAAAACGGAGAAAAAGTTTTTTTAGTTATAGTTTAGATAGGTTTAGTTTTAAGATTATATCCTTCCGATATAAATTTTTATTTTAGGGCTTAGTTATAGTTTAGTGTTAGGTTACTTTTAGTTAAACTTTCTTTTTTTTCTGTTTTACCGAGAAGTCAGCTTGAAGTCTCACCCTTTCACCAATGCAGTAGCATAGGTAACTAGGTTTGTGCTATTCCTTTTTATTTCCTTTCCCAAATACCTATCCTATAACCCTATTTCCTCTTCCTTTCCTCATCCTTTGACCTAGGCATGATTTTTTTTTGTTTGCTGTGTGGGATGAGATCGAAAAAGGGCAAGAACCGCCCCAATCCGTCGAGCTTAGCCGAGCCAGAGCAAGCATGCCACCGCACTTTTTCGACTCATGAAGATACGCCCCTGTGGTACCCCTGACACGCAACAATGGCGCCCAACGGTTCGAACGGCTTAAGGATTGATTGGGACTCCAAGGAGATGATTTTTAATTTAAGGTCATCCCCTTGGACTCACAACAATCTCACTTCCTTTTTTTAAATTTTTTTTTCATTTTTTAAAATTCCCTTTCCGATCCTTTGAGCACAAGCTTGGAGACCGCAGAAGCTCCTTGCTTAACGGTAGATGGAAGTCAGCTGTCCGATCTAACGGGTCTGGAATCAGTAGATTTTGTGAGGTAGAGCGAAGTCTATCGTATTACAGGGAGCGGAGTAGAATGAAGGAACAGAACGCTCATTGCTATCCATACAGTCAGGCCTTGCCAGACGTATTGAGTGGCGTGAGTGAGATGTTTCAGAAACCTACTCGTGTGGAGGGGTATTTCTATTTTTTTTTGCCAACCAACTTTCAGGTTTAACACCAGAAAGTTCGATGTGGTAGGAAAATTAGATTTACCCTGAAACACTCGCCGAGTCACAAAGACACCAGTCGTAAACAGGACTGACACTTGACATAGGAAAAGAACTTACGATAACTTAACAGGACGTAAACTTGACAAAGGACAAGACATGACACAACCTTTTTTGTTGTTTCTCTCTTGAATCGTTTGGAAATTCAGTTCCAACTTCACACACCTTTATATGAACATTGATAAACAACATACAAATTTTACTTTGGTTTCAAAAATTTTGAATTCTTTTCATATTTTATATTTTTGCATATTTTTACATTTTTTTAAATTTTTTTACGATATTTTTTTTTATTTTAATTAATCAGTTTTTATACTGAAGTTTTTTTATTATTTTTTTTTTTAACTTTTTTTTATTGATACTTTTTATTATTTTTGAACTTTACTTTTTTTTTCTTTTTTATCATTTTTGAACTTTAATTTTTTTTCTCTTTTTATTCCTTTTAAATTTTTTATTATTTTTTTTACTTTTTTAAAATCTTTTCTTTTGTTTCATATTTTTTTTTAATTTCCTTTTTTTTTGAATTTTGAAAATTAATTTTGATACAATTTTTTTTTTAGTTTCTTAAGTTTTTTTTTCATTTTTCTTACTTATAAATTTTTTTTTGAAATCGTAATTTTTGAATTTTTATTTTGCATTTTTCTTTTGAATTTTTGGTTGGATTTTTGAATTTTTCTTTTGAACCTTTTTATTTTTTTCGATTTTTTTTTTTTGAAATTTTTTGTATTTTGGTCTTTTTTAATTTAATTTGTTTTGAATTTTTGAAACCAATTTTTTTTTTTTTTTTGCAATTTGAAGTTTTTTTGAGAACTATGAATAGGAATACGGGTACTGTCAGAAAGGGCACCGGCCCTAGACAGTGTCGAACAAGATTAGGTAGGCGACGGATTACTCGACAAACCACCCAAGAAGATCTTAGTCCAACTCCGTCAGAAATTGAGCTCAACCAAAGCATTCTGCAAAATCCATTTGATGATTTGGTAGATAGGAATGGGGTAGCAAGTGATTTACGTCAGGCTAACGTTAATGGTATGGGGGGTTCGGTTGACACTCAAGAGTTAGGAGCCCAGGCATTACTTTCAATCAGGGAAGGCCCAGACGAGACAAGGGACTCCATACATCAACTGACGCAAGCATTAAGACAAGAACGCTTTCTGATAGAACAAGAGGACAATGGAAAACAAAGTTTAGACAAAGAAAAAGAACAATATGAGATAACGATGGAGGGTGGTAGTCTCAAAAAGGTTATTGACTGCGTGGTCTCACGGTCAGTAAATGAGTCCCACAATAAGACCTTGACACTACTTACAGAACAGACGAAAAACATGACAAAATTACATTCCATGATAGAGATGGTAACGGGGAATATGGCTTCCATGAGTGAGCGTTTACGGGTGGTAGAAAAGTCAGCTCTTGCTACATATGCTAGACGTGATAGAAAGGAAGATGTGCATCTTACCGACCCAGATATAAGCCTTCCAGTTACTGGGTATCCCAATCGGCAAGAAACAGCCAGACCGTGTAGTGACCAGGGCAAACGCATCGACATACATAAGTGGGGTATCAAGTATGATGGTACATCAAAATCCATGACAGTCGAGAGTTTCATTTTTAGGATTGAGACCCTGCAAAAGAAGAACGGGGTCACGAATGAGCAAGTTTTTGCAAACTTCCACCACTTAGTGACTGGAACTGCAGAAAAGTGGTACTGGCAATTCCTCGAAGAGAATCACAGTGACGAGTATCTTAACTTTTACGATTTAAAATCTGAGTTATTGCGGCAATTCCGCAACAGTAAAAGAGACCACGAGATATTAAGAGAAATAATGGACAGGCGACAGCAACCGAATGAGAGTTTTGACGAGTTTTATGAGGAAGTTAGGGGTCTCACATTGCAAATGAGAAATAGGCCAAGTGAGAAAGATTTAGTTTCCATAGTCCGACAAAATCTTAAAGACAAGGTGGCGACACTGATTTTTGGATGTCCTATTAAGGATATCCGTGACCTAAGGGAAGAGTGCCGACGTGCTGAAAGGCATTTAACAGCTAGAGACCAAAAGGCTAGGAGACAAATAAGTGAGCTAGAGGATAACGAGTTAGGACGAACTAGACAGTACTTGACCGACTCCGACGACGAACGAGAAGCACATATTGCTGCAGTGCAGTATAACCGCTCAGACAAAATAACATCAAATACAAAACCAGACAAACGACATCAGACCTTCAGAAACAACGAACGAGACAAAAAGACAGATCCGACAAAAGACAATAACTCAACTCCGGTTACCTGTCCTTCTACTTTCCACGCCCTTACATGCTTCAGTTGCGGGCAAGGAAACCTTTCGTTCAAATGCGCCTCCTGTCAGGGAAACCTGAAAGTCGGGAGTGTGCCCGGGTTCACTCCAACGACGAATGTGTCATTCCCGGAGAAACAAAACCCCGAAAAATAGAAATTTTAAGACGCGATTCGAAACTACGAAGTTCGAAACTAGAAACACCTGTGCAATACAAAAGTCTACATGAACGCATGATAGACTACGAAAAAGCAAGAAAACGAATTTTCAATTCAGAGATAGTACACGAGCATACGAATAAAAGGAATTTTAGGAAAATAGCTAGACTTAGGGAAAAATGTGCAATATATAGAAGGACGAAGAATAGAATAGAAGCTACTGTACTGGCAATCTCGGACGACAATAGACCCTACGCTAAAGTAGCAGTAGACGGTGAAATGATGGTAGGTCTATTGGATAGTGGTGCATCTGTGAGTTGCATGGGAAAAGGGGCAATAGAGTTCATACAGAACCACGACATAAAAATGACAAAAATGACAGTTGACATAAAAACAGCAGACGGAAAAAACCAACATATTAACGGAAGATTCATGACCAAAATCACATGGGGCGGTAACACCCAAGAGATGGAGTTATATGTTGTTCCCAGTTTGCAACAACAGCTCTATCTAGGGGTAGATTTCTGGAGAGCCTTCAAGGTTGCTCCAAATGTTATTTGCGCTCTAGACATTCCAGCACCGACGGAAGGGCAAGAGTCTGATTCAATGCGTAAGCTTACTCCAACACAAGCTGAAGAGTTGGAACGCGTTAAGCTTACATTTCCTTCTTTCGCGGTAATGGGATTGGGTAAGACTCACGTCGAAGAGCATGTCATTGAGATGGAAGACGACACCATTCCCATCAAACAACGGCATTACCCAATCTCACCCGTCGTTCAGAAGTTAATGTATGCGGAGCTAGACCGAATGTTGGAACTTGGTGTGATCGAAGAAAGCAATAGCGCTTACAGCTCTCCAGTTGTGTTGGTTAGGAAGCCAGGCAAGAACAGGCTATGCTTAGACTCACGGAAGGTGAACGCAGCAACGAAAAAATTTGCGTACCCTCTCCCACACATTGAGGGAATTTTGAGTCGCCTTCACGACACGCATTTCATCTCGAGCATCGATTTGAAAGACGCTTTTTGGCAGATTCCTCTGGAGAGGAAATCAAGAGAGAAGACGGCTTTCACAGTCCCTGGGCGGCCGTTGTATCAGTTCACGGTTATGCCGTTTGGATTGTGCAACGCTGCTCAGAGAATGTGTAAGCTGATGGACAAAGTCATCCCCGCTCGTTTGAGAGAGAGTGTCTTTGTCTATTTAGATGATCTCTTGATTTGTTCCCCAGATTTTGAAAGCCATATTAGCGCCCTAAAAGAAGTCGCGAGATGTTTGCGTGAAGCGGGGCTGACGATAAATGTAGAGAAGAGCAAGTTCTGCTTCAAAGAAATCAAGTACTTAGGCTATTTCGTCGGTGATGGATGTCTAAGAACGGATCCAGAAAAAGTGTCAGCGGTTAAGGATTTCCCTATCCCAAAGACCCCTAAACAACTCCGTCGGTTCTTAGGGATGACGGGTTGGTATAGGCGCTTTATCCCAAATTTTGCGTCTATATCAGCCCCAATGACAGACTGTCTGAAGAAAGGGAAAGACTTTGTTATGACGAGCGAAGCATTGACAGCATTTGAGGACTTAAAGACGACCTTGGTCACGGCACCAATATTAACGAATCCGGACTTTACGAAGCACTTTTACATACAATGTGACGCTTCATCTTCTGGTGTAGGGAGCGTTCTTTTTCAAATGGATGAAGAGAACAACGAACGACCCATAGCGTTCATGTCCCAGAAACTGAACTCCGCTCAGCGGAATTATACAGTCACGGAACTTGAATGCTATGCGGCCGTTCTGTCTGTTAAAAAGTTCAGAGCCTACATTGAAGGATTGCCGTTCACCATCATAACTGACCACGCGAGCCTGAAGTGGCTGATGACGCAGAAGGACTTGAGTGGTCGGCTAGCACGGTGGAGTTTTAAGCTGCAAGGCTTTGACTTTACCATAGAGCACAGAAAGGGAATCCTCAATGTGGTCCCTGATACCCTCTCAAGAGTCCATATGGAGGAGATCGCAACTGAAACGCCAGAAGTTGACTTCAATTCACCATATTTTGCATCAGAAGAATATGTTGAGTTGAAGAGGACGATAAACGAAAACCAGGACAGACTACCTGACTTATGTATTTCGGACGGCTTCGTCTACAAACGGACCGACAGACGAACTGGAGACCCCATTCAAGAGGACAGGGCTTGGAAACTCTGGGTACCAAAGGAGTTGTGTAGGGGCCTTTTGGCAACAGCGCATGATTCTTTCACTGCTGGTCATGGGGGGATACATAAAACTTTGGCCAAGCTTCGCCAAAGGTATTTCTGGCCGAATATGACCAACGAAGTCAAAGATTATGTTAATAACTGTGATATATGCAAATGCAATAAGCCTTCTAATTCAATTTCTAGACCGCCAATGGGACAACAGACAATTACAGAAAGACCTTTCCAACGACTGTATATAGACTTTTTAGGACCGTATCCACGAACTAAAACTGGACATACACACATTTTTATAGCACTTGACCATTTTAGTAAATACGTTTTTCTCAAACCACTACGACGAGCAACAGCAGCTGAGGTAGTAAAATATCTAGAAGAAGACGTATTCCACATGTTCGGTGTGCCTGAATATATCCACTCTGACAACGGAAAACAGTTCATTTCGGATTTGTTTTCCAGCTTTCTGAAAAGGTATGGTGTAAAACATATACGTACTGCTTTTTACTCGCCTCAAGCTAACGCTTCGGAACGTGTAAACAGATCCGTGTTAACGAAGATTAGGTCTTACATCAATAGTGATCAACGCAATTGGGATCTTCATGTAAGCAATACAGCCTTTTCCTTGCGTAGCGTGATACATGATGCTATTAAATTCGAGCCATACTATGCCGTTTTCGGATCACAAATGGTCCAAAACGGTGAGACGTATGAGCTCCTCCGAAAACTTGACTTAGTCAAAGAAAATGACGTAGAAATTATAAATAAGACTGACAAACAGACACTCCTAAGAAGAAAAATTTTTGAAAACTTGAACTTAGCTCACCAAAGATCCACAAAAATATACAATACACGAGCTAAAGATATTTCATATAAGGTAGGACAATGCGTGTATAGAAGAAATTTCAAACAGAGTAATCTAGCAGATAAATACAATGCAAAACTAGGACCTAAATTTCTAAAATCTATAGTTTTGAGAACAGTAGGTAACTCCTTATATGAACTAGGGAACTTGAGAGGCGAGAAAGTGGGTATTTACCACGCAAAAGATATCCATTCCTAACGACATACTCAAGCTGCTGTTGCTCTGACCCTGAACTGTGATATAAATGTAATGTGATAGCTACGTATTTATGTATAGAGTTTATTTATTTATAGATTTTAGTTATTTACTTAGAGATTTTATTTATTTATTTATAGATTTTATTTAGTTATTTATATAGATTTTATTTATTTATTTACGTATAGAGATTTTATTTATTTAGATTTTAAGTATCTACTTATCTCTTAAGGCTAGCTGTGATATAAATGTTCGTATTCGTCAGATAGATCTTATTTATTGAAATACTATTCTGTGATATTTTAGTTCGTAGATAATTTCATAACTGATAAAGGACCTCACTGTGATAAAAGCTTAACTTTTAAAATTTTACCAATGAGACATAAAGACTGATATGTTCTAAATACATACTCCCAAAATAGCACGTAACCCACTCACACAGCCGCAACCTGTAACAACATTTAACATTCAAAACGTACAAGTTTAAATAACACTTAACCCCTAAAATTATGCCCGGCAACCCAAGTATAGTGGTAACTCAGGGAGTGGGACGAGCCACACGTTGAGAACGACACAATGAATACACAATTTAAAACACATCCTATGATCGATCTACTTTTCTTACGAACCCATTTCCTTCACGACCACTCAGCAAATGTCTTCGAGCCTGTTACGTATCCGATCCCACTAAATACAAATAAAAGACACCACAACTTAGGTATCAATAAGATACCAATAAAACACTTTAACTCCACTTTAAACTCTCTATCAAACACTTTTATTTATGAGAAACAAAAAAAAAAAAAAAAAAAAAAAAAGTAAAACACAATATCCACAACGAAATATGGTGTCTTCTCGACGCATCATCGCGACTCCAATCGCACATATTAGGGACAGGAACTATACCTGAAAAGAAAAAAAAAATAAGTTAATATAAAAATCTATAATGTTTTTACGATGAAAGCAACCAGATTCTGTCTCTAAAATACCCCTAAACGTACATAAAATATAAGGGTTAATTTTTAGAACACAATCTGGTGAAAGTCTTATCTTTGCGCTATGTGGTTATAGGTGTAGGAAAGAAGTAATGATGAACCTGGAAAAGAAAAGAAGGAATATGTAAAGTAATGAATCGTCAAATGATAGCAGGCCACTACCTGGTTGTTCAAAACAATGTAGGACGATATGCCATAAAAGAAGATTCACAATTTTTTTGTCGTGATGCATTCACTGGGCACTGGTTTAATAGGATGTCTGTAATACATAATAAAACAATGAATAGGTAATAAAAATGCAAGATTGTAGACAGAAATTACGTACCATCAGTCAGCGTTCTGCAACTTGTAATGCTAGTCTTCAAAATACAACATTTGTCATTTGTGTATATGTTCACTTTCTGTTTGTTTATTTATAATTTTTTTATTTCCTGCGTTGATTATTTTAATGTTTTTATTGCTTTTTATAAATTGGAAACCGAAAACCGAACGATGTTTATGCGAAAGCGAATGCGTAAACGTTTAGGAAATGACAGATGAGGATGACAGATTTTCATGCTGAATTGCACTGATACCAACATTGTCAGAATAAAAATTATGCTGAATTAGATAAATCTGCAATGTTGATGTTCACAATAGGAGAAAAGTATTTCTAGTCAAGTGGGGGGTAATAAAAGGGTATTAAATACTGATATGTAGGGGTTAGTGCAATAGTATTAGTTAATTATTTTAGATGTTTTATTTTTATATTTATTTTATTTATTTCTTTTATTAGTAATTGTAGTCATTTAGTGCAATATGATTAGATCTTAAGTATTTTAGCTGTGATATTTATTAGTTATGTATTTTAATAGTTAATTTTAAGTTATTTAGTGCAATATTAGAATCATAGGTAATATACATAGACATAAATTTAATATATGACAATAGACAACACTGACAAGAGTATAGGTTTAAGACATAAATTTTACGAACACAGGTATTCAAAATAGGAGAAATTAGATTCCGAATTCCAGTCTGCAAAGTTAGATAAAATACATAGAGGAGAAGGCAAATATAGATTATAGGGCAATGACCGATGATTATGTAATCAAATTAGGGATTCCAAGTTAAGCAATCACCAAGACAGGTGATAACAGTCGAAGCCACGGAACTAACGAGATAAACGTTATACGATTTTTATTTTTGCTCGTGAAGTTTTTTTTTGTACAAGTAATCTTGAACAGACTAATTTTTAAATCAAAAAGACAATAAAACAAAGTTACAAAAAAGATAATAAAAGAAGTTGTTAAATCATATAAGGGCGTGAAGATTTATCGAAGGCCCCGTTCTTCAAAATTTGAGATTTGTGTCGGAGGCATATCCTAAGAGTGGCCTGAATCATACATATATAACATATATATCTGATGTAGCTCATCGACTTAAAGCTACCGATTCAAGTTTTTTTCTACACTCGCTGTTTTGTCACCGACATCGAGACGGATTTGTGGTTTGCAAGGATTGAGTTCAATAGACTGATCTTTGGACTTGGAGATTTGAAAGGCCGTACGATTGATCTGCACAAAGGGTGCTCCTAGACATACAACTCGTGAAGCAGAAATTGCATCGAAGACATTTGTTTGTGAGTCCCTTCAGGACTTTGAATATAACATATACTTGTTCCCTTCTGGATAAGTGATTTTTTTGTTTTTTTTATACCCTTGGGTTTTTTTTTTGGTCCCTTCTGGACGGGTAATTTTTGGATTACATTTTTTTTCTTTGAATTTTTTTGTGATAAAACCAGTGTAAAGGAAATAAAGAAAATCCCCTAGTATAAAGAGAAAAATCATATACCTATAGGTAGTATAGAGAAAGTGAAAGAAAAGGAAAAGTGTAAGTAGAAGTGAAAGGTGAAAAGTGGACGTAATCTAGACTTTGGTACGAATCGAGTGTATATATATATGTATATATAAACTATAAGGATTAAGTTTATTTGGCCATCAGAATTATAGCCATTGTTCCTGAGAAGTACTGCCGGCAGGACATCGATGGACCGTAAATTACAGTAAGTTTGGTTAAAATATATTGAATTTTTTTTCACATATATAAATATATACCTACTTGGAAAAAAATATTGAAGTACCAAAGGAAAGAAGTACTTACACCCCGGTGCTTCAGAATAAAGCCTTTTTCCTTTTCAATTTAACGAGTTTGTTTCCTCTTTGTTTAAAATTACACACAGACAGGTGAATTTAACACACACACACTCCGGTGTAAAATAATAAAGTCATTTTTTTAAGTAATAAAATATATATGATAGTAGGAAATACCAAGAATATCGGAAATATTTAAATGCATTGAAGCAAAAGTTTTGAATACACTGGATTTTCTTTTCTTCCTATTTTCTTTAGTTTAAATAATAATTAGTAATTAACTTTTCTTTTATTTTGGAATTTATAAAATAAAATCAATTTTAAATGAAAACTGAATTTTTTTATGGTGACTTTCACTGAAGTTCTAACATAAAAATAATGGAGTGCTGAAATTCTTACAAAGGGTGTGTGAAGGTTCGGCTGAACCGACGATGAAGAGAGAGAAATGACATAAGACAGATAGATAATGACCTATTACGGATTCGACTTGACCCATGGACAATACTTACGTAAACCATTTCAGAATATACTTACCTACTACTTACTATTTCACTTAGCTACTTAATTAACTGACTAGACAAGTATAAATACATGACGTTACTTACTTACCTTATTTACATACGATACCTATACCTACTTACTTACCTTATTTACGAACGCTACCTATACTTACCTTCCCAACTAACATACTCTCCAGAGCTTAGCTCTTGAAATCTGAAAAAAACTCTCATACAACTCTTTTATATCCTATTGCTATACTAAAGTATTAATATCTTGTTATGAAACTCAACTGGATGTCATAACACTTTTATTTTAAGAGTTAAACACTTTCCCAGCTTAAAAGAACTAAAATCTTATAGCAAAACTATTTTCTCTTCTTGTAGTTAGATTATAAAAACTTATAGTCTTATAAGAATCCCTTTCTGAAAACTGAGCTCTAAATATGTCCAAATAATCCCATAACAGGTCATATTTAAGAGTAAAGTTATTTGTATACTACTTTGAAAATTCTAAAGGAATTTGAGTTTAAATCCTCCTATATCAAGAAACAATTTGGAGTTCAAAGAATATAAGCTTTGCAGTAAGATCCTAATAAGATCCTTAATGCAACAATCACAACTATTCACAAACTTCAGTTTTCTGATGTCAACATTCTCCTCTCACTCGCACGTAAGTACACATAAATCATAAAGAAGCGTCTAAGATCCTATAGAAAGAATAAAGATGTTACTAGAAGGGTTAGTGTCGCGTCAGCAGCAGCCATATTCCTGTACACAAGCAAAGTAGTGCCTGTACATTTGAGGGTTACCATAACTTAAAAAATTATCATCTCGATAAAATAACTTGGCTGTAGCACTGACTTAAAATTTATTAGGTGGCATTTTCAAGTTTACATTTAGCATTGTTGTGATTACATAGAAAGTATAAGATATATTGTGTAACTTTTTTTCAATTTAAACTAAATACGAGTACATTAACATCTTGGGATTTTATTGCTACTACTATCTTTTCATTCAAAATTAACAAAAAAATGTATTCTTTATGTTGCATTACACAAGTAGTAATTTTTTGTGACAAGAGTAATAGTAGAAAATTACAGTGAATATGAGATTTTCTTACTCTTGTAAATGCAGCATAAGACTCTCAGTGTGTAATTTGGAATATTTTATATTAAACTTGACCTTTCCTGTTTCCTATTTACTCTCACAAGCAAATGACCCATGACTAAATAAAAACAAAACAAATTTCAAAGTTAATTTTGATTTTATTTGCTTACGAAAGAAATATATGGTAACCCTATTTCCGATAAAAGTTATAAATAAAATAATTTAAATAAGCATTATTTTGAAGAGGCTTTGTGTTTTTTCGAAGTAAAATGTCAGAATTAGTAGATACAATTTCAACCGCATTTAAATTTCGGTTCCCATATGTGCAAAATAATAAATATCATGCATCGCCATTATAATATAATAGTTGATAGACTTACAAAATAAATACTATATCAAGCCTAACAGTTTGTTGGCATAGCAAATCATGTATGCACACAAACTTAAAAAGTATTTTGTTTCATTCTTTATTAAGTTAACAAATATTCTGTTCTCTTTTTATCACCTCTTATTGGAAGAGACGCTTTCTCATAATAGGATTTTGCCGATCTCTATTAGAGCCTTAGAAGTGCCATTTTAATATAAACGTGCATCTGTCATCCCATAAGGAAACTTCTGTTGCTACTATGAGTAGGAAGAGCCTCTCATAACTAGGCCATTTAAGGCTTTTAACAGTTTTAAAAAAATCTCGTAGTATTCTTTAAGATTACTTTTAGCTCCTCTTAACTAATCTAGTTGAACTCTTGGAGCATCTTATGAGATGAAAAATGTTACTTGGGTTACTTACATACTTTTCTCATACTTACCTTACTTACTGCTTTACAGACTTTATTTACTTACACACGAACTCTACTCTGCACTATAAAGACGGAAGTAATTTTGTAAACGGAATTTACTAGGACGATAATGACCTAGGTTACGACTGGAGGTTCAAATCGGGGGCTATTTCCAATAAACATTTGGCTAAGGATTTAGCAATGGTTGTATCTTCGATACAAGGGAGGGTAGGCCAGACCTTTGCCATCAACACCAGGCAATGTCTTTGTGGTCTCAGCGAACTGCTGTGTTGGTGAGACAGTGTTGAATTTTGGCGACTTTTTTTGGTGAACAGAAAAACGGAGAAAAAGTTTTTTTAGTTATAGTTTAGATAGGTTTAGTTTTAAGATTATATCCTTCCGATATAAATTTTTATTTTAGGGCTTAGTTATAGTTTAGTGTTAGGTTACTTTTAGTTAAACTTTCTTTTTTTTCTGTTTTACCGAGAAGTCAGCTTGAAGTCTCACCCTTTCACCAATGCAGTAGCATAGGTAACTAGGTTTGTGCTATTCCTTTTTATTTCCTTTCCCAAATACCTATCCTATAACCCTATTTCCTCTTCCTTTCCTCATCCTTTGACCTAGGCATGATTTTTTTTTGTTTGCTGTGTGGGATGAGATCGAAAAAGGGCAAGAACCGCCCCAATCCGTCGAGCTTAGCCGAGCCAGAGCAAGCATGCCACCGCACTTTTTCGACTCATGAAGATACGCCCCTGTGGTACCCCTGACACGCAACAGGGATTAGAACTTTGTTAAGAAGTTAAGCATGGCTTTCATCAAATTCTTAAATTACCCTTACTCCACATTTCAACTTTTTATATCCAGACTGGTTTTTCTAATTTTATTGCAAAATACAAAGTCAATCAATTGAATTTATCAAACACAAAACGTCTACAGACATAAAAAGTTGAAATTCAGTTTCGACACAAGTAACTCCATCTATCGGCAGATTCATTAAGCAAAATCAACAAACCAAACAAACAAAAAAGTCCAACACCACACCGCACACACAAACAAACACCTTCTATAAAATCCACTCTCAATAGTAAATGGACACGGGGGAAACAGATCAATTTGCTATTGGCCGTTATAGCAAGCACATAAAATCTCAGCAAACGCATTTCTATCGACTTAAGTAAGCCACCTGTTTGCCATGGCTTTTGGCTTTAGGGAAAAAAATATAAATGAAAATTGAAAGAGAATCGGACACAAGAAAGATCGAAAGAGTATTTTCACTCTTACTTCTCGCAGAGATCAGCTGAATATGTTTGTGCTATGGAAAAATTATAGCAAGCCCAAGAGAGTTTTCAATGAAATTAAAGCTTTTTATAGGAACTTTTCATCTGAAGTCGGAGTCTTCACTTCACTGCGTGATCGTGGTCTTGGAGCTTGTCAGTACCTAGAATGCACCTGATCAACACACATCCAGCCGAATGGGCCGGTCGGAAGAAACTACGATGCTTGAGAGCCAGCGGGAGATGGATAGACCACCTGACCGTCTTGAATGTAAATTCCCTAGCAAATGGATGTTAAATTGCTGTTGATATTTAATGAGTTACTTTTGTTTTAAATATAGAAAGATGGTCATTTGTTAGTTGTTACTTTTTTCTGAAGTTTTTTTTTTCTATTGCAAATGTGTTTGAGTGATTGTGGTAAGATACATCGAATGGCGACATTTTCATTGAAAGCTACAATGATTGCTGTCAAGCATTTCAATAAATGTTTACATTTTTTTGTGTTCGCAGATATAAAGTACGAGAAACGAGTAAGTACACTCGTATAGTTATGAAGAGTCAGTGCAATAGTTTTATTTGCATAATTTATTCAATGACAGTTTTCTTGTGCTGAAGATTGCATTGGCATTGTTTGATGGCGCATTCGATTTGCATTTATCTTATTATTGCAATTCAACAGCAGTAATTCAATCAATTGCAATTGGAAAGATTTGAATGATTTGGCGTCGAATATTGAATTTGTCATAATAATGTACGACGTATACGAGTAAAATGTAGATTTACACGGTGTTTTTGTTTTGTGTTTGATATTTTACACGTACAAAACGTACATGATTGTTAGCTGCACGCATATCAGTTTGTTAGAGGAATGTTTACACGTGTAGATTGATAATTGTCTTGCGTGCATAATTTCGAACGCTTACTTACTTTAGTTGAGTTAATTCAGTTAAGATTATGATTGTCTGGGTATTTCGTCTAGTTAACAAAGTTAGCTATGCTTGGTTTCCTTTTTTGTCTTCGAAAGACGTAGTTTGGCATGACAGGGTGGATGATAACAGCTATACACTACCACTGCACTACAACTATAAAGTTAAACCCAGAAAAAATAGCCTGAACTGAATTAACTAAACTAAAATTGTTCTGGTTTGCTTAGTTTTTTTGCGATATATAACTCACTCAAAAAAAAATGTAAGACAAGACATTTCTGACAGGACCTAACAATAGAAACCTCTATTATAGTTAAAAAAAAACACACCATATAAAAACTTAAGAAAAAACACGTGTTTTTGAAAAAAAAATTAAATGCACGACTGAGTCGCACGAACTTGCTCCTATGTAAAAGACTAAGAATTTTAAAAACGAATGTTATTAGAGAAACTGTTCATAAGCATAAAATTCATTTTTTAAATGACTAAAAAAAACTTCTTAAGTAGTTAAAGGTAAGAATAGGATGCCATGTGATTCAAGCAAATATAGATTTATGCAAGAACAAAAATTATAAGTTTTTGTAGTGGTTTCTTAAAAAATAAGGTTTTATATAAGAAAATTTTAAAACATTTTTAAGAAAAAATGTTGGTACGCCAATTTGAAGTTTTTATTATGTTATGAATTAAAATTAAATTTACAAAAAAAGTAATGAGCCGTTTTCGAGATATTGAATTTTCAAAAAACAAAAAATTGATTTTTTTTTTCAAAATTCAAGCAAATATTTTTCTTAAAGTTTTGAAATGCAATATTTTTTAAAATTTTTAGAAGCTTCTCTCTACGAAATTTCATTAAAATCCGTTGAGCTGATTATGAGAAATTCAAAATTTTAAAAAATCGTTTTATGGTGGGTACAGTCAGTAATATCTTGTTTTCAAAATTTGTTTTATTAAATTACAGATATTAAAATATAATAGAAAGAAACAAAATTTAAGCAAATTTCTCGGAACCGTTTTCGAGAAAAATACGATTTTCGAAAACCATTTTTTAACATTTGTATGGAGGGTACCGTTATTTTTAGGTAAAATGAATTTATCTTTCTCATAAATATTGTAGATTATTTTTCTAAATTTTATTTGTCAAGTTTTATAAAAATCGAGCATGGGGTTTTCGAAATATTGAGTTTTCAAAAAAAAATTTTTAAAGTTTTTTTAAAAATTCAAAAAATTTTTTTTTGGAAAATTTGAATACACAATAATATTCAAACTGCTGAGAAGCTTTAGCATAAAAAAAATGATCAAAATCAGTGGTACCGTTTTTGAGAAAATCAAAACAAAACAAAATGGTCCCGTGGGGGGTACCAAAACTACTCATTTTTTGGAAAATTTTTTTCAACCATTACCTAGGTTTAAGTAAATTAATTTTTTTAAATTAAAAAAAAAAAAATCGTTGGGACAATTTTTGAGAAAAAAAAATATTTATAAAATTTCGAAAAAAATCATATGGCAGGTACCGTTATTTTTGGTCTTCAAAATCAAATCAAAAAACATCCGGGGTAAACAATCAAAACCCATATCTACAAAGTTTGAAGAAAATCGGCAGAGTTATGTATTAAAATCGAACTCGAGATTTTGATCAAATTTAACATTACGATGATGGCGAAGACTAAAAAAGTGGGTCTCGCAATTTTGTCTGTCTGTTCGACTACAACCTAAGCGGTTCGGTCATTTTTTCTTTAAACTTGGTAGATATCGTTTTTTTCTTTTTTTAAGACTTAATAACTTGATCTGCCATACGCTTTATATTTTTTTTCTCAAAAACTGTTCGACAGGTTTAAAAAATGAAAATACAAAAAAAAATTAATTTAGTGAGAACTAGGTTAAAATTTTTTTTCAGAAACATGGTTATTGAGGGTACATCCCATGGAACCATATTTTTGATTTTCTTAAAAACGGATATTGATATTTTTTTTTTGGCTAAAGCTCCCCAAAAATTTGAATAGAATTCTGTATTCATATTTTCAAAATTTTTTTTGTTGTATTTATAAAAAAAAATCAAATTTTATTTTTCAAAACTCAATATTTCGAAAACCCCATGCCAGATTTTTTTTTTAAACTTGATTAATAAAAGTTTCTTAATACAAGTTCCGAGAAAAAAAGTTAATTTTACTTTAAAATAACGGTACCTCTACCACATGTTAAAAAATGATTTTTAAAAATCGTATTTTTTCTCGAAAACGAGACATAGAATTTTGATAATTTTTTGTTTTCAATTAATTTTTACGATCTTTAATTTAATAAGAAAATTTTGAAATTAAGATATTACAGCTTGTACCTACCATAAAAGCATTTTTTCTAATTTTGAACTCTTCATTATCGACATAACGGATCTTGATGAAATTTTGTATAGAGATGCTTCTAAAAAGTTTAAAAAACATTGCATTTCAAAACTTAAAAAAAAAAAACAAAATATTTTTTCAATTTTTGGAAAAAAAAGTCATTTGTTTTTTGGAAAATTCAATATCTTAAAAACGGCTCAATATGTTTTGGAAATTTTATTTTCATTCGTATAATAATAAAAACTTAAAGATGGGGTACTAAATTTTTTTCTTAAAAATGTTTTAAAAATTTTGTATATACATAAATGTATCATATGTAAAAGCTTATTTTTTTTTTAAAGAAACCACTGCAACGACTTATATTTGTTGTTCTTCCATAAATTCATATTTGCATAGCACTTTGTTTTTATCGCTTACTACTATAAGAATTAAAAAAAAAAATAATTTTATCCTTATGAACAGTTTTCTCTAATAACATTCATTTTTAAAGTTCCTATTCTACTCTTAATACAAGTTCGTGCGACCCAGTTTTGCATTTAATTTTTTTTTATTTGCTTAGTATTAAAAATCTAAAATTAATTAAATTCTTGAAAATTGTCTGTATTAGAACTTTTGAAAATTTTTTTTCTAACAACATCCATTTTTAATATTTAAGTCTCTGAAGCATTAGAGCAAGTTCGTTCGACCAAATCGTGCACTTTTTCCCACTTTTTTTGATTAAAAAATAGTTTTCTCAGGTAAGGAAACCTGTGGCTCTAAAGATGGATTATTGTTACAAGACAATTTGATTTGGCAAATAAGTGATCTGGAATTTCTTTCCAGGTGCCCTGATACTGTATGATCTTTCTAGTCTTGTGATGGTTCCTCCAAATTTTGGATTCATTATGAAGAAATGCCTTCAATGGCTTGAAAAAATTCTATCGCGCTGTTATAGAACTCACACGAGCATAATACCTAATTCATATGACAAAAAGCCCAAATTGAATGGAATTGCGTGAACGGGACAGATGGCCCAAATAGGAAACACATAAAGCGAGACGGACAAGTACAGTGTTGATCAAAAAAACTCTTAACATTGGTGCCTGTCTGGTAACTGAACATGCAATCGTCCTTCCCAAAGTTGTGAATAAATTCGAATTTACCGGTTCGATGAAAAATCCGCTGGCATTTCTTGTATGTCAAAATAACGCAAGATCTGCCGAAAATATAGTCGCTAGCTGTTAGAGTATGCAGGAGAATCTGAGGCCTTTAATTCCGGGCCACGAAAAGAATAAGGCATTTCACAGATCACAACTTAGGGAATTTCGTTTCATGACTTGGGCTTATACCCGTGTACAAACTTCAACTGACCCAGGAGCTCCAAGTTATTGAACATAGACAAAGGCGTGTGTTTGCTACTACATCTGGTACTACGCTCCGCATAGCCCGTGCTTCAATGGATATTTTGCATGAGCGATTTCCAAATATAATTATCTCATGTCTCATGAGCAGGCGATGTGAATTGGCCACCCAAAAGGTGCGATAGTCTTGTGGGGCTCTCTTAAGTCACAGCTCTTTGCCAATAAACCACAAGCCGCCACTGCCCTACTGCCCTGAAAGTCAATCATAACCAATGCCATTGGCATTGCCAACCAGCGAAGCCCCTGTAGATATTTAAATAAAGTTTTATTACATACTCGTACTAAATGATATGCATGAGCCATTTAAATCAATAAAAAGTTCTAATGACATCTTGCTCATAAATTGCTGAATAAAGATTAAAAGATAGAAAATGCTTAATGAAAATGCGTAACCTATACTTTACAGTGAAACATTTTTCAAAAAATTTGGGAATATTCTACAATAATAAAATTATTAGTATTTGAACTATCTTTAGACCATCGCCACTGAAAATAAAAAGGTTAACAATTGAGCTTTGTGGTGCCTTTCCAAATGTGCTAGAAGCTGCTGCTGCAACAGAAACAAGACAATGCACCCCCGTTGATGCGATTATTGGTGAAGGAAATGGAAATGGAAACAAAACAAAATATCTCTCGATGACGTCATTGAGGTTGGGACAATGACTGCACTTAATGGTGATATCGAGCATAGTGCTTTAATAGAAAATGCTATGCGGTCACAAACTATCATAGAAAGCAGTGTTAGCATTAGTGAAGACGGTGATATGGATAAGCCCCTTATGAAGCAGATGACCTAGTACATCCTCTCATTGTAATCTCTGAATCTAAACCAATGTTGAGATAAATAACAATGTTAGCAATTTGGAAGAGACTAAGAGAAAACTAAAACGTAAACAAACCCCTAATCAAGAACTTATTGGGACAGGTTGTAGCTCACTAAATACATTGACTTCTTCTATGTGGCTACATGTTACCAAATTCAATGTGAATACGCTTCTGGATGATCTTATAAACCACATCTCAGCCCGTTCTAATATTCCTTCTAATGCCTTTAAGTGTTTTAAACTAATAAAAAAGGGCATTTCTCCATCAGATATTAAATACATAAATTTCAAACTAAGTGTTCCTTCAGAATGCTTTGACCAGCTTATGAGCGATGCTTCGTTATGGCCTTGGGGTGTTAAAGTGAAGCCATTTATAAATTATCCAAAAAACGACAGAGCTCCTCTGTCAATCAATATAACCTAACATCGTATGCTGCCGAAAGAGATGAAAATATCGAGTTAAATGTCGCTGCTGTTGCTGATGATTGCCAAAATCTTCATCAAGTAGATTTGAAAATTTATCATTTTATTATCAAAATGTTGGTGGGTTAAGAACCAAATTAGATCATATTTTTGTTTCATTTTCTTCATTTACGTATGATATTATTATATTGATTGAAACTTGGTTAACTGAAAATCATTTGATTACTGAATATTTTCCTAACTATTATAATGTATTTATAAAAGATAGATCCTATATAATTTCAGGGATGGAAAGAGGTGGAGGTGTATTGATTGCGATTCGTGCTTCACTAGCATGCAGTCTTATAAGTTTGGAATCAAACTCTTCCAACTCTGACCTGGATATTGATCAACTTTTAGTCAGTGTTAAAGTAGGTCAATCAGAATTATTTATTTCTGCTAGCTACATTCCACCTAGAAGCAAATTCGACATTTATAATGCCCATTTAAACAATCTTAAGCCAATTTTGGAATATCTTAGGAGTTTTCAACATATTCTTTTTGCGGGTGACTTTAACCTTTGTAACATTGAATGGACATTGGACTTAGAAGACAAAGTATTTAATTCCTTTTAATGTTACAACTGAAATTGAATCCCTTGTTATTGACTTCCTTGGTCAATTTAATTTAATTCAAATCAATAACCAACGTAATGATCTAAACCGTTTACTTGATCTCGTTTTTGTAGATGTCGAGTTTCATATTTGTCTTGATAAGTCCAATTTCCCGGTCATTGAAAATTCTATCCATCATATTGCAATTGATGGAAATTTTTGTTTTTATCACTATATAAAGAATGTATTATTCAATCAAAAAACTATTTACGATTTTCGAAATGCTAACTATGATGCAATGGTTGACTATTTGTTGTCTATTTCATGGCCAAGTGTTCTTTGTTCTTCAAACTTGGAAAACACTTATTCTGCTTTTACTAGTGTTTTCAAAGGTGCAATCGAATTTTATGTACCTAAGAAACATTTGATAATTAATTCTAGTCTAGCCTGGTATAATAAGAGGTTGAATAATCTTAAAAATAAAAAATATAAAGCATACAAATTATATAAAACCGTTATAGAGAATATGAAACTGCGCATAAATTACTTTCATCGCCAACGTGAGTTCGATTTTTTAAACAAATTTTTGTATAAAAACTACTCGTACCTTTTATCGGTTGAGAGTGATCTAAAATCTAATAGTAAGCACTTTTGGAAGTTTATAAGCTCAAAGCGTAATTCAAATGGAATACCAAGTTGCATGAAGTACCTGGGCTCAACGTCTAGTGAGGTGCCTAAGATCTGCAATTTTTTTGCGAACTATTTTCAATCGGTGTATTCATTAGATGCTCCTTCCATCCAGGAGATTCCCAGTGTTGGTAGAGTTGTTGACATTGGTTCAATTGTTCTTAGCTCCATGGAGGAGATAGAAGAGGCTTTATATGGATTGGATGGAAGCAAAAGCGAGGGGCCTGATGGAATTCCTGCTATTCTTTTAAAAAAGTGCGCAGTTGCGATAGCTGAACCACTTTCAATCAATTTTAATCTTTCTCTTGCCAATGGCCAATTTTTGGACGGCTGGAAAATTTCTTTTTTGTCTCCCATTTTTAAATCGGGGTCATGGCAGGAAGTAACAAATTACAGACCAATTTGTAAAATTTCAGCTATACCAAAAATATTTGAGAAACTAGTTTGTAATAGACTATCCGATTTATTTCGGAACCATATATCAGTATATCAACATGGTTTTGTAGCAGGTAAATCAACAGCTACAAACTTAGCTTTAATGACTAACGCCATCATATCAAATATGGAAAAGAGGTGCCAAACCGATATTATTTTACAGATTTTGCTAAGGCATTTGATAGAATAAACCATCATGTTTTATTTCATAAATTAAGTTCCTTAGGTATCCGTTCTAATCTTCTGAAGGGGTTAGAATCTTATTTGAAGGATAGAATTCAAATCGTTAAAATCGATAATTCATTCTCAAACAACATTTCTGTTCCTTCTGGAGTCCCACAAGGAAGTCATTTTGGACCACTATTATTTTTGTTATTTGTCAATGACTTTCCAGAAATATTTGTGGATCAGATTGCCTTCTTTTTGCGGATGACCTTAAACTCTTTCGGAAGATTAGCTGTGAGTCGGATTGCTTCCTTCTCTTATTAGATCTGGGAAGACTTGACTGTTGGTGCCAACGGAATTATCTTCTCCTTAACATTTCTAAATGTCAAGTTTTATCATATTTCAGGAATTATAATCCAATTTTGTTTAATTACAACATCAAAAACAATTGTCTAGAGCGTGTGAGAACGAAGCAAGATTTAGGAATTATTTTAGATACGAACTTTTCATTCTTACCACACTATGACTATATGATTAACAAAGCTAATCAAATGCTCAGTTTTATCAAAAGAAATACTAGAGAATTCTCAGATCCCTATACCCTAAAATCACTTTATAATTCTCTAGTAAGGTCTGTTTTGGAATACTGCTGCATAATTTGGAATCCCTATTACAATAATTCCTTAGATAGAACAGAAAAAGTACAGAGCAATTTCACAAGATACGCTTTCTTTAAGTTGAATTGGAGTATTCCAAGGCCATCCTATAATAGTAGATGCTTATTATTTGGTATATACAATCTCTTAAAGATCGTAGGATATACTTTTCGGTGATGTTTATCAGAGATGTTATTACTTATCATATTAATTGTCCTCCGTTGTTTGCATTAGTTACAGGGGGAATTACACCATCAAGGAGTACACGTTGTCGATTTTTAATCTATGAACAGTTTCATCGGAGCAATTATGGCCGCAACGAGCCTATATCCCATTGCATCAGGGAAGCTAATTTTTTCTGTAATAGACTTGATTTTTTTTCGATTTGCTCGAGAGACATCTTTAAATCCCTCGCATTAAATATAATTTCAGCTTCTTTTACTAATAGCACTTAAATTTTTTTTCATTTATTTAAATCTTTTAACTATGTATGTTATTATTTTGTATGATTGTACTTTTATTTGTATATACCCACCAACGTTTAATTATGTCAATTATCTTAGTCTAAGAGAATTTATATTCGAATTGATGAAATAAACTAAAACAAACAAAACAATTTTGAAAAGGGTTTTGAAAATAGTTTCAGCTTCACTTCAGAGCATGACTGAATTTAGTTTTTGTGTTAAGATTCTCACAATTTCCCAGTCGATAAAATGTCCCCTCAATGTTTAAGCTATCATGTGATAATTATCGATAAATTAAAGTCTCTGGAAAAAAACTGTAGAGTGCCTACATCTTCTATAAGACCTCCATTAATGAGTACTCTATTTACTTAAATGGAAATTACACCTTTTATTACCACATTCGATTCGATTAAAAAAAAACAATGCGCGCACTCCTTCGTGATCTCAAAATAGAGCAACACAATTTTGGCAAAGCAAATAAGCAGACCAAACGAGACCATCCTCGTTTTGGCCGTGGTAATTGTATCCACAGCAACCAATGTCAGACTTGGCAGACGGAGACCATCCTAAATGAGAATAGATAAAGAGTTTTTTTTTGTTGTATTTGGAAATTAAGATTCTCCATTTTAAGTTGCAACTTTAATCGAGTAATTGCGAATGGAAGAAAAAAGATTTTATTTTTTTTTGTTTGTTCTTTTATTGCAAATTAAGTGCACGATCTGTTTGTTTAAGTTCGGGGTCGGTATTTTGTGTTAAAGTTTTAACTTTGGTTAATAGTTACAATTGCTTTATGCATTGCAATGGTGATCTGATCATTTGGAACTGTTTAAGCGAAGATGTCTTAACTGAGTTTCTTGTTAATGATATTTTCCCAGGCGATTATTTTTTATTTTATAAGGAGCTTAGTGAAGGTCATGTGTATGGTGACATTTCGTTTAGTCCAAAAAAAGCACAAACACAGTCAGAGTACAATTTTATTGTATCGGGTAGATTGGTGGATAGAGTTTAGATGTAGAAATAATACAAATCAATCGCTGTTTGTAAGTCTTTCTAAAACTCAAGAACGGCTTGACCGATTAGAAGCATCCGTTTTTTTTTTGTATCCTGTAATACAGGGGAGGCTCAAAAAGAAAAATAATAGGGAAAGGCCTGACGAAAATCTAAAAATAATCTTTAATTTCCCGGACTAAATGGATTCGTATTGGCCAAGGAAGGACATTATGGAGGGAAATCCCGAAAAACTTCCAGGAAAATATAAAAGAGACCGCCGCGCCGTCCATGCTATTTTGGAATTATTATTTCAAGTTCATCAAGTGAGATTCATTGTAAATTCATCCATGAATTTCGTTTAATTTTCTCTATCGAAAAATTGGATTTTTAAGAAGTGAGGTTAACTAACTACATTTAAATTCATTCCACTGCAATTAGACTTGGTTTATTTGTTAATGAGTGGAAATTTAACTGTTTCGTATGAGTTAAGCGAAAACATTTGGTATTTAAAAAGTTTTCTGATTTGTGATTGCACAATCTTCTCATTTGCTCATTTGGTGACCATCCCTGCCATGCATCGGGCGATCGCCACGACATCTTAGCTCGATTTGACGCAAAAACAAGCGGATCTCAAAAATTTGATCACAAAGCAAAGGATTTTTGGAGCATTTAAATGCTAGGTGTACTGCGTAGAGTGACCAAAATTGGCACTACCGCATTCACACATGCTTTTGTGGTAAGACGACAAATTACTTAAAAAAGGGAACCTTCTTCCCCTCTAACTATCCTTCAATAGCACTTATGTACGTTCCTTCTTTCTAAGGTCATGGAAACGCTGATAAATTATCAGCTCAACAAATATCTTGAAGAACGAAAGATTCTCAATGACCGGCAGAATGACTTCATAGCAATAGGTTCACTTGTGATCTGATGGTATATTTCACCGAAAACTGGCACAAGTCTTTACATCAATTTGGCATTAAGCTCTCTTATCGCAAATGCGTGCATTTGGTATTGATGAATTTCTTCTTCGCTATATTAGAAGCTGCCTTTCGAATACCCTCAATACAAGTTATATTGGATGGTTTTAAATCTTAAGCCCATACAATAAATGCTGGTGTACCACAGGGCTCCGTCTTACCTCCGACTCTATTTCTGACATTCATCAATAATCTTTTGTCTAAAACTTCTTATCCATTAAATTGTTTCGCTCACGACAGTACTCTTAGCTTCTTATATTCGTTTCCAGATACATGTCCTTTTCCAACCAACAGATATGGACTTAGAACGGCTGCGTATACGATAAGCTCTTTTAATTCTGATCTCGAAAGAATTGTTAAATGTGGAAACATAAATCGCTGAGAATTGTATGCTCTAAAAACTCATTGCTGTCTTCTGTCGTTAAGGCGGCACTTACATTGTGGAAACCGAACAGCTCCAATTTCTCAGTGTGTGCATCCCAGACCACCATATGTAGAATGACCACATATTCGAGGTTGCTAAAAACGCTGCCAAGTGCTTAGGTTTCGTTTGAAGTTGCATCAAACACAACCACTAGCAATGATGGCCATCGATTGTATCGGCATCCTCGGACAATACCGCATAAGCCGCCGCACAGTGGGGCCAAGGCGGACAAAACTCGATTTTGCAAAAGTGCTGATTTCGATTAGCTGATTCATGTTTCTCACAGTAAATTAGCCAGAGAATTTGGGAACACTAAGGATTTGGGCCAAAACTGAAGTCTTAACACCTAAAAAGACGCTCAAAGTCGAAATATTTGAAATAGTGTGAGAATTTGATTTGACTTTCCTAGGGTGTTACGTCTATTCGGGATGAACTAAAAATGGGATTGTTCTTTGTTTGCTTATTTGGGATATCTAGTAATACAATACAGCGGTCAAACTCGGCAAAAAAAAATTGAGTGAATTACGGCAGCACAAAATAAGACTCAGTCCACAGTAATGGAAAGTTGTAGTCATATAAAAAAAGCTCCACGTTCCTCTGCTCTGAGATAGCTATTTTCTCGATGTAGACATGTCCAAGTTTACATTCAAACAAAATTTAGCTGCAAATACCTGCAAATCCGCACAGTGAGCAGGTTTGAAGTTACGAAATCTTGCAAAAAAATCATTTTTTTTTCACTTCTGTTTCCTAAAAAGGAATATTTGTATTGTATCTGTATAATCTTTATTCAATAATTAGGAAAAATATACAATAATAACTTACAGCTGGCAATATATGATAACAATATTGAATAAATTAGTGATTTTTTTTTATTTAAAAAGCAAAATCCAAAACTAAATTTTACATCAATTAGAATAAGGTGTAAAATGGCCGAACTTATATAGATTTTTAATGACTTAGAATTAATATTAATATAAATTTAACTCTTTGTTTTCTTTTTTTTCACATACATACATACTTATGGTTCTATTTCGTAACGTATACTTCTTTCCAAAAACCTCTTTTTCAAAATTGAGAAAAAATGTCTTAAAAATTTTGCGCGTTGTTTTTTGGTTCTGCTTTGAAGTTTGCCCATTATTTGATGCAAGTTTCAGTAGTAAACACTTAACATATATAACGTGTTGCTGGGTTAATGCATTCATTGACC
The DNA here is from genome assembly GCA_911387755.1 of Chrysotoxum bicinctum. Taxonomy (NCBI): domain Eukaryota; kingdom Metazoa; phylum Arthropoda; class Insecta; order Diptera; family Syrphidae; genus Chrysotoxum; species Chrysotoxum bicinctum. Next base: position 41,481,500 of record OU426990.1, read on the forward strand.
ATGCGTTTGTAAATTAACACTTGTCAGCTTTTAATGGTTACATTATTTTTATGATTTACCACAACATAAAAAGTTACTTCTTTGGATACACTCAATTTCGCTATAATAAACACGAAACTCTGAATTTTCATAATTTTTATCCGATAATAAGTATAACATCGCTTTTTTCCATTATCTTTCTAAAAAAAATTAACGTATAAGCCGACACATACATACATAATGATTCCATGAATCAAGCATTTTATTTGCTTTTTTCGCGAAAATATATTTTTCAAATTACTCAAAATTTAACTTTTTAACTTTGGAATTTAGATAAAATTTTGTGTGGGCGTGTCATTGGGTGGAAACATTTTATTTTCATTTCTCAAGCTAACCTTTATAAAATTTGAAAACTTTATTTAAATCAGTAACGTGGGGTTCCGATTTTATCGCACTAAAAAAGACCGCCTTCATACAAAACAAGTAAATACTACAAAAAAGGAAAAAAAGGTAAAAAACGCCAAAAAGAGGGTGTAGAAAATTTGAATGGTCAACTTACTTGAAAAAGGGCACCATCTTTACTTCAAACAAAACCTGGATTTTTATCAATTTTGAGTTTTTTTTAGTGGGCGTGGCAGTGGGTGGAAATTTTTTGTGGAGCTTTCTTTCCAAACCTTCTTTCATTTCTGAAAATTTCATGCAAATTGGTTAAGTGATTCGGTTTTTATGGACTTTTGTCCGCTCTCCCATACAAGTCGCCCCACTGTGCGCCGTACCGTACTGTCTGCCTTAGTCGCAGGTGGGAGTGTGTGGAAGAGTGCAGATGTGGTTGGTCCGGGTAAGTCTCTTCGGAGCAATCGTCACTGTTCGGTTAGCAGTGGGACGGTGGGCTACTGATGCGCAATTCTATCACACTCCGGGTTCCTATCGACCTCCTCGTGGTGCCTGTGGATAGGTTACATAAGTAACTGAACTAACTAGATAGGATAGGACTATCGTTCCTAGTTCATGGTAAGACGAACAAAGATTAGGATTATCGTTTCTAGTTCGCTGTAAGGTGCACAAAGAGTATAGGATTGTCGTTCCTAGTTCGTGGTAAGACGAACAAAGACAAAAGGGTTCACACTCCGGTTGTTGGTTTCTACTTCGGTCGATTGCTTGGTGTGTGTATCCTAGGGTTGACAGGACCTGAGTTTTGCAGTAACTCATCTGGAAGTGACCTCACGGTTGCGAAGCTCCACCGGAAGCTATATTCTGGTACCATGGGAGATAGTGCCCAGAAGATTGAGGGCTGTTAAGCCTTGGATGTCTTGTCTCGTGCCTAGCCCTCTCCTCCATCGGTCTTCGTGATAGTGAGGTTGAGGGCTGTTGCGCTCGCTTGGCCCATGCCTACCCCTCTTTTTTTCAAACAATCTATGAGGTAGGCCCCCTTGTGGGAGTATCGTAGTGGCGTGGTTTATTCCGAATGCGGAGACACATGGTTTTCAAGCTCGCTTGAATTCAAAAGGTGTTAGATAGACCTCGCCTCCAAGCAAGAGGTGTGCACATGCTGCAACATGTCACAGCTTTGCTACTGAGTTGGTTTCGGCTGACTCGGGGCTAATGGTCAGGGCTCAATCTGACTCCGATGTGGGTAGGCCCACCGGGGAATTGAGTCATAAACGACAAGAAAAACAAGACAGTTCTGTCTGCTTTAGTCGAAAGTCTTGAAGACTCAACTCAATTTTGAGGTATGCTGCTCCACCAAATCTATCAAATATCTGTGCAAATACGTTACTAAAGACAGTAATATGGCGATGTTCGGGATTCAGGCTCCTGATAAGCATGATGAATTGATGAGGTGGCTTCGTATCAATTGGGCCGTTTTGTGGACTGCAACGAGGCTGTGTGACAGATTTTTCTGTTTCTAGTTCACCTGCTTCACCACGACTGTTCTTCATTTGGCGGCTGACTTTGAAAATAGTCAATGTATCTGTTTCACGGCAGTCAATGCATCCCAGCGAGATGAACAACTACCTGCAACAACATTAAGAAATTTCTTCGACACTTGTCGAAGCAACGAGTTCACTCGATCAGTTCTGTATTCTGAAATGCCACGATATTTCTGATGGATGTGTTTGAAAGTGATGCACTTGATAGAAGATTTACACTTCACCCGAAAAGGGATTTTGCTTCTATTTGACAAATTTTTTGGTCAATATTCGTGTCGCAGAGGGGTGATTACAGTGAGTTCCATGCAACCCACAGAGAAGCCCTTCCAACGTAGACAATTGCATAAAAACGACAGTGATTGCGATGGCCGACGCCACTTTCATCGAACTTGCAAAAGAACTTCGAACACTCTTTGCAATCATAATTTTGAAATGTTTGCCATTGAATCCTCAAGATATTTGGGATCATAAAAGAAAGAATTAAAAAATGCATGGAATGTAAATAACTCAAAATAATAATATCAAAGAATGTGATAGAAAGCATGAGTTCCCCATAGATTCCATTCAAAACGATTGCAATCTTTTTAATGAATAAATAGTGATTTTACAGTTTTGAAGTCAATATATCAAAGTAAAGTAAGTCAATACAATCTTTGAATTGAATTCAATGAACGATTTTAAAAGATTGCACTCAATAGATTACACTCTTTTAATCTCTTACAATATCTTCATCTACAGAGAATGTAAAGAACCCTCTCTTCCTCATCTATACTGTTTCTGTGAAAATCAATTCAACAAGCCGTGTTTCATGCCTGTCTATTAGTCTGCTTATGACACGTACAATTGAGTTATTTATGTGGGGATATTGTTATTCAATTTGGCTTTTATATTAGCTTAAGCTTACAAAATGAACTCTTAGTCGGGTCTCGCTAGACGAAATTGAGTCATCGATGCAACACATCCTTCAACGACACCAGAAACATGATGTATTCGAAACATTTATTATTTTCCTTATTGTCATCATCGTTAACAACTGCATTAACAATAGCTACTTCCTCGAAAAGCGAGATTCAGAGGAAATTAGTAGGAAATACAGACCAAGCCTCGGGAACCTAAATAAGCTCTTTGAGGAGCAAAAACTGTTGCGCTGGAAGTTCAGGCATTTTATACTACATCTTCCGCTGAAGCGTCAATAAGAGATCACTTTAGACCTTAATTTTTATTGGTTCAAGCTCGAATCGTTTTTCTATGTGGAAAGAGCACTCGACAATGTTTCAATAGAATAGACTAAATGGATTATGACTTCCATTAAAAGGAGATACCGATGAACATCGGTTTTAAGTGTCTGAGTATCATAACAGGAGGGAAATATTAAATCTGGTAGAGCATTTCAATTCTTGTAGTAAAAGTAGGTCCAAATTTGGGCTTTGATTTCTTTCAGCATCTTCTTCATGCAACTGAGAAACTACAAATCAACAAAACAAAGCTTCTGAGCTGGAGTTTCCCTAGGTTCGAAACTGGGACAGTTTCCTTTTGTATCATGACTTCCAACAAACTAATTCTAAGCGATTTCAAGAACCTTATTCGTTTATGGTTCTCTCATTTAAGATTATCTAATCTCACTTACAGTATTACAACAAATAGGGTATCCAGATTACCATATCGAATCGGAATATTTCTATTTTAGAACTCCAAGAGAGAGATCCGGTGCTTCAGCTCAAAGGTCACAGATAGAACCATACTACCAGTCAAATGGAGCTGCAAGAACCTAGACATAAACTTCATGAAGATTATGATATTCAACAGAACTTGCGGATTGCTCCCAAAAAAGTGCACTATGACTTTTATAATTTATTTCCTGATGAAAAAAGGACTGCACTAAGCCACCATACAAACTCAGTATCAACTGTACTTGTTTGACCCTCTTGGATCAAAAAATTTTAACTACCCTTTTAAGCCATCTGTCTCCATACCTAACAACGTTGCTCTGCTTACAGTGTGTTTGGTCGTCAGTCAGGCGTCTAGGAAAGAAACACATACATTTTGACCTATGTCTTGGTGCTAGTTTTAGTTTCCTAGTTAGTACACTATCTTCAAGACAGCTACGACGGAGCTACAAATATTTTTACGATAAATCCTAATACTTTATGCAACGGGTCTTACTTTGATTGTCAATCAAAGGCAGTTCCCTTGGCCAATAACAGTTTTTGGCAAAGTTTTGTACCCAACTGTACACAAAATCTAGAAGAGTACAGAAAAATTATTCTTCAAATTCGTTAGGGCCTTTATTTTGCATTAATTTTTATGTTATTTTCACAAAGTGATCACCAACGTTGGAGTTATTGCCATTTACTTTTGGCCTATGTTCAGCACGTTCCTTTCAGAAAAAAGGGCATTTATGTGGGTGCAGGTTAATGAATATCTGCTCTGGAAATGTTAGCTTAATTACCTTCCATGCATCAATGAGAATCTAGATTTTTGCTAATTTGAGCTCATTTTAATCTTAAATCCCATTATACCTTTACTATCAGATACCTACCTATACCTGCTATAGAAACTATCGTGACCAAAATCAAAATCACATAAATCAACCTCATACTCTGGTCCGCCCCAAAAAGGATGTTCTTCCATACTCCTCCAGCCATTAGTTTGAAAAGTCAAACAGACAAGTCATAGGAGTTCAGAGTTGTACAAATGCCCGATGGTTCGTCCTCATTGTCCTTAAAACGATAAATTCTAATTAAATGGGTTGGCAAGCTCTACTCCATCATTCTATCTCCTGACACACACAATATGATGATCATGTTCATCACATCGCATGAGGAACCGGGCGTTCGTTCATTCCAATGAAGAAATGAAGACATCTATGACTGTGGCACGATGCAGTCTCAATTACCGAGCGAGCAAACATTATCCGAACAGCAAGCAAAACACGAGACATCAGAGAAACTCACCAAACATCACAATATCTACGATTGGACCGCATTTATACCACAAAACCACATTATTGATAGCTCAAGATGTCCAGTCTTGTAAAATAATTATGATGATGCATGCTTCAACTGCTGGCACACCACCGCCCGCCGCCGATGCTGCCACTCATCTCTTCGAAATCCAAGCTCGTAGTGCACATCGCTTCAACTGGGATAATTGCAAAAGTCGTTTAGCATTCTGCCTGTCCTGGGCAAGTTGCAGCACAGTCGTCATCAGAGAGTTGGTCTGTTTTTCCTATAGGTGGAATGCCAAAGTTTCTATCTATATATGTTCGACTTAGGAACATAAAAAAAAATTGTGAGTCCAAGCCTCGTGCGTATCCAGAGAGGGAGACATGTCATATTTTATGCTTCATGAATTATGACAATATTCTGAACATTTCGCAAGCATATCCAACCGAAGCATGATCCGTTCGCAACAACCTGAAGAAGAAGTCGAAGAAGAAGATGCACTCGCCGATGCCAACAACCATTCACACGACCTAGCCCCAAAGTAAAAACCATTCAATGTTGCGCATTATGTGGTACGATTATTGTTGCAATTTCTTGCAACTTCCAAAAATGGTCAGAGGAAATTGGTTAGCAAAAGTTTGACAAAATGATATTGAGCTTAGACGTGTGTTAAGTGCTTTAAGGATTTTTTATTTTTCTTTGTGAATTGATAGAAAGGTTTTTTTTTTGATAATGTCAGTCGAATGTATACGTGCTGTTCAAACGTTTTCTTTCCATGGTTTTTCCATAAACTTCGGGGGTCAGTTGTTGGAATTTATTAGAGTTACGGTACATAACTGACTGGGGTGGTATCAGGCGGCAAATAAGAAGAAACTGTATTTATCTCACTGAACCATTTTGCGTAGACGTTGATAGACCCTCCATAACGTAAGCTTTGAGACAGCTCGGCCTTCTATGGTCGATGTGGATTAGGGTATCACTATTAATTTCTCCACCATAGTGATCTAGAAAGTAGCGAATGTCTCCAGTTCCAGTTAAGCCGAACTACTTACTGAGGTTAGTAACGATTTTCGGAGTACTAGCTAGCTTTGTGAAATAGAGATAAAGGCAGATGATTGGCATCTCTAATATCCCATTAGTAGAATACTGGTACTGGCTTATCTGGCCCGCTGTGCTTAAGAAATTGACATATCGCACGATTGAGGGGGGTTAAGTTTCCTCTTTCGGCTTTGCGACAGGAACGAGGAGCCTCAGATGATTGAATGTCACCTATTAATTGTGCCATCGCTTAGAGTTAGATGAGATCGCTCTGGAGCTCTGCCTCCAGATTAGTTTTTTTCAGTAGTATATGGGGTGGTTTCAGAGACTTAAGTTTGTTCTTCTATCTAGAGATGTACCAGATATCTAAGTCTTTGATGGATTAGTGCATCACATCTACCTATAGTAAATGGTCATGTATTTTCTCATGAGTATAGGAAATTCGGATAATTATTGCCCTCAAATGGTTATAAGATCGGGAAATTATGGGGAGTATTTTGCTCAATGATATGAGGCACATACACCTATTACTTGGATTGGTCTTGGGAAATCGGCTAAAAACAAAGTGATGATCTTTATTCCATGTAATCACCTCGCTATGATCCACATCAGAGACACCATCCAAACATAAGCCTTTACCAATGAAGCTGAAGAAAATATTAGGGAGAAGTTTTATGACCTCCTTGATGGAACCTTCTTAGCTTGTCGGGAGAACACTGTCATAATTGTGCTCGGTGACTTCAATGCTTAAGTAATATCAGAATGGAAATTATCTTCAGAAATAACAACAGATAACGGCTTCAAGCTAAGAGATGATGGCTAGTTCGTTGGACTGTCATGCAGACAGTCTTGGGTTGGATTCTCAGCTGCTTGAAACAAGTTTCTCAGGTTTGCACTGCCTCTTACAAGAAATTGACAAATTCTATGGGATTATCTCTTGTGCTGATCATTAGCCGTTCGGAATCGTCAGAAAATTGTAGGGCCCCTAAATTCTTGGTAACACGAGTATAGGAAATGCTTGAGAGTTGTAAGGCCCTAGGCTTAGGCTCTATAAGATCAAGGAGAAGAAAGTAGTAGAAGATCTTGCGTAGAAAGAAGAGCTCTTACGCAACCTCCCATCTTAAAGATATTGATCAATCTCGCAATCAAAACAATACTTGGAAGTTTTATAAAAAAAAAACCTCGCAACTTTTTGATGATTTTAAGACCGTAACTTGAGCTCTTCGTATCAGCGAAGATTCCATAGGGAATAGTATTGGTTTTCCTAAGCAGCATTTCCAGCACCGATTAATAGATTCAGAAGACAACCCATGCAATCAAGAACCAGGTCCATCACCCAGTGGAGAAGAGGTTGGCTAAGCTTTAAAAAATCTTTATAACAACAAATCCACAGGATTTGATGGTTTTGGAAGGGAGTATACATCAAATCGTCAACCAAATATGGGTGAATCTAAGTATGCCCGATGATTGCAGTATCAGCTCTATATCACAAATAGGTTATCTAAAGTTCTTCTAGAACTGTCGAGACACATACCTATTACCTTCTTAGCATCGCTACCGTATGGGATCTTATGGAACATGCCGAGTGAGGCTCTTATACAGTTCTGCATCACAACACGTCTGTTCGACAAATACCAGTGTGGCTTTCGCCCTTGCAAGTAGACCACATCTACACCTTGAGGTAAGTCCTAAGAAACAAAATTGCATGTCGAAACTCACCATCTTCAAAGTCATATACGAGTATGATAGGAATTATAATCATCAGGAGCTCCACATGGCGATGACCGAACTCGGGATTTAACTGCAGAAAAAACGAGGAGCAGCGTGCAATCTCCACTGAACTATTCCACACATGCACAGTGTTTCGTCAAGAAGATGGGCAATAATAACTCCAAGAACGAGTTCTGACGAAGGAAACCATTGCTTTCCCGGTTTGGTGAATCAAGCTGGATGAAAACTTCTCCCACGTTAGACAAATGTACACGCTTTAAAATTCCAGTCCTGCCCTTCGGCCCCATCTTTGAGAATTGAACGATTAGCAGAAAGGAACAGTTGATACTGTTCTCCTTAGAAAAAAATGTTCTTTGGTTCTCTCTGGAAGGAAAATGAAGAAGGATTAACAGGAACAACTGCGAATTATTTGTAAAGCTCCTAAAATTCTAGACAGTTAAAAAAAAAACTGTACAACATCGAGATAATGGATAACAATGTTCCAGCCAACAAATTCTTCGGATTCCAGCCTCCAGTTTCAAAGGTACAAGAAAGAGCAATCCGCTGTTGTAATGATCAAGCCATAGCAGATGCGAGACCTCTGTATCTAGATCATTAGCAGTAGTGTTGATTGGCATCAAATAATCAGTATTTGGCAGAGATCATGTCTGATGCAGGGCAGTTAGCTTGGGCAACTAGATTCCTTGAACTGTGCACACTGCAGAGTAATAAGACTTGCAAATTCGCACTCAAGACGTCTTGAGCTTTTCATCAACCAAGTGATCGGTCCCATTCAATGAAGCACAGGGATTACCGAATTTTAACAATACTCCATCTGAATAGATCTCAATATTTTAAACTTTTTAAGCAAACCCTATTGGATTTTTACTTGCGACTTATAGGTCCTATAAGGCAAATTATGCATTCGGAAAAAAAATCGAACTCGAGATTTTGATCAAAGTTGACATAGCGAAGACCAAAAAAGTGGGTCTCGCAATTCTATCTGTCTATCTGTCGGTCTGTCTGTCTGTCGGTTCGACTACAGCCTAAGCGGCTCGCCCGATTTTCTTCAAACTTGGTAGATATGGGTTTTGATTCTTCCCCCCACACGTTTTTTTTCTTTTTTTTTAAGACCAAAAATATCGGTACCTACCATATAATTTTTTTTTCGAAATTTTATAAAAAAATTTGTTTTCTCAAAAACTGTCCCACAGAATTTAAAAAAAAAAATTTTAAAAGTTTTATTTACTTAAAACTAGGTAATGGCTGAAAAAATTTTTCCAAAAAATTGTTATTTTTGGTAGCCCCCCTGGGTCCATTTTTTTTTTTTTATGTTCTCGAAAACGGTACAGCCGATTTAAATCATTTTCTTTTTTGCTAAAGCTAAGTTTAAATATTAAAACATATTCAAATTTTCAATTTTTTAATTTTTGGATTTAAAAAAAATTCAAAAATTTTTTTTATGAAACTCAATATTTCGAAAACCCCATGCTCGATTTTTTTCAAACTTGACAAATAAAAGTTTCTTGACATAATCTACAATATTTGAGAAAAAAAAATATTTTATCTAAAACTAACGGTACCTTCCATACAAATGTTAAAAAATGGTTTTCGAAAATCGTATTTTTCTCGAAAACGGTTGCGAGAATTTTACTAAATCTTTTTTTGTTTTGATTAATTTTTACGATCTATAATTTAATAAAAAAAATTTGAAATCTAGATATTACTGACTGTACCTACCATAGAACGATTTTTTCGAATTTTGAATTTCTCATTATCGGCATAACGGATTTTAATGAAATTTCTAATAAAGAAACTTCAAAAAACTTTAAGAACCATTGGATTTCAAAAATAAAAAAAAATATTTTTCCAATTTTAGAAAAAAAGCGTTTTTTTTTTGGAAAATTCGATATGTCAAGAACGGCTTAATATTTTTCTTGGAAATTTAACTATTATTCGTGCAATAATAAGAACTTAAAGTGGGCGTACCAAAATTTTTTCTTAAAAATGTTTTAAACATTTTGTACATAAAAGCTTATTTTTTAAGGAACCACTATAACGACTTATAATTTTTGTTCCTGCATAAATTCATATTTGCATAGCATTCTGTTTTTATCTCTTACTACTAAAAGAATTTAAAAGAATCATTTTATCCTTATGATCAGTTTTCTTTAATAACTTTCGTCTTTAAAACTCGTAGTCTATTACATAGGAGCAGGTTCGTGCGACCCAGTCGTGCATTTTATTTATTAGACTTTTTCTGTCGAATTGTTTGCTTTGCATAGAATCTCCAAAAAAAAAAGTGTGCTTTAAAAAAAGTTAAAAATTTTCAGTTGAATCTGACATTTGATTTTCTGTCAATTTGACAACCGATCTATGTAGTTTAACAGAGAGAGACACAAGGGTTGGAGGAGACCTTGCGTAAGGTTGAATCCCAAAACGGAAGGTGACTTCGAGCAACTCAACAAACTTGAAAGATTGCGCAACTGAAAGTAGTAAGCTAATATAAGACCTGAGCTACCTTAAGAAACAATAGTTCTTTGAGGTCACAAATTCAATCCGAGCTGTGAAGTGGCTTCTGAAAAGCTGGGGCCAAATTACCGCTTGAATGACCGAGTGAGTGAGTCCCATCAGTGATCGAATGAAAATGCCAAATTAGGGTAATCGATTGCTCGATGACGTATGCAGTAATGCCAAACTCACATAATTCACGTTATGTATTACTCGAAAACTGATGTGGTAATTTGGCCCCCAAATTTAGCCTAAATATAACTAAAAGTGGACCCTAAAAATTGATCATCTTATATGGACCAAAATCGGAACAAAATAACTTAACAAATATTTTCAATTCTTTTTCAAAAACCAGGGGCCAAATTACCGAAAATATCTAGATATTAATGCCAACAAGAGATCTGTAAGTTCCAAATATTGATGTTGAGCCCTATCTTTCTAGTCGAGTTTTTCTTCTGCAATTGTTGAGTTGGATTGTTTTTCTTTTGAACCGAGACGGAATGATGTGAGGAAAATCTAAACTTGCGTATAGTTTGAGACCAAACAAGAAAAACATCCAATAACAAGGGGTGTCTATTTCCCCCCGTCCAGTCAGCATTGGACATCGTTTCACTATGAAAGTTCAAATAGAAAACAAAATACCTTCTAACTGTTCTACGAGTACTCGTATAACGCATCCTGTCTAAAAAAAACATTGTTACAATGTTGCTGATCTTTCAATAAGTTGTCATTTTATTTATGTAGGAATATTTTGACTCTCATCGATTGGAATTTAAAAAATATGTTTTGATGTTCAATAAAAATATTACAGAACTTGCATAGCAAATAGCTTTATTGATAAACTTGAGAGCAGGTACACATGGCAACTTGTGGCTGGCGCGCCACGATTTAGACATGTTCTAGACTACGAAAAAGAACACCGAACAGACAACACAATATCAGGCAGACTAACATCGAGGACACCACCAGAGAGTAGAGTCCCCATCGCATAGCACCGACCGGACCAGACGGGACCGAACCGGGCCGATGATTGCCTCATTGACTGATGGTGACATTTCTTTGGCGGGCTGATTGGCTAATCAAAACGTCACACAGCATCAAGCAACAGTCAATGGATGGATCTAGTTATGAGGTCGTATATCGTAACTCGCTTCAGAGTGCGGCACTTGTATTGCTGGATGCTCTGGTGGCCGTGTGTTCCGTGCAAAGCGGGAAGCCTTGTAGCGAATATTTTTCACATTGCATTATGACAAGTTTGTGACAAGTTAAGAACAAATTGATTGAATGGAGTTTTTTTTATGATACCTGCATCACAGACATCGAATTCTCTCTCTCTCTCTGGGTTAGATCTGTGGTGGATGGAATTTTATTCTGTGGGCATAAAATGCTTGACGCCATTGCTGTTTTGCGCTAAGCTGCAGCAGCAATAATCTGAGAGAGTTGCAGTGCGCTGTGACGGACATGTGGCGCTTAGGTGATAATTGCTGCAAAATTCCATTGAAGCTAGATGCGTGCATACAAATTGATGAGAAGTAAGTCATTTGTATCCTGTCACGTTTGTGATGGAATTTTATTGATTAATGTGAACGAAATAGTCATACGCCATATAAGGAGTTTCGTGGGAAATCAGGATTATGGAAAAGATGTTTTGATTGATCGGATATTTTTTTTTTGTTGGTGAATAAGTTTTGTATGCTGTAAGGACTGGTTATTTTATATGTCCAAGACATCCACTTAAACATGTTGCAAGTTCATCTTCTGAAGAAAAACCAATATCAATGATCTGGTAAGTTTGTTCAAATTTTTGAAATATTTTTTTTCCAGAACTGGGTTATTTAAAATTAAGTTTTTAAGTGGATATTAGTAAACATTTTGACTTTGACATGTGAACATTTTGACAAACATCTAAATCTCATTGTGTTGGTATCGAAAGAATCACCCAAGAGTATGCATTTTAAATAAAATTCAAAGCTGAGTTGCACGAACGTGGTCTTATGTTTAAGGACTTAGAATTTTAAAATGTGAATGTTATTAGATCAACGTTTCCAGAAGCATAAGAGATACTATACCGATGGATTTGTCAATATCTCGCAAAAGGTAGTACATCCTTGAAAAACTTTTTTTGAAGCGGCTGAGAATCGAACCCAAGATCCTCTGCATGAAGCACTTTTTTCAAATGTATTCTTATTAATATTAACCAAATAACTTTCGTAAAGCTAGACAAAAATTCAAAGTTCTCACTAATTATTATGCAAAGGGATACTACAAGTATGGGAAGAACAAAAGCAATAAGTCTTGGATGCGGCTTAAAAAAATCTACTTTATATAAATATTTTTTTTAATTTTGATAGGCAAATTTTATGTTTATATCATTATATAGATGAACATTAAATTAAAAAAAAAATCATTGACCAATTTTTAAGACATCGCGAATTTTTGAAAAAGACAAAATGTTTTTTTTTTTTTAACTTTTGAGAAGGTTCTTTATAAAAACTTTAATTAAAATCAAAAATTAAAAAAAAAATGGCTTAGGATATTTTTTGCGAAAAATAATTTCGAAATTTTTTAGTTGAACTTTAGATCGAAAAAATTAATAAACAGTAAATACAGTAAATAGTTTAAAAAATATTGCAGATACGGCTTTCGAAATATTGTGATTTCAAATGAAGTATTTTATTTTTTTTTAATTATATAGGAGGCACCATATATAAAAATTTCTTGTAATTGCATACGTCTACCGTAAGCTAGTCTCTATGCAAAGAAAAGTTTTGAAAAAAAAAATTGGAAGAGTTTAAAAAAATAAATTGCACGAACATATGTTCACATGTAACAGACTAGGAATTTTGAAAACGAATGTTATCAGAGAAAACTAAGAAGAAGGAAGACAAAAAATATAAAGAAAAAAAAATTTTTGTTTATAGGTTTTGTTTTTGTTTTTGTGGACTCTATTGATTAAATCAAATTGAAAGTATTTTTAAACTCTTTAAAGAATAATTTTTATATACAAAATTTTTAAAAAATTTGGTACGTTAACTTAAAGTTTTTATTATTGTACAAATAAAAATTAAATTTCAAAAAAAAATATTGCGCAGTTTTTGAGACATCGAATTTTCCATGAAAAAAAAAATGATTTTTTTTTAATTCAAAAACTATTTTTTTTTTAGTTTTCAAATGCAAAGCTTTTCAAACCTCTATAAAAACTTTCTATAAAAACTTTCTATAAAAACTTTCATTAAGATCCTCTATGCAAATAATGAGAAGTTCAAAATTTGAAAAATATTTCTTTGTAGGTAATGTCAGTAATATCTTAATTTCAAAATTTTTCTAATTAATTTGAGATCGTTAAAATTAATCGAAAGAAAAAAAATTTATCAAAATTCTAGGCGCCGCCGTTTTCGAGAAAAATACGATTTTTGAAAACCATTTTTTAGCTTTTGGTAGGTACCATTATTTTTAAATAAAATCAACTTTTTTTTCTCACAACTTGTAGATTAGATTTGTCAAGTTTAAAAAAATCGAGCATGGGGTTTTCGAATTATTGAGTTTTGAAAAAAAAAATCTATTTTTTTTTAAATCCAAAAATTTTTTTTTTTAAATTTGAATACAAAATAATATGAAGACTTGGGGGGCCTTAGCATAAAAAGAATTATGAAAATCAATTGTATTGTTTTTAAAAAAAATTAAAAAAGAAAAGAATAAAACGTGTGTGGGGGGGGGGGGAAATAAAAATAATATCTAGGTACCAAGTTTAGAAAAAATCGGCCGAGCCGTTTAGGCTGTAGTCAAAAAGACAGACAGAATTGCGAGGCCCAATTTTTTGGTCCGTACTATCATCGTAATGTCAACTTTTATCCAAATCTCGAGTTTAATTTTTTTACGAATCCATGACTTGTCATATAGTACCTACATAAGTTAAGGTGTATCAGGGTGGTTTGTATGTAGAGATTTAGGAGAAAAACTTTTGGTTTCAAAACTTTGGAAAAATTTGCAAAAACACCAATTATCATTTTACCGAACGGTTGTCGATCCATTTTGATAATATCATGCCATTCTTATTCAATTGGAATGAGAGCTCTGAAACTACTTTCAGAACTGCATTTGCATTCGACATCTAATAAATCAATCGTTCTTTTAAAAGGCTCCTGGATCCATATTTTGTTGATGTTTCGAGGAGTGTTTCGCAGGAAATAGACTTTTTTATTTGAGCATATTCAATCGATCATTCCATTGTGATATGGACCACCTGTAGTTCCGAATTTTGATATGACCGGATCAGGAAAGAATGAACGTGAGCTTGAAGATGTGGCCGGTAGAAGTATGCTAGGTTAGTTTAATGGGCTCACAGTTGATCTTGGTTCCTACACACTTAGATCAAATTGCGACTCTTATGTATTGAAATTTATGATAATGGTATGTCATTTATGCCCTATAAGGGCTATAGCCTTGAAATGCCGGGGTACTTCCAAGTCATTGAAGAAATGTCTGTTGTCAAATAATAGTGTTTTGTGTAGATATATGTCCGTTTGTAAAAGGAGTTCTTCATTTCCTTAAAAGTATTTTACCAACCGTTCAGTCGTTTTCGTTCGTCTTAGAATTGTCATCTTGGACCCTTTCTAAGTTTTTTGACTATGGTTGGAGGCGATTTGTAGCCGTGTGGTAGGCTGGTTGATAAAGCTTAGGAATTTTCAAGCCATTTGGTATTGTTAGTAAATTCCAATATGTTTTTGCTGGGAATGTCCTCCAAGTCGTTGAAGAAGTGTCTCCCTAGATGCCCGTTTCTCAAATGACAAAGTGCAGGGCAGTGGCACAGGTAGTAACGAGGGGTATCCTCATGTATCTCCTCGTCACCGCATCCTCTGCCTAAATCGTCCATACTGAGTTTAAATTGTATCTTGTGGTAACCCAGTTGGTTGTGACCGGTGGTGATGCTCACGAGAAGAGAAACAGACTTTTTACTCAGTTTGATGATAATGTCGGTCTTTTGTTTCTGAAACTAGGCCATAGTTATATGACAGGAGCGGGCAAAGTTGTTCATGAAATAGGAGCTCTAGTATGCAATGGGGAAGCAGGAGCAACAGTAGCATAGGCTCAAGATGACATGCTAATGAAATAGGCTAATTAGAGCTTCTAGATTTGGATGAGTGGTATGGATTGGTATCGTATTTCGTCCACATATACATTATCAGACATTGTATCGAACTGCATGAGCCTGGCAACTCCGCAGTCGATGTTTTATAGAATA
The DNA here is from genome assembly GCA_911387755.1 of Chrysotoxum bicinctum. Classification (NCBI taxonomy): domain Eukaryota; kingdom Metazoa; phylum Arthropoda; class Insecta; order Diptera; family Syrphidae; genus Chrysotoxum; species Chrysotoxum bicinctum. The sequence goes on from OU426990.1 coordinate 41,496,856, forward strand.
TTATAAGTATTAGTAAGAGAATTGAGAGCCAAGAGATATGTATACTAAAAACTAAAAGAGAAGCGATATTATTTTAGAGATAAATCAGACTTCGACCAAGACGGTCGTACCAGTGAAAGAATGGAAAGAATAAAGTGAAAGAATAGTGGTTTTTGATTAATTTTCCACTCTAAAATCTTTGTGTTTTATTTATTAATAAGATTTACCTTTTTTTACGGAAAGATTAACCTGAGCTATCGATATAGAAATATTAAGGTAATATAAAGATGTATCAAAATTGCATGACCTTTTGTTTTTGTCATAAAGAAGTTTTAGTTTGGGCCCAAAAAAATATAAATACTTTGGTGAGAAGAGAAGCAATCGTGGATAGTATTGCCATCATATGTACATATATGCACTTTGTTAATTTTAATCGATTGATGCCCACATTTTCGTGAAAATATTTTAAACTTGCATTTTGATATCTCAGGATGTCAGATATTACTCCTGCGGCGGTGGTCGAATACGAATTTCAGGATTTTATTGGTAGAAGTCAGCTATTGTGGGCGTTCAGCATCTATTCATGTTCATACTGACCCAATTTTTGTTTGTTTTATATTATAATGATCTAGCAATTCTATCTGTCTTTCTGCCTGCTTGACTACACACTACAGCTTAAACGGCTCGGCCGATTTTCTTTAAACTTGGTAGGTAGATAGTATTTTTAATTTTCCCCTCGCACGTTTTTTCCTTTTTGTTTTTAAGACCAAAAATAACGGCACCTACCATACGAGTTTTTTTTTCGAAATTTTATAAATATTTTTTTTTTCTCAAAAACTATTCGACAGATTTAAAAAATAATAACACAAGAAAATTTCATTTAGTTAAGGCTGGTAATAGTTGAAAAATTGTTATTGAGGGTACCCCCCATTGAACCATTTTTTGTTTTTTTCCAAAACGGTACCACCGATTTTGATCATATTTTTTTCCTAAAGCTCCCCAAAAATTTTAATAGTATTTTATTTTGTATTTAAATTTTCATTTTTTTTATTTAAAAAAAAATCCAATTTTGTTTTTTAAACTCAATATAAATAATTCGAAACTTGATAAATAAGACCTTCTCAATAAATTCTATAATAATATATAATAAGGTGTAAGAAAAAAAATTATTTAACCAAAAAATAAAGGTACCCACCATACAAATGTTAAAAAATGGTTTTCAAAAGTCGTATTATTCTCGAAAATTATGATCTTTAATTTAATAAAAAAAAAATCAAATTAAGATATTACAGCTTGTACCTACCATAGAACCATTTTGTCTAATTTTGAATTTCTCATTATCGACATAACGGATTTTAATGAAAATTTTGATTGAGATGATTCTAAGAAGTTTAAAAAACATTGCATTTTAAAACTTTAAAAAAGATATGTTTTGAATTTTTGGAAAATTTTTTTTTTTGGAAAATTCGATATCTCAAAAACGGCCCAAATTTTTTTTTAAAGTTAATTTTCATTCGTACATTAATAAGAACTTAAAGTTGGCGTTTTAATTTTTTTTCTTAAAAATGTTTTAAAAAATTTGTATAAAAAAGCTTTTTTTTTTAAAAGAAACCACTACAACGACTTATAATTTCTGTTCTTGCATAAATTCTTATTTGCATCGTATTCTGTTTTTATCTCTTTTAAAATTCCTAGTCTATAACATAGGAGCATGTTCGTGCGACCCAGTCGTGCATTTTATTTTTTTTGTATTCTATCCGAGAGGCTCAAGTGGGTTTCTGCAGCACCTGTCCAAATTTGGAAATTCTTCTCGAGCTTGGAACGAATATAGGAACTTAACAAGCCACTGACCAATTAATTGTTTTTTTTTTAACTGAAAATTCTTTGTAATACAGGGTGCGTTTTATGTTCCAGGTCGACTTTATTTGATTGCTATTTATGTGCGAATGAAATTTCTCAGATAGAATTTAACAGTTGTAGAGAGTGGATGATAAAAATTTACTGTGGATCATCTAACTTAACTTAACTCGATGCTTAACATTAGAGGCGAAATTGCTGAAATTATTACAGAAGTTCGCAAAATTATTATGTGAAATGTGCTTAAAAGGGATCAACTTTGCGCCAGAACCAGAGGCACACACTTGACCGACATCATAATCCGTACAATACGAAAATCTAAAACACCATTATAATGAGTCAATAAAAAATAAATTATAAAATTTTATTTTAAAGCTATTAAAAACAAAAAAACATCGACCTGGAACATAAAACGCACCCTGTATTTTTTTATTAAACAAGGAATTTATGTTTTGTGCATTTTTAATATATCTTTAAGGCAAAATTTCGAAATGGCAATCAATTGCCAGAGGTTGGTTGTCTCTTTTTCAAATTAGCTGTAATAAATCACAAAAAAAAAAAAAAAAAAAAAAACAATTTTTTAAATCTAAAAACAGAATAAAATTATTTTTTGAAAAAGCTGCAAACTTAATAAATTATGAACCTACATCACCCTAATTTTGTCTCATGTTCAAATTAAACAAAAATCAGTCTAATGATCGAATATTAATTGTCTTGATGTGCCATAGTCTCCAGCCAGACTGGCGTTAATTGAACATTGTATTCAACACTACAACCGCTCGGTCAGCTTATAAGAAATAAAAAAAAAATTATTAATTATAAGTCAGAATGTGTTGTCTATAATTCAGTGATTGCATTGAATGCACTAATAGGCGCTAAGGCAATTAAAATTCCCGAGACGATTTTTTTGTATTTAATTCAAAGATTTAATTACTCGCACTAAAAGCGGCATAGTTGTTGTCGAAGTTGCTAATTTATTGTCATTTATATCAACTTGGTGTTTAAGACTTCCAATCAGACCTTTAGATGTCTCTCCGTTGCTGATATTTAATTAATAATTATTACGTTTAATCCAAGACCTTGTTTGCATAGTCAGTAATGTATTTGAATAAAAAATATTGCTTGATCACTTCGAGGAAAACTCAGATTTCCAAAAAATTGGCAGCTTCCATTTGGCTTAAAGGGAAATTTCATTGAAGCTGCTCGTGACTTTCTTTCGCGGTGGAAATTCCTTCGCCGTCATAGGTCTTCACTATTAGCCAAGACAATAATACTGATTCGCCTGCACAACATAACCGCATATCGATCTCGATCGATGGGAAATTCCTTGAAGCGCAGTATAAACATTTTGTCACACTTAATAACTTTTCGATAGAATCTGTGTGAGCGCGCTCCGATGCTTAGAGGTTATAGCCTCAATATGCTATCGAACATCATCGCCACCATCCGATTTGGGTTCTCGGATTTGGATGCCAACACCAAGCTGAATGTTGTCGTTGATAGAAATGCACAAAACTGCTCGCTTAGCTTAAAAAACAAACTGGGAAACCATGAGAGAGTCAAGCTCCACTTATTTGCTCGATCGTATTTCCTCACCTGATCGTGACCGAATTTTTATATCCAGATACTTTTTTGTTGTTGTTGTTGGTTTTATTGCCGCCTGGCAGATCTCTTGCTATAGGTACTCTCGTGGCCTAGATGCAGGTTACAGTCTGGACTTGAATAGATGGAGACCTGCATAGTGGGACAGAGGAGCATTGTTCAGTCACTTTTTTTTTTCCTTGATCACTGGGTGCTGCTGTCGGTTCAAGGAGCTCATCTGCAGCTTCCTTGGCTTGGAGAGCCACCAAAAAAGTGTACGATAACGGGCAAGGCATGGAATTCGTTGAGGACACATCCACTTCTTCCTCATCCGCACCGTCATCGCCTGAATAATATGTATATTTTGGTATCGGAGAAGAATTAAGACAACCGATGATGTCGACCACGACGAACGACAACGAGGTCGTCTCCGCATGGTTTTCGGTATCGCTGCCGGCATTATTATGCATGATGATGGTAGCGCGCGCATTGGAATATTGAATAAGTAGCGGGTAGTAAATAGATAAGGAGTATACTGCTCCTCGAATGGGATTGAAATCAGGGCACATGGGCAGCACACCAGTTCCAGTAGCAAGAGGTGAATTTTCACGCCGATTGCGAGAAACGGTTTAGTTTTTTTTTATTTTTTTGGTGGAGTTGAATAGTAAGGATAACAATCAGCCGGGTATAGGCTTATATTTAGGTCTTAAGGTAGCTACAAATTTTGCTAAACAAAACTAAAAAAAAATGAGAAAAAGGAAGCAAATTGTTGCTTGTAAAAATAGGTTTTAAACTCGCTGTTTGTAAAAATATATTTTCGAGATAGAAATGGGTTTCAATTGCGAACTATTATATAAATGAACTTCATGTTCATGACTTTCACGCAATTACTAGGCGTAAACCTTTGTAATAGAGTGAATATTGAATACTACTGCTAGGTGTCACTCAAAATTCACCGAAATTTTGAGTGAAGGACTTTCAAAACTTTGTGTTAAAAAATGTTTCTGCTAACCACAATGTTCTACAGAATTATCTCGACACACAAAAATCAAACATTCTGGCTACAATAACTAATAAAACAGATAAATAGCTGTAAGCCTTAAGCTGACATCTGGTCTGGTGAGTCAAAGACATTTTTACATCTGCTGAACAGAATCCAGAATAGAGCCGTAAAGCTGATCGATGTCGAGATAATTGAGAGCATTGCCGTAACGCTTTTAGCCTATCCAAGTTTGATTGTTTCTTTCTTGAACCAATGTTCAAATTTAAGACAATTATATTTCGTAGACTCCTGCTTATTTCTACCCATACTTCCTAGACGCTCGCCTGTGGCAACATTTAATATTTTAAGAGAAGTCATAACCCTTTGAGTGGGGGTCTATTATAAAAGACCACTCTAATATATTATGTATTTATACATACATAAATACACGCTTTCATGGACCATACAGTTATTTTAAAAATTTTCCAACAATCACCTTAATTGATTAAAAAACTTCTGAAATTGCAGTGTAACCTTATGAAAAAATGTATGAAAATAAAATTTTAAGCCGTTAGATCAATTTAAAAAAAGTTTTTTTTTTAAACAAGAGACTTAATAGTATACGATGTCTCGAAACGCTAAATTTTCACCAACAAAATTTTGTTTAAATATTTATTGAAAACTCAATTTTTGAAAAAGTACAAACCATTAAAAAAAATCGAAAACCACAACGTTATCATAAAATAATTTCTTTATCGCTCAATGTACGGTATATTTATTTAATAAAAAATAAAATACACGACTGGATCAACAAACTCTCTCTCTCTTATGTAAAAGACAAAAATATGTTCGTAACCAAAAAATTCGCTTTAAACAGGATGCAAATATTATAAGTTTATGCAAGAACAAAAATTAAAAATCGTTGTAGTGGTTTAAAAAAAAGACTATCAATATTTTATAAAAATTAAAAAAAATAAAATACACGACTGGGTCGCACGAACTTGCTCCTATGTAATAGACTTGGAATTTTAAAAACTGATGTTATTAAACTAAACTGTTCATAAGGATAAAATGATTTTTTTAAATTTTATTAGTAGTAAGAGATAAAAGCAGAATGCTTTGCAAATATGAATTTATGCAAGAACAAAAATTATACTCGTATGTCGTTGTAGTGGTTCCTTAAAAAATAAGCTTTTATGTACAAAATTTTTAAAACATTTTTAAGAAAAAATGTTGGTAGATACGCTAACCTTAAGATCTTATTATCGTACGAATAAGAGTTTAATTTCCAAAAAAAATAGTAAGCCGTTCTTGAGTTTCGAATTTTTCAAAACAAAAAATGACTTTTTTTTTCTAAAAATTGAAAAAATATTTTTTTTAAAGTTTTGAAATGCAATGTTTTTTAAACTTTTTAGAAGCTTCTTTATAAAAAATTTCATTAAAATCCCTTATGCCGATAATGAGAAATTCAAAATTCGAAAAAATCGTTTTATGGTAGGTACAGTCAGTAATATCTAGATTTAAATTTTTTCTTATTAAATAATATATCGTAAAAATTAATAAAAAGAAAAAAAAATTAAGTAAAATTCTTGGAACCGATTTCGAGAAAAATACGATTTTCGAAAACTATTTTTTTAAATTTTTATGGAAGGTACCATTAGTTTTAGATAAAACAATTTTTTTTTTCTCAAATCGGCTGTACCGTTTTTGAGAAAATCAAAAACAAAAAAAAAAAATGGACCCAGGAGGCTACCAAAAATAATAATTTTTTGGAAATTTTTTTTCAACCATTAGCTAGTTGTAATCAAATGAAATTTTTTGAGTTTTTGAGAAAAAAAAATATTTATAAACTTTAGAAAAAAAATCGTATGGCAGGTACCCTTATTTTTGGTATTAAAAAAAAAAAAGAAAAAAATGTGTGGGGGGAAAAAATTAAAACCCATATATACCAAGTTTGAAGAAAATCGGCCAAGCCGTTTAGGCTGTAGTCGAACCGACAGACAGAATTGCGAGACGCACTTTTTTGGTCTTCGCTATCATCGTAATGTCAACTTTGATCAAAATCTCGAGTTCGATTTTTTTAACGAATGCATAACTATAAATTGCAAGTAAAAATTGAACTTTAAATTTTTACTTTAAATATAAATAAAATAAAAAAACAAAACAAATATTTAGCTTTTTCTCAGACATCGAATTTGAAAAAAAAATTATTTTTATTTTCAAAAATCTTAAAAAAAATATTTTTTCTTAAGTTTTGAAATGCAATGTTTTTCAAACATTTTAGGAAGCTTCTCTATATTTTTTTGCTTGCGATTTATAGGTACTATAGGGCAAGTTCGGCATTTTGGAAAAAAAAATTGATTTTGATCAAAGTTGACATTTTCTACGATGATAGCGAAGACAAATAAAGTCGGTCCAACAATTCCGTCTGTCTGTCTATACGTCTGTACCTCGATCTACACGCTAATTCACTGGAGCTATTTTCTTCAAACTCGATACCTAATATGGTCTTCGTCAATTCCCTAGAGGAAAAATTGAAATTTTTGTTTTAGCTCTAAAACTAACGGTACCCCCCATACACCCGGAATGCATAATCTTATTTATCTCGAAAACAGCTCTAACGATTTTGATAAAAAAAATTATGTTTATAATGGACATTGACTATACATTTTGGTCAAAACAAAAATTGTGGGCAAAATATTATTAACGGTATCTGTCATAGAGCCGTTTTTTTTTTTTGATTTTCGACATTCTCATTAACGGGTCTAACGATTTTAACCAAACATTCTCAGTAGAAGCCCCCTTAAGTTTAAAGTAATATTGTGTATAACAATATTCGAAAAAAAAATTTGTTGACTTAAAAAAAAATCCAATTTTGTTTTTTGCAAAATCAATAGCGCGAAATTAAATTTTAGTTGAATTATTAAAGTGAAACTAGTGAAACCTGGTTAAAACACCGATTTTGCAAATTTTAATTAAATATAACATCATACTTTCTTCATACTATTTTATTTTTTTAGTATGGTGCTATTTACAAACGACACAAAATGTCTGTTTACTTAGGTTTTTGCACGAACTCTCATTTTTTTAGGTGTGTCCAGAAGCAATTTATTAAGAAACTTGCTTTAGTACTAGTTAGAAAATGTTTAAAATTAAGAATGAATTAGCAAATTGTTAAGTACTCGTAGTATCATACTAATACCTTAATAATAGGCTGTTTAAAATTTTGCGCCAACATCTTTAAAACGTGTTAACGATTAATTTTTGAAATCATTTCCTAAAATCTATAGATACTAATAGATACTACTAAATACTTAAAATTGGCATCCCGAATTTTGTTCTCGAAAAATTTTAAAGAAATTCGTTATATAAAAAATTATTTTAATAATTAAACGTTTTTTAAGCTTTGTTTGAATAAATTTACAATTTTCCGGAAATCAGACGGCAATTCCATGAATTTGAACATTTTTATCTCATTAAATCCATGTTTTATATTTATAAAATGTATTTTAAATTCCAAACTACTTTTGCAATCCAGTCGTGCATTTTATTTTCTCACATCTTATAAGTAATATTAAAAAAAAATTTAACTGTCAAGTTTTAAAAGAATCAAGTGTTTCGAAATATTGAGTTTAAGAAAATTGATTTTTTTATTTTTTAAAAATCCAAACAAAATTTTATGAAAATTTTGATATCCAATACTATATTGAAGAGCTTTAGCATAAAAAATGATCAAAACCGGTTACACCATTTTTGGGAAAGGGGAAAGTATTAGTTAGCATTCGAAAAAAAAAAGATTCAAGCATTACCAAGCAGCAACTTAATGAAATTTGGTTATTTAAAAAAAATCTATGTAACAGTTTTTTAACAAAAATAGTTTTAAAAATTCGCATCACATGTACCGTTATTTAGTAAAAAAAAAAGATTGTGTGTACTGACGTACGCGCGGTTGAAGTAAAACTTCTTTTTCCTCAAGCAAAGCTTCTGTAAGATTATAACCTACGAACAAACATTTTGTATTCTAAAAACATGTCGCTGTCTTTGACGGATAACGTGACGTTTTGACATGTCACTGACAGCTGCATAGAAATTTTTTACCCCTAACGCCGGAAAAGAAGTTTTACTTCAAAAATTAAAAAAAACGTGTGGAAGAAAAATGTATGTCAGCTCAGGCATTGACATTAAATGGATACACGACTATGAAAGAAGCAACGGTAACACTGACAATAATATCTCATTAGCTTTTTCTTACAGACAGAAACCCAATGTGCAGTTTCCTTTTAAAATAAATTTGATTAAACGAATACATTTTCAAAAAAATTTCAAACTAAATTAATTAAAAAAAAAAACAGAAAACTTTTGAAATATACACGTATGCTTCCAAAATTTAATATACAAAGTCCTTTTTTTGTTTTTATTATTTTATGCTCATGCTAATTTTAAGTTCAATTACAAAAAATTGGGCAGTTTATAAGATTGTAAATTTTTTTAAAATCCATGGAAACTACTTTACTCCTTGAACTTTTTTTAACTATTGAATTTGCATTGTCATCCACAGGGTGTAGGGTTCAATTCCCAGTCGCTAACAAAAAATAATCAGGCGTTGGTGGACTGGAGGAATTGACAAATCCTCGAAGAGTATCTTTTGTCAAGAAAAGTATCGTTCGGAATTGGCTGAAAATTGTAGATCCCCTCCATTTCTTAAATCAAGTACACAGAAATGTTTGATAGTTGTATGTCACTATGTTTAGGGTTTCTATGAGCCGTCATGGCTTTTGGCCCGCTTTTTGTAAATTTTAAAATGTTTTTTTTTTTTAAATATTTAAGGAACACAAGTTGCATTTTGATTTTTAAATGCAAATCAGCGGTGCTAACTGGAAATTTTGTATTTGTCTATTAACATTGCAAATAGGTATGCTAAGAATTTTAAATTTTTTCGACGCGTGGTATAGCAGAAGTTGGGCCTTATACAATGTTTTTATTTAATAAAAAAACAAAGCACTTGGTGACACATTTAGCTTTTTCTTGAAAATGAGAATGGGGGTGCTAACTTTACACTTAAGAAAATAGCTTTTTTTAAAAACCGACGTCCCAGAAGACAGCACATTACAGCACGACCTTCTCTTTTAAGAAAATCGAATATGGCGATAATAACTTTCCCGCAAAGTTTAGTTTGATTGTGCTATAAAACAAAAATCTAATCCAAGTTTTTCAAAAAAAAAAAAAAACAGAAAAAGCATAGTATCTACTTGATGAACTCTTAAAAATTTTCCATCTATTCGCCATTAACATTTGGTCACACAATTCGATTCCGATTTCACCTTTAAAGTACGACTACATAAGTTAAAAAAAACATATTCTATTCCCACACTTGTCATCCGTTTTTTTTGTATATCTGAACCATAATTCCCATGTTCGTAAAACATGTGCTTATGATATTCGTTCACCTTCCGCACAAGGCAGCAAAAATTGTTATTAAAATGAAGACGTTATGATCCTGTCCTGTCTTAGATACAATTATTAGTATCTCCTCCTCACACATGGGACATGGTTTATGTGTTCACCTTGGCCGTGTCCAGTGCTAGAACATTTGTAGGTTCCATATGAAGCCTCTATAAAATGTGTGCATTGGTCATGGGCAAATAACGAACTTGCCATCGTTTTATTTCATACCGGTTCAAAAAGTTTAAAAATAAGTAAAAAAAAACACCTCTTGTAAAAATGTTAGTTCATTGAGGCGAGGATTTCCATTCCTCCCAAGTTTCATTTGATCATCTTAATATATGCAAAGTTGAAAAATTCTCCTCTTAGAATATTTTCCCACAGATCATAAACTGTTTGGCCGTGTTTTATGTCCCGTATGCTGGCCGGCGCGCGCGTCTTAGAAAGGAGTATCTGTAAGGAAAAATTAAAATAAAATTAAAAAAAACGTTTCTGCAAGAAAATAAGATACAAAATTCAGAACAACAACGCATGGCTTTCCCTAGCATCATATTATAGCGTGGTGTGCTTGTGCGTTTATTTGCAACAAGCTTCCAGCACCACCTTTAGCAGCGGGAACGCAATGCATCGTGCAACGGTGTCATGTCCATATGGTGATCTGGTCAGATAATTCAGATTTCCACTTGCACTCGGGATAGTTTAACCATCGCCATCGGCCGGCCGGCGTTACAGGGATGGTAGTTTTCTAACAGGAATATACATATATAATGATAAATTCGAGTTAATGGAATGACTTCGCAGGTCCTTCTTTACGAAAATAATATTGGCCAAATGCAGATGATCATTTGATCATGGGTTAAGCATTCTTTTAGGATTATTCATAAAAGTTATTGACTTTTTGCTCTCTCAATTATTTTACCATGAGTGTAAGTTTGAGTGCTTTAATTTTTGACTGTCTTAGTCTACAACGATAGGCAAATTTGGGTCTAGATTTTCGTTTGCTGGATAATTCCGTGCCAGTGAGATAAAAGTTTGGTCGAAGTGCCGAGATTATTGCTGCCGTTCAAGCGTCCGTCACAGATGAAATAAAAAAGTCAATTCCACGACCTGACGTTTTTAAGAACTAGGCATTGCTAAGACCACACTATGGTGAATTTTGCGAAAGGATCTTGGCCCATAATCTCAAGAAGATGAATTTAAATCGAAGAGTTAAAGCACATGATCATATAAAGCAACCTTAGTTCTCGGATTGGCGCCTAGGAATGTTATAAGAAGATGACGAATTTCTTCGCAAAATCATCTACGGCTTCGTAAAAAATTACAATATGCCTTATTGGTCAGGTGAAACCTCATATTTTTCAAGAAACACCACTGCATCAACAAAAAATAACTCTTTGGTGGGGTTTTCATTTCGGTAGTGTGATTGGCGTTTTATCGTTGATGAAAATGAACGTCACGTTACAGTCAATGTAGATCGCTGCAGAGATATGTTGTAACGTTATTTCTTTGGTCATTTGCATGGACTAGAAAATTGAACTCCAGATTTTAATCGAAGTTGACATTAGGATGATAGTGAAGATCGAAATAGTGGGTCCCAAAATTCTATCTGTCTGTCTGTTCGACTACAGGCTAAACGGCTGGGTTTATTTTCGTTAAACTTGGTAGATATTTATTTTTTATTTTTTCTTAAGACCAAAAATAACGCTACCTGCCATAGGATTTTTTTTTCGAAATTTTATAAACTTTTTTTTTTTTTAAAACTGTCCCACAGGTTTTTTGAAAAAGATTCAAAAAATTTCAAATACTTGAAGCTAGGTACTGGGTGAAAAAAATTGTGCAAGAAATTATTTTTTTAAAAAACAAACCGGTTTTGATCATTTTGTTATGCTAAAGCTCAGTAAAAGTTTAAATATTATTGTGTATTCAAATTTTCAAATTTTTAAAAAAATTCAAAATTTTGAGTGAAGATATAAAAATAATGCGTCTTAGAAGGGTACGGCATGCATCTAACTGATGAGCCCATTGTCGTACCTGGGCGAAGCGCACCTTGGAGTTGAGGTCACTTGAGCTTTTATTTGATTATTAAAAAATTTGTTTCAAAACTCAATACTTCGAAAATCCCATGCTCAATTTTTTTAAACTTGATAATAATTAAAAGTTACTTAATATAATCTACCATGCAGATGTGAGAAAAAAAAATATTTTATCTAAAAATAAAGGTACCCAGTATCCACCATACAAATGTTAAAAAATTGTTTTCGAAAACGGCACCTAAACTTTTGATACATTTTTTTTCTTTCGTTTAATTTTTACGATCTATAATTTAATAAAAAAAAAATTATGAAATTAAGATATTACTGACTACCTACTATAGAAATAACGGAATAAGGGATTTTAATGAAATTTTTTATAGAGAAGCATTTACAAAATTGAAAAAAAAAAAAAATTTTGAATTAAAAAAAAAATATATTTTTCGGAAAATTCGACATCTCAAAAAAGGGTCAGTAATTTTTTGAAAATTTATTTCTTTTTCGTACAATAATAAGAAATTTAACTTGGCTTACTAAAATTTGTTCTTAAAAATGTTTTAAAAATTTTGTATATAAAAGGTTTTTTTTCAGAAACCACTACAACGACTTATATTTCTTGCTCTTCCGTAAACTTAACTAATATTTGCTTGAATCACATGGCATTCTGTTTCTAGATCCAACTGCTAAAGGTATTGCTTATGAATAGTTTTTCTCTTAAAACATTAATTTCTTAGTCTTTTACATAAGACCAAGTCCTGCATTTTTTTTCAAAAACAGATTCAAGAGTATCCTTTTTTAAAAATTATGTAACAAGTTTACGTTTATGGCAAACCTTCGGGCTATCTCTTTTTATATGTTTGTGTAGGTATGGTGTATTCCTTTTTCGTCTTTGGGGTAAATAGGGGTAAAATTATGACATCCGAAATGACTGGATTGCGCTCTTCTTATATCAAAAAGCTTTCGCCAATGTCGAAGGACCCGAATTATTTAAGAGTTGTAAATGATCTCGTTTTGCTAAAGGAAGAGCCCCTTTAATGGCTTAAGATCCTTCTTACACTGACAACGTTCGAAAATATCGAGGTTCAAGACGCTTTACAGGCGGTCTTCTTCGTGCAAGTCGTGCTCTATATTCTTATCGCGCCCTTTATGCAGAAGCCTACCTAAAAATCGTCTTAGTCTATCAAAAAATTATTTTATGCTAATAAACTATTCTCTCTAATAATATTCATTTTCAAAAGTTTAAGTCTGCATAAATATAAGAGCAAGTGCATGCGACCCATTCGTGTATGTTATACTAAAAGAATTCATTAAAAAAAACATTGAATATACCATTTTTGGAATTTATCACATTAAGTTATTTCTTTCATTGTGAATAGGTACCTCCATAAATCCATCATTATAATTTGCATCTTACTCTTAACCATTTTGCGCAAATTAAAACTTTGTTCATTCACAAAAGGTTAATTTAGTCAGTAAAGTGATACCATACTTGTCTATATGCACTACGAATACATTGACCCTGATCTAAATCGTGATCTAACCACACGACGACACTTTTTCCTTCAACTTGTATTCCTTATAGGTTTTGTGCTGAGGTGTTTAAAAAAAATGAAGATTCACTTGTATTGGGTATCTTTCAATGAAATGTTTTTAATTTTTTCACCATTTACTTACCTTAAAACCCAAGCTTGAAGAATTCAATGTTAGGGTTTATTAAGCGCTGGTCTAAAGAATTTGTTGATCCCAATGTCACCCGGGCTTTATACAACTCCTTGGTGCGTCCCCATCTTGAGTATGCATCACAGGTTTGGACTCCTCTTTATGATATTCATATTGAGAGATTAGAATCTGTGCAAAGAAACTTTACTCGTTTTGACTTGGAAGGACTTCAATGGAGTGATCCTTCGTATGTCATCTCTTATGACCAACGATTATCTATTCTTCAGATGCAAACTTTGGAACAAAGAAGAACAAACAATGATTTGGTATTTTTCCACCAATTAATAACAGGCATCACAGATGCACCAGATCTTTTATGTTCAGTTTATTTTAATTATCGGGGAGGAGGTTATAATCTTCGAGGCCTCGATATGATTAAGGTCCCAACACATAGGACCAACTATGGCATTCATGAGCCCTTGACACGTATGGGTAGACTTGTAAATTGGAATTCAAATATTTTTGATTTTAATATAAATAAATGTAAATTGAAAAACCTTCTCAAAACCAGTGGTCCACGCTCCTAAATGTTCTTTGTTTCATGTTATGTTATTGTTTTGTTCTTACGTAATATTATTTGTTTATTTTTCATGTTTTCTTGTGTCAGTGTTAATTGTAATAGAGTTTGCCTACTAACAACTAACACTGCACTAAATGATGAGCCGGTGGTATAACACAGTTCTCTGTGTTGGCAAACCATTGGTCGAAAGACGGAGCTTGCTTTAAGCTTTCTTCGACCAATTCTGATAGTGTAAAAAAAAAAAAAAAAAAAAAAAAAATGGCTTAAGCCATTTAGGCTGTAGATCGGCGTATAAGCAGGCCGAAACACATAATTGCGGGACCCACTTTTTGTATCTTCTATAGTATCCTTATGTCAAGTCCGTTTATAATCCCGACTTTGACTTTTGTTAAAAATCCAAAACTTGCCCTACAGAACCTATATTGGAAGTAGCTCGGTTTTAGTAGTGTAATATCTCAAAATGTTCTTCGACTTAGAAAATATGGCTTACAGGAAAGATTTTGGAACAAAAAAAGCATCAGTGCTACTCGTAATATTGGCAATCTAAATTAAAAAGTATTGGTGCCTGTGCTCTCTCTCTCCGATAAAATTTTCTATTAAATAAATTAACCTGAGTTGACTACTGAATATAAGGAGCAATTTATTGCCCTCCTTTGAGATTGCGTGTTCTTCCTCATTTTATGAACGTATGAACGGCGACTTGATATTGAAACAAAAAACACGCACAACATCGGTGGCGGCACAACTGTGCGACAATTTTGTCCCCAGAGGTTTGCGTGAAATTAATTGCAATAATTTTTACAAAGGAAAACCAGCTCACCAGCAGAAGCTTTAGTCATCAGAGCGAGTCAAAAAAAAATAGTAGTAGTGTGTCTCCTGTGAAGCTGTACTTACCGCACCATCGATCGCGCTTCGCATCGTTAGCGATCGTGCTGCTCTTCGCACATTGAATTTGATTTAAGAAGTTGTGAAACTAATTTGCTGTAATTAAAGTCCTCGACATTATAAATGCGCGATACCAATTGGTCAGTCCAGTTCAGACGTCTAAAAAAAAAACAACATAGTCTTGCCGATGATCCGTTTACATCTACTAATTTGTTGAGTCCGGGCACTCTAGGAGAATGTGTGATGGCTTACATGCAATAATCTTACATTGTTGATAATTTATGCAGCTTGCAAGTAAATGTGGCTTAATTAATATGTGAGGTTGCTATTTGCTGATTTTGGTTGTCTATAGGTAATGGAAAGGAACTGGATACGTCCATTCTTAATATGGAAAAGGTTTAGTAACAATATTAATGCCTTGACTCATAAGAGAACAAGCTTGGGTGATTCTGTGGTGAATTTTATGTACTAGGATTCCTCTAAATACTTTCACTTTAAGAAGCTCATGTTGAATAAGCTGCGTCAGCTTTGGCTCCATCTTTTTTGAACCATAACACTGAATTGCTTTCTGGCCTTGAAACATTTTTCAATCATTGCCAGGTATTGAAAACCATCCGTATTATTCACAACTTTTTCGTCGTTTTCGAAAAAAATATGGTCCAATGATTATTTCTGAGGTTATTTCAAGCCGTACTGTTCATCAAATTGCATTTGACGTTCAACAATTATTTTTGGATTCCCTATATTACCAAATGCTGCAATTTTATTTATTAATGTTACCATAAAAATGGGCCTCAAAGTTCACGATGAGTTCGTGAATAAACTTGTTATTCGCTCAGAACAATTCTTGAAAACACCGAGCCTGCTCAACTTTACTTTCGTTGTAATATTTAAATTTATTACATTCATGAAGGTTAAAAAGATGAATTTGCATAATTAAATAAAATCAGTAACTAGTTTGACAAAAAGTGTTACAATTGGCTATTATTCGTTGGTTTAAAATGCTTAATTCGCAATATAGTAAAAATGTTATATTTAATTTATTTAATGTTAAATTCATATATTTAAAATGATAAATTAAAATATAAATTGTGTGCCAAACACAGCTATTGAACCAATTGAATATTATATGCAAGGATATGTAGCTGCTGTAAAATTCTTTGCAAAGACCGCCTAGTCATCACCAACTGAGAACTGAAAACAGCTTGGTTGAAGTTTATGGGTTTTCCTCAATACTTGTTTGCACCCGAGCAATGTTCTAATTTTATTGAATGTCGATTTTCAAATTAAAATTGAACCACTTTCGTTCGTTCTTCTGTCCCGAGTCTTTTCATCATAAACAAGTTTTCCAATTTTTTCAAAGTAAATTCTTAAAAAAAAATGATTCAATAATAAAATCATATCGTTACTTACGCACTCCCAGTAGCACATGCATACTTACTACCAAACTAATAATTTCAAAATTACTATCGCAAAATTTTAAACTAACTCTTTCTTAATTTTAAACATTTTCTAATAATTAGTATCGTGCTAAGGCTATTTTTTAGACATCTAACCTAATGAAAGTTCATGCAAAAAACTAAGTAAACAGACCTTTTTTGATTGAATTTAGCACGATACTAAAAAAATAAAATAGGTATTCGATGATTTTAACTTTAATAAAAGGGTCAGAAAGTATGATGCTATTCGATTAAATTTTGGAAAATCGTCGTTTAAATAAGTTTGACACTAAAACAGCCTTAACATCGTACTAATTCAACTAAAATTTTGCGCCATTGTTATTAGAAGAAAACTGTTCAAAAGCATTTCATTCATTTTTTTAATAACTAAAACAATTCCTTTATTAGTTGGAGCTAAAAACAGGATGCCATGCCAAGCAAATATTAGTTTATGCAAGAACAGAAACTATAAGTCTTTGTAGTAATTTCTTAAAAAAATAAGCTCTTATATACAAAATTTTTAAAGAATATTGAAGAAAAAATTTGGCACTCCGACTAAAAGTTTTTATTATTTTACGAATAAAGATTAAATTTCAAAAAAAAATATTGGGCGGTTTTTTGAGATAAAGAATTTTCGAAGAAAATTGATTTTTTTTTTCAAAAATCAAAAAATATTTTTCTTAAAGTTTTGAAATGCAATGTTTTTTAAACTTCTTAGAAGCTTCTCTTTACGAAATTTCATTAAAATCCGTTGTGCTGATAATGAGAAATTCAAAATTTTAAAAAATCGTTCTATGGTAGGTACACTCAGTAATATCTTGTTTTCAAATTTTTTTTTATTAAATTACAGATATTAATAAATAAAAGAAAGAAAAAAAATTAAGCAAAATTCTCAGAACCGTTTTCGAGAAAAATACGATTTTCGAAAACAATTTTTTAACCTTTGTATTGTGGGTACCGTTATTTTTAAGTAAAATAATTTGTTTGTATCTTTTTCTTTATATATGTCGAACAGTTTTAGAAAAAAAAAATATTTATAAAATTTCGAAAAAGTCGTATGCTAGACACCGTTATTGTTGGTCTTAAGCAAAAAAAAAGTGTAGGAGGAAAAAATAAAAATGATATCTTTGGCTGTAGTCGAAAAGACAGATACAACTATATCGGTCTTCACTATCATCGTGATGTCATCTTTGATCAAAATATCAACTTCGATTTTTCTTACGTATACATTACTTGCTTTATAGTACCTATAAGTCGCAAGTAAAAAAATAGCCTTAGTACGATACTAGTTAAAAAATATTTAAAATCAAGAAAGAGTTAGTAATCTATTCAAATCTTAGCAAATTGTTAAGTAGTGTCATACTAATACATAAATCATAGGCTGTTTAAGATTTTGTGCCGCATTTTCTTTAAACTTAATACTATAGTTACAAGAAATATTGAATTTTTCTAGCTTCAAAACTAACTCATTCCGAAAACGGCTCTAACGATTTTGATTAAAAAAAATTATACTATTAAAGACGTTGTCTATATTTTTGATAAGAAAATCTTAACTAAAAACGTTGGAAATGGTAGTATACTTATCATGGAATTTGTTTTTGATTTTCGTTCATTAATTATTAATTAACGCCACTTCCAATTTCGATAAAAAATTGTATGCTTCTTCTAATTTTTGGTAAGCACAAATTTTCAAAAAATTTCGTTTTATGATTTTTGAAAACAAAGAAAAATTAAAACCAAAACGATTGTAATAATTGCAATTATTGATGAAATGATTGATAATCAATACAACTTACATTGGCAATCTTCGAGAGGAAGATTTTTCGGATCTGTACAGGGATGCAGCTCGACTAGATACTTAAGAAATACGTCAGCAACAAGAGATTGTATGAAGAAAACGACAACAAATTCTTCATCCAGCAGAATATGCCTCTGCAGAATGAGACCAATAACCGAAATCCACTGAAAGGAGGAGTGATAAATCAGATAAGATACTCTGAGCAGTGGTACCTTCCTTGAAGCAATCGAACTGCTAGATGAGGATCTAATAACAACACATGACCGAGAGAACATCCTCTTCTACGCTGAACCAGGAATAGCTCACTTCATTGGCTGAAAGCTCTTTGTTTCACCTCACACAACCTTGTCTTGGAGATAAAACGACTCAGACTACGAACTTGGAGGAAAACAATTTTGTCAGATCACTATCATTATCCAAAAAGAATAGCGATACAAGATCCGATGACACAGAGTTTAACTATTTTCCGTAGTCCGTAGACCTTCGCTCAAAGTCTTAGGACTTCAATTTTGTTTTCAATTTTGTTTTATTGAACATACTATGTATTTACAATTTGGCTTACAACTAATAAGATACTACTATGTGTGAAAATTTACATTCGTTGGCTCATAGGGGGCCTAACTTTATACAATGACTTAAGTTTAATAATTATTTTTATATAAAATTTACATGACGAAAAAATAAAATTTAGAAGGTCGGTTGACTGTATTGTCCTCAGGGTGTTCATTCCCGGTTGTCAGTGGTGATTGTTGTGGGTTGTGGACAGGGATGGTGTTTTAGCCGCGGTGGTAGGCTGACCCAATGTCAGCGTAGAACGAGAATACGTCCTCGTTGTCCATGATTACGTTGTCATCCAGAGTTTCCAACACACTGAGGTACCTCGGTTCGGGATGCCGTTGTGCTGTGGT
Source organism: Chrysotoxum bicinctum (assembly GCA_911387755.1). Lineage (NCBI taxonomy): Eukaryota > Metazoa > Arthropoda > Insecta > Diptera > Syrphidae > Chrysotoxum > Chrysotoxum bicinctum. Next base: position 41,515,996 of record OU426990.1, read on the forward strand.
CATCCTTCTCATAAGCTGATTCGGGTGGTCGATGATGTTCCCCATTAGTTTCTTCGTTGAATGAACTAGACATTTGTCCAGTGGGATTAAATTAGCTTCTGTATAGAGATGCTCGTTCTTGCAGTGTTTCTGTCGTTGGCGGTCGAAGTAGAAGTCTTAGGAGGCAGGGTCGCATGTTCGTTTTTCCAGCGTTTTCAAGAGAGGATGTGCATTAAACCATACTAAATTTAGGTTGGGCTCTAATTCGGTTATGGGCATTTTCTTGCATTGCCCAGTATTGATATGTTGTAAGTTAATCATCACTTGCAAAAATTATGAAGGCCACATCCATCTGTCGCTAAATACCTGGCTTGCTTGTTTTTCAAAGATGCATGACCCTGGCTAGTGGCCCAGTTTTACACTGTACTCTCCCAGCATTTAGGATTTTTACCATAAAAGGAGGGGGTGGAAATGGCAATGACATAGCACCATCCTGTTGGAACTACATGTAAGCTAGGTCCATAAGGTTCAATTTGGGCCATACAAAATTATTTATCACCATTCTGTAGAGATCGACGATGACCCCCTCGAAAAGTATGAACGAATGTCACCATGCACCTGTACAAAATCAATACCAAAAAAGTAAATTTTTGAGGATGCATTGTGCCCTGGTGAGCGTCGTGTGGATTGGTGTCGTTCGCAATTTTCCATCAAAAAATGCGTCTCACTGATAAGGATGATTATTCATGAACTTTGAGTAGGCCAAGGTCCCAACGCAAGATTCGCTAAACTGATGTCGGCGATTAATAGACTGTTTCGGCTTCTGTTCTCAACTTTCACGAACCGCGGTGTTCTTGACCAATATTGTGGGGGCTTGACGTACAAGTTCGAGCTGATTGAATACGGAACTGGTCATCTCAAATTTGTCAGAAAAAAATTTGATATTTCAAATACCTATGAATTACTGATTTTTTAAATTCAATCTACGTTTACAAAAAAATATAAAATGCACGACTGGGTCGCACGAACTTGCTCCTATGTAATCGACTAGGAATTTTAAAAACGAATGTTATTAGATAAAACTGTTCATAAGGATAAAATTAATTTTTAAATTCTTTTAGTAGTAAAAAAACAGAATGCTATCCAATTATGAATTTATGCAAGAACAAAAATTATAAGTAGTTGTAGTGGTTTCTTAAAAAAAGCTTTTATATATCGTACAAACTTTTTAAAAGCTTTTAAAAAAAAAATTAGGTACGCCAATTTAAAGTTTTTATTATTGTTCGAATAAAAATTAAATTTACGAAAAGAAATAGTGACCCGCTTCGGAGATATCGAATTTTCAAAAAAAGGAAAAAATAGATTTTTTTTCAAAAATTCAAAAAATATTTATTTAAAAGTTTTGAAATGCAAAGTGTCTTAGACTTTTTAGAAGCTTCTCTATAAAAATTTTCATTAAGATCAGTTATGTGGATAATGAGAAATTAAAAATTCGAAAAAATGGTTCTATGGTAGGTACAAGCTGTAATATCTTAATTTCAAAATCTTTTTTATTAAATCAAAGATCGTAAAAATTAATTGAAAGAAAAAAAATTTTATCAAAATTCTAGGTGCCGTTTTCGAGAAAAATACGATTTTTGAAAACCATTTATTTAAATTTTTTAGCATTTGTATGGTAGGTACCTACCTTTATTTTTAGGTAAAATAAAATTTTTTTTCTCACATTTTGTAGATTATATTAAGAAACTTTTATTTATCAAGTTTAAAAAAAATCTAGCATGGAGTTTTCGAAATATTGACTTTTGAAAAAAAATTTTGAAGTTTTTTTTAAAAATCCAAATTTTTTTTTTTCAAAATTTGAGTACACAATTCTATTAATGTTTTTGGGGAGTTTTATCAAAAAAGAATGATCAAAATCGGTTGAACTGTTTTTGAGAAAATCAAAAACAAAAAAAATGGTTCCATTGATCGAAATCTCGAGTTCGATTTTTTTACGAATGCATAACTTGTTTTATAGTACCTATAAGTCGCAAGTAAAAATAAGTCTTAAAATTGGCATAAGCAATTTTTTATTAATTTAAAAAGTAAACATGCCTATACCTTCATAATCCTCATATTTTTGATCTTGCAGTTTAAATATTTCCTCAAACAAACTATTACCAAGCAAATTATTGCATTCTCACAAGTTATAACTTACATACATACATACATACATACATAAGAATCTAATTTGTCGGGGCTTATGAACGAAACCATAGCCCCTCCCTGATCAACAATATTACGGCTGCACAAAACGACTTTTTTCAATCTCCATTTTCATTTAAAGCCTCATCAACTAATAGACCATGACGCACGTACCGTAAAGTCGGAAATGGAAATGGAAATATTAATATTAATAGCTGGCACTTTTCAGTGCTCGGGGATATCTCCGTTGCCATATTACACTCGTACAATATTTATTTTTTTTTTGTGTTGGCCTTCCATACGGGGTGTTGCCAAACACACTTTGCGCAGCTCTCACAAATCGCCCGATAGATGGAAAGATAAAAAACCCGACCACATCAGCAACAAACCATTTCATATTCGATCATCACTCGAAAAAGGCATGGGTAGGGACATTAAGAGTTGTTGCAAATAAAGACAACGACAATAACAACAACGAGAAAAAAAAATGGCTGATCATCTCTGCGCAGCCGGCAGGACTGTAAGTGGCTTTCGGTGTCTAATAAACTGTCAGCGCGCAAAAACAAAAAAACCAGAGCCCATATACCACTTCCTTAAAAAGGCAGCACCACCATCATCACCAGCAGAAGCAGCAATCTCATCTTAAAAACAAGGTGCAAACCTAAGGAATCATCAAATAAATATAAACTGCATTAACATAATGTCCCGATCCCGATGCCGATGCCGGCCGGGCCTCTCAAGTCGCATATCGATAATGAGATCATTGCAGCCCATAAAGTAGCCATTCATTAGCGCAGGCGCGCATTTTTAGAGATGACGGTTGTGGGTTAGAAGGGCGGTGTCGGTGGTGGAAACGCTAACTGCCAAGTGCAACAGGTAGCTGTGCAGCAAATAAATGGTCCCATCCCGAGAGGAGCTGCAGAAAACTTCAAGTGATCGGGGGAATCTAGTGCATTACTCGAGTATGAAACCGATCAAGATATCAATAGATATCATAAGAGTATTTTACTGGCCGTATTGGAATCGAGGCTGTAAATTTGTTCTGCACACGGTGATTAAATTTAATTGCGTGCGACAGTGGGCTTGGAGGAGTTCGGATGCGGACTGCTTATGCAACTATGGATGACGTTCTGCCGTGTCGTTTGATATGAATTTTTCAAAAAAATGCATTTAGATTTTATCACACTGCCATCGTTTGGGATTCTGAATGGCGTAACTATGTGATGTGTTCCTGTCCGAGAGTCCGAGAGGTAGCCTTGCAAATGATGAAATGATGAAGTTTCATTTTCTCACATCGAGGCGTACTGAAATTTTGATAGTTTTTAGTAAGACTATAACATTCCAACGCTACGTTTTTGACCTCAACATAAAATCACTGTGAAGAACACGATTTACTGAACTTGGTGAAAAAAAATTAGTGCCTCGGATGATAAAACTGACACTCTTTACAAGCCCCCGTGCAAACTAAATACCGACGCGGACTTACAAACAATTTAAGGGGAATACGCGTACACTTCACTTAATACACCGTAGCGAATCAAAGAAGCTTGCTGATCAATTCGCCAGCTTCAAAGCTGATATAGGCATTGGAGACCTTCAGGAGGTGTGGTGGGCTGCTTCCCGGAAACGAATTCCTCGCCAAAACTTAAAAGTATTGCTCCAAACCTCCAAGACTCGTTATAAAATATTTCTGGGAGTTTTTAAAACCAAAACTGTTAAAGAAAATTACTCTTGTAGGACAGACTGAATCACTTTCGAAAACGGACTTCACCTTAGCACCATCGCAGAGAGAGAGAGAGAGAGCATAGTAGCTGAGCAGTACTAGGTTTCCTGGTATCAATAGACACATAAACAAAAGGCACTTGGCGATCTCCTGATGATATATTATGTAACCTAATGAATCGTGTTTTAATCAACAGATCACATTGAAATATTGAACGAATGAGTACATACCTAACAATGAACTGTTATTGACTCGGATCAATACCTGGTGGTGCCAACCTGGGGGTGGGAGTATTCACGGAAATTCTCCGCCAGATATCACGAAGACGTAATTTAAGATTGAAAGTTTTAAGCCGGAGAGGCTCTATTGCTCGTCTCGTAGAATGTATATACAGTGCTTCAAAACATATATTACAAGAAAATGGTGACATTCTGTATCCAATATACAAAGTATATTAAACAGTGTTGAATGACACATCAAAAAAAAGTAATACAAAAATTAAAAATGATATATTGGGTGGGGTGACCCTAAATAGAAACTACAGTAATATAATTCTATATACCTACATACTTCAAAAATGAAACAAAAAATAAATAATAAATAAGAAAGAACAAAAAAAAAATTAATTAAACCAGATTGTCAGAAATGAAAGATTCCAAATTCGAAAAATTAAAACTGAAAACCCAAATTTTTAAATGTTTTATAAACAATCCAAACGATGAAATTGATCTTATAGAATGTGGAAGCTTGTTGAATAAGCGAAAACAACAAATTGAATAAAAGTTACGAAATGCAGTAGTACGAAAAAAAGGTACGGTGTAAATGTTCAAAGAGTTTCCACGCAAACTGTGACTAGATACTAAACGAAAATTACGGTTACCAGACTTCATAAAGAAAGTTTTAAGCACTTTAAAACAATACAAATGGCGCACAGGAAGAATTTTTAGGTCACAAAATAAAGGGAAGCTCGGATGTCTATTCGCTTTACGGCAAATTTTTCTTAAAACGTATTTTTGCAAAACTAACAAAGGTTGGATTTTGTTCAAGTATGCACCACCCCAACAAGCAATTCCATATTGTAGCTTAGACTGAAAAATTCCAAAGTAAATAGTTTTTAAGAGATCAGTTGAAACGATATTACGTAAATAATAAAAATGTCTAAGTGTGCAACGAAAATAATGTTTCAAATTATTCGTATGATTTAGAAAATTCATTCTAGAATCAATAGTGAGCCCTAAGTACTTAAATTCATCAACTTTTTCAATCAAAAAGCAATTGGAGCCAGTGTTGCCACAAAGTGCCCGATCGGGCCATTTGGCCCCCTGATTTACATTTTGGCCCTTTGCCCGGGCCAATTAGAAATGGCCCGCAAATCTAAATTTTAGAAGATTTAACATCACATCATATCGTGCTTAGTAATAATTAAAAAGCTTTACAAAATTAAATATAAAATATCGCAATGCATCGCTACTACAATGTGTTTCCACCACATAAAATAACCATACTTAAAATGGAACCGAATTCATTCATTTATCTCGTTTGATGATTTGACTTTTTTCGCCTCCATTTCGTCCAGCGTGTTGACTTTTCTCCATCAAACCGTTTATGTAACTTAAATAACAAAAAAATAGATCTTACAAATTATGTCGTAAATTTCATCTGATATCTGATCATCTGATAAAATATTTGCGTTTGCAAAAAGAATTTGATTTTTAAATAAATTTTTGTATAAGGACTACTTATGTAATTCGAACCGAATAGAGTCTAAAACTTAACAGTACATTCTTTTTGGTCATTTATCAATGATAAAAAATGTTCAATTGCATGCAATATTCTGGAAATAAATCTACTAACATTTCAACAATTTGCAACTTTTTTTGCTTAAACTTAAGTAATAAAGATGTTGAATTAGCCTTAATTGGACTAAATGATGATAAACAACAAGGACCCGATGGTATTCCTCCGATCATTTTAAAAAACTGGACTGCTGGTCTATCGGGACAATTAACTTTATTGTTTAATAGTTCTCTTGAAAAGGGTAAGAGATGTTTCTAAAAATGGCCCCATTAACAAACTATCAACGATACCAAAACTTTTGGAAAAAATTGTCTCTGATAAGCTTACTTTTCTTCTTAAAGAAATTATTTCCCCATTTCAACATGGATTTGTTGCTGGAAGGTCCACAACAACCAACCTCGCAATATTTAGTAATCAGATTATTAGTAATTTTGAAAATGGTTTCCAAGCAGATGTCATATATACCGACTTTGCTAAGGCGTTCGATAGAGTAAGCCACCATATATCTTACTAATACAAAAATTGGAATCCATTGGCTTAAAGTGGTTTGAATCGTACCTAAACGAAAGAAAATAGTCAGATGTAATTGATTTCACATCAGGAGTACCAGAAGGAAGTCACTTGGGCCCTCTTCTATTCTTGCTGCTGATCAGTGATATCCCTGATTTCTTAAAAAAATGTTTCTTGTTTTATGTTTGCGGATTACATTTAAATATTCCCTCGGGTTACGTCAATTAATGATTGTCATTTACTCAAATGTGATCTTCATCGATTGTCTGAATGGTGTTTAGCTTATCAAATTTTCTTGAACGTATCAAAGTGTCAATCTTTATCGTTTTTTAGGAGCCTATGATCTTTTCCTTTTCAGTATTCTATTGAAGGTACGAAACTCTCAATACTTAACGAAAAGGAAGATCTTGGTATCATATTTGATTCGAAACTCTGCTTTAAATCCAATATAGACTTTTTGATTGCTAAGACTAACTATATGTTAGGATTCATTAATCGGAACTCAAAAGAGTTCACTGATCCTTTTATTCTTCGATCTCTTTTCTTTGCGCATGTAAGGTCATCGTAGGAATTTGGGATCCATTTTTTCAAGTTCATTCTAATAGGATAGAAAACATACGAGTACAAACATACAATATTCATACGCTAACTAGCGCTAAATACACACGACACTTGTGTGAACACCGGTTTCGGTGTACGGAAATGTGTGCCGTGTGTGGGCTGGTGCGCATTAGAGAAGCCAACAGTATTTGTAATCATGTTGATTTCTTTTCTCAACAAAGTCGAGAATCTTTTAAGAAGCACATATTGCTTATATCTAATTCGTAATCTGGTGGTATTAAGTTATTCTTTTGATTAAGTTCATATTTTTATTTTGTTTGATCCACTAATTAATTATTTGGTTTTTCTATTTTCCAATAACAAAATTTGATTCGGTAGTCTTTAAAAGTATATAATTATATTGTTTGTATAAATCTGGGCCCGTATCGCGTAAGACTAAAGCGATCGCTTAAATAATAAATCGATTGTCGTTTTGACGATCGATCTATCTATATTTTTTCTATAGATATGATAGAAACAGCTATTTTCAAAACGACAATTAAAAAATTGACAATCAATTATCACCTTAGCCGATTCCACACCTGCTTGATGAAATAAAAATAAATAAATAAGTCGTATAGATATTTTAATAATATTACTAGTGTGATTTATATTTTTCTAAGATATTTTAATGTAATTCCCAAGAAATCAAATCAGACGACAGAGTCAAGATCTGCTTCTGCTGCCTTCTACATAGATTTAAGAAATGCATTAAATAAATAATGCATTAAATAAATGAAAAAGAATAAATACAAATATTAATAAATTGTTGTTTAATGTTTTAAGGGCGGATTTGTAAGTAAAATATTTGGCCCCAACTTATGTTAAATGGCCCTCAAAAAATTTCGAAATGGCCCTCTCTACTTTTTCCTTCGCGGCAACGCTGATTGGAGCTGCAGTTAATCTGGTCGAAATACGTAAAAGAAGAACAATTGCCATGCACACCGCCACAAATTGGTAGCTTATATCTTTGACATTCAGGAGCATGAAAACAGGTGTTAACTTCAAAATTTTGTAAGGAAGATAAGCTAAAAAACATAATTTTAGTTTTGGAACTAATAATCAAATTATCAAACCAAATTCTCAATAACTCAAGATCAGAGTTAATATCGGAAACCAGATTCAAGCTACTGTTAGAGCCACACGAAAAACCAACATCATCTGCAAAAGCAGTAGGCACACCACGAAAATCAAGTGCCAAAAGTGAATTGATGTAAATGAAGAACAATATTGGTCCCAAAACGGAACCTTGGGGTACACCCAAGTTAAGGAATTTAATTTCACTCCTAATCTCATCAATTTTCACCCTCTGCGACCTATTATAAAGATATGACTTAAAAAAGTTAAGCTTTTTCCAACTTTCTCAAAAGATAATTATGGTTAACCATATCAAAGGCTTTTGTGATATCAATAAATAAACCAGCTGTATACTTTTTCTTATCAAGGTTTGACATTATTTGATCACAAAATTGTAAGAGAGCATCTTCAGTTGATTTCCCTTTTTGAAAACCAAATTGAAAAGGATTAAAAAACTTTGTTTTAACTAAAAATTTTAGTATTCTTATTTTAACAAGTTTTTCAAAAATTTTGCTAAAAACTGAAAGAAGAGAAATAGGCCTATAATTGCATATATCATCAGCAGAACCTTTTTTAAAAAGGGGTATGACATCAGAACATTTAAGGTCAGATGGAAAGACCCCAGCAAAAATACATCGGTTAAAGATATAAGTCAAGACATCTACTACAAAACACCCAATTTTTTCAAGAATTATGTTAGAGATACCATCAGCTCCACAAGAATGAGAATTTTTTAAACTACCAATAACTTTTAGTGTATCAAAAGAAGTTATAGCCTCAAAAACAAAACTGTTAATTTGTAATGGTTCAGCACATCTGCAAACAGACACATAAAGAGTACAATGAGGATTAGTAAGGTATGGTTGTAAATCGTTGCCAATGTTGGAAAAAAAACTGTTAAAAGCATGGCGAGGGACGACGAAGGGAACGACGTCTGAGAACTTTACATTTGTCACAACGAAATGGAGTCGCACTAGATTTATAAAAATCAAAATATTCTTTTTTAATGTTAACGCAAGAAAAATGAAACACATTTTTGCAATCACTGCATTCGATTATCGATGATGAATTGCGATCAATATTTTGTGAACACACGAAACAAATCATGATTAAAATACTTTCTATATTTATTTAATTTAAATTACTTAAAAATTTAGATGAAGTTTCTTAGAGATGCGCACCCCACGACAATCCAGAGAAAACTTTTCACATTTTCCCATGCCTGAACATATGCTTTCTGAGCTCAAACCAAAATATAATCAAATTGGTATTATTATTTTATTCGTAAGAGGACCAAACTTCACCGTCGTGTGCAAGAAGGTGGGTGGGGTCTGGGGGTTGAGGAATGTTAAGCTAAGGGATCGGGTCACGTAGAAGTCAGGGAATTCCTTGGACCATCGTTTCACAAAATCTAGTGCTGAAATTACTTTAAGAACGATTTCGTCAATGTGTGTAAGAAAGTTGAGCTCTCAACCACATAAACCACTAAGGTTGCGAATTGACTTAGCGGTGGAAATGGTTTAATAATGTAGGCGGTAGAGACGGGGAAGACGTTAGGTACAGTTTAGAAAAACTTGGTTTTGTCGGGATAGAGTGCGATATGAGAATATTTGATCACCATTTCAATATCCATAGTAGAAAAATAAAAAGAAGAGGTCCTTAGTGATAGCCTTATGGGACCTCCGAGGTAGTTAAGAAATCATCAGGAAAGTTAGACCTGAATCGAATTTCGTAGTGATGGAGTTACGGTTTTTCATTAAGAAAAAATCTACCCTAGGAAGATAGGTTCAAGGTTAAGGTTGGACAATTTCAATAGAATAAGCTTAGTCAAATGTGCAACTAAGGAAAAATGTTCGAATGAAAATTCTTCGTTGACTGGTGGTTACAGTATAAAACCATCAAAGATAACATAACTGTCAATGAATTTTGAATTCAATTTTAGAGTTTGGACATTACGAAAACATAATAATAATTGACGCTTTGGGCATTAAAGGGACGAACTTCCAAATGTTATTTTGGAAAAATATAAATTAAATAAAAAAAGAATAAAAAAAAATAATTGGAAACATTTTATTTATAATTGATATTTTGTATACAAATTTCTTAATAAATTTTCATTCACAACGGGGTCTACTTTTGGATGACCGTGTACGTCACAACGCAAAATTTCCAGTTTCGGGAATATGTCGATCCACACGAGGTCCATCAATCGGTAATGCATCAGCAAAAGGGCACTATTTAATGTGGATTGTGGGCTGGCAGTCTCATTATCGGTAAGATTTTTTTTGAAAACAAAAAACGATGGCATTGTCAACAACGAATAGCGCTACCAATAGATGACAACTTATTTCTTTAAGTCCAAATTCGATAATATGAATTTGAACAAGAAGAAGCCTCTCGGGTAGCCACCGGGATAGTATCCAGTTACACTTTTTTGAGGTTTTCTTAAGGCGCATCTCTATTAAACGACCACAAAAGACTGGTGCGGCCAAAGTCAACAGTGCCCGTGCCATCACTAAGATCAATCCTGACCTATGCACCAAATTCATCAAAAAGTTGACCCCTCATTTTTGTCAATCATGGACGCAAAAAATTTGATCACAAATACCATCGTCGTTTTCGAAGAATTACGGAGCGATGATGCCGCCACGCCCGCCGACCTAAGATCCACACCAAACAGTGACTTTATACGGATGCATTCTCTTTTGGTCCATTCGGAAATTTTGCTTGTTGACGTTCCTTATGATTTTTTTGCTGGTATCAGAGAGTTAACTTCCAACTGCTGATCAGCTAACGGCATCACTGGTCCGTGGTCCCCGTCTTTAGTGTCTAAAAATTAAAAACACGAAAATTAACAACAGATAACACGCCATGGATTATCCAAACCTACACGTCCATATTAGTAAACTCTTTATTCTTGTAAGTATAAACCTCGGATTTTAAAAAAAAAAATGTGTTTTTTGAAGCTGGTTTTTCGGGTATTTGAAAGAATTCACACGGTTGAACTAGCAATTTTTAGAAATGTTAACAATTATAATTTTATATCTGTCATACTGAGAATCTTTTAAATGTAACCTGATGGAATGCACGGCACAGGTTTAAAAGAATAGAAGGAAATAATAGAATTTTGACCTCGCATTATTAATTATTTATTTTGATTATTGATAAAAAAATATTTTTTAAAGTTGAGATCATCTTATTTTAAACAAAAAATTGACGCCCCACATTATTTTTAGTGAAAATTCTAAAGAAAAAATAAAATGACCAATCTCTTAAATTTGTATATCAACTAAATTATAGTTTTTTTTTTATATTTAAGAGCAACTTATTGCGACTCCCCTGCGGATCTTCACTTTTTTTTCTAATCTAAGCTGATGAAATTGATGAGGCTAGCCCAGTTATTTGCTTATTTGCACTTATTTCCCAGACTCTCTAAAGTGTCTCCCATATAAAATCCCAACAACTATATAAAACCTCCATCAAGTTGAAGTTATTGGCCCACACTCTCTAGCGGTAATTGCATCCATTCGTTAGATCCGATTTCGACATGAGATATAGATACCTCCAAAGTAGGGAAAATTACACCGGCTTAACTATGTGGCAGCATAACACTACCTCTTTGCCTTCGTTGTCGTTTCGGAAAACCTAATCAGACTACAATTGAGATGCAATTTACACCCACGACAAAACTCAATTGAACGAGTAAAATCTTAATTTTTTTTTTCAATATAGACGAAGTAGGCAGACAGACAGAAAAGTTAACAGAATTGTAAGAAAATAAAATTAAGCTGATCCCAAAGTGATCTGCTCTGACATCACTCAGCTTAAAGCAGCTACGGCTGAACGAAGATATGAAAGGAATTGAATTCCCACAAATAAAATTACTGATAACAGTATGGATAACAAGAAAACTTACAGCTATTTCTAGAATAACTGGAGCGGATTTGTTGAAATTGTCCTTAATACAAAAATATAAATAAAATTAAATTTCCTCATAGCAGAAAGACTTCGTTGAGAAATAAAAAATAAATACAAAATGGTGTTTATTTCTTTTTTTAGATGAAATGAAGTAATTTAGTATTTCGGATTCTCAAAAATTCGACCAAGAAAAGCTGGCACATACGCAATCTCGAGAAGCAAAAAAAGCATTAAACGTGATATTCACATGTGGACATTTTGGTTTCTACTGTACTTATAAGCAGATCTTTGATTTTTAAATTTTGTATGAAAGCACTCCTTATTCTTGTAACCAATTTTTAATTTCCTTAACGGCATCATACAAAGATATAAAGAATGGTAGTTAAGGGACCATTTGCCCCTAACAAACTAAACAAAATTTATGAAATTATTGTCCTGTTTTGTCAGTGAAAAAGAGGCGGAAAGAGTACATCTTCAAGTTCTTACTACATTAAAGAATAACTTGAGGACACCCATTTACTTAATATATGTATGTATTCATTTTTATTTTATTTAACTGAAATGATAAAATTATTAATATATCCTCAGGCACTTTTTATTTTCCTAATCAAGTCTAGATGTACATTCTTGTTCTCCACACTGCAATGCGAAACCTCCACTTACCAAAGTAAATCATGCGCGGGAGGATATTAATGGCAATCATTTGAGTTTCGCCGATCACTTCCCGACGATCTAGCGGGCTGATATTTGTCATCAAATGATTTTGTTTTGTATTTCTCTGTCTTGCTTGCCATCTGGTGTGATATAGTTAGAGTGATATTTTTAGATCAAGTCATTTTAAGAAGATGACGTATTCATCATCATCGTCAGCGTCGTCGTCGTCGTCGTCGTCGTCGTCGTCGTCGTCGGTCGTCTTGCCATAAAAATGTTGATGGAGTGATTTGCATAAATAAATGATTGATTTGAGAATGGGATCGTCTAAAGTATTCACAGGGAAATGATACAGAGCATCATCCTCGGTAAAGGATGTGTGGGTTGCTGCACCATGATGATGGTTGAGTCATAAAAAAACGTCAAGAGAATAATAATCAGAGTGCTTTTGTTTGAAAAATTAATGCTGGAATCTTAGTTTGAAGCTTGAAGTTTGATGAAGTTTTCCAATTGAACCTTTGAACTGAAAGTAGAAGATGATTGATGGGATTTAAGTGGATTTATGGTTGAATGTGCCAATTTGTTTCATAAACAAGTTGATTGTTTTTTAAGTAAACATTTCTACGGTAACGTGCATATGCCCAAGTCGCTCTGAGAAGGCTGTAAGAAATTTAAATAATCTTCGTATCTTACAAGGACTATTAAAACTCCTGCTTTCACAAGTTTTACTTGAGAATTATAAGTAATATAAGGCAAGTTATGCATTCGTAAAAAAATCAATCTCGAGATTTTGATCAAAGTTGACATTACGATGATAGCTAAGACGAAAAGAGTGGGTCTCGAAATTCTGTCTGTCTGCCCTTCTGTTCGACTACAGCTCGGCCAATTTTCATCAAACTTGGTTAATATCGTTTGTAAACTTTTCCCCCACACATTTTATTCTTTTTTTTAACATCGAAAATAACGGTATCTGTCATACGATTTTTTTTCGAAATTTTATAAATATTTTTTTTTCTTTAAAACCATCCCACAGATTTAAAAAATTTAAACATTTAGTTTAGTTAAAGCTAGGTAATGGTTGAGAAAAATTTTCCAAAAAATTTTCAATTTTTTTAAAATTTTTTTTTAATTTGAATTTTTTTTTCAATTTGAATTTTTTTTTTCAAAACTCAATATTTCGAAAACCTCATGCTCGATTTTTTTAAAATTGATTAATAAAAGCTTAACATAATATACTAGATGTGAGGAAAAGAGAATTATTTTACCTAAAAATAACGGTACGAATGTTAAAAAATGGTTTTCGAAAATCATATTTTTTTCGAAAACGGTTCAGAGAATTTTGATTCACATGTTTTTCTTCCGTTTAATTCTTGCGATCTATAATTTAATAAAAAAAATTGAAATTAACACCTACCGTAGAAACATTTCTCAAATTTTGATCTTCTCATTATCAGCATATTGGATTTTAAAGAAATTTTTTATTGAAAAATTTCTTAAAAGTTAAAAACCATTGCATTTTAAGACTTTAAAAAAGGAATATTTTTTGAATTTTTGAAAAAAAAAATCTATTTTTTTTCGGAAAATTCAATATTTCAAAGACGGCTCAGTATTTTTTTTTTGGAAAATCATTTTTCTTATCTATTTGATAAGCTTATTTTTTAAGCTATTTGCTTGAATCAATCACATGACATCATGTTTTTAGCTCCAACTAATAAAGATGTTGTTTAAATGATTTAAAAAATTAATTATATGCTCAGTTTTTCTTTTCTGAAATTCTTAGCCTTTTAAATAACAGCAAGTTAGTGCGACCCAGACGTGCATTTTATTTTTTTGTCCTAGAGAAAACGATGCTAAAATTAATAATTTTGCAGTAGATAATTTATAAGTATTACTAGTTTTACATAGCTAAGGATCCACAACGTAACCTGGTACTCTCCAGACATTTCAGCCACCAACTAAAAACTACTCTGAACCCTACGTGACCCGATCCCTTAACATGACATTCGTTCGCCCCCTTATTAAATACTCCTGCCAAATAGGACTCCATTATCAAGAAATTTATATATCCAGAAACGAGGGCATTCAACTTCTTCTCCTACGTTTTGCCCTTCGTGGTCTGTTTTGGAATAACCCTTTGATTCTACCTCCGCATCGACTACTTTAAGGATCTGTTGAATGCAGGACTCTCTACAATTTCATATTTTTCAACACTAATTTTCGTAATCTTAAAAGTCCTCGGTTCTTCTATTTGTCCAGCCACCGTACCTCTTATAGCTCCAATACAGCCTATAAATCGCATAATTCGAACTATTAACTATGTATAACTATCTGTTTTAACTTTAACTTAAAGTTTGGCTTCATACGACATTCCTGATCAAGTTTGATCTATTCGACCAAGTGTGTTCAAGTCGAAATCGTGTTTCCATTGGTTTCTGGGTTCAAATTTGCGTTTTAATCCAAAATTAATTAAATTCTTGAAATCAAGTTCTGACGTCAGCTCTTTTGTTTTGCATTGTTTTTGCTAACTTAAACACTGAAGTTCCGTTGTTCTACTTTAAATTTTTTGTTTTAATTCCAAAATGAGGCACATATTTACATGCGGTTTAAACATTTTGTCTATGTTAATGAGTCTTCGAGTTATCAAGCATCCTGCTTTTCTTCATAAACAAACGTTTCTAATCTTTTTAATGTAACCCTAAACTATTGTACACTACTTTCTTTTTTAAGGTTTGCACAACCTGTCCATGGCTAATAAATTTTGTTTTGTAAAACAAATTAATGCCTCTTTGTGCGAGCTAGGTGTAGGCAAGTTATATAATAATTTTATCGGTGCATCCCATAGCTGCCATATCTTTGCCAAATTGCATACAGAGCCCCATAAATTTTTGAATTACCTAGCGACAAATTCTTTCTTTATTGCTTGCCGAACAATACCGCAACAAGTCATTTATATTTTCGTTTCGAATTATGCAGTCGTAGTTTGAATATGCCTTGACGCTGGCTGCTGCCACAAAGACGCCTCCACCTTCCTCGTCGTCCGGCCGGCCGCTGCCGCCGCTGCTGCCAAATGCTGAAATTTACTATATGCATTCCGAACTTCTATACTTCGATACAGCAACGGGCCGCATCCCTGGCCATCAGGCCATAGAGATGATGATGCCTCAGCAAAGGGATGCAAGGCAATTGGAAGATACTCCTTGTGGCCAATTCAATATGTGTGTTGTCGTCGCTGAAGCCGCCACCGCCACCACCACCTTCACCACCTCAACCGCCACCATATTGCCACTGCCCCATCGTGTTTGTAAGCCTGTGAAGCCGAATATCAGCTTGTTTGGCTGTCGATAGGTCGGCAATATAATTGGAAGTGCAGAAGATGCATCTAATCTGCCTCTCAGGTTTCTTGAATAACGTAAAATAGTGTAAGACCGCATGTTTGGCGTATCCATAATGGTGATGGAGGCGGTGTGGTGATGGTGGTGGCGGTGACGGTGACGCTGTAAAGCGCTGGTATTTGTTGCGATTGCACCTACTCGATGGATCGATTTGCAAGTGCGCGTACTGGGCGCATGTACTGGTTGTTTTCATAAAAAAATGACGATGCTGTGCTGTTGTTGTTGTTGTTGCTGTTCTTGTACCACTGGCTTTCGATCTCTGCAATGTCAAAACATAAATTAAAATGTGAAAATGCGAGAGTAAGACACAAAAAGAGGTTGCAAATAACAAGCTTGTTGTTTGGTTGTTAGTAACAGCCCTCGCATCTATATGGCAGCCAAGCTGAAATCCGAAACATTGTAGATGTATGAGGCTAAGAAATAGTTTAATACAAACAGTCTCCTAGAAAAAAAGTGTCACACCAATTTGGAAAATTTTATTTATTCAAAGTTTTTTTTTTTTAATTAACTTACCAACTCTCTGATCGATATTCTTTATAGACCTTCCAACCTATTATAGGTGGCACTTGGACCTATTAATTATTATAACTCAGATACTTACAAAGCCTTCTTGAGAATCGCAATATCAAGGATATAGCTGGAAATTTGACTTTCCTTGAAGATTATCATATTAATTATTGTTGGGAATCCTCAACCTTTATTGAAATTTTTAGCAATTCAAAATTTGTCCTCTCCCTATTTTGCCTTGAGCTGGAGTGCATGAAACTATTTTCCACCTTGCAGTGTTTGTCGACTTTCACCAGCGACTGTATTTGCTATTGAAAAAGTTTCGGTGGTTTTCTGTGAATTTCGCTGTAGCATCTTCAACATGGTCCCGCACATTCAAAATTCTGTTGCTTCTCTTGGACATTCCTGGTGTGATAATCAAAAGATTAGGACAACCATATCTAGACATTCGCATATACAATCCTCATACAGAGAAGACTCGAATGCCGTTCCGCAATAGTGAAGCCGTTAGAGCCAGCGATCTATGCGTCCCGGTAACCAGTCGTACAGAGTAGCCGACTGTCGAATAGCTTACCATTTGGGAAAGTCACCAACGCGACTCGATCGATTGCTCTGAACCATCGTACACGCACTCAATTGACCTCTGCGTTGTATCGTCTTTGCTTATTTCACCTGGAATGGATGGCGGCCAGCTGAGGCTGAAAATGTGGATGACGATGATGGCGGTGGTATCCACACTCCGTGTGTCTTTATGGGCAACCAGAGTGTACACCTGTGAGTGGACAAAATAATAATGTCATTTTAATATTGCCAATTACAGACAGAATCAGACAGAAATTTTAATTTTTTGTTTCTTTTCCTTGTGACGAACGAATGCACGTTGCGAAGCGTCTTAGTTGTCCGACAGAAAGCTTAGACATATCTTCTCAGCTCATATGAATGCACGACCTATGCGGGGAGAGATTAATGCATTTTCAAACATTTTCCAGCGAGGAAGTTGTATCTTCGATGGTGGTATGATGTGAATGAATAGCATTTTGGCCATCTGTGGACTGGCTGGTCTGGAGACTCTGTGGTAGGTGCGGCTTTAATGCCGCCTCTACTTGCTTATGGCGGGATAAAAATGTATTTCGCAGGCGACAAGTGGCAGGCGTGACACACTTTGTGGGGATGTATTTTATGTTGGCTTTCGGAGATTACTGGAGGCGTTATTAATTTTGCCAATGGTCTTGGTCATGCGCAATGCAATTCTAAGTCAAGATGTGTGAAAAGATGCCAAAGGCTTCAATTGGAATTTTGATTATAATCCTTAAGTGTAAAAGGATTGGTTTTCCTTTTTCTCTTCATTTATTTCAAACGCTTTCAAATAAAGTGTTGAAGAGTTTTATTGGATTATGTTTTGCTTTTGATCTTACGGTTATATTTATGTTTGAGCTTAAAAAAGGAAGCAAAGTCAAATAAGTTTGTAAATACAACAAATTCTAATTCAATTTCAAACTATTAGAATTTTGACGAAAAACGTCATTACCTTGGCATTTTAAAAACTTTGCTTTACTTGACTGATATAAACTATAATATTCATAAAAAGACAAGATTCCGGAGTTTTTATCTAACATTGACGAAAGTTATATACCAAGCCCTGACGGTATCATTTTGAAGGTATATCTTTTACTATTTTGAAAAATTGTGTAAGCCATTTACTGTTGGGTTTGTCCATTCTTTGTTCTATAATATCTCTTGTAATAAAAAAAAGACCTATTGCAAAATTATAGGTAATTCCAAAAATGTTTGAGGCTTGATTTGTGAAATTCTATCTTTCTATATTAAGTCATTTATCGTTCCAAATCAACATGAATTTACATAAGGGCGCTAAACAGTCACTGTTCAAGTGAAAACATAATTTAAGGACACCTCTGTTTAATTCTATTACTTTTTATATTTCTTTTCTTTCTGAAAGATGTCGCTTTAGTTTTACTATACATATATTATAAAGTAAGTAAACGGAACTGACTGTAGGCATTCATTTTGTAAATCTTATTCCTTCTTCTTGAATAAACTCTCAAACTGGTAAGACGTGTCTTTCAATTCTCAAAAAAGAGCAATTTACTGTGGCAACGATTTTTCTCTAGTCTTCTATTTTTGGGCGATCGGATCTCTGATTTATAGTGAACCACTTCTCACTTCAACAGTCACTTTTCATATGAAATAGGCTGAAAATTATATTGATTCATTCAAAAGGAGGAATCAAGTGTCTTCACTGACTTAAGTAAGGCATTCGATAAACTCTCAAATCGAGTATTGCTATTCAAACCAATTTATTTATGTAATAAATCATGCTCGGTACTTTTCAATGGAAATATCTCCAAAACTTTTAACGTTAAATCTGGAATACCACAGGGCAACCATTTAGGCTATTTACTTTTTATTTTATTTATTAATGATTTACCATCTGTGTTGAGGCATTCAAACTGCTTCATTTAGGCTGATGATGCAGGTAACACTCTTCAAAATTAGATATTTCAAATTTTCGTGCTGGTGAAGTATTAGAATGTGACCTTAATTCTTAACATTGATAAAATGTAAGACTTTGAACGAAGATTTCCGTAACTTATTTAAATTATTTGCTTAATAGTGTGTCATTATTACGTATTAGCGAAGTGTATGTCCTTGGTGTGTCATAAGATGGTAACCTTGAATTCATACAAAACATCAACTCCATAACCAATAGAGCCAATTCAATTTTTGGTTGGTTAAAGAGATAATCAAGGTAATATTCTAATCATATTGTTGCAAAACTGCTTTTCATAACATTTGTTCGTCCCATTCTTGAATACTTTTGACATATTTGGGATCCAAGTTATGTGTGCCATAAGACGAGACCAGAACAGTTTCAAAAATATTTCTAAGCTTTACACTTAGCGGATTAGGGTTAGGACGTAACACTGTCGAAATGTCTAGTGTTGGGAGCAGACGTTCTTATTTATATTTTGTTTTTATTTCGTTTTAATTATGTTTTTAAAGTACACATTACTAAATACCGAAAATAAATATAGGTACCAAACTTATTAGCAACATGACAAAGAAAATATTTTTCACATGTATACAAACATACAGAACTTTGAAATACACTCCCTTATCTTTCCTGTCAAGGTACAAGTCCTACCAAGTTTGGCCAGAATTCAAAATACCGATTTCCCAATGTGGTTTTTTGTTTTTTTTTTTTTTTATAATTCACACGGGCTCAAGGGTATATTAAGAGACTCTTATAATGTTAAACACAGGACCGGCGATTACTGGACAAGCCGGACTGAACAGCCCAAGACAAAAACCAAGCCAATTTATCTTAATCCAACGCCATCCAGTTGCACACCCCAAGGCTTTGGGCGTCCTGGTCTACGCCATCTCTCCAGCGCAAGCATGGTCGACCACGCTGCCGTCTACCATAGAATGTACCACAAAGAACTTTCCGAGCAGGTTCCTCTTCGCTCATGCGAGCTAGGTGCCCTGCCCACCGGAGTCTACCGAGCTTAATTTTTGTCACGATATCTGCTTCTAGGTAGATTGCGTACAGTGATGATTGTACTGTCTCCGGAATCGTCCTTCCTCACATATGGGGCCAACAATTCTCCTTAAGACTTTTCTCTCGAACGCAGCTAATATGTGAGTACTGGCAGAACCATAGTCCTGTACAGCAGCAGTTTTGAAGTTATGGTGAGATTTCTGGATTTGAAGAGCTTTGACAGACTATAGTAGGCTCTGTTGGATTTGAGAAGCCGCCCGCGTATTTCTTCTTCTATATTGTTATCGGCTGCTACTATTGACCCAAGGTATTTAAAGGATTGCACCACTTCAAATTCGTGCTCCGCTACCTTGATTGTTTGACCAACTGTTACTCTCGCATTCGACGCCACCATGTACTTTGTTTTACCCTCACTAATGTGCATCCCCAGATTTTGCGCCGCCTGCTCGATCTGGAGGAAGGAATCGTATACAGCTTGTTCGCTTTTTCCGATGATGTCGATGTCGTCTGCGTAAGCCAGTAACTGGCTGGACCTGTTGACGATGGTCCCTCTTGTTGCCGTGCCAGAGTCACGGATTGCTGTCTCCAACGCCAGGTTGAAGTGGAGGCAGGCCAAACCGTCCGTCCCCTTGTCGGAGTCCATTAAAGATGTTGATTGGTCTGGATAGCAATCCGGCTATTTTTACTTGGCTTGTTACGTTGGTCATGGTCAACCTACATAGTCGTGTCAATTTATTTGGGATGCCGAATTCTCTCATGGCTTTGTAAAGTTCTACCCTGGCTATGCTATCATCTCGACTGAAAAGGTAAAGTATCTTAAGTCGACTTAAGATATTTCGCGTTTTTTTGTTGACCCTTAGTGCCATTCTAAAAGGCTACAGTTCTGTGTTATCGGCTTCCTTCTATCTCACTCCTGTGCTTTTTTATAGACAAAAACAACTTTATCTTATGTTCAAAAGACACATCTCTACACGCGGTAAAATATCTTAAGTCCACATAAGATTGTGTGTTCTGCTTAATTTTAAAACCTTAAATAGACTTAAGATTATATTGGCTTAAGACTTTTTTATTATTGTGAAATCGTAAATCATATTAAGTTGACTTAAGATATTTTCGCGCGTGCAAACAGGAACAAAAGTCATCCTTAAGTCGACATAAGATAAAATCCTTAAAAAAATTCCAAAAAAGTGTGAAAACGCAAATCATCTTATGTGAACATAAGATAAATTTTTAAATTTAAAACTGAAATTTTTTGCTCCCTAAGTAGTCATAGGATATTTTACCGTTTGCAAACCTAAAACAATTTCCGTAATAACAAGGACATAAGATATTTTTAAGCGTATTTTGTTTCTAGATTGCCTTTTGTGCGACCGTTTTTCTTATTTTTTCATTTAGTGTTTCAGACAGTTTTGTTATGCGATTGAAAAATTATTACAAATGAAACACATACGTAAACAACAAAAAAGAGTTGAAATGCGTGAATTGCACGAATTTCATAAATATAAAACATGGATTTAATGAGATAAAAATGTTCAAATGTATGAAATTGCCGTCTGATTTCCAGAAAACTAAGAATTTATTCACACTAAGCTCAAAAATAGTTTTATTATTAAAAGAATTTTTATGCTAAAAAGTTCTTCAAAGTTTTTCAAGAATACAATTTGGGATACCAATTTTAAGTAATTACGTAGTAGTATTGGCGAATAGTTCTAAAAAGACTGGCGCAAAATGTCAAACAACCTATTATTTTTAATTTCTTTGTATGATACTACTCGTACTTAACAAATTGCTAACTTTAAAGTAGTTTACTAACTCATTCTTAGTTTAAAACATTTTCCAACTAGTATCGTACTAAAGGAATTCAATTCTTAATAAATTGCTTCTGAACACACCGAAAACATTGACAGTTCGTGCAAAAAACTAAGTAGGTAAACAAACCTTTTGTGGCGTTTCTAAAAGCACGATATTCTTACGATGATTTTAACTGTAATAAAAGGGTAGATATAGATATAGTATGATCCTATATTCGAATAAAATTTGCTAAATCGTTGATTTAACTTAGTTTCATATTAAATCAGCTTTAACGTCGGTCGTACTAATTCAATTAAAATTTGGTGCCATTGATTTTAGGAAATAATTTCAAAAAATAATCGTTTCACTTGTTTTGAAGATATTGATTTTCCAAAAAACAAAATTAGATTTTTAGATCCAATTAATATTTTTGCGAATGTTCTTATATAAAATATTATTTTAAGCTTCGGGGGCTCCTGCCCGTTAATGGGAAAGTCGAAAATAAAAAGAAAAAGGTTGTGTGTACTGACGTACGCGCGGTAGAAGTAAAACTTCCTTACATGTCGCTGTCTTTGACTGATAGCGTGTCGTTTTGACACGTCACTGACGCTGCATAGACATTTTTTTACCCCCAACGTTGGAAAAGAAGTTTTACTTAAAAAAACGGTTCTATGACAGGTACCGTTAATAACATGTTATTCAAAAATTTTATTTTATCAAAATCATGTGAGCCGTTTTCGAGATAAATAAGACCTTACACTACGGATGAGATACCGTTAGTTTCGGAGGTAAAAACAATTTTCAATTTCTCCTATCTCCCATTGGGTCCCCTAAGTAAATTTGTTCCAATAGTTTTTTGTTATTATTAATTTGACTTTTAAAAATATGTTTTCATGTAACATTTTTTACAATGATCAATGATTTTTTTAAATAATTTAATAATTTATTTTATATTTTATTTTAATATTTTTTAAATAAATTATTTGAATAAAACTAAACTGTTTCTATTCTGTGAACCAAATGTGATTTTATAGCCTTTTTTTAAAGAAATTCAAGTCTTTATTAGTTATTATTTTTTTTATTATTACCTAAAGCTCTATAGAACAAATGTGACTTTTTCATATACGACTTAAATAAAAACCACCAAATATCATCTTAAATCTCTTTTTTTCCACTTTTGCACACGCAACTCATCTTAAATGGACATAAGAATTGAAAACGTCCTTCGAAAACGCAAGGCAAAATATCTTATCTCAACTTAAGATTTTGGAAATTAATATAAAATTCAATTTATAGAAAAGCCAAACTATCTTAAGTCATATTTTTCCTCATAACGACCAAAATATTAAAAATATCTTTTTGAAAATAATTTCAAAAAAAAGATCATAAAATTTTACATATAAATGCTTTGTTGAATAAAGTCTACATTTGAAAGATTTTTTGGGATACAGCTTTGAAGTGTTTTTTTGCTCTCCTGAAAAATCATCAAAATTGACTTAAGATACTTTACCTTTTCAGTCGAGATATAGGCAGCCTTAAAGTCTATAAACAGATGGTATGTTGGGATGTTAAATTCTAGACATTTTTCCATCGCCTGCCTAAGGGGTAATGATCTGATCAGTTGTTGATTTGCCTGGAATGAAACCACACTGATATTGTCCGGTGATGGTTTTAGCGTATGGGGTTATCCGGTCTTGTAGGATAGAGGAGAGTATCTTATAGGTGGTACTCAACAACGTGATACTTCTATAATTGTTGCACGTTGTGACGTCTCCCTTCTTATGTATGCGGCATATTCTACCTTTTCGCCAGTCTTCTGGCATTTCTTCCTGCTCCCATACGTGCACTATAATATCATGAATTGCTTGACGTAAGGCTGGCCCGCCGTGATGGAATAATTCGGCTGGTATGCCATCGGCTCCCGGGGCTTTGTTCTGCTTAACCCGGCCTGTAGCCTTCTCAACCTCTTCTATGCTTGGTGGAATTTAGCAATTTATTGAAGTGCATTTCCCAGCGCTCCAGTATGCTTTCAGGATCGGTGATCAGATTTCCCTCTCCGTCCTTGCAGTATGTGCAGCGTGGTGTGTACTGCGTCATGTTTCGGACGGATTGGTAGAACTTCCGCGCCTGGTGCGGACCTCGCTCTCGGCTATTTTCTATTTCACAGATTAGGTTCTTCTCCCAGGCTGATTTTTTTTTGTCTGTGAAGCCGTATTTCTATTCTTCTAAGCTCTTTATATTCCTCTTCTATGAGATTATTGCATTGATCGGTACGCAACATTCTTACGTTCAGTTGCTAGCTTGCATTCATCATCAAACCAGTCGTTCCGATTTTTTCGACTGCTGCCTAGGATGGAGTTGGCAGTACTAATGACAGTATTCTTAAGGCGTGTCCACTTCTCATTTACGCCCAGCATACTGGCTCCAGGACTTACTCTCCCTAAATTAGGTGTTTCTAGGGCGAGTCCTAACGCATTACCAAAGGTGTTACTGGTGTTTTCATTGCGCAGGGCAGCCGTGTTGATTCGAACCTGATCGGCGGATGCAATGCGTCTTCGCAAGGCAATTCGCCCTCGGAAAACCATACCAACAAGATAGTGATCCGAGTCGATATTGACACCTCGGTACGTTCGTACCGCCATCAAGTTCGAGTAGTGGCGACGGTCTATCAACACGTGGTCTATTTGGTTACGAGTGACTCCATCAGGTGATACCCAGGTGGCTTTGTAGATATCTTTACGCGGGAACCTGGTACTCGCAACGACCATGTTTTTCGATGCTGCCAATTCTAAGACTCGAAGTCCATTGTCATTAGTGTTCTCATGCAAACTATGGGTGCCTGCGTAATGCCTGAATACCGGCTCCCGACCTATTTTTGCGTTCAAATCCCCAAGGATGATTTTAACATCATACCTTGAGGGCTCTCTCGACTTGTTCGTAGTAAATCTCTTGTTCTTCGTCTGAGGACTCCTCCGTTGGACCATGAACGTTAATGAGGCTGATGTTTGCCTCGCATTAGCCTCGCATAGCCTTTCGCTTATAACGTTAAAGCCGATGATGGTAGACTTCATTTTTTTTTTTTTTTGAATGAAGGGAAAATATTGCCGGGTAAATTATTTCATAATCGTGTTATGCGACTTAAATACGGATCACTATATTTGAGAGTACGACCTCCTTATAACAACATTTGGCTCGAGGGTGAACTGATTAGCATTCCTAGCAAAACGGGTATCGAAGAATGCAACTGAGCAATGATCTGAGTTATACTCGAGTTTCGGACGTATAAACACCTTCTAAATGAAAGCCAGATCAGAAGGGGTGAAAATTTGCTTACATCGATATATAAATCCCAAGCATTTAGTAGCGTTTTTGGCGTCTCGAAAATGTGGTCATTTGAACGAAGATTGTCGTTGATTTAATTTTGGTGGGGGCAAAACCCGCATTTATTCGGCTTAATTACAAGGCGGTACATTTTGAATTACTGACAATAGGCACTATTGAGTTTTCGAAGCAATAAACTCCACACGAGATATGGTTTTCGAAATATTGAGTTTTCAAAAAAAGTATTTTTTTTTTAATTCCATTTTTTTTTTTAAACTTAATATTACAAAATACTATTCAAATTTAAAGAGCTTAGGAATGAAAATTTGATGAAAATCAGCTTAACAGTTTTTGGGAAAATCAAAAAACTAAAACAATGGTTACATGTACGTACTAATAACAACAATTTTTGGGACAGTTCTTATCAACCATTATGTTGCTTTTGATAAATGAAATTTTATGAATTTTTTTTTAAATCTGTAGAAGAGTTCTTGAAAAATATTTTATTAAATTTCGAAAATGGTATGGCAGTTATCGTTATTTTTGTCTTAAAAATTAAAAGAAAACTTGTCGCGAGTAAAAATTAAAAAATTATATCTACAAAGCTTGAAGGAAATCGGCCGAGGCGTTCAGGATGTTATACAACAGACATTCAGAATTGTGAATCCCATTTTTTTAGTCTTCCCTATCAAATGGTCGCGCGTCTTGGGCCCATATTGCAGTAGACGTGGGGGCCTTCAGAGTGGACTTGGTGGCCAAATTTGAGATGAACCATTTGGCTATTAGTCAGTCAACATTCGTGCTTCAAAGATATGTAAGATCGGCAGAGAGCATCGCCGCGGTCCGTGAAAGTGTACAGCAGAACTCTCACCATGCAACTTCAACCTTGCGAATTTTACGTCGGGGCATAGACCTACACCCATACAAGATCCAACTGACCCAGAAGCTCAAAGTTCATGAAAAAGTCCGTCTGTTCGCTGACTGTACTTCGGAGCGTTTGGAAAAGGACCCTAATTTTGGCCGAAAAATCATCTTTAGCGGCGGATTGCATTTATGGATGAATGCCTATTAAAAGCAAAATTGCCGTATATGGGATGAGCTCAATCCAAACGAGGCACACCAAGCGACAATGCATCATCAAAAAGTATGGTATAAATCTTGGGCCGGCTGACGGCGTCATTGGTCCGTACTTTTTCGAAAACGACTTCACTAATTGAACCATATGAACCTAGACGACATGTGGTTTCAGCAGGACGGCGGCAGCGGTATGTGCCACACAGCGAACGCCTTGATTCAGTTTCTGCATGAACGATTTGAAGGTAAGATGACGTGGTTTGGCCACCAAGTTCATGCTATTTGTCCCCGCTAGATTTATGCCTCTCAAACAGCTTATTTTATTTCAGCATCGACCGGCTCTTAAAATATCATGACTTCTTTCGAAGAGAAAACCGCTTAGACCCAAAATTGCTACAAATAAGCTTAGGACTTTTTTTTAACTAATTAATTTCAACAAAGACTTAATAGACGCTGAAAATGGTCTAAATCACCTTCCTGAGAAGTGATAAAATTAATAACGAAGAATTTTGAGGTTTATTCTCCAAAATATCGACCCATCTAGGCTTATACTAATCCAATACCGATGAGCTTATTACCTCCTCACCAACTGTAACAATTTCTAGTCCATGTTGCATCATAAGAAATAAAAATAAAAATGGCATCTGAGTCCGAACAACTACCTATCCAGTGCGGTGTCGGCTACCACAAATAACTTCAAAGCGAATTTTCACCGTCTACTCGCGTTCCAAATAAACTTCATCAGTCCATACCCAAAGGAATCTCTCTCTCCCAATCTATCTCTAACAGTCTGTCCATCTAGAGTGCACCACTCCGTGTTGCTTGTACTGCTGCTGCTGCTGCTGGTGATGGTGGTTGTGGTGCTTCTTTGCTTAGCCCAACAAAATAGGGCTACCGGCATATTTGAGCGTCTGTGGCGGTGCATTTTCCCCACATAAAACCAATACGAACCCATATTAGATTGAAGATGCCGAAACGAAGTTCATGTTTCTTCAACAATTGGAGATGCCCATTTGCCCAATGCCCATGCCACTCTGTCTTTTGTGTGTTGTTTTGCTCCCGATGATGCCCCGAATGGAAATTGGGTATATGGTGCATCTAGTACCTATTACAGTTGCCATTCCAGTGAAAATAGTAAATAACAATTGGAGAGATTGAGAGAGCAAGATGATTCTTCTTATAGCCTCCTTCGAACAACATCTTCATGGGGCAAGAAGACCGGTATTAATGTCGAACCAATATGCATATACCAAACCTATGCCCGGTTCAGAATCAGATGGATGGGTGTATGGGCCACAGCAGCGTAGGATATCTCTCTCCTCATGAAATAACCTTTTGTTAACGAAACCTTTATATGGGTCTATCGTTGTATATCCAGGGCCGAATTTGAAGGGAATTATTTCTAGAACATCATTTGTTTAGTTCTTACCAAGAAAGTAGTGGAAGTTTCTAGAAATCCCAAATCAGAAAATGGAAATTGGTTTCCGGTGACTGGAAGCAGCTTTCAGGAAAAACATGTTTGCATCAGATTGTCTAGAGGGCGCCAGTTCTCAAACTGTAACAAAAAAAAGAACTGGTAATACATTTCCTGGCTGGGATTTGGCTTAGTATTTCTAGCAATCTTTAACGACATCTTCAGTTTCCAGCCTTATCTAAGGAACTATGCTCTGGGCCCTTCCAGAAACTCGTAGGCAAATCCGGAACTGTGTTAATGTAGAGATACTCCTACGGGTCATATTGTATAAGTTGTTCGACTTCTAATGACTCCAATGATCGGCCAATTTATATTTTATTAGGTACAAAGGCACAAATAATCCACCTAACCCAGAGCAAATGGATGTACCTCTCCAGGTCCACGACCAGCTCCCGCGCCTCGCTCCTATCTCAAAAAGACAACTACTTAACCGGAACGGAATGGAATCAAACGATTATTAGCGAATAATTTGTGTCAACTTGGGAGAACAGCATCAGTGGCGAATCGGCTAGGCATCATCGCATCTCGGCACTGCAACTGCAACGCCATCACCATCGCCACAGCAAAGGCGGCAGTGTCTCGGACAATTACCAAGGATTGTTTAAATCATTTCGCCTTTGATTGTCCGTCTGTCTCTCTGCAGTAAAGAGGAACATATGTTTATGTGTGTGTGAATTTCTGAATCCTATTGGGAATATTATTGTTCCAGAAGTTGAGGCTGAAAAGTTATGCGCCGCACTGCACCGCACCCGACCGCTGCCAGTTGTTCACTCATCGCCATTGGAAATTACCTGGTGGAATAGATTGCTCAGTTTGATTAACCAGCGCGGCGGATTCCTCCAATTGTGGACTTCCTATCGCTTCCACATATAAGTTCATATGGCTGCGGCCGCCATGGCGGGATGCATCCTTTAGGTTGATTGTCGTGTATATATGTGTGCACACTGTGCAGGTATGTACGTATAGAATTGGATTGTTTGTGAGATGTCGGTGCAACTGCAACCTAATCCAGTCAACTGTTATTATTATTATTTCGAGAATAATGGCATATTCGATTTGCAATTAGAATGCTCGCGGTACAATGGTGTGCTCTGTTGTTGCAATTATTAAAGGACAATTTATTGAAATGGTGCTTCGGTGATGGCATTTAGTCCGGCGCGGCGGTGCAGCGAGTTCTGGCATTGCTAAAGGCCAGAGTCAAAGCCAAAGCCAGCGCGATAGACCAGGTCGTCCGGCGTCGTTAGTTTTGCGCTCGATTGTTTAAAGATTCTTTATGAAATTCAGAGCGAACGAAATTAATTGACAATGTTAGTCTGTATTTTTTTTTTCTTTTTTTTTGAGAATTTGTGGTATCTAGTTTGTGTTATCTCAAATTGAGAAATGGCAAAAACTTCAAAGACTTTCGACCTGACTTAAATTAGAGCCATATAATTGAGCTTGGAAAAGTTGGTTGCAATAACAAGTGGAGAGAAATATTTGTGTTTCATTTAATTCTCATAATCTACCTTAGAGACGTTGCACACAAATAGAGGCTTGAAAGATGGTGAAACTGGCACTATTTGCTCTAAGCTTAAAGTTTGAGTGACATAATTTTATCTGGTTTACAATGTCAAGTCCACCCAAGGAGCACATAAAACGTACGTTGAGGAGGGAAATTGTTTCGTTCAGATTGTTGTATTCTCCTTTAGGACCTTATCCTTCGTCGTCATGCAGGTCAGCTCAATCACATCAGAGACGGAGTCTCAAATGCAAGCTGAAAAGTGATAAATTTCTTTGGTAAAATTACTGACGAAGAATAAAATTTTTTTGCGGATTTCGCACTTTCTCGAAAAAGGAAATAACCCCTAAAATACAATTTTTGATTTTAGGTGGCATAAGCAGAAATTTGAACCTCTGGTGACATAGTCCCACACACTGCCCTTTTTGTCAAACCGATTGAGTAGAAATTTAAAATATTTGTTCTTAATAGTTGTGCGAAGGTTAAGGAACTTTTTATTATTAAAATCCGGCTCCTACTACGCCTTCTTTTCTTATATTTATTTCTAATCCTTATTCTATGGCATAAATATGCTCTCTGAAAACGAATATTACTCAAATTTGTCCACTGGTTGTCAAGCCCACTTTTCTTAAACATGTTCTTGTCGCTTGTGTTCTTTTAATTCAAAGGGCATCGGTTGATTGTTGTTTATTCGCATAGATCTGCGATTTTATGAAACTCCACCGCTGTGAGATATAATGAGACATAACCGCATCCTCAAATCGTTCATGCGCCGTCCTTTTGGAACCACATATGGCCTAGGTTCATGTGGTTCAATTTGAGCCATAATCGTTTAGCATAGACTGTAGGGATCGCTGAGCACCTCACCAATGTCCTTTTTGAAAAAAGTACGGACCAGTACGGGCAAAAATCTACACCAAACGGTAACTTTTTGAGGATGCATTTTTATCTGGTGAACCTCGTGTTGGTGGGTGTCTTCCCATATACCTCAATTTTGCTTTTCAGTACAGCCATTCATCAAAAAATGGGCCTCGTCGATCAAGATGACATTTCGGCCAAAATTAGCGTCCAAAGGCCAGTCAGCGAACAAACGGCGCACAGTGGGGCCAAGGCGGACAAAACTCGATTTTGCAAAAGTGCTGATTTCGATTAGCTGATTCATGTTTCTCACAGTAAATTAGTCAGAGAAACTGGGTACACTAAGGATTTGGGCCAAAATTGAAGTCTTAACACCTAAAAAGACGCTCAAAGTCGAAATATTTGAAATAGTGTGAGAATTTGATTTGACTTTCCTAGGGTGTTACGTCTATTCGGGATGAACTAAAAATGGGATTGTTTTTGGTTGCTTATTTGGGTTGTCTAGTAATACAATACAGCGGTCAAACTTAGCAAAAAAAATTTGAGTGAATTACGGCAGCACAAAATAAGACTCAGTCCACAGTAATAGAAAGTTGTATTCATATAAAAAAAGCTCCACGTTCCTCTGCTCTGAGATAGCTATTTTCTCGATGAAGACATGTCCAAGTTTACATTCAAACAAAATTTAGATGGAAATACCTGCAAATCCGCACAGTGCGCAGGTTTAAAGTTTCGAAATCTTGCAAAAAAATCATTTTTTTTTCACTTCTCTTTCCTAAAAAGGAATATTTGTATTGTATATGTATGTATAATCTTTATTCAATAATTAGGAAAAATATACAATAATTACTTACAGCTTGCAATATGATAACAATATTGAATAAATTAGTGATTTTTTTTTATTTAAAAAGCAAAAAACAGAGTTAAATGTTACATCAATAAGAATTAGGTGTAAAATGGGCGAACTTATATACATTTTTAATGACTTAGAATTAATATTAATATAAATTTAACACTTTGTTTTCTTTTTTTCACATATGTACATACATATGGTTCTATTTCGTAACGTATACTTCTTTCCAAAAACCTCTTTTTCAAAATTGAGAAAAATGTCTTAAAAATTTTGCGCGTTGTTTTTTGGTTCTGCTTTGAAGTTTGCCCATTATTTGATGCAAGTTTCAGTAGTAAACACTTAACATATAACGTGTTGCTGGTTTAATGCATTCATTAACTATGTGTTTGTAAATTAACACTTGTCAGCTTTTAATGGTTACATTATTTTTATGATTTACCACATCATAAAAACTTACTTCTTTGGATACACTCAATTTCGCTATAATAAACACAAAACCCTGAATTTTCATAATTTTTATCCGATAATAAGAATAACATCGATTCTTTCCATTATCTTTCTAAAAAAAATTGACTTATAAGCCGACACATACATAATGATTCCATGAATCAAGCATTTTATTTGCTTTTTTCGCCAAAATATATTTTTCAAATTACTCAAAATTTAACTTTTTAACTTTGGAATTTAGATAAAATTTTGTGTGGGCGTGTCATTGGGTGAAAACATTTTGTTTTCATTTCTTAAGCTAACCTTTATAGAATTTGAAAACTTTATTTAAATCAGTTACGTGGTTCCGATTTTACCGCACTAGAAAAGACCGCCTTCATACAAAACAAGTAAATACTACAAAAAAGTAAAAAAAAATAGTAAAACACGCCAAAAAAAGGGTGTGGAAAATTTGAATGGCCAACTTACTTCAAAAAGAGCACCATCTTTACTTCAAACAAAACCTGGATATTTATCAATTCTGAGTTTTTTTTTTAGTGGGCGTGGCAGTGGGTGGAAATTTTTTGTGGACCTTTCTTTCCAAAACAACTTTCATTTCTGAAAATTTCATCCAAATTGGTTAATTTTATGGACTTTTTTCCGCTCTCCCATACAAGTCGCCCCACTGTGCGGCGTTGAGTCTTGTACGGGCGTATTCTCAGGTCCTGACACAAAATTTGAGTCTGCAAAAGGCCAACTTCTTGCGTATGGGGAGAAATCAACTGCCTCGAGTTCTGATGTACACTTTCATGGACGGTGTTCCGGATTAATATCATTCAATTTTGCTTTGACTTAATAATTTACTTGAATTCTTCTCTTCATACACGATTTATTTCTTCACTGTACTTTAAATGTCAAATCTTATGTAATTGTCTTAATGGTATAACATAATAATCTCTAACGGCACTGAACTAGCCGAATTCTGATTTTTTTCTCGTTATTCTCGTTCATTTGGAAAGAGATCAGCAGAGAGGTAACACCTATAGTTTTGGTATTGTATCATTTCGGATTATTATCGAATAAATTAAAATTACTTATATTCGTGCACATTTTAAGTGTTGACTTTTGTTTGGCTATTTTCTCGAACATTACTTGGTCCTTCGAGCCGGATGTTTTAAAATTAGTTTTGGTACAAACCTGTAACAAAAAACAATCGTTCGTTAAAAATATCTAAAAAACATTTCCTTTTTTTGTACGAATTTAATCGCAATTTTGTTTGATTCACTAGCGTTGTCGTGGTTAGGTAAAACAAAAAATGATTAAAATTAAAAAGAAGCTATCCGTCTTAAAAAGGTCGTTGTCTATAACGGCTGCGTTTGCGGAAAATATTTCGGATTCGGTCGACGTGGAATTGATTGAGCTTCGATTAAAATCCCTCGAGACCACGTGGGAACTAATTAAAACTCTTGTTAACGACCTGATAGAATTTGCAGATGATCCGAAATTTGAGGATACTGATATCGACATATCTGAGTATGAAGAAAAGTACTTAGTTGCCAACGCTACCTTAACTAAAACTATGCGCGCGCGAATGCCACCAACGCAAACCATATCCAATGATTCCGTTGTAGAAGACCTTGCACGGCAGCAGTCGTCTTTCTTAAAGACATTTAAAGATTCGACAAAATTAAAATCGGTTAACTTGCCCACGTTTCAAATTCCGCCATTTACTGGGGACTACAAGGAATGGCCTTGTTTTAGGGACTTGTTCCTCGGATCGATAGACGAAAGGGAGGACTTATCGTCAACTCAAAAGTTTCGATACCTAAAATCGTTGCTCCGCGATCGGCCTGCAGATTTGATTAGCAAAATACCAGTATCTGATATCAATTATGTTGACGCGTGGGAACGGTTAAAAAATCGATATGATCGTTCGAATCTCATCGTCCATTCTCATATCCAAGATTACTTGTCGCTTCCAAATGTCTCATCCGGTAATGTAGGGCTTCTCAGGAAAGTTTCGGATGGTGCTGATGAGTGCATTAGAGCATTGAAAGCACTCAAGGCTGAGAGTCGAGATCCGTGGTTGGTGTACTTATTGCTGCTTAAGTTAGATCAGGAAACCAAGGAGGCATGGGCAAAGGAGGTAGGGTCTCGTGATAATTGTGAGATAAAGGAATTATTGCATTTCTTACAACTTCGCTGTGACGCGTTAGAATCTTGTCAATCGCTTAATCGTTCGCAAAACTCACGTGCTAAAAATCAAACATCAATTAAGGCACACATTGCTGAAACAAAACAAGGTTCCTCACGTTGTCCAATGTGTAATGAGGAACATGTGCTAGGTCAATGTTCTAAATTTGTTTCTCTAACAACAGAAGCTCGCCGGGAATTCGTGAAAGAAAAATCGCTTTGCTTTAGCTGTCTCAAGGTTGGACATTCGGTCAATAACTGTCGTTCTTCTTATCGCTGCCGCTTGTGCAGATCTAAGCACCATTTCTTAGTTCATCCTGAAAATATCAAATCGCAACCCCCTCAAAAAGTGGTAGAATCTGTGGCAGATGCAGATAAATCGTCAGGTTCCGCAATCGTTAGTAATCATTCGAATCAAAATTGTCTAGGTAATCGACAAACCATTCTACCCACTGTAGTTGCCAAGATTAAGGATGTTCAGGGAAATTTTGTTAGTTGCCGAGTTTTATTGGATTCCGGTTCGCAGAGTTCGTTTGTTTCGGAGTCATTTGCGCAAAAACTCGGGTTACCACGAGCACATGCTCGCATTTCAGTCCTTGGAATGTCCGCCACCGAAGCAGGGTACACAAGAGGGAGCATGTCGGTCACATTCTATTCGCGATTCCATTCAGGATGCCTTCCAGTTGATGTGTTTGTTCTTTCCAAAATAACTTCGAATTTACCAACTCGTTCAATAGACACTTCTTCGTTTACACACATTCATAATTTGGAACTCGCTGATCCTACATATAATATTTCTAGTTCTGTTGATGCCTTAATAGGAGCGGACAAATTTTGGAATATTCTTGATGGGAATAAAATAAAGGGTCAGGATGGCACTCCATTTGCTTATAGAACTCTCTTTGGTTGGGTTGTCAGCGGAGAGTGTCTAATTAATCCACCAGATTTATCGTTATCTCATTCTCTTTCTTGTACACTCGATATTGATCAGCTTTTAAAAAAATTCTGGGAGCTGGAAGAGGTTACTCCATGTTCTCATGATGCAGGTGAGGATCTTGTAGAGATTCATTTTCGTGAAACATTTTCGCGCGCTCCTGATGGTCGTTATATCGTTCGGTTACCATTCATTGAATCTACTCCTTCGTTTGGTAACACGCTTAGAGCTGCTGTTTCTCGTTTACACTCCATGGAGCGTCGTTTTGCTAAAAATCAAGAGCTATTCAATTCCTACTCAAAATTTATGCGTGAATATCTGGAGTTGGGACATATGGAACGCATTCCTCCAGAGGGTCTGGATGAAAGCTGCACCGGCATTTTCTATCTCCCCCATCACGCCGTTTTTAAAATGGATAGCTCTACAACAAAACTCCGCGTAGTTTTCGACGGTTCTTCAAAGGATTCTCTCGGTCGTTCGCTTAATAGTACGTTGCATATAGGCCCACCAATTCAAAGAGATCTTGTTGGCGTCTGTTTAAGATTTCGGCAGCATCGGTACGTGTTCTCAGCTGACGTGGTTAAAATGTTTCGTCAGATCTTAGTTGATGATGACCACACGAATTATCAACGTATTGTATGGCGTGAAAATCCAGGTGATGAGATTCAACATTTTCGTCTTCGCACCGTCACCTATGGGACAGCTTGTGCCCCGTTTCTATCGATTCGCGTCTTAAATCAATTAGCTCAAGATTATCGTTTAGAGTATCCACACGCTTCTCAGGTTATTCTCAACGACGTTTATGTTGACGACGTGATGACAGGCACTAACTCAATTGATTCTCTTTTAAAACTTCAATCTGAGTTAGTTGGTCTGCTCTCAATGGCAAAACTAAACCTGCGGAAATGGAGCTCTAACTGTTGGCCTCTACTCGCTCGGTTACCAGCTGATGAATGTGAATACTCTTTAATTGAGACCGAAAGGTCTGAAAATTCCGTTAAGGTTCTGGGGATGTATTGGGACCCAGCACGGGATGAATTTTCGTTTAAAATGAGGTCAGAACTACCAGAAATAACTTCGACCCGACGAACTCTTTTATCAGAAATATCACGTATTTTTGATCCACTTGGATTCTTAGCTCCATCCGTCATTTCATTCAAAATAATGTTCCAAGAACTTTGGACACCTGAACTTCGATTAGGTTGGGATGATGCCTTACCAGTCGATGTGGGTGAAAAATGGGTATCTTATCGGGCTGAACTTCCATTCTTTCAACAGATACGTGTTCCAAGACATATATTTTCATCTTCCACTAACATTGAATTACATGGCTTCTCAGATGCTTCGTCGGTAGCCTACTCAGCCGTGGTATATTCTCGTTGTAAAATGAATTCGGGTGAATATAAAATTACTATCATAGCAGCAAAAACTAAGATAGCTCCTTTAAAACCCGTATCCATTCCGCGTCTGGAGTTGTGCGGAGCTCTCCTTCTCTCTCGGTTGCTAACCCGTGTCAAATCTTCGTTGACAGCAAACATTACAAAAACAATAGCGTGGTGTGACTCTCAAATTGTTTTATATTGGCTGGCTTCTCCTCCGCGTCGTTGGGCTTCGTTTGTCGCAAACCGTTGTAGTGAAATTCTAGATACTATTCCACGATCTTCTTGGCACCATATCTCATCTGAAGCAAATCCAGCAGATTGTGCGTCGCGCGGCATTCTGCCTTCAAAACTTGTCGAACATAAGCTGTGGTGGAATGGTCCAAGTTGGCTTAGCCTATCCGAAAAACATTGGCCTGTATCAAAAGAAAATTCATCTAAAGGCCTCGAGTGCGAAGTGGTAAAAAGGGAAGAAAGACCAGTTCCAAGAAATGTGTTATTTACGTCTCCGGAAGACGATTATCTAAAAACGGTATTTGAAAAATATTCTTCGTGGTTCGCCCTTCAAAAAACTATCGCTTATTGCCTACGGTTTATAAACAATTGTCGTCATAAAAAACTTAAATGTGATCGTCGCGTAAATCAACTCAGTTTTTCTGAAATTCGAGATGCAAGGACAGCTATCCTAAGGTATGCCCAAGAAATTTCATTTGGAGATGATATTCAACATCTCATCAAACATAAGCAGCTTCCTGGAAAATCAAAACTCCTACGTTTTGCACCATTTATTGGACCTGATGGACTTCTTCGTGTTGGTGGTAGAATTAAACACGCAAATATATCATACAATCTTAAACATCCTATAATTTTATCTGACAAACTTAACATTTCTTCTCTTATAGTATATGAAATCCACCAAAACAGTCTGCATACAGGAATAACTGAAACCTTTGTCATCGTCCGCCAACAATACTGGATACTAGGTAGCCGCAACCTCATTCGCAAGCTTATTTTTCGTTGCAAAACTTGCTTCATGCAAAGCCGCCTACGAAGCAATCAGCTGATGGGTGACTTACCGGTTGAAAGGGTTCAACCAACTCGAGCGTTTCTCAACACAGGGGTTGATTATGCAGGCCCCCTAACTATTAAATTCTCCCGTGGTCGAAATCCGAAACTTACAAAGGCATATGTGGCGTTATTTGTATGTTTATCAACAAAAGCTGTGCATTTAGAGGTGGTGAGTGATCTGACCACAGAAGCCTTTCTAGCTGCTCTAAGAAGGTTTGTGTCACGACGAGGAAGGTGTGCCAATCTTTATAGTGATAACGGCACCAATTTTCAAGGGGCTAGGAGATGCCTGACAGAGATGCACAAGTTGGTGATGTCTCAACAGCATAACAGCATCATATCAACAGCTCTTTGCCGTGAAAACATCAATTGGCACTTCATTCCACCTTCTGCTCCCCATTTTGGTGGGTTGTGGGAGGCTGGGGTGAAATCGATGAAATTTCATCTCCGTCGAGTCGTGGGCTCAACTGTTTTAACATTTGAGGAGCTCACCACGGTATTATGTCAAATAGAAGCAGTTTTAAATTCTCGTCCTCTATGTAGCATTTCTGACCTAGATTTGAATCCACTAACACCAAGTCATTTCCTTATAGGTGAGCCTTTGATTGCGATGCCAGAACCAGGCCCTCGAAAACATTCCACAAAACCGACTTACCCAGTGGAACCTATTGCAAAGTATGGTGCAAGGATTTTGGAGGCGCTGGCATATGGAATATCTCACAACACTCCAAGAGCGTAAGAAGTGGCAGCAAAAGAAACCTAACCTTAAGCCTGGAGACTTAGTCGCTATAAAGGAATCTAATCTACCCCCTACTCAATGGGTACTTGCGAGAGTTGTAGACGTGACCCCAGGTGCCGATGATATCGTTCGAGTCGCAACAGTCAGAACTGCCAAAGGCACATTCGTACGACCTATAACTAAACTGGCTCTACTTCCCACATCCTGAAACAGTGTTCCAGGGGGGCCGGGATGTTCCGGATTAATATCATTCAATTTTGCTTTGACTTAATAATTTACTTGAATTCTTCTCTTCATACACGATTTATTTCTTCACTGTACTTTAAATGTCAAATCTTATGTAATTGTCTTAATGGTATAACATAATAATCTCTAACGGCACTGAACTAGCCGAATTCTGATTTTTTTCTCGTTATTCTCGTTCATTTGGAAAGAGATCAGCAGAGAGGTAACACCTATAGTTTTGGTATTGTATCATTTCGGATTATTATCGAATAAATTAAAATTACTTATATTCGTGCACATTTTAAGTGTTGACTTTTGTTTGGCTATTTTCTCGAACAGACGGTATTTTCGGCCAATAGAAAAGACGACGTAATACTTCTAGCAGGGTCTCACTGTAGACTATAGCCGTTTTCGACAAATTGAAATCAACATTAATTTGATCGTAAAATGATGATCATTTTTTTGATGGCGATATTCTTGCTTAGAATGTTTATGATAAACGTCAATACATTTTTTTACAAATACATTTGACAGTTAATTACAAAACACGTTGTCTATCTTATCAATATTTTTGTCATCAACTCCATTTTTTTTACTGTAGAGTTTCGTCATAAATGATGTTATCGAACATATAACCCTGCGCGTTATCGAAAATAATGCGAAAATAATGAAATAATGCA
This sequence comes from Chrysotoxum bicinctum, assembly GCA_911387755.1. Taxonomy (NCBI): domain Eukaryota; kingdom Metazoa; phylum Arthropoda; class Insecta; order Diptera; family Syrphidae; genus Chrysotoxum; species Chrysotoxum bicinctum. The sequence continues at coordinate 41,554,367 of OU426990.1, forward strand.
AATTTCGTTTTAAGTTTTCGAGCAGTTGACTTTTGCAGATGGCAACATCATGCAATTGCAATTTTAACGTAAATGACGTTTTCAAAAACGGCCTATGACTATTGATAGGCATAACTTGGAAGTATTTAAAGAATCTGCCAATCTGAGAACTGTTATATAAGCTCGGCAAACAACATGGCCAAGCCATCGAGGCATTGTAGAAAACAGTTATCATTCTGGTCCTGATCATGCTTCAGACGCATGGATCCTTACCATATGGGGTAACAAACCCTTTGATATTTTTCTACATCACCGAGACGATATGTGGCAAACGATGCAACGATGCAACGAAACGTGATGTACTCCTCTCTAAGCATAGAACAAGCAATATGTACATTGGGATTGGTAAAGAGCATCGTCAACGCTTCATCAACGCTCGAATCCACAAAGACTTCAAACGTTGTACAAAAGGAATCAAGAGACCAAACCAGACGCCATTTTCGATAGGTTGACAAAGTGAAAGAAGAACTTCGACGACTTAATGGGCAAAATTATAAACGGTGGGATCGATCCTGCTAATGAGACATACTGATTGAGCCTTAGGAGCAGCATTCGAGTATTGGCAATTCGCTGAAATCCCTTACGAAATTAAACAAATTGCACGACTGGGTCACACGAAATTAATGTTATTACAGAAAAACTGTTCATAAGCATAAAATTAATTTTTTAGATGACTAAAACAACTGCTTTAGTAGTTGGAGGTAAAAATAGGATGCCATGTGATTCAAGCAAATATAGGTTTATGCAGAAACAAAAATTATAAGTCTTTATAGTGGTTTCTTAAAAAAATAAGCTTTTATATAAAAAAATTTTAAAACATTTTTAAGAAAAAAATTTGGTACAATAATTTAAAATTTTTTCAAATAAAACTTAAATTTACAAGAAAAAATATTGAGCCGTTTTCGAGGTATAGAATTTTCCAAAAAAAAAATAGTTTTTTTTTTCAAAATAAAAAAAAAAAAATATTTTTTCATAAAGTTTTGAAATGCAATGTTTTCTAAAAATTTTAATGAGAAATTCAAAATTTTAAAAAATCTATGGTAGGTACAGTCAGTAATATATTGTTTTCAAAATGTTTTTTTTATTAAATTATAGATCTTAAAAATTAATCGAATGGAAAAAAATTCAAGCAAAATTCTCGGAACCGTTTTCGAGAAAAATACGATTTTCGAAATAATAATTTTTTGGAATTTTTTGTTCAAACATTACCTAGGTTTAACTAAATAATATTTTATGATTTTTTTTTTAAATCTGTGGGACAGTTTTTGAGAAAAAAAATATTTAGATATAAGATTTCGCAAAAAATTCGTATGGCAGGTACCGTTATTTTTGGTCTAAAAAAAAAGAAAAAAACATCCGGGGGGAAATTAAAACTCATATCTACGAAGTTTGAAAAATCGACCGAGGCGTTTAGCTGTAGTCGAACCGACAGACAGAATTGCGAGACCCACTTTTTTGGTCTTCGCTATCATCGTAATGCCAACTTTGATCAAAATCTCGAGTTCGATTTTTGTTCCGAATTCATAATGAAGTTCCGAAAGACGCATATTTTAAAAAGAAATATGTCGCGGCTAGTTAAAAATGGTCTTGGGATGGGTGCTTACCGCCTAGTGACTGGTCATTGGTTGAAAAATGCCCTGCAGAAAACCAGACACGATAGAGCAAAAGCATACCTCAGGCTTAACGCTGATGGGAGCTACCGACAAATATTATTTTTGGATGAGACAATTTTTACGATAGCTCTTGGAGTTTTCAGAAAGCAAAGAAAAAATTGTCAAAGTTGAAAGGGTTCATCTCCCGAGTTCGGTCATGATTTGGTGGAGAGTGAAGGAACCACCAAGTTGCATTTTTTGAACAAGGCGTAAAAACAAAACCAAAAACCTACCAAGAAGTCAAAACTCTATTCAATAAAAGTCATAGGGATTTCCACCAGGGATCAGCTCCAGGCCACAAAGCTAAATCAATTCAGCGGTGGCTGAACAAAAAAAATTATATCACGGCATTAGATTGGCTATCAGGCAGTCCCGATCTCAATTCTCTGGATTATTCTTTTTAAACAGAGCTAGAGCTTATGGCTTGCCACAGAAGACGTCCAAATTTGGAGAGTCTGAAATCAAGTCTTGTTTGAGTAGTTGCGAATTTTCCTGCAAAACGTGCGTGTGTGCTGCCATAAATAGATGATTGGCCGAAGGGACTAAAGTCCTGTGTTAAGGCTAGGGGCGGCCACTTTTTAGCAAACGAATAATATTATTTAAAATACTATATTAAGTCATATTTAATAAAATGTATTCCTTTTTTTTTTAAATCTGCGCGACTATATGTTTCGATAGATGAAGGTTCTTAAAGTCTCATTTCGTCCCACAGAAGCTTAACCCGTACTACAATTAAATAAAAATCCTTTATAGGAAAACTTAAAACACTCTTACTTCTTCTTGTAAGAAAATTTGATTTCATGATGATTTCGTAATACCTTACATACCTTTCATACTCAATAGTTATTCTTGAACGCATCAACTCGCATTTGAGTTTCTTGAAAAAATTTCAAAAATCATATTTTATCTTCTGCAATTTGTCAAGAATTGCTTGTAATCACTTCATTAGCACTAATGCTTCAATTCTGAAAACGAAAACCTCATAATTAGCAATGTTGCATCGAGACATTCAAATTGATTTTCCTAAAAACAAAAAAAATTGGCAGGAATTTTTTGAGGAATTTTCCAAAGCAGCCACTTAATCAAAATACTCAATTTTCAGATGCAGATCCATTAAGAGAGGCTTCTTTCGAAGACATCTTTTCAATTACCAACCGAACCACACAGGTCATCCATCCGTTAATTGGCTAATTAGGTTTTCTCATGTGCATGACTACACAATCACACAATGACGCATGGCCACAATGACGGTCTTGAGCAAAGTTGAATGCTTATAGCTGTGTGTGCAATAAGGCATCCTCGATTCGTAACGCACCCACTTAATGCTCAAATACCTATTTATGCTGGCGTTCGGGCAGAAATGATTGAACATTATTTTAACGGTGTTAATTACATATCTTACACGTTCGACAGAGGGAATTAATTGGAATCTAGCAAAGAAGATGACGATAGCTGGAAGATGCTGACATCAAGTCGAACTTGCAAGCGTACTTCGCGTCGTCGCCGTCGTCGGTATAGATGTTAAGCACAAGCCTGCGCGAACTACCCTTCCATCATTATCAGTTTACAGGAAGGCATCGTTGTGTAGCAACATTGGTTGGTATTCCAAGTGCACAAAACAGATGCGCATGTTGCGATAAGATGAGCGTTCCATACTCTCTGCAATGTCCAATGGTGTTCTTTAGATGGTGGGCGCTGAAAAATCTCAAAACATTTTTCCCTGACCACGCGGTCTCAATTGAATAAGCTGAAATTCAGGCTGACTATAATCGTGCAGGGTTAATCTTAGAAGCGAAATAATGGAACAAAAATTGTGTGTGGAGCTGGAGCTGGAATTTGGTTAGAAACTCCTGATAGCCTTAATTGTTTCGTATGGTAATTTACTGTTTGGAAGCCATGGTAGACTATCGTGCCTTACAATAACTATCTCGTCTTACAGCGTTTGTCTAGGTGCATCCTGTATGATGTATATTGTATGCGCCAGGGAAGGATCGGCAAATGCATGTTAGAGGTGATGGATACAGGCAGATAACATGAGGAGGTACAATGCGGCTTGGGCGGATGATAAAATCACGAAATTGGTTCGCACTTTCAGAAAGAATGCATCTGATTTAAGGGAATGTATTGCATCGGAAAGTGATGTGTATATGGCTTGTTAAGATATGAGCTCAAGTTCTTGTTTACAAAATGTTTATTCCAATCTAGACTAGTTATAGAGTGTTTAAGTTATAACATTTCAATTATTAGCTAGGTTTAGAAAAAGCTGTAAAGTTGAAGAAGAAATTTAAAAACAAAAAATTGTTTTAGTGAATCTTTAATTGGTCGTCTCCAAAATAGAAGTGTTAAAAACTTTGTTTAGTGTTGCAGTCTTCTCTATGATTAAATGCAGAAGGTCATATAATTGTAAAGGGTGTGGGTACCACATCAAAAATTCAAGTAATCTGCCGATGTAAGATTCGACAATGTTCGACACATTTAAATAAGATACCCACTTAAACTGTCAGTCAAGATATTTCCATTATTCAAAGACACAAGATTTTGAGTTTAGGGACTTTCGGAAATTCATATCAAGCTCAGCCGTTGATAGAGAAAGCTTGTCAACAATTTTTTTCGTTTTCCATATGACATAAGAAGAACCATTAAACCAACAGGTCTTAGGAAAAATTAAAAATAATAAGAAGGTATTTGGAGATACAAGATCAAATAGAGTCGAAACAAAAGTCGAAGAATGTTGGTATTATGTATTCTTTAAGGCCAATGACCTCGCTACTAAATCTGTTAAGATATAACTTTGCACTACCAATCAAAGAAGATGACAAAAATTGGAACGCAGCTGATTAAGATCTATGATAACCAGGGACTATCGACTTACAACTAGCAAACATTCTTCTGTTCGTATGTTCTTGGCAGTGATGAAGGGGATCTTCAATATTCTACTCCTAGGATGCCAAGGATTTTTTCATGACGAGATATATCCTTGGGGAAAGTGTCCCTTAGAAAAACATTTTTTTTCCACCACAACTTTTGCGTGACAGTTCAGTATACTATTCAAAAGCTTTATCAATTTCATATGCGTTTGCAAGGTGAATAAACAGCACAGAGCTTCTCGTTCGAGTGCTAATGTTTCCGACGTCGATTTGTTTCTTATGGACTATTTACAATTTCTTTTCTCGGAATTCTGGAGCACCGACAAAATGGTCATAATTACAACGTTCGTCTAAAATGACGGGCACGAGCTTTGCATCGACAACATGGTTGATTTGGTTAATATATAGATCAAGCTTATGGAGAGCATCAGATTGTCTTGGAAACCTAGTGATAATGTCATGATATCTTCTGTTTTCTCATTCAATGAATCAATGAACGGAGTCACTTTAATTTATCTTATTGTTTACTCTCGATCAATTAGTGGGAAAAAATGAGACCGAAGTGAAGTTTCACAAACCAGAAACCATCCCAAAATCAAAAGGGCACCCGTTAATCTTTGGTATTCGTCAAAGTGAACACATTCGTCACCACTCGAAAATAATAGACTTCTCCCATGGTGATAATAGTATACAGCGACATCCAAACAGTATCAATCAATGTGCCGAAGATTTCTTCTTCACTGACTTCAGTATCTGAATGCCCGAGATCAAACATAAGACATGTTCCAAGTTCCGGCTATGTCCGGAGTCATTTATTTAATCACTTGCCCGATTTCCCGGCAAAATAGTTTTGTTGAGCTACCTCATATAATTGTTTTATCAGAAATCTGGATATTCAACCATGAAATAAGTAATTTTTCGTTGCCGGGTTATAATCTATTGGCAAATTGTAATAATACATACCCTTCGGGCGGAATAGCTGTTTTTGTCAAAAATACACTTGTTATAGAAAATGTTTTTACACCGAATCTTGAAAGTGCCGACTGTATTATTCTTAAGGTAATTTTAAATACTTTTATAATAAATGTCGTTTGCTTGTATCGTCTGCAGTTTGTTGCTAGGGAGGTCTTCCTAAAAGACATCGAAGATATTATACCTTTATTAAACAATGAAAACACTTGCATTGTGGGTGACATAAATATCGATATTTTGGGTTTACCGTCTAGTAGCGATAACTATTATCTCCTTCTGTCCTCGATGGGCTTTGAGTCAATTATAAATGTTCCTACTAGGGTAACTGAAAATTCGAAAACTTGTATTGATCACATATTTCTCAACGCTATAAATAATCTAGAAGTAACTCCTTTTGTACTTGATTGGGATATTACTGACCATTATGCTACCGGTGTTTTGTTTCCTGATCTGTTAAATACTCTTGGTAAAAGCTTAAAATACTGCAATAATACAGATACAACAACAAAAATTAACTTTGGCGCACTTAATGACTATCTTTCAAAAGAATCCTGGTCTCAAATATATAGTTCAAATAGTCCTTCAGCCGGTTTTGATATATTTATCAAAATAATTAATCATTATATAGATAATTGTAAACATAGCTCCAGAAAGTCGAAGCTAGTAAAATTAAAACCATGGATGACGGATGATCTATGTAAAAAAATTAATGAAAAGAATATTTTCTACAGACGAAATAAAAACAACTTTCATATAGTACCTATTAAATTGCATTATAAACAACTGAGAAAAGACATTTTTGAACAAATAAATTATCAAAAACAATCTTATTATAAACGTCAATTTGAGTATAATGCGAAAAATCCTAAACGTCAATGGCAAATAGTAAACGATATCCTTGGTAAAAGTGTTAGTGAAAACTGCATACAAAGTTTACGACTTAGTAATAATTTAATTGCTACGGATAACTTACTAATATGCAACAGTCTCAATGAGTTTTTCAAAAATGTAGCCGGAACATACAAACAAAGCTCCTTAAGATCTACCGGATTAGAAATAGAGCCTTACTTAGATTCTCAAACAACCTCGTCATTTTTTCTTGGGTCAATATTAGAAACCGATATAGCGAAAGTCGTATCTAATCTGAAACCTAAATATTCAAGTGGACCTGATGGAATCAGCAGCGTGATCTTGAAAAAAATTTATCCGTATATAGCTGCTCCCCTTTCATTTTTAATAAATAAAAGCTTTGTATCAGGAATTTTTCCTGAGTGCCTTAAAACATCAATTATAATACCTATCCACAAAAAAGGCGACAAGTGTGACCCGAACAACTACCGGCCAATATCCCTGCTATCTGTGTTTTCGAAAGTTTTTGAAAAAATTATTTCCTTTCGAATGATCAAATTTATTGATAAATATAAGCTTTTAAATGATAGTCAATTTGGATTTCGGAAAGGGAAATCTACAGAAGACACGATTATAGCGTTTTTAGAAAATATTTATAAAACGTTAGACAAATCTCAATTGTCAGCTGGTATGTTCCTTGACCTAACCAAAGCATTTGACCTTGTTAACCATAAGATCTTGTTACGTAAACTTTATAGATTTGGTTTTAGAAGTAATATCCTCTGTTGGTTATCCTCGTATCTTTCGAATAGAAAGCAATTTGTTTCTGCAAATGCAATGATGAGTGAGATATTACCCTGCTCAGAAGCTGGCGTTCCCCAAGGGTCAGTGCTTGGCCCTTTGCTCTTTTTAATATATATAAACTCTGTTTTCAATTTGCCTCTAAATGGAAATATTGTTGCATTCGCGGATGATCTGGCCCTTGCCTACGCTGCAGTTGATATAGTAAACCTTAAGCAACAAATAAATATAGATCTTGTTTCATTGAACTGTTGGTTCAAATATCATAATATGGTTCTTAGTAGTAAGTCTAAAGTCATGTCATTTTCGCTCTCAAAAACTTTTAATCTGGATGAAATAGAACACCACGTCACAGGTTGTGGTCGCTTAAATTGCAGTGCCGAGTGCTTAAGTCTTGAACCGGTTAGTGAATTCAGATACTTAGGAGTTACGCTGGATAGTAAGCTAAACTGGAAAAGCCACATTGCTAATGTAAAACAGTTAATCTACATAAGTTTGAATAAAATATATCATCTTCGTAAATTTGTAACATCGAATCTTTTAGTTACAATCTACTATGCTCTTGTAAATTCCCGACTTGAGTATTGGATAACCTGCTGGGGAAGTGCATTTATAAGCAACATGCAACCACTCATTACTGCTCAAAAAAAGGTACTAAGGGTAATGGTTTTCAAACCTAGATGGGAGCCCTCGCTTCCATTGTTCAAAACCCTAGACATTTTGCCACTTCGTTATTTATATGTGTTTAAGGTATTGAGAATATTCTTTTTACGAGGGGGATATCACAACAAACGAATGAATGTAATTCATTCACTACGTAATTCAAACTCTGTTGTAGTTCCTACAGTAAGGACGGAACACTATAGACGGTTTGTCACTATAATTGCTCCCTTTATTTACAACAAGCTACCATGGGATATACGCAAGCAAATAGATAGTAAATCAGTTTTTTTCAGCCGTCTTCGAGTATGGCTACTTAATAGTGATGATGTAGAAATATTGATACAAGTATTGAACTAACTTCGCATTACAATCCAAAATAATTACCTTTTCTCTCCTAAAAAAAAATAAAAAAAAAAATCTTTTTCGCTTCCATTTCAAATCTCAAAAAAACAATCGCTTTCTCTTCCTGCGCGGCTCCGCATGACATATTAGTTTTTATAAATCTTCTTAAAAAAAAACACTTGATACTGGCACTACTTGTCACAAAGTGTATTAGTTGCAATTATTGTTCATGGTTGAATAACTATGTTCTCTTATTTAATTTTTCCTTGATAATTGATACTGTATAGAAAAATTGTAAAATATATGGAACTAATTCCTAATAAATCGACACTATAGTTACCTTTTCAGAATTTTAACATTTTTTTTATTCAAATACTCGTATCAAAACTCCTTTCAATGTTTCCTACGAAAAGAACAAATATCTTATGACTTTTCAAATGGAATTATTTACAGTCCTAATATCAAAAAAGTCATATGCTTTTTCGTTTGAGAAGTGATATGAGTTTAATGAGTGCGCTTAAACGATTTGATATTTTTTTTAACAGGTCATACGAGAAAGCATATAATTTTTAATATAGTGTAAAGTGGCTTTCATCTGCCACGATGTCAACCACCTCAGTTTCTCAACTCACCCTAGTTCTACATATTTCCTAGTAGCTCCTGGAGAGGATCACCAAGCAGTACAGCCTAAGTGGAACTTTAGGTAGGTACCATGCCTGAGACGTTTGGATTTCGCAGAACATTGTAGATCCCCTTATTTCCTGCCAACAGCTCTCACGCATGAATTGTTGTGAGTTGTAAGTCACTAGATCCTGGGTTCATTTTTGCATCTCGCCCAGTTTCGAAAGTGAACGAATTCTTCTGTTGCTGCAATAGGGTGGTCATTTTAGGGGTGTTTTCCTATCAAGGACTCCTCCTTTAGCCGTGTGTACATCTTTCACTTGCCCGGGATATGCTCTGTTCTGACTAGTGGACAACGCATTAATACTTTCCGCCTTGTTTAGTAAGTTCCTTTAAGGTATCCCCTTAAGGTTTTGACTATTTTGACTACATCTCGTTCTCAGATGATCACCATGGAGATTTCTCTGCATTCGATTCAGATATTCACCTGCGGTAATATCCTGTGAAGTATTGAATTTTTGCATATAATTATGTTTCCCAGTTCTTTGAAGCTTTTTGTATTTCGTTTCGAGCAATTTTAGTAAAAATATTGGATAATTTCAAAACCTCCTTAGACTCTTTGGAACCAACATGTCAAACACCTTTTTGTTAACTGCGACACTGCGAAACATTGTCACTGACATTATGCAGATACCCCCATTTGACACTTGTCCGATTAGTTATCAATCCTGTCGCATTGTTTAACTTGCTCGAAACATCTGTTGTCGTATTAATGTTGGCTTAAACAGCAACTCAGCAACAACAACAATAAAAAAAAAAAACTCTCCTTGCCCATTTTCAGTGCATATATTAAACATTTAATACAATCTGCTTACAGAAAGCAACAATTTTGTAGCACAGTAGCACATAATTAAGTATTACGAGCTCATTCATCGAATAGCCGACACCTTATCGTGACTTCTCAAGGATTTATGCTACCTTCGGCATGAATTAAAAGCCTTTCCCGTCAAAGCATCGTCAGACACATATAATCCAGCCACCTGGAGATGCATATCGCAGCAGTTTGTGTGGTGTGGTGCGACGGCGGCGCGACGCGACGGCATGTTGGCATTCCACGTTGATGTGATAGATAGTCCTGCTATTTGTCGCGATATCTTTACCTACTCCGGGTGGTGTCTTTAAACGAGTGTGTTCCACCATAAAGCAAAGGTGCCAATGGTGACGAGGACGATGAGGACGCGATTGCAATGCTTCCAGTCAAACAGCGGTCTTTCTGTTTGATCTCATTCAAAGAGCAAGCAATGACATCTACGAGTAGGTATTGCTTTAAGTACGCTTGTGGGAATTGCCAATAGCTAACACAAAAATTAAGGACAATCTATTTTTTTTTTTTTTGTAACTCAAATACGATCTCTCTTTTCATCCTTTTTATTTATTTACTTTTGATGCAAATATTTGAGGTGTCAATGAAGATTAATGACTTTAAATTAACTGTTTCTTTTTTCTATTACTCGTATATACCTACATACCTACCTACTGGGTTAGCATAGTGAAATTGTTGAAAATTCTCTTGGCGAGGATCAACGATGGGCAATGGGGAAATTGTTGTTAAAAAAATCTAGTTCGTTTCATTTAACTAAAACCAAAAACTCAAATTGAATTTCAAAAAATTAGAAAACCGGAGATAGTGAAAGAATCACAGGTTCAGGGTTCCCTAATGAAATAATTCAATATGTCAGGCTTTTCAAATGAACTCAACAAAAAATTGTTATTTCCATTCTTCCCTTATTTTATATGTTAACAATCATTATAGATTATTTGCAATGACTTTCTTAATCAAAGTTTACTTTGAATGAACAAAATTTTCATTAAATTTTATTAAAAATTTGAGTAAGGAAAATTACTTGATAAAAATACGAAAACGAATTTTTAGTTTCAAAAAGTTCAATTACCAAAGCTAAAAAGTTTCTTACAAAATTAGAATAATCTTATTTAGATTTTTACTACTATATGGCTTTCGTGTTAGTCATGTTATGGCTGGTCTTATAGAGGACTTTTAAATATTTACCAACTTATATTAAACCGTATTGTAATATTTTTGCTAGGTTCGTTAAATAAAACTTATTACTCTTTTTAGTATTTCTTCTTTATTCACACTTTCCAATTCAAAACAGTAAATCTCAATTTATAAACAACTCAAATACTTTTATTCAAATTTAAATCACACTTGTTTAAATAGCACAATCCAATAAGCAATACTTTGCACACTTTCATAATCCAAAATCAACTGTGTCTCGCTCACCGTGAACACTCCCTTATATACTCAAATTAGTTGTTCTCGAAAGTTCTTGTCTTGGAATGTTCTAGATGGTTGGAATAAGGGGAAATACATTTGACATTGGAAAAGAGCTTTTTGTTTCTTCCAGAAATTAGATATGTAATTTTCCAACAGATGGCGCTGTAGTAGTATAAAGCTCTGTTCACAACAGTATAATAACTTATTTTGGTCTTCTAAGCTGATTATTATTTTAACTTCATTTTAAGTGCCTCGATAAACTTAAAGCTCAAAGCTCATCTTTGCCTCATTAAATTATAAAGAATTGGCAAGTAAAATGTGTTCTGTCAACTTGTTTCGAAATTTTTAAAAAAACTGACAATATCACTGAACATTACAAAAATGAATAATTTAAGGCACTATAGAAGGGGCATAATTATTGGAAAGTGCCATTTGGAATGCTGCATGTAGCATGATGCATGTGATGGATGTTGGATTCGATATACGTGGGATGTAGCATACGGCATACAACATGCCACATTTCACTTTGCAATATGTCCTTCCATCACGCCCATGCCTATAATATCAAATAAATCATACATTACACTTGTGGATACTTTCTTTTTTTCTATTCCGTCCTATTTTACATATTCCATCCATTGAGTAAGCCTTGACACTGCTGGCAAGGAGGGGTAGATGACAATTGCGACTAAACATAAATCTAACTAAGCAATCGGGGAACTAGATTTTGTAGGATTGGCTCCCATCGACAACAAGTCGAAATTTCACTATTAGTTTAACTGCAACGAAAGAGTGTTCCCACTTCCACCAAGGCGCCCTTGAAAACACGGTAGAGGACGAATTGTCTATTGACGTTGGCTGATATAAAAGGCATCAAAACTGAGCACTTGGGAAGACATTTCATTGGTTGTATCTATGCCTAGGAGATGACATTCCTAAGATGAAAGTTTTTAGGATGTTCTTTCAAAAAAGTATGGGTCGCTAGGATGAGAAAACTTCAGCACTGATCCAGCCACAGACCGATGATTGACTTTTCAGGTCTGTAGAAAAGCAAGGCTAAGGGCAAAGATAGTGACCAACAGGCACGTCTGGGCAGCAGACATTGTAATAAAGGTTGACCTTTAGGTATTAAGAACTATCCTAGTATCAGGCCTAAAAAATCTTTTGGAGTCAGAGATCGTCTAATTCCAAAAAAACCTCAAAACTTTTCATCCAAACTCCTATCACGTGCAACTATATCTCATCACCCTTTCTCTCTGTCAACCGACCGTCATCAATAATTCTGGCTTTACCTCCATCTTTCATTTCTTCCGTTTCGTAGCTGGGGTTAAGTCAGGTGTAAGAACTGGTAATCATGGCGACAAGATGGAAGGCATAGCCCAATCCCCAAACCGAGGAGGGATATAATATGCTAGCAGATAAGGAAGCCCCATTCGACCCCATTCGTTTGAGATAAAGTTTGTTTAGAATTTGTTGCTTGACTAGGGCGATTGGGTGTCAGGAATACTGTTAACAAAAGGTATAAGAGAAGTAAGTGACTGATGTGTTTAAAAAAAAATTACTTGAGGTTCCAAATACGTAGCTTTTTTGCAAATTTGTCTAGATTCGAATAAACAAGAATTAAATAATATGAAAAGTAGGTGTTACAGGTGAAGGATATGACGGGAGAAAATTCGTCATTGCAGGAGGTTTTAAGTTGTATGATGTTAAGCTAGATTTTCAGGTTTTTAATAGTGGCTGTTATGTAAGAAGAACGTTCAAATATAAAAGTAATGGGTAAAGCAGTTCTCTTCATTTATTGAAAAGAATCCAAAACAGAGCGTTCAAACTGATAGGAAACAGATCTATCATGGAATCACTTCCATCACTTGAAGACCGTCGGAATGCTCCATGGCTTTCCTTGTTAAATCGTTTCCTTCACAATCAATGCTTACTTGAAGAAGTTGTATTCCTTTCCTCAATCAGTTCACCCGTGATACCCGATTCGCTAGGAATCCTCATCAGTTCACCCTCGAGCCTAATTTTGGTCGTACCTTAAAATACATATTCGATTTTTAGTTGCACAACACGATTATGGAATAATAATTTACCCAGTATAATTTTCCCTTCTCAATTCCATTTGCAAACATTCAAGACCAATTTGTTCACAAGAACCCGCCCCCCCCCACATTTTTAAGAAAAAATTTTGGTACGCCAATTTAAAAAATTTATTATTTCTTGAATAAAAATTAAATTTCCAAAAAAAAAATATTGAGCCGTTTTCGAGATATTGAATTTTCTACAGAAAAAAAATAGTTTTTTTTTCAAAATTCAAAAAAAAAATTCTTAAAGTTTGCAATGGTTCTTTAAACATTTAAGAAGCTTCTCTCTAAAAAATTTCATTAAAATCCGTTATGCCGATAAAGAGAAATTCAAAATTTTAAAAAATCGTTCTATGGTTGGTACAGTCAGTAATATCTTGGTTTCAAATTTTTTTTATTAAATTATAGATCTTAAAAATTAATCGAAAGAAAAAAAATTTAAGCAAAATTCTCGGAACCATTTTCAAGAGTAACCGTTATTTTTAAGTAAAATAATTTTTTTTCTCATATCTTGTAGATAATTTTAAGGAACTTTTATTTATTAAGTTTTAAAAAAATCGAGCATGGGGGTTTCGAAATTTTGAAATAAAAAAAAAAATTTTTTGAAAATTTGAATACACAATAATATTGAAACGTAAAAAAATGATCAAAATCGGTTGAACCGTTTTTGAGAAAATCAAAAACGAAACAATGGTTCCGAGGCGGGTACTAAAAATAATAATTTTTTTTTCAACCATTACCTAGGCTTAACTAAATGAAATTTTTTGAATTTTTTTTTTTAAATCTGTAGGACAGTTTTTGAGAAAAAAATATTTATAAAATTTCGAAAAAAATTCGTATGGAAGGTACCGTTATTTTTGGTCTTAAAATAAAAAAGAAAAAAACGTCCGGGGGGGAAAATTAAAACATATATCTACCAAGCTTAAAGAAATTCGGCCGAGCCGTTTAGCTGTAGTCGAACGGACAGACAGACAGAATTGCGAGACCCACTTTTTTGGTCTTCGCTATCATCATAATGTCAACTTTGGTCAAAATCTCGAGTTCGATTGCTTTTGCGAATGCATAACTTTTGCCTTATAGTAAATAAAATGCACGACTGGATCGCACGAACTTGCTCTTATGTAAAAGTACTTTGGAATTTAAGATACATCTTATAAATATAAAACATGGATTTAATGAGATAATAATGTTCAAGTGCATAAAATTGCTAAAAAAATTTCAATTTCCCCTCTAGGGAATCACCGAAGATCCTTAACTACCGAGATTGAAAGAAATGGGTTCAGTGGTTTAGGCTGTAGTGAGAGGTACAGACATACAGACACACTGAAACATGTTTTTTGTGTACTAAATTTTTCTTAAAATTTTTATAAAAAAAATTATTATGCAAATTGTTAGTATTTATTAACATAAATTTTAAAACGTAATTTAAAAATTTAATCCTGTATTGGTTTTCAAGATATTGAATTTTCAAAAAAAAAAAATGTATTATTTTTTTTGAAATCCAAAAACTATTTTTTTGAAAAAAAATTTTAGTTTATATTTTTTAAAATGCAAGGCAGCTTCTGCATAAAAATTTTGGTTAAAATCGTTAGAGTCGTTGGTGAGAAATTCGAAAATCAAAAAAACGGTTTCATGACAGGTACCCCTAATAACATTTCCCCCCAAATTTTTTTCTGACCAAAATGTAGTCCCTGCCCATAATATCACATTTAATTTTTTTTATCAAAATCGTTAGAGCCGTTTTCGAGATAAATAAGATTATGCATTATGGGTGTATGGGGGGTACCGTTTGTTTTAGAGCTAAAAAAAAAATTTCAATTTCCCCTCTAGGGAATCACCGAAGACCCTTAAGTACCGAGTTTGAAGAAAATACCTCCAGTAGTTTAGGCTCTAGTTCGAGGTACAGACATACAGACATACAGACAGACAGACGGAATTGCCGGACCCACTTTTTTCGTCTTCGCTATCATCGTAATGTCAACTTTGATCAAAATCTCGAGTTCGATTTTTTTTCCAAATGCAGAACTTGCCCTATAGTACCTATATCGCAAGTAAAAAAGGTATCGGATTAAATTACGCCTGTTTGAAGTTTAACGTAGATAGTTCATAATTTTGCTTATACTTTCTGAGCATGGTAATGCTGGAATTTAGCTTAAACTTTAATTGGCAGTCTTAGGCCAACATCTATCAAACCACCATTGAAAGGTACATAATTGAACAACACGTCTAAATGATACCGTAGCAGTGGTTGCCCTATACAGTCGTCTCTTCAACGTTTGGTGGCAAAATTAAACCATTTGAACCTAGACGATATCTGATTCCAGTAGAACGGCAGTACCTACATGTCACACAGCGGACTCCAAGATTGACATTCTGCATGAACGATTTGAGGGTAAGGTTAATTCTCGTGGAGGTGACTTGAATTGGCCACCTAGGTCTTGGGATTTGACCCCAGTAGACCTTTTCTTGTGGGGTTTCTTGAAGTCAGAGGGTTCTGACCACACAGGCCATAGCTTAATTTCAGCAAGATCTATGCAGAACATTTATTAAAAAATGGACTACTCCAATCCGTGCCACCGTTAGAAGCTGAGGTGGGCATTTGACCGATGTCATATTACATACATGATGGTGTACATAGGCCTTTAAAAAATATTATGATCTTTGCAAATACCTCACTCACAGCTTATTTTAGCCCGTTTTAACATCTGACCGCCTTTATTGAACATCTCTTTAATTTAACTTTAAACCAACCTCAAGTTAGTAAGAAGACATCTCTGAAAATCTTATAACTAAAATTTCTGACGAAGACCTACCTAAGAACTACTCGTACATTTCGTTTCATTCTATGGTAAATTAAAATGTTTCATGACAATTTCTTAGAATTTTTGTATAAAAGTCTTCCGTCTATCTAGCTATTTCTTTCATACTATGAAGAACTGAAGAGTCATTCCCTGGTTCTTTCAATAGCAAATACTTATGTTAAATAACTCACAATCAGATGAGTTGTAGGTTTGTTCGGATTTGAAGTTCCTACTCGTATATCCTTCTTCTAATAAAAATATTGAAAAGAAAAGTATTCCTCTCGTTTGAATCTTGCCAAAGTACTCTAGCATCACAGGTGTTCTCATCCGTCCTTCAGAAATTTTAGTTGTTGTCAAATTAGCACACTTCTCATTGACTTGCCTATTTTTCAGATGCACTCTGTCAGTCGTGTGGATACAGTTGCCACTCGTGTTCTAATCTACCTTGATTAGCACAAATCTCGTGTATATTTTTTTTTGTTGTTGTTTGAATTCAAAAGTTAAAACAGCAGTTTGTATCCGCAGCTTGTGAAACGAACAAAATGTCATTTAATAGTAGCACGCTATCTTTAACACAAAATCTACTCAGTTATGCCAATAAACCTGAACGCATGTCAGCTCAAATATCTAACAAAGCTATAGCTAGACTGACAATACGTGCATCTACCATCTACCACTATTGGTAGTGGTTATTGTTGGTACTCTTTAGTCGAAGTCGAGACCAAACCCCAAAGAGATAAACTTAGGACCGACATTGAAGCATTGTACACGACGTGCTAATGATGGTTATCGCTAATGAACACGTATACGCATAACACCTCGTAATCAGCCGACCACAATGAAGAAGGAGATATAACAAAAAAAAAAGACGACTGGAAAGAAATAGTCAGATATCTGGCGGAGTCCTTGAATCCATCTGCCAAGTAAGTCGGGTGGTGAAGTTGGTCAGTTCGCTTATGTTAAATTTTGTTTCGTGCACCTTTGGTAATCGGGCTACCCCCTAAATACACGGATAAAATAAATGCAAATTTAATTTGAATCTAAGACAGAATGATCACATTTTGACAAACAAAGAATACCAATCAAATTGTTGTCGAACATACAAATTGAGAGTTCTTCTATACCATAGAAGCTGCTGGGAAAGAAGGCAAATTTGGAGTACCTTACGGTTTCTTTGACGACTTAGATAGTTCAAATACTTTTGGCTGAGATGAAGAACTACACCATTATGCTCACAGGATATTTAATACTATACCACAAGGCAGTCTCGCTGGAAGTACTTTTCAGAAAATCGTCAAGTATGTGAAGCTTTTTCTGCTAAAGTTTGTGCCCGAGAAGCACATTCTAGTTTCTAAAACTGTTGAAATCTCATATTAATCCGAATTCAGAAAACTTATTTAGCAATTTTTTTGTCGTAAAAGAAATATATTTTGAGAAAAACGTGCGCAGGCATTACAATAAATTTTTTTTTTTTCGCTTAAACGAAATCTTGTCTAAGCCACCGTTGAAAAGAGTTGAGTCAAGGAAATATGCTCGTTTGTACAAGTAGTTCTCAAAATCTATTGAAAAAAATCTGTCACTTTTGCCTTGGAAAATTTTAAAAATGAATTTATATTTTTCTCAAAATTTAAGAAAGAAACGAAATTTTTCTCCTTTCACATTATCAAAAGCGCTGGTACTAATTGGGGGTAATTATTTTTGATTTAAGGAAGAGAAAAAAAAGAGTCAAATGCAATAGTTTAGAAATGATATTTTTAATAGGCTTAAAGTTCACCCAAGCCGTTTAACCAAAAGCGGGGCAGGCGAAATTTTTGGACCTTCGTCTTTTTCCTCTCCTATATCATTATAATATGAAATTTGATCAAAATCTATAGGTAAAATATTTTTACGAATACACCCTATAACTGATATATTTTGGATCGAAACAAGAACAAAATGAATGGAAGGTACTATTTATAAGCCCGATTTAACGGGATGGGCAATTTTTTAAAAAATTAAAAACAGCAGTTTCAATTGCACTACTGGATCCCACGAACTGGCTATTATTTTTAAGGATTGAATTTTAAAAATCTTCTTTATGAAAACATGGATAATATTTGAAAATAACGTTCATAATCATAAATTGGCTTAAATCAACTCCCTTAAAATGTGGAACTTAAAACAGAATGCCATCAAAATTGAAAAATTTGATTTTGTTAAAACTAGGTAATGGTTAAAAAAAAAATTTTCAAAAAATTGTTATTTTTGGTAGCCCCCTTGGGTCCATTTTTTTTTTGTTTTTGATTTTCTCGAAAACGGTACAGCCGATTTAAATCATTTGTTTTATGCTAAGGCTCCTCCAAAGTTTGAATATTTTTACATATTCAAATTTTTAATTTTTTCTTTTTTGGATTTTTAAAAAAAATTAAAAAAATTTTTTTTTGGAAACTCAATATTTCGAAGACACCATGCTCCATTTTTTTCAAGCTTGCCAAATAAAAGTTTCTTAACATAATCTACAAGATTTAAGAAAAAAAAATTTGTTTTGTCTTAAACTAACGGTACCTTCCATACAAAAGTTAAAAAATGGTTTTCGAAAATCGTATTTTTCTCGAAAACGGTTCCGAGAATTTTGCTTATATTTTTTTTTTTCAATTAATTTTTAAGATCTATAATTTAATAAAAAAAAATGAAAACAAGATATTACTGACTGTACCTACCATAGAATGACTTTTTTAAAAATTTGAAATTCTCATTATCAGCATAATGAATCTTAATGAAATTTTTTTAGAGAGAAGCTTCTAAGAAGTTTAAAAAAACATTGCATTTCAAAACTTAAAAAAAAAATATTTTTTCAATTTTTAGAAAAAAAAAGTTATTTTTTTTTTTGAAAATTCGATATCTCAAGAACGGCTTAATATTTTTCTTGGAAATTTAACTCTCATTCGTACAATAACAAAAACTTAAGGTTGGTGTACCAATTTATTTTTTAAATGTTTAAAAATTTTGTGCATAAAAGCTTATTTTTTTAAGGAACCACTACAATGGCTTATAATTTTTGTTCTTGAATAAATTCATATTTGCATAGCATTCTGTCTTTATTTCTTATGTACTACTAAAATAATTAAAAAAAATCATTTTATCCTTATGAACAGTTTTCTTTAATAACATTCGTTTTTAAAACTCCTAGTCTATTACATAATAGGAGCAAGTTCGTGCCTCGTATGACTGTTAAGTTTTGCTGTTCCCAAAAATCATGTAAATTCCTCCATAAAGATCTTCGTAAAATTTCATTACAACATTTTTATTTATCAACCTGTCATCTAAGACACTTAAAAGCTTTACCCAGAAGTTTAAGCTTCTTTTCGCTGTTTCGAATATTAAGGGAATATTTCCTGTTTCTACACAAAATATATTTCTTTGAGTGTTGTTGGATAGTCCTAGTAATTTTTTTCAAAACTCTTGTTTGTACTAATACTTCAATTTTATCTCCAGCTACCATACCAAATATTTCAACAGAATGCACTTGATTTGTTAGTCGATTCAAACACATTAATTCATCCACCCATGAATGACACTAGAGAAAAAAGATTTCATATACAAAATTTTTAAAACATTTTTAGAAAAAAAATTTTCGAACGCAAACTTTAAATTTGTGCTTATTACTTTATTACGAATAAAAATTAAATTTCAAAAACAATATTGACCCGTTCTTCAGATATCAAATTTTCCAACAATTTTTTTTTAAGTTCAAAAAATAATTTTTTTTTTTAAGTTTAGAAATGCAATTTTTTCAACCTATTAAGAAGCTTATCTATAAAAAATTTCACTAAAATAAATCAGTTATGCCAATAATGAGAAATTCAAAATTCGAAATAATTTTTGTATTGAGTTATAGATCATACAAAATTATCGAAAAAAAAAACTTTTATCAAAATTCTATAGATGCTGTTTTCGAAAAAAATACGATTTTCGGAAACCATTTTTATCATTTGTACTGTGGGTATCGTTATTTTTAGATAAGATAATTTTTTTTGACACCATTTAGATTGTATTAAAACAGTTTTAAGAATATCGAGCATGAGTTTTTTTTTTTAAATATTGAGTTCTAAAAAAAACATTTCAAAATACAATACTACCCAAGCTTTTGGCGAGCTGTAGCATAAAAATATGATCACAATCGGTTGTACCGATTCTTGTCTTAATTAAATTTTTTTTATTAAATTAAAATTAAAATTTATCAAAATTCTCGTAGACATTTTTGAGAAAAATACGATTTTTGAAAAAGATTTTTTAACACTTATATTAAGAAACTTTTATTTATTTAAGTTTAAAAAATCGAGCAGGGGTTTTCGGAATATTGAGTTTCCAAAAAAAAAAATAATTGATCTTTTTCCATTCAAAGTAGAGCACTGAACAGAGCATGAGCATGTCAAACATGCTCTAAACTTTCTCCGAATCGAGTGTGTTCTAAGAGCTCTGAATTATTCTATAAACACACGCAAGTTTTTGAGTTTTTTTTCTGTCTGTCAAAATGATTTCAGCATTTAACTCTGTCTACTCAGCTATTTTATACCGATCTCATAGAGTGCGCTCTGAACAATCTCTGAACACGCTCTCAACGAAAAAAGAAACACAATCTTTGAACTGTTATACACTCTGAGCTAAAAAAGAAACACGATATTTTGTTTAACAGTTCAGGTATTACTCTGAACTAAAAAAAGAAAAACGC
This sequence comes from Chrysotoxum bicinctum, assembly GCA_911387755.1. Lineage (NCBI taxonomy): Eukaryota > Metazoa > Arthropoda > Insecta > Diptera > Syrphidae > Chrysotoxum > Chrysotoxum bicinctum. The sequence goes on from OU426990.1 coordinate 41,575,062, forward strand.
CCAATATTTAAAATATGGAGGAGCTTCATAATGATTAAAATCGGTTGTACTGTTTTCGAGAAAATCAGAAATAAACAAAATAAAATGGTTCCAAGAGGGCTTCTTAAAGATGATTCGTATCGTTATTTTTGGTCTTAAAAAAAGGAAAATTTAACGAAAATCGGCCCATGCTCTTAGGCCGTAGTCGAAGAGACAGACAGACAGAATTTCGAGACCCACTTTGTCTTCGCTATCATCGTAATGTCAACTTTGATAAAAATCTTGAGTTCGATTTATTTTACGAATGCATTACTTGCCTTATAGTACCTATAAGTCGTAAGAAAAACGCAGAGAACCGATAAAGGGAAACACAAAACTTCTAATAATCAATTGAACTTACACTAATATTAATATGGCACGAAAATAGCACTTTGTCTCTTTTTTCTTTAACAAAATGAACTCTTATTTTTGTTGGCTGTTTCGGGGGGGGGGGGGGGGGGTATTAACCCCTAAAACACCTACCTGCGTTCGCCCCTGGTTAGCACTGTTATTTTTTCTTGTCTTAATTTGGGGCGGGGCGGTGTTAAAAATGCTGTTTGGGCAGCAGTGGAACAAACAGACAGAATTGCAAGATCCACTTTTTTGTCTTTCCTAACATCGGCATCGTAATGTCAAGACTGATCAAAATCTCGACTTCGATTATTTTTAAGAATGCATAGCTTGTCATAAATGAAGTAGTATGTATGTCGCAACTCGCAAGTTAAAAATTTCCATCCATAGTAATTTTTCAAAAATTGAAAAATCTCAAAATTACTTTTAGGTAAAAGTATAATTTATTGTTCCAATTAAAAAATCCAGATGAAGCAAGTAGTTTTAGAATGACACCGTTGAATATGAATGATTTTTCTTGAAATTTGTTCATTTAGCACTCTTAAAAATTTATGTTCAACTTGGTTGATTAACGTTTCGTTACTATTTCTAAAAACCATTTTCACTTTGAAAAAAAAATATTCCAAGAAAATATAATTTACGGATTTTTGAATTTTACAAAAACATGAAATGTCATCTTTTCGCGGAAAAAAGTATAAACATTGTTTTTGAAATATTTTTGGTACTATTTTCGAACTTTTTATGCAAACAATAGTCTAGCATAGGTTTTTTTCCAATTTTGTACTTATTGCTAGAAGTAGACCTAATGTAGTCATTAGTCAATCAGCCTTGTTACGCTTGTCATTGATAAATTAATTGATAAGTCTGCTAAAAGTATCAATGAATTGATAAATCGGAACTATAAATCCAAATTGATAAATTTTGTATCAATTGTGAGCAAGAAGCAAACATCAATTGTGAATTTCTTCTATTTAGTTTGACGTTTTTAGTGGTTTTGTTTTCGGAATATTTTTTGTTTTAATTAAAAATACAATAAATTTCATATAAAATATATAAATAGTTCTTTTTTACTTTAAACCATCATGTGTATTTAGGAGTAGGATTGTAAGTATCAAAAACAAGCCATCTAGAGTGGCAAAACTAATGGACCAAAGCCCAGATTTCGATAAGAGAATTTGAGCAAGCTATGATAAAGTGGGAAAAGTGGAACTAGCTTTTTAGTTTCCATAATTTTATATCTTAAGGTGTGTCCACACCAAAGAAACATTTCAGAAAACATTGTTTAAAAAACGTTTTTGAAATGTTTCCCATTTGCTTAAAAAACATTTCAGAAACATTTTGATAAAAATGTTTCTGATATGTTTTTTGGTGTGGACGCTTTAAGAAACATTTCAGAAATGTTTCTTTGTTTCCCATTTAGTATGTATCCAGTATTAAGTAGTCTGTAATTTTTTTCTCGCCTGTGTCGCACTTTAAGCGCATGAATTTTTTTTCTACCTCTTTTTCTCGATTTATATTTTCGGAAATTTCAGACAAAGCATCGGCTTTTTTTAATAATTTTTTTTTTTAAATTTTCGTCAAGTGGATCCCACAAAACTTTTTTCTCATTGTTCCAAACTTTTCGTGACCTTTTTATAATTTATATGAATAACCACTCACGCACTATCTAGCTTTGTAAATGCTTTCAGAAATGTTTCGCGAGCATCCAGACCAAAGTAAACACTACAGAAACATTTCAGAAACTTTTCAGAAATGTTTCTCTGTTTCTGAAATGTTTTTTAAATATTTCTGAAATGTTTCAAAAATGTTTCTTTGGTGTGGACACATCTTTAAAAAATTTCGTGATAATTCTTACTCACATTTTGTATGCCGAATTGCCGACCTTAAATACCGTGGACATAATTGCGACTGGAGAATTCTGTATTATCCCACGGAACAATGAATTTGGTATGGAACTGTCGTAGTGAACATTTTATATTTTTGACAACGATGATAGCAAGATTGTCAATTGAACCGCAATAGGTCTCAAACTTAAAGAGTAGTCACAGTTCATCAAAAATTGGAATAGTGGACAACGATATTTTTATAAAAAATATAGTATTGATAATTGACACCCGTAATAGGGGTGCCCTGAGTGAAGCTCGGCTATCTAATATTTCGTAAAATGATGTTTAAAATGTAAGGGTTGCTTAAAAAATCGTTCTATAAGAAATGGTAACACATTGTTCGAATAAAATGTTAATATACTACGAAACATAGGACTAAACTAATTTATAACGAAAGTTGGTTTTGAATGAAAGTCGACGTTTTGATGAACTTAAACGTCTTAGTTTATTTTAGGAAATGAGCCTTAATCTTGAATTTCTTGGCTAATATAAAGCAGATCCCATATAGATCCAATCCTGCAATTTATTTTTGTCAGTGTATACCCATGAAAAAATAAAAAAAATATTAGTTTAAGCTATGAAAATAATGAAATAATTCCACCTCACAGCCCGCCGCCATGGTCGCCCAGCGTTGCGGCCTTTTTGTATCTGCGCGTGAATATTGGTATTTAATTCAATATCCAATCCAGTCGATACACAACAAATTCCCTGCCCCAGGGAATATATTCGCGCTGGAATGCAAATGTGGACGGCAAATATCAAACACCGAAAACAGCGTCCAGAATGCGTTCCTCGGTTCGATTATACGTCGATTTACTTACCGGCCCGACACCGTCCATTTCTTGGTGTTGGCTTCAAGGGAGGGGATCTCACGTTCCTCATCACGCTCTTCTCACACAACAGCCACCAACTGGAAGTCCAGTTAAACATCGGTCGACTCTCGACATCGAGAACGACGACTAAGCCGACGACGACGGACGATCGACTACGACCGATCGTATGTCGATGATAAAATTCTCGACGGTCGCTCAGCCAGCGTGCTACTGCTGTGCCACCACCGCGCCGCCCGCCACCGTCATTGCCGCTAGGGCATCATTTGAAAATTGAAATCTTAACACGGTAGCAACATGCTTACCTTTAATTAATGATAAGAAATCGTATCTATCGTCTCGGATCGAGTAATGAGAAACAATTTAGTTGTTCCCCACATCACATGGCGGGGAAGCTGCAGATTCCTGGCCAGCTTTGAGGTATCCGTGAGCTGTGACTCTGACGACGACGGTGTTGGGTTTTGCTCTGGCGTAACACGGGATCGCTATAGGTTGTGGTGTGTTATCCATGCGGATTATCGCACAGCAGTTAATTTCCCGGCCTGGCCCAGCCCCATCAGCTTTAGCTTAGCCCCAGGAGCAGAATAGAGAACACGCTAGAAAATACGAATTGATGGGTTGAACTTTCTCGCATTATGCCATTAATTAGTTAAATTTATTAGATGAGATCGACATGGGAAATTTAGTTGTAAAGATACGCGCCATGGATTGATGGCAGCTTAGAAGCGCGAAATCCTAATGTGTCCCGTCGTCATTGGCGAGACGGCTGCGGTGGCGGCAGCGCAGCAAGGCAGCCGTTGATAGCATCAGCTTGTGGGCCAAGCAGTTAGGAGAGATATGTACCGACAGTGTGTTTTACAGGCCATTCTGGAGATGCTAATCCATGGAAGTAATGGCGGCAAAATGGAAGTACAGATAGTTTCATTAGGAGACAAGTTTAGCAGCTATTTCGGCCGATTTGGCGTGTAAGTAAAAAATTAAGTTCGCAATCTAGGAACGTTTGAGTTGGTATCTTAAACATGGATGATATGGATGGTCAGGTTGGAGATCAGAAGGAATTTCGATCATTTTTCGATCCTTAGAATGTGAGTTGTTGATATTGGTGAGTGATTTTGAAAGAATCAATTTAGAGGAGATCATGGTAAGGGCAGAATTCAAAGACGAAATAGTGTTCTTTCCCGTTTTCTAGAGACTGAAACTGGGAAGATTGTTTTTTCGAATGGCAAAAATAATATTAATGTTCTAAGATCTAAGACACCATAAAGGAAAAATGAAAAGAAGGAAGAGAAATTAAGGGTAGTTTTGAGAGACATAAGGCAATTGTTGTAAAGATGACCATATTTACAATACTTAATTTTTTTGGACCTAACGAACTGGACACTTGGCTCTGGAATCTGAAAATATTTAAAAAAAAACATGAAGGAATTGGAAACAGAATTTAAACTGGAAATTTAAGAAGTGAAAGTAGTTCCACGGGTCGTCACTGAAATCTGTATAAGGCTCTAATGCACTCAGGCCCATGTTTTCAATGCGAGATCATGGGAAAATTTTGAGTTGAGCTAAAAATAACTCCTACGCTTAATATTTTTAATGAGTTCTCACTGTAGATTAGTTGAAAAGAGATTTTTACAACTATACCGAAATAGCAGCTTTTAACAAAAGACCTAGCTACATTTATATGTATCTGTTTATTTCTATTCTACCTATCAATACTCAAGCGAAAAGGCTGATATTTGCTTATGTGTTCGGGATAGTCTTAGAAACCAGAAGTCTGGCTTAAAATTTTGTTTTTAATGATTAAGTTGGTTTGTGTTTAAAAGGTTATATTAATTTGTTAAGTTAATGCATCAAATGATCGCCTTAGTTTTAAATATTTTTAAAAATTTGTCTATTTACAAAGTAAAAAGGGATACAACTGCAAGATTCTAGAAATCTTATATCTTTTCATTAGTTTGAAAAATTATAAATGTGGAAATGGCTAAGAGTCTTATGTTTTTGACGGGTTGGGTACGATATCCCGCTTTTTATAATCCCGTTTTTTATAATTTTGTTTCTTATAATCCCGCTTTTTATAATCCCGCTTTTTATAATCCCGCTTTTTAAAATCCCGTCTCTTATAATCCGGTTTTTTATAATCCCCTTTCTTATTACGACGTGTAAGCAATAAGGTATGCATGCAACCCCCCTGCTTGGGCATACTATAGGATTTGGGGTAGGTGCGAGGTTGGGTGTATGCAAAGTTTCTTTAGCAGCTGGAAAAATCAATAAGTTTTAGCTACGTATTCTAAAAAACGGGATTAGCGGGATTTTCAATAGTGGGATTATAATAAATCGGGATTTTGAACAAGCAGGATTGGATTTTAAAAAAACAGTATTTCAACAGACGACATTTTAAAACTTTTTTTTCGGGATTTTTGAAAAGCGGGTTTTCAAAAAGTGGGATTCCGATACGCTCCCGTTTTTGACAACTTTACTAATAAAAAATGGCCGAAAAGCGAATACGAAGAACAATATCGGTCATACTACAGCTTTTACTACAGGCCTACGACCTTGAGATTGTCTTTTAAGTTTGCAGTGACCAGTGGAGAAACCCGTAATTATTCTGAGGTTTTTTCTACTTAATCCGAGGCATTCTTGCCTCTAGCTCCCAAGAAGCATTTTGGGCTTCCTAGATACTCGTAAGTAGGTATAAATGGCGACCACTGGCAAACTAGCTTTGTGGCGCAATTAGCACTGAATTGCGCCATTTTGATACCATAACTCGTATGAACCTGTGGATGGAATTAATATGGGAAATTGTGGACATTCTCACACTTGCATCCAGTTTGGATTAAGTTCAAAAATATTAAAGGTTCTAGTAGGTTTTGATATCTCTTATTGTGTGTTTGCTTTTGCACAATCATTCAGAATTTTGATCACTCACTCAGCCGACTTTGTACCGTAAGCCTCCCTCAAAGGCCAAAGTTCGATAGCTTGAGATCAAAAGAGTCAAAAGGAGGGCACTACACAGAAGTACGGGTTAGGTTAGGTTAATTGGCTAACAGTTGACCATCTTGTTACCGTCGTTACCGTCACACTTAGATTAATATGTAGATCTGTTCTGATGACCTAGGGGTTGTGACTCCCTTGAATTCAAACCTATGAGAATCCTTTGTCATTCAATCCCGTTAAGGATCTTGATGGGTTACAGTAAGCCATAACCTGAAATGTCAAGTAGTCGGGATTTATTATAGATTGGCCAAACCTTTCTATATATAATGCATTTCGTTTAACTACCCTAACCTAAGGTTTGATTCGCTAAGAAAACTTTCGAGCGGCCTCTTCTATTTTTACTTGCGATATAGGTACTATAGGGCAAGTTCTGCATTTGGAAAAAAAATCGAACTCGAGATTTTGATCAAAGTTGACATTACGATGATAGCGAAGACGAAAAAAGTGGGTCTGACAATTCCGTCTGTCTGTCTGTATGTCTGTATGTCTGTATGTCTGTATGTCTGTACCTCGAACTACAGCCTAAACTACCGGACGTATTTTCTTCAAACTCGGTAGTTAAGGGTCTTCGGTGATTCCCTAGAGGAGAAATTGAAATTTTTTTTTTAGCTCAAAAATTAAGGGTACCCCCCATACACCCGTAATGCAAAATCTTATTTATCTCGAAAACGGCTCTAAAGATTTTGATAAAAAAAATTAAGTGTGATATTATGGACATGGACTATATTTTAGTGAAAAAAAAATTTGGGGGGAAATGTTATTAGGGGTACCTGTCATAGAACGGTTTTTTTGATTTTCGAATTTCTCACCAACGGCTCTAACGATTTTAACTAAAATTTTTTTGCCGGAGCTGCATTGCATTTTAAAAAATATAAACTAAAAATTTTTTCGAAAAAATAGTTTTTGGATTTTTAAAAAAATAATACAATTTTTTTTTTGAAAATTCAATATGTATCTTGAAAACCGATACAAGATTAAATTTTTAAATTACGTTTTAAAATGTATTTAATTAAATACTAACAATTTGCATATCAATTTTTTTTATAAAAATTTTAAGGAAAATTTAGTACACAAAAAACATGTTTCAGTGTGTCTGTATGTCTGTACCTCTCACTACAGACTAAACCCTTAAACCTATTTCTTTCAATCTCGGTAGTTAAGGGTCTTCGGTGATTCCCTAGAGGAAAAATTGAAATTTTTTTTTTAGCTCCAAAACTAAGGGTACCCCCCATACACCCGTAATGCAAAATCTTATTTATCTCGAAAACGGCTCTAACGATTTTGATAAAAAAAATTAAGTGTGATATTATAGACATGGACTATATTTTGGTGAAAAAAAAATTTGCAGGGAAATGTTATTAGGGGTACCTGTCATAGAACGGTTTTTTTCATTTTCGAATTTCTCACCAACGGCTCTAACGATTTTAACCAAAATTTTTTTGCAGGAGCTGCTTTGCATTTTAAAAAATATAAACTAAAAATTTTTTCGAAAAAATAGTTTTTGGATTTTTAAAAAAATAATACAATTTTTTTTTCGAAAATTCAATATCTTGAAAACCGATACAAGATTAAATTTTTAAATTACGTTTTAAAATGTATTTAATTAAATACTAACAATTTGCATATCAATTTTTTTTATAAAAATTTTAAGGAAAATTTAGTACACAAAAAACATGTTTCAGTGTGTCTGTATGTCTGTACCTCTCACTACAGCCTAAACCCTTGGACCTATTTCTTTCAATCTCGGTAGTTAAGGGTCTTCGGTGATTCCCTAGAGGAAAAATTGAAATTTTTTTTTTAGCTCCAAAACTAAGGGTACCCCCCATACACCCGTAATGCAAAATCTTATTTATCTCGAAAACGGCTCTAACGATTTTGATAAAAAAAATTAAGTGTGATATTATAGACATGGACTATATTTTGGTGAAAAAAAAATTTGGGGGGAAATGTTATTAGGGGTACCTGTCATAGAACGGTTTTTTTGATTTTCGAATTTCTCACCAACGGCTCTAACGATTTTAACCAAAATTTTTTTGCAGGAGCTGCTTTGCATTTTAAAAAATATAAACTAAAAATTTTTTCGAAAAAATAGTTTTTAGATTTTTAAAAAAATAATACAATTTTTTTTTTTGAAAATTCAATATCTTGAAAACCGATACACGATTAAATTTTTAAATTACGTTTTAAAATGTATTTTATTAAATACTAACAATTTGCATATCAATTTTTTTTATAAAAATTTTAAGGAAAATTTAGTACACAAAAAACATGTTTCAGTGTGTCTGTATGTCTGTACCTCTCACTACAGCCTAAATCCTTGGACCTATTTCTTTCAATCTCGGTAGTTAAGGATCTTCGGTGATTCCCTAGAGGAGAAATTGAAATTTTTTTTTTAGCTCCAAAACTAAGGGTACCCCCCATACACCCGTAATGCAAAATCTTATTTATCTCGAAAACGGCTCTAACGATTTTGATAAAAAAAATTAGGTGTGATATTATGGACATGGACTACATTTTGGTCAAAAAAACTTTTGGGGCAAAATGTTATTAGGGGTACCTGCCATAGACCCGTTTTTTTGATTTTCGACTTTCTCATTAACGGCTCTAAGGATTTTAACCCAAAGTTTTTAGCAGGAATCCCCTTGAGTTTAAAATAATATTGTATATAAAAATATTCGAAAAAATATTTATTGGGTTTTTAAAAAAAAAAAAAATTTTTAAATCAATATCTTCAAAACCTATGAACGATTATTTTTTGAAATTATTTCCTAAGACCAATATTATTAAATACTTAAAATTTGCATCCCACATTTTTTTCTTGAAAAATTTTAAAGAAATTTCTTATATAAAAAATTTATTTAATAATAAAACGATTTTTTAAGGTTTATTTGCATAAATTCATACTTTTCCGGAAACCAGACGGCAATTTTATGCATTTGAACATTATTATCTCATTAAATCCATGTTTTATATTTATAAAATGTATCTTAAATTCCAAAGTACTTTTACATAAGAGCAAGTTCGTGCGATCCAGTCGTCCATTTTATTTTATTCTATTGTTGATAATATTTTTTGTATTCTATAATAGGGCTCCAATGACAACTACGTGTCCCGGTTCCCAATGAAGAGTGACATTATTATGCTTGCGATTGCGAGATCGTTTATCCTGGTCCACACTCTCCCATACCAGTTTAAAGCTTTAAATGCAGCTTGGCTGGCCGACATGATGCCGATTTTTTGTTTTGATAGTTCATTTCTAGATTTCGCTCCACTTGGAAAGTACTTGTGGATCGCCCAATCGACAGAGAAAGTTGGATTCTGGGCCCCAAGATTCCTTAACCTGTTGCTTGAAACGTTCTCGGTCCATCTCAGTATACCATTTTATGTAGTTCATTGCTTCGCCTTCCCACTCTTTCTTGCCAGCTTACTCTATTCTGAAGTTTTTCTCGAAGTTCTATTCCCCCATATTTTGAATCTCGTATTTATGACTCGTTTTTGGACTACAGTTACAGTCGTATGTTGTTATTCCAGGAGTCGAACATTGCATGCCTTGGGATGAAGTAAAATTGATGCTGAAGACCTTGAAATAAAGTCTATTTCTCTAAGTTTTGTATATTACCCATTTTCAGTACCAGGATGACTACTTTTGCTGCACTCAGTGGCGTAGCGTGCCATCTCGACGCCCAGGGCGGGAGACCCATTTTGCCGCCCCATTCACTACTTAATTAAAATTAAATTTCGAGACATCATTTCACAGGCAATGAGGTTTCTTTTATTGAAGGTAAAATAGGATCAGCAGTTTCACAAACGGATTCTACGGGCCTTACGAGCAGCGAAGTCAGAAATAAATTCGTCAAAATCAATATTTGCAGCCAATACTTGTTCCATCGACAATATAGCCAAGTTTGATAGTCTAGTGGAGCTCATAGTGGATCTGAGATAATTTTTGATTAGCTTCAACTTCGAAAAACTTCTCTCACAACTAGCGACACTAATTGCCAAAGTCAAATATATACGATGAATATATTTGGACCGAAATCCCCAGATTCAGTTTTTGAATGAACTGGAGGAGCTCCAGTGGTCCTTTGGCTCTTATATCTTCCTCATATTCATAACTGGCGACAAACTGCTGGAGACGCTTCCGCTCCATCTGAAACTCGTCCTTGTCGATGTCTTCTAATACATGGGAAAGATCACACTCGTACTTGCTGTCCAAAAGTTTCGCTGGAATCAAGTCGTCATTTCTTGAATGATCTTGTCAAATAATGCGAACACCTCTCGACGGAGTTCGTGCTCGGGAGACAAAGCTGCATCTGCGGATTTATCGCCATGTATGCTTTTTTCCTTGTTTCCGCATCCCACCGCCCCCCCCCCCCCATCGCTACGCCACTGGCTGCACTACATAAAGTGGTAGTGATCATTGCTCCTTAGTGCATAATATACACTTTTCTAGTGATTCTTAGTTGTTGCTAGTTCGGTTCTTTTATACCATGCAGCCGGTAAATAGGGTATGCTAGGTCTAACCATCATGGTGTGGAAGAATTCGAAAATGGTATGATTGTTGTCTTTCTAGGAATGATATTTGATCCTACTGAAAGACACCATGTGCTAGTAATATTCAGGCCTTTTTGGATTATATCACAGAGATTTGCTTCAAACTTCATGAAGGCTGTTATAACGATGTCATCAGCATCGTATGCCTTGAGAAGTAAGACTTTCTAGCAATATATCCGCAACTATAGATTCCACAGCATAGTACATATGTCGTTCGCCTCCCTGAGGACAAACTCTTGTTGTGATGATTTTCTGAACATTTTGTCCTACGTGTCTCTTGGCCTGCTGTTCTTATGCCTAGAATTTCACTTATCCATCTGATTATAGTGGTGGGTACAAATTCCTTTCAAGTGCCTTGTATACGGCTTCAAGACAAGTGTTGTCAAGGCACCCTCGATGTCTAAAAAGGCACATAAGACCATTTCTTTAACATCTAAGGCTTTTTGTTGAGTCTTTGTAAGCTCAAGAGGGGCGGTCTCTGTAGATATACCCCCTTATAAGCATGTTTACAGTGGTTATGAGGTTATCAATTACCTTTCCAAGAGTCTTCAGTAAAGAAAAGATCTTAAACTCATCGGCATGAATGACTTTGGATGTGTTGTATCTTTTTTTACAATTTTTCATAAAATTGAAAAAAAGGTTAAAAGTTATATTAAGTTAAGGAAAGTGTCGTTAACAATCGAATTATAAAAAAATTTCACTGATGGTATTGATTTTGATATTGATGGCTATTTACTATTTTTACCATTTTTCAATTGGGTTCTATAGAAACAATAATTTTTGTTAAAAGTATTAATTTATTATTTCCAGAGTTTATTTAAAAAATAAACAAACCTTCATAAGTTCCTAATCGATTGAATATGAAAACCCATCAAAACAAATCCACGATGGAACATTCCATAGGTATCATGCGCAAGGTGTGTTGTGCATGCTCCCTGTCCAGCTCTAGCTATGAATACATTTATACGTCCTCCCTGGCAGACATATAGATTTTCGTGTATGGCATGTTACAACTTCCTAGTATAAAGCGTGTGTGGAGTGATTCTCGCGCACTCATCCTCATCTGCATGAAACATGGTTACACGATGGAAGAGCAAACAAGTCACTAAATAAATTCATTTCGACATTATTTATTCTGACTTAATTTCATTTCAATTACACGATAAGCTATTTATGGAACTCTAATATGCGATCTTGAATATTTTCCCTTGGCTGGCTGCAGTTGCCGTGTTTTGCAATAGCTGACGGGCTCCATATGCGCGCGAGAGATGAGTCCTCATCTTGAGCGGAAGCATCCTCAATAGCCATGCACATTGCACACAGAGAGTACTTCAACACACTGAGCGTTTAACAGGCCAACAGCCCAACAACCTGTGCATCAGCGCACCATAGCTACCGCGAAATCGACCATTTCAAGTGCATTCGCAACACAGGCTATGGTGTTTTTTTTTTTTTTTTTGTTTGGAAACAAAACCAAAAGGCCACAAAAACGACACAGCTCTTGAGATGCGGTGTAACCCACTAAGCCGAGCAAATCCCTTGCACACCAAAACCATAATGTTATTTCTGCAGCTAACATCGGCTTCTGTTTTCTCTCTAACAAGCATAAGATCCATGTTTTCGAGGGCAAAGAAGAAGCATCCACAGCATCAGAGCTACTGATGAGGAATACTACGACGACCAAGACCAAGACGACCACATGACGATGATGATGATGATCCAAGTGATTTGCCTGAAAGATTGCCGCTGGTGGAGGGATGTCTTTCATCTGAGACTTTGCTTCTAAATATTCACTCTCATGGTACGAGCATTTATTGATATTGAATAGACGAGAAGCAGGGGGCTATAGCTACATAAGTATATTTTCCAATGCCAAGGTACAATAATAATCCTCTGAATACATATTTGTATCCAGAAGGAGGAAAGATATGCCAATTTCGACGACCTTTCAAGCGCACAAAGTCGCGCTATGCAAATTTTCAAGCTCGCGCTCTCACATTTTGCGGCCCAAGAGAATTTGGTGAATTTCGCCAGAAGAAAAATGACACTAACTATGGAACCATTTTTGAGTGGATATTTTCAACTTTTTTGTGCACGAATATGTCATATTCAAAACCGTATACATTTATCTACATATTCTAGGATTTCTCTTGGTCTTTAGCTTTCCAAGCCCTGGGGGAATGGCAGTATTAAAATTTTATCCCTGTTAATTCGTATTCAATGCGTTAGTCTTTTAACCCTCAGTAAACAGTTTTGCAGAGGCTTTGTATTTTAAGACGGAATGATAAAATATAGGCGAAACTCTTTCTACGGTTGCTTCTAAGTTCAAGTACAAAGATGATGCAGATGTATTGGTCTTTTTGAGTTTCCAAATTCCAACTCTATGAGTCCATTTTATCTAGAATTTTAGTTGAAGTAAATCAAATTTGCCATGACGTCTCGAAGTTCAGAACATTTGCAGAAGACCTTAACGAAATTGAAAAAAAAAATTAAGAGTTCATACTTGATCGCTCGCGCCGACCGTACCGAAATGGCTTAACGGCAAATTGGTAAAAATATCATCAATACCTTCTTTCAAAAAGAAGATAAGGAGTATACATGTATGTATGTATGTATATTATTAGACGTAACTGCATTTTGAAGGTACATTTCGTAGTCGGGTTTTAGCAAGGTCCAGTGCTCAAAGTCGAATAAAAGAAAATTTAAGCCGCCCATAAAAAGATATGTAACGTTTGGTACCTTAGCATACCTGGAGGTGCCGCAGTCTTCCTGATCGAAAAACTCTCCGCTGCTTACTCACCTTCAACAGACCCAGACAATAAGTAGTCGCACTGTAGTAATATCATCGAAGAGGTAATCGAAAGTACCATAGGAAATCCTTACCAGAAAAAGAACCCGTGGTATAGTGATGAATGCATTCAACTGAAAAAGAAGATGGACAACATGCACATGTAAATATGCTCAATGCAAAAAATAGAGAGAGAAGAAGTATTGAACAAGAAAAGAAATGGAGGGCGTACGCAACCTTACAGCTCAAGGAGTCGAAAAGTCTCGGACCAAAGCTTGAGCCGACGGATTTTTTTTTTTTTAAAAAAAGGCAAATAAATGACTGCTAGTCTTATACCCAGATCAGAGGCTCTTCACTAAAATTCTGAGAACAATAGATCTATTCAAGCACCATGTTCAACAACAATTAAATAGGCATTATGAGAGCGAGTCATATGGCAGGAAGACAATCCACTTTCAGTCAAATATCAATTGATTGTAGCACCGAGTATAGAATAGATAGGTTAAGATTTAAAAAAGCTTATAAGCAACAATGGCCCTAGGACTGATTCCTTCCAATTAGGCATGTGGGAATACCAAGATGATGTATTGTTATAGGTTGTAATCATAAAATGATCAACCAAGTATCGGTAGGAAGCAGCATGCCCCATGAGTGGCTAATCACCTTTATATTCCCCATTTATAAAGAAAAAGAATATCATCTATCTAGTAAGATCTATCGGGACATATCCCTTCTAAACGTTGCATATCATTTAATCGTCAATCACCACCGTCACATTTGGCCCGAAAAATCGATAAAGAATAGATTTTCACGGCTGATCCAGTTGTTTTCGAGTGATAATAGAAAATAATATGCACGACTGGGTCGCACGAACTTGCTCCTATGTATATAATAGAGTGGAATTTTTAAAACGAATGTTATTAGAGAAAACTGTCCACAAGGATAAAATTAATTTTTTAAATTCTTTTAGTAGTAAGAGACAAAAACAGAATGCTATGCAAATATGAACTTATGCAAGAACAAAAATTATACGTCGTTGTAGTTCTTAAAAAAATAAGCTTTTATATAGGTACACAATTTTTAAGAGATTTTTATAAAACAAATTTGGTACGCCAACCTTAAGTTCTTATTGTGGTTCGAATAAAACTTAAATTTCCAAAAAAAATATTGAGTCGTTTCTGAAATATCGAATTTTCCAAGAAAAAATGATTTTTTTTTCAAAATTCATAAAATACTTTTTTTTAAGTTTTGAAATGCAATATTTTTTGAGCATCTCTATAAAAAATTCTATTAAAATCCGTTATGTCGATAATGAGTTATTCAAAATTTAAAAAATGGGTCTATGGTAGGTACAAGCTGTAATATCTTAATTTCAATATTTTTTATTAAACTAAACATCGTAAGAATGAATCAAAACAAAAAAAAATTTATCAAAATTATAGGCGCCGTTTTCGAGAAAAATACGATTTTTGAAAACCAAAAATAAGGTTCTTTGGGGAGTGGGGGAGAGTGAGTACGAAAGTAACACTTTTTACAGATTGTGCCATAAGTTGAAAACTAAAAAACATAACAAAATGAAACAAAGTCTATAAAAATAAGTTGATATTTAACTACCATAAAATACTAATTTGGTTTCCAACTTTCTCCTTTCTCCGAGTGTATACTGTGAAACAGGAGTGAAAGTCAAATGTTACAACCGTCCTTTCGGGTGTACCGGTTTTAACACGATGAAAGGACGGTTGTAACACTTTATAAATGTAAGAAGAAAAAAAATATTGGTTTAACTTCATATTTAATTTAAAGTCAATTGCATATACAAACATATATACATATACTATTAAAAAAAAAGTAAATACCATTAGAATGGTACTTTAATCAGCCTCAAAAACCTACTTCGTAATCATCTCTAAAAACCTTATTATGGGCTCTATAACCAACATCTGGGTAAACAGCATCGCCAGAGGAGAATAGATTTTGTTTTTCGAACAAAACGACTAAGAGTGACGTGGCAGATTTTGTAAGCTTTTTAAACAGCTCTAACTGATTTGTCATTTTTAAGAACTTCTTCCGCTGCCTTTACGAAGATATATTTTGAGATTAGACCTCGAGAAGTTTTCCTCGTTCTTTGTCGGGGCATTTTCCGCTGCCTTTAGTGAAACTGTTGTCTATTGTTTTTATGCAATCAAAAACAGAGTGTCTATGGGAATCAATGAAAGATTAAAACAGAAACAGACACCTTAATATTTTGCATGTGGACGATTGTAACATGTTACAACCGCTAACACAAAATATGTTACAACAGTCCACCACTTATTTTTTTATATGAAAAATTAAATTAAAAAGAAACTATAATGCAAATCAAAAAATCATGTTCGCTATTGCATTAAGAACAAAATGAGCTTCGATTAAGGTGCTTTCACTTAATTTATAATTTATTCTTTGAAGAAATATGAAACAAAACTCACCAAAGAAAAAAAATCATTTGTCATTGAATTTCACGTTTTAAATTTTATTTGGCACAGTTCAGTGTTTTGACATTTGGTTTTTTGTGGGTGCATTCAGGACTTAATTGTGAAGAAATCTGCATTTAAAAATGAATGCATACAGCTCAATTTTTTCGTGAAAATTGAATGTTACAACCGAGTCACTGTTACTTTCGTACTCACTCTCCCCTACTCTCAATAACCATTTTTCGAAAAAAATTGTTCAACCATTACCTAGTTTTAACTAAATAAAAGTTTTTTGTATTTTTATTTTTTTTAAGAAAACTATTTATAAAATTTTGAAAAAAAATCGCCCGAATCGCTTAGGCTGTAGTCGAACCAACAGACAGACAGACAGAATTGCGGGCCCCACTTTTTTAGTATTCGCTATCATCGTAATGTCAACTTTGACCAAAATTTCGAGTTCGATTTTTTTTACGAATGCATAACTTGCCTTATAGTACATATAAGTCGCAAGTAAAAATTTCGAGTGTTATAGTGTGCATTGAACAACATGTGCAAGTGACTTAATTGGTTTAAAAAAGTGGGTCTGTTCTGTTCAAATAACATTTGACACTTTTTGTGGTCGCCATAATCATGCTTCCGAAAGGACTTTTTGCAACGTACTAGACAAATTTGGGTCCACCGGTTCAATGAACAATCCGCACGTCAAAGAAATGTAATATCTGCCGAAAATATCGTTGCTATCCGTAACAGTGTTCAGGAGAATACGAGTCAGTGAATTTCGCACCGCGCACAAGAACTCAGCCCTTCGCAAGTCACAACAAAATTTTGCGTCCTGGCTTAAACCTTCACCCGTAGAAACATCAACTGACCTAGGAGCTCAGAGTAAACAACCATAAAAAAGTAGTATGTTCGCCACCTGGGCTGACCTCGATTTCGGTCGAAAAATCATATTCAGCGACTAGGCCCATATCTGGATGAATGCGTTGGTCAACAAGAAATGTTGTCGGATTTAGGAGTATCACAATACACACGAGATCCGGAAATTTGTAATGCATTCAGAGAAAGTCACTGTATGGTGTGAATTTTGTGCTGGCGAGAGCATGGGTCCATACCTACTTTTTTGTGAACGACACGTTGGTGAGCACATCAATAACAACGTGGATATTTGAATGATGTTATACTCCGCGTCCGCAGGTAAAGACATACACTTATGTACTTTATTATTTTAAGAAAAATTCATTGATATCTCAATCATTATTATTAGCTTATTGTCACACTATTATTTTCCTAACAATCTATTTTTCTATTTTTTTTTTTTTTTTTTTTTTTTATAATCTACCCGCGCTCAAGGGATTATGATTACCCTTTAAATGTTTCAACACAGCGCGGGCGTGAAGTTAAGAAGAGAAAAAAGGAAAGGAAAGATGTGTGGTACGATGTTCTCAGACTGTTGGTGGTTTTCTCAGATATTTTTATCTCCAGGGATGGCGGCTGAGCTAAAGCGAAGAAATGCCGTGTCTTATTTCTATGTCGCTTATAATTCACATTATTTTATTCGTGTTCATCCTTGATGGGCATACTAGTTTAACTCAATTACATTTTGTTAGTGTTATGCCTGAATAACATAGTAAACCAACAACCCATTGATGACAATTTTTAGAAGGTTTTTAATAGAATTATAGCGACATAGACAACGGCAGGAATCGAACCTGTGATCAAGAGGTTGACAGGCGAGCACACATCCATCGCGCCACGGCCACCCCTTGGATTTTTAAAATAAAATTTCAATTTTTTTTTGAAAATTCAAAATTTTGAAAACCGCATTCTAGTTTTTTTTCGCTTAAGTCTTTTTTTGAATTTTGTTTGATATCTCAAAAACGGTTCAATAATTCTTTTTTTGCAATTTTATTTTCATTTGCACATAAGATGAAGTTTGTGAAGTTTGTGCGACCAAGTCGTGTATTTCTTTTTTAATACTCAAGGAAAATCCATCTACCTACCAGAATAATTGTGTAGCTCGGATTATATTTCTTGTATCTGCCGACTGACTTACTTTATTTTCCCTTAACACCTAAACTGATTTTGATAAAATTATGCAGATGGAAAGATTATCTTGTTTTTCTTAAAAATTGCTTTGGTTGTTTCAAATTTTCGAAACACGTGAAATTCACATTCAGCGAAACAGTATTGAATCAAGAATAATCTAAGAAGCAAACGCGACAACGTCGAACGACATTATTGTATACCTACGAGTATATAGAAAGACCAATGCCACGATATGTAAGAGGTTTTCGGTACGATCATCGAAATGAGGATGTGCTGCACTTTGCAGAGTGCACCTTCATGCGAATATGTGAGTTTTTTTTGTGCACACATCTCCCGGTTTGTACATTTATAATTTTTATTACGATATTGGCAAGGAAAACATTATTGTCCATAGGTCCAGGGGCTATAGCAGTTAGAGTTAGATAGTTCCAGGCTACTAGTACAACAACGGAAAAATTAAAAGTCAGCAAATTGTATTTAGATTGGTATATGAAAATGGCGAAGGTGGTGGTGGAGGAAGCCTTACGAAATGATGATACCGCAACCCAGTTGGAAGAGACCACATCCACATCCATACAAAAAATATCTTATGCCATCTCCAGAAGTTCACAAAACACAAACAACCTTATGGTCTGACCATAAGGATGGCCAGAAATGTCTCTGAAATATTCTACTGTGTGACAATATCGTGATTGAGATTTTGAATTCCGCATAGCTTTGGGGATCTGCTTGTGCGAAGACAGTTAAATTATGGACATTCGGTGTGTTTATGTTATTTGGGGCGAACCTCGTAAGGTGTTTATTCGATGACCATAAGAATTTAGACCTTGCTTCGCCATCTGGATAGATGCAGTGGCTATATGGGAAAAAACATTTTTAAGTTATGTGATGTTTTTTCCTTGTAAGCGATAAGCTTAATCAGAAGCTTTTTTTGAATATGTGTGCTTAGAAAATAGGAACCAAATGGTCAAAACGTCTTACTGTTTTTATGATTTAGTGGGAAGTTTCACAGTCTTCTCGAAGCATTGTTGTAAGAAATGCTTAATAATCAATTCTTAAAATTTTAAGGGTATAGAGCAGTAAGGTCTAAAGAAGAGCAATGAGTGAAAAAGCTTGGAAAAGTGCAAATAAACTCATTAAGTTCAACAGGTCAGAACAGTTCAACAAGTCAGAACAGTTCAACATTCAAAGAAATCTAGTACAATCAAAGCCGTCTCAAATAAAAAAATTCGGCATTGCGACTGTTCGTGGAGGATCAGATTCGAATGATCAACAACTCTCAACCGTTTCTGTCCACCTGTTGCTTACAGGAATGGGGCATCATATGAGAGCCGTTTTTGAAGGCAAGAGTAACTGTTGGAGGATTTGTCATTTCCTTGCAAATGTCAGTAGTCCTGAAAACAAACGTAGAGGTGACTCTGAATTGAGACCAGACCTCTTGCGTGAAGCTCCAACTTCCCTTTATAGGACGGTGTACAAACTCTCTGGCCAGTCATCTGTTAGTCAGTCATCGATTTTCCACAAAAATCTGATGGGGCAGGAATTAAGTGCTACGGCTCGCTTACAGCAACCCTTCATCGGTCGAAGCATAACGAAGGGTTTCATTGCATCAAATTAGTCATTTAAATTAAACCTAGGTAACAAAATGAAAGAACGCACACCAATTCATAAGTTATTGGCCAATGATGGCCTATCAATACATCGGTCAGTCGACAAATCCCAAATTGTTTGGAGTTTCTGTCAGTTTTAGAGTACGCGAAGCGTTATATTAGTTCTGCAATCCGGAATAAAGTGGCCTTACCTCTTCAACCAAGTTTGGTAAAAGTACTTGATTCAATGATCCACCACTTTAATAAAACCTAACTACAACATAACTCCTGAATCATTCGATTTTTTAAATTTTTAATTTCAAACTGTGAAATTTGCCTGACGCAAATTGGGTCCATCACAGTTTGAACAGGCAAGAATAGAGAAGCATTTAAATAAGGGTCAAACAAATAATCGCTTTATCGTGATTACAGTACCCACTAAATTGTAACCTAACTCTTGTATCATGAAATTTTCGAACTTTCATTGTGGCGTAAAGACGATTACACTATCAGTTCCATATACTCCATGTACAAAAAACTGTCGACCGTATGTTTTGCAAGAGCTATCGAAGTGGAGGACTTAAGTGGTTCTACACAAGTATAGCAGTAGAGCAGATCACCCAGATCTAAAACCTTCACACTTAGGGAAATCGTGGAGATAGCTAGCTTAAAAATCTCTAGAAATGTGTACCGTGACATTAAAAAATAAAATGCATGACTGGCTCGCATGAACTTGCTCATTTGTAATAGACTAGGAATTTTAAAAACGAATGTTATTAGATAAAACTGACCATAAGGATAAAATAAGTCGTTGTAGTGGTTTCTTAAAAAAAAGGTTTTATACACAAACTTTTTAAAATATTTTTAAGTTTTTATTATTGTTCGAATAAAAATTAAATTTAAAAAAAAAATATTCAGGCGTTTCTGAGATATCGAATTTTCAAAAAAAGAAAAAAATAGATTTTTTTTTTTGAAAAATTCAAAAAATATGTATTTAAAAGTTTTGAAATGCAATGTGCTTTAGACTTTTTAGAAGCTTCTCTATAAAAAATTTCATTAAGATCCGTTATGTGGATAATGAGAAATTCAAAATTTGAAAAAATGGTTCTATGGTAGGTACAAGCTGTAATATCTTAATTTCAAATTTTTTTTTATTAAATTAAAGATCGTAAAAATTTATCAAAAGAAAAAATTTTATCAAAATTCTAGGTGCCGTTTTCGAGAAAAATACGATTTTTGAAAACCACTTTTTTAATTTTTTTAGCATTTGTATGGTAGGTGCCTTTATTTTTATGGCTCAATAACTATTATCTAGCTTCAACTAAATGAATAATTTTTTTGTGTTTTTATTTCTTAAATCTGTCGAACAGTTTTTGAGAAAAAAAAATATTTATAAAATTTCGAAAAAAATTCGTATGGCAGGTACCGTTATTTTTGGTTTTTGGTCTTAAGAAAAAAAAGAAAAAAAAAACGTGTGGGGGGAAAAATTAAAAATGATATCTACCAAGTTTAAAGAAAATCGGCCGACCCGTTTAGGATGTAGTCGAACAGAAACACACAGACAGACAGAATTGCGAGACACACTTTTTTAGTCTTCGCTATCATCGTAATGTCAACTTTGATCAAAATCTCGAGTTCGATTTTTTTTACAAATGCATAACTTGCCTTATAGTACTCGTACTTATGAGTCGCAAGTAATAAGAAAGGAATAGCTACCCTGATCAATACAAGAAGGTAATAGTTTCCCTAAGCTGTTGCAAACTTTCAAAGTGTTTCGGCAAGGAAATTCGCTATCATCAAATTGTAAACTGTATGCGTTTATACCGAGGAAACTATCGTCAACATTCTTGTCCAACTATCAGGGCATACAGGCCATATCAGCATCATCGTGTCTTAACAGAATTTAAAGAACAGACAAAGTATGTTGATATCGAAGTAAGCTATAGCACTAAATCAAGTGCTATCAGCGGTAACGCTTCGACCCTTAGCCAAGACGTAACTCATTATAGCATAAACTTAGCAGAAATTAAAGAATTCCTTTTTGCTTATGGAGATTAAGAGTAGATGATAACTTAGTGGAATTTCGAAACTGGTTCCTCGGTTTGGCGAAACAAAACTCTTATACTGCACCGAATATTGGAAAAAGGCAGAAATTGGGATCTGATACATGGATTCTTAGAAACAAAAATTATTCAATGCATATTTGGTCATGTTTTGCAAGAAGGGCTTCTGGAAGAGATGATAGGATTTAAAACTATACCAAAATACCAAGCTGAAGATTTAGTAGAAACTTGAATAGCAATGATTCATCAGCCAAGACAGTCATACAACCCCAGTACTAAGTTCTGCGCACCGCAAGAAGACCCAACCTCTTATTTAAAGAACAAGGGCTGGATGTGACCTTTTTCCAGGCAGAGATACTTCCTGGGTTGTGAACTCGTTAGGTAAGTTGTGGTGGACCCAGATTGACCTTAGTTTTTTAGATACGCACGGAATTCCATTCATTCAACCAGTTAGAACAATCTAACCTGGAACCACACTAATCTGGTGTGGCATGCTGTGGAGTGGTGTGGTCCATGCCACGTATGTAGTATGCCATATTTGTGAGATGTGGTGTGTTTTGCATTAGTATGTTGTGTCGAAATTAAAATCCCTTGTGTCAATTTCTTCTGTACGTGGCAAAGACAACATATTGGCCTTGGAAAGTAAGGCAACAAAATTCAATAAAGAACGTAGGCAAATAATGACAGTTTGCAACGCAGCAAGCTTGATAAGTATGCGAAACAGTGTATAAGAGTACCTAAACGAAACTGTTTCAATAGTCGGGAAAATCAAAATCATCACAGATTTTCAATAGTTAACTTTCACTTTTCGAGAACGGGTCACCCCCACACTATACGAAGACGAACCTAGGCTCACAAAGTTCAAAAACGAATACATTCTCCCTACCTATACATCTCTCTATTCAGCATGGGAGTATCACACTCTCTTGGACTATAATCGACTGAATATTTTAGTGGCAAAATAGGAATAATTTTATTCGTCTTTCCTCCCGATAACATCACGAAACTTTCTCCCAACCACCTTTAGGACATATTATAACATTATGGCAATAATTTCCCTGATCCATCTCTCACAGAAATCATACCGCACTTCCAAATTCGATTGAAGACGATCCTTTTTGGTTCATCATCCAACACCTCACACCTGTACCTGATGGTAATACTGAAGACCGTCACCAGCAGTCCACACCACAAATAAACACCATCATCGCTTTAAATGTCCTAAGTAATTCAAATCAAAGTTACAACCTCTCATGATAAATTGCTCATCAAGTCGTTGACATTTATCGGCTTCTGACAATGAATTACCAAGAAACCGCGCTTACACATATAAAATTGGCAACCTCCGCATTTGGCTTCCTCATCCTCTCGATGAAAATTGATTGACAGTGAGAAAAGGTGCATTATTGTGTATAGTGAACTTGACATGTTACAATCGATCGCGACCGACCGAGAGCATCTGGTCGAGAGGATGCCTCTTGCCCCATTAGGGGCTAACGGCTCAGCGGCAAATTTGAATTTTCGTTATGAGTATCGATATACCTGCCTACGTTCCGTGCGTGCAGGTGATTTGATGCGACACGACTGACTAATCCCCCAAGATACAATAAATCATTCCGGAGCTACTGATCGCATCATCCGTATGGATGCTGGTGCTGTTGCTAGAGCCGTTGCTGGTGCTGTTGGTGGTGCTGGTGGATCAGCAGCTTCATATTGGATTGATGCACGGTGCTCTAGCTCTCCATCATCGCGCTGTCGGTCATTTTGTCGAGGTCTTGAGAAGTCTACGATGATGATGATGATGATGAAAAGAAGCCCCCTCTGCCGGCGGTGTGAAGATGACTCGCATCTTAGGTGAAAGAAAAACAAAGTGCTTTCCATTTTGATTATTGTGAGGTGACTACTTTCCTTTCGTGTGGGGTTTCCTTTCTTCGGATTTTCACCTTGACGTCGAATTCCCACGGAGTCACATCAACAAAGTATCATTAATTCAATTACGATAAATCATCGATTTGGCGTAATTTCAATCATCTGCCACTGCAACTGCCAGCCAGTCGGAGTGATCTGCTAAAAACAGCCAGCGCAGCGACTTGTTGGTGCTACAAAAATAAAATGTGTGGCATTAATCGCTTTCAAGAGATGAGAGTCCCACAAATCTAGGTGCAGCGATAATAATTTCACACTCCCGACAAGAAAGTGCGACTGAGACGCGACACGACGCGACAATGTTGATATTTATTGTCATTTTTATGGAAGTTCACTTAAATTGATATTGTTGACTTTTTTTGTCGGAATTTTTTGAATTCTGAGAGAAAATTAATCACTTTGTTATTGCTGATGTAGAAATTATTGTTTTTAAATCATGATGAAATAATTCAGGAACGATCTTGAGGTTGACTTTAATTTCAGACTTTCATAAGATTTTTTGGACAAAAATATATTGCAAACAAAGATACCTTATTGCTAAGTCAAGTATTGATTTTTGGCTTCTAATCATCTTCAATTACTTTGAAAAGTTGTTTCTAGCCAGCTTTTTCCGTGTATAAACTTTTTTCGATACAAATTTTGTAATAGAGTTTTAACTAATTACTCGATGAGCTAGTAGTTTGAATCTTTAAGCTACATATGTAATCGTGGCTAACCGAATAGATTCAAAGCAGAAGTCTGTTTAAAAAACGAACTAGTAACTAAAGGGCAATTTAAGCTTTGACAGTTGATACCGGCCATATTGTTGAAGCTACATCTGTCAAATTACTTGTCATTTATTAAAAAGATCAAGCCAAATCAACATGGAGAGTAATAGCATTCAAACACATGTGCAAATGATTAAATTGTCTTATGAAAGTTGGCCTTCTGTTCGAAAAAACATTTCGCCCATTTTACGCTTGCCATAATCATCCTTCGCAACTTGGTGGATGAATTCAATTCGACCGCAGGATATGTGCAGAAGAATCGAAGTGTGCAGGCGAATTCCCTTGGCATAATGGGTAGTTCGTTAGAATCACATGCAGTGGGTCTTGGGTCATAAAAAAGGCTGCTTATTAGCCACTTAAAATCGGCAAAAAATATAGTAGGTCCCTTCCATTCCTGATAACACACAGGAATGGTTGAGAGTTGTAAGTCACTAGCTCCTGGTTCCCATGGAGCTGTTGCATCACCAAATTTTTTTAGGAGAATTCCTCACCATGAACAATAAATCGGCATTACGCAGACCACAACTTGGCGAATTTTGTGTCATGACTTAGGATTACACCATACACCGGTACAAACTTCAAAAAACCCAGGAGAGCTCAGAGTTAGCTACTATACACCACAACGTGAGTTCACTAACTGGGTTCTGGAGCAGTTAGTCGAAAAATCTTATTCAGTGACGATGCATATTTATGGATGAATCGGTTCATTAACAAGCAAAATTGCTGAATTGCAATGCAATCCTAGAAAGTCACTGTTTTGTGTGCCAATGGGTTGGCGGCATCATCAATCCTTACTTCCTTGAGAACGACGTTGGCCAAGTCATCACCGTCAACGACGAGACTATAGTAACCAATTTCTTTCGGTCCGAATTGAATAACATGTACACCGACATGTATGTGCCACACTGTGTAACGGAACCTTGCTGGTAGCTCAAGGATTCTCTAGAAGACTTCGTATTCTCCCTAAGGGGTGGTGCCATTGCCTCCATAAAATTTCTTGGGTAGAGCACATCAACGAAAATCTTCCTTTGAGTCCCTAAAAACCTTCACCCCTTATATACTACCAGAACAACCACCCCACCCCCCCCCACCCCCCCCCACCCGTCTACAGGATACGGTAGGTCGACTCTGATAGCAGGAGTGAAGAGTGTTCAAACTATGATGGCTCGGCATGCTTGCTCATTGATGGGATGGGTTCTTGCCATCATAGATGAGAACGGTCATCACGTTCTATATCATGCCAAAAAAAATTATTTACTATGTTTGCTAATAGGTTCAAAAAAGAAAATCGGAACCCGAAATCCATCCATTTACATCAAAAACAAAAAAAAAATATCTAGTAAATAATATATATTTTTTTTTTGCGATGACCAAATTATGAATAAGAGAGAAAAAAATGTAAAAAGGTCGAGCTGTACAGGTGCTAGCGTCCGTCTGTGGTGAACCCTCCCACGCATCACCCCGTGACACGTCCATAAGCACTGCGTCCACGATTCAAAAAACATAAATTATTAATTGAAAACTAACGTTTTTTATGTGTTTATTTCTCTAATTTGAAAATTTTAATAGTTTTCTTGTGTAATTAATTGAAACATCAATAATTTTTACTTTTTGTGAGAAGTTACAAGCAAAAGTGTATTTCTGATTATTGCAGAAACACATAACTCGAGTCAGCACTTTTTGACTTGTCACTCTGTTGTACTGAGGGTGCGATATCTATGTTTCATAATCGTTAGAATTAGCGGAGGCCAACCATTTTACGATTTATTAAGTTATTTTAATACTTTATTACACTAAGGAGGGGCATTACTAAATGTTGATAATTTTGTAGGTACATTATGTAGTTATCATAGATGAAATCCAAAATTCCAGAAAATTCTAAAGCTGACGACAAATCCTCAGACCAGTCGAAATATAGCTAAATTTTACAGTTTTATGAAATATTCTTGTTCTGTAGTTGACAGCAGATGAAGTCTCTTCTAAAATAAAGAAAGTTTTGCATTTGAAAAAAACACTAGCCGGATATTTTCCTATGAGATGAAAAAAGCAACAAGTGTGTCCGGCCTTTTCATCTGTCTGTATGCTCGTACCTCGACCTACAGCCTACGGCTGCCAGAAATTACGCTAGAATTTATTTTTGGAAAAAAAATAACGTAAAATGTTGTTTGCTCAAAATTCGAAAAAAAGCCAGAAATGTTGGAAATTGGGCTAGGTATGGAAAAACAGCCAGAAAGTAAAATGGAAATCAGGTCAGAATATTAATTTATTATGGTCTAATTTCCAATTAACTTTTGGAAAAAAGACCAGAAAATGTTTTTTTTATTTTCAAAGAAGGCACTTTTTATATGATGAAGTAAAAAGAAACAAATTACAGTCACTAGGGGTGACGTCGACCCCCAACGTGTTGTGTGTGCCACCCCGGTCGACAGTTATTTATTTCTTGTTACTTCATCACATTTAAAGTTTCTTCTTTGAAAATAAAAAAAACATTTTCTATTATTTATTCTTTTTCACTGAAGCCGACTAAACCATATTTCTTTAAATGTTATTACCACGTAAAAGAATGCCTAACATAGCTGAACATAGCTGTTAGCTGCTTACTCGAATTTATGTAAAATACAGTTGTCTGGTTTTTATTTTCAAAAAAAAAAAAAAAAAAAAAAAACCTCAGAAATTGTATTGCTGCTGTTTTTTTTAAACTTATTTAAGAAAATGCCTTTCTTCTTCTTTTCCACTTTTTTCAAGAAATGAGTTAAATATGAGAAAGTTTCCCTTAAAAGGGTTGAATTTAACAAAAACATATCAGAACTTATTACTTTGTATAAAATTTGAAGCTAAAAAGTTAGATTTTTTTTTAAAAACCATACTATTTCACTTTTCGTTTTATTCAAAATTCATCAAAGTGGAAAAGAAGAGCTTTGAAATTATACCCCTCATATTAAATACTTCATATATTGGCACCCCATTTTTTTTTTAAATTCAATGAATTATCATATATAAAAAATTAATCTAATAATAAATACTCTTATAATATTTTTAAATTTTGTTTGCCGCATAAATTCACATTTTCCAATAATCAAACAATTTTTAAATTTCAAAGTACTTTCACATAAGATTAAGTTATTGCTTTCCAATCGTGAATTTTATTTTCTTAAGGATCAATTTTCAAACAGAAAAATTTTAAGAACAAAAGAAAATGCATAGTGTGATGTTTTGATGTTAAAAAAAATAAAATCAAAATAAGTAAAAATAAAAATAAAAATAAATATTGGAACACCGAATCTGCGACGAATTGTGCAACTTGTCTTCCCAAAACCTTACGAAACAGTCGATTCCGTTGTATTGATGACATGCTTAAGTTGTAACGTCTCAAATAATGTGCAGATATTATACTAACCAACGCCATCTAACTACTGTAAGATGGCGCTCACAACCATCAGATGCTTCAGTTAACGTGTAAAGGTTCCATTAATAAAATTCAATTACATATGGCACGCTGGCTGGCTGGCTTGCGGACTGCGGCCACAGGCAACTTAGCGCCTCTCTCGGTATCGATCCTAATGGAACTTGATATCATTTTGAAGTGAATGCACACAATTTCCCAGCTGAGCGAATGTGAATGTTACCAACAAATCGATCCTAATGCAATTATTAATTATATCTGTGTTTCTTTCCACGAGTAGCAGCTGACTAGATGAGCCAGAAAAATAGCTTGAGGCTTTTGCAGAAATTAACGTCCAAGCTTAGTTACACTTTGTAATTGCACATATCATACATCGGGACGCTGATGGCACCTCACATCCCAAATCGGAGAGAAAAAAATAAACTGGTTCATCAAATTGGGTGCACGCAGCATCAACAACTTTAGCAGATATAATTAAGCGGACTATCTACGACGACTTCTGTGTCCAATCAAATGCACCTTTCCGTTTGGTAAAAGTAATTCGATGCACGCTCAAGCTCAACAAATAATTCAAAAGGTTATTAAATAGTTGCGGTGCCCCCTGCCCGCTGCAATCCGATCCCAAAGGATGACGCCGATCATGATGAGATGATGATGATGACGGTGAAGATGACGATGAAGATGGCGATGACTGTGATGATAATGATTGCGATGGGTGATATCGCTTAAAAAATGTGGTGTGAGGCCTAATTGAATGATTGTGTACACATAGCCTAGCGTGCGATAGTTATGGATGGTTTAGCTTTTGCGAAAGACGAGCGGAATGATTTAATTACAAAATTATGAAAGAAATAAAAAATAGAAAAATTAATTTTTTCTCTCTTCAATCGCATCGGATTGCGATTATGGAAGATAAAATAATTACAATGGCCATAATGTCGGCTTAATGGAATTTTTGAGATAAACTTTCAAGACATGCGTGCGGCAAAAACGACAGAGATATGTGCGCACTTTTCAGAATGGTGTCATTTTTTTCTTCTTTCGTAGGTTCAGGCCCCGTGTAGCCTGAAATGAATGAGTTTGAAGAGCATCTCATCGTTAAAGGTGAGAAATAAGTTATTAAGTATGAATTTAGCTTTCTTTTGTATGGGAAAATAAATTATGTACATTGTACACTGAAAATAAAATTCTTCGTAGG
Organism: Chrysotoxum bicinctum; assembly: GCA_911387755.1. NCBI lineage: Eukaryota > Metazoa > Arthropoda > Insecta > Diptera > Syrphidae > Chrysotoxum > Chrysotoxum bicinctum. Next base: position 41,603,922 of record OU426990.1, read on the forward strand.
GTTATGAAATTCCGTAGAATGACTGATTGTTCGTTGACGCAACGAAATATTCGTTTGCTCAACGAAGTACTTCATTTAAATTATGAGTTGTTTGATGAAGCCTTAATTGTCGCAATGAAAGTTCACTTATACAAAATAAAAAATGGTTCAACAGTAAGGGGTTATCTCTTTATTTGCATATTATATAACGGAGATTTGAGAAAAGGCTTACTTACGTGTACCCTGACCCATGTCAGGGAATTGCGCAGTTAGTACTAATGATTGAAACCTTATTTAGTCTCTTATTTTTTGAAAAAATACCAACCCTTTAAAATTGTGTTTAAACAAATATGATATCTTATCTCGGTCTTGAGATATCCAGTTTGTAGTATGTTCTATTTTTCTTGCCCATACAGGACTTTGACTTTGGGCTCAATTTTCTGAAGAAAATGCGTAATAAGCTTAAGGTTTTACTATTTTTTTGAATGAACGTAATAATAGTAAGAATACAATTATTAATGACAGGTTTACGGAAAACCTCATAGGTCTTATGATGCTTTGGAAAATCTGGGACATGTAATACTAAAAACAAGGGTTCATTGAATTTTCAATGAAAAAATTCTAGTTTGGGACTTTGTATATACAATATTATTTTAAATTCCAAGCAGCACATATTAAAAAATTTTGGTTAAAATCGTTACAGCCTTTAAAGCGAAAAACAAAAACAGTTCTAATATTAGTACCGTTAATTACATTTTTTCCAAAAAATTTTTCTGACAAAAATGTAGTCCCTGTCTACAATTTTAGCACAATTTTTTTTTTAATTGATAGAGTTGTAAGTATGATTTTCATAACGGCTGTATGGCAGATATCGTTAGTTTGGAGATTAAACAAAAATATTTCAACTTCTTCTCTGTAGGGAATCACCAAAGAACCTCAAATATACTAATAAAATGGATGCACGGACTTAGGTCGTAGGTCGAGGTACAGATATTCAGACAGACAAACCGAATTGCGGGACGCACTTTATTCGTGTTCTTTATCATCGTCATGTCAACTTACATCGAAATTCTTAGGTCGATTTTTCTCACGAATGTTTAACTTTAATGCAGTGCCTATACATACATATATTGCAAGTAAAAATAGGTAAGGAAGTTGGGGGAAAAAGGAAAAATACCATAGATAAAGGTTACTTAAAGCCATCTTGAATGCTTGTTTTTGAAATTTGAAAGTTGACTGAATGATTGAAAAACTTCACAATTTCAAAAATAATTATGATACCCACAAATTCTCCCAACGCTTCTAAGCAAAAATGCTATCGGTAATAGCTACAAATCTTAGTTTCACCAATTAAATCCATTGTTGTATCCTCTTCTAGGACACAATAGATCTTTAGGTTGCAGTGCAAGCCCCCTCTCAATACTCATTCATCTTTTTCTCTAGGCACCGTGTATGCAGGTGAGTACATAAATATCACCAATAATTTTTCTCTCAAAAAGCCCGAAGGTACTATGATCTACCTTTGGTAGGATCCTTTAAGGAGATACTTAAGTTGTTTGAGAGAGGACCTTGTACGATTTTGATTTCACCGCTGGTATTGGGGTCTGAGTTTATTAAATAGTTGGCCTAGGTTCACAAAGTATTGAGCTTCTTCGATGTTATAGCATCTAGAGTTCACATTAGAGTCTTGCACCAATATTTCCAGAACTATGTGAATCTCTCCCAAATCGAATGCCGAATGAGTTCCATTGTTCATCAGTGATGCCTTCCTCCGACCATACTTTGTAGATGAGCAAGTGCTTACTCCTAATTAATATATTATTTTTCTGTTACACAGTTAACAGAAATGATTTCTCTAGATTCCCAGCACCGACTTCGAGACTTCTGCGCTGTGCCCTTGATCGTCGTTGCAGGCTGTATTTCGAGCTTTGCAAAGTAGAGAAGTTCATTTTACCAATTTGTTAAACTTGCGAAATACATTTCATTAGTATACCCTGGAACCAAACTTTGGACGTATAGTTAAGTACAGAGATTCTTTCTCTTGCCGTACGACACAAATTTGAAATTTCTTAACTGACTCACATTTAAACCGAATGTACATCTGTTTCTCCTACTCAATCCTCCCACTGTTTCCTAAAGACTCGCACTGTGTTAAACCAACATTTAAAGAGTAATCACAATCCATTTGGTGCGCAGTTAGTGGTCCGAGTTTTGACTCTTCAAAACTTTCAACCCTTGATACTAGAGGAATGCTCGATAAACTAACTATCGTTTTAACGACAGCGGTCATAATCTTTCCCTGACAATCAACTTAGCAGAGTCCCACAATGGATTTGAACACACATTCCTTATTAAAACAATTATAACCTAAAATAGAGGCTCCTGCTGGTAATTTTGTCCTCCGTGTTGTTTCAAAAAAATACGCTTTCTAAAAGTCATAACCCAGTTTTAGTTATTTGTGATATAACTACGCAAATTCAACTAGTGAAAGACGTAAGGTCTATGAAGTTTCAAAATGCCAGTATTATATAGACATTTTTCATGATAACTTAACTCTTAGAGCAAGGGGTTATTAAATTTGAGCTCAAATTTATTTCTAGAAATACAATGTCAAAATGGCCCTAGTTTAAACTTTGTGTCTATCATTACTTTCTACATTCTATTTTAACTAGATCACAGTGATCGTAAATGACAATATTGTCCCTGATAAATTGCCTTCAAGTGAACTCGAATGTCTAATGCCAAGGAAGATTTTAAATATTCAGAATGTGAATGCAAAACAGTGAACTAACCTCTAACGTTCATTGACAAATTTCAACCAGCAAATAGAGTCAACAAAATTCATAGATCACGACAACAAGGTATTTCGATGCCTTTTCAAATTTATGCACAAAATCTTAATATGAACTTTTTTTGGTTCCTACTAGCTTACATTGTTACTCTTCTTAAGTGGCATACTTTTTCGTCTCGTGGCATAATACTATTAATGATGCCTCAATGACTGCTGCAGTTGCTGCAGCATTACTGCCAACAACAAAATGAAAATAAATAATAAACCAAGAAATATGGATCAATGATCAGTGATCTTTCACGTTTTTCAATGTTGCATGCCATTTTTGTCTTCTTCAATGGCGTTCCAGATTTGTTAAAAAAAAAAAACAGTTCAGTAGGTATATCCTTCGTTGATGGTAAGGCAGTTTGTGTGTTGGAATTTGAATGTCGAATTTGAGTGAGAAATTAAAGGTTTTCAAGAAGGTTGATTGAGTAAACGACAATGATGAAGTACGAGTGGTAGCAAAAAAGATTTTTCATCATATCAGAGCGGGGTTATAAGTGGGAACACTATGGATTATAGTTATTAAGTTAGTTTGTTAAAGAGTGGCCAGACATCTCTTTTCAGAACAATGTAAATGTATTTTTTTTTTTTGATTATAGAAAATAGTCTGAAAATATGGAGAGCATTAACAAATGGAAAATGTACCAAACACTTATATCGGTCTTTATGGTTATCATTTTCAGATATGATTTTCTTTTTTGCCTTGGAACTAGCTAGCAAGTTCTAGTAGATATGTATTAAAAAATACTTTCACATTTTGTATTTATCAATTAATTCAATGCACAGCAGACAGGTCGGGTAGACATGGTGCAGTTTTTCTTCTCTAGCTGTAAGAATTTTCGAAAAATTTTTGTTTCAAGCTAGATTTAGAATCTACAAGAGGTATATTCATATTTTAATGCTGTGACTCCTCAGATGCCAAAAGTGTGCCAGTGCGTTGGTGTATCTATATAGTCTAAATTTTGTTTTTTTTAAAAAAGCTGTTTTCAATATTTAGGTTTCGTAAGTCTTATTAGACATATTCGAATAATACAATAATAATAACACAAATCCCGCTATTTTCATTCAGAAACCTAATTTAAAAAAAATAGAAATTTTAAAAAAAAAGTTTTGACAAGTAAAACCATTTTTTTACTAAACTATGTATTTTGTACACTTTCAAACCGTCGCATTGTAAATATTTCAAATTCTCACCTTTCCAACTTAAAAACCAGAGACATGACAAACAATGTCTCATAGTCACTGTCTGTTATTTTGTCTGGAGTCCCAGTCATATTTTTATCAAAAATTTTGATCATCAATCATTCCGTCAAGGGAATATTTAAAATGCTAAAATCAACATGATGACGAAAAATGTAAAAAAAAAAATCTAAAAGCTATTAGATGGAACACAAAAAATGTAGGTATAATCGACTCGTCTTTACTGCAATGAGCTAGCACTCAATTGCGAAACATTTTTAATACTATTGCGACATATAACACCAAGTGAAATGAAATAAAATCTAAATTTCCTTCCGACAAATTTTTTTCCCCCTTGTGATTTACGGTCGTTTCGAATAGAAATAAAATGCACGACTGGGTCGCACGAACTTGCTCCTATGTAAAAGACTAGGAATTTTAAAAACTAATGTTATTAGAGAAAACTGTTCATAAGGATAAAATTAATTCTTTAAATTCTTTTAGTAGTAAGAGACTAAAACAGAATGCTATGCAAATATGAATTTATGCTAGAACAAAAATTATAAGTCGTTGTAGTGGTTTCTTAAAAAAAAGCTTTTATATACAAACTTCTTAAAAGATTTTTAAGAAAAAATTTTGGTATGCCAATTTAAAGTTTTTAAAAAAATATTGAGCCGTTTCTGAGATATGGAATTTTCAAAAAAAAAAAAGAAAAAATAGATTTTTTTTTCAAAAATTCGAAAAATATTTATTTAAAAGTTCTGAAATGCAATGTGTTTTTGACTTTTTATAAGCTTCTTTATAAAAATTTTTATTAAGATCCGTTATGTGGATAATGAGAAATTCAAAATTCGAAAAAATCGTTCTACGGTAGGTACAAGCTGTAATATCTTAATTTCAATTTTTTTTTTATTAAATTAAGGATCGTAAAAATTAATAGAAAGAAAAAAAAATGTTATCAAAATTCAAGGCGCCATTTTCGAGAAAAATACGATTTTTGAAAACCATTTTTTTTTAATTTTTTAGCATTTGTATGGTAGGTACCTTTATTTTTAGGTAAAATAATTTTTTTTTCTCACATCTTGTAGATTATATTGAGAAACTTTTATTTATCAAGTTTAAAAAAGCTAGCATGGGGTTTTCGAAATAATTAGTTTTGAAAAAAAAATTTGAAGTTTTTTTTAAAAAATCCAAAAAATATTTTTTTGAAAATTTGAGCACACAATTCTATTTATGTTTTTTGGGTGCTTTAGCAAAAGAAAATATCTAAATCGGTCGTATTGTGTTGAGAAAATCAAAAAAAAAAATGGTTCTATGAGGGGTACCCTCAATAACCATTTTTGGGAAAAATTTTTTTCAACCATTACCTAGCTTTAACTAAATGAAATTTATTTGTATTTTTATGTTTAAAATCTGTCGAACAGTTTTTGAGAAAAAAAAATATTTCTAAAATTTCGAAAAAAATTCGTATGGCAGGTACCGTTATCTTAAAAAAAAAGTTTAAAGAAAATCGGCCGAGCCGGTTAGGCTGTAGTCGAACAGACAGACAGACAGACAGAATTTCGAGTCCCACTTTTTTAGTCTTCGCTATCATCGTAATGTCAACTTTGATCAAAATCTCGAGTTCGATTTTTTTACGAATGCATAACTTGGCTTATAGTACCTATAAGTCGCAAGTAAAAATCACGATGGCAGCAAATGATGGTTGTGCACTCAACTTTTTTACTACCACTGTACCTGCTTGGGTACAAGAAAATTATAGAATTTATCGTTTTACTGTTGATCCATCCAACACAGATCAAAACGAGATAGATGTAGAAAATTTGGACAACGATCAATGATCCCAATGAAGTCCCAGGTAACATTGATCTCCTTATCAGGGATGAGGTGTACGATAGCGAGGATGATGTTTCTTTATCAATAATCAGAGCCTCTCGGACAATCCAAATCCCAACAAAGCTGGTCTAAGAGAATGGGAGATATGACAATGCCTGCTACCAATAACTACGAAGTAAATGCAATTGTTTTTGAATTAAACTGGTCTCTATGGCTCCCAGCATAACCACCATAACTTTGATTTTGAAAAAGAAGATCTCGATATTTTTTCGGAAGTACTCTTTTACAGTAGTTAGCACTCAATGACTGGACAGTATTGTTAAATGGACGAGGAAACAAGAACCCCAATTGTTGCGAACAATATGTCAAGAAATCATGTTGTTGAAATCAAGAAGTCTTGATTGAAGAAGACTTGGCTTCAAAAACTGGATGTTGACAAGCAGCTCCGGTTACCTATATACACTGTTACGTCCGAAAAATGTAGAGCCTGACATGCCACTATAGGATCTAAAGTTGCATGAGTACTTGAACTTTCGCAAACAGTTCAATTTTCTGCTGACCATTATAATTTATTTCGATAGGTTTTTGACATCTCATGAGCTATTGATTTTGTTAAAACTCTTCAATTCACAGTGTCACCTATGGGTGACATGTACATATATTTTTTTTCAACCATACCGCTACGGTTTTTTTTTATTGTTCCTCCACTTATGCAAAGCTAATAGGTCCTAGTAGGACAATGGACATATTATTTTTCAAAATACTAGCTTTACGTCATTTCTTCATTTTAATTCATTGTTTCGTGTATAATTGTAGTGTCCTTACTTTTTGTGATTTACTGGAATTTAAATTGAGATAAAAATGTCTAAACTGTAAGTATTGTTCTTTTTTTCTAATTGAATGTGGTAAGAGAATATACGAGTATAATAGTGATTATTACAACGGTAAAAATGTTAAGCGTCACCTGTAGGTGACACTGGGCATTGTCTGTATTAGTAGTTGTAGTATTAGAGCAATTACTGAATCATTGATGGCGATGGGATTTTAGGGCTATTGTACGTCTTACAGATTGACTTTAGATGAGATTGTTGAGGAGTTGCACGCTGTAGAGGATCCAGGTGATATTGGGGGCTATCGTGAATAAAATTCCCCTGGAAAGAATTCCCATTTTCGAAAAATCGTGATCGTGAATGAGTTTGAAATATTCCCACATTATTTATGGCTATCGTGATTTTCTTCCATTTCTGAAGGATTTTAATGTTATTGGAAGCCTTAAAACTACACATACCTAATTCAAAGGTGTTTTTCGACAACAGATGTATGTTACTTTCTTTTTATCGGAGGGGAAAAGTTTCGAGGGAGATTCACGATTGACGAAAAAAGTTCCGTGGCCACAAAAAATTCCGAGGGAAACAAAATTTCCAGGGAGATTCTCGATAGGCCCCACTGTCTTATTTCCGCCAAAAATTTCCACTTAAAAATAAATATTCTTGTAAGAAACGTGGTTTTATTTCTACAAGCAAGTCACCTGTAGGTGACTCCCCTTTAAAAAAAAGGGTGAGGAAGGTGTTTTGTTTTTATAATTTTAAGAAGAAGAAATCGTTTTTTTGTTCATAAACATAAGCATGGGAATCGAAGAGTTAGCAAAAGAATTTCGAGCTACTGCAACGACAAGAGAAACTCGAAAAAAAAAATAAATGCCCACTGAAGATGAAGGAAGGTTTCAAAAAAGAGAAAAGGGGACATTTTGAGCATTTCTACGAGGCCAATAATGGAATACTTCTTGGAAATTTCACAAGCTTTGATGCCGTTCAACCATGTAAAACCCTGGTCATCAGCAGAAAAATATAAAGTTTTTATCCGTTTTTATTGAGGATTATAATAAAGGTATAGGTATAGGTGATGCTGACCTACACGACCAGTCTGTAAATATGTACGTACAAAATCTAAATTCGAAGAAAAAAGTTCTACACTGGTAAACGCTTGGAAAATTAAAAAAGTCGCAGCAGATTCCCAAGATGATTTACTTACATTTTAGAGAAATATTGCTCGACACTATATAAATATGTAAGAAGGCACAAAACTCAGCATTCAGAGTCGAAGCGTTCCATTTCAGCAAGTTTTTCTGAAAGGCTCCATTTTTTTTTTCAAAAGTATTGATAAGTCACTTAGATGCAGAAAATGCCACATGTGAGTTAAATGAATTTGTGAGTTTTGTGGTATAACTGGTGTGTGCGTTGTAAAAATATGCTTCAAAAATTTTCATAAAAAAAATTTAGAACCCATATCTAACCACTGTACCTGGTTGGGTAGTTTAAGTAGTTAGTACAGTAGAAGTTTAAGCCCCACTGTTAGTTTAAACTCCAGTTCAACAATAAATTTGGTTTCATAGTATCATTTAAACGTTGAACATAGTTCATTCTGTAGTTTAAGTTAAACGACACTATTCTGCCGCTTAAACCTCAGTTTAACAACCACTTTACTTATTTGAAAATAGAACTTATGTTCATTTTTGAATATTTTTTACATATAGAAAGAGAAAACAATAAAACTAAGCCACGTTCAATTGAAATGAAGTTCAGTTTAGACTCCAGTGTTCATGTTCAGCCGAACTTAAGTTTAAACTTCTACTGTGAAACTGGGGGTAAGTACGTATAATATAAAACTTTATAAGCAAGTTTTGGTACGCGAATTATAAAAATATACTTTTATTTTTACTTTTCAGACTGCTTTTGCATAACAATCTGTTATTTCGTTTTCTAGCAAGTCGAAACTAAAAAAAAAGTTCTTTAGAGTCCTTAATAACGAAGGTGGAGAAAACTAGAAAATGATTTCTGTTTAAGTGGAGCGGTTACATTTTTTTGAAAAATGTATTAAATATATTTTTTTTAAATGTTCTACAGATTAAAAAAAAATAGTAAAAGGTAGATAAAAATGGTTATTAATGGTACTACCCTTAGAACTATTTTTGACTGATTTAAAAATTTTTGTGTATGCATGAGTTCATAAAAAGTTTGAATAGTATTGTCTTTTCAAATTTTACAAAATTTTTTTTCGATTTTAAAAAAATCTTGAAAACTCAAAATATTGATTTTCCTTAAGCTTGACAATCAACAGTTATTTAATACTATCTACCAAGATGTAGAAGAAAATTGTTCTATGATCACAAAATAATGCCACCCATCCCACAAATGTTAAGAAATGGATTTTGAAAATCTTATTTTTCTCGAGAACGACTCTTAGAATTTTGATAAAATTTTTTCTATTTCTTTTGACTTAAGTCTTGTGATCTATGTACTACATATATTTCAATAAACAAAAATAAAATTAATATAAAAATAAAGATTTGAAGCTTCCAAAAGTTTTAAAATAACACTGCATATCAAAACTTAAAACAAAAAATGTTTTTTCTATCAACAAAATTTTCAATTTTTTTTTTAATTTAAAATTCGATGATTTTTTGAATTAATTTAATTTGTGCTTATAAAATGATTAAAACCTAAAACTGGTCAAACAACATTTTTTTTATATTAAAACTTATATTTTTTCTTAACTGCAACAACTATTTATAATTTTTGTTATTTTAGCCTTTAAAAATACATTTTATGCTTATGAACTATTTTCTCTTAGAAACATCCATTTTTTAAATTCTAAGTCTCATTACTATTAAAAGCAAGCTCCTGCAGTTTATTATATTTCTGAGTCGCAACCTTTTAATATGATTCCAGACCAGTTTAATGGGACATACACGTAAAATGAAGGCTTTCTTTGAAAGTAAAAATCTTAAAAAAAGTAAGTATTTTGAAAAATGTAAGGATAGGTATTAAGGATTCGTTTTTTAAATGTATGAAAAACTCTTTCTATTCCAGATTTAAGCCAAAATAAAATGTCTTTCGATATTTTACACTTTAGATAGTTACCGAAACATTTTATTCGAAAGAAGGTACAGTCTTCAAAGTATTAATGAAATGATTATTCAAAGCAGTAACTAAGCAATTTAAGTTTTAGAATTGTTATTATTTCATCTTTAATCTTAAGAGAACACAATTTACATTCATCTACCTATACAAAGTTTGGAATTAGAAATAAAATACGAAGAATTTTAAAGACTTATTTTATAAACATTCTGTTACTAAAAAAAAGCAGACAAACAAATTTCTATTTATGCAACTTCAAATTCAATAATGGCAACTCTGAAGTGATGGTTCCTCAACTTAAACGTCAAATTGTCTGTCGATATTTGAAAATAAAAAAAAATCACAAAAATTCCCAACAATAAGTACCGCTTTAAGCCAATGATGATCGTCATTGAAGGGGAAAACATTTTTGGCACGACTTTGTGTCTTCTTCGATGATCTGGATGAGAGCAAACAGCAGAGCCAGTGCAGCAGCATCAGCAGCAGCAGCACTGCACTAGTCCGATAGTGAACCAAGTGCTTCCTCCTCGATGCAACATCATATTCCACGAACAATATCACGCCAAACCGCGTGTACTTTCGCGTCAGCATCAACAACAAAAAATAAGCCATTCTTTCCATCGCCATCCATCGATTCAGCCGCGCCGCCACCGCCGCCGAATTTGTGTGCGATGTCCATAAACTGTTGAGAATCTCTGAAACTCATTTCAATGCTATTACCGGATGAAACTCATGAATTAAAGTCGATCGCATCGTGATAGATAGCAACATTATGCAGACGGGCCCGCAGAGTCAGGGATGGCATCACGGTTTGCGTTGCAGTCCCGCGATTCCGCGATAGATTTTCGCTGCACAAACTCTGGGCTAAGTGAAAAATAGTCATCGCGGTAATTATGGTATGGATTCATTGCTTTATTAAAATTATTTAAGGTTCCTATCAAGATGCACCGCCGCGCCGCACCGCCGAACCGCGCCAATTCGAGTCGAAGCGGTTCGGGTTTTGGTATTGGTTTGGTTCGGTTAGGCTAGGTGAGGTTAGGTTCGGTTGGGTTCCCGTGATGATGCAGTTTCTCTGAGTCGTCGATAGTTAGCCTGATTCGTGGCTAGGTGATGATAATGATGATGATGGTCGCGACAATCATATTATAATAGTGGCCTGGCCTGGCCATGGTCGTGCCATCCATAAAGATTACCGAGATCTTCTTCTTTTTTATTTCTTGTGGAACCTACTAAGGGTATAGTGCGCTTCTTCTTCTTCTTGGAGATGTTCGATTTTGGTTTTCGCCTCAGTGCTTTTTGGACCAATATTCATCATCGTCAGAAAAGCGTCGGGATTTCTTCTCAGCCATGGAAGCGGCAGTGGTGGTGACGGCAGCGGCGGCGGCTGTATTGGCGGTATCTCATAGTAACACGCGCAAAATGCTACTGAACGAGTGATTGTTTTCGGTCGCCGCCGTCATCATCGTCTCATCTCGGTCTTGGCTTTGCGCCTGCGCCTCTCTTGCACGCCGCCGCTGGTTTAGCCTCTAATTTGAAAGTTGAAATGTGTACCTATGGCACTTTAGCCGTTTTGTCGTCATCATCCAAGTGATCTGTGCGCGGCTGAGTGCCATTATCATCGTCTAATACTTGACTTCGTGAAATTCTAAAGAAATGAAAAGAATTATTGCAGAAAAAATTATTTCTTAAAGAAGGAGGTGGTGTTCCGAATCGAAGCTATATTGCTACTTCTATAATGTTGTATATATAGCTTTGGCTGCTTCTGCTTCTGCTGTTGCTTAGAGACCTGAAGATGGCAATGGCGAATATTGGCCAAGAATATTGTAGTTTATGCGCTGGAACATTCGAACATCATCGCACTCTGTGTGGATGAACGGTATACCTGGTCTATAAATGCATCTAAGGCAAGAGAGCTGAAGCTAGATATATCGTGGGAATAAGACCAAATCGTGTCGAAATTATTTCGAGAGCTATGGTGTTGAATTACGAGTATTTCATCGCGATATAAATAATAGTAGTGATCTGGTATGTTGTGAAAGGTGGTAGCAGGCTTTGAAGGTATTCGGAATGTTGGCAGCAGCAACACCAACATCAGCTACAGCAGCAGCAGCAGCGCAGAGCTGTATAACTTTTGATTGCTATTATTCGATGTTGCTTTATTTTTTGTTCCTTTTGCTTTGGTGTGTTCGATTGGTCTTGATCGTAAATGGAAAAATTGTAGAGACATAATTTATAAGCCTCCTGCAGTAATTTGACGCAATATTTTTTTTTATATTGAGTAAGATGCACCTACAAGAAATGGGAACTTCTCATTTATATATGGATCTTCTTCATTTAGGGTTAAGTAAGGCATTATAAGGAACAATATGCTCAAAGAGAAAAAACTTCAGAATAACGGAATGGTAAATGAAGTAAATACCTTATCCTCTTATTAAGGTGCTTTATAAAGGTGGTTGGGTGTTGTAGGAAGCGGGTAGTCACGGAGTGGATTCAACGTGGAGGTGTCCAGTGACGAGACGTTAACCCGACAAAAATTGTGCTTATTTTGGTAACCACCGGGTACCGGTCAATCCAGACTTAACTTAACTTAAACATAAGCGAGATTGTTCAACAAAACAACAACAAGAAACTCGGAAGCCGGAAGTCAATAGAATGAATAAAGGGTCTCGCCAAAAAATCTGGTAGACAGGGGCTTTATGTGAGCTACTCTGATATTTTTACTCCTGATTTTAGGAAAGATTTCTAGTACGTACTAGCCAAAGTGCTGAAAAATAATGGTGTCAGTTAAGCCCCTCGTAGCTTACTGACATTTTATAATCCGTCCTTTTTTTCTAGGACAATGCAAGAGCTCTGAGGGTGGTGTCACCGAATAAATTTTCTATTAAAAAGAGTAGGGCCATGAGAAAGACAGAGGAGCCTCGGATAATAATTACCTTCAAATGGCAAAAGGACCGAGAACGTCTAAGGATTATAACTTGGGTGTATGCACCTTCAACATGACAACACTTTAAAACTTTACACCAAGGGTGCGTTACAAAAGCTTGAGTCTGACCTTAGACAGTACGAGGGCATATTACCAAATTGCAGGAAATATGATTGATATTATCTGGTTTGCAGAAAAGAATAAATTGTAAAATTTATTAGTGCTATGATATTTGATGAATGATTGCACAAACTAAGAAGTGGACTCGGGGGTTTTTTTTGAATAGGCTATTTGAAGTTGTGTTGATCTTAGTGACTGTAAGCCAGTATGGCTACTTTCCGCCGCTTCTTAAATTACCCTAATATTCCCAGACTTCTCTACTATGGAGGACTTTTACGACCTTTTGAAAGAATTCCGGAGTAACATGAAAGTTGTGCTCGGATTTGGTATGAGGTCACAAGCGTTCTTATTGAAGTGGTACAACAGACGCATTTGTTTTGTTTTCAAAGATGTGACTTTCAAAAACCCTACTTACTGTAAGTCTGATATGATTATTCCGAGTATGAGTTTTGGTAAATGTAACGCCGAACTATTTTGTGGAATTAACAAATTCTATACTGGTATTATTTAGATAAAATCTTTGGAAGTATGAAGTGTCAACCAGACATTTTGACTTCAAGAAATTTAGACGAAACCCATTCCCTCGAGACCAGCATAAAGGTATGTCTAAATTTTCATTTATTTAATAGGCAGCATTTTTCTCAAGAAACAAGGGAAAACTCTTTTGAATTTGCACATTGTCGTCATACATATCAACCGAAAAGCTCAAAAGACATTTAAGTAGGTCAGTTATGTAGTTATGAGAAGAATAATGTGCCAAGTATTGAGCCTTGTGGAACACCTAAACTTATTGGAAAATAAAATCTGATATGGAGTTAATCATAACTACTACCTAAAACCGACGATGTTAATAAAAGGCTACCAGCTTTGTTGATGATACAGAGAAGTAAAAAAAAATTGATTTCGAAGCTTACTACATTGAACATTGTGGCTTACCGTATCAAATACTTTAGAAAACAAAATAAATTAAGAAATGTACTTTGCCATTGTTTCTTATTGCAGTTGTACAACTTACTATAGCCTTGTTTTTTTTTTTTTGGAAAAGTTATCCGTAGTACAGTAGGATTTTATATGAATAACAAAAAACAAATACAACATTTGCAGTAGTATTACTGCCGATACTCGAATAAACGTCAAATCTCTATCCGCAGTAGGATTTCACTTCTCCTTTTATCGACAGTGATCCTACTGCGGATGTTGTATTTGTTTTTTGTTATTCATATAAAATCCTACTGTAGGTAGGTAGGTGCTGGCGAAACTGTAGTAGTTTGTGCAGAAGATAGTGTTGAACGCAAGCCCAGGGCTCTCGAGCCTGTCCACCAGTAACTTGTTATTGGTGGCACGGAAATAACTATTGAAAGTACAAGGACTATTTGCAGTTTAGTTTTGTTGACCTCCTCGTGGTGCCAGTGGATATGGCAGTGTTAATTTCACTGCCTAACCAACTAGACAAAACGAAGGAGTCACGTACTAGCTCAAGCTTGGTTCCGAAAAAATATTTGATCTATACTTATCTCAAAATATATTAAATTGAGCAACGGTCTCTAGTTTAAATATATAAATATTGAGCAAGTAATCTGGGGCGGTTACGGCCAAAACATTCATAAGGTAATTGAGTTTAACTCTTTTACTGAATGTTTTGGTAAGAGCAGTCTGGAGTACTTATAGTCCTGTCCAAGCTATAAGAATACGAAGGTCTGTTTGGGAGTATCTCTCCCACTTTGTTATAGGACAAACAAGACCAAGTCAAAGTGATTTGGTTGAGTGGATGTAGTTGGCCTACCTGTGGGTCGGCTGCATTCACAAAACAAGCTGAAATTTAAGGAAATGACGTATAAATCAGAAAAGGAAATGACGGAAGAACAATTTGCGGATGTGGTTGGCTCACTTGTGGGTCGGCTGCATTTGCAAGAAATCTGAGAAATCAGAATCTGATAATTGAAATTAAAGGAAATGACGGCATAACAAATTACTTAGAACGATAAACACCCTAATTGGGTACCTCGGGGATAATGAAATACCGAGATTACCCCCGCTAATTAGAGCCATTTCATTATCATTGGGCAGGCCCTCTGTAAAGAGAGCTCGAGGTGGTTGTGGTTGTCTACCGATTCGTGGTAGCTACTGCTTCACCAGTAGATAGATAGGAAAAACACACACCAAGTGGTGTTGCCTATATAAAACGCAATTGGAACAGTTTGTATTTTGACTTGAATTCCGAGACATACTATGGCAAGATATCAAGTGGAGTGGATATTGAGCTTGGTAGTCTGAGAATCAAGATCAGAAACATTCTGGAAAGGCCGGCAAACCTTTCACAGGTCTAGAAAACATGCTACTGGGACTTCGGTCCTGGGGCTTTGTTCATAAGCTTGTCTATGAACCCGACACTTCTGGTATGGCCAGAAAGTGAAATTAAGCGTTACTCGTAGGTGTTCACTCAAAGTTATTAATAGAACTGTAGGTAGGTAGGTGCTGGCGAAACTGTAGTAGTTTGTGCAGAAGATAGTGTTGAACGCAAGCCCAGGGCTCTCGAGCCTGTCCACCAGTAACTTGTTATTGGTGGCACGGAAAATAACTATTGAAAGTACAAGGACTATTTGCAGTTTAGTTTTGTTGACCTCCTCGTGGTGCCAGTGGATATGGCAGTGTTAATTTCACTGCCTAACCAACTAGACAAAACGAAGGAGTCACGTACTAGCTCAAGCTTGGTTCCGAAAAAATATTTGAACTATACTTATCTCAAAATATATTAAATTGAGCAACGGTCTCTAGTTTAAATATATAAATATTGAGCAAGTAATCTGGGGCGGTTACGGCCAAAACATTCATAAGGTAATTGAGTTTAACTCTTTTACTGAATGTTTTGGTAAAAGCAGTCTGGAGTACTTATAGTCCTGTCCAAGCTATAAGAATACGAAGGTCTGTTTGGGAGTATCTCTCCCACTTTGTTATAGGACAAACAAGACCAAGTCAAAGTGATTTGGTTGCGTGGATGTAGTTGGCCTACCTGTGGGTCGGCTGCATTCACAAAACAAGCTGAAATTTAAGGAAATGATGTATAAATCAGAAAAGGAAATGACGGAAGAACAATTTGCGGATGTGGTTGGCTCACTTGTGGGTCGGCTGCATTTGCAAGAAATCTGAGAAATCAGAATCTGATATTTGAAATTAAAGGAAATGACGGCATAACAAATTACTTAGAACGATAAACACCCTAATTGGGTACCTCGGGGATAATGAAATACCGAGATTACCCCCGCTAATTAGAGCCATTTCATTATCATTGGGCAGGCCCTCTGTAAAGAGAGCTCGAGGTGGTTGTGGTTGTCTACCGATTCGTGGTAGCTACTGCTTCACCAGTAGATAGATAGGAAAAACACACACCAAGTGGTGTTGCCTATATAAAACGCAATTGGAACAGTTTGTATTTTGACTTGAATTCCGAGACATACTATGGCAAGATATCAAGTGGAGTGGATATTGAGCTTGGTAGTCTGGGAATCAAGATCAGAAACATTCTGGAAAGGCCGGCAAACCTTTCACAGGTCTAGAAAACATGCTACTGGGACTTCGGTCCTGGGGCTTTGTTCATAAGCTTGTCTATGAACCCGACACTTCTGGTATGGCCAGAAAGTGAAATTAAGCGTTACTCGTAGGTGTTCACTCAAAGTTATTAATAGAACTGTAGGTAGGTAGGTAGGTAGAGATGGTAGTCGCCAGCCAGCTGGGCCCGCGACTCAATTAGCGCTGGGGTGCGCCGTTTTGATACCATTAAACTCGTGTCAACCTAATAAGGATTAAGTACGGAAGAAAATGGCTTTTATATACTTTAGCGGAGCATTACTAAAGCCATTTTGTCGCATTCAGAAAGATAATCAGATTTTTGATTTTCTTCTCCGAAAGTTCGCTGGGGTCATCGAGCAAGGCTTTCCCAAAGGAAGCCATCCTGTAATTTGCTAAGGCGGGGCAATCGCAAAGAAAATGAACCACAGTTTCTTTTTCTTGTGGATCTCCACAACTACGGCAGTGTGTACTACTACTGTACTACGGATAACTTTTCCAAAAAAACAAGGCTTATGTTTTCGATGAAAACCAGATAGCTTACCATAATTTTGAAGAATTCAAGAACCTTAGACAGAAACGAAATAAAATGCACGACTGGGTCGCATGAACTTGCTCTTATATTAAAAGACTAAGAATTATTTCAAAAATTAATGTTATTAGAGAAAAACTGTTCATAAGCATAAAACTCATTTTTTAAATGACTAAAACAACTTCTTCAGTAGTTGGAGCTAAGAATAGGATGCTATGTAATTCAAGCAAATATTGGTTTATGCAAAAACAAAAATTGTAAGTCGTTGTAGTGGTTTCTTAAAAAAATAAGCTTTTATATACAAAATTTTTAAAATATTTTTAAGAGAAAATTTGGGACGCCAACTTAAAGAATAAGAAATAAATTTCGAAAAAAAATATTAAACTGTTTTGAAATATTGAATTTTCCGAAAAAAAAAATAGATTTTTTTTTAATCAAAAAATATTTTTTTTTAAGTCTTGTAATGCAATGTTTTTAAAACTATTTAGAAGCTTCTTTAAAAGAAATTTCATTAAGATTATGCCGTTAATAAGAAATTTAAAATTCGAAAAAATGATTTTATGGTAGGTACAGTTAGTAATATATTAATTTAAATTTTTTTATTTTTTTATTAATTTTGATTAAACGAAAGAAAAAAATGTATATTCTCGGAACCATTTTCGAGAAAAATACAATTTTAGAAAACCATTAATTAACATTTGTACCGTTATTTTTAGGTAAAAAAAAAAAAAACAATTATCAAATTTTTTAGATTATATTAAGAAACTTTTATTTATCAAGTTTGAAAAAAAAATCTACCATGGGGTTTTCGAAATTTTGAGTTTTGAAAAAAAAAAATTGAAGTTTTTTCTAAAAAATCCAAAAAAAATTTTTTTGAAAATTTCAATACACAATTATATATGTTTTTGGGGAGCTTTAGCAAAAAAATGATCAAAATCGGTTGTACTGTTTTTAAGAAAATCAAAAACAAACAAAATAAAATGCATGACTGGGTCGCACGAACTTGCTCCTATGTAATAGACTAGGAATTTTAAAAACGAATGTTATTAAAGAAAACTGTTCATAAGGATCAAATGAATTTAAATTAAATTAAATTCTTTTAGTAGGTAGTAAGAGATAAAAACAGAATGCAATGCAACCATGAATTTATGCAAGAACAAAAATTATAAGTCGTTGTAGTGGTTCCTTAAAAAAATAAGCTCTTATGTACAACATTTTTAAAACATTTTTAAGAAAAAATTTTGGTACGCCAACCTTAAGTTTTTATTATTGTACGAATAAAAGTCTAATTTCCAAAAAAAAATACTAAGCCGTTCTTGAGATATCGAATTTTTCAAAAAAAAAAACGACTTTTTTTCTAAAAATTGAAAAAATATTTTTTCTTAAGTTTTTAAATGCAATGTTTTTTTAACTTTTTTGGAGCTTTTTTTATAAAAAATTTCATTAAAATCCGTTATGTCGATAATAAGAAATTCAAAATTCGAAAAAATCGTCCTATGGTAGGTACAGCCAGTAATATCTAGATTTAAAATTTTTTTTTATTAAATTATAGATCGTAAAGATTAATCAAAAGAAAAAAAATTTTAGCAAAATTCTCGGAACCGTTTTCGAGAAAAATACGATTTTCGGAAACCATTTTTTAAAATTTGTATGGAAGGTACCGTTAGTTTTAGATGAAACAAAATTTTTTTTTCTCAAATCTTGTAGATTAAGTTAAGAAACTTTTTTTTGTCAAGTTTGAAAAAAATCGAGAATGAGGTTTTCGAAATATTGAGTTTCTAAAAAAAATTTTCGATTTTTTTTTTTTTTAAATCCAAAAAATTAAAAATTGAAAATTTGAATAAGTAATAATATTCAAACTTTGGAGGAGCTCTAGCATAAAAAAAATTATTTAAATCGGCTGTACCGTTTTCGAGAAAATCAAAAACAAAAAAAAATGGACCCAGGGGGGCTACCAAAAATAACAATTTTTTGTAAAAATTTTTTCAACCATTAGCTAGTTTTAGCCAAATGAAATTTTTCAATTTTTTTTTAAAAAATTCTGTGGGACAGTTTTTGAGAAAAAAAAATATTTATAAAATTTCGAAAAAAAATCGTATGGCAGGTACCGTTATTTTTGGTCTTAAAAAAAAACAAAAAAAAAACGTCCGGGGGGAAAAAATTAAAACCAATATCTACCAAGTTTGAAGAAAATCGGCCGAGCCGTTTAGGCTGTAGTCGAGCCGACAGACAGACAGAGAGACAGACAGACCGACAGACAGACAGACAGAATTGCGACACCACTTTTTTAGTCTTCGCTATCATCGTAATGTCAACTTTGATCAAAATCTCGAGTTCGATTTTTTTTACGAATGCACAACTTGCCTAATAGTACCTATAAGCCGCAAGTAAAAATGAGATAAAATTAAAAATCATAGCTAGTTGAAGGACCGTAAAGTAGATGTTGTGAAAATAATATTTGGACCTTTATAATATTTTATAACCTTTTTAGTTTCCCAAAAAGTATCAAATAAAAGCAATACATCGTTTCTTATAGATGAGCTTGATCAAAAATTCAAATTTCTATTCAAGGACAAGGAAATATACAGGAAGGAATTCCTTGATTTCATTACGGCTCTATAGATGTATATTTGGAAGCACACATTGGCTGTTTTACTATGAAAACAAGCAAATACAAACAAGCTATTTCTAAACAAAAATGTATTATTGCTCTTTGTGTGTCGAATTACAAATTCCTATTGGTGATTTTTGCTTTGTTCAGTTATGAGTTAATTTGAAAAAAAAACATTAAATTTTGAGTTGAATCTCATCTGAAAAGTCACTTCTCATTTCAAGGATTTTTTTTTATATATTCTCTCGCTTGAAAAAAAAAAACAGGAAATTCTCTTCAAGGCATCATCATAGCAGAGCACATGTGCTAATCCATTTAAATGTTGACCTTAACAAATTCAATAATTTAATTTTTATTCAAATTTACTTCAACAAAAGATTTTGGACAATGTTTAAAATTATATATTTCTTCAGATGATTTTCACACTAAATTAACCCCTTTCTTATGGAGAGTTCCATTATTATTGCCCATCTGATCTTGTTTGTCTTGTCATAAAAAACAACTTAACACGTTGTCTGTCGTTACGTTCAACAACGTAGGTACTTGGTGTACAGAGTTAATACATTAAAGGAGTACAAATTGTATTTGATTCATGAATTCATAAATAATGAAGTGCAGAAGCAAATATTATGTAAGTAGTTCAACTTGAAGAAATCCATTAATCACTCAAAACGATTTGTTATGCTTGGCGATGTCATTGTGATTTGATACAATAAAAAGGAGGGTAAGATAAGTTTGTTATTTTTTTTAACTAAGGTCTCACTCAGGTAGTTTTGGTGACAATTTAACTTTTAACGTTGGCTGGGAACTGTCCGTTGGATTTATGAAGGTATTTTATAATATTTTAGGAGTAAAGTCACGAAGATATTATTTCTAATCGGGTTTTTCAAAATTGAAAATAAATCATAGAAATCAAAACGACCGACGCGAAAGTAAGATTTTGTTTTTGCAGGGAGAAGAAAATCAACTCCATTTTTTAGTGGAGAAAGTACCGGGCAGTATAGTGGACAGCTCTAGACAAAAACACTGATTGCTTTATACTAAGCAAGGTTCAACGGTGAGCTTGTCCGTGCATGGGCACTTCGCACGATTGGCTTCGCTGCACTGAACATTCTGTTCCATCTAACATAACTCGATATATTCGCCCAACACAGCTATTCTTCTGAAAGCATCAACGCAATGGATCAATAATGAAATTGGTCATTCCATCGTTCTGAACTCATTCCTCAGATTCATTTTGATACAAACTTCGAGGTAACTATTCCTTCAAGTGAAATCTAGGAGGACATGACATTCTTGAAAGATGATCAAAGGGCACGGCACTATACCCTTTTTACAGGAACAAACTCAGACGATTTTGACCCCTCCCTATCTTCAGTACCACTGGAGTCAAAAACTTAAAATTCCGAATATTTGCTAAGCTAGTCAGGCACGGGTGCCTTACGAAATTTCAATTTTGTATCATAATCGGTTCATGAGATATAAGGTCTCAAAAATCACAAAACCGTAACTGACTGACAGATCATCAAAATTATGGAGCACTTCCCAACATCGTAGAATCTTGTAATTTTGCACAACGGTGCAACGAAAATTTGAGGTTTTCCATTCATGGGACGTGGTATCTGCCCACTTTCACTTCCGACTGCTGTAAAGCGATAAAATGTGGTAAAGCGGTAGGGCTTAAATTGCATACAAAGAAAAAAAATATAAAATTTGAAGTTTTCTATTCAGAGGCGTGGTATTCGCCCACTTCCTCAGAAATGATGTAAATTATATGGCACACTTCCGATTGCAGTAGAATAATGAAATTTGGAAGAACGGTAGAGCTCAAATCGTGTACAAAGGACCAAAAATAAAAATTGAGATTTTCCATTCAGGGGACTTGGTATCCACCCACTTTCTGAGAAAATTTTTAATTTATACGAGTATGTAGCACTTTCGATATTGCTGTAGAAATTTCAAAAAAATATTAGATTTTCATATATGTATATTTTTTACTATATGGTAAGTACTTGTTATTTACATATTCTTTATTGTAATTAACATAAATATGTTATAACTAAACACAATATTTGCTCTTAAGGTTAGGACCTATCGAAACAATTTCATACAGCTAATAGCAAAAACAAAACATCATAAAGATGTTGCAACGGATACCTATTTGGCAAATTTGAATAATGTTACCAAAAGTTGGAAAATATTCACAAAGAGGGCATTTTTGGTGCTTCCAATTTAGCCATTTTTATTTCGGAATTAATTGTTAGACATAGCCATAGACTTTTTTCTATTGCTGTAATTCAACACACTCCGACCTTGGAGCAATCAATAACTTAAACTTGCTCCGTTAATCCGTTTTCTGCCATATATACATAATGTAAATTATCAAAAACGCAATTGCTATTGGCTTCGTGTCTATTTGTTAATCATCCATTCAAACTAAGACAGTTGCGTTGAAATACGAAGACACATAAAATAAAATGAACGACTGGGTCGCACGAACTTGCTCTTATATAAAAGACTAAGAGTTTCAAAAATTAATGTTATTAGAGAAAAAGCATAAAATTCATTTTTTAAATTACTTCTTTAGTAGTAGATGGAGCTAAGCACAGGATGCCATGTGTTTTGAGCCAATATTAGCTTATGCAAGAACAAAATTGTAATTCGTTTTAGTGGTTTCTTAAAAAAATAAGCTTTTGTATATAAAATTTTTAAAACATATTTAAGAAAAAATTTTGGTACGCATATTTAAACTTTTTATTATTGTTCGAATAAAAATTTAATTTACAAAAAAAATATATTGAGCCATTTTGGAGATATTGAATTTTCAATATAAAATAGATTTTTTTTTTCAAAAATTCAAAAAATATTTTTTTTTAAGTTTTGAAATGCAATTTATTTTTTAATTTAAAAAAAATTCTTTAAAATCCGTTTTGTCGATAATGAGCAATTCAAAATTTGAAAAAATGGTTCTATGGTAGGTACAAGCTGTAATATCTTAATTTGAATTTTTTTCTTATTAAATTAAAGATCGTAAGAATTAATTGAAAGACAACATTTTTTATCAAAATTCTAGGCGCCGTTTTCAAGAAAAATACGATTTTTGAAAACCACTTTTTAACATTTGTATGGTAGGTACCTTTAGTTTAAGGTAAAATATATTTTTTTTCTCACATCTTGTAGATTATATTGAACTTTCATTTATCAAGTTTAAAAACAATTTAGAATGGGGTTTTCGAAATATTGAGTTTTGAAAAAAAAAAAAAAATTTTAAATTCAAAAAATTTTTTTGTTTGAAAATTTAAATACACAATTCTATTGAAATTCTTGGGGAGCTTTAGCAAAAAAAATATGATCAAAATCGGTTGTACCCTTTTTGAGAAAATCAAAAACAAAAAAAAAATGATTAAATTTTTTTCAACCACTATCTAGCTTTAACTAAAAGAAATTTGTTTGTATTTTTATTTTTTAAATCTGTCGAACAGTTTTTGAGAAAAAAAATATAAAATTTCGAAAAAAATCGTATGGCAGGTACTGTTATTTTTGGTCTTAAGAAAAAAGGAAAAAACGTGTGGGGGGGAAAAAATTAAAACTGATATCTATCAAGTTTAAAGAAAATCGGCCGAGCCGTTTAGGCTGCAGTCGAACCGACAGACAGACAGACAGAATTGCGAGACCCTCTTTTTTAGTCTTCGCTATCATCGTTATGTTAACTTTGATCAAAATCTCGAGTTCGATTTTTTTCGAATGCATAACTTGCCTTATATAGTACCTATAAATCGCAAGTGAAAAAATTCTATTAAATTGGCAACACTTTTTTCTGTGATAGCGAATTTGAATGTTCTCGGTTGTTTTGAGGTTAGTTTGGTTTGATAATGCGACATGAATAGACTCAAAACAGAGCAACGTTCGCAAGGTGTTTAAATATATTTAAAAAAAAAATTTGTTTGTCTTTTTCGAAGAAGAATCGACCAAAAATTTTTCGCAGACGTGAAATTGGGCTTTTTACGTCATTTTGAAAAGTTTGATTGGCCAAATTATAAAAGTCATTTTTCATAATAACAAGTTAAAGGGGGCTCAAATTTTTTTTTTTGTATAGACATCGTTTATTTTTTATCTGCTCTATGGGAGGATAGCTTTACTTGGTGAACAAAACCTTAATAAACTTGTCTTGTCTTCTCTGCCGAACCAAACCCTTAAAATATTTATTTCACTTGATAAGAAAGCAATAATTCTCATCAGCCGCACATTATAGCTATACAAACAATAACTCCAATAACCAAACCTGGTGTTACGGAAACAAATTGGCAAATTTATGGCAACACTAGAACAACTGAAACGTTTAAGCCATAAATTATTTTTTTTCACTCCACCAGAGAGGAGCAACCTCCTATGTATGTAGGTATTCCTTACTCCAACTCATTCACTACCATGCGCGGTGAGTCTTTTATAAAATGAAACCCTCGCCCCATCGGTTAACTTTGAGTGGCCCACACACATGTCCTTTACCCGGAGTGGAGCACACCAAAATCGGCTAAGGATCGAGTGTGTGTAGTTGGAGTCATCCTATATTTTATGCTAAGAAGCCGACACAGCTGGTGTTGGTTATTGACTCCTACCACTTTCCTACTGGCGCAACTCCAGCTACCAGCTTGGTTGTGGCTCCTGAATCCTTACTAAATGCGCCACGCAAAACAAACGGCACTTGTGAGAATGCAAAAGTGGTTTATTACCCAGTTCCCTATAACTAAATTATAAGCTATATGAACGTTTTATTTTTTGGCTTGTTCAGCTCCTTTTGCGCCACGTCGTTATTGTGCCAAGCCAAAGAAAATAAGAAGAAGCGGTGCTTCTGCAGTATGTCTTGTCCCTAAAAGGAGAACAATTTGTAACCGCACTCTAGCAAATGAATGTGTGTGCCTCACTGCCAAATTGATATCGAAATGAGACTCAGAAAAAGGAGGTGGATGTCTATAATAGTGTATGACGTAAGAAATGTTGAATGGCAAGCCAGGAGAAGGTCAATCGAATATGCGTGTTTCCTGTGCCTGTTTAATTTTATAACAAAATTTCGAAGATGTATTTTTGTAGGGGAGAAGTGGGGCTTCTCAACAAAAGTGACTAATGAAGATTCTGAGGGTTTTGAAGTCAGATTTACTAGAATATTTTGGTTGTTTTAACAGTTAGAAGTTCATCATTTTAAAAAACAGGTTTGCAGTAACAATATCAAGAGCGGCGAACTTTAAAGAAAATTAAGTGGAGTCTTTTCTATAAAAAATTTAATTGTCTTTATTTTTTTGCAATAAAAATTTTCTCGTAGGATTTCCACTTATAGAATTAAAGTATCGAAAACATTTCCATTTCCAATTTTTTCTTCTTTTAGAATTTTGCGATCAAAATAAAGGGATTATGACTACCCTTAAAATATTTGAGCACAGTGCGATGGCTTAGCTCAGTTGAAGAGGATTTAAAAGAAGATACCGTTTGAGTATCGTAGAGGGAGGGAGATATTGAGCCGGGTAAAGCATTCCACATTCATGTAGTACGTTTAAGGATAGAATCTCTAAATTTAACAGAACGTCCGAAGTTCGACTCAAGGGTAAGCTGATGGGCATTCAATGAAGAGCGAGTATTACTGTTAAAATGTTAAAGAGGAGGAATGTAGGTAACTGGCTATTTCAAAAGAACTCTGTTTATAAAAATAACGGTAAAATAATGAAAGACAAGAATCATAGCGGCGGTGCTGGAGAAATGCAAATGGTTCTGTTAGTT
Organism: Chrysotoxum bicinctum; assembly: GCA_911387755.1. Taxonomy (NCBI): domain Eukaryota; kingdom Metazoa; phylum Arthropoda; class Insecta; order Diptera; family Syrphidae; genus Chrysotoxum; species Chrysotoxum bicinctum. Next base: position 41,629,188 of record OU426990.1, read on the forward strand.
TGGTCACCAATCATTTTAAAATCTATTTTTTTGATTCTATCTTATAGACTCAAGAGACTCAAGATTAAGACTAGTATAGGCCTTGTAGATTACAGCCAGATCGGAAAAAATAAAAAATTTCTAGCTACGTCGAAGGAAGCCTTAACACATAGCAGCGTTTTTCGCGACATAAAACATGTTCATTTCACACAAGATAGTGTATGATTCACATAGAGAGAACAGAAAGCTGTTAAAGTTCCTCAATGCAAGTTCCACTCATAAATAGCGGCATGAGGGAGGGTTGCGTTTTAACAACAGAAGAAAACCTTGAATTTAAGAAGCATTAAGTTCTACGCGGTGTATGGTTCACGATTTGACAGTGCTATCGATATCAGAATTTAATGAGCTTAACATACACTTCCTTTCTAGACCCATATCCGAAATACAAGGACGTGAGAGTAGTGTCTCCAGAAAAACTACATATTTTATGGATTAGAAGTTTCATCGTTGATGAATGATGGAAAAAGAGTAAGACACAAAACTGAGCCCTGTGGCACACCAATTTTGATTTTATAAATATCAAACTTAAAACCGTCCAACACAGCTAGTATTGAGCGGTCTGAAAGGAGAATTCTTATCCAAAGAAGAAGAGATTTATCAATACCTAATGTACGTATTTTCGAAAAGAGAGCCTTACGCCAACCTCATTCAAAACGATCTAAAGATTTGTGCCACTGTTCGGTGAGATACCATCAGGTCAGGTCACTAGTGGACATTTTTTTTTACAAAATACATAACCCCGGTCGTTCAAAAGCCTAAGTTCTTCAAGTAATTTTCTTAGCTGATAATTTATCAGCGTTTCCATGACCTTGGAATGAAGTGACTTAAGTGCATTTGGAAAATAGTTAGAAGGGGAAGAAAAATCACATTTCTTTGTAACATGGTGGCCAAATGCTCTTTTATAAATATCCACTCCAAAAGATACCAGTAGAGTAGGACAGATGGAAAAGTTAACGCAATAGTTTTGACAGCGTCGAAGAATACCTCTGCAGAACAATGGATACTTTCCGGGTCCGGACAAGCAGATTTGTGTATATCGAGATCTTTAAGTACTGCAACTTTGCGAGTCCGAAAGAATATTAAATTGTTTAAGATCTCAAGTACAGGAAGAGTCATGACACTTTCTGTCGAATTAACAGCGAATGTCGCAGCGTTTTTCTTGTGAGCTGACATTAAGAGTGTCATTGAAGACGAGCTTAGGAAATGAAGACTAGGTAGTATTTCGAACATTTTCTACCAATAACCAACAATTTTTACTACTTTTGGGACATTGCAGTGTTTTTTTTTCCGAAATTGTTGGTCATGCTAAAATTTAGTTCATCGAATGTAATCAATACAGATCATTGTAACTTCTTTGAACTTATTCTACTTTTCCACAGATTTTGGTTTTTTAAAAAGGTTTCTTTGTAGTTCGATTTGACATGGAGGTACCTTATTGGTTTTGAATTAGAAGATCTTATGTTCAATCTCCATTGAATGAAAATATTTTTCACTATTTTTACTTGCGACTTATAGGTACTATAAGGCAAGTTATGCATTCGGAAAAAAAATCGAACTCAAGATTTTGACCAAAGTTGACATAACGATGATAGTGAAGATTAAAAAAGCGGGTCTCGCAACTCTGTCTGTCTGTTCGACTACAGCTAAACGGCTCGGCCGATTTTCTTTAAACTTGGTAGAAATGGTTTTTATTTTTTTTTCCCCGGATGTTTTTTATTTGTTTTTTTTAAGACCAAAACTAACTGTACCTGATACGATTTTTTTTCGAAATTTTATAAATATTTTTTTTCTCAAAAACTGTCCCACAGATTTTTTTACAAAAAAATTTATTTAGTTAAAGCTAACTAATAGTTGAAAAAAATTTTCCAAAAAATTGTTATTTTTGATACCCTCCTTGGAACCATTTTTTTGATTTTTGATTTTCTCAAAAACGGTACAACGGATTTTGATCAATTTTCTGCTAAAAGTCCCCAATAGTTCGAATATTATTGTGAATTCAAATTTAAAAAAAAAAAAAATTTTTTGGACTTTTGAAAAATATTTCAAAATTTTTTTTTGAAAACTCAATATTTCGAAAACCCCAAGCTAGATTTTTTTAAAACTTGATAAATAAAAGTTTTTAACTACAAAGTTATAAGATGTAAGAAAAAAATTATTTTTCTTAAAAATAACGGTACCCTCCATACAAATGTTAAAAAATGGTTTTCGAAAATCGTATTTTTCTCAAAAACAGTTCCGAGAATTTTGCTGATAGTTTTTTCCTCTTGATTAATTCTTACGATCTATTATCAAATGAAAAAAAATTTTGAAATCAAGATATTACTGACTGTACCTACCGCTACCATAGAACCATTTTTCAAATTTAGTATTTCTCATTATGGACAAAACGGATTTTAATAAAAAATTTTATATATAAGCCTCTGAAAAGTTTAAAAAACATAGCATTTCAAAATCTAAAAAAAAAATAATTTTTGAGTTTTTGAAACAAAAAAAATTATTTTTTTTTTTGAAAATTCGATATCTCAGAAACGGCTCAATATTTTTGTTTGTAAATTTAATTTTTATTTGAAAAATAATAAAAACTTTAAATTGGCGTACCAAAATTTTTTCTTAAAGACGTTTTAAAAATTTTGTATATAAAAGCTTATATTTTTAAGAAATCAATACAAAGACTTATAGTTTTTGTTCTTGCATAAACCTATATTTGCTTGAATCACATGGTATCCTGTTTTTAGCTCCAACTACTGAAGGAGTTGTTTAAAAAATGAATTTTATGCTTATGAACAGTTTTTCTCTAATAACATTAATTTTTGAAATTCTTAGTCGTTTACATAAGAGCAAGTTCGTGCGACCCAGTCGTGCATTTCATTTTTATTCTGTTGAGTTTCGGCACCTCTTGTTCAAAAAATACATCTCCTTATCTTACTGTTCATTATTAAAAGAGGTATACCCCTGTAAGTTTAACCTTCTTTTTAATAATATTACAGATATATCTTTAAAAAACGTTAAGAAAAAGTACACTTTTCTTTAGCCATTCTCCCCTAACCTATAATTACAATGACAATGAACATTGAACATTGAAAATAGAGAAGACTTACATGTATTCACCGATAATAAGTTTTGTGACAATCCGCCCCAAAAATGGAAGCATTGACATAATATCATCAAATGATCTCACGATTATTCCACGTGACAAAACTAGTATTCCACAATGCATTATATTATATGCTTGAGCTGCAGCTGATCATGTTGATTTCAACACAGACTCCATCCACTGCAGCATATAGTGATATTAAGTCTCTGTGAATACAGAGGGAGAGAATAACCAAAATGAAAGATACTTCATATGAGTATTATGTACTTTTGGGTCTGTAATGTGTAGGGTACTTGTTCGATATGCAAGAGCTCTACTGTGAGGCTATGAGATATAGTTGAGGCGGTTAAACATAAAAGACCAGTAGTGGGGTGGATGGTAGCGGCGAACACATCGCGTGTATGAGGCTTTTTTTTTGTTTCCTTATTATTTCTAGTGAATGAAATGAGGTGTCTTTTCCAATGGTCTTTTACAATTGTGACATTTCAATGGACCGAACTGACGGTTTTATTCAATATGGCAAATATTTGGCGATTTATGTTTCAATAGATGGGATAGAGTATTTTTGTTGTCCTGATGGTATAGATATTATGGTGGTGTGTTGTACTCATTTTTCGCCATAGTAGAGGTGAACTTAGAATTTGTAAAATGTAGCACGGTATTAAAACTGTATTGTGTATTGTATTTTTTTTTTAGAATTTACAATTAATTTTTTCAAAAGAAATTCATCGCTCAGCGCATTCAAAAAATGCTAATCCCCGAGATTAAATACAAAAATTTAAAAAAAAATCGTATGTCTCTTAAATCATCGGATATTTGCTTATCCCTTTTCGTTTTTCAATGGTTAGCAAAATAATAACTAAATCAACTCTTTTACCATTACAAAATTTAAAATCAATGATATTTTTTAAAAATAAGTATAACTTCCCTCTTATAGCAAGTAAAAAATTGACCAAAACAAGAAACCATCTAACTTTTTAAGCAAGTTTTTAAAATTTTACTATGAAAACAAAAGAGTTGAGCAGCAAACTCGAAAAAAAATTAACCTCGGCGGGTCTGTACACAAATGGCATAATAGTACGAGTATAATTTTTGTATCACATCTTAATTCATGTTTAATTCAATCTATAATGAATGTATCAATTTATGGCTTCTTGGTTTAATCTGTATAGACTGAGCCAGCGCACAGGAGCGGCATTTTTTTGTATCGTATTAATATTAACCCATAGTGCGAGTATTAGGATAACCGGGAAGGTCTTGAAAAGAGACGTTGGTGAGTTAAAGGAGTTTTTATTTTTACTTGTTTTGTTATGAAATTACAAGTGTCAATCTGGATAAAGCTAACTTTTAAAAGTTAAAGTAGCTTTTCGATTCTTCTAAAGTTAGACGAGCTCTTTAACATTAAAGTATAGTTTATGTCATTTAAAATTAATAAAACGTTGGTTCTCGTTTTATACATAATATTTAGAGTCAATTCTAAAATTGATTTAGAGTAATCAATATCTTCATTACAGAACAAATTAGAAACTTTCAAAATAGAAAATAGGAAGTTAGAAATGTAAGATAAAAAAAGGGGTTTATTTTAATAAATAACTGCTAGAAAGACTAAGAAAGTATTTTCAAAGGGAAAACTTAAAAATTTAATTTCTATTAAAGAAAGATTATAGAAATATTTCTTAAAAGAAGTTAATTCCTATTAAAGAAAATTTTAAGAATCAATTATAATTTTCGTATTTACTTCTATTGGACCCCTTATTTCCGCCATTTATATTGTTAATACGAAAATAAATGGTTTTTTAAAGAAGAATTTAATGAACGCCTAAGAATTCTTAAATCCTTCTTTAAGTAATACTCTGCTACTTGAGTATGGTGTACACCGTATACATGCTCACCTTTGCTTGATACTTCCTTCGTACCCAGCTTATTTTTAAGGAACAAGTTATTACTGTATTTGTATGCTTTTTTTTAAGCAATATTATACACAGGTATAATATTGCTTAATCCCCTGTCTTAGAATAATTTGCTGTGGTTTTGTATAGTCTATATGTCTGAGCTTGTCAAACGGTCTCCATTATATTCCATGCCATGATTGCTCAGGTATAATTCGCAAGGTGTTAATGTGATCAAAGCAAGATCGACCACTGCGAAAGCAACCTCGGTGCCTCTTTATACAAATAAGATACAACTGTGAAAGTTATTTGGAACTCAAAATATAATTTAACTCAGCTAATTTAATAAAATTTTGGCAGAAACTATTTCGACAAATTTACGGTCTATTACGGAACTACAACCTTCTTTGAAGAACTTAAAATTCACGTGTCCAAGGAAACATTATATCTATCGCCACCCAAACACATTGTTAGCTCAAAAATCTGTGGAATCAGGGAAATCTCTTTTGATGGCCATTTTTCGATAACCAGACCACGAAGGACGATTTAGCTTGCATATGTGTTTAGGTATTGAATAGACCTTTCGTTTGATGTATATCTCGGTGGCATTGGTGAACTTCGAAAAAATAATGATTTTTAAAGACAAGTGGTTAGTCCATGATTTTTGCCAAAATTTATAAAAAAATAATTTTTGAGTTTGGAACAACCATGGAAAGGTTTGTTATTTCTCTATACAGAATTGAAAACTGCAACCCGTTACGAGCCTTGGTTGCGGAAATATCTCCATCCGCATCCGATGACTTTTTTAGATTTAGGTCAATTCTCAGTAAAATCACTGGTACTACACAATAACAGTTTTTGGTAGTTTTTACTTGCGACTTATAGGTACTATAAGGCAAGTTATGCATTCGTAAAAAAAAAATCGAACTCGAGATTTTGATCAAAGTTGGCATTACGATGATAGCGAAGACTAAAAAAGTGGGTCTTGCAATTCTGTCTGTCTGTCTGTCGGTTCGACTACAGCCTAACCGGCTCGGCCGATTTTCGACAAACTTGGTAGACATCACTTTTAATTTTTTGCCCCCACACGTTTTTTTTTTTTTTTTTAAAGACCAACAATATCGGTACCTGCCATACGAATTTTTTTCGAAATTTTATAAATACTTTTTTTTTTCTCAAAAGCTGTTCGACAGATTTTAAAAATAAATATACAAAAAAAATTCATTTAGTTAAAGCTAGGTAAAGGTTAAAAAAAATTTTACGAAAAATGGTTATTGAGGGTATCTCCCATGGAGCCATTTTTTTTTGTTTTTGATTTTCTCAAAAACGGTACGACCGATTTTGATCAGTTTTTTTTTCGCGAAAGCTCCCCAAAAACATAAGTAGAATTGTGTACTCAAATTTTCCAAACATTTTTTTTGGATTTTTAAAAAAAACTTCAATTTTTTTTTTTCAAAACTCAATATTTCGAAAACCCCATGCTAGATTTTTTTAAACTTGATAAATAAAAATTTCTCAATATAATCTAGAAGATGTGAGAAAAAAAATTTATTTTACCTACCATACAAATGCTAAAAAATTAAAAAAAATGGTTTTCAAAAATCGTATTTCTCTCGAAAATGGGGCCTAGAATTTTGATAAAATTTTTTTTCTTTCAATTAATTTTCACGATCTTTAATTTAATAAAAAAAAATTTGAAATTAAGATATTACAACTTGTACCTACCATAGAACCATTTTTTCGAATTTTGAATTTCTCATTATCCACAAAACGGATCTTAATGAAATTTTTTATAGAGAAGCTTCTAAATAGTCTGAAACACACTGCATTTCACAACTTTAAAATAAATATTTTTTGCATTTTTTGAAAAAAAAAAAATCTATCTTTTATTTTTTTTGAAAATGCGATACCTCCAAAACGGAGGTATTCGAAGAATAATAAAAACTTAAAATTCGCGTACCAAAATTTTTTCTTAAAACCTTTTAAAAAGTTTGTACATACAACCTTTTTTTTTAAGAAACCACTACGACTTATAATTTTTGTTCTTGCATAAATTCATATTTGCATAGCATTCTGTTTTTGTCACTTACTACTAAAAGAATTTAAAAAAATAATTTTATCCTCATGAACAGTTTTCTCTAATAACATTCGTTTTTAAAATTCCTAGTCTATTACATAGGAGCAAGTTCGTGCGACCAAGTCGTGCATTTTATTCTTATATCACAACTGTTTGGTTGCTTATAGAAAAGAAATTTATTATTTGGTTGAATGTCCAAGCAGATGCATATAATTATATGTTACACAAAATAGCGAACTCATTTAAGGCAATCGTTTAGTTTGCGTCAAAACACAAACTTTTTAGTTGCTCGAACCAAGCAGTTGCGCAACTAAAAATTGAATGTGCGTGCCTGGCCTAAACGTCGGAAATGATTTCGCCGATGCATTTGATGTCATAAAAGTTTTTGGCAAAGCGATGCTCTGTCGTGCGACTTCTTCAACATCGTTCTTGTAAGAATAGTGCAAGACTTAAGCCTGAACACTAAAGGCACAATTTTTCAAATTTTCGTCCAATTACTCGGATACGCCAACCACATATAATTGGAAGAACGTGGTTTAAGCGGTCAATGAGGGCAAAACGAAATATATGCTGTCATCAAGAAAGGAGACACAACACCGACGTATTGAACAGAATGTAACCATAGACAGCTTTAATTCTGAGGTAGTTAAGGACTTTGTTTACCTTTGCGCCGCTGTTAATTCAGACAATAACACCAGCGCAGCGGTGAAATCAAACAGAGCATAACTCTTGTCAATCGCTGCTTCCTTGCAATAAGAAAGTATAGACGGATCAACTTGAACATAGCTAGCTGGGGACCGATCAAGCTGGAGAAGCTTACTATTTGAGGCCCTGGTGCATTCCGGACTGTACGGCTACCTTAAGTAACTAGATCAACATGTTCTTCAAACTAAAGGAACTGATTGCAAAAATAAAACCATACATTTATTATATTTTGCTATAACATCTGCGTTCTTTTATAAGGCTTACTAAATCAAAAATTAAATACAATCCGATTGCTTACAAAATGAATGACGCAGATTCTAAATTTGTTTATTAACAAGCCTATTTTCTAGACCATTATTAAAGGGATCAAAACTTGAGCTCTTTAACTGCACGTAGTTTATGAGAAAAAATAAAAATGTCACCGAAGAAGGAATGTTCTCCATAAAAAAATACGTACAATCGCAAAAGAGTTTATTAACTTAAAATAATAAACTGGCCTTCACGCCAACCCAAACCAAAACCATTCCAACCAGTCTTATTATTGGTTTCAAAAAAAAAAAAAACTTGTCTCATTTGATTTCGTTCCAGATTTTCTGCGTTTTCATGTTCGTTTCGAGTCCATTTAATTTCGCATGAAATTGCTGAGATAATTTATTGAACCAATTGTCGCCTTGCACACAATATATAATATATTTTATATGCCCTTTAAAGTGAAATGCTTGAGTGCGTGAGCGCACAAGCTCACGCACTTTATCGCACGTCCGCTTATAGCTCTTTTCAAGCTACATTATTTATGAAGTGCACCTTAGTGATCTAGAAAAACAATTCCGATGTTTTCTTTTATTTTTTTTTGTACTTAAGTGGTTTGCCATCTCTGGACATCAATTTAATTTCATTGTTGCCATAACTAGAGTGCTCCACACTCCATATATATATAGGACAGTCCGACACAAGAATCGCATTCTTCATAAAATGGGAAATATTTGTTGGACCTATATCATACAGACCAAGACAATGGCCTAGTATCTCCAGTGATTTGAGCAATTATCTTACTAACATAGAGTTGCAAAAAAAAAACAATAAGTAAAGGAAATAGGTAGAAGAAAATTGTCCTGAGACCTATGATTACAGGGTGTACCAAAATTTGTGCCATTAAAAAGGGCCTACATTTCTTCTAAGGTGATGAATGATATATTTTTGAACAAACCAAAATGGCAATAGAACTGTCAAAAGTTCTAATATTATTTGTTGAAAATTAGGTTTGCGAATCTCTTTCTCCCATTTATCAAAATAGTTTTCTTACATAGCAGAATATAATAAGTTTTGTATACTAAAGGGGTTTTGGCTTTTCTTAAGATGATAACAAAATGCGAGCATAAGGAGGATAGGGAAGGCTTGTAAATGAGACACCGATGCACACTGGTTTCAAAGGTATGAATATCAAAATGGAGGAGGGGGAAATAGAGAAATGGAACGCATTCCATATTCGTCAAGTGTGGCTAAGGAAGGAATCTCTTTAGTTTTTTAAAGTTAGTCCAAAGTTGAGGTCAATAAATACATAAATTAGAGACCATGACTGCTTATAGAGCCTTAACCTAGTGACTTATGATTCTCAACCATTTCTGCATGCGTGTTTGGAGAAATCGAAGGGACCTATACAATTTTTTGCCGATTCCGAACTTTGTATGACAAGAGATGATATTGGAGGATTTGTCAATTTCTCGCAAGAGCTAGTATACAAACCTGAATTTTTTGTTTGCAGTGGCTGAGAAAAGAGTACAGAACCCTGCATAAAGTCCAATGCACTTACCATTATTCAAGGGAGTACTAAAAGAACTTTAACGATATTTAAAGGCGTAAGATAATGCGAATTTTTAGGGACAGACAGGGACCACTTAAGTAAGACAGATGGAAAAGATTCACGCAGTGGTTTTCCCAGCGTTGAATATTAAGGCTTATTAGAGCTCAGGAAACTACACAACTTCGAAGCGAAAGTAGGGATCCTTTTTAATCGAGATATTACTTTACTTGATCTCCACTGGTATTTCCACTGTTATCGTTGTCTGAGTTCGTAATGGAGTATAAAAAGTAAAGTTTCTAACCATCTGGAAGCTATTGTTGTCTATAGTAACGTTCTGTACTGTATGTCAGAGTTGGGTGTCCTTTTTTGATTTCAGAATATACACGGTCTTGCCTTTTTTGACCCTTAAATAGTGTGCATTCTTAATTGTCATGGTGCATAAATTAATACGTTTCCTAGTGGCCTAGAATGCCAAAACTAGACATTGTTCTTTTAATATCGCCTCTATTGATGATATCATAAGCAGCCTTAAAATCGATGAAAAGGTGGTGGGAACAGTTTCGAAGTTAATGAATATTTAGTCAGTAGTGCCCTTTTTTAATATAAGGCCACACTGAAACGGATCTATTAGATCGGTAACAATTGGCTTCAGGCGTTCGTTTAAGCAGAACAAACTTTATTGGCGATATTAAGGACAGACTTATGACTCTTTTGTTCGCGCAGTTCGGTGAGCCTTGCTTGAGAATCCTGTAAACAATACTGATGTTCCATTCATCAGGCATGTTTTGTAGATGAATTGGAACATACTACTTGCAAAGTCATTGCCTACCAATAGCTTGGCAGCAAGACCCTTATCCCCAGAAACTCGATCGAAAAAGAACCTGGCGATCTCTTTCAGTCCGGTGTCAAATTTCCTCACAATATATTCCGTTTTTGGCTTTAATCATGAGGAAGTTTTGGCGTTGACCATCCCCGTGTCGGACTCGTTTTTCTTAAAGCATATCCGACTAAAAATGCTCTAAGCCCTTATTGAAGTTGGACCCACTTTTCCGGGACCGCTGCTTGCATTACTTCCGGGAGGTTGTCACGTTTTTCTTGCGATCATTTTCTTCTTCTCTGTTTTTCTTCTTCCATTATGTTCTATGAAACTGCAGGTTTTTTGCCAGCTCCTGTAACTATTTAGCATCTTCTGGACTATGTTCTCTGGAGTACTGGTGCAAGACTTATTCGAGCGATATTTTGACATTCAAAGCCCATGTGCATCGGTAAATCCTCTTGCATTGTGCTCAAACATTTTTAGGTTAGTCACAATCCCGCACAAAATTATAGAACTGTGGGTTTTGTTGAAGGGGTTCCCATAACTTTTCTTTGATGGTTTAGATATCTTCTTTGCATCAGCTTAGATCCTCCGATAATTGTTCGGCTTCTTATTGCTTCGCTACTAAACAGCCTTAAGTTACCTGGAAGTCACGTTGACACAACCTACAACCTGGAGGACTCCAAACACAAGAACCCGAATAAAGCATTTCTGAAAGGCTTAAGTTTCAGATGCGTCCTATAGAGGTCCACATACATATGTTGTTCACTATTAAAGCTCAGGTTGACTCGAAGTCTAAACGCTACTGTTGAGTCAACAGGTGAATTTATCCAATGTCACTCAAATAAATGGCGAATTGTCTTAATGGAAACAGTTTCCATCTCTCTAAGGTTTTCTGCCACCATCAACCTTCCTCAGAGAAATTGAACCTCACGCACTTGACGTCCTTAGCACCCGATGTTCACCGCGGATAACCAAAGGGCATTGATAGACAGATATTGTCTTTTTGGGCATCCGTGCGCTTGTGCGTTTATATTTCTACTGTCCATCGAAACGGGTGGGCCGGTTTGATTTCAATTTCGGACAGAGCATTTTTACATGGTTCCCTAGAGGGGACATTCGTCTTCATACATCAGCTCATTGAGAACTGGAGAAAATTGCCCTTGTACCTGTGATATTCTAGGTGACTGTAATAAATCTAGGTTTCTGATTTTTGCTAAGGAATAACAGATATTATGGAACTTTGACGTTTTTTTTGAGAAAATGTCTTATTTTTGAATTGCCCGACTAATTTTCCAAATGATTTCGGTTCCAACAATTTTGAACAAAAATCCTTTATATAAAAAAAGGCTGACAAAAAAATAATTGTCTATGTAGTACCCTTGACTGTTTTCATACTTTTCCGTCACAAGACGATATTAATAATACCATAAGCCTTCAAGGCTACTCCACGTTACAAACGTAACCCATAATTGCAGAAGTCCTAGAATTGACAATTACGACTCTAAATACAAGAGCACCCTGTTTTTATATAATCTGGCAAAGCAATATGAAATCTATGGGGCTTTTGCTATAAGGTAAAGCAATTTTATGATGTCCAAACGAAGTTAAGTGATGACTTGTCTTATCCTTCTCAAACTCTGACTGACTGAATGACTGACTGACTTATACGAGTTTATATAAATGAACGTTTGAAAGAATATCACGTTTGTTTTCTTTGATGGTATATAACCTATAATAGTAACATACGACCAATTGAACAATATTGCCAGTCCAGCTCCAGCTCCAGACAAGTCATTATCATTAGATTCATCACCTCGCATACGCCTGGACCTCTCTTCAGTTTTCTATATAAAGCGCATAATGCACAGCAATGTCGCACGACCATGCTGCTGTTGCTGCTGCTGCTGATGATGATGATGATGATGATGGACAGAGGACGTTGTCTCCACATCTTGACATGATAATGACATTTTCAACATGGAATTGGATCAGTAATTATATCGTTCGCGTTTATATCTTTGATCGAATGAATTATTCAATCTTTGATTTCATTTTCTTTTCTTTTTTTTTTTGAAATTTAAAATTACTCAAGTTTTTTTTATGATCATTTTTGGAATAAGGAAAATTGCCAATTGGAATGTTTTAATATAGAGAGTCACATACCTGAGAGGAAGACCTCACGTGCCGTTGACATAAATCGGTGAATCATTATGGAAGTTTTTTTTGAATTTCAGTTAACATGATCATGTGGTACTAAGATTTGTTATAGAATTAATTTTTGTATAGAAAATAATTTTAAAAATGTTAATTTTTGATAAACTGTAATTCACATTCAATTTGAGTCATAATATCCAAAATCCAGAAGGAAGAAGAGGGTTTCAATATACCCTCAGAATAACTGACATATCAAAATAATTTTAGTTGTATAGTGCACATTAGTCCGAACTGTATTGATCGTGACTTGGCGATCATTCTCTTTTCATTAATAATATTTACGGTCCAATGTCACCTCCGTCCTAAAATCAACATCCCTCAGTCATTTAATTTTAATACAATGGAGACAAACATTGTCTTCAGGATTTTTTTCAAACTTTTGTTAAGTCCACTAAGAGAAGTTTTGACCTTTGTTATGATCAAAAACCATCAATTCAAAAATATCTTCACACAAAATTCTCTAAAATTTGGAACTACAGATTCTCAATTTCTTTGAATAGCTTCGAACTGAATCACTCATTCATGACTGAGATGAGATATGTTCGGTACTTCAACTAGTGCGTTCTCTCACTGGAACTGGAATATTCAAAAGTAAATGTGTGGATTCAAAATTATCCATTATAATAATTATTATGATCGCAAATTGGAGTAAGAGCAGTTAAATTTTTAACCACCCTCTCGAAATTTCGGGAATAATTTTGTCCGGTCGTAAGTTTCACTATGATAAAAGTACTTATATAAATCTTTTTACTTACAACAAAGGTATGTATATGCACTACACATTTATGGCAAGTTATGCATTCGTAAGAAAAATTGAACTCGAAATTTCGGTCAGACTTGACATTACGATGATATGGAAGACGAAATCTCGATCTCGTAATTCTGTTTGTCTGTTTTACTACAGTCTAAGCGGTTCGGCCGATTTTCTTTTAATTTGGTAGATACCTGTTACGGTACCTGGTTCGATTTTTTTTCTTACAAACTATTTCACAGATTTTCTTTAAAAAATTACAAAAATTTGATATAGTTAAGATAGGTAATGCTTGAAAGAAAATGTTCGAAAAATGGTTATTGATGGTACTCCCCTTTGAACCAATTTTTTTTTTGCCCAAAAACTGTACAACCGATTTTGATCATTTTTGTATGCAGTACATATTTAAATTTTTTATGGTCTATGGTAAGTGCAGTCAGTAATATCTTAGTTTAATTTTTTTTTTTTATTTAATTATAGATCGTTAAAATGAATCAAAAGAAAAAAATTGTATCAAAATTCTCGGAGACATTTTCGAAGACCATTTTAACATTTGTATGGAGGGTTTCGTTATTTTTAGGTAAAATATTTTTTTTTCTGACATTTTGTTGTAGAAACTTTTATTTTTTAAGTTTAAAATAAAATGCACGACTGGATCGCACGAACTTGCTCTTATGTAAAAGTACTTTGAAATTTAAAATACATTTTATAAATATAAAACAAGGATTTAATGAGATAATAATGTTCAAATGCATACAATTATTGCCGCCTGATTTCTAGAAAAGTATGAATTTATGCACACAAACTTTAAAAAATCGTTTTATTATTAAATACATTTGTTATATAAGAAATTTCTTTAAAGTTTTTTAAGAAAAAAATATGGGATGCGAATTTTAAGTATTTAATAACTTTGATTTTAGGAACTAATTTCAAAAAACAATCGTTCATAGGTTTTGAAGATATTGATTTTTCAAAAAAATTTTTTTTTTTTTTAAAAACCAACAAATTTTTTTTCTATTATTTTTATATACAATAATATTTTTAACTTAAGGGGACTCCTGCTGAAAATTTTTGTTTAAAATACTTAGAGCCATTAATGAGAAAGTCGAAAATCAAAAAAACGGTTCTATGACAGGTACCGTTAATAAAATTTTTCCCCAAAATATTTTTGACCAAAATGTAGCCCATGTCCATAATATCACACAAAATTTGTTTTATCAAAATCGTTAGACCCGTTTTCGAGATAAATAAGATTTTGCATTACGGGTGGAGGTAGTTTTGGAGCTAAAAAAAAATTTCTATTTCTCCTCTAGGGAATCACTGAAGATCCTTAACTACCGAGATTAAAAGAAAAAGGTCCAGTGGCCTAGGCTGTAGTGAGAGGTACAGACATACAGACACACTGAAACATGTTTTTTGTGTACTAAATTTTCCTTAAAATTTTTATAAAAAAAATTGATATGCAAATTGTTAGTATTTAATAAAATACATTTTAAAACGTAATTTAAAAATTTAATCGTGCATCGTTTTTCAAGATATTGAATTTAAAAAAAAAAAATTGTATTATTTTTTTTAAAATCCAAAAACTATTTTTTCGAAAAAAATTTTAGTTTATATTTTTTCAAATGCAAAGCAGCTCCTGCATAAAAATTTTGGTTACTTGCCCTATAGTACCTACATAAATATCGCAAGTAAAAAATCAAACGTGAGTTTTCGAAATATTGAAAAAATTGTTTTTTTTTTTTTTTTTTTTCAAAATTTGAATACATAATAATAATATATAACTAAATGAAGTTTTCGGATTTTTTCTTAAGAAAATCTGTGTGACAGTTTTTGCGAACAAAATATTTATAAAATTTTGAAAAAAATCGTAGGGCAGGTACCGCTATTTTTGATCTTAAAAAAAATAAAAAAGCATATCTACCAGCCACTTGGGCTGTAGTCAAACAGACAGAATTCAGATTTTCGAGACCCACTTTTTTTTGTCTTCGCTATCATCGTAATGTTAACTTTGATTAAAATCTCGAATTTGAATTTTTTACGAATGCATAACTTGCTTATAGTACCTATAAGTCGCTAGTAAAATTTGAAATTAAGATTTTAGAGGTTTAATTCTTATCGCAGTAAAACAAAAGAAGGTTCCTCTAATAAAACTAAACTTTATTTAATAAAAATAATTATTCTAAAATAATTCCTTTCGCTGAGGGCGATCGAAAAATGGCGACTGGCTTCGTCAAAGGTGAAAAATGAAGTGTCATGTCGAAGTGCATGACAAGCAGAAAGCACATAGACGATGACAGAAAGTCTTAGATGCATTCTGTCACTCAATTAGCCAGCGTTGCCGTTGTTGACAAACTATCTGTTTGCTGTGTTGTTCATTATCCGCTGTTCGCTGGTCAGTCCGCCACAAGATATTGCTGACTGGCCCTAAAATAGAACCAGTTCTTAGAATTTTGAATTTCTCATTATCGGCATAACAGATTTTGATGAAATTTTTTATAGAGAAGCTTCTTAAAAATTTAAAAATACATTGTATTTGAAATAAGGAAAAATATATTTTAATTTAAAAAAAAAATCAATTTTTCGACAAGCCCGAAGATGGAATTCTCATTCCGAAACGCGTTGCCATTATTATTAAAATTAAAAAAAAATGTTGTGCAGATAAAAACTGAAATAAAAACATATTAAATTAATATTTATATTTTACTTTGTTTAATTATCTATTAAAATCAGCACAACTGGAGACGAAAACCCAACATCCTTATCTAAGCTCCAACTACTAAAGAAGTTGATTTAGTCATATAGAAAATGAATTTAATGTTTATGAACATTTTTCTCTATCAACATTCATTTTTAATATTTCTAGTCTTTTACATAAGAGCAAGTTCGTGCGATCCAGTAGTTCATCTTATTTTTAAGGCCTATCAATGTCAATATGAGATTGTTCAATTGGATGAAGCAGCTTCGCTGAGTTGCGGGCATACAAGAGGTCAAATTTTTAGATGACTGAGGCTCATAGATCAAGCTGAATTTGAACGATGATATAATAAGGGTTGTCATGACTTTAAGGGCACCGATTGTTGCGGCTTATTGGCATAGACATAGAGACCCGTACACAAAGGCTAATGGAGGAAAATTTCACGATCTTGAGAGTAACCATGCCCTCAAATTGCTTGTAGAACATAAAGTATTCATAAATGCATATTATTGTCATATCTCTTTTCGGTTATGTTGATGGTAATACCATCGCCTTTTTCAAATGAGTTCGGACTGATGATGTCACTGGTCTACAATTTAAACTAAACAGCGAATTTCATTTTAAATTCTGTAATCCTCTTGTGGATTGGTATATATAGTTCCAAATCTAGCAATTAGGCTTCTTGACATAATCATATATTCCAAAATGGTCGTCGTCGCAGAAGTTGATATTTTTGGTGAAGTTGGAGTAGGCTTTCATCTACTCCATGACTAAGTCAGCGAACACACATGACGATGTCCATTATCGTTTCCTCCAGCTCCTGCGTCAGTTAAAAAATCGAAATTCGGCAAGTTAATTCTTACGGAAGACCGATTTCTTGTTGGTGGTTCGAAATTAATTACCTCGGGTTCTATTCCATACTTCTGATGACAACAGCCATAGATCTTACGTTTTATAAGAATATGATTAAATATGGTAATGGTTTAATTAAATTTCAAATGCGACGTTTTGTTGGTGATTTTAATCTTTTTTAGGCAAAAATGAAACAAGGCCTACCTGCAGCCCACGACAAATTCTAATTCTTTAAAAACAAAAAGTCACACATATAGAAAATCAACAAGGAATTAAATTATAACAACCACTTTGTATCCTTCCTCCTCTGGAACTAAGCAACTATTTACCACTCAGTCCAGGTATCACATATTTACTTCGATTAATTTCCTGAGGCCGCCAATTAATATGTATCAAAAAGTTCGAGCCCCATAACTTTATTATATCTTCACCTCTTTATTTGCCAAACAGAATGTGTCTGCCACGGTGTGTAACGCGGCACTATACACTATGGCTGAAAGACTGGTATGTACAAAAACGAAATATCAACAACCTACCAGTACCTACCTCAATATAGCTCCTCCATCGGTTATCGGTACAAAAAATTCTTTTTCCAATGAGTGCAAAAAAGAGATATGTTGTAGTTGGTAAGTACTGCACCACCGAAGCATGCAGTTTACAGGCGGTAAAAAGGGAGCTATTAGGTGATACCAACCGCCACTACCTACTCAGTAATCAGCAGGCGAGCCGCGGCCACGGCGGCGTTGCAAGTCTCAATATTAAATATTAATTCAATAAACAAACATGTTAAACTTCTCTATTAAGTGGAATAGTCTTCCTTGGGCAAGTTTTTGCTCCACCCAAGCTCTATTAGCAGGGTATCGGTTGGCTTATACCTACTATTTGAAGGATATGAGCTGGATAAAGTGTGTTTTTTTTTGTATTATTAACAAGACACACACACTCGGTTTGCGGTGTTCGAATCAAGAAATCTTTCCCGGCAAAAAGTGTAACATATTCAACAACAACCACCATTTGCATAAATATCAGCGATAAATATGTTCACTCGTCGCTACCATTTCGTGTTCGAGTGTCTTTAGAGAATAATTTAGCTGATAAACTAGCGTTGAAATGCAATTCGATATTCGGAGTAAAGATCAAATCAAGTCTTGTAAAATACCTTAAGACTATAAAAATTAAATATAATTATCTAAAATTGTAAATCTTTCAAATTTTGATATGTGTGTGGGCATAGAAGCGATTCCATCCGTACTGGAAGGAGTGGAAAGTTCCCGGAAAACTATCTCATTCCACTGGAAATTTGATTTAAGGTGACGCTGGTTCGGGAAAATAATTCCAACGTTCTATAGAGCCTAAATTTGGTTTATGGTTATCACTGGTTTTCTCGCATGAAATTTTTCTCGTGTGAGAGTTTTATCGCATGATAGTTTTTACACATGCTCAGGGCTACCTTTTGCCTATTAGAAATCATCATCATCATCGGCTCGACAACCGGGTTCCGGTCCTGGCCTCTTTCAACAAGTCTCTCCATCTATCCCGGTCTCTAGCCAACGCCATCCAGTTGCGCACCCCAAGGCTTCGGGCGTACTGGTCTACGCCATCTCTCCAGCGCAAGCATGGTCTACCACGCTGTCGTCTACCATAGAATGTACCACAAAGAACTTTCCGAGCAGGTTCCTCTTCGCTCATGCGAGCTAGGTGCCCTGCCCACCGGAGTCTACCGAGCTTAATTTTTGTCACGATATCTGCTTCTAGGTAGATTGCGTACAATTCATGATTGTACCGTCTCCGGAATCGTCCTTCCTCACATATGGGGCCAACAATTCTCCTTAAGACTTTTCTCTTGAACGCAGCTAAGAGGTCGGAGTGCCTTTTGCTAAGCACCCAAGTCTCGGATCCATATGTGAGTACTGGCAGGACCATTGTCCTGTACAGTAGCAGTTTTGAAGTTATGGTGAGATTTCTGGATTTGAAAAGCTTTGACAGACTATAGTAGGCTCTGTTGGATTTGAGAAGCCGCCCGCGTATTTCTTCTTCTATATTGTTATCGGCTGCTACTATTGACCCAAGGTATTTAAAGGATTGCACCACTTCAAATTCGTGCTCCGCTACCTTGATTGTTTGACCAACTGTTCCTCTCGCATTCGACGCCACCATGTACTTTGTTTTACCTTCACTAATGTGCAGCCCCAGATTTTGTGCCGCCTGCTCGATTTGGATGAAGGAATCGTGTACAGCTTGTTCGGCTCTTCCGATGATGTCGATGTCGTCTGCGTAAGCCAGTAACTGGCTGGACCTGTTGACGATGGTCCCTCTTGTTGCCGTGCCAGAGTCACGGATTGCTTTCTCCAACGCCAGGTTGAAGAGGAGGCAGGCCAAACCGTCCCCTTGTCGGAGTCCATTAAAGATGTTGATTGGTCTGGATAGCAATCCGGCTATTTTTACTTGGCTTGTTACGTTGGTCATGGTCAACCTACATAGTCGTGTCAATTTATTTGGGATGCCGAATTCTCTCATGGCTTTGTAAAGTTCTACCCTGGCTATGCTATCATAGGCGGCCTTAAAGTCTATAAACAGATGGTATGTTGGGATGTTAAATTCTAGACATTTTTCCATCGCCTGCCTAAGGGTAAAGATCTGATCAGTTGTTGATTTGCCTGGAATGAAACCACACTGATATTGTCCGATGACGGTTTTAGCGTATGGGGTTATCCGGTCTTGTAGGATAGAGGAGAGTATCTTATAGGCGGTACTCAACAACGTGATACCTCTATAATTGCTGCACGTTGTGACATCTCCCTTCTTATGTATGGGGCATATTATGCCTTTTCGCCAGTCTTCTGGCATTTCTTCTTGCTCCTATACGTGCACTATAATATCATGAATTGCTTGACGTAAGGCTGGCCCGCCGTGATGAAATAATTCGGCTGGTATGCCATCGGCTCCCGGGGATTTGTTCTGTTTAAGCCGGCCTATAGCCTTCTCAACCTCTTCTATGCTTGGTGGCGGCAACATAGGGTATTCTTCTTGAAGTAGTGGAGCCTCCACTTCTGCAGTGAGCTGACCATTTAGCAATTCAATAAACAGATGGTATGTTGGGATGTTAAATTCTAGACATTTTTCCATCGCCTGCCTAAGGGTAAAGATCTGATCAGTTGTTGATTTGCCTGGAATGAAACCACACTGATATTGTCCGATGACGGTTTTAGCGTATGGGGTTATCCGGTCTTGTAGGATAGAGGAGAGTATCTTATAGGCGGTACTCAACAACGTGATACCTCTATAATTGCTGCACGTTGTGACATCTCCCTTCTTATGTATGGGGCATATTATGCCTTTTCGCCAGTCTTCTGGCATTTCTTCCTGCTCCCATACGTGCACTATAATATCATGAATTGCTTGACGTAAGGCTGGCCCGCCGTGATGAAATAATTCGGCTGGTATGCCATCGGCTCCCGGGGATTTGTTCTGTTTAAGCCGGCCTATAGCCTTCTCAACCTCTTCTATGCTTGGTGGCGGCAACATAGGGTATTCTTCTTGAAGTAGTGGAGCCTCCACTTCTGCAGTGAGCTGACCATTTAGCAATTCATTGAAGTACACTTCCCATCGCTCCAGTATGCTTTCAGGATCGATGATCAGATTTCCCTCTCCGTCCTTGCAGTATGTGCAGCGTGGTGTGTACTGCGTCATGTTTCGGACGGATTGGTAGAACTTCCGCGCCTGGTGCGGACCTCGCTCTTGGCTGTTTTCTATTTCACAGATTAGGTTCTTCTCCCAGGCTAATTTCTTTTGTCTGTGAAGCCGTTTTTCTGTTCTTCTGAGCTCTTTATATTCCTCTTCGCGTGCCCGCGTTCTATGAGATTGTTGCATTGCTCGGTACGCAACATTCTTACGTTCAGTCGCTAGCTTGCATTCATCATCAAACCAGTCGTTCCGATTTTTACGACTGCTGCCTAAGATGGAGTTGGCAGTACTAATGACAGTATTTTTAAGACGTGTCCACTTTTCATTTACGTCCAGCATACTGGCTCCAGGACTTACTCTCCCTAAGTCAGGTGTTTCTAGGGCGAGTCCTAACGCATTACCAAAGGTGTTACTGGTGTTTTCATTGCGCAGGGCAGCCGTGTTGATTCGAACCTGATCGGCGGATGCAATGCGTCTTCGCAAGGCAATCCGCCCTCGGAAAACCATACCAACAAGATAGTGATCCGAGTCGATATTGGCACCTCGGTACGTTCGTATTTTCATCAAGTTCGAGTAGTGGCGACGGTCTATCAACACGTGGTCTATTTGGTTACGAGTGACTCCATGAGGTGATACCCAGGTGGCTTTGTAGATATCTTTACGCGGGAACCTGGTACTCGCAACGACCATGTTTTTCGATGCTGCCAATTCTAAGACTCGAAGTCCATTGTCATTAGTGTTCTCATGCAAACTATGGGTGCCTGCGTAACGCCTGAATACCGGCTCCCGACCTATTTTTGCGTTTAAATCCCCAAGGATGATTTTAACATCATACCTTGGACAGGCATTGAGGGCCCTCTCGACTTGTTCGTAGTAAGTCTCTTTTTCTTCGTCTGAGAATTCGCCCGTAGGTCCGTGAACGTAAATGAGGCTGATGTTCGTAAATTTGCCTCGCACGCGAAGGGTGCATAGCCTTTTGCTTATAGAGTTAAAGCCGATGATGGTAGACTTCATTTTTTCGTTGCCTAGGAAGCCTACCCCGAGCACATGGTGTTTTGTATGACAGCTGTAGTATAAGTTATATTCTTTCTTCTGTAAAACACCATTCTGAATTCTTGAAGAGCTGTTATGTCAGCTTTATATTTTCACAGGGCATCGTTTTTCCGTTTTCTTTGCGTGGGTTGTCCGTTTCCGAGGCTTGTTGTCGGTCTCGTAATTCTTTTAGTTTTACGGGACAGGGAATTAACCTGTCGCCGACCTGACGAACCAGCCTGATCATATTAGCCAAACCTTTTTAAAAGGCTTGTTTCTAGCGGCCGCCACGGAGAGGCTATGATCAGACTTCCACCAGTCCCGAATAGTTACGGCACGTGCATGTTTTCGTATGCTACATGTTGTTCCCCCTATTCGTCTGATGGCTGACCGCCATTAGAAATGCTCTATAGAAAAGTCTGAAATTGCAGTTTCTAACATTTTAATATTTTCGGAGTTCGAAAAGTTAGACTTTCAACTGTAAACGATGTGCATGTCAAGCCTCTCACTTTCATCTAAAATAATGTCGCTCCTAATCCCGATCTAAGAACTTTTTGTTTCAACTTAAGAGTAATCTTCTTTATGATGACATTAAGTAATCCATTGAAATATCATCATAAAAATGTGGATCTGCACTGAACTTCAACCATTAGCCTTATAAGTAGAATCTGCCCAAACCATAACAGTCAGCAATATCCAAAAACAAATCGAAATGGTCAGGCTTGAGACAATTATTGACGATGGCCGTCGTCGTAGTCGGACGTCGTTTTGTTGTTCTGGAGGAAAAGTCGATTTAGTGCATTGCGTTCCTTCCTGGAGACGCTCTGTAGCTCTAAAACAATTGCATGGAAATCGAGGAAGGAATATTGTGCACCAATCTCTTATACCACTTTGACAGTTGGTATAAATAAGATAACAAAAAAAAAAATTGAAAAAATAAATCGTTATATTCACATGCAGCAATAACTGCACCCGGACTGTGCCTACTCCTGTCGCATGCGCTTGGTGTGTCCACATATCAGGTGGCTCTTCTGTGCAGTTCGCCTCCAATTGAACCAGCATCGGTACAGAAGTCGTTCGTTGGCGGGATCCTCCTTTGAAACAACAAAATCCAACCGTCTCGATAGCATAATTTTGGACATAAATGCGGTACCGAATTGACTCGAGGACGACAGCCGTAAATCGGTTGGCAATCGAGGTGGGCTTCCACTTCATAGAGTGGAAGCAGATCCCACAGATCACACACGTCAGATCCATATTTGTTCAAACATTGAAATTCGGTACGATCGGGACAATTCTGGACAATTTCATACTATCTATGCGGAAACGTTGTGAGCACTCAACGCAAATGGATATGACCGACGACGACGACGACAATGATCACGGGACGGTACGATTCACGACGGACGACGCAATTCAATTGAAATGAAATGGTATATCGATATTAAGAAATTGAATTGGAACGCATATTGGTCAAGAGGATGTGAAATGTTTTGCAGCAGTTTAGGATGCCGGAATTTATATGCACTCTCTACATATATAGGAAATGAGGCAGCTCATGGAAAACAATAACTTTGATCGGAGATAGATGGTCGGTATAGCTATTGTTCAATCATTTGAGAAAGGGATTCGAGGGAGTTCATAAAATTTAAGAATTCCAAAGACATCGTTGGTATAAGTATTCGTCATAGACCGCGGAAGCTAGAAGAGAATACAGAAACGTTGTATGAGCTCCGAAGAAGGCGAGAAGACTTCGAAGACCAAAAAAATATATATGGAGGTGGAACAGTTGGGCGGAAGTTTAGTCACTATCACGGGAGGTTTATTATAAACATAGCCCGTAATAGATGAAAAGAACTTTTTGAATGGTGGTAAGCTAAAGAAGGGTAAGTATCGTTTAAGTTAAAAAAAAATATAAGAAAAGATTTGTATCCTTTTTTCATCCACATTCTCTTAAGCTGCCTGACCATAACGTAATATTTGTTTCAGAGGTGGGGGGAGTGGATCTTACTACGACCTTGAGAGCTTTGCTAACGCAGAAATCTTTTTTATAGAAGGACTTCCCATGATCCATAGGTCGAAGTGAAGTAGGATTTCTCTACTAATTACCTTGCAACATAATTGTGCTTCCACTAAAGCACGATCAAAAAGACAATAGTGGAAGAATTTTTTAGATAAAATCAACGTGGATGTCTCCAGCTCAAGTTAAGCCAAGCTACTTGGTTTTCGTTCACTTAGCTTGAGCTACTGTGACATCTTATACTCTTATCTCTAAGTATATATATAAGTATTATGGAAAAGTAGATGATGGTGGATGAACCCGTTATTGGCCAACGGCACCTCTCTTATCCCCGCATTGGGTAACTGGCATCGACTTATTAGGCTTGCTATCCTAGGTTTAATCAAAGGTTTTTTCGTTGGGTTGTCTTCGGTTTTTAAAAAGACACTAGAAGCCTTGCAAACAAAAATTACCGTCAAATGGTGACAACACCCGAAACATTTAATGATAAAAATGCTTCAGAAACCCTGTCAACACCAGATGCTTGAGTATATGAACTCAGATATTATAGTATTTCAGATAGGTATGGTATGATGGAAATGCGTAATATGCGGATATAAGCCTGCTGATGAAGCTGTATATATGAGAAGAGTCTTATAATTCCCTGCATGCATCAGTAATAAATATATAAAAAAGGTCCCTGCGACTTCAATGCTTATGTTGGAAGGGAAATCATCTCAAGCGGAATAAGTGGTTAGCACACCGTCTACGATACGTTGGATGGAAGTGACTGCTAGCGTAGGTCGAAGCTTACATACTTAGTCCAGAGTTGGTCCATTATGACACCTCATGAATCTTAAGATTTTCTCCATACTGGTTGAACCGTTTGGGGCTCCTTATGAAGCGAAAGAGATTTCAAATGTCTATATTAACTAGATAACCAGATTCCTAAAAAAAACTCTCTAAGAAGGAGCTTAGGTCTATGGGATAGAGCATGGTATATATATTAAAGATGAAGAACTGATTCTACCTCGTCCCTGTCTATTCAGCTTCTGCAAAAATAGTTTGAATAAACGCCAAGCCTCGTTGCGTGCATTTGCTAGGTATACATAACACATCATGGCATTTGATTAATCAAATTGGCAGGCGCTCGTTATCAGTACCGTTCCTTGCCCTTAGAGCATTACTTCCCTTAAAAAAATCTAACCGTAATACACGGGCTCTAATAAACGCTATTTAACCCTTGCGCTCAACTTCGGACGTACTCTTAAATTCAGAGATTCTTTCCTTAGCCGTACTACACGAATGTACAATGCTTTACCCGGCTCAATATTTTCCTCCCATAAGATGTTCAAACATTAAATAATAATGTTAATTGGTATATCTTTTTTTATTCTTCTCCAACTTTCCTAAGCGCCTGCACTGAGGTCAAACGTAGCATAGTCATAATTCCTTTAGTGCGCTCGAAATTATAAAAGTATAGTGCACAACTGGTCGCACTTACTCCTATGTAAGGCTAGGCGCGCAAATTCAATTTTTAGTTGCATAACTGTTTGGTTGCTTATAGAAAACAGATGAACCATTTAGTTGAATGTCCACGCAGGTGCATATAATTATATGTTACGCAAAATAGCGAACTCCTTTTAGGCAATCGTTTAGTTTGTGTCAAACCACAAACTTTTTAATTGCCCGAACCAAGCAGTTGCGCAACTAAAAATTGAATTTGCGCGCCTAGCCTAAAAGACCAAAAATTTAAATGTTACTGGAAAGCAAAAAAATTCATTTTTTAAATGCTATGTGATTTCTCAACCAAATATAAGTTTATTGAAGAACAAAAAATTATAATTCCTTGTAGCGGTTTTTTTTTTTAAATAAGCTTTTATACACAAAATTCTTAAAACATTTTTAGGGACATATTTTGGTACGCCAGTTCAAAGTTTTTATTATTGGAAGAATAAAAATTTAATTTCCAAAATGGCCGGTTTTTGAGATATCGAATTTTCCAAAAAAACTTGATTTTTTTTTTTTCAAAAATTCAAAAAATAAGTTTTTTAAGTTTTTAAATGCAATCTTTTTCAAACTCTTTAGAAAATTTTCTATAAAAAATTTGATTAAAATCCGTTTTGCCGATAGTGAGAAATTCATTTTGTTTTTGTGAAATATAGAAATTTAGTGAAATAATTGGGAGAAAAAAATGCTATCAACATTTTAGGCGCCGTTTTCGAGATTTCGAAAACAGTTTTTTTAATATTTTTATAGTGGGTACCGTTATTTGTAGGCAAAATAAATTTTGCTTTCACATCTTATACACATATTGTAGATTGTAATAAAACAATATTCATACAATTCAGCCAAGCTGCTTAGACTGTAGTCGAACAGAATTGCGAGACCCACTTTCGTCGAAAAGTATCGTCCGATAAGTCTTAGGCTCACCGGCCGATGGTGCCGGTATTGCAAGAGAGACTTACTATCGTACAGAACATTCTCTTAGACGTCTACTATAGAAATTTCAGCTGAATCAGACCCGTAGTTTTGTTTTGACCATGTGTGGAAGCCTGCTTGTCCGCGAACTTTAGAAAAAATGGCAATATCGGTCGGTGATTCGATTCTTGTTTTTGGAAGAGAAATCGTGCAGCAAAATTAAAAATTGGTATAACGAGCTTCAACGTTGCACATCGGTTTTCGATGAGCCCCGCCCAGGTGCCCCGAAAAAGGCACATAGGATAACATGTCAAGAATCCACTATCTCATATTGGCAGACCCCCCGATTGAATGAGCGCGAGATAGCTCATCTCAAAAGACCACGTGGTCATATCCTAAATGAAATTTTGGAAAAGCTGTCGGCGCGATGAGTGCCGCGTTTGCTTACTTCGGACAACAAGCGCAACGGCCAAATTGGTCGAATTGCACTACGAAACGCTCTCCAGATTTGGCCCCGTGCGACTTTTTTTTTTCTTGCAAACTTTAGAAAATCACTCTCCGGGCAGAAATTTCCTTCGAATGAGGAGGTCATCGCCGTCACGAAGGCCTCCTTTGCAGACTTCGAGGAAATCTATTTTTCGGATTGGTTAAAGAAGTTGGAGCAATGCTGGATCAAGTTAATCGAGCTAAAAAAAATACCATGTTGAAAAATAAATTGCCACTTTTCCAAAATATTTGTATTTCTTTTGTAGGCTAAGTACTTATCGGTCTGCCCTCGTAAAAATTAATCGTGCATCACTTCATTCGTATTAATATTTAATTTTGCATACATGGTGGGCCAATCTTACAAAGCCTTACTAGCTCATTGTCGATCATTGTTGGTAGATAATTTTTTTGATGTACCTAAGTTTCAACTCTTCTAACGCCTGTGCTTCAAGTGCACACTAATGAACAGGACACTTCGCAGTTAAATTTAATATTTCGTCAAACAGATAAATGCCATCAATATCCAATCCTCATAAACCTAACACACACATTTAAAAATATTTTTGTGGATTTGAAATTTTTCAAATCTTTCTTCCATTTGAACTAAAGCTCTATCAACAATGTGGTGCACAAAACTCTTTTGTGAAGTCTTCCATTGTCTCAACAACTTGTTTCAGGAGCTTGTGACAACTCTCAATTATTCCTGTGTGCGTGTGGAATGAAGGGAATTTTTAATGTTTGGAATATTCCGAACGAGTAATGTGCAGCACTTTTCATGACAACTGGTATACTCTTGGAAGATATATCACTTCCTCGCAAAACATATGTAATATGTTTGTATGTTGCATGTTGTAATATGTTTCGATAGATTTATATATGGCATTTGAATATGGTGCCGAAGATTGCCTGTGGAAGAAGATTTCCACTGTGGATACCAACAATCATTGATTCCCGAACCTCGAAATTAAAACAAGTATCCAAACACTAAGAAGTGTATGAATCCCGTGAAATAGTTGAGACAAGAAATAGATAGTTTTGGTACGATCAATGAATGTCAAGTCAAACAATCGGTTCATCGATCTTAAAACAAAACCAGAAAATTTGTCCTCCAGTACTTGAGAAAATAAATCATTCAATCATTCGAGATATATGTAAGTCCGCTGGTCCTCCCATTCTTCTGAATAGGTGTTCTTCATCGCTAGCAAAACCATTGCGTAAGCTTTTACATCGCTCTTACTATTCTGGAATCTTCCCAATCTTCCCTAGAAGATAGAAAATGGCATTTGTCCAACATTTTCTTAAAAAAAGATGGCTCATCTTCCCTCCTATCGACCAATTACACTTACGTCCATACTTTCCAAGGTCATAGAATCGCTGATAAATCATCAACTCTAGAAATATCTCGAAGATCGAAAGCTTTTGCAGCAATCGTTCGATTGGTTATCTGATGGTATATCTCACCAAAGACTGGAACAGATCTTAACATTGTTTTCGAGAAAGTAAGATTATTGCGCTTGGTATTTCTAATTCATTTGTTAGAGTTTGGCACTAGGCTCTCTTATCGAATATGCGTGCTCTTTGGACAAGAAATTACCTTCTAGATCGTTCAATACATGTTGTATTGGCTGGTTTCAAGTGTTCCCCAGGGCTCTTCATTGTCTGCAACTCTCTTCCTCATTTTCATTAATGATCTCTTGTCTGAACCTTCTTATCCACTTCATTGTTTTGCCCCTCAACTTCTCAGACTCGTTTTCAAATTCCTTCGGAACTCCGATCTTAACAGCATTGTTAAATTGGGTATACAAAATCGTATGGAGTTTAATGCTTCGAAAACTGAGTACATCTTTGAATGGCACTTGCTTCGAAGAAGCCGAAAATCTCTGTTGGAATAACTGTAGAGTGCCAAAAACGCTGCTAAATGCTTAGGATTTCTATATCGATGTAAGAAATTTGTCGCCCCTCTGATCGACAGGAATGCTTATTATTTGGTCGTACCATCAAATACAGATATTCGTGTTTTAGTCGCAGAACACGATTACGGATCTATTTACCCGAACTGGTTTTTACTTGCCATTTCAAATTGCAAACATTCAAGACCAATGTTCATCGACACCTCCTTTGCCTTCTTCCCTAATATTCCATCCTTCGTGTTGTGTCTTACATTATAAGTGTCTCTCTCAATAAACCCCTGAGCGTGTGCGAATTATAAAAAATAAAAAATCTCCAAGAGTTCTGTATAGGGCGATCTTTGTACCTTGTATTCAGGATCCCGGAAATACTGATCCAGTTGTATTTTCTGATATTAAAAAATACACGCTGCAGCTGAGAAATAGATCTTGAGCACTATTTCAGGCACGTACAGAGTTACGAAAAATCTATGTCTATATCATCTCACTTCTTCAATTTGGGTACGGCAACGCAGAAAAAACGTGCCTTTGAGCTTATAATCTTATAACGAGTCTTTGTATAACGTTAAAATGATGAACTAAAAAATATTTTAAGATCATTTGATCATAAACCAAAAATAAAAATTTGGATCTTATAATTTTTTTAATCTCCATTAAATCCTGATGATAAAAATACATCAACCTTGAGGAACTTGTAATTTATGAAAAATAAAAACAAAAAGACATCATCATCCTCCGCGCAGCGCAATTATCACTTAAAATAATCAGTACGCTGTTAACTTGGCCAATTTACGATTATAGCCATCCACTAGAACCAATATCGACTCTAATGAGCATTATTATACTGAGGCTCGTACCGGCTGTCCCGCTGCTACCGCACCGCTTTGCATTGTGCAGCACAATATTCCACGACGTTATTACACTGCTGCATGGCGACCTTATACTTTTATATCGTCATGGTATTCAGTGTCGTTATATCGTTGTTGTTGTTGTACCATACTATACGGCTCTATGGTAATCTGGTTAGGTTCCGTTCACATGACTTCCAAGTATCAACTCCCTGTCGCTGATGGCGCTGGCTGGTTAAAAATAAAACAAAATAAAATGCGAAAAAAAAATTATTGCGCTCGCCACGTGAGTTAAAACCTTTTGACTTTGCATTTATTGCTCACATTAAAGCTTAAAGGTCCACTTTGCCATACATCTCTGCGCGCACTCGCTCACAGATGACCTGCGATATAAATTTTTACGAGAGCATTAAACAAAGCTGACATTCCTGCCAATCTGGCAATAGATGCAACCAGCGATTGTCTGTCCCCCTCCCCCCCGTCCATTCACATCACCATCCCCATGCCCATCAACATCAGACCTATAGAATCCACCTTTTATTCACATGCCACCATTTGAGTGCAAGTGTCCATCAAAGCGTCTAAATCCGATTTGGCGATCAAGTGTGGCATTGTCTACTGCTAGAGGCGCAATCGGCTTTAAAGGTGCATCCACCTAATCTCACGACCAAACGGGCTGTTTAGGAAAAAAAGAAATAGCCCGCTGTTTTGTCCCGCCATACTCAAAACAACACTACATGCTACATACATTCATACATGTATACTTGGTTTGCTAGAGGTAGAGATTGTATTTTGTAGATTTCGCCCTGATTTATGCCACAGATGTAAGCTAAATGTAGACTTAACTATGTTCCTAACACATTAATGAGAGCCGAACCGGATCGTTGAACACTACCGACCTCTAGTGTTGTAATTTATAATTGGAAGCCATGAAATGAAACTTGTCGCCTAAGTTGGATTGTTGTGGAAAATATCAAAGACTACTTCAGATTGCTAAGCACAACATGGGACAATCTGAGTTGCAGGGCTTCACGTGGTCATGGTGGTAAATAAAAGACCGCATATCGCACAAAGAATATAATCATAGCAAAAGTAGGGAAGCACTACTTTTTTCACAAAATTTTCGAGCTCCAGAAAACGCTTCTTGCACAATTAAAACCGAAGATATTTGCACGTTAGAGGATTTCGTACAATCCTTTAACAAATATTGAGTTTCTCTCACATGAGTCCTCGGAGGATTTAACACACGGGGAATCTTAAATTTTAAGTGATGATTATTATTTAAAACTTTAAAATTCGAAACTTATTGCAGTACGAAGGTCACAAGACAGGGAAAGAAAAATGTCAACGGGAATAGTCGAAGTTTAAGTACGTAATAGACAGTAAGACTTTGCCAATGTTTTTTATAGCGTACACTTCGTCCGATAAGTAGCAACCATTTTTAAGGCTGATTTGTTGTCACTTAGCTAATTTGAATTTTTTCTGTTAACAGTAACCTCTATCCTACTTACAAAGGCCGCTTTTTGATACACCTGTCATCTCTGAAAAATCTCTTAGAAAGGTTTTTAATTCAAAACTGGGAGGGTTTTCTATTAGAAGATCTGTGAGTTAGTATTCTAACTCTCTTCTTTGAGATTCGATAACCAATGAGTTGTCGAAATGCTGGCAGAGGAGGGCTATAGAAAGACTGCCTATGTAGGTGAAGTTACTACTGGCGTATCAGGAAAGTATCCTTTCATTTTGAAAAAAAATGCTTAAAGCAATGATATTTTTGGAAGATGAATCGGTCTACTCTTTTGTCTTTCTTATCAATGTAGCCGGTTAGATGCAGAACACTTATCGATAAAATTCTACTTTTGCTTAAAGAAAAGGAGATATAGTTTTCAGATATTCGCATCTTCTCAGATAGCTAAAGTGCTATTAAATCTCTTTACACCGTTTCTATACAAGCTCTTAAGCAACCCTTAATTGCTGATAGTTTTCTATGAAGCAGGAGTTTCGTTCTACATAATTGATTCATACGAGGTCAGGATATAGTAAAAATGACGACAATTCCAAAAGTTCAACAACTACCAATTTCACCAGATATGGCAAATATGTATATTGCATAGGTATTCCCATGTCTAGGTATATCATGTTAATTAAAACTGAAGATAATAAACTGAAAATGAATACTTAATTATTTTGGGAAAAAAAGAGATTGAGAAAACGCTGGATTTGATGTACCTAATCCAAATGTTTGAAATCACTTAGTGGGTTCTTAAAAAGTGTCATAACCGGATACTGCCTGATAGACCAGCATGTAACACGAATTGTATTTCAAAACGATGACACTTTATGGACGAGGAAGAGAAAGAATCTCTATTCCTAGTTACACTGCTCTATTTCAAAGCTCCATCTGGGAGTCAGTTTTCTTGCTGATGCATTCAAAATTGACATTACGATATAACGATGATATAAAACAGTAAGAAAAGTGGGTCCTGCCATTCCGTCTGTCTGTCTGCCATTTCGTTTTGTCTGCTTCTTGAATTAAAGCCTAAACCTCTAAAGCTATTTTCTTCAAACCTAGTACTTAAAGGTCGCCGGTGATTTCCAAGAGGAGAACTTGAAATATTGTTTTTAAAGGTCCAACAATTAGGTGTTATAGTGTAGGTACGAGTATGTATGTTTTATATTTTGGGCAAAACAAATTTGCAAAAAAAATTTCAGAACCGTATTTTTTTATTTTACACTTTTCCTTTAACAACTATAGCTACCCAACCCATACCTTCCAATTTTGATCAAAATTTGTATTCACGAGCTCTTTTGATTTTGAATTTATTTATTATATACAAAATTTTTCGAAAACATATTTTTTGGATTCGTCAGATTTCTTTTTTCAAAATTCAATATTTTCAAAACTAGGGATTTTGATCAGACTTGACATTGTGATGATAGGGAAGACTAAAAAAGTAGGTTTCGCAATTTTGTCTGTCGATTTTTTTGATCTCCTTTGTTGGACAATTTTGAGTCTGATAGTCAAAAAAAAAATAAATGCTGGTATGCCCAAAGGCTCCGTTTTGTCACCGACACTATTTCTTATATTTCATGGATGATCTTTTGTCTGATGCTTCTAATACCCTTCTTTGTTTCCAAACTCAAAACCTTTGGTTGTGGAACTGAAACGGCAGCGTATGCTAAACTCTTTAGATTCTGATATCGACAGCATTATAGAATGGAGAAATAAAAACTGAGCGGAATTTAATGCTTCGAAAACACGATGCTGTCTTCTGTCGGTTAAGCGAAATATACCACCTTTGCCATTATCCATTAATGGCACTGGGCACTCTTATTAAAGAACCCGAAAAAATTTATATTGTCGGTATACCTATGTATATGTTAATAGCCATCTATATGGCATGATCATATATTGGACGTAGTCAAAAACGCAGCGATACTGCTTTTCTCAAAAACTCAAATGTTCTCAAATGTTGATAATTTTTGTATGCTTAGCCTTCCCAAAAGTTTGGATAGCATTGTATTCAAATTAAAAAAAATATGTTTGATCTAAAAACATCAAGTGTTTTTTTTTTTAAATCAATATTTCGAAAACCTCTCGATTTATTAAAACCTGAAAATTATGAAAATAGAAAGCTTCTTAATATAATCTTCAAGATGTGAGAAAAACATCTATTTATTTTATAATAACGGTACCAACCATACAAATGTAAAAAAAATGGTTTTCGAAAATGGTACCCAAAATTTTGATAATTATTTTTTGCAATTCATTTTCACGATCTATAATTAAAAAAAAAAATTAAGATATTACTGACTGTATCTACGATAAAACCCTTTATGCTTTAATTTCGAATTTCTCATTATCGGATTAACTGATCTTAATTACATTTTTGAATTAAAAAAAAAAAAAACAATTTGTTTTAGAAAATTCGATATCTCAAAAAAGGTTCAATATATTTTTTTTTTAATTTAATTTTTATTCGTACTACAGTAATAAAAATTTAAAGCTAACATTCCAATTTTTTTTCCTTAAAATGTTTTAAAATTTTTGTATATGTATAAAAGCTTAGTTTAAAAAAAAAGGCGCTAAAACGATATATAATTTTTGTTCTAGCATAAAATATTATTTGCTTGAGAAATCAAATGGTATCCCGTTTTTAGCTCCAACTACTAAACGAGTTTTTTAAGTCATTTAAAAAATGATTATGAACATTTTTCTCTTAAGACATTAATTTTTAAAATTTGTAGTATAAAAGCACATTCAAGCGATCATTTTATGGTGGGTACCATTTTTTTTAGATAAAAGAACAATATTTTTGAAAATTTTCTAGAAAATGTTTAAAATAAAAAAATCGATCAAGTGCTTTTCAAAATATTGATTTTTCCGTTATGTTTGGTCTTACAAAAAAAGTATAGTACAATCACCTAAAACTAACATGATAGCACATCTCTTTATCGTAATCGTGTATATCTCTGGAATTGATAAAAGATCTTTTCCTATGTGCATATTACATGATTTTTTTCCAAAAATACGTTTCATTTCTGGATCAGTTTTTCCGGAATCCCAACTATGGTCTTCATATAGACCTCATTGGTCTTTTCCAGGCATACCTCAGTGTGAAGATTTGCTCCATGCATGGTTGATTTGCCATGGCTGGTTGATTTATCACAATTAAATCTACATTGGTACTTGTCAATTTATTATAGTGTTGCTTTTTTTTGAAGATGGGACACATGAAGCATATAGTCAAGTAATCGGGAATACTGCCTTCTGTTGGTAATCTATCATATCCTGTCTCATAGGCACGATCTTCTCCATTTGCCATAATTTCAGACACCCAAGCTACACACAACGGACTTAACTTGTTTAGTTCTATTCTGGTGTGGAGGGTATTAGCACGTTAAAAAAAAACTGTGCATGCCTAGTGAACTTTGGCTCCTACAGATTATTATTTAACAATCATTAGATGATATCAAACCAAATTTAAGAAACAGATAGACAGAGATATCTCTGGGAAGTCTTCAGAGACTTCAGTACTTCAAATAATCAGGTTTTTTTTAAGGAAACTAGATTGAAGAAGTGCAATTTCATCCAGCTTCTAATGGGGCATAGAAGGTCTTGCTGTCTCAGTGCAATAGATCCCAATGTTGCTCATATGCATACATAATTTATTAATCGCTGTTAATATTTTCTTGTTAGAGGGCGCACATAAAGTACTAACTTTGCCTGAAGTTCTTTTTGATAAAATTCATAATTTTGGAGTTTACAAGAAAAAATTATATTTTCTTAATTTTTTGAAGGTCTGTCTTATAAACATTCTTTTGTAGGACGAAAATAGTCCGATTTTTTTTTTATAAAAGATTCTATGGTCTTAAAGAGAAAAGCCTACATGATTTCGTAACGGACTTTTTATACAACATTTCTGATGTTAGAACAAACATAACTGAAAAATCATCAAAACATTTGTGACTACTGGTTTGAAGATTCCGATGCTATAATATATTGTAAAGTATTGCACCACTTTTTCGAATGATGAAATGATGATGAAAAAATGTCAATGTGTCGACAAGTGTCAAATTTGATTAAATACACTTCTCCATTCACTTCTCCAACCATTTAAAGGTCTTTCCATCAAGGCTTTGCGTCCAACTTATCTCATCTCAATTACAACAAGACCATTCTTTAGGGAAAACCACTTCAAGTCGAAAAATTCAAAAGCAAAATAAAAAAAAAAAGAAGAAAAGCAAAACACATAAGCTCATGTGACAACTTACTAAACAACTAAGGCGGCTGCCGCGATAGCAATCCATACTTACAACCAAATAAGGTTGTTTTCATAAAATATGCTTCTATGCAGCAGCAGGGCCGCAGAGCTGTGCCGCTCGCAAAGCAAAAAGTCTTGAGGCAAAAACAAAATCGATCGCATTAAAGCGCTCATTTCCATCTACGTAAAGCTATGTCCAACACTTATTGATTAACATATAGGGGAGGATAGTGCACATCGACGCGGACCTAACCGAACCTAACTGACTGCATCTCTGGCCAAGTCCAATAGAATATTGCATAACTCCCT
Source organism: Chrysotoxum bicinctum (assembly GCA_911387755.1). Lineage (NCBI taxonomy): Eukaryota > Metazoa > Arthropoda > Insecta > Diptera > Syrphidae > Chrysotoxum > Chrysotoxum bicinctum. The sequence continues at coordinate 41,664,576 of OU426990.1, forward strand.
CCATATAGCCACATTTACCCCAAGTACGGGAATCCTCGGTCTCGGGCTCAGGCTCGGGCTCTGGCTAAAGTGATAGTATCACTTCATTATTCCGTTCACACTTCGTCGCCAACTAATTAACTGCAGATGATCACAATCTAAAAGAGCGTACGCTTGCTATAGAAACAGAAACACAACCATACACTCCCGGTCTGGTGTGTCTATAGTCTGGTCTTGGTTCTGTTCACAAGGCGCTCCAAGCTCCAAGCTCCAGCCACCAATATCCATTATACCATTCGTGGATCAGTATGACCACTTTATGGGCAACAAAGTTACTTTCATGGTGCTAATTTTTCTGCCTTATACGACCCATGGTATTTACGTTTTGACGCGGCTCTCTTAAGGCCGTCTCATTGGCAAAGATTCGAAAAGCATCATTAATATTGGTAATTGGTCGGACTAAGCTCCAATAGACTCGATCTCAGAGAGTCCATCTAAGGCATAATAATATTGAGTGAAGTGAGTGAAATAGAGGGTGCGTCTGCGTATACACAAAGATGATCTAATATACTTTCGAAGGCAATAAATAACAATGATTTATACCTCTCTGCACGCATGTTGCACTGGAATCATAATGGAGACGGGATTGACAGCAGGTAACTGTCTTGACATAGATATAGGATCATAGTCCAGGAAGGAAGCGTTTCGAGTAGATAAGAAACACAAAAGCTATCGTTCCCTTTCGGTGGGGCCATCTTGGATTGAAGTATAGCTTTACAATTTTGTTCATATATCTACACAATCAAAAAAATTAACCTGTTTCGATTTTAATTTCGTTGAATAATTTTTATTAAAAATCCTTTCGTTTTCTGTTTGGTGGATGATTTGTTTAAAAACATGCTAACCCAGTCTTACGTTGCTTCGCTTGATTTGAAACAAATTTGGGAAATTGAGAATTTTCCTTTGGAATTCAGTGTGAAGGCCTACCAACTTCAATAAACGTGTATGCAAGTATCCAAAATAAGCTGTCAATTGATACTTTGCTAAGTCTTACTAATTACAAATCGAACTCTACCACGTCTTGTAGATTTAACTTTTGCTATTATAGCGGCGTGTACGAGTTACGATTCTTTCTTACTCTGACATAAGTATAGCTGAGGTCAGTAAAGATATTAAGTTTAGTATTTGGGATGGTAGCGGATGTACTCTTGATGGGCCAACAAAAAATTGCTTCTTAGTTTGTTGTTGGCATAGGATTATGCAGCTTGCTGCTTTAAGGTAAAGCAAGGATACTATCCGTCGACGAGTTAACTTTTCTTCCATCTACAAATAAGTTAAGTTAAAAAAAAAGACATGAGGAACGTTTGAAAAATGATTACACTAAAATTTCAACAAGACCCGAACCTAAAATTAGCGTGAACGTAAGAAAAATTTGCACACCGAAAGGTGCTATTCAAAACCTTCGGTCTACTATATCGCAGGCCAGAGTATGATGTTAAAGTTATGTATTATTTGAAAAGCAAACCAAACGAAATCAGATAACAGGCGCGAAATTCAGAACGGGATTCATCCATTTCGCTACAAGCAGACCTTTATAATTTCTTTACCTGGTGTCCAAATAACTTTCTTGAGCTTAATGTAAGCAAATGTCAAGCCATTACTTACTCTCGTAAGCGGACGCCCTTGCCACAACGTCAATAACTGATAAATAAATCAACCAATGTCCATCGTCACCTCCATTCGTGATCTAGGTGGTATTTGCGACTGTCATCTCAACTTTCGTGAACATATTAGCAGTATTATCAACAGAGCTAATTCCACACTTGGGATCGTTAAACGCTGGTCCAAAGAATTTTCAAATCCCTATGTCACCAAATCCTTTTATATCGCCTTTGTAAGACCCCTTCTAGAATTAAGCTAAAAAGTTCGAAGAAAATAGCTTCACTTGTTTATGCTGAAGATCAAAATGAGACATCCAGAACAAATTAATGGAATTGCGAGATTCTCTTTTTTGGTTTTTCCTTTCATCATCATAGTTTCAAGTTAAAAACACAGACTTCTTTTTTTCACATGTGATGTTTGTAAAAAGCTTTTAGCATTACATGTAAGTGTTGCCGTTTTTTTTTATAATTACTTTTTGATTTTTATTCATATTTTTTAAAAAGTTACCCTTTCATCCTGGATATTTTTAGGGTAAGTAATTCATGCCCAGGGTAAATGAAATAGTTTCCCGGATCGTTGGTTAATTTTGTTGAACTCAAAATATCTCATATGATATGATTTTCTTTAAGTGCAATGTGCAAAGGTACAAAATTTCCTATAAATCATCTGTTTTATAAATTTATTGCGCACTCCTTTATACTTTCTCGCTCACTTAATATTGTCGAAATAGCTGGTGGAAACACCTCTTTTTTATAGAATTTCATTCAGACTATAGTAAATGATTAAAAGTGTACTAATAACCTTATAAAAATTATTTAAAAAAATCACAATTACGACTTTTAAAATTGTTTCGCTAGTTAATGGTAGAAACAGTCACGGTCTTATCGTTTTTCTAAATGTGGAAATAAAATTGTTAAAAACCTCAAAGCCTTACATGTGTACCTCATCTTTAAGCATATAATTAAAATCTTTTTATCAAACACGCCAATAATCCAGACAATAGCTCAATTGATCTTTTGAATCGAGCAGCAATCATTAATCTCCAAAACTTCCGACACACAGTGAGATTAAATTTCGAAGGCTGATCTACTTCATTAACCGCCCAAGCCCTCTCCCGATCTATATTCTCTGGCATCATCAACAAAAAAAATAAATCTGCTAATATGCAAAATCATGATGGCTAACCTGATGCCAATCCAACATGACTTCCCATCCGCCTCATCAACAAAATTACACAGATCAGTCTGGCAGCAGCCGGGACGGCCAGGCCAGGGAGTTCGCTCCTCGCTCAAGCCCTGGCCCGCCATCACAGGAACATTAGCAAGTGCACAGTAGTTGGTAATTATGACAAGAACCACCTCGGGTTGCTCTATTTACCGTGGAACTTCATAAAAATTTAATTGCTAGTCATAGTTGCTAATGAAAAGCTATGATTATTATCACAGTATGCGCGGCTGTCTCGCGGAGTTCGGGGTGCCACTATTTTGCCCTGGGGTTTCCAAGTCTAAAGCTTAACTTTTTTGAGTAACTACCTTTTGCCAACTTGAGCTGCCGTTTCGATGTGATGCTGGACGTTGATGCTGCCTTTTGATAGCTTCGAAGCATCGGTGCCGCTCGACGCGATGACGGACGTGGTGCGATGATTGTCTAAGTCTAATAAGACTGATGATAATCTCGGGCGCGCAAGTTAAGGCAGTTACGAGCTCCAGAGCAATACCGCAGCAATGCTATAATTGTAATATTTTTCTGTGCATCTTTGTAATTTTTATTGATGTTTCGGACAGGTAGCAGAATCATGAGCAGAACCAACGCCAAATGCCGCATACCACATGCTGGTGTGGTGTGGTAGACTGAAGGCCTTCGGGTGCTTCACAGGTTTGCTGTTTGCTGCTTGGTAATCACAATTTTGCCACATGGATATTACTCTATCTTAATAGAAGCTGTAGTCGTATCTAAAAGTGCGCGATTCGAAAGATAGCGAAACATATTTATAACAAGATGTAAATATATACGGAGGTGAGAAAGCCTTCGGAATGTGGCATGCGGATGGGCTGTGGTTCGGCTTGTTTTTTTTTAATTTTATTTCTTGTGTTGATATTGAGCGAAAGATGACTTGGATGATTTCATTTTAATTACACACTGCGCACGGGTACTTGACTGAAGCAACAAAAAATACAAAAACAAGCCACCAGAAGAGCGGAGCCGCGTAAAATAGTGTTTCGCATAAAAATTGCTTTCGAGATTAGTATAAATGTTGTGGAGTGATGATGTGCCCGGCTTGGTGATTGCAGTGTCATTAGCTAGAACAACTTTTCGAGCGAAACATTTTTAGGTATTTGAAAAATAAAAAATAAAAAAAATATTTAAATATCTTATAACGACTTTTATGAAAATAATAAGGAAATATGAAAAGCCGTAGTTGGTTCATGTGTTATTTTCTCAGATTTGTTTAGATCTGGATAAGAGATTTCATCGATATCGGATCGTTGATATTTATGGAACTGCATTCCTGGGGATATTTGCAGCTGAAATGGGTGGGAATGTTCTTCCTTTTAATGGAGGATTTTATTGAATTGATGAACAATTTGATAATTTAATGAGAATCAGCTAAAATCAAAAGAATCTAATAGTGAGGAATTCACATCAAAAAAATCACAAATAAATGAAAGCTAATGAGGATTCCTAATGAGGTTATTGTGATAAATCCAGAGAAATTCCGCTAGATATTATAATTTGTCTTAATGACGTCGGAAGACAATCATATCTGACATTTGTGAACTAGACAGCTGCAGACCGTAGAATACTCCGCAAGAGTGCAGTAATAATTGTGTAATTTTTTTCGACCAATAATCGGTCGGTGGTGTTAGCGTAGCGTGAATTTCGACGTCGATTTACTTATCATGCTGATGCACCAACTGGCAAACATTTCAGCGCTTAGCTACTCGAGTCAATCATACTGGAACCACAGGAAACCATGCAAGGCGTGGCCGCCACCAGACTGGTTTTTCGGCCCAGAATATCGTGGATGTGGCTGCCGATGTCGCTGAGAACGAAGAAACATCAACTAAACGACGGGCCACACAATTGGACATCACCAGACGGAACGCAACAGGGACATGATAAACGAATTATCACTGCTGAAATTGGTTAAGGGGGCATGCTAAACGCATGCGGTTTCATTAAGACAGTACAACCACACTCACAGCATGAGCCACAATGGATTTGGTATGGCCAGCAAGATCTCCCGTTGTAACCATCTCAGATTTCTTTTTGTTGGGCTTCTTAAAGTCGAGGGTTTATGCCAACAAGCCTCAAATAATTGCAACCCTTAAGGAGAAAATTTGACAGGAATGCGAACAGTTATCAGTTATCATGTAAAATGCGATAAAATGTGCACAAATGTGTTTCAGCACTGGCGGCAACTACTCGACGGATATCATCTTTTCATTTAACAGAAAAAATTATAAAGGTCCAAATAAAGATTTCCATCACTCAAAATAATATTTTCACTTGCGACTTATAGGTACTATAAGAAAAGTTATGCATTCGAAAAAAAAATTGAACTCGAGATTTTTTTTTTTTATAATCTACTCACGCTCAAGGGATTATGATTACCCTTCAAATGTTTCAACACAGCGAGGGCGTGAAGTTACGGAAGAGAAAGAAGGATAGGAAAGATGTGTGGCACGATGTTCTGAGACTGAAGTTGTTGTCTCAGATTTTTATCTTCAGGGATGGCGGCTGAACTAAAGTGGAGAAATGCCGTGTTTTATTTCTATGTCCCTTATAATTCGCATTATTTTATTCGTATTCATCTAGTTTTACTCAATCACATGTTGTTAGTGTTATACCAAAAAACATGTAATGAGTAAACCAGCAACCCATTGATGACAGTTTTAAGAAGGTTTTTAATGGAATTAAAGACTGTAACATCAACAACAATTAACAACATTATCTATCAACATTTTATATTTATATTTTTTTAATTAATTTTTTTACTCATTTTCAATTAAATATGAATTTACTTTTAAGACATACTGTAAAATACTGTAAAATACTTGCAAACAATATTGTATTTTCCTTTTCATTCATTCTAAACAAGTATTCTATACAAATAATTAAATTCTAAACAAATAATTCAATTCTATACAATATAATTAACTTCCCAAGCAGAGAGTATAAAAGGCCGCGCAAAACAAATGTGAATCACTTTTGACGACAATGAAGACCAGACCAAGGACAGCACTGACTATAGTGACTCTCCTTTACCTGGTCAGAAGAGACCCAGGAAAAAAGAGAAGACGCGCCAAGACGCCAACGTCACAAAACGCCCTCAACTAGAAGTCGAGTCACCGTCAACATCAAGAGTGACTCCACCAGCTCCAAAGGCGACACCAGCCAAGCAACAACCAACCCAGCCATCGAAGCAGCCAGCAGCAACAACAACAACCGTCAACCAGCCACCGAAACGGCCGGCAGCAGCAACAACAACCGTCACCCAGCCACCAAAACAGACAGCAACAACAGCAACTACCGTCACCCAGCCGCCACAACCACCAAAAGCCAAGGACAACACCGCCAAGCCAACAGGAATGCCGCCAATTTTTTGCTTTTCCGGTAACATCGCCGAGATTAGCAGGTTTTGCAAAGCAAATCGCCTGGCTGTTACTTTCAAGAACAAAAACACGAAAATGACAGTAATCAGCGCCGGAGACAAGGAGGCATTTGGTCAAATTAAGAAATTCTTGCTGGAACGAAAAATCCAGTATAACACATTCACGCCACGAGAGGAAAGGAAGAACCTCCTACTACTTAAGGGAATTCACCACACATACGCGGCCATCGAAGTGGAGGACGAATTGAGAATTGAGGGGCTTCCAGTCATCAAGGTCTCCCAGTTACGGACAAAGAAGGTGCAGGGTAAAACCTACAACAGCTTTGTTGTCGAGCTGACCAAGGACTGCAATATTACTGAGGTCTATACCAAGACTTTGGTAATGAATCAAAGGGTGCACTGGGAGCGCCTTAAGTCAAATGACATCGTGCAGTGCCGGAACTGCCAACGCTTTGGACATGTCGCCAGTAACTGCGGTCGCCAGTATGTGTGCGTTAAATGTAAAGAAGACCACGAGCCAGGCCAGTGCAAACGGAAAGAGAGCACGGGACAGGATGTTTGGTGCGCCAACTGCCAGAAGGAAGGACATCCAGCCAACTACAAGGGTTGCCCAACTCTAAAAGCAAAGAAAACTGAGCGGAACCAGATCCTAGCCGAAAGGAAAGTACAACAAGAATCTGTGACAAAATCAGTATGCGCAGTTACCCGACCTGCAGTCAGCTTCGCGGAAATGGTGAGAGGAGGCCCAACACCAAAACCAGCTCCCCAAAAGACACAACAAATTAGAACGCCAGCCAAGATGACTACACCTCGGCCAGCTGTACCAAGGACCATGGCTACAAAAACTGGACCAGCCAAAACACCAGCACCGGTAAACCTCAATAATGAAGTGCAGAGGATCTTTGGTTCCGACCTGCTCACAGTCATGGGTAAAGCTAGAAGCGCGGTTCCACAAAACTACGCTCAGCTTAGCGATGGAGAGAAGTCCGTGGCACTGGCCACCTTCCTCTTCCAAATATGCAATTGAAGACCCTGCGCATAGTGACGTATAACGTGAATTCGTTGTACAGCCTAGTAAAGAGGACGTCATTTAACTTATTTATGAAGAAAAATACCCCCGATATTGCCCTCATCAGCGAAACTAACGTGTCAAGGAGGAACAACATCAACATCACCGGGTACAAAACCTACCGGCAGGACAAAACGGAAAACCGAAGAGGGACGGCCATCTTTGTAAGGAACAAGATTTCACCCAACACCAGTGAAACCATTATTACAGGGCTAAAAACCAGTGAAGCCACCGCCATCCAGATACGACTAGGAAGAGGAGAAACCTTGACAGTGATCAGTGTTTACTTCAAGTGTAAATCCGCCGCTGGAAATATTAAAAACGACCTGCATATTCTTAACCGGACTCTAAAGCAGACTACCTACGGACTCATTGGCGGCGACTTTAATGCGAGGCATCATCAATGGCTGGACACCTCTATTGACCCTGAAGGAAAGGCGATCATGGACTGGATAAATGTTAACAGCGAAGAACACTCCTTGGTTGTTGTGTCACAACCAAAACCTACCTTTCCTAGGACTCCATCGACTTTAGATTTTTTCCTACTAACATCTAATTTTATTTATTTAATTCCAGGAATCAGCAACTACACCTGTTCAACCTTACCCAGTGACTCAGACCATGAAGCAGTAAAGCTCTCAATCAACCTCAGCCAACCTGTTCTATTAACAACAGTCCCACCTGAGAACTACGTCAACTACAGGAGGCTTGATATCGAGAAACTCCAGAGGGACATAGAAGACAACGTCTCAATGCCACCATTCAACAGGAACTTAAGAAATGAGGAAATTGACAGTGCCATCGACAACCTGGAGTCAGCCGTGATCAACGCCCTTGAAGCCCAAAAAGTGCCCAAGACGTCCAAAGATAGGTACGAACACCTCCCGGAGTATGTGCGGAATCTCTATTCCCACAGACAAAGGTTAAGGAAACGGCTTCAAAGAATACACCAAAGAGAGCTCAACACAACCAACAACGACTACCAGGCAGTGAAAAGCGAACTCCAATGTGTAAACACTATGTTCCGGAACTCGATCCAGCACCACAACAACATACGATTCCAGAAGAGACTACAGGCCATAAAACCAGGACCAAACACATTCAGCGAAATAAACAACTGTCTAGGGAAAACCCAACCAATGCCTGAAGTCATCATCAACAACAGCATTGAGGTGACAACAACAGCAGACAAAGTGGAAGTTTTCGCGAATCACTTCGAGGAAAACTTCACACCCAGCCCATCAATGGACCCTGTGTTCCTGGATGAAATCAGGACATCTGTACAGCTGACTTTGCAACCAAATTCAGAAGGAGTGGAGTTTGACGACCATTATCCAGCTAGTTGCCCAACGGACAACCCCCAACTATGCCAACCAGAGGAAATTGCGGAAATCATCGTCAACTCCAAACCAAAAAAGTCGACAGGTCCGGATGGAGTCTCCAACTACATCATCAAAAGGCTTCCACATGCAGTGCTGATATTACTCACAATCATCATAAATAACTGCGTCAACAACTGCTACTTCCCTAATAAGTGGAAAACAGCAAAAATCGTGGCAATCCCGAAGAAAGGCGCTAGAAACCTGGTTTCCAACTACAGGCCTATATCTCTCCTCAACAATGTCAGCAAAATATTGGAAGAAGTCATCCTAAGGAGGCTCAAGAAGTACTGCAACGAACACAACATCATCCCAGACATGCAGTTTGGCTTTCGGGAAGGGCATTCAACACTGCATCCATTAATAAAGTTCCAGTCTGACGTCTCTTCAGCACTCAACAGCCATCGTGCCACCGTAGGATGCTTTCTGGATGTCGAGAAAGCATTCGACAGCGTATGGATAGAAGCCCTTATCCATAAGCTTCGAGTACTTGGATTACCTTCGCCACTAATAAAGATTTTATTTTCTTTTCTCTCTTTTAGGAAATTCTTCGTCCAGCTAGACAGCTGCAAGTCTTCTATCAAGTCCATCAAAGCCGGAGTCGCCCAAGGATCAAAGCTGGGTCCATTCCTATACAACCTGATGACGTCTGATCAACCCGTGCCTACTGACTGCGAGAACCTGCTATTCGCTGACGACTCGCTAACCTACTCCTCGTCGATAGCGCCAAAGATTGCAGCTCGGAGAGTGGAAGCTCACGTCTCCAAACTCTACGAGTACTACAAAAAGTGGGGTATCCGAATAAACACTGCCAAATCGGAGCTTGTGTGTTTCAGGAGACCCACCACCAATGGCAACCGATGTCGTTCAGCAGCTACTTGCAGAAACCTGACCGTGAAGCTCCCCGATGGTTCAACGATAGCAGCCAAAAGAAATGCTAAATACCTCGGAGTTAACTTCAACGAGCTGTTCAATTTCAACCCGCACTCTAGGCAGGTTCTAAGGAAGGCCAACTTCGCGTTTCACCGTCTGCACCCGTTGCTAGCCAGAAGAACCGGACTAAGCCAGCCAGTGAAGCTATTGATATACAAACAGCTCATCAGACCCGTCATCAGCTACAATTTTCCTGCATGGTACACCATTTCGAAGACAGCAATGCTGAAGCTCCAAATCTTCGAAAGGAAAATACTAAGGATAAGCACCGGACTTATCTTCGATCGACAGCGAAGGAAGCACTTCAGCAATGAAAGACTCTATGAAGAAGCAAAAATCAAGCCACTGGACCAGTTTCTTGTGCAATTATCGAAGAAGCTTATAGCTAGCACCACCAACCACCCAAACCCGCTGATGAGAAGGATGACCACCCAGGAACGACATCCAGAGCCTAGATACCTCACTGCTCTGGATATGATAGAAAGGATCCCAGCCGACAACGAACCAGCAGTTCGTTTCTACGCTGACGCCGAGTCAGCATATCACCGTGGCTGAAAACATCAAAAAACAACCCCCAACAACCCACCAACTGGACAACCGGGACTGAACAACCCGAGTCAAAAACCAAGACAATTTTTCATAATGCTAATTTTGAACCATGTACATTACAAATATCATAATTTTTAGAGTTTAAGTCATTTTATAAGTTAGGCCCCCTATGTGCCAACAAATTTCTACCCTATATATATTATCCTCAAGTTTCACAATTGTATATATTAAGTTCAATAAAAAACCTTGAAACCTTGAAACCTTGAATGTGAATCACTTCTGTTTGTGCTCTCTTGATGAAACAATTCGGTGGTACACTACCGCCTTTTGATTTTGTCAAGCTTGTACAAAAAGAGGACTGAGTATCTAACGCTAAATTAAATTAAATCCCATTGACGGAGTTAACTCTCTCATTGGTTTGATAAAAATTCTTTAGTTTTTTTAAAATCATTGTGCTATCGCCCATTCAGCGGGGTACTGCGTCGTTTCGCATATCCTGCGGTGGAGGATAAAACAATATTCTATTTTCACTCGTACTGCTATTATACTTATACATACATAGACATTAAATACGAATACGACCAAATAAAGATTTTCAACTAAAGCACATATATAAAAAACACTGTTTTGTTTTTGAACGGAAAAAGAAGAATTTGGAAGAAAACCCTTGCCCAGAGCAAAACAAATAATATAAATTTGTTATAAGACGACATAGACGACGGCAGGGATCGAACCTGTGATCATGACGTTGACAGGTGAGCACACAACCATCGCGCTACGGCCACCCCCACAACGTTGACATTATGATGATAGGGAAGACAAAAAAACTTGGTCTCGAAATTCTATCCGTCTGTCTGTCTGTTCGCCTCCATCCTAAATGGCTCGGCCGATTTTTGTTAATTTTTGTAGATATCATTTTTAAATTTTTCCGCCCACACGCTTTTTTCTTTTTTTTTTTAAGACCAAAAATAACGGTACCTGCCTACGATTTTTTTTTCTAAATTTTATATATACGTTTTTTTTCTACAGATGAAAAAAAAATCCAAAAATTTCATTTAGTTGGTACCCCCCTTAAACTATTTTTTTTAATTTTTAATTTTCTCAAAAACAATACAACCGACTAAAATCATTTTTTTATGCTAAATTTTCAAAGATTTTTTGTTTTTTCCAAAAAAGTTAATTTTTTTTTTCAAAATTCAATATTTCGAAACCTCGTTATAATCGATTTCCTTAAACGTGATAAATAAAAGTTTCTTAATATAATCTAAGAGATGTAAGAAAAAACAATTATTTTATATTATAAAAATTACGGTATATCTACATGTTAAAAAATGGTTTTCGAAAATCGTATTTTTCTTGAAAACGGCTCCGAAAATTTTGATAAAATTTTTTTCTTTCCATAATATATTCTTACGATTTATAATTCAATTAAAAAATATTTTTGAAATTAAGATATTACCGACTGTACCTACCATAGAATTTTCGAATTTTCAATTTCTAATGAATTTTTTTAAGAAAGCTAAAAAAATATTACATTTTAAGACCTTGAAAAAAAAATATTTCTTGAAGTTTTGAAATAAAAAAAACTATTTTTGCTTGGAAAATTTGACATGTCAAAAGCGGCTCAGTATTTTTTTTGCTTGAATTGTACCTAAATTTTGTATTAAAAATATTTTTAAAATTTAGTATATGTTTATAAACTTATTTTTTTAAGAAACCACTACAACGACTTATAATTTTTATTCTTGTATAAACTAATATTCGCTTCAAACACATATGGTATCCTATCTTTAGCTCCAACTACTAAAGGAGTTGTTTTAGTCATTTAAAAATCTTATGCTTATGAACATTTTTTCTCCAATAACGAAAATTCTTAGTTTCTTACCAAAGCAAGTTCACATAATTGGATGATTAATTTTGCACCTTGTGATTCCTTTCCCAGTGACCTTGTCTGTGATTTCCAAAGCTCCTCAAAAAGTTTGATGGTCTCCTCCCACCCCTAGGTCTTCTTCAAAAAGCTGTTGGTACAGTAAGAATTTTAAGTAATAAAGTCTTGGAATACCGATTTTTAATACCTTATATAGATTGATTAATACCAAACGCACTCATTTTTGATAAAAAAGCCTGGTGATAAGCTCTATCAAATGCCATATAAATGTCAAGCGCAATTAACTTATTTTCTCCAAAACAATGTGAAGATCTTTTCTACTCTTCGGTGAGATATGATATCACATCACCAGTGGAACGATCACTGCGAAAGCCGTGTTGCCCGAATCGATCTTTGAGCTATTTTTTGAGTTGATGATTGATCAGTCCACCATGACCTTGGATAAAGCAACGTAAGTGATATTGTTGCTTAGGAGAAGGGGGAGGAAGGGTTGCCCTTACGAACAGGCTGGACAAATGCAAGTGTCGATTTTCCATCAGGGAAAATTCCGGAATAGTAGGAGCGATGGAAATTTTTACGCATTGGTTTTCGCAGAAAAATGGGGCTAGGTATAGCATCAGAACTCTTTATAGTTGGTATTAATGACTGTCCCTACTATCAACAGTTCTGTAAGGTTCTTCTCTTATATAAGCTGTTCGGCCTTCACAGAAAATTGTTAGTCACCTTTAATTCTGTCGAAAAAAAAGTTGCTTAGTTATGTCTACCCTCCAAAAACCGCTTCTTGAAGTAACTAAAAGTATTTTCAAAAAAAAAAATGAATACACTCTTCTTCCAACAGTACAAATTCTTCCCCGTCCCCACATCGGTACATCTATATGCTGATGATCCCTTCTCATCACAATGGATGGATGACGAGATTACAATTTACATATTTCCCAGTTGCCCAGAAAATTGTTTCCTCTAAACAAAAAAATGTCTTACCATAATAATAAGAAACCATTAAAATTACTTCACTCCACGAGTAAGCAGTTTTCCAGAATTCTAGAACCTATTCGAGGATTTTATGTGAAGGGAGACCATTCTGCAGCTCCACCGCCATCAGAGACCAAAGTTAAACGCATTGCCATTACCATCGCGGAAACAAAAATGCCGCTGCTCACAACGCCGCCGCCATGAAACTGCCTTAATTTGGCTGAAAATAGACGGACGGATGACGGAATGTTTATGGGATGCACCGCACAGATGCAGTATTTTAAATTAAAGCAAACTAGAGTACCTCCATACAAACATACGTATAGGTACGTAACCTTCCCATATAAAAGCGGGTTGGAACTTGCAAATGATTCATGGAATTTCTAACCTTATTCGTCATCGCCACTAAGATTTCCATCTCCTTTAACATAAAGTGAGGTGAATTTCTTCTAGCAATTAAAAATTATTAAAAATAAAGTTGTTAGGTTGTAAAACTTTTTTATATTAAGTGCGTTTTTTTGCAAGTCCATATAGAATTGTAAAAAAAACGACATCGGGATTTAGGAGCTTTTTTTCGAAATAGCTGGAAGCACTGTGTACGCTATGACATTTGTCAGCTTTTTGACGACTAGCATCAACCAATCCAAAAACTTCACTTTTGACGTCTCTGAGCAAATTATCGATAACATATAGATAATACTATTTTGGCATCACCATTTTTATCGGGTCTTAGATTAACTCTCGATAATTATCTGGTCTTAGCTAACTCTGTATAGATTTAAGTAGTTGTTGCATTTGCATGTAAAGTGCTTAGTCCCGATGTCGTTTTTTTTACAATTCTATATGGACTTGCAAAAAAACACACCTACTAATTCAATTTTGTATACTCAGTATATTGTTGAAATTAATCACAAGGTTCTAAAATTTAAATTCATAACGAATTTATACCATTCAACGGATAAATAAAAAAAACATGAATATGAGGGATTTTCCTACAAATATTTTTATCTAAATATCACAGTTTAAGAAAAAATATTATTTTTGTATCTTTATGTCATATGAGAAGTATTTTTACTTGCGATGTAGGTACTATAGGGCAAGTTCTGCATTTGGAAAAAAAATCGAACTCGAGATTTTGATCAAAGTTGACATTACGATGATAGCGAAGACGAAAAAAGTGGGTCTGACAATTCCGTCTGTCTGTCTGTATGTCTGTATGTCTGTACCTCGAACTACAGCCTAAACTACCCGACGTATTTTCTTCAAACTCGGTAGTTAAGGGTCTTCGGTGATTCCCTAGAGGAAAAATTGAAATTTTTTTTTTAGCTCCAAAACTAAGGGTACCCCCCATACACCCGGAATGGAAAATCTTATTTATCTCGAAAACGGCTCTAACGATTTTGATAAAAAAAATTAAGTGTGATATTATGGACATGGACTATATTTTGGTGAAAAAAAAAATTGGGGGGAAATGTTATTAGGGGTACCTGTCATAGAACGGTTTTTTTGATTTTCGAATTTCTCACCAACGGCTGCAACGATTTTAACCAAAATTTTTATGCAGGAGCTGCTTTACATTTGAAAAAATATAAACTAAAAATTTTTTCGAAAAAATAGTTTTTGGATTTTTAAAAAAATAATACAATTTTTTTTTGAAAATTCAATATCTTGAAAACCGATACACGATTAAATTTTTTAATTACGTTTTAAAATGTATTTAATTAAATAATAACAATTTGCATATCAATTTTTTTTATAAAAATTTTAAGGAAAATTTAGTACACAAAAAACATGTTTCAGTGTGTCTGTATGTCTGTACCTCGAACTACAGCCTAAACCCTTGGACCTATTTCTTTCAATCTCGGTAGTTAAGGGTCTTCGGTGATTAGAGGAAAAATTGAAATTTTTTTTTTAGCTTCAAAACTAAGGGTACCCCCCATACACCCGGAATGGAAAATCTTATTTATCTCGAAAACGGCTCTAACGATTTTGATAAAAAAAATTAAGTGTGATATTATGGACATGGACTACATTTTGGTCAAAACAAATTTTGGGGCAAAATGTTATTAGGAGTACCTGCCATAGACCCGTTTTTTTGATTTTCGACTTTCTCATTAACGGCTCTAAGGATTTTAACCCAAAATTTTTGCAGGAGTCCCCTTAAGTTTAAAATAATATTGTATATAAAAATATTCGAAAAAATATTTATTGGGTTTAAAAAAAAAAAAAAAAAAAATTAAATCAATATCTTCAAAACCTATGAACGATTATTTTTTGAAATTATTTCCTAAAACCAATATTATTAAATACTTAAAATTCGCATCCCACATTTTTTTCTTGAAAAATTTTAGAGAAATTTCTTATATAAAAAATTTATTTAATAGTAAAACGATTTTTTAAGGTTTATTTGCATAAATTCGTACTTTTTCGGAAACCAGACGGCAATTTTATGCATTTGAACATTATTATCTCATTAAATCCATGTTTTATATTTATAAAATGTATCTTAAATTCCAAAGTACTTTTACATAAGAGCAAGTTCGTGCGATCCAGTCGTGCATTTTATTTTATACCAGTTAGCCAAACGTTACGAATACCCATAGTCAGATAAAAAAAACTGTTAGGATATTACCTTGATAACAGAACGAAAATTGTTTGAGCCTACAAAATTCAAACAAATGTAATCCCTATTTGAATAACTGGATGGTATAAAAACAAAATTGACTCACTACACCATAACTATGCGCCTTGAACAAATACATCTTCCCTATAAATTTGTTATTTACACTATGTCAAAAGGAGTTTCCTTTAAATACTTTTATTGGTATAAACTGGTTGAATGACCAGTAAAATGCATAATTTTTATTTAGGATCTTAAAATTTCAAGGGGTATCCTATATACAGATAAAATCGAGATCTTTAATAATATTTGCTTCATTAGACTGGTATAAATAGGTCTATTACACAAATGGTATAAGAATCAAAAGCACATAGAATTAACCAATGCTGTAAAATTCAACAACCTCAGTATACTGCCGAAATTCGCCTTAAATGAGGAAGACTCCAAAAATATAATAAAACCAGAGTTCAGCGACTGCGGCTGCACCGCTTATGTCCGCCCCGCACCAACCGTACACCGTCTTGCCTGTGATGCAATTCGGCTTTAAAAATAAAATTGAAATCATGCTAAGCGTTGAATGTCACGTATTTGCATTTATGATGGCAAAATTCGATTCAGTACAAAACTGCTCTGCTCTGATCTCTTCCGCGGCTTAAAACAGAGAAAATGCCGACATGATCATCACCGTCATTGGCATCAGCATCAGCATCACGGTATAGGTATACACGAAACAAACAACAACGCGCCGGAGCAACCATCTCATGGGCCCGCAATAAGGAGCCCGTCTTAGGAAATGCCTACGTGCGTATGTGCCCCAGACCAAAAGGTACCGAAGCAGAGAGTTAGGCACTGGTACCTTTTTTTAACCGCAAGCAGGACGCACAACGCCCCGACGAATACCGTGCGCCACTATCGAACATCGTATCGCTATCAAATTGGGTGCAACCATAATGGCCAGGCAGTGCGCGGCAACGGCTCAGATGACTAACTGAAAGCAGCGCAGGGAAGAACAGGTGGCCCGATGGGGGTAAAGGGACGAAGATCTGTTGTTACGGTGGATGATAATGATGATGGCGATGAGGGAGATGGATGTGGTTGTGGATGCGAATGAAGACTGCTGACGAGCACAATCCTTCTTATATAGCCGCGGCGATCTTATCTCTGGAGTCTCACTGGGATGAAGTATCCAGGTAATTTGTAAATTATCACCCATCATCATCGGTCCGACGTGTTGGTGGTAACAGAGTCAGACGACAATATTTTTTTTTTTTGTTGATGAGGGCTGGCTGTGCTGAACAACTCTCCTGAGGCATATCTATCAATTACCAGGAATGAATTATTCTGTTGTAGGTGATGATAATGATTTGACACGTACCAACAACAAGGTGTGTATTGGAAGAGTTATGGCTTCAATGGGAAAACTTGACTCCGTAAATTTAATTGGGTTAAGTAAGCTGTGGCACGTGATTTTGTAGCTACAGTTTATTATCTAAAAATGCTTTGCTTCATATTTAAATGGGGGCATCTCTATAACTTTTAAAAAAAGTTAAAATAAATAAATTTGGTGGAGCAGCAGGTTTAAGAGAACCATGGCCTAGTGACTCACAACTGTCAATCATTCCTCTGTGTGTATCGTAGGCACAATTGTCTGGCCAGTCTGAAAGAAATTTTTCCAGGGCCAAACAAAAGTCTTTTCAGTCACACAGAAGTTCGAAACCGATCGCCAGACCTTCAGCTTGACAGTCTAACGCAGCAACCATTACGCCACGATTTCTTTCACACCCTTCTGGTTGTTATCTTGCTCAACGGACCAGTAGATTTTTTCAAATGAGTACATAGTATATGAACCAACTTGTTTATAAGCATTTAGTGAGAATTAATACAAGAAACTACCCAACCACCGTACAAATTTACACTTTACCTTCTTGATTCACACCCTCTTTAGCTGACAAAGCTTAAACTTTCTCAAAGATTATCTTTTCAAGGAAAGTATTAGGCTTCGGCCACACACTGAGTGACAGGCGACTCAGCGATTGAACGACGTGCGTCGCTCTGTGCGTGACCGAAGCCTTAGATGAGTTCGCCATGATAGGACATTTGTCTAAATTGTGGGCTGGAGTCAAGGGAATACAGTTTGGACTGATAGAAAGGTAGAAATGGCGGCCACCAGCAGTCTTGCTCAGTGCACCGTTTTGATACCATAAACTCTTTTGACTTGTGGATTAAATGGGACATGATGATGGCTTCATGACCTTACCTCTGCTGGAGTTCACAAGGTCGCGATTTTAGGATCAATAAGAAGATGTAAGAGCCACCGTCATCATCTTGAGAAAAGCTATCAAGTCTTTGATTTTCAGATCGAGGAATAACCTTGCGAATGATTAAGCTCTCGATTTGGACATTTTTCTGTTAGTCTTCACATCTACAAAAGTGGTTTCTGTAAGGTATGTCCAGCTTTGTAACATTTTTGCCTAATCGCCAGTAATACAGTGCATTTTTCTATTACCCTATGTATCCCCTAAGAAGGCATTTGAGTAATAAAGCCCTATCTCAAAGAACCAAGGAGACCTTGTATAAGACCCTTATCATCCCAGTCCTGCTGTATATGGGTCAGAAGCATAGACACTGTCTAAAACGGATGAATATCTGCTTGGGTGCTTTGAAACAAAAGTTCTTAGTTTGATCTTCGGTCCAGTTTGTATCGATGGAGCATGGTGGAGAAGGTTCAACAACGAGCTGTACGGGCTTTACAGCGACGGTGACCTAGTCAAGAAGCTGAAAATACAACGGGTGAGATGGCTGGGACACGTGGAGCGTATGGCCACCGACGCACCAGTCCGTCGAATCTTCGAATCCACCCCTGATGGTCTGCGCAGCAGAGGAAGACCCCACCTCAGGTGGCGCGCACAAGTGGATAGCGACCTCAACCAACTTGGAGTGCGTAACTGGAGGCAGCTAGCTATAGGGACCGAGATAGCTGGAGGGGCTTGTTGGTTGATGCCGTAATCCACCCTGGACTGTGAGCGCCATCTAAAGTAAGTAAGTAAGTATGTATTCAAAAGAATGAACCCTTCATTATATCATGATCAATGCTTACTTTTTTCGGCAAGTAAGCCCTGAAGGCCTGATTCTCGATGGCCAACTCGTCAGTTCGTTCATTTTCCACAGTTCTAAACTTACCCGGAAAATAAACAAGAGTGGTCGTGTGGTTAATGTTGGGGCTTGCAAGATCATCCTAGGATTAATGAACCAATGTAGAGGGTATAGGAGCTAAATCAAAAGCTTTAATAGCAGTCTGACTGCAGTAAACATGACCTCGTTCCGGTTCTGATTTGGATCTAGTTTGCTAAGTTTGCATGTCTTATTTCAGATAGAAAGTCACTACCGAAATCAGGTTACCGAAAAGGTCTAGTGATATTTAAGTACTAGGAAAAAATTCTCAGACCGACACTACACTCCATCATTGAGCCATCAGTTGGGGCAGCATACTGACCAAGTGTCTCATCAGTTCTTCACTAAGTTATGTCCCAAGTCATTTCTGGATGGGATTTAAACTTCAAAATCCCTACTGGGGCCCATAGTAAAAGTGCAGTAGTCAGTGTTTGTCAAAAATCTTTTCATTTAATATCAAGTATGTAGCCCGACTGATACTTCGTCAAGTTTTGGGATTTGCTTGGAGATCTCTGAAATTTCTGAGGAGTACCTTCTTCAAAGCATTCCTTTTTCTGTCTAGTTTAAAAATATAGGTGTATCACAATCATATAAGACTTATCCAGGACCATCTCAGCATCCACCACAAAAACCATTTCCTTCCATAACCTTGTTAAAGCCAATAAAATGACACTTTCTTCTCTACGTTCGCTCAACCTTACATAATTAATCATTCCACAATACAACCCATATAGATTCTCGTCATTGACCATCTAAGCAAATAACTTAACACAATTCTTGAATTTCTAGCCAAATTTGTTACACCACATGTATCCCAGTCATCAGCTGAATAATTCATATACGCCACAGTGAACCATCAATTCATATCACTCTTGACTTCAAATGAATACAAATCCAAACAAAAAAGACCAAAAGCAAAAGATCAACGCAAAACAAAAAAAAAAAACACTTCACTCACTGTCAGACGGGCAGGACTTCTGCAAAAAAAAACAGCACCAAAAGAGTTGGGAAAGCTAATCCGTGCAAGAAATCAAAAAGAATCGTATCTCTCTCGCGCTCGAGCCTCAGCCAGATAATCGCACGGATCAACCTATCTGACTTGGCGAAGAGATAATTTTATCGGTTAGATATTGCGTTGGGTCTTTGAAGTTTGATGGCATGCAACATGCGGTCCCCAAAGCAGAGCAGCCGATCAGGCGATCAGTCGAGCAGCAATCGATCCATGCAATGACGGTTGCATCGATTGTCATGCTGCATTCGTAGAGCAATTGAAGCGATTGATTGTCATCGAATATTGATGGTCCACCTATTGGCGAAAAGTCTGTCTGATGGCGGCCGCGCAGCACCGATGATGGTAAATTAAAATGCTATATTCGACGGCAAAATTGTTGTTTTGGTTTACTGTGGTTGTTGCGACTGAGACTGAGACTGCGACTGATGTCAGTCTGACTGTGAGTAAGTTGACAAATCAAAAAGTAAAAAAAAACAACAAGAAATCGTGTTGCTGAGACGCATGTGGCGCACTCGTGTTGGAAATTTTGTAATTTTTTCTTCTGGTTAACCTTTTGAATTTTATTTTTGTAGGTCTGCTTTTTACATCCAACATCTGTAGGTTGTAGTTTCCGGAACTCGAATAATAATGTTGTAGAAATTCTATCTCAGCATAAGGAAGTAATAATGAATCTAAAGTTAAGTTGTTGTGAGTTCTTAAGATACTTACCTAGAGTAGGTACAAACTCTCAACTGGTATAAAGACTTAAATGTGAATACTTTGGGACAATATTTTTGGACATGAAAATATATTAAAAAAGAGGCTGGGTGCGACCCACACTGATAACTTCCCATTTGTGGTAAAAAAATAAAAACATATTGTGACGTTTTCTTCAATTTTACAATAGCTATTAATGGAATTTGAATATGTGGGACTTGGGTACAACTGAACAACCTTATTCATATACGTATGTACAGTACATACATTCTTCTAAAAACTAAGTTGATAATAAAATTATAAAATTAATCGTATGTATTATATTATAGAAATTACTTTATTATTTCGGTTCCAAACATTTTAATTGAAAAAAAATTTAAAAACGAAATATTCAAATATTAAAGATATGTTTTGGTTTTTGATGGAAGGGTATTTACAAAATATATCCGCTCTAAAACTAGATATATGTCAAATATAAACCATTTGTTAGAAATTGTATTATGTATAAGATTAAATAATGTCAAAGTTAATATCATTGCTCGTTCTCAAGATATTCTAGTCGAAAAAGAAATATTACCACTTTTTAGAAGATGTTTTTTATAATTTTGTTAAAACTGTCAATTCAATCTTCTTCTTCCTTTTCTTCGGCGCTGTTATGATCTCGATGTCGAGGGGATCATAACTCTCCCACGTATCTGCTTCACACTAGTGATCCGCCTGTGGGGTTCGCCGGGTTGACCTCAGAAATCGGCGGCAAGCCTCCCGGTTTTGTATTGTTCCATTTCTGAGGCCAACTGAATGCTGGTGTTTTTGCATTTGTTTGTACCAGGAGTGTTTAGGCCTACCTTTCTTTTTATTTCGAATTGGAACGTTGTATGATATTGCCTTTTTGACGGGGTTCTCAGGATCTCTCCTTTGAACATGGCAATACCAACTGAGTCGGTCGTGTTCAATTTTTTGGGAAATGGTATTCTTAACATGAAGGCTTCCTCGGATCTTCGTACTTCTAAAAACTGTCTAAAACTGTCAATTCAATACTTGTCAAAATTTAACCATATGTTAATAATTGTATTATGTCGATACCTTCCCGTAAGAATGTACTAAGCGACACTTTTTTCGAAAATGACTTTTTGACTGGGTTTCGCCAACCTATTATGCATGAAAAGGAAACTAGAGTACAAATAAAAAAAATTATCAACTGCCATGTTTTCTCATTAAAATAATGTTGCCCCCTGAAATTTGTATTATCTGCAAAAAAAATTATGCTAAGCGAAGCGACATTAATAAAGATCTCATTGTCGTGAGCAACAAAAAATTTTGTTAGATGTCACTTAGTTTAACCAAAATTGTCTCTTAGCACACTTTGATTCAACTAGAACTTTCTTCGTTTTTTGTCGTTTCCTGAACAATTTTAGATATGTCGCTTAGTAAACATTCTTACGGGAAGGTATCGATTTTATCGAACGTACGAACGTACGAACGTACGAACGTACGAACGTACGAACGTACGAACGTACGAACGTACGAACGTACGAACGTACGAACGTGCGAACGAACGAACGTACGTACACACACACACACAGACATCTCTCTAAAAATGATTGATATAGCCTTTAGAGACCTTGAAACGTCGAGAAATATCAAAAATTACAATTTGACAAATCGGACCGATTACAATAACTCCCTATGGGAAGTTAAAAATTAATGCTCAACAGCTCGCGGAAAAATAAGCCCTTTTGACTATTAGTTCTCAACTATTCTTGTGTGCGTGTTGTCGAAAGGAATGCAAGTAACCGAGAGCAAATTCTTCTCTTTCCCACATAATTGATTTCGACACAATGCACCACTTCACAAAACGTCACATAATATCTACACTTATAAAATATATACATTGAAGCGATCAGGGGCGAACGCAGAAAATAATTTCGGGGGGGGGGTTTCAAAAAAATATGAGATTTTCATAAATATATTATTTTATTACTATATTGTAGGTACTTGTTAATTACATATTCTTTATTGTAATTAACATAAATATGTTATAACTAAATAATATTTGATCTCAGGGATAGGACCTATCGGAACAATTTCATACAGCTAAATCGCAAAAACAAAACATCATAAAGATGTTGCAACGAATACCTATTTGGCAAATTTGAATAATGTTACCAAAAGTTGGATAATATTCACTACGAGGGCTTTTTTGGTGCTTCCCATTTGGCCATTTTTTTATTCCGGAATTAATTCCTAGACATAGACTTTTACTATACGGACCTGTGATGGAGGCCATTATTTGGTTCGTAAAATATCATTAATGCAACAAGAAGAAAAAGAATGTAAGTGATTTCATAAGTGTACCTAACAATAGAGTTAAAATAAGTTCTAGGTTCGCCTAGTGGTCCAAATCTGCAAAAATAAATCCGGCATATATTAATACGTGAAGTTATAACTTGTTGTACTTTTCCGATGTTAAAAAGAGTTATACGAAAACATAAGGACGACAGCAACACTCAATTGGTACCTACGTTAACTATACTACATAATTATAATCAAAACGCTCTCAGAGGGTGCTATGTGCTAGATACTCATTTGTAACTGTAACTTTCAACACACTCCGACTTTGCAGTCATCAATAACTCAAAATTATATAAATCGAAATTATTTATTAGCCATAAATCGGCCCTTAAGATTAACACGGATATCTGTATCGGTAATATTTGCTCCGTTCGTTTGTCCGTTTTCTGCCCTATACAAATGTTAATTATCAAAAACGCAATTGCTGTTCTAATCGTCTCTATTTTTTAATCATCAATTCAAATTAAGACAATTGTGTTAAAATACGAAGACAAATAAAATAAAATGCACGACTGGGTCGCACAAACTTGCTCTTATGTAAAAGACTAACACCCGTATTAATAAAAACACACAATTTGCTCGTTAACACACGTTTTTTCCAACACACGGATTATGAAATTATCCCTTTGATAAATTAATATATTAATAAAACTATCGTTTCTTCATTTTATCTATTCATTGAATAACAAAGAAAAATTGGCAGCACTTCCTTAAATTCTACTAAATATTCTAGTATACTTTTTTCATTATTGAAAGCTGATATGTCATCTGAGACATACAAAATAATTTTTGATGTCAAACAAATTCGAAACGGTTGTTTAATTTTTGTATCAAAGTTCAAATAAAAAATGGATATACCAGAAGAAAAAAAAAAGACTGAAAATTAGAGTTCTGGCGACAAGCTTAGTTAACACAATAGCGTATGGCAGCCATTACTTGGACACTTGGTGTAATGTGTATTATTAAATAAAATGTTTCTTCAAATTTGACGAGCAAGTTAAAGATATCCGCTCGTTAATCACCAAAATCGGTGAGATAAGTTATCCTCTCATTGTCAAACGTCATTTAAGACTAACACACATTTATTAGTAAGAATTATAAGTTAAAATACGTGTTAAAGTTGTTTCGCCTTTATTGTGTGCTTATTAATAGGGCTGTATATTAATAAAGTTTTATTTATCAAGTTTAAAATCGAGCATGGGGCTTTCGAAATATTGAGTTTCCAGAAAAAATTTTTTAAATTTTTTTAAGAATCAAAAAATAAAACTTTTGAAATTTGTATACGCAATAATATTTAAACCTTGGAGAGGCTTCATAATGATTAAAATCGGTTGAACTGTTTTTGAGAAAATCAAAAACCAAAAAATGGTTTCAAGGGGCTTCCAAGAATAACCATTTTTTGGAAAAAATATTTCAACCATTACCTAAAATGACGAAATGACATTTTATGAATTTTTTTTTTCAAAATTCTGTGGGACAGTTTTTGAGAAAAAAATATTTATAAGATTTCGAAAAAAAATCGTATGGCAGATACCGTTATGTTTTGGTCTTAAAAAGAAAAGAAGAAAACGTGTGGGGGAAACAAATTCAAAACGATATCTACCAAGTTTAACGAAAATCGGCCCAGCTTTTTAGGCCGTAGTTGAACAGACAGACAGACAGAATTTTGGGACCCACATTTTTCGTCTTCGCTATCATCGTAATATCAACTTTGATAAAAATCTTCAGTTCGATTTTTTTTACGAATGCATTACTTGCCTTATAAGTCGTAAGAAAAAACAACACTAGCAGAAGAATTTATGGCACGAAAATAACACTTTGTTTTTTTTTTTTTTTTTTTAATAAAATGAACCCTTATTTTTTTGGTCGTTTCGGGGGGGGGGGGGGGTTTGAACCCCTAAAACCCCTACCTGCGTTCGCCCCTGGAAGCGATTAATACACAAATTTTCAACAAAATATCTAAGAGTTTTTAAAGTTATATCATTATACAAAACTGTTCATTAGCTTAAAATTATTTTCCTTAAACTCTTTTAATAGTAAGAGATTTCTTAAGCAAATACGAATTTATGCAAGAACAAACATTCACCCCTATTACAGAATTCGGCGAATGAGCTAAAGTGACAATTTCAATTCATTTCCAAACTTTTGCTATTACTGAATCCGACGAATGAAAGTTGAACGAATGTCGGTAACAATCCCTGCACCACTGACATTTTGTTCAACTTATATGGTATTACAGATTTCGCAATCCATTCGCACTCCATACAATTTCTATCATTTTACATTCGCACCAATTTCGAGACGAATCTGAAGTGAATTTTTGATTAAACGAAAATAAACAATGGAGAGTACAAAAATTTAAGTCAAAAGCTTATCATACTGAATGCTAAAGTGTTTGTTTAACAAATTTTAATAAAAAACGCACAAATAGCAACGCAACCAGAGAGCAAGAAATCTAAAAAAAAAAAAAAAAAGAGCACACGGTTGGTTTTGAACCGTCCTCCATCTTCGTACTAACCACTCTCAACGATGCTTGATTTCGTTGATCGAAAACGATACTATAATCACAGCCTAGGACAGTTGAATAAATGTTTGTTGCTGACAGTGTCGATACGAAAGTTCATAAATGATAAGGTAATTTTAGAAATCGACAATGTAGTTCATTCGACGAATTTCATAATTGAGTTTTACAGCGGATGCGAATCAAGTCAACTCACCGGGAGTAAAATTCTGCGAATTCTGTAATAGACATGATTATAAGTCGTTGTAGCGGTTTCTTTAAAAAGTAAGCTTCTATATACAAAATATTTAATACATATTTAAGAAAATATTACACCAACTTTAAGTGTTTATTATTGTACGAATAAAAAAAAATTTCCAAAAATATTGACTCGTTTTTGAGATATTGAATTTCAAAAATTCAAAAAATATTTTTTTTTTGGTTTTGAAATTAAATGTTATTCAAAGTTTTATATTTTTTTTTGTTGGATAAAGCTTCGGTGATTTTTTTAATTCTTTTGAAAAATTCTTAAATATTTGTTATTTTCTTAAACATGCATGGAGATATAGCTTATAGCACTTTAAGAACAGTTAAAAAACTTATGCTGTTATCTATTTAAAAGGGTAAAAAATCAAAATGCATTAATGCTTCCTGACACCTGATACAAAAATTATCATGGAATTAACCCAGCAGAAGGCTTTTAAACGTAACAGAGCTACAGCGACTAAGGATTTAAAAAGTGAATGTTTTTAGAGAAAAACTGTTCATAAGCATAAAATTCATATTTTAATAAACTAAAGCAACTCCGTTAGTAGTTGCAGCTAAAAACAGGATGCCAAGTGGTTCAGGCAAATATTAGCTTATGCAAGAACAAAAATTATAAGTCTGTACTGGTTTCTTAAAAAAAAATAAGCTTTTATAAATGGTACGCAAATTCAAAGCTTTTAATATTTTTTAAATAAAAATTAAATTTACAAATAAAAATATTGAGCCGTTTCTGAGATATTGAATTTTCAAAAAAAAAAGTAATTTTTTTTTTTTTTAAACTCGAAAATTATTTTTTTTTTTTAAGTTTTGAAATGCAATGTTTTTCAAACTTTCTAGAAATTTCATTCAAATCCGTTTTGTCGATAATAAGAAATTCTAAATTTGGAAAAATGGTGCTATGGTAGGTACAGTCAGTAATAACATGATTTCAATTTTTTTTTATCTGATTATAGATCGTAAAAATTAATCAAAAGAAAAAAAAAATAACAAAATTCTCGGAATCGTTTTCGAGAAAAATACGATTTTCAAAAACCATTTTTTAACATTTGTATGGAGGGTACCATTATTTTTAAGTAAAATAAATTTTTTTTTCTTACATCTTATAATTTGTATTAAAACACTTTTATGTACCAAGTTTTGAAAAAATTGGGCATGGTGTTTTCGAAATATTGAATTTTCAAAAAAAAATTTTGAAAATTTTTTCAATTTAAATTTTTTTAATTTTATTTGAAAATTTGAATGCACAATAAAATTGAAACTGCTGGGGAGCCTTAACATAAAGAAATGATCAAAATCGGTCGTACCGTTCTTGAGAAAATCAAAAACAAAAAAAATGATTCCAAGGGGGGTACCAAAATAACCATTTTTTGGAAATTTTTTTTCAACCATTATCTACCTAGCATTAACTAAATACCTAATATTTTTTGAATTTTTCTTAAAAAAATCTGTGGGACAGTTTTTGGGAAAAAAAAATATTTATACAATTTCCGAAAAATTCGTATGGCAGATACCGTTATTTTTAGTCTTAAAAAAAAAAAAAAACGTGTGGGGGGGGGAATTAAAAATGATATCTACCTAGTTTGAAGAAAGAAAGTCGAACAGACAGACAGACCGAATTGCGAGACCCACTTTTTTGGTCCTCGCTATCATCGTAATGTCAACTTTGATCAAAACCTCGTGTTCGATTTTTTTTACAAATGCATAACTTGCATATTAAAGATTCAATATCTTGTAAACGGGTGAACGATTCATTTTGTGAAAGAGCAAGTACTTGCGATCCAGTCATTCATTTTATTATATTTGTTTTCTTCAATCATCCTTACGAACAATTTAAACATAAACATTATCTAACATACAAATATAAAGGTATTGAAACTCATACTTTTTCCAGGTTTATTTGCCTTAGCCTGGATACAAACTGTATTCGAATTAAGGAGGTATTCCTTGTTCGCGTTAAAGTTTCGAACGTGTTTTTGAAAAATTATAAAAAGGCAACTAGTCGTGATAAAGGTTTATGTTTTCTATTTATTTAAAAACTTGATTTCAAAAATAAATAAACTTAATACTTAGGAGCCGCACCGTTTCCTTAACCGTATCGTGAACTTCAAAGTGTTGTTGCAAGACTTCGACTACAACACTTTTGAAAATCGGGATACAATCTTTTTTTTTTAATGTCTTACATTTAAATTTTTGCTTTCTTTTTTTAATTTTTGTTCATGAATCCTTTATTAAAAGTTTATTTTCAAACTCAAAATTAAATAAAAAAAATATGTTTCAAACAGTTTTTTTTTTATTAACGTTATTTTAAAGAAAAGCCGAGGGAAAGTCTATGCCAATTTCATATTTGTTCCTTAAGACCTTAAGATAAACCATTACATTACATTACATACTCGTACATTACATATTCCACTACTCCGTAGACATGTAAATCTACGAAGTAGAGACACTGAAAGCACTGGTAACTCAGACCATCGGCTTATACAATACAACAGAGAGAGACAGACAGAAAGAAAGAACAACAGAAAACACAATGTCAACAGCTCACGGTTGGTATTTGAACGGTCCTCCATCCAAGCGATGCTTTCTTCAGAGCCAAGGCCGTTGACAAAGATAAACCAAATATCAATTACTAGTGAATTTTAAGGAAAAGAAGTATTTGTATATTTCAACATTAAAAAAAAAAGAGTTTTTCTAAACATTTTCATTTTTTTAAATCTTGAGCCTCGCAATTAGTTTTTGAAAAAAATATTAAACTATTCTGCAGTACTCCTTACTGTTTTGAAAATTGCGTTTGAGTGTTATGTAAGAGGTCTGGATAAGGTCCTTACCCTAAAAAAAAATTCAGGGGTCCCATGTCCTGCTGGCAGGGGGTAAGTACGAGTAATAATAAGCTATTTTACGTAACTATTATAATCACTGACTTTTCATAGAATAAATGATATATTTTGTATTTTTGAAAATAAGTAACAAAATTAGTTATGCTACTAACTGTCATATAATAAAATAAAAAAGAACATTTTGAGATGTGCTTGTTAGCCTTAAATTATGCAACTAATCATATTAGATCTGATGCCAATGTAATATGACAAAACCGTATATGACCACAGTGATGCTAATTTGTCTTTTTTTCATATTCGATAAGATTTACCATCGTTTTAAGCATCATCCTCCAAAAACGCGTTTCAGATAAGTGTATTACATTCACGACTTCAAGAGCGGGACCAACCAGCAAGATCATACTCGTATTATTCCCAAATCGAAATGCTGCACCGCCAAAATCCATGTTGCATATATCACTTTTATATTGGTGGCACCACAAATGGATATGCAATTAAAACGATATCTAAAGTGAACACATCTTCGCGTTGGCATCTTCCTAATTCGAAAGTGGTATTTTATCTTGTCCGTTAAATCATCTGCAGTAAATTACGCAATTGCCCGCCTCGTATATAAAATGGATTGTAAAAGAAGTAAAGTGAATGCGTAGCGGCATTTTAAGTCGATATGAAGCCATTGCCAGTGAAGCTGTTCATTTCTGCAGAAACATAAATCACAGGCCCACATTTTTAAGGAATATCATTACACTACGCGTTCAGATCTACAAACACAGATAAACAATATTTGTGTGTGGAACTGATAGGTGATGTTGAATCAAAACATCAACAAAAAAAACCCATCATCATAAGTTCAATAACAAAAACAACGACTATCATTAGTGGCATATGCGTTTGATTTGTTGCAGCAGAGCCTCGCATTTACCATAGCCATAATAGTAGAAGAATGATTTATTACCCGCATTGCAGCGACGCATCATTGAAATCGAATTGATCCAGATCAATCGATTAACGTCTTCATCTCATCAGCTGAGAGATCTCTGATATAATCTTGGCGGTTTGTCATTTCATTTTTGAAAATCAAATTCATTTATTTTTGTTAAAGGATGACTCTGCATAACTTAGGAATGCAGGGGAATTTCACGGACAGGACCAAATGGACACTAAAAGTTGTAAGTACTCGTATGAAAAGGTGACATGAAATAACGTCAAAGGAATGAAAGCCATAGATAAGGAATTTGGCCTTATTTCACTTTGATCAAAGAAAGCTTACATTGAGTCAATAGTTTTTGCAGGAATAAGTACCATAGGACGTAACTTTGACGGTACGGTTGCCTGTTGACATACATGCCTCACGATCGTCACCTCCCGAAGTTTGCTGCTGGATCCCACCCGAAAAGTGATCTGATGCCATGCTTTGTATCCACAGGATTCATTGGTTGATGCACTAGAGTTAAAGAAAACAAGAATTGAAAGCGAACGAAAACACAGGCACCAGCTTCAAAATGCTATATGTCATTCAAAGGTCCACAACCAGCCGTCCTTGAAAGGGAAATTTCATTCCGATGAAAAACTTAACAAATTTTTAATCTTGTATACCAAATAAAGTGCATGACTAAGTCGCATGAATTTGCTCAAGAGACGTACAATTTTAAGAACGTTCTATCTAAAAACATGAATACCGATACAAAAAAAAAATGTTCAGAAGCATGAATTTCATATAAAAATTTAAAAAAAAATCATTTTCTTAAGAAAATACATTTATGCAAACAAAAACAAAATATCCTTTATGAAAAATATTTAATTTTGGACACCAGTTAAGTTTTTTTTACCAATGAAAATAAAATTTAAACAAAAGTCGTTTTAGAGATTTCGAATTATGCAAAAAAAAATAAATATTTTTCTGAAATCTGAAAGTAAAAGTTGAACTATGCAATAAATTTCTTACCGATATTGTAAAATACCTTTTCGAGAAATGAAACATTTTCGAAAACGATTTTTTTTTAATATTTGTGGATAAAACAATAATTTTTGTCCACATCTTTTAGATAATTTTCAAAAAGTGGTTAAAAAAAAATCGAGGGTTTTGATTTTTTTTCGAAAAAAAAAAAGAAATACATAGTTCATAAGAAATTACTATTAATAACCATTTTTCAGAATTTTCTTAAATAAATTGCACGACTGAATCTCACCTATACTTGCACTTATTTAAGAGTAGATACTATTAAATTTAAAAATTGCGTAAAAACAAATTTAATGAGATCAAAGTATAAATTTGTGCAACCAAAGTTTAAAAATCGTTTTATTGTTAAATACATTTTTTATACAACAAATTTCTTTAAAATATTTCAAGAAAAAAATTTGAGATGCTAATTTAAAGTACATTAGATTAGATTAGATATGAATCTTTGAAATTTACATTACATTACTTATTTTTATATCCAAGAAATCATTATATCCAGATTGACAATTAAGTTAAATTCAATTAACATTGTGTAATAACAATACAATTTAAACACAAAATATTTAACAAAATATAATAATGAAACAATATAAGATTCTTGTTTGTCAAAAAAAAAAAGGCAGAAATTTTCACTTACTCGTATTATTAGTGATCTATATCTTTATGCAAGTTAGCAGTGTATTCATAAAGCTTTGGAACATCCATCTCATTCTGCATAATTAGAACTTGTTCTTCCGGTAACAGGTCACAGGTCAAAAATACTTCTTCTAATTGCTCTGAGAATTGGGCACCTTCCGATGAAGTGAATACCGTACTCTCTTTGCACATACTACAATCCAGAGGAAGATCGGGTCTGTGAAGAACGAAGTTCAAGCAATCACGTAAACATTGTTTCAGTCACAAAAATAGTATTTTTCAGCAAGGTTGTTGCTGAACCTACTGTAAATTGTGGGCCTCCGCTACAAATTCAGCTATGCACTTTCCGTCTTCCGTTGATATATCTTCATACAGGAGGGCTTTACTGGTTGATAAATTGTCTACGTTTAAATTAAAATTTTAATTATTTAGTTATGTATATGCATAGATTTTAGGAAATAATTTTAAAAACTAGTCGTTCACACATTTTGAAAATATTGATTTTTCAAAAAAAAAAAAATTGGAATTTTTTTCCAAAAACCCAAAAAATATATTTAAAATTTCGAATATTTTTATATACATTATTTCACATTTGAAGGAGCATCTGTACAAAAAATTTGGTAAGATTCGTTAGAGCCGTTAATGAGAAAGTCGAAAAGGAAAAAAAAGGGTTCTATGACAGGTAGGGTTAATAAAATTTTTTTCGACATTTTTTTTTTGACCAAAGTGTAGTCCAAGCACATAATAGCACACTTAATTTTTACATGCGACTTAAAGTTTCTATAAGGCAAGTTATGCATTCGTAAAAAATCGAACTCGAGATTTTGGTCAAAGTTGACATTACGATGATAGAGAGGGTCTCGAAATTCTGTCAATCTGTTCGACTAGAGCCTAAGCGGATGGGCCGATTTTCCTTAAAATTTGTAGATATCAATTTTAAATTTTTTCCCCATACTTTTTTTTTTTTTTTTTTTTAAGACCGAATTTTCCAATCCAATTTGGATTTCTAAAAAAAAATTTAACATTTTATTTATGAAAACTCAATATTCAAAAACGCAAAGCTCATTTTTTTTTAAATCTTGAGAATAAAAAGTTTTTAGGCACACCCTACAAGATGTGAGAACAAAAATATTATTTTACCTAAAATTAGCGGTACCCACCATAAGAATGTGAAAAAATGTTGATAAATTTTTCAATTAATTCTTACGATCTATAATAATTTTTTTTTGAAATTAAGATAGCTAATACTGACTGTACATACCACAGAACCATTTTTTCGAATTTCTCACTATTGGCGTAACGGATTTTAATGACATTTTCTACAAAAGAAGCTCCTAAAAGTTAAAAAAAAAAAAACGAAAATGAGTTAAATTTTTTTTTTATTTTTTTTTTTAATGAAGACTTAAAATTGGTGTACCAAAATTTGTTCTGGAAAATGTCTTAGAAATGTTGTATAAAAAAGCTTATTTTGTTAAGGGACCGCTACAACAATTTAAATTTTTGTTTATGCATAAAACTATATTTGCTTAAAAATCACATGACATTCTGTTTTTATCTCTTACTGCTAAAAGTGTTTCAAAAATGAATTTTATGGACAGTTTTTTCTAAAAACATTCATTTAAAAAAAAAAGAGCAGACATAAAGACAGACAGACGAAGTTACCGGACCCAATTGTTTCATGTTCTCTATCATGGTAATGTCAATTTTGATCAAAATCTAGAGTCCGATTTTTTCTTGAATTATTTATGGCATCTATTCATGAAAAGTAAACATTACATTAAGCATAAAAATGATATGGTGTTTTTTAACGGATCGTTATTCCTCATTTCAGAAATTTGGAGGGGAGGGGGGGGGGGGAAGACGTTAGTTTTTTTAGACTTTCGACTAAAATGGCTTTTTCCCAAGAGTATGAAATTGGCGAAATTCTCTTAAAAAAATTATATTTGACGTACAAGAAGAGTGTTTTCCTACTTAAGCATCAAAGTAACTGGCTTAATAGATTGCGGTATAGATACACTTTTACGAGAAAATAAAAAAAAAACATGCCTAATAAAAATTATCTTTTTGCCACAATTACGTTAGCCTCTCACTAAAAAATGTCCAAAGTTTCATGCAAAGTTGACATCAAAAGACGATCGAACATCTATCATTCTGTGAAAATGGATGCAATATAGGCAGCAGTATTTCATCCATCTATCGCTTAGAGTAGCTGTAGGTTTTGGTTTGATCTGAGCTGTCAGATGATGTCTTGTATGTTACTTTGAGACCATCATGCACAAAAATACTTCTCAGAAAAAATGGAATAGCTAGATCGACTTTTGATTGCGTGACTTTGTTATTTTTGATTTTTCTTTTTGATATTAATCAAGTCGCCTTGGGATCACTTGAGCTACTTTATTGATCTCTGATGGTGTGGTGGAGGATCAGCCTTCACTTAATCAAGCCATATGTCGTATCAAGCCAGTTAAAGAGCTTGTCTGTAGGGTGTAGTTGGGGGCTTTTAAGTGTAATTCATTACTACAGATGTGCCACTGTATTTAAGACTTGCGATGTAAATAATGTATGTATTTTTTTTTATATTTTACCTGTGGTTTTCTTATATTTTCTTACGACATCGTGGAAACTTTCTCTTAATCAGAAGTACTATTTATTAAGGCATGATTATGATACTCTAAGTTATGATTTTTTTAAATTGAAAAAATATTTGTATAATCTTAGTATTTTACAGCAGCTTCAGAGAGGATAGGTCGCTCTCTTCCAACTGGTATTGTCCCAGATGGTTTTTCCTTTAGTGCATGAGTGGACAACATGTTATTAGAATGTGGGCCGGTGTTTCTTCATGCTTGTTGCAGATTCTGCATATGGCACTACTTACAATACTGCGTAAACCTAGGTGTCTGCTAAGTTTGCAGTGTCCAGTTAGGATACCTTTTATTATTCTTATGTTATTCTTTCTTAAATTAATTCAGTTTTCGAAACTTTGCTGGTTGTAATTTCGCCTGTCTCAATTGGGAGTTCTTTTCAATTCTTGGATCTGTTAAAGGGGTTGATGTGCCTATTTTTTGCTAAGGGGTCTGCCTCTTCTTTTCCTTGGCAACCACCTTACCACGTACCCTGTGAAGTGTGACCCTGTTATATTCAATTTAGAGCTGATAGTATATGAGTTTAGTGCCTTGAGTGCCGCTTGACTCTCTGAAATGATGACAATATTCTTGTTAAGATAGTTCTTTTCGAGAATTCGATACATGCATCTCCCTATAGCGTTTACCACTGATTGGAAGATGCTGGTGCCCTGCCCCATCGATATAGAGAGTTTCGTTCTAGGCCCAAAGATTCCTGCACCAGTTCCTTCGTTTGTTCTCAGTCCATCAGTGTACCACTTGATGGCATTTGTTTCCAGGGTGTAGTTTGTTTCTTCTCGTACCCAAGTTTTCTTTTCTGTAAAAAAGTTTTCTTAGACTTACTTCTTACCTCCGAATCTGATAAATAAAATAAGCGTTTTTTCACCTCAGGCCCAGCAAATCATTGTGTCACATCTAATAATTTCTCGTGCTAAAAAATCAGTTAAGGGGAAATCGTTCAAGATAAATCGTTTTGTAATAGAAGAAAATCAACTGGGATGGTCTTAATGATTTTCGTACAAACTAGACCAGTTAATATTATCACCGTAACTGGTCTCTCTAATTTCAATTCAATCTAATCAACAATTGAGCCAAACAATACTTGAATGTCCCAAAGGTAGTAAAATATTTGGGTAGTTTCTAAGAATCATATGAGTTACTATTTCGGTTTCGGTTCCAACAGTCGTTTTGAGCAAGTCAATTGGCTTGCCGCACAGTTTTCTGCTAAACGAACGGCACAAGAAAGCTCTCGATAATACGGGACGAAATGTTCTTTCGCAATTGCTAAACTCTTGCAAGATATCAATTTGCAAAAAAACTTCAGCCCGAATAGTATCAATTCCATTTTTTCGAAAAGGTGTTTTTCAGCACTGGTAAAAGGTATGGAAAACAGAATTTTTACATTCTGTCCGTATTTATTATGGTCCAATCACACTGATATCCTTTCTTTCCAATATTTGAATAAATTATTATCAGCTGATGATTAGGTATCTTAGAAATATATTGAAGAACCTTAGCTTTTTGGTATCCGGCGGTCTGGTTTTCAAAGAATAGATCATTTCATAACTTTGGAGAAAGTAAGGTTATTCTAATTGATATTTCTAAGGCATTTGATAGGATTTATGGTCAAACTCTCTTGTTAATATGGCTGGATTAGAAATATCCTTTTTAACGTACAAGTTATAATGGAAGGTTTCAAGTTTGAAATTTTAAAAAATAAATGCTGGTGTGTAACAGGACTCTGTTTTGTCTACCATTCTCCTCCTCTTAACTATCCAACATCAAAAAATTAGATGATTAGAAGTTTCAATCTGACAACTGTTTTTTTTATGATGGAACACTCAGCTTTTTATATTCTTACATCCCTTTTCTTTTGATGTGGAACATCAATGGCACCCTATGATACTTACTTAATTACTTATTTTACTTAAGGTGGCTCTATAGTCTGAGGTAAATCAAAATCCCAACTAACCAGCTTCTCCAGCCAACTCAATGTTGTCACTGGTTCTCTATACTAATACTGGCAGCAGAGGATTTCTTAAGGGGATGTAAGAAACTGGATTCAAAAAGAACCTATCAATTTCTTGTAGCTGTCCAACTTCCTGACAGTAGTTCCTTGCTTTGGCTTGGGTCGATATTTCCACAGTAGTACTTTGGCTATAACGAGGTTGTGGTCTGAGTTGATGTTGGTTCCTTTGGAACGTCCGCATATCTTCTATACTGGAGAAGTGCCTTGCGTCGTCGATGCCATTGTAACCAGTATGATTAACGGGCGATTGATCAGGAGATCTTTATGTCCCTTTTAGAATATCGAGATGTTTGAACTACGTACTGGCTATCAGAAAATCTCACCCTATAGTAAAGTCAATCAACCTCAATCTGCTATTGGAGGTGGTGTGATATCTTCCATCCGTGCCACCATTTGAAAGTCATAGCTCGGTACTTACTCATATGTTTAATCCAGGAGCTCGTAGGATATATCTTTGGTGTCGAAGTCTTTCTCCTCTGTTCGGGAATTCGCGCAAATGAAGCCTATGTTGAAGAATTTTGCCTTGATGTGGATCGTCATGAGGCACTCGTTCACGCAGGTGAAAGTCAAGACACCCAAATAGGGGCTGGTTTTTTTCTTGGTAGCAGTTACCTTAGTAAAAATTGTAGTCTTTTAATTTTCGTCTTCCCGATCCATCCCATAGTATTTCTTAAATGGCGGTAATATCTGTTTTGCAGAAGTTAAGGGCTTCGGCTTGTTGTTTGGCTGTACGTGGTCTATAAAGGGATCTTTTATTCCACATCCAGGCCTTAGTGGGTATAACTCTCCCCTTCTCTCGTTTGATGTCCTAACAATCTTCCACTGGCGCTGGGACCCAATTTCCAGTTGAGGTATTAAGCAACCGATGTTCACCGCAAAGAGGTGAGAATAGGACTCGATAGACAGATGTGGGTTTTTAGAAAAGCCTGTGGACGCTTGTGGCCTCTTGGTTGCACATGTCTATCATTTGAGCACCCTATGAAAATCTTATTTTATCCTGATTTTGCCACCATTGGCCAGATGATGGATTCAAGAAATCGGATATTAAATTCTATGCTTCAAATTCTCATTCCTTAAATGGAACATTTCTGCTTTGTCACAGTCCGTATTAATTGTGTGGCAACGAAGAATGTAAAAAGCTTCCAATTCTTGGTATGTGAATAACAAATCGTGTCTTTTAACACGATGCAAGAAGTTCGTCTTTCCTTCTGATCTGGAGTTCATCTACAAGGCTTACATTAGACCAAAGCGTGAGTAGAATTAGAATATTTGCAAATGTGCTTCATGATTCATGAACTCTGAAGCGCCTTTGGTAAAGAATATAGAAAATGCCTTTTATTAGATATGAAAGACCTTAATACCAAAACCCCGTCTTCACCATCCATGGTGTCAAAGTTGAATCAAACAAAAAAAGGAACAAACAAAAGCGAAAAATGCAACACACAACTAGGGTCCTCAATTGACTATATACGTATGTATGTTTCCCGTTCTCTGCAGGTATGTGGCGCACCTTCCTTATTTGTACCACACAGTCAACTCCGATTTAGATGGATTGCTGCAATCAAACAATTCGACAGACGGTTTTCTCTTAGTTCACCATGTGATAGATGCGCAACTATACGATGGAAAGTTAAAGACCAAAAACTACAACAACAACAAAAAACTATCCAGAAACAAGATATTTACTTGACCGTTGTCCGGCATGCATCCCTCACATTACACGCCGAGTTTCTTCATTTATTGGCATCGCATATTGCGGGGCTCCTCAGTGCCAGTGCCTCGGTCTCAATCGCAGTCGCAGCAGCCTCACCTCAGCCTGGCATGCAAAAACCGTGTTGTGAACTCGTACGCAATCGCATGTGCCACAGGAGTATCATCTTCTTGTACTTATATGCAACGAAAGGTTGCCAGTCGGGTCATCTGGCAGAGGCACAGGTATTGCTTTTTAGACCTCGGCGCACATTTATCTATGTGTATCTCTCATAGTGCACCACACGGCATGAATTCCCCTAACGGAAAACCATAGATCAGTTTGGTATTTCTGGGTTAAGACTTCAATAGTGGTGGCGGCAGCGGTGGCGGAGGAGTCACCCAAACCGAAGACTGCAGGGTGAGGGGCACCATCGACCACCACAACTGGTGGTGGTCGTAATCAAATTTTGCATTAGTCAAGATGATTTGCTTTTTGGCGCTAATATATCGTCGTTAGTGTTCATCATCCACCTGTCGGAATAGCTTGAGAAATTCAAAGTGGAATCTCTAGCTGCAGATGGGGTTTAAAGGTTAAAGCAATTACTCAAGCTTACACAACCGGACCGGGCGGTTCGGTTCAGTTCAGTTCGGTTTGGATTCGGTTGAAATGATTGCCCTCCGGCTAAGAACTGGTCTAATTAATTTCGCTCTGAGTGTAGGTAAATTGGTCTTCAATAAGCTGACAGATATTTAGGATGATGAAATTGTTTATGGGGCGGGTATTTAATAATAATTTTTTTTCATCTTCTTCTTTTCGTTTACAAATTTCTTATAATTTCTGGTTAAAAGAAATTCCAATTGATGCGGAGAAAAAAAAACAAAAAATTGTTGGTTGTATGTTGAGTTGATTGATGGAATGATCTGAGGTATTTTAAAAGGTGGATGGAATCAGGTGAAGAAGGTGGTTTCTTGTTTGAAAATTAAGCATTTAGCAGGCCATAAACCTAAATAGTAGATAAATATCAAATGAGAATGACCTGGCAGTGAAAACCGTAAATTGTTAATTTTGTATATTTACTTAGAGACTTAAGAATACCTATACTAGTAAATATGCAAACGGAAAATGCTTAGGAGGATTACCTTTGGGAAAACAAATAAATTGTTTTTTTTTTTTTTTTTTAAATGGCGACGGATTCCTGAAGGCGTTCATGATTTAGAAAAAGAAAGCACACATCTAATTTTGTCAGATTAAACGAAGTCGCTTTGAAATTCTTAATACCTAGAAACAAACATGCTCAAAAGGGTCTTAATATGTGCTCAAAGTTTTGAGGCTTAGAGATTCTCCCTCAGCGACAGTTTCATTTCCTGATACAAATTGTTTGGAAAAAGTGGGAATTCTTCAAATTTCTAATCGTTGAACTTGGAAGAAATTCATTGTGATATTTGAATCGAAAATTAAACGCTCTAAGAATGTGTCACATTTGGAATGTAAAATGTTCCCTTTAGAAGACAATAAGAGCTTAAACATTACTTATAGAGTCTTAATTGTGTTTGTACTACAAAAAAGGCAATAGTTTGTTAAAAATCAAGGTTGGTTAAAGACAGAGAAAATTCAAGTAAACAGTCTAATTTTCCCCCATTAGAAAAATATGTTAATTTTATAA
The DNA here is from genome assembly GCA_911387755.1 of Chrysotoxum bicinctum. Lineage (NCBI taxonomy): Eukaryota > Metazoa > Arthropoda > Insecta > Diptera > Syrphidae > Chrysotoxum > Chrysotoxum bicinctum. The sequence goes on from OU426990.1 coordinate 41,703,679, forward strand.
AAAAGGTTTGGCTCTTGAAAAGGCTCTTGGAATCCTTCATAAGCTAATATTGGAAATTGTGCCACAGTAAAACCGTCAGAAATGTATTTTATCCTCAAATACACTTATAATATGTCGGATTGAACTTGCTAACCTCACGATTAACAACAATTTTACTCTTATCTGGGTTCGGGTCATTTTGACATGAGGGAAATCTACCGCCGGACGAGATGCTGGCTATCAAGAATAATCCCTTTATAACACACTTCCACACTCAAAAAATTTCATGTGTAAATAGTACTAATTCATTCGTGCATTCTACGAATTTTATTCGTGGTTTTCAGCCACGAATAGTATTCGTAGAATGGACGTTTATTAGTACATTTTACTAATATTTTATTAGTATTCGTAGAAAACCATACGTATATTGTACGAATACTATTGGTACAATATACGAATATCATCGTAATATTAACGAATGCCCTTGTAATTCATTCGTATATTGTACAGATCCATTCGTATATTGTACGAATATCATAGTAATATTTACTAATGCCCTTGTAATTCATTCGTATATTGTATCTACAAACATTATAGTAGAACTTACCATAAATAAATATATACTCCGAAATTTCCTAAAATATTCATAATAAGAAATAATAACAAAAAGTAATGAATTGTTTAAGTTAAAAAATAATTATATAATTCATGTTTTTTTAATTTTATAATTTAATTTTTAATTACAAATGAAGTTAAAAAAAAACTAAAATGTATCTTATAAATTAATTAATTCATAAATATAATTAACAACCAAAATTATATTTCCAAACTGCTTGTTATCAAAGGGCCACTGAAAATAAATTTAACATTTAACATTAAAAATCTTCCGAAAAACATTTGTACTTACATTAATTTTTATTTTGTAAAAAATTCCCACATATGAATGCTCTGCTGCTTCAAGATCCTGTATGTAAAATATAAAATAAGCTTTATTTGTATATAAGAATATGTAAGTCTAGGTACTCACCTCGTCTTTTCGAAAAAAAGTCTGGTTCCCAAGATTTGTATCTTAAAGATACACCGTACGAAAAAAAAAGTATCACGCGTCCATTACTTTGCAATATTGCAATCTGTAATAACACGTTTCAACGTGTTGACGAATGGAATACATTTAATTTTTAGAGCTGAACACATATTATTTTTTGTACTCATGATTATTAAATAATACTAATGCACTTCATGAAAGTACGAAGTTATTAGTACATTCTACGCATAATGCGTACGGTCAACCTACGAATGAATTCTGTCTACTAATATTAGTTTTACTTAGTAAATAGTACGAATTTATTAGTAAATACTACGAATGAAAAAGATTAAAGTACGAAGTCATTCGTACGAGAAATTAACGAATGTTATTAGTTATATGTACACAATAATTCGTACAATGTACTCCAAAAAATTGTTAACTTCTTGTTTACGAATAAAATTAGTGCATTAAACGAATAGATTCGTGTATTCTACCACAGTTATTAGTAAAACTTTACAAATGCATTCGTAGATATTTCACTGTACAAATACTTCGTATATTTTACGAATATTAGTACAATGCACGAATATTTTTTTCACGAATGCCATTCGTAGCCATTTTACTAATAAATTTTTTGAGTGCAGAAAGAGTCAACATTCCGCTCGGAATTATGAAGGTCGAAATTTGCTCAATTTTCCTAGCGAATCGAACCGTAGGTGGAGCAGTTGAACTAACTGCATTATACCTAGAAAGATTTGGCCCACCTATAATAAATCCCGAAAACTTGATCTGATATCCAACACCAGCAAAATTTAGCCAGTATCATTGGTACTTATAGCGGACATTGGCAAATAGGAGATCACACAACAAAGATAGGCAGTCCTCACAACAATCACTGTCATATCGTTCATTTCCACTGCAAATGCCATTCGGAGGGCCGAATGATCACCCAATCGTGTTGGCTACTGTTTCGTTAGCAGTCCAGAAGCTGCCTAGCTTGGCACAGTGTATATGGTGTTGGATGAGTGTGGCAGTCGGACTGAGTAAGTGATCCAATTTTCGGATGATTGTACAAAAGCAAACACACAGGAAGAGACATCAAAACCTAGTAGCTCCATATTTTTAAACTTAATCCAAACTGTATGACTCCGTGAGAATATCTAAAATTTCCCATATCAATTCCATCAACATGTTCATACCAGTTCATACTGCCGCTGGTCCCTACTTCTACTTACATACTATCTACATTGGCTCTACAATATTAATCGACTGAACAACAATGATCCAGTAAAGAGGGTCGATTAAGGACTCTCCTTACTGGATCATTGAAACTCCCTGTTTGGAGACCAAGCCATCACTTTGAATTTTTATTTATAAGAATTTCTGCAACAGTTAAAAATAAAATGCACGACTGGGTCGCACGAACTTGCTTCTATGTAATAGACTGGGAATTTTAAAAACGAATGTTATTAGATAAAACTGTTCAGAAGGATAAAATTCATTTTTTAAATGAATAAAACAACTGCTTTAGCAGTTGGAGCTAAGCACAGGATGCCATGTGTTTTAAGCAAAAATTAGTTTATGCAAGAACAAAATTATAAGTCGTTGTAGTGGTTTCTTAAAAAAAACCTTTTATATACAAAATTTTTAAAACATTTTTAAGAAAAAAAATTTGGTACGCCAATTTAAAGTTTTTATTATTTCTTGAATAAAAATTAAATTTACAAAAAAAATATTGAGTCGTTTCTGAGATATCGAATTTTCAAAAAAAATTGATTTTTTTTTCAAGAATACAAAAAATATTTATTTTAAAGTTTTGAAATGCAATGTTTATTAGAGTTTTTAGAAGCTTTTTAATCAAAATTTTATTAAGATCCGTTTTGTCGGCAATGAGAAATTCAAAATTCGGAAAAAACGTTCTATGGTAGGTACAAGCTGTAATTTCTTAATTTCAAAATTTGTTTTATAAAATTAAAGATCATAAAAATTAATTGAAAGAAAAAAATTTTATCAAAATTCTAGGCGCCGTTTTCGATAAAAATACGATTTGTGAAAACCATTTTTTAAATTTTTTTAACATTTGTGTGGTGGGTACCTTTATTTTTAGGTAAAATACATTTTTTTTTCTTACGTCTTCTAGATTATATTGAGAAACTTTTATTTATTAAGTTTAAAAAAAATCTAGCATGGGGTTATCGAAATATTGAGTTTTGAAAAAAGTTTTGAAGTTTTTTTTTTAAATCCAAATTTTTTTTTTTTTAAATTTGAATACACAATTCTATTTAAACTTTTGGGGGGCCTTAGCAAAAAAAAATTAACCAAATCAGTTGTACCGTTTTTGAGAAAATCAAAAATAAGAAAAATGGTTCCGTGGGGGGGAGAACCCCAACAATTTTTCTGAAAATTTTTTTCAACCATTACCTAGCTTTAACTAAAGGAAGTTATTTTGTGTTTTTATGTTTTAAATCTGTCGAGCAGTTTTTGAGAAAAAAAATTATTTATAAAATTTCGAAAAAAATTCGTATGGCAGGTACCGTTATTTTTGGTCTACAAAAAAAAAAACGTGGGGGGGAAAAATTAAAAATTATATTTACCAAGTTTAAAGAAAATCGGCCCGGACGTTAGGCTGTAGTCGAACAGACAGACAGACAGACAGACAGGCAGACAGAATAGCAAGACCCACTTTTTTAGTCTTCGCTATCATCGTAATGTCAACTTTGATCAAAATCTCGAGTTCGATTTTTTTTACGAATACAATTTTGTCTTTCTGCCTGTCTGTCCGTTCAACTACAGCCTACAGTGCTCGGCCGATTTTCGTTAAACTTAATAGATATCATTTTTAAATTTTTCCCGCCATACGTTTTTTCTTTTTTTTTTAAGACCAAAAATAACGGTGCCTGTCATACGAATCTTTTTTGAAATTTTATAAATATTTTTTTCTCAAAACCGACTCACAGATTTTTTTTTTAATTCAAAAATTAGATTTAGTTAAAGCTAAATATTGGTTGGAAAAAATTTTCAAAAAATGGTTATTTTCCTCCTTGGAACAATATTTTTTTGTTTTTGTTTTTGATTTTCTCAAAAAGGATACAACCGATTTTGATTATTTTTCTAGTACTAAGACTCTCCAAAAGTCTGAATATTATTGTGTATTCATATTTTCAAATTTGGATTTTTCAAAAAAAAAAAAAAAATCAAAACTTAATATTATTTCCCAGATCCCATGCATGATTTTAAGCAAAGTCATGAATGGGATTTTGCATGATTTTTTTTAGAAATTCAAATTGGACAAGAAACAAAATTATCTTACCTAAAAATAACGGTACCATACAAATTTTAAGAAATGGTTTTCGACAATCTTATTTTTCTCGAAAACGGCTCCGAGAATTTTAATAACATTTTTTTTCTTTCAAAAAATGTTTACGATCTATAATTTCATAAAAAAAATTTCAAATTAATTTATCACTTACCGTACCTACCATCATCTTATTATCAGCACAACTGATTTTAATTAAATTTTGTATTATAAAAAGTTTTTAAAAAAACATTGAATTTATATTTTTTTGGAAAATTCGATTTCTCAAAAACGGCTCAATATTTTTTTTAAGAAATATAATTTCTTTTCGTACAATAACAAAAAATTTAAGTTTTTCATAAGAATGCTTTCAAAATTTTTATATAAGAGCTTCTTTTTTAGGAAACCACTACAACGACTTATAATTTTTGGGCTTGCATAAACTAATATTTGCTTGAATCACATGGCATCCTGTTTCTAGCTCCAAGTACTAAGGGAGTTGTTTTAGTCATTTAAAAAATGAATTTTATGTTGATGAATAGTTTTTCTTTAATAACAGCAATTTTTGAAATTGTTAGTCTTTTACATAAGAGTAAGTTCGTGTGACCCAGTCGTGCATTTTATTTTATTTACTTGCAAATAGGTACTATGGGGCAAGTTCTGCATTTGGAAAAAAAATTAACTCGAGATTTTAATCAAAGTTGAAATTACGATGATAGCGAAGACGAAGAAAGTGGGTCCGGCAATTCCGTCTGTCTGTTTGTCTGTACCTCGATCCACAGCCTAAACTACTGGAGGTAGTTTCTTCGAACTCAGTACTTATGAGTTTTCGGTGATTCCATAGAGTGAAAATTGAATTTTTTGGTTAGCCCCAAAACTAACGATACCCCCCATACACCCGTAATGCAAAATCTGATTTATCTCGAAAACGGCTTTAACGATTTTGATTATAAAAATTACGTGTGCTTTTTTGGGCATGGACTTCATTTTGGCTAAAAAAAATTTAGAGAAAAATGTTACTAATGGTACCTATCATAGAACCGTTTTTTTTGATTTTCGACTTTCTTATTTATTAACGGCTCTAACGATTTTAACCAACATTTTTTAACAGGAGCCTCATTAAATTTAAAATAATATTGTATATAAGAATATTCCGAAATTTATTTTTTGGGTTTCTTGAAAAAAAAAATAGAGTTTTCAATAATATTTTCAAAATGTGTGAACGATTATTTTTTGAAATTATTTCCTAAAATCTATGCTACAAAATACTTAGGTACAATTGGCATCCCAATTTTTTTTCTTGCGAGAAATTTCTTGTAAAAAAATTAATTTAATAAAAAAACGATTTTTAAACTTTTATTGCTTGTTTTATATTTATAAAATGTAATTTTAAATTCCAAGGTACTGTTACATAAGAGTAAGTACGTGCGATCCATTCGTAGGTAGATTGCATAGGAATTCTATGTGCTAATTTTGAGAAAAATACGATTTTTGAAATTTTTTTAATTTGGTTACTGTTATTTTTAGAAAAAAAATAATGTTCCAACTTTTAAGGAACTTAAGAGAAAAAAATAATCAAAATACGTTTTTAAGAAAATCGAAAACACAAGAAATGGCTCTGTAGGAGGTATCTACCATTACTACCCACTTTAAGGATTTTTTTTTCAATCATTTCTACCTTTTACTAGATCAAACTTTAAGATTTTTTATAAAAAATCTGTTGAATGGTTTTTGAAAAAAAAAAAACATTTTTTAAGATTTCAAAAAAATTATTTTCATGCTATACATATTGGTATTTTTGGTCTTAAAAATAAAGAAGAAACATGAGGAGGAATTTAAAATGAAAGGTATCTACCAAGTTAAAAAAAAAAATCAGTTGTATGGTTGGGGCTGTAATCGAACAGACAGATAGAGCTGGGAGACCAAATTTTTGAGTCTTCCCTATCATAGTAATGTCTGATCAAGATCTTGGCTTTTGTTTTACGAATGTATAACTTGTCATATAGTACCTATATGTTGGATAAATTCCATAGTTAGATATCGGTTTTAATTTAATCGAAAACAGGACTACCAAATAATATTTTGGTCGAAGCTTCAAACAATTTAAATTTGTACGTACATATATTTAAACATTTTCGAAAAAATTTCGTGTTGTCGGTGTCCATATCGTCGTTCACGATGATGGTGTGGTTAACGTCGTTGTCAAAAAATTATAGACCAATGATGCCGCCATTTGTTCAAATGTATAGTGTATAACCTCGTTATATTTATAGTCTACTCTTAGTTTCTATCGGTTTTCTGCTAAAGTATCCTTTGGCAAAACAAAAATCAATTTTTAGCTAGAAAAATTGCAGTCGGTAAAGTACAAAATTCCAAGAAATTCCATTTTTAATTTAGTGCCTGCATTCCTTTGTCTTCATCAATTTACCTCCAATTTTATCCGCCTATCAATCTCTCGCTCAATCAACAAAAACCAAACAAAATCAGATGAAAATAGTAATCTGATTCCAAAGCAACGCCCCATTTGTTGCTGGCCATAAGTTTAATATCAGTATCAGCGCATTCAATCATGTAAGAGCAATTTCATAGGTATGTTTTGTTGACTACTGTTTGAGCTGTTGCCAACCACCAATACGTCCATCATAGAGCATCAATTCGATATTATCATGGAGATATCTTAAGATCGAAGCGTTCACAAGTCTATCACAAGCCCATTGCGGATAAGTCAAGCAGTCAGGAGGGATAGCCATACGAAAGACATGGCACGTTCAAGATGCCCCACAGATGGTATTGATAGCGAATTCCGGATCAATTACATTGCAATTTTAGTTATTGATTGCTGCCGTAAAACAATCAGAGCAAAACTTTGTCTGAGTATTTGGTTGTTTTTCTCCTTTTTCGATCATAGGTTTATAGATACATTTTAAGCCATGTCGCGCCACCGCCGCAACCACAGTATAGATCGGCCGGGAGTAATGTGTGCACGTTCAAATTGACGAACTAAGTTAAGTATGGCGACTGAAGTTGACTCTTAGCAGCCACTGACCACCACCAATCGACTGGATTAAGCTCTTAAGTTAAGGCTCCTCGATTTCGTTAGACTTCAGATAGCTATGTGTCAGTATTGTTATTCTTTAATTTTTGCCTGTTTATGGGCATATTCAATATAAGGAACACAAAATTCGAGTAAAAATGCATAGCACTTTAACTACACGTGCAATTATTCTCAATTGAGAAATGATAAAAGATTGTTAGATTTGGAATAGACAAATTGAAGTACCCACCATTGGTCGAACGATGATAGTCATCAAGGAATTTCTTAAAAAAATATTGTGCACTGCAAAAATTTCAGATCCAAAAAGTTCGATGTTAATAGGGACAAAAGTTCAAAAGTATGCAATTTGTTTTTTGGTGTTTTTTTTTTTTATTTGGTAAGGCAAACTCGCTAAGGCATTTGAGCTAAAAAATGCTTTCTAGAAAATTTCACTCTTATTTTCCTTTCTCCTGTGTTTTTCCAATATTCGCTTTCTTTCAATCTTCTTAAAATGTTCACCTTGAAAAAAAAAAAAAAAAAAAAACACAAAAATACATCCGAAGATTTTGTTCGTCCATAGCATTTGTCCTATATTAGCCTCATCATTCACTCATGTTTTACTATCCCGCTCTACATTTAGAGGGCATGTAATAATACATTGCAGGTTCTTTCCGTTCCTAGTAATACGCCTACAAGAATGTTTGACAGTTGTAAGTCACTAGGTCCTGGTTGTCCATAAAATATGGGACCATCAAATCAAATTTAATTTGATTAAAGACTGTGACCAAACAACATGATTGAAAAAATGTTTTAAAAATCGAATTAAAAGAGGTTTTCGTTGTGATAAATCTAGCCGTAATAAAATTTTATCCAGATATTTATATGAAAATTTTACAACAACAAAATGTTCGTAAGTGTTTTTTATTCTTAAAATTTTAATGTTTCGGTTTTGATAGAAGCTGTGCTAATTTGAATTTATGTTTCCATTTATACAAGGTTCGAACTCCAGCTCTTTTGTTTATTTTCATAATAATTGAACCATTCTGTAAGGGTCGAACAAATGGATTGTTAAATTTTTAACAAACACTATTTGAGACACATTTTCAAAATAAATATATGAGCACCAAAATTTGGTCCAAAATTTTGAACTCTCGAAGTAATTTTCAATCAAAAATTGTAGAACAAGAGTTTTAATTATTATAGGAAAAAAAAATATTCAGGTTTTTCCTTTGCTTGAATGAATGAATTTGTATTGGAGGGTTATTGCACTGCGACCTGGAGATCTATTGTACCCCCGCTTAAAACTGATGAGCTTGCTTATCCTATAGTTTTTCCTCCAAACCTATTGCTTTTAGGAATTTTAGTCTTTGGGGCACTTTCAAGGAGAATAGGTTGCAATCTTCTACCTGGTATTGTCCCAGATGATTTTACCTTTGTTGCATGAGTGGACAACATGTTGTTAGCATGAGGTCCGGTGTTTCTTCATGCATGTTGCAGAATCTGCATGTGGCACTGCTTACCATACCAAGTAAACTTCGGTGTCTGCTAAGTTTGCAGTGTCCAGGTAGAATATCTTTTATTATTCTTAGGTCCTTCCTACTTAAGTTAATGTAGTTTTCGAAACGTTGCTGGTAGTAATTGCCTAGTAGTAGTTTCGCCTGTCTCAGTTTAGGGAATTCTTTCTAGGTCTTGAATCTATTTGCCTCCTCTTCTTGTTTAATTTTGGTTTTGATGACATTTTCTCATATTCCCCAATAGGGCTAAGGCCTTCTGTTGAGGGAGTTGATGCGCCTATTTTTGCTAGGGAATCTGCCTTTTCGTTTCCATGAACACCCACGTGACCAGGTACCCAGTAAAGTGTGACCCTGTTCTGGTTTCCAAGTTCATTTAGCCTGCTTATGCACTCTCACAAAAATTTAGAGCCTATAGTGTATGAGCTTAGTGCCTTGAGTGCCGCTTGACTATCTGACATGATGGCAATGTTCTTGTTACGATAATTCTTTTCGAGATTTCGATCCACGCATTTCCCTATGGTGTTTACCTCCGCTTGAAAGATGCTGGTGGACAGCTCCATCGGTATGGAAAGTTTGGTTCTTGGCCTCTTTCCTCTCCTATCAAATCTTTTTAGTTGCTTAGCTGTGTTAAACCACAGCATATCCGCAATATCCATTGGGATATTCTTGCTCTTTGAAAATGATAGTTGAATATTTCTGAATAGACTTGTAATATAGTTGAATAAACGTTGAATATATGTATGTATATGATTAAAAAATCAATATAAACTCCCAATAAGGCATTTGAATCAACGGCACTATAATCGTTCCCTCAAGCCAATGTCGATTAATATGTTGTCTCAATAGTACTGACTAATTTTCATTCACATGTTCTTCTCTTCTGTCTGTCTATCTAGTCAAAGCCTTATTTGTAATCCATTTATTTTTTATTTCAATAATCTCATTTAATTATCTCAAAGGAGTGAAGTAATTCCTTCAGCAAATAACACTACTTTGCACGAAGAAAAAATAGTAAATAATGCACATCAGCACTGTGATTCGTCTACATAAGGAGCACTTTGGTCTTAATGTGCTAAAGATCACTGGGCATTTCTCCTTCTCACTTTGCCAACACCATTAGAATGGCAATCAACAATTACCAACGATAGACTAGAAGGTAGTGGAGCAAAGTCAGTCAGCCAGACTTTATAAGAAAGTACACACAAGTATAAGTATACATAGTACTATTATTCTTCAGACGGATAGAAAAGTAGATGCCACTTATTTCTCACCAAATGATAGAAATTAAATCCTCCAACATCATGAGTCGCCAGCGGCGGCGGCCTTCACATTACATGTAGCTTCTGGCATGGCTGCACCATAGACCAGCATTAGCAGAGCAGACATACAATCAAAACATAAGCAGGAGCAGCTCATTTGATCCACGGAAGCGTGTGATTTGACATGAGATTTGCATTTGAGCTGGCAATTAGACGATTCCATTAAATGTGGCATGTAATGTGCATTCAATTTTTGTTTTGTTTGCTTTGCGATACCATTTTGTCCAGTAATGCGGGTAATCACGAACACTTACTTTCCGAGTAGATTAGTTCTGCGCACTGCTCCTTTTTGTATGGTCTCAAACGACGGATGGACAACGATGGAGTGAGCTTATAGACATTGGATAGGCTTTAAAGAGACTGGACTGAGACTGACTTAGATGCTGGTAGGTAGATATTGCTTCCGAAGTAACGCGTATAGGTAGGCTCCATACTGGGAAATAAAGTTCAATTTAAATGAAACTTCTGTCTGTAAATGGGCACCTTATGCAGTGCATACAGTGAATGTAAAAATGAAGGACACACCGAGTATTTTTAAATCTCTAAGTATCCAGTATTTAACCTTGGAATAGTCTCTGACAACTAAGGACCTTATTTGAGCGGAATTCAAAAAAGAATAATTAAATATAAACTGTCACAAAAACTAGCTTAAACTTCAATTGGGTTAGTCCTCGGTTAGACATACGCGAATTTTTAAGGTTTTTTCAAGGCTACCTTTAGAGGTCTTTAGCACCATATTTAGTGTCGTCCTAAAATAACAATCTAAGCTGAATTCGGTTAATTCGCAGCCTGTGGTGGTAAAATTGCAGCCAAATGTAGTAAAATGCGATACCGTTATGAAATATCCTGTTCTTTCTTATATCTTAAGATTGAAGTGTTTTTTAGATTATTTTGTCTTATCGTTATCAAATTTGGAATCCTACAAGGCTCTGTTTTGTCTTTGATTTTCTTTCTAATGATTTCTTTTTGACACCAAAAATAATAACCACTTCGTAGGTTTCCACAAAAGGTACAAGAATGTGAATTAAATTTGCAATCTGACTAAATCCTACATAAAAGGCATACATTCGCCTTGAAGGGAATTATAATTCAGTATGTGACGGCGATGTCAAAAGATTCCCTCTAAAAAATTTAAATTTGGACAAGAATTTAAATGTTCCAAAATGTTTTTTTTTTTTTTTTTTTTTAATCAAAGTATCAGATCCAAATATTGTATTGTAAATTGGTAGATATTTCTACACTTAAGATTTCACAAGTTTGGAAACCAAAATTTCTTTCAAAAAAATGGTCTATAAAATACATCGAATGTAAGGGTTTAAAAAAAATAAGATCTTGAATCAAAAGTATTAATTGGATTACACAATTTTTGAAAACAACTTTATGGTTCTCAAGTTTTTTAACGAACACAGATTGCAATTTTTTCCAAGTTAAGGTTCTGGTAATAAAAAAAAATCATATCAATAATTTTGTGCCTCACTGTATATTTACATGCAGAAGGAAAATTAGTCCATTTCGTTTGACCAGGCCGGCTGGCGCTGCTGGTGTTGTGGTGGCTCATCCACGGTGGCAGTATTAGACTGCCATTTTTTTTTACTACCTTGAAGTGAGGTCGTTACGCAAAAGTAATTAGGTTAACACAAGCGTATAAGTTGATTGTACTATTTGTTAAATACTAAATTGTGTAATACGAGTCTATACAGAGTCGCCGCCGTTCGATAGCTGGAAAATTGAATGGATATTCGAATTAGATTTGAATGTGTGACTGATGGTCTCAAAGATATTATACTCTTATTTATAGAAAGAAGCTCTCATTACCGACAAGCTGTTAACTAGAGAATAACATATAAGTTTGTGTGTGTAAATGTAATTTAAGAAGCCTTTAAGATATTCTCAATAAAAAATTGCCATTTAGTAGTTATTAGCGATTTTATTGCGAAGCAGTAAATCTATTTTTTTTATAGGAGATTATACCACAGCATAAATTGGGTATAGAATGGCGCTTGAAGATTGATAATTAGACAAGTTGTTGGTAATTGTTTCATTTCCTGCAACTTTGTATTTGATGAAAATTTTGTTTGCCAGCTTCAATGAATCAAGAATATCAGAAGTAATACCTAAGACAAAAAAAAAAAAGAAGATAAGAATTGTGTAAGAAGTTTTTTTTTTTTTTAATAACTATAACCAAATCAGCGGCATCTAAAAAAAATTATGGATTTGTTGCGATAAATGTAACCACAACCAATTCGTGTAAGCCTGACCCCTTATTCCTACAATTTTCGCGAAGTTCTATGATTTTTAAGATTTAACAGATCTAATTTTTCATCATCATTTAAAATTTGTAAATGGTGAAGTTACATCCTTCGAATATATTCATCTGCCTCTTAGTCTGAGTCAGTTAAGTATGCAGTGCTTTCAATTTAAGTGTTTTTTTTTTTTTTAATAAGGGTGGGTAGATGTTGAAATGCAATGAAACAAGCTGTGTGTGATGTATAAACAAAACTATTTTCTTTATTTGAAAGGCTCCATGTCTGCCATTATGTCTAAAATATGACATTGTTCAAATGTCCGCATTCGCTTCTTACGGTGGCACGGATCCGGATGATTATATTTGCAATGAATCTTCCGCATCGATCCAGCTGAATTTGAGCGATGGCCTGAGCTATGTTTATCTGAGGGCAATCGGTCGAGATGTGGTTTATTAGCGCGACTTTAGGAAACCTAAGAACAAAACGTCTAGCGTGATGGTCAAACAGTATTACCTTCACCTTACCTCAGTGAAAGATAATCCTTAACTCAAATCGTTCATGCAGAATTTCAAGAGTGGCGTCTGCTGTAAGGCATGTAGCACCGTCCCTCTGGAACCACATGTCGCCTAGGTCCATACGGTTTAATTTGGCAATGAGAAATTGGTTGTCGTTGTTGTGTAGCGCTCACCAACGTCGTTTTCGAAAAAGTACCGAAAAATGTCGCCGTCGGCAATATATCAATTAATCTCATGTGGGTTGGTGTCATCCCACACACGCCATTTTTGCTTGCCATTTACTAAAAATGTGCCTCGCTGCTAGAGATTATTGCTCGGTCAAAGTTGAAATAGTCAGTTGCATTCCTGCCCTCAAACATTTCAACCCTAATACTCGTACTTCCAGAAATGCTCATAAATTTACCCTTAAGTCTAATTTCGAAAGTACTGTCAAGTAAAGAGATTATTTTTTTAGCTGCACTACACGAATGTGGAATGCTTTATCCGGCTCAATATTTCCCACCCATTTCAATCTGCAGACATTAAAAATCAATGTGCATCGGTATCTCTTTTCTAATCCTATCCTAATTTAGTAGTTTCTCGCACTGTGTTTGACATTATAAGATTATTCATAGCCCCTTGAGTGCGCGTATAATTTAAAAAATAAAATGCACGAACTTGCTCCTATGTGATAGACTAATAGTTTCAAAAAATGAATGTTATTAGAGAAAAACTGTTCATAAGCATAAAATTAATTTTTTAAATGACTAAAACAACTTCTTTAGTAGTTGGAGGTAAAATAGGATGCCATGTGATTCAAGCAAATATAGGTTTATGCAAGAACAAAAATTATAAGTCTTTGTAGTGGTTTCTTAAAAAAAATAGGCTTTTATATTAAAAATTTTTAAAACATTTTTAAGAAAAAATGTTGGTACGCCAATTTAAAGTTTTTCTTATTGTTCGAATAAAAATTAAATTTACAAAAAAAATATTGAGCCGTTTTCGAGATAGAATTTTTCAAAAAAAATTAAATTTTTTTTTAAATTCAAAAAAAAAAATATTTTTTTTTTAAAGTTTTTAAATGCAATGTTCTTAAACTTTTTATAAGCTTCTCTCTAAAAATTTCATTAAAATCCGTTATGCCGATAATGAGAAATTCAAAATTTTAAAAAATCGTTCTATGGTAGGTACCTACAGTCAGTAATATCTGGTTTTCAAAATTTTTTTATTAAATTATAAATCTTAAAAATGAATCGAAAGACAAACATTTAAGCGAAATTCTCGGAACCGTTTTCGAGAAAAATACGATTTTCGAAAACCATTTTTTAACATTTGTATGGAGGGTACCGTTATTTTTCGGTAAAATAAATATTCCCATATCTTGTTGATTATTTTGTGAAACTTGTATTTATCAAGATTTAAAAAAATCGAGCATGGGATTTTCGAAATATGTATTGAGTTTTCAAAAAAAAAATAAATTTTTTTTTTAAAAGTCCACAAAAATTTTTTTTTCAAAATATGAATACACATTAATTTTGAAACTGCTGGGAAGCTTTAATATAAAAAAAATGATCAAAATCGGTCGTACCGTTTTTAAGAAAATTAAAAACAAAGAAAAAGGGTTCCAAAGGGGGTACCAAAAATAATAATTTTTTGGAATGTTTTTTTCTAATTATTACCTAGGTTTAACTAAATAAAATTTTATGAAAAAAAAAAATTTTGAGAAACAAAACATGTATTTATAAAATTTCGAAAAAAAAATTCGTATGGCAGGTACCGTTATTTTTGGTCTTAAAAAAAAAGAAAAAAACATCCGGGGGAAAAAATAAAACCCATATCTACCAAGTTTGAAGAAAATCGGCCTGGCCGTTTAGGCTGTAGTCGAACAGACAGACAGAATTGCGAGACCCACTTTTTTGGTCTTCGATATCATCGTAATGTCAACTGATTGATTACCAAATCGGTCGTCCTAAAATTTTGACCATCAAACTTTGAAGTCGACTCCGAAGGGCCACCAAGTCTACTGTAAAATTTGAGTGCAACTTTTGCACTAACGTACACACATTTTGATAATAAAGTATTATCATTTTCAACCGTGTAGCTTGTTATGACAATTTGGCATAAGTAACTGAATAATAAACAACATATATATTTGACCGATCGGTGTCCCCAAAATAACATGGCCGCGAATATCTTTCCGCTCCAATTGAAATACCGTCTAATAGGTTGAGTCTTCTAAATAACCGCTGACCAAATAACGCCATCACGAATGTGCTGAAAAGTTAAGGAAACAATTAGAGGGAAGGGAAATGAACGAAAAAGGATGTACATAATGTAAGCTGCTTTTAACCTAATAAGACCTGATGTGAATGAGGATTTTCAATGCCAGCTAGATTGCTAAAAATATGATGAAGGTAGCAATGGTAGATATATTATATTCCAGTTATGGGTTACTGGCATATGATTGTCCAGCCAACTTATATAAGGTTAGGTAAAACAAGAGCTCTTAACCGCTATCTTACGTCTTTCGTACCATGTGCAAAAAAAATCATTTTGAGTGAGTAGAAGCTTCTAATAATGATTAACTTTAAATTGCGACAATACCTAGAATGTGAAAGGATATGGACTTGTGAGTATAAACATAGATTGTGTAACATCTTATACTTCATGTCCTTTGATTAGCGTGACTCTATTCTGAGGTGATAAGTAGATATTTAGTTTTTTTTTGTCGTTGGAAATCTTCAAAACACACTTGGTAAGTAGTGTGGGACTCGTACCGCACAGCTTTTTAGAACATTCGCTCATGATACTTGATTTTCTAAGTCTCCAAACATAGTCTCTTACACCTAAGAAGGTTTCTATATCGCAGTTGGTATGACTTCGTAGACGCTGATTGTGTGATACACTGTGTTTCTTAACAACTTATGTGTCCATTTCAATTTGAAGGTCTGGATGTTGGTCGCTAGTTCTTATGTACCAAGGGGCATTTATTATTCCACGAAGGACTTTGTTTCGGAATTTTTGGATGGGTTCAACATTTGTTCTGCTTGTACAGCCCCATAGCGGGGTATCATACCTCCAAACGGGTTTCAGCACTTGCTTGTATAATATTATTTTATTTTGGTCCTAGTACCCAGTACATTTTTCTGTTCTTTAAGTCCAATTCTTCTCTTTTATTTTTGATGTGCTCTTTCCATTTGCATCCAAAGTCACTCAATTGGCAGTTTTGGCTTAAGGTGCAGCTTGACCGTTGATAAAAATTGGAACATGATAAGAGGTATAATGAAAAAAAAAATATATTACATTTATTACAGGCGGATTCGTTGTCGGAAATACTTTGGGCCTATACGTGATCACCGAACTGTGATCCATATCAAAACAACATTATCAATATACCTATTGTAATTGTAGGCAGACCCGTTTCTATAGATGAAGCTGAGGAACCTATCAAAGATGACTTTTGTGATCTTGTGAACGGATCCTTCGATGTCTGGCCGAAGTACGATGTCAAGAAAATTATTTCGGCGGTTCAGGTTGCCAACGACGGTTGGAATCCACAAATGAAACTAGATTTCTCTCCATCCTAACCACCAACCGAATTGACCCAGGGCATCTAAAGCATTCGTACATTCTGGAGGTCAGACATCGACTCTGGCAATTTGCTAATATACATATGTATATTGAGGGCGAAAGAGCTCGTGGCTTCCATTTCTTAGCCATTCCTGTGTGTACATTACACTATAGGATCATTTGCATTCAAAATATTCAGGTAGAGCTGGTGAAAGTTATTTATTGTTAGTAAAATAAATGATACTAGCCAATGTAGTACCCTTTGGCATAATGTTTAGTGCGTTAGATTGTCGTACAGAAGGTCTTGTTATCGATCCACAGCCGCTGCCAAAATATTTTTCAGGGATGATTTCCCTCTTGAAAGAAATTGACAAATCCTCCAAGAATAACTTTTGTCACGAAAAGTGCTGGTGATTAGCCGTTCGCAATTGCCAGAAAAATCAGAATGTATGAGAATTATAGGTCACTAGGTTGTGGTTCTCTACGAGCTGTTGTACCTTCAATTTTTTTATTATTTTTTTATAGCCCAATATTTTACGAAAATTAATTGTTATAGTTTATCTGGTTTTTGTTTTATGTTTAAGATCCATCCATGAAATTAGTGCTACCTGTAATTTTCCACAGATGTCGATCAAAAAAGCAGCTTCCACTCGATTTGTAAAACATCATTTTTCAAATCAAAGGTAGCCCAGAGAGATGATAGTTAGCTCCCAGCTTTTACTGCTTCCATAAAGTAGTTAATTGTTTTCACATGCAAAGTAGCTTATACGGGTTAGTCTGGATCTGACGGTAGAGGCAAATATGTACATATGTATATATGGTAAAATCCAGAAGAAGCTCATGATCAGCAGCAGCTCGTTTCAAGCAAACGTCATTTTTATTTTGTTGCTCCATTTGTTTTACCCAAAAAATTATTTAAATCTGAAGTAAACTACAAATGAAAAAAAAAAAAAAATATTCGAATATATCTGAGGGATTGCCCAAAGCATTTTCTCTAACGTGGTTGTTTTAGACCTGATTTGTTGTATCCGTAATAAATATTTGGTTAAGACTTAAGGCTGTTTTGATCGATGAGGTTAGTGTTAATTTATATCCATTTTTTTTTGTCTGTGGGGTGAAATATGTAAATAAAAGTATCTATTCCTTTTTCGTATTAATTATTTTAATTATGTTCTTGTTTTTGGTTTTATGAACCTACATACAAAAATAAGGTGCGGTTGGGGGGAGACATTGAAATATGGTCTGATGTAGGAAACGAGTTTGAGCTATTAATCAAAATGGTCTACGTTGTATGGAATTTTTGGGGTAAAACCAATTAATTAAATTATGCGGAAAAAATCTATGCAGTTGGTTTTTTTATTTAATTTACCTGTGTGCATATTTTTAGTAAAACATTAGTATAGTTCTTCTCATAGAGGTTCCGGATGTTTTTGAGTTTTTTTTTTGTTTTAATTTACGTATGTGTGGCCCGAAATCTGGGTATTTTGATATTCAGTTCAATTAATTTCAATTAATTTGTAAACATAGATATATCTGTTAGAAGATTTATAAAGATTCTAAATAGAAAAAGAACGAAAAGAGTAGAATATACTCAGATTAATATTTTGTTGATATAACAAAATTTTGTATCGTGTAAGGTTTTCTAAATTTTGAAAGGAAATGGAGTTTAAGTACCTTAAAAAATTTCAAAGCGAACGACCAAAAATTTTTATGAAACTATAGATAAAAATGTATGTGAGGAAAACAATCCAAACAGACTTTGCAAATAAATTAGCTTTTTGTTTCTTTAATGAAATACAGATTGTTGTACATTCATGTAGCAAAAATATTTATAATACAGAATAACAGAATTGTGAACAATCCTTTCACATAAGGCCATAAGAGTCATGAGAGTTTTTAACCTTTATGGGATCCTGGAAGGGCTTGATGGAAAACATTATAAGCTTGATGCCACGATTGACACTTAATTCGTCATCAAGAATCACAGCAGAAGAAATTTCCACCTCTTTTGCTACATAATATAATGGCCTAAAGAAACATTGTGGGTAAACGCATATTTGGTGAAGAATGGACTGATATTAATAGCACTGAACTGTTGCATTTATTGGAATTATTTGATTGGCTGGTGTTTTTCGATCAAATATCTCTCACACAGGAAGGCCAATATTTGCAGCAAATATGTCACTGAAGACTTTCAAAAAAATATGTAGAGTTATCAGGTTTGATAACAGAGACATTTGAACTCAACTGAGGTTGTTAGATAAATTTGCTCCTATACCTACGTGAATTGTGGAATCATTGGGTTGAGATATTACCGAAGCCTTATAACCCATCCGAAAATTTTACAATAGATGAACAATAGCAACAATACATTCTATCAAAACTTTCGAACAGCATCTGGGTATTTTGTGATTCTGCAACGAACTATGCTTGGAATATACAACCTTATACTACCGGAAAGGAACTCGGAAGTACAACTGAAAGAAATCAAGGTATGCGTGTAGTACCTGATTTGGTTGTAGGTCTAGGTGGGCGAAGCTTACGACTGATAACTTTTTCACATCTTATCACCTGGGACAAAAATTACTGGAGAAGCTGTTTACACAAGTTGGAAAAATACGAGAAAAAAAATGTATAACCAACAGAAACAGTGAATTTTAAAGGAAGACAAATTTTGTCATCAAATTTTGCCTTTACCAAGAACATCACTATCATGTCTTATATCCTGGAAAAAAAATTTCTCAATCTTCTAAATACATTTCATCATGACTTGAAAGTTAGTGATCGCGCAGATAAAAAGCCAGCAATAACACTAGATTACGATTAATGTAAAGGTGGTGTAGACACATTGAAAAAGCAGTAAGTTGGTACAATTGTAAACGAAAGGCTATAAGCGATAGCCTTGATGCCTTTGTTCTATTCAAATCGGCTAATCAATTAGGGTGTGTCACTTTTGTATGGCCCCAAAAAAGTACCCTAATTTTTAAATGTAATAGTGCTCAAAAGTTGTATTAAGGTCTGAAGTTTAAGAACATGTTAAAAAAAATATAAGATATCGTTCGTCTTTGGCAGAGTTGTAAAAGAATGCAATATTATGGTATTGCACTCCGAAAAGTCCCACTCATTCAACTTATTCTTCGGGAATGCAATAGAATTTATCATCTCATTCTTTTAACTTCAGAAATCCATTCCCATTCTATTTTGAATCTTAAATAATGCAATCATCAAAAGCAGTCAAAAGACTTCAAATAAAAAGAATGCATTCTTTTTTTACTGCTTGCAGTCTTTGAAGTCTTTTGAAAAGTCTTTTACATTCCTTGCAGTCTTAAAGTCTTTTAAAAGCATTCAATGTATTGAAGTCTTTTTAGGGCTTTTCATTGATTGAATTCTTTTTACTGCTGAAAGCTTTTTAACTGCTTTCAAGTCGATTATCTTTAATAAAGATATATAGTCATAAAGAAAAACTGTGCGAAAACAGTTTAACTCGTATAATGACTTCTGATTTGGCAAAATTTTGATTTTAAGTGGAGATTTAAAATAATTGCTGAAGTGTGCTACTTTTAACCGACTTGAAACCAGTTAGAAAGCCTTCAGCAGTAAAAAGGATTCAATCAATAAAAAGACTTCAAAGCCGTAAAAAGACTTCAATATATTGAATGCATTGAAAAGACTTTAAGAATGTAAAGAATGTAAAAGACTTTTGAAAGACTTCAAAGACTGCAAGCAGTCCAAAAAGAATGCATTCTTTTGATTTGAATTTATTTGACTGCTTTAGATGATTTTTAAATAAAAGTCTGCAAAGTTGGCTGGGACTTTAGTTTGAAAGTCACAGTACTGAGGTTAAATCAAAAAGCTTAAAAAAAAGTCTTCCCATTCAATTGACTGCACATCTCTGGTCTTTGGCTCGCTCAAATCGGTTGAAGCTGAAAAAAACTTAATTTTTAGTTAATTTTTTTTTATTTCTTACTTATATTTAAAAAAAAAACTAAACAAAATACAGAAGGAATGTTTGTCCTTACAAAAAGATATACCATAATATTGTAGGTGGTTCCGTTAGTTTTTAAGAATTTTTTTTGTAAAAAAAACGATTTTACATAAAAAAATGATTTTTCTTCTTCTTTTATTATTTCATAGCTTCTTTATCAAGTATTCAATTTAAACAAATATAAGCTAAAAAGTGTTTTCTTGGAATTATCTTTCACTTGAAAGCTTACAAATATTTTATATAATTTTTTGTGTATCCGTACGGCGCAATTTAAAACAACACATATTTCGAAAATCTCGAAAAATCAAATTTTTTTTGGATTTCATCCTATTTTTGAGCGAGCCAAAGATATTAATTAAAATGAAAATTGTAAACGCAGGATTTAATTTTGATAAGCAATGCAACTTTTAAAAGCTACATATTGCATTTAAAAATACCATAGTTGCGCACTTTGACGCGCCCTATTAATCATGCCAGGAAAGAAAACTGTCTTGCGGAGCATCGCATACTTTTTGGAAGAAATAGGCACGCCTCTAGCACCTTTTTCACTTGAAATCGCCAATAAAATACAAGGTGCATCTCTACACAATTTAACAATATTCTTCATTAACTCTGTCAGGAAACAATTTCAGGAAAGAAAACAACCAAGAGAAGTCGGTGTCAATTATGTCAAAAAGCAGATAATAATAAAACAGGGGCCAAATTACCGCTTCAGTGACCGATCGAGTGAGTCCCATCAGTAATCGAATGAAAATTTCAAATTAGGGTAATCGATTGCTCAATGACGTAAGCGGTAATGCCAAACTCACATAATTCAGTCACGTATTACTCGAAAACTGATGCGGTAAATTGACCCTATGTCTAGCTTGCGACATTTGCAATAAATTTATACATACATATATAAGCAACATAATAAAACTATACTTTGTGTCAAAATTATAATTACTGATTATATTTTTATTTTACATTATTCATTAAAAAATTTGTAAAATTATTAATAAGATAAAAATATATAACAAACAAGTTGCAATAAAATCGCATAAATATACATTTAATTAACTTTTACCTTCAATAAAAAGATTTAGATTAAGAATTTTATTTTTCAATTTGTTTTATATACAATTTGACTTAAAACTAACTTATTACTAAATTAAATCATGTTGGCACAACAATAGGGGCCCAACGTTCTTCATTTGGCTTTACATAATGCTATTTGCTTACAATATCATATTAATGTTTTCTTAATCTAATTCATGATTTTTTAATATTAACTAAATAATAATTTTTGATGAGTGGGCGTTTTATCCCCTATAGTATTGATTGTTGTTCTTCTCGTAAAAGGGTGCATTGTCGTTATGGATGATGTCTTCAAATTGATCGTCAGTGATGGCTCGGGTGTATAGATACTTGTCACGAGGCTCTAGTTCATGCTGGAGAAGTTGTTGCACTTCTGTGTTGGGATGATCTTCCAGGTTCCTGATGATTTTTCCGGAGAGCTGCAGTAAATACTCGTCCAGTGGTATTAACTTTGCTTCTTTATACAGTTTCCTTGTTGGTATAATATTTCTTCGTCAGTGGGTTACGGTACAGTCCAGTGCAAATGCGGAGCATCTTTCTTTCAAAAAGCTTCATCTTTTTCATTGCTGTAGGTGAAATAGTAAACCAGATGGGAAAGGCGTAGGTCAGAACGGGTCGAATAAGTTGTTTGTATACAAGCAGCTTGGTTTTTTTACTTAGTCCATTTCGCCTCCTGAGAAGCGGATGGACCAAGTGCAGAGAATAGTTGGCTCTCTTCAACATCAAGTCTGCATGCCTTTTGAATTTGAATTTGTTGGAAAAATTGATTCCCAAGTACTTTGTTGATGATTTGACAGTCACTTCAGAGTTGTCTGGAAGCTTTATTTTGATCGCATCACAGCGTGTTGCAAACGCTCGTCTTCTAATGACAGTCACTGGTGTTCTGAAGCAGATGAGTTCAGTCTTTTCGCTGTTTATCCTCAGTCCCCATTTGACATAGTATTCCCATAGGTTTTTAATGTGCTCTTGCACTCTCCTGGCAGCAATTTCTGGTGAAAAAGCGGTGACGTATGTGATTGAGTCGTCTGCATAAAGCTTCGTCTTTGTACCTGGTATGTTGGCTGGTTGATCAGCAGTGTAAATGTTGAACAGCAGCGGTCCAAGTTTTGATCCTTGAGGAACTCCAGCGTTAATTCCTTTGGTTGATGACACATGTTTTTTTACCTGTACATAAAAAAGTCTATGGGTTAGGAAATTTTTGATTATTCTTACTAAGTAATTAGGAAGTCCAAGTTCCGAGAGTTTGAATAGCAATCCTTTTATCCAAACGCTGTCGAAAGCTTTTTCGATGTCCAGCAAACACGCTACAGTTGTTTCCTTTTTGTTGAGTCCTTCAATAAAAATATTTAAGCTATTGAACTATAAACCATACCATCAGTATTAATTAATCAAATATTTTACATAAATTCTGAAATAAAAAAAATATTTTTCCCAAAAACTAATCCACAGATTCTTAAAAAAAGGACAAATAACTTCTTTCAGAAAAATTCGAAAAGTAGTTCTTAATGGTACCTTCCAAACTATACAACTGGTTTTGTTCAACTTGTTTGTGGTTAAGCTCCCTCCTAAAAAGTTAAATGGTATTGTTTATTTATATTTTTAAGATATTTTTAATTTTTTTTTGAAAACTCAATATTTTTAAAATTATTTTGAAACCTAAAAATTTACCTATTTATAAAACGTAGGAAATTCTTGAAGATTATCTAAAAATAACGGTACCCATAAGAATGTTAAAAAATAGTTTTCCAAAATAATTTTTTCTCGAAAACGGCATCTAGAATTTTTATAAATTTGTTTCTATCTTTTGTAATTCGTACGATCTATGATTCAATGAAAAATAAAATTCACGACTTCATCACAGGGACTTGCTCTTATGTAAAAGACTTAAAATTTTAAAAACGAATGTTACTAGACAAAAATGTTCATAACTTTAAAATTCGTTTTTTTAAATAACTAAAACAACTCTTTAAATAGTTGGAGCTTAAAACAGGATGCTATGTGATTCTCAAGCAAATATTTGCTCATGCAAGTACAAAAATTATAAATCGTTGTAGCGGTTTAACAAAAATAAGCTTTTGTATACAAAATTTTAAAAATATTTTTAAGAAAATATTAAGGAACGTTAACTTTAAATTTTTATTACTGTACAGTAAAAATTAAATTAAAAAATATATAACGATCCATTTTTGAGATATCGAATTTTCCAAAAACATATATTTTTCTTAAAGTAAAAATATATTTTTTCTTAAGTTTTAAAATGCAGTGTTTTTCACACATTTTAAAAGCTTCTCTGTAAAAAATTTAGTTAAAATTCCTTTAACCGATAATGTCAGATTCAAAATTCGAAAAAATGGTTCTGTACAAGTAATAATATCTTAATTTTAAATTTTTACTTGAGAATTATAGTTAGGTACGGCAAGTTATGCATTCGTAAAATAAGCAAACTCGAAATTTTGATCAAAGTTGATATTACGATGATAGGGAAGGCGAAAAATGTGGACCTTGCAATCATGTCCGTCTCTTCGAATACAGCCTAAGCCAGATTGTCCGATTTCCTTTATAGTTGGTAGATATAATTTTTAAATATTTACCCAAACATGTATTTGATTTTTTTTTATAACGGTAACTGCCACACGATTTTTTTTTTTGAAATGATAAAAATATTTTTTTTTTTAAACTGTGCCACAGATTTTGTAAAAAAAAACTCAAAAAAATTCAATTAGTACAACCGATTTTGATCATATCTTATGCAAGCTTCCCAAAAGTTTAGATAAGGTTGTGTATTCATCTTAAGAAAACTTTTTTTGAAGGGGTTTTTGTATGGTTACATACATGCAGTGTACCTGCGAAGCTTCATATATTTATGAATTTTTGAATATTTTTGAATTTACAACAACAAAACTTGAATGACTAATAAAAACGCTAGTCCTCAAGTGATAATTGATAAACGATAAAACCTAAATTGGGATGGACCTGATCATGTGGTCTCGGTAGCGTGATGCGTAGGGCATTGGCTTCTGACGACGCTAGGTCTGGGTTCAAATCTCAGTCAAGGCAAAAAGTTTTTCGATTAAACTTGATAGTATAAAGGCTAAGCACCACTAATAAAAGGAGTCTGATGATCGGCTTGGCAACCGTGAAATAGCTATAACTCCAGCCAAATAAGAACCCACTTGGTGGTAGTTCATTCAAGTTGTTGTTGTAATATTCAAAAATTCATAAATATATGAAGCTTCGCAGGTACACTGCATGTATGTAACCATACAAAAACCCCTTCAATAGATTTAAAACTTGACCAGAGTCAAATCTTTCATCAAAATCTCCCTCCTTATAATGTACAACGAATTGTTGGCTTATAAACAGAGTTCGGAGAAATAGAAAGAAACCGAATTTACAACAACAAAACTTGAATGACTAATAAAAACGCTAGTCCTCAAGTGATAATTGATAAACGATAAAACCTAAATTGGGATGGACCTGATCATGTGGTCTCGGTAGCGTGATGCGTAGGGCATTGGCTTCTGACGACGCTAGGTCTGGGTTCAAATCTCAGTCAAGGCAAAAAGTTTTTCGATTAAACTTGATAGTATAAAGGCTAAGCACCACTAATAAAAGGAGTCTGATGATCGGCTTGGCAACCGTGAAATAGCTATAACTCCAGCCAAATAAGAACCCACTTGGTGGTAGTTCATTCAAGTTGTTGTTGTAATATTCAAAAATTCAAAAACTTTTTTTGATTTTTGAAAAAAATTATTTTTTTTCAAAACTTAATATTTCAAAAACTCCATGCTCGATTTTATCAAGACTTAACTTTAAAAATGTTTTTATAGAATCTACATGATATGAGTAAAATAGATGTATTTTATTTAAAAGTACATACAACATACAAATAACAAAAATGTTTGCGAAAATCGTATTTTTCACAAAAACGGCTCCTAGGATTTCTATTTTCTATTAATTTTTACGATCTATAGTTCTGATCTGACTGTACTTATCTTAGAACCATTTAATCGAAGTTTGAGTTTCTCATTATGGGCCTGACCAATTTTAATGAAATTTTTTTACAGAAAAGAAGTTTGAAAAACATTGAATTTCAAGACTTTAAAAAATATGTTTTTGAAAAAAAAAAATCAATTTTTTGTGAAAATTCAATATCGGGTAAATAAAGTTTTTTTTTTAAATTTAATTTTTATTTGTATAATAATAAAAACTTTAAGTTGGCATACCAATTTTTTTTAAGAATTTTGTATTATATTTTTAAGAAACCACTACAACGAGTTCTATTTTTTGTTTTGGCTTGGAAAATGACATGGGATCCTTTGAGCTTCAACTACTAAAGGGGTTGTTTTAGTCATTTAAAAAAATTCTTTTATGGTTATGAACATTTACTCTATTAATATAATTTTTTTAATTTTTTTGCCTTTTCCATAAGAGCAAATTCGTGCGATCCAGTCGTGCATTTTTCTTTTTTTTTGATTTTTGAAAATTCAATTTAATTTTTTTAAATTTAATCTATATTTGCAAAATAATAAATACCTAAAATTGGGGAACCAAATTTTTTTCTAAAAATGTTTCAAAAATTTAATTTTTTAAAAAAACGGTACAACGATTCAAAATGTTTGTTCTTGCATAAATCCATATGTTATAGGCAATCTACCTTGTCAGCCATACGTTCTGTTACATATTAAAACACATAATAAAAAAGAGACCCTTTGGTTTTACCGCAGTCTGTCAAACGTTGATCAATAGCGACTTGCACTGTGTCAATGGGTAACGATAACACTCATTTTATTAATGCATCTTTAAAGCTATATAAATATCGATAGGGAGTCTTACTGACCATATTCTACAGTTAGGACCACAAATTGTTATCCAGTGGATTAGAATCTGGACTTCCCGAAGGTCAATCTGCAGCTGAAATAAAATCTTGAATATTTGACTAAGGCCTCTCTTGTGTGGTTTGATTTTGTGTGCCGGAGCAGAGTCTTGGTGGAAGACCCGTCTTTCCCCATTGAAGAGACTATTTCTTAAACTCCTTACAACATGCTTTAAATGACTTCGCATAAATCTTGTCGTTTTGTAAAAATTTTTTGTCTATAAACAGAATACTTTTGTGTCTATTAGCAGCATGCCACTCCAAAAGCCAAAAAAATTTCAAAAATTTGGTTCGAATTTTTTCCACAGTTATTAAAAGCAATTATCGCGACCCGATTTTCTTTGACGCGACACTCCATTTTAACCGAACAAAAGGTGGAACCATACTAGCATCTAGTTTTTACTTATACTATTATGATTCGAAAAAAATAGAATTACAGTATTATTCCTACTGGAAGTTATGAGCAATTTGCTCTTGAAATCGTGTAACAGAACTTTTGGCTAGACTAGGTGTATTTAGCTCCACTATCTAAAGCAGTTGTTTTAGGGTTCCAGTCGTGCATTTTATTTAAAAGGCCTCCAAGGTTAAGAAAATTGTGGTAAAATATGTCCACACTGATAGGAGCCTTTTCGGAAGCAGTGCCATGCTTTAAATGAAAACACGATATTCTTGAAATTCAGAGCACTTTTTTCTATAAATTCCAAAGTTCAGTTTTTTTTTAAATTGAACTCCAGTCCCTTTATTCTTCTTCATAAAGAAGATTGTCTTCACCACAATTCATGTACCAATACTTGAAAAACAAAACTCATCACCCGCTACGGCTGCATGTGTAATCTCAACTTCTCGGCTCAAAAATGTTAACGAAGGTTAATCCAAAAGAGTTTTGCGCCGCAGGTGACAGAAATCTGCATGATTGAAAATTCTGCTTTTTATTAACGCAAACAAGCCGGCGAAGAACACTCGAAAATCAATTTTTGTGACAATTTATGTGCGCTCAACGCTGTCCGCATTGTGTTGAGTATTTATCTTTTGGAACTCGCAAATTTAATCAACCGAATAAAATCTGGAGGACGCGGACCGTGGACCGCGGATGGATGGATGATATTTGCACTCAAGACCCAGCCAGCGCAGACTTGGATCCCTGATGGCAATATTCCTCGCTGTGTTCCATGACAACAACGACACCAGCACACAACAGTTTGTTCTGTACCACAGGCTTCTTTGACACTCACGAAGCCAAGATTCAATGATGACGAAGACGATGATGATGATGATGAGGTTTCCCATAAGAACGACCACGGATGGATCTGTTGGTTTTTGTCCATCCAATTGGGGAGGGTTGGTCGGCGGCGGCGATGCGACGGCAACGGCGACAACGCCGCGGGGCAGCATTGGAACACATCAAATCGACATGAAAAATTGTGGAAGCGAATCGTAAGCAATTTGTTTGAATTAAATGAATTGATTATAAATTGTGTGCTGCACACAGCCGCCGCTTTTTGTTTTTCCCTCCTTTGTAGCTCAACTCGAGCTCTGGATTCGATTAACAGATTGGTCCGAGTGTTGAACTGATGGCATGTGATTTGTTTTTTTTTTTTTAATTTTTTTTAAAATGAGGGCAAAAATTCTTCTTGGTGGAATTTGAATCTTGGGAATGTTTTGGTCAGTTAGTTCACTTGACCCCTTTCTAATCGTGCTTAAAGTTATTAAGCGCTTACACTTGAATTTTCGATTTCATTTAATTAGTAACTTTAATTATTGTGGGCCTTGAGGCCCAAAATGCTAATGTGGAGCACTGCAAATGATTAGATTATTCTCTATCTCCATTTCCATCGTTGCTCGGAGGGACATTGTCTGGAATTAGCATGTCCAAAGATGTGTTTTCGTAATAATATTGAATTTCTTCAAGGGATACGTGGATTAGATCGAATTAGAAGATTAATGATCTGAATTTAATTTCACACATAAATTTATAAAATTTGTGAGGTTTGGTTTTTGTTTTTTTTTGTTATTTTGTTAAACGGAGTATTGACCGCGCTGATTTGTGTTGCTCTTTTCATTCAAACATGAGCCTACCTTTGGACTCGCCTTATAATTCGAACTTTCTTTGGTGCTACACATTACATCATAATCTTTGAAGAATCGCACAACTTTTCTCTGATTTAATACAGAACCAATTATCATATTTTGAAGATAAATATCTGTGGGCAATATCTGTGTGGCAAATTAAATATGCTTTAATGGTTTTTTTTATTAATAAAATAAAATGCACGACTGGGTCGCACGAACTTGCTCCTATGTAATAGACTAAGAAATTTAAAAACGAATTAGAGAAAACTGTTCATAAGGATAAAATTATTTTTTTTAATTCATTTAGTAGTAATAAGTGATAAAAACAGAATGCTATGTAAATATGAATTTATGCAAGAACAAAAATTATAAGTCGTTGTAGTGGTTTCTTAAAAAAAAGCTTTTATATACACACTTTTTAAAAGATTTTTAAGAAAAAAATTTGGTACGCCAATTTAAAGTTTTTATTAGATATTGTTCGAATAAAAATTAAATTTACAAAAAAATATTGAGCCGTTTCTGAGAATTTTTATTTTTTTTTTTCAAAAATTCAAAAAATATTTATTTTAAAGTTTTGAAATGCAATGTGTTTTAGACTTTTTAGAAGCTTCTCTATAACACATTTCATTAAGATCCGTTATGTGGATAATGAGAATTTCAAAATTCAAAAAAATGGTTCTTTGGTAGGTACAAGCGGTAATATCTTCATTTCAAATTTTTACTTGCGATATAGGTACTATAGGGCAAGTTCTGCATTTGGAAAAAAAATCGAACTCGAAATTTTGATCAAAGTTGACATTACGATGATAGCGAAGACGAAAAAAGTGGGTCCGACAATTCCGTCTGTCTGTCTGTATGTCTGTATGTCTGTATGTCTGTATGTCTGTATGTCTGTATGTCTGTACCTCGAACTACAGCCTAAACTACCTGAGGTATTTTCTTCAAACTTGGTAGTTAAGGGTCTTCGGTGATTCCCTAGAGGAGAAATTGAAATTTTTTTTTTAGCTCGAAAACTAAGGGTACCCCCCATACACCCGTAATGCAAAATCTTATTTATCTCGAAAACGGCTCTAACGATTTTGATAAAAAAAAATTAAGTGTGATATTATGGACATGGACTATATTTTGGTGAAAAAAAAATTTGGGGGGAAATGTTATTAGGGGTACCTGTCATAGATCTAACGATTTTAACTAAAATTTTTATCCAGGAGATTCTTTGCATTTGAAAAAATATAAACTAAAATTTTTTTTTGAAAAAATAGTTTTTGGATTTAAAAAAAAAATAATACAATTTATTTTTTGAAAATTCAATATCTTGAAAACCAATACACGATTAAATTTTTAAATTACGTTTTAAAATGTATTTTATTAAATACTAACAATTTGTATATCAATTTTTTTTATAAAACTTTTAAGGAAAATTTAGTACACAAAAAACATATTTGAGTGTGTCTGTATGTCTGTACCTCTCACTACAGCCTAAACCACTGGACCTATTTCTTTCAATCTCGGTAGTTAAGAGTCTTCGGTGATTCCCTAGAGGAAAAATTGAAATTTTTTTTTAGCTCGAAAACTAAGGGTACCCCCCATACACCCGTAATGCAAAATCTTATTTATCTCAAAAACGGCTCTAACGATTTTGATAAAAAAAAATTAAGTGTGATATTATGGACATGGACTATATTTTGGTGAAAAAAAAATTTGGGGGGAAATGTTATTAGGGGTACCTGCCATAGACCCGTTTTTTTGATTTTCGACTTTCTCATTAACGGCTCTAAGGATTTTAACCCAACATTTTTAGCAGGAGTCCCCTTAAGTTTAAAATAATATTGTATATAAAAATATTCGAAAAAATATTTATTGGGTTTTTTTTTTTTTTTAATTTTTTTAAATCAATATCTTCAAAACCTATGAACGATTATTTTTTGAAATTATTTCCTAAAACCAATATTATTAAATACTTAAAATTCGCATTCCATATTTTTTTCTTGAGAAATTTCTTATATAAAAAATTTATTTAATAATAAAACGATTTTTTAAGGTTTATTTGCATAAATTCATACATTCCGAACATTATGAACATTCCGACATTCTCAAGATTCTGAAGATTCTGACCATTACAAACATTCTTAAGATTCTGAACATCCCGAACATACCGAACATTATGAACATTTCGCAGATTCTGAACATTCTGAACAATCCGAAAATAATGAACGTTCCGAACAATCCGAAAATTCCAAACATTCTGAACATTTCGGACATTCCGAAGATTC
The DNA here is from genome assembly GCA_911387755.1 of Chrysotoxum bicinctum. Taxonomy (NCBI): domain Eukaryota; kingdom Metazoa; phylum Arthropoda; class Insecta; order Diptera; family Syrphidae; genus Chrysotoxum; species Chrysotoxum bicinctum. The sequence goes on from OU426990.1 coordinate 41,734,438, forward strand.
GAGATTGGGCTGATTGGCGTAACTCAATGGATGTCAATCTTGATTCTGAGTGTGAAGAGTAACACCATTTTATTTATTTCATATTTTCCAATTTTAATAGCAATTATTTTATTTATCATTTATTTGTTTATTCTAGTATTTGTAAATCTAATAAATTTAATGTATAAATTTTATTAAGATATACAAAAAATATTATTTTTACCGCTTATTTGTTTGATTTGTTGCAGAAAATATAAGTTTTTTTCAAAAAGTTGATGAATAAAAATAAAAATTCTTTTCGAAATGTGTTGTTTTAACTTAATATAAACTTTTTGCATATTCAAAATTTCCCTCGATATATTGGCATACATTTTATTTTGCAACGAAATTTTTTTCTCGTAATAGTGCTATTTTTTTTACCGCAGCTGTAAGAGCAAGTTCGTGCGATCCAGTTGTGCATTTTATTTTTATTAAATTAAAGATCATGCAAATTAATTGAAAGAATATAAATTTTATCAACATTCTAGGCGCCGTTTTCGAGAAAAATACAATTTTTGAAAACCATTTTTTTAATTTTTTTAACATGTGTATGAGTTCTGAAGAAAAAAATTTTGAAGTTTTTTTTAAAAATCCAAAAAAAAAAATGTTTGAAAATTTGAATACACAATTCTATTTAAGTTCTTGGGAAGCCTTAGCAAAAAAAAAAAATGATCAAAATCGGTTATACAGTTTTTGAGAAAATCAAAAACTAAAAAAATGGGTCCATGGGGGGTACCCTCAATAACCATTTTTCGGAAATTTTTTTTCAATAATTACCTAGCTTTAACTAAATGAAATTGTTTTGTGTTTTTATTGTTTAAATTTGTCGAACAGTTTTTAAGAAAAAAAAATATTTATAAAATTTCGGAAAAATTCGTATGGCAGGTACCGTTATTTTTGGTTTAAAAAAAAAAGAAAAACGTGTGGGGGAAAAAATTAAAAATGATATCTACCAAGTTTAGAGAAAATCGGCAGAGCCGTTTAGGCTGTAGTCGAACCGACAGTCAGACAGATAGATAGACAGACAGAATTGCGAGACCCACTTTTTTAGTCTTCGCTATCATCGTAATGTCAACTTTGATCAAAATCTCGAGTTCGATTTTTTTTACGAAGGCATAACTGGCCTTATAGTAGATACCTATAAGTCGCAAGTAAAAATATTTACGATATACATATCTCTATCAAAAACATTTTTTAAACAAATGAGTGAGCACTGATCTAGGTAAGGTTTTGTTAGAAGGGATCATGATAAGTCCAGGTACAGCAACTCATACACATCTATTATTATTAGTATTATTAGTAGTTATTTAAATCTTAGGTATGGGGTACCTCAGTGTATCATCTTAAAATTGCGACCACTGGCAGTCTAGCCCAATTAGCGATGAAGGGCGCCATTTTGATACCATACCATAATGGATGGAATTGATATGAAAACTTTTAGATTGAATTCAAAAAGAAGAAAGAATCTAGTAGGTTTTGATGTCTCTTATTGTGTTTGCTTATTCACAGTCATCCGGAACTTTGATTACTCACTAAACCTGACCCCCACACTCATCCGTAAAAGCCCTCAGTCCCCTAGTTCGGAATCTGAGGAGTCAAATGGAAGTCATGGCACAGAAGTAACCGAAGTTCATCCTAGAGCAATTTCGTCGCGTTGAGAAAAGTCTTTGGTCCTCGTTTCCAAAAAATTGTCAATGTCGTCAAAAATTGCCCTTACTAATGATTGTGCTCTAAAGGAAATGGAGGGCTGTTTCCATTTATCGCTGGTCTCCACAGCAATGACAGTTATTGTTGTGAGGAATGCCTAGATTCACTACATACTCTCCTTTTGGTCGGTGTTCGCTACAGGTAGCTACGATCCTGACTAAATTTTGCCTGGTTCTGCATATGATATCAAGTTTTCGTGATTTATTAAAGATGGGCCAAATCTTTTAAGATATATTTATTTAAACTGATCCACCTATGGTTTGATTCGCAAAGAAAAATCGAGATAATTTGGCCCTTCATAGCTCTGAGCGGAATGTTTCTGATCTTTGCCTGGCCAGCTCATCTGCACGTTCTTTACCATCAATGATACAGTAACTCGGAACCCAGATAAGAGTGATATTGTGTTTAATATTGAGGCCAGCAAGCTCAATACCCCCCATTTTCACGCCACATTGATTTCAGCTACGAGCGCAAAATATCATATACTTACGTGCTTTTAATTAAAGCAGAATACCCGTTTGTCATCGGTTATTTAAGAGAGTGGACCACCCATCAATTCTTAAATGTCAAAACCGAAACGTCGATCTTTTATCGTCGATCAAAACTATGAAAGAGTAAGGCGCTGGCTAACAGATCATGGTTGTCCTTCTCTCCCTCAATAGGTTGAAGGAAACACTACTTGTCAAAAATATAAAAAGTAAGGATCTAGAGAACGTGAACGGAAATAGAATTTCTTGTTGCGGCCATTTTACCGTAACAACGATAACTTTCAACTGAACCCGATTCCACTGACAAAAGAAAATTTGACAATAAAATAAATTACGACTATAATACTCAAAAACTAACTTAAACTAAAACAAATATATCAATTTAACCACAGCCTAAGTAAGTCCCGAAAAGTTTCAGTATTCTTTAAAACACTCCATTAACTTTGTTGCTAAACAAACCATCTTAATTGTCAAAGCGAAAGCTTACACATTTCGTTCTGCCCAAGGCGCCCATAGACCGCATTCTTCCCTACACTTCTTCAAACACTGAAATAGTAAAGACACAAAAAAAAGAAGAAAAAACTTCACTTCAAGAACAACAGCAACCACCAAAGAATCTGTTGAACAAACAATATACGGGTGCACTTTAACCTTTTGCCATCATGGTGGAAAACTGCAACATACTCGTATCGCCCTTTCTAGTTGCCGCCGCCAAACACGCATTCCCAATGCATTGCAAACACACATGGTTTGCGTTCGTACAACTTTTCCGGCCACTCTGAAATTCCTCTGTAACACCGTAAACAGCAAAGTAACCATCAGAGGAACATTCTGCCGGTAGCTGCTTCAATGTTCGGTCGGCTCCAGTTCTTTTAGACAAAGCTAGTGACACGTTTTCCCCAAAGCCATGGCCAACGACCAAAGTGTGTAAACATTTTCTCAATTTCCACCCAATGAAATTCCAGACCTGCCGCTACCAGTAAGGCCCAAAACAAAGGAAAAGTCAGCAGTCAAAACTCAAAGTGTCCGGCCGCATTGTGCAGCCGGAAAATTGCACATCCAAGCTAATCACCTGCCCTAAGATATCGCGCACTGGGCATTTGAAACAAAGTCGGTGGCATAGCCTAGCATCAATTGGCTTTTAGGCTTTTAGGTGTGAGAAGGTAGGATTTTGGAACGACGACGTCAACGTCAAGTCCAAACACTCAACTAACAACGAGCGGGTAACAATTGACACCACACATTGTCCACACCGAATTCTCCGACGACTGCCCGGACCAGGACACTCTATATGATGATGATGGGCCGAGAGACTCCAATTGACATGGTCATTGTGTAGCTCCCAGTAGATTTGTGGTGTTTGGACACCTTCAGAATGGCAAATGATGCCGCTCGAGTTTCACCGCATGGACATGGTACCACAAAGAAATACTCAAGTAGCCGCCTCGGAGCTTAGAACTTATAAGATTTCCCCGGGTAGCCCTAGATGAGGTGAGATTTTCCGATCATCATCATCATCGTCCAGGTAGGTCTCTATTCTCAGCCTCGTTTGCCCTGAACGAATTATATCAAAGATTAAAGTTAATTTTCAAGCAATCATCCGATTCAAGTGCTGGTACTTGAGAAGATGACGAGGGGAAGTATTTGTCGCGTCGACTCCGATGGGCTCTCGACTCTGGAGGAACATGATTTGTCTCTCCCTGATGTTTGTGCGGAATGCGTGCACACATTTTATTCATTTCTGTTTGAGTTTTCAACAAAATGACAAAAAAGGTCTAACAATGGTGAGGTTTGTAGCGCTGCTTGTAATGAGGTTAAGTGTCCTGGTTTCGTGCTGCATGGTGGCGATGTTCTGTGCGAGGCGATGCGAACAAAGTCAATGATCATTAATCACTTGGGTCGTTTTGTAAATGACGACGATCATTGTCTCTGGGACAGAATAGGGTTTAACAGCTGGATGTGCCTAATCGTATCGTTTGGCTCTTCTTCTTCTTAATCAAAAAGATGTTAGTACTATTCCTTGAGACCTGATCGGGGATTATGTTTGACTTCGTACCGATTGTTATGCTTTAAATGTTATAAATGATTCGGTTAATATTCAAAAGGGGTGAGAATTTTTCAGGTAAAATATTCAAATTTTAATCAATCGGGGGTACTCGTAAATGGTGGAAACTGGTTTTGGAATCATTTTTGAAACGAGCAAGAAAATTTGCATCTTCGGTGAATGTCTAAAGATTAGAAGTTCGACCTGAAAAACTTAAGAAAAATATGTTTTCTACCGAGATTATCTTGGAGTTAATACACCTTGTGGTTTCTTTCTAAATTATAGGTTATTTTGACACTGACAGCTGATTCCCGCTCGAAATTTTGAAAGGAAGTCAGTATCATACCTCCGTGGAACGAAATGAGTCTCTATACGCTTAAAAACCGTTACAAAGTGAGTGATGTGTAGCCAAAACAGGGCGTTTTTTGAAAAGAAGTTTTGGCCGAAATGAAGCACCCACTGCGCCTGCTGTACGCAAGTTTGTATAAAAAGTTCATGAGACTGGTATGCTAGTGGACAAAACTCATGGTCCCCGTTCGTCGTAAGGTGCGCACAGACGAGAATGTGGCTGCTGCAGCCGTGAGTGTGAGCCTCAGTTCACGAACATCAACTCGCCATCGATCTCAGCAGCTCAGCATTCCACGCACTAGCCTGAGGAGAATTCTGCACAAAGGTCGCTTACAAAGTCCAATTGACTTAGCGGGGAGCGTATCGGAATCCCGCTTTTCAAAAATCCCGAAAAAAAAGTTTTAAAATCCCGTCTGCTAAAATACTGCTTTTTTTAAAATCCCGTCTTCTAAAATCCCGCTTGTTCAAAATCCCGATCTATTATAATCCCGCTTTTTAAAATCCCGCTGATCCCGTTTTTTAGAATACGTAGCTAAAACTTATTGATTTTATGTTGTTCATTTTCCAGATTCTTTAAATGCTAAAGAAACTTTGCATACACCCAACCTCGCATCTACCCTAAGTCCTATAGTGTGCCCAAGCAGGGGGGTTGCAGGGGGTTACATACCTCACTGCTTACACATCGTGATAAGAAAGGGGATTTTAAAAAACGGGATTATAAGAGACGGGATTTTAAAAAGCGGGATTTTAAAAAAGCGGGATTATAAGAAACAGGATTATAAGGGATTGTAAAAACGGGATTTTAAAAAACGGGATTATAAAAAGCGGGATATCGTACCCAACTCGACTCAGCGTTATCGTTTCGCACTTTGGACTTTAGAGTATCTTGAATTGGACAGTAATTTTGTGCGAAAAATCATCTTTTCTGTCGAGGCGCATTTTCATCTCGGCGGCTACGTTAACAAACAAAATTGCGGCATTGGACCATTTTACTTCGAAAATGAGGCTGGGAACAACATTTCCGTCAACGGTGGTCGTTACAGAGTGATGTTAACAGACCTTTTTCTTTGCTGAAATCGAAGACATGGATTTAGCCAGATTCTGGTTCATGAAGGATGGCGCACCATGCCACACAGTCCATTCCACAATCGATCTTTTGCGAATCAAATTCCCCAATAGTGTTATCATCCGTCTTGACAGTGCCAATTGGCTGCCTCGAAGCTACGATTTTACACTTTTGGACATTTTGTTGGGAGCAACCGTGAAGGGCCGATGTTATGCCAACATTCCGGAACGACACAAGCACTTAAGGCCAATATCATCCAAGCAATCCCTGAGCTACAGCCCGAAACCATCAACAAGGTCTTGTAAAATTCAAGTGACAGAATGCGCTACTACGAAGCCAGCCGAGTCAGCTAGTTGAACGAAGTTGTGTTTCATAATTAATAGGAACGTTTGTTCTTACCAATAAAGCCATAATGGAAAAAATTAATTTTGTTCATTTTATTGCATTTTTAAAAGAAACTTGTATTTATTTACAAAAATCGAGGGCAAACAATATTTTTTTATTGCATTTACTTTTGGTTCGAAAATCATATTTAAATTCAAGATATTGGACACAATAATCAAAAATTAGGAATTAATTATTCCTAGATGAAATTTCTTTTCACAAATTGGAATCCATCAAAGCATTTTTGGAGCCTTTGGCATTTAATCTTTTTATTAAATTTAGTTTTTTATGAATTTTTGAATTTATCAGCTTGAAAATTAATACCATTTCTAACCAATGCCATTTATCATAAGAGCTGAATAGACCAAGAAAACATTTGAATAAATAGAGGTGTGTCTTGCTCGAATTAGATGTGAATCAAGGCTTGTGTTTGTTTGAGGCTTTGAATGGCTTATCCAGCGAGATTGCTCTCTCTCTCTCTCTCTCTCTCTGAAGTTTGTATAGAAACTGAGATTCCCATTATCCCTTTATGGCTTAAAAATCGTATTAATTTTGATGACCCAAATATGCCAAACCAAAACACCAGCTCCGATGCTATATTGCACCATAAAAACAAATTATGAATAAGAAAACACATTAGCATATGTTTCTTATGGCCCATCACCAATTAAAAAGTATCTTTTATTCGTGGCCAACGCATCCGTGATTTTTTCATCTCTCTTCGTCTTCAAAATAATGTCTGTGGGCCCTTTGGGGGCGCCTCGCTTCGCCTCCTTTCAGACTTCAAACCCCTTCTTATCATGGGGCGATCTTCAACTTGCCAACGGTGCATCGTCGTCGTCGATTATTATAAATGAAGTTCTCGTTTAAGGCCGATTATTAATTGAAAACGATTTCGGCGATTAAGGTCTATATGGTGCATAGCAGCTTAAGCCCAAACTCGAGCTCGAACTTCGTGATTTTGTTCCGTTTTCACGTGGTGAAATCCGCGGAAAAGGATTTAATTACAATTTATTGCAGATGTTATGTGCTGGTCGCATGCGGTGCGGTACCATTGCCATCACCAGAATATCTCAACTCTCCTTAGTCAATGTACATTTATTGGAATTTAAAAATTCGAAAAGAAATGTTTTGAATTAAATGATAGCGAGTGTTTATCAGGTTGAGGGCGTTGAATTGTGGCATCGCGTAGAATTATAGGGTGTACTGTATAAATAACAAGACCACAGGGTGCTTTTGTGGAGGAGAGATCAAGTGAATAACAACAAAACAGATCCATAAACAAATAAATAAAACTACCTTAAAATAATTTGGAACGACGGGCTAAGGCACAGTCGATGATTTAGGCAGAACAATTTGAGAAACGATTATGATTAAAATTTAACAAAGGTATTTTGGGTTTTTCCTCCCTCTCGAAAATACGACATTCCAACAATGGATTTTTGGGACATTTGGGATCAATTAATAATTTTAATTGCTCCATGTTTTCATGGTATTTTGACTTGAATACGAATTTTTTACAAGATAGTTTAAGCAAATCGTGTTGTACATAAATTTTCTTGTAGAACGTTGAGGAAAGTTTTGATAAACAGAATTTTTTTAAGACTTTGTCAGAAGTCGTTATGCTGAAGAAGTCTGCTCTATGTAATTTTAAATTGATTTCAACTTAAAAATTGACTCATTGAATATTGGTTATTGATTTCAGTGTTCAAATATATGTATACGAGTATATCGCACATGTAGTTCAAAATTAACACAGGTCGAAAATCTCCGTCTTTAAAATGTAGACGTTTCTGAGTTCAGAAATTTCATTTCATTTGATATGAGCAAATGAATTTTGAAATGAAGATAAAATATTATTTGTATGCATTTTATTTCAGAATCTTTTGAAAGTTCACGTTCAGGACGAACTGAGATATTTATCATTTCTGACAATTTGTCGAAATTTGTTTGAATTGTGACAGTTTTGTGTGTTAGACCTTAGTCAGTTAAAATTTATTGTGTTGAAATAACTTTGTAGAAGTTCTACTTTAACGATGCGGGAGATGTGTGACAAGAATTTTAAAAAAACATCTTTAATGGAGATTTTTACTAATGTTAATAAAACAAAAATATTTAAATTAAATTTATTTCAGATATAACAGACAAATGACCATGACAGGGCAACACGTTCACCTGAGTTAACTTTAGTATTAAAATGGGTTTTCTCTGAATAAAACGATGCGAGCATTATGCCTATTTTATGGCTTACATAGTCGTTCTTCCGAGTCTACTATTCAGCGTTTGGTAGCCAAATTTGAGTTGATAATGAATTATGAGAGTTTTCGGGAAACCCCGCGACATTCAATTCTGCCTACACAAGAGCTCCGTCCTTCACCACTGACATCAGCTTGGCGAATTTTGCCTCAGGGTTTGAGCCTATATACTTACGAATTGACCCGGAAGCTACAGAAAAAAGGCAATGGACAACGTCGTATGTTCTCTTACTGAGTTCTGAAGAAGATGGAAGCAGACCTCGAGACACAAATTTGGCTGAACGGATTCGTCAACAACGGATTCGGCAAAGATGCCGTGATGGCAGCATTATCGGTCCGTACTTCCTTAAAAATGACGATGGCACTACCATCACCGTCAATACAGAACACCACTGAAATTAGATGATAATGATATGGATGTGAACTATAAACTATATACCTTGCACACACTATAGGAGATTATGGCTACCCTTACAATGTTTAGGTAAAGTGGAGAGGATTTAAAAGGAGATTCAGATTCACATTGGTCTTGAAAGCTTGTGCATCACAAGGAGAGGGAAAATTCAAGAGGGGCAAAATATTCCACATTTAAGTAGTGGGGCTAACGAAAGAATCTCTTTATTTGAGAGTACATCCGAAATTAGGCTTAACGTAAACTGATGAACATTCTCAGTTAGACGAAAAATACAGCAGAATTGTTTGAGGGGAGGAATGCAATAATTGAACATTGTTGATAAAAATAAAATGCACGACTGGGTCGCACGAATTTGCTCCTATGTAATAGACTAGGAATTTTAAAAACGAATGTTATTAGAGAAAACTGTTCATAAGGATAAAATTAATTTCTTAAATTCTTTTAGTAGTAAGAGACAAAAACAGAATGCTATGCAAGTATGAATTTATGCAAGAATAAAAATTATAATTCGTTGTAGAGGTTTCTTAAAAAAAGCTTTTATATACAAAATTTTTAAAAGATTTTTAAGAAAAAAATGTTGTATGCCAACTTTAAGTTTTTATTACTGTACGAATGAAAATTTAATTTCCAAAACAAAAACTAAGCCGTTTTTGAAATTTAAAAAGTTTAAAAAATATATTTTTTTTAAGTTTTAAAATGCAATGGTTTTTAGACTTTTTAGAAGCATATTTACAAAAAAATTTCATTAAAATTCGATATGTCGATAAATGAGTAATTCAAAATTTAAAAAATGGTTCTATGGTAGTTACAAGCTGTAATATCTTAATTTCAATTTTTTTTTTATAAATTAAAGATCGTTAAAATTAATTGAAACGAAAAAATTGTATTGTATTGTTTTGGAGAAAAATACCATTTTTGAAAGTAATTTTTTAACATTTGTATGGTGGGTACCTTTATTTTTAGGTAGAATAAAACTTTTTTTCATACATCTTGTAGATTATGTTGAGAAACTTTTATTTATCGATTTAAAAAAAATCTAGCAAGGAGTTTTCGAAATATTGAGTTTTGAAAAAAAAATTCAAGTTTTTTTTTAAATCAAAAAAAAAAAATTGAAAATTTGAATACACAATTTTATTCAAGTTTTTGGGGAGCTTTAGCAAAAAAAATGATCAAAATCGGTCATACTGTTTTTGAGATGGTTCCATGGGGAGTACCCTCAATACCCTCAATAATAGGTAAATAAAATTTGTTTGTATCTTTTTTTTTAAATCTCGAATAGTTTTTGAGAAAAAAAAATATTTACAAAATTTCGAATAAAAATCGTATGGCAGGTACCGTTATTTTTGGTCTAAAAAAAAAATAAAAAAACGTGTGTGGGGGTAAAAAATTAAAAATGATATCTACCATGTTTGAAGAAGATTGGCGAGCCGTTTAGGCGAAAAGGCAGTCAGACAGACATAATTGCGAGACCCACTTTTTTAGTCTTCGCTATCCGTAATGTCAACTTTTGTATCGAATGCCTCACTATATTCACACCATCAAATATCACATTTATATTATTACGCTACACCTTTATGTGTGAGTAAAATAACTATATCAATATAAGTAGTATATCCTGAGATACACACTCAGTCCTTGTATTGAACTCAGTCGTTAAGGAAACGTCTCACAGTACAGACGTACAGCATTCGAGAGTTAGTTAATAAAAGATATTAATAGTCGGGTTTTTACATATTTTCCCGACTCTAAACAAATCCGTGTTTCATTTAATAAAACCCTATGGATTACAGGTTCGCGATTATACTTTTGGTCGCATCGAGCCGGATAAAAAATCAGTGAAAAACCGCGAGTATAGCCGTGCCGCCCTGTGGTTTCTTTAATTTGTATTCTTTCCCACAAACAAGTCGCGACACGACGCGCCGGTACATAAAAATTCCCCTCGCTAATAATATGCATGTACAGACGGGTTTCGTATTCGTACAGAAAGAACAAGCAGCATATAACTCGCAAGTATATGTCTGTGTATGCGCACAACGAAATTCCAGCTGCGCGCTCACTCCCCAGTACAGTCTTTTTTAAGTATTCGCCGCGAAAGGTCGATCGAATGATTGTTAGTCAGTGAGTTCACGGAGAACAAACAAAATCAAAGAACAGTCAAAAATAACAATTAAAAGTGTACAGGAAATAATCGAATTATAAAATAAAGTGTACAGAGAACAATTAACTGAAAAAATAGATAATAAAATCGTACAGGAAGAAAACGAAGACACACATCAAGAAAGTACAGGAGACAGCAGCAAGTATACGTACAGGAGAGGTATAGAAGAAAAACGTACAGAAAAAACAACAAGTACAGAATTATCTATCGTACAGGAAAGGGTGAGTCAATTATATTTGTTTCATTCAAGTGCCTATAGTTCGTTTGTATACCAAGCGCGAGTGTTAAGCGTAGTATATGTTTTCCTTTTGTTTCTAAAAATAACAAAATGTTGCGTACGTGACTTGAGATCGTCTCGTTAAATAAATAAACACACAAACACAAAACAACCCCCATCTCTCGTTCTCCTCCATGGAGGGATGTGTAGAACATCATATATGTCTACATTACGTTGCGTATGTGATTTGAGAATTTTCTCATCACATCTTGTTGGAATAAACAACAAAATCATCCCTAATTCTCCTACATGGAATATACAATGTGGCACATAAGTTTGTTGCACACAGGAGAGAGTCTGCGGTTGTCGGCCACCGCACAGTGTGTTCAAGAAGGAGAAAATATAAATATATGGTAAATAAAAGCGGCGCGCGACGGTACGCAATATATATGATAACTTATAGGTATAGCATGCGCTGAGCGGGCCATGCAAAAAACGAAAAAGAATATATCTGCCAGGGACGTCAATTTAGTTGATGCGTAGTAGGAATTTATTTATTTATATTTAGTACTTCGTAATATGCTTCTGCCTCTTGTATAATACTATTATACAGAGGTAATAACTCAATACGAGTAACTCAGTGGCCACTGATAAAATCTTTTTATTTCACAAAATATTTGAATACAATAAAATAATGCGTAAAGAAAAATAATAATAAACAAGGTAATAAAGATTTACAAGGTAATAAAATAAAAAACAAAGTAAAGGTAAACAAATATAAACAATGCGTAAAATAATGCAAGTTAAATGGAAATTTTTCAAAGCGTTACATGGGGGAAGTGGAGACAACTTGTTGCGGGTTGCTCTCCAGGAAAAATATTTGAAACAATATTGAAACAATATGAAAGAATATAGAGTACAGATAATAGAGCTTTTGTTCAATAAGGTCAAGTGGAGGCCGAACAAGGCAGTACAGGCTATAGAGCTTTTGTTCAACAAGGTCAAGTGGAGGCCGAACAAGGCAGTACAGGCTATAGAGTTTTGTTCACAAAGGCTAGTGGAGGCCGAACAAAACAGTACAGAAAAGAGCATGCCAGTACAGAACAAATTGTCGTTCAAGGAGAGTCTTGAACAACATAAACAGAGTACAGAACAATTTGTCGTTCAAGCAAGTCTTGAACAACATAAGATAAATAAACAATATAAAAACGCAACAGTACAGAAACGGTACAGATCCACAAACCATAGAGTACAGGTAAAGATGTTGTTCGAAGCAAGTCTTCAACAACATAAATAAATACATAGATAAAGTAAGATCACAGACGATAGAGTACAGGTAAAGATTGTCGTTCGAAGCAAGCCTTCAACGACATAAAGAAATAAATAAAAAAAATAATACTAAATTCAAAGAAAGAAAGTATTTAAATAAAATAAGTTCACAAGTATTAGAGTACAGGTATAGATTGTCGTTCAAAGAAAGTCTTGGACAACATAAGATAAATAAACAAAATAAAATCGCAACAGTACAGAAAAGAGTACAGATCCACACAATAGAGTACAGAACAGTTTGTCGTTCAAGGAAAGTCTTGGACAACACAAGATAAATAAACAAAATAAAATCGCAACAGTACAGAAACGGTACAGATCCACAAGTACAGATTTCGTATAGATTGTCGTTCGAAGCAAGTCTTCAACAACAGATAAAGTAAATTCAGAAAGAGTATAGATTGTCGTTCGAAGCAAGTCTTCAACAACAGATAAAGTAAATTCAGAAAGAGTATAGATTTGGTATAGATTGTCGTTCGAAGCAAGTCTTCAACAACAAATAAAGTAAATTCAGAAAGAGTATAGATTGTCGTTCGAAGCAAGTCTTCAACAACAGATAAAGTAAATTCAGAAAGAGTATAGATTTGGTATAGATTGTCGTTCGAAGCAAGTCTTCAACAACAGATAAAGTAAATTCAGAAAGAGTATAGATTGTCGTTCGAAGCAAGTCTTCAACAACAGATAAAGTAAATTCAGAAAGAGTATAGATTTGGTATAGATTGTCGTTCGAAGCAAGTCTTCAACAACAAATAAAGTAAATTCAGAAAGAGTATAGATTGTCGTTCGAAGCAAGTCTTCAACAACAAATAAAGTAAATTCAGAAAGAGCATAGATTGTCGTTCGAAGCAAGTCTTCAACAACAAATAAAGTAAATTCAGAAAGAGTATAGATTTGGTATAGATTGTCGTTCGAAGCAAGTCTTCAACAACAGATAAAGTAAATTCAGAAAGAGTATAGATTGTCGTTCGAAGCAAGTCTTCAACAACAAATAAAGTAAATTCAGAAAGAGCATAGATTGTCGTTCGAAGCAAGTCTTCAACAACAAATAAAGTAAATTCAGAAAGAGTATAGATTTGGTATAGATTGTCGTTCGAAGCAAGTCTTCAACAACAGATAAAGTAAATTCAGAAAGAGTATAGATTGTCGTTCGAAGCAAGTCTTCAACAACAAATAAAGTAAATTCAGAAAGAGCATAGATTGTCGTTCGAAGCAAGTCTTCAACAACAAATAAAGTAAATTCAGAAAGAGTATAGATTTGGTATAGATTGTCGTTCGAAGCAAGTCTTCAACAACAGATAAAGTAAATTCAGAAAGAGTATAGATTGTCGTTCGAAGCAAGTCTTCAACAACAAATAAAGTAAATTCAGAAAGAGCATAGATTGTCGTTCGAAGCAAGTCTTCAACAACAAATAAAGTAAATTCAGAAAGAGTATAGATTTGGTATAGATTGTCGTTCGAAGCAAGTCTTCAACAACAGATAAAGTAAATTCAGAAAGAGTATAGATTGTCGTTCGAAGCAAGTCTTCAACAACAGATAAAGTAAATTCAGAAAGAGTATAGATTTCGTATAGATTGTCGTTCGAAGCAAGTCTTCAACAACAGATAAAGTAAATTCAGAAAGAGTATAGATTTGGTATAGATTGTCGTTCGAAGCAAGTCTTCAACAACAGATAAAGTAAATTCAGAAAGAGTATAGATTTGGTATAGATTGTCGTTCGAAGCAAGTCTTCAACAACAAATAAAGTAAATTCAGAAAGAGTATAGATTGTCGTTCGAAGCAAGTCTTCAACAACAGATAAAGAAAATTCAGTAAGAATATAGAAACGGTATAGATTGTCGTTCGAAGCAAGTCTTCAACAACATGAACAAATAAACAAAGTAAGATCATTAAAGTATAGGAACAGTACAAATTTACAAAATAATAGAGTATAGATAAAAAATTAAAACATAAATAGTATAAAATTGTAACAATAAGATACAGCATACAAATATACATGCCCATACAAATATTTTATCCGAACTACTCATAAAATCAAATTAAAATGTTTGAAGTAAATCTCGCAGCTGGTATTGAACAAAATTACTAAACGATAGGGAGAACAAAACGAACTATAGAGCCAAACCATAAACATATAAGTACAGAGAGATAAGACTTAATGAATTGATTTAAGTCAAAATATTAATACAAGTACAGACATTTAATAATATTAATCATAAAGCATTTTAGAAGTACAGATTCTAGAGTACAGATTTTTTTTTATGCCAAGATACAAGCATGGAAAGCAGGAAATTAAAATCATAACATTAATCAATCAAATTATCATCCATATATTCAAATAGATGTCAGCAAATAGAGCAAGAGCCGCAGCAAACGGCATCAATAAAGCAAAAGCCTTTGCCCTTTCAGAAGCTTTCGGAGCACTGTCGTTTCTGGAGGCAAAATTACGTCTGGAGCTACTTGAAGACGATTGGATCAAGTTTCATAGACTATCAGAGGATGCCTTAGATCAGGCCAATAAGAAAGAACTTCCAAAGCTGCTAGAGGAGCTAGAAGCAGTAAAAGCAGAATATTTCGTTGCCAACTCGGCGCTTCAGATAAAGATGTCAGCATTAGGTTCTGATACACAAAGAGCTGCCAGTACAGAAAGTGACAACCGCCAGATACAGGTACAAGTAAACATGCCATTTCAACAACATGATCTCCGAAACACCTGGGGAACGTTCGATGGCACATATACGGCATGGATAGGATTTCATGATCGCTTCAAGGCTGCCATCCACGACAATGAGAAAGTAACAGCTGCATTCAAATTTTCCTACCTGAAGAAGTCCTTGACAGGCCCAGCAGCTAGAACTCTAGGAGAATGGCAACTGACCGAGGAAAACTACAACGAAGCATGGGAACGCCTGAAGCAGGTGTATGATAAAAAATACTTGATAGGCCGTGACCATCTGCGTCAGCTGCTTTCGCTTCCGAAGATGCACGACCAACAAAAGGCTGGTGAGTTACAGCACATCGCCAATACTGTCCACGAAACGCTACGACAGCTGAAGTCACTAGGTCTGCCAGTTGAACACTGGGACTTCTTTGTAGTTCACGTGATTAGTGAAAAATTCGATAAGGAGACAGCTCGTCAATGGGAACTTCAGAGGAGCTCCGAGCAGCCGAAGTTATCAGATTTTCTGGCGTTTATAGAAAAACAAGCAGGCGCACTCTCCAACATCTCAGAAGCACAGCAGTCACGTACAGAAGCAGGAAAGAATCCATCTCGTACAGAAGAGCGAGCCAAGATTGCAGCTCAACCCAAAGCCTTCAAGAAGATACGCACCCGTGGAGACCGACTGTGCATAATATGTGCAGAGGATCATCAGATCTGGGGATGTCCAGACTTTGCCGCACTCTCTTTCCGTGGCCGTAAAGATTTTATCGATAGGAGAGCTATTTGCCCCAATTGCCTGAAGCAAGGACACAAAGAAAATAACTGCTACATCCGAGGATGCGTTAGGTGCCCAGGTAATCCGAAACACAACATCCTTCTATGCCCCACGAAAGAAGTTTTGAAGCCAGCAGTGTCAGCCTTCTCTATCGACCCTGAGGTTCCAGGGACTTCGACCGGCACACAGCGTAGACGCAAGGTCAAGAACAAGTCAGACTGACTAGTACATCGCAATAGTAGAGTAAGACGTCGTCAGCACAGCAACATAGCACGCAGGCACCGTACAGTCCGTACAGTTAAAACTAATAAGAAATTTCGTACAGGTAGAATTTATTCTAAAATAAATCCATTTCGCAGCACAAAAATAGAACGTACAGAAGTAAATAATCCTGTAAGCCAGGAAAGTACAGAACGTCAGACTTCAAATAAAAGGAAGTCAGAAAATAATAATCAGTCTATGTTCAACAACAAATTAATAAAACTTAACCATGAAAATTACGTACAGTCTATTAATTCAGTTTTAGGTAACACAAATTTAATTCCGACAGCTTTAGTTAAGATTCAAACAGCAGATGGTTTTATACATGGCCCCTTTCGAGCAATGTTAGACACAGGGTCACACTTAAATTTAATTGCAGGTAAGCTAAAACGCGATCTGAAATTACATACAAAGCAATTATCAGGGAAGCTAGTTGGCATTGATGGCACACCCTTTGCCATAACGCACCAAACCATGTTGAGAATACTGCCATGGTACGCCTCGAATCCTACCAATGAGCACCAGGCTGAATCTTTCTGGATTCTGCCAGAGGAAAGTCAATGGCGACCTATTTTGCCACAAGAGGTAATACGTATAGATAGTAAGTCAGATATATCACCGCGTGATTATGCAGATCCTCAGTACTTCAGACCAGATAAGGTGCATATACTGCTAGGTGTTAGTTTCTTCGCGAGATCAATCAAGTCAGTATATGAGAGACGCTCAGACGGTACAGTTTTGTTAGATACGACACTAGGCATAGTATTCCTAGGTCCGAGTCAAGACAGAGATGAGCAACCAAAGTATGCCTATTCGGCAATTGAATACTCGTCAGAGAATCAGTTAGACGAACTTTTAAGTAGACTTTGGCAGATGGATCAAGTGGGCACAGGTTCTAAACGTACAGAAGAAGAGGAATTAGTGGAACAACACTTCAAGTCAACCCACTATCGTAACAAGAATGGTATTTTCGTTGTCGAGATGCCACTAAAATCAGAATATACAGACATAGGTAGTTCACGCACGATAGCGTTGCGTCGCTTTATGTACCTAGAAAGAAAATTAGAAAAAGATGATCAATTAAGAACAACTTATATAGAAAAGATGCGGGATAGTATCAAGTTAGGTCATGTAAGACTAGCAACTAGTAATCCTCAAGCAGAAAATCTGGTATATTACATACCACACCACTGTATAGAAAAGAAATTTCGTATAGTATACGATGCAAGTTGTCGCACAGATAAAGGCATATCTTTAAATGATGTACAGATGCTAGGCGAAAAGCTGCAAAGAGATTTACATGAAATAATTATGCGTTTTAGAAGACACCGCATTGCAGTTTGTGGTGATATCAAGAAAATGTTCAACCAGGTCAAGCTAAACGAAAGACAATGGGACCTCCAACGAATCTTCTGGCGAGAAGACAAGCATAAACCATTACTAGAATATTGGCTCACAGTGGTGACGTTCGGCTTAACATCATCAGCTTATTTGGCAGTTCGGTCAGTAGTTCAAGCCGCTATAGAAGCTGAAGAGTCCTTTCCAGAAGCATCCGCAGCAATCAGGAATGACTTCTACATGGATGACTGCGCAACAGGCCAGTCAAATGTACCCAAAGCGATTCAGTTAGCGAAAGACATACATAAAATACTAGGAGGAGCCGGTTTCGAATTATGTCAATGGAAATCGAACTCAGAAACGTTTATGAAGGAGATGAATGCTGGCACGAGTGATACCTCATTGGTATTTTCGGGGGAAGAGGAATCATCCATCCTAGGTTTAAAATGGCTGATAGCATCAGATAAGTTCACGTACGAAGTGAAAACACCAAAGATAATCGGCACACTCACCAAGAGAAAAATAGTCGGATGCGTAGCCCAACTATATGATCCAAATGGCTATATATCTCCCGTCACCATCATTGGAAAGATCATGATTCAAGACATCTGGAGGTTAAGTACAGGATGGGATGATCAGATCCCAAAAGAAATAGAAGAAAGATGGAAAGAATACTGGAATGGCATAAAATTCCTAGAAGAATTCCGTATAGACAGATGGCTAGGTACCGTAGGTATATTAGCAGTTCAGATCCATGGTTTCTCAGACGCATCAAGTACAGCATATGGGGCAGTTCTTTATGTTCGCACAGAACAGGCGGATGGTACAGGTACAAGCAGATTACTCATATCAAAGACAAGAGTAGCTCCCTTAAAGACAGTTACAATCCCAAGGTTGGAACTTGCAGCCGCAGAGTTGTTGTCAAGATTCCTATTACAAGCAAGAGAATCAATGGAATGGCAAAGTGCACCATGTTTTTTATGGTCTGACTCTACAGTCGTCTTACACTGGTTAAATAAACTACCACGCAATCTCAAGACATATGTTGCTAATCGTGTTTCGTCGATTCAAACAAACACTGATGTGAGATCCTGGCACTACGTCAACACAAAGGATAACCCGGCAGATTTGCTGAGTAGAGGAGTACAAGCGTCCGCGTTAGTAAATAATAAGTTATGGTTAGAAGGGCCAGGTTGGCTCAGGCTACCCAGTACAGATTGGCCTGAAACAGGTTTTAGTACAGATGAAACATTAGAGGTACAGAAAGAATTCAAGGTTTTGGCAGTCATATCTACCAAACCAATGTTATGTATAGGTTTAAAACGTACAGGTCATAATGTTCCACTTTTGGATTTTTCTAATAAGCTGGAACGGTTAGTTATTATAATCGGATATGCGATTCGTTTTGTGGATAACTGGTCAAAGACTCCAACATTTAAAATAAGAGCAAAGAGACGTACAGCCAGAATTCGTACACCGACACTGGAAGAAAAAGCAAGAGCAATGTCATATCTCCTAAGAAAGTCACAAGAAGCACATTACAGTAGCGAACTAGCATCGTTGGAGAATAGAAAAGGTCTTCCGGAGAAAAGTAAACTGGAACCCCTCAAGCCAATACTTGATGGCAAAGGTCTACTAAGAGTAGGCGGCAGGTTAGATAGGAGCAGCAACTCATACGAGATGAATCACCCAGTCATAGTTCCAAACAGCTCAAGGCTAGCATGGCTAATAACAGATCACGCCCACCGAGAGACAAAGCATGGCGCAACACAGATAATGATGCAGTTCATCAGACAGAAATACTGGATCCCGAAGCTTCGCAGCGAATTACGGAATTATCTACACAAATGCGTTACCTGTGCCAGGTACAGCTCCAAATTAGAGCATCAGCTGATGTCAGAACTACCTGCGGACAGAGTACAGATAGGCAAACCATTTCTACACTGCGGTATAGACTATGCAGGTCCATTAGAAGTAAAGATGATTAACAGACAAGGTAATCAGATTTCCAGAAGCAAATGTTGGGTCGCAGTTTTCGTATGCCTTAAGGGTAGGTCTACCCCAGAAGCAAACTCAAATCTCATGTAAAAACGTGTACATGTATTGGTGTACAAATATGGCTCTCTTAGTTAAGAATTTTTGTGTTAAGAAAATAAATTTAGCTCGTCTCGTCTCTTCAGGATACTTCTTTTTTCGCATCACGCATAGAGATAGAGAAGGATGGAATAGAATATGAAAAAAAAATAACAGAAAACGGGAACAAGGCACGAGTGGCAAGCTGGCAAGCCGCACAGGCAGCGCACAAGCATTTGATTTTGAATTGACTCGGATTGCGCACAAGATAAATGAAAGTTTTTTTTTTCCTTTTGTATTTTGGGTAGAAAAAATAATTTTTCGTGAATCGTGATTGTTTGAGGTTTAGGAAAGGCAAATTGAGTTTTTTGCATTCAGCGCTCACAATTAGACACAATAATAGACGGTTTGTTTTCTGTTTTATTTTTGGTTGCAGGTGAATTGAAACTTTTCGCATTTAGGTAGATAGTAGTGATGGGTAGGACACGAATTTGAAATGAGTTTGTATGAGGTACTCATTTTTTGAAATGAGGTGGTACTTTGTCCCACCTCAAATGTCCCATGGTACATACCTTTTTAAATGGATATTTTAAAATTCGAAATTAAACAATGCGTATTTTTTTTAATAGTATATATTTGTTTCCAAAAACAGTTTTTAAAATTGCATTAAATAAAAAGGTTACAAAAATTAAATATCAATAAATATAATATATTTAATTAAATATCCTTAATACAAAACACTTTATTTTAAAATAAAACATTTAAAAATAAAAAATTTTAAAATAAATAAAGTTTAAAATAAGTAAATATAAAAATATAATAAAAAAATTATTCTAAAAAAAAGTTTAAAAGAAAAAGTGGTATTTTTAAATTTTATTTAAGTTATTAAAAGAAAACCAAAGCATTTAATAAAAAGATAAACACAAAAAGATTTTTTTTAACAAAAAAAACAAATATTTTATCACATTCAAAATAAATTGAATCTAATGAGTTTAAAATAATACATCATTACATTTTTGTATTTAAAAACAATATTTGTCCTACTTTCTTCCCACTCAACATGTTTCTTCTGTTAAGACCTGTTCTGATCACTTTTTTTACAAACAAATTTGATTACAGGACACTGGACTAAATACAATACTAATGACTCTTCACGTACGCAAACTCAGCACAATTTATTGATTGATTTTTTTTTCAATTCTCATATTTGATCTTGATCTCTAAATCCTAGTATCTTTTTTCTAACACTAAAAACAAAACAAATACAAATAAAAGGAATGCACTTGCATATCAAAAACGAAAATTCCTACTCCTTCAAAAATTAACAAAACCTCCTACTCCAAACTGTAAAAAAACCTCCTTCCTTTTTTAATCCTTTGATTGTATAATTTTCGATAATGCTTCATACCTATCTTCATTGTTTGTTACATTGTAGATACTCAGTGCAACATTCATTTATTCATAAGTCCCACTTATTATCTCTTCTCATTTTGTCTCCTCAAACAGATGCAAAAGAACCTCAATCATTAAATGACAAATGTCCTAGTCTGGTACAAAGTCCCAGCCTGGTACAAAGTCCTAGCCTGGTACAAAGTCCCATCCTGGTACAAAGTTCCAGTCTGATACAAAAACCCAGCCTGCGACAATGTCA
Organism: Chrysotoxum bicinctum; assembly: GCA_911387755.1. Taxonomy (NCBI): domain Eukaryota; kingdom Metazoa; phylum Arthropoda; class Insecta; order Diptera; family Syrphidae; genus Chrysotoxum; species Chrysotoxum bicinctum. Next base: position 41,755,622 of record OU426990.1, read on the forward strand.
CGAATTTTGTTTGAATGGGACGTTTGAGTAAAAAGTACTCACAACACATTCATTCATTTCATTTCAAATCCTCATCTTCCACAAACCTCATTCTATTTCCATTGGTTTGATCTTTGGTGGGTAGAGAGTTTGAGGCCTATTTCCTCCTTTCATACAATTAACTACAATACAACTTCATTCTGCATCAGGCTCAGTCTTAGTATCAGGCCGATGAGTGAGATGCTCGATACGAATAGTGTTTTTTTTTTCATGAAAGAGTAAAGAGCAATACTTTTCGTTGCTTTTGTGGTGAGGTGTGAGGTAATACATTTTTTCGTTTTGAGGTGATGGGACATTTCAGATTGGTGTATGGGACATTTTGTATTGCCTCATGTATGAGGTACACATCACTAGTAGATAGCGTTTTTATTCTTTGCGTTTTTATACAACGTTAATCTGTTGGTTCTAGGACTTTTACTTTTCAGGATATTTTAAAAAATAAAGAAAAGGGAGCACAGATTTAGACATTAGGAACCCCGGAGAATTTGCTCTGATATTCATAATTTATTTTTAATGTAGACAATTAATTTTAGGAAAAAGTTCACAATTCAAAAATTGCTCAACTAAAAAAAATTATTAAATTTCCTAACCCAAGTAAATTAAAACACTTTCAAAAATAATAATAGTAGATAACTATGTACCTATACCTATAAAAGTTCTTTTGAGTCTTTTTCAAAGGGCTGTAACTCTGCGAAAAGTGGTCGTATTGGGATGAAACCAAAAGCGTTTTAAATATTTCTTTTTCTTGTTTCAGAGTTTCTAAAAATAAAAAATATCCATAGTTAAACATTTAAAATTTTTATTTTTTAAAGGTCTTCGTTGTCTTGAGATTATTTATGATTCAATAAAATTAATAAGTGCAAAAAAATATAGCCTCAGATTAAAAAGTGGTTCCGTCTTTGACCACTAATTTAAATGTAAAAATTGATAACATAAAAGGAAAATTGGGCAGTTTTGAAAACATGAAAAAATTCGTTATAGATAATGGATTCTTTGAAACAATTTATGGAGATACATAATTGATTTTTTACAATTGACCGTTCAGTTAAGAAAAGTGGAAAAGTGTTTTTTAAACAAACAGATTATCAATTTTGAAATTGGTTGATCAAACCATTTGTTTATTAGCTATTGTTCCTGAATATTATGTACCTAATCATCAAAATAAAAACAATGATAACAATTTTCATAGTTTTGCATTTGTGACATATCTTAGACTTGAAGTCCCTATCAGCGTTACCACTTCCGGAAAAAAATTGAAGGAGATTTGAAGAAAAAAGTGAAGTAAATTGGGAAAAATCGAAGTAGATTTTAAAATGACTTTTTACTTGCTTTTAGACAAATTTGAACTAGGAATTTTCATAAGTTGACAAAAGACACAAAAGAGTAATGATTCCGTCTATCTGCAACACTGTACCTCAATCTGCAGCCTAGAGAAGAAATTGAAATGGCTTGTTTTACTTTAGCTCGGTTCCTTCCATACAGCCATTATGAAATATTATAATTATTTTGAAAACGGCTCTAATGCTTTTTTTTTTATTTAAATTATGTATAGATAACTGTACCAACAATGCAGTCCACACTTTAGTAAAAAATAAATGTTATTATCGGTACCTGTCATATAACCTTCTTTTTATTTTCTACTTTTTCATTTGCGACTCTTCCGATTTCGATCAAAATTTTTACATCGCAGATTCTTTGATTTTGAAATAATATTGTATACGACAAATGTTTTCCTTAAATGTATACTTTTAAATACTTAAAATTGTCAATACATTTCTTTTAATTTTAAAGAAAATTGTGTACAAAAATTTAATTTAATTTAATTAATAAAACTATCTTTTATAAAAAATAACATTAAAATTACTATATTTAAATATATTTTAATTTTAAATTAAAAACACATATGCAAGCGAAATTTTCATACAAAGGATTCGTGTACACATCAGTGCGTTGAGTTCCTATGCTTTTAAATTTACTTATTTGTGTATTTTTATTGTTTTGATATTCTTTTTTTTTTTGTAATTCGATGAATCTCTTCTTCGTTGGATTAGAAATTACCTTTCGGACCGTTTACTAAAAGTAGTTTTGGACGGTTTCAAATCTGATATTGGGCATTCAATCCCTAGAATCACGACGTATATATTTCGGTGTAATGCTTGTCAGAGATTTAATAAATTATAAAATCAATTGCCCTTACTTGCTTTCGTTGATTGGCTTTTATGTTCCTTGTCGTGAATTACGTAATAATCGTTTATTTTGTGTACCCTTTCATAGGGTCAATTATGGAATCAATGAACTCTTAACTCGCTGTTTAAGACAAGCTAATTCTTTTTGTAATGCTATTGATTTTAATTTATATTTAAGAAGGGACTGTTTTAAAAAATCCTACTTTCCTAATTTCTTTTTTTTAATTTTATTCATAACCCCTTGTCCTTGAGTGCGCGTTTAATATAAAAAAAAATACTACCTAGAGTGAAGTAGAGAAAAAGAAGTAGATTTGGATTTTTTTTTGTAAAATTGAAGTAGGTTGAAACAGAGATTTTTAAAATGAGGTAGATTTCAGTATTTGGCTGATGGTGCGAAGTAAGAAGTAGATTTTAAACATTTTGAAAAAAAAAACTAGATCTACTATAATTGAAGTAAAATGGTGCCACTGGTTCCCATTAACTGAAACAAATTTTGTAGAAAAAGTTTGTCAATTTTATTTCCAATAACATCATTGTATTTTAATTTTACTTTGTATACTAGTATACTAATTTTAAGCTTCTATTTTATTAAGCAAAAACTCAAAATGCATTTTATATAAAAACTGATCTTATGAAAAAAAAACGAATTTCATTAAGTCATTTCGAAATTATTCACAATTTGTCAACTAGCAACGTATGAATTGGTGGTCGTAAGTAAAACGTGTTAGAAAAAAATGTTGATGGGCAGATATGTACAGATAACCGGCTAAGCTTTAATAAAAACGAACTTAATATTGGTTTTTCAAACATGTCAAAATCTTCATCGAAAAAAAAAACAAAAAATGTGCTCTTACATATTTTTATATCATTTTTTAATTTTGACACCAACAACATTATTGGAAAACTAATAATTGTTTTTTTTTTACAAATTAAAAACTAAGTGATAATGAATATATGAACATACATATGTAGGTATATTATATAAAGGTCGTTTTATTAGAACTAGGCCAGATTTGCCTATTGTCCTTTGTTAAAAATTATCTCATTTCGAAATTTTCAACGAAATTACATCATGTGGCCTAATGAAAACGAAGTAGGTATTACATATGTATGTATTTTCTATTTGCTTACTTTTTATCAATTTTTTTTGCTTGAGTTTTTTGTTTCCTTTGTTTGTTTTTGGAGGCAGTTGTTGCAAAAAAATATTTATAGGTATGTACAAAATAGATTTGCACAATAAAAACACAACAGAAAATAACTGCAACAAGAGTATTATCTATCACCATGACATATTGAAATAAAGGAGACAACTCTTCCTATGTAAAACCAACAAAAATACATAAAAGAAGCGCACTTCCCATATTCTTTCTACATACTTTCACCATTCTTCTACCAGTGGAATACGTCACCACCGAAAACAAAAGTGATAGAATTTTCCTTCTTAACTTATTTATATAAATATGTACATACATAGGTATTTAGGTTAATAGATACCTGCATAATATTGTACATAATATTTTGGCGCCATCCACTTGCCATATCCCTTGGTTGTTGCGTATTCGCTTGCAGTGAAATGCAATTTGCGTTCATTCACAGGATTAACATGTACTAATCTAATATATTTTTAATACATCCTACCTATGCAAAATTAAATCAAAACAATCCTTACGATACCAAATCAATACAAGACGTTGCACCTCTATATTACCTATGAACCTACCTATCGGAAAAAACAACACAAAATCTATTGTAGATACTTATATGCATATGTATCTTATTCTATACACAACATCGCAGATTTCCTTTCTTCCATCATGTACACACCCTTTGGCAAAAAAATGAAGATCACTATGCATCGCAATTTATTACTATGAGTGTACCTAAAATGGCTTTCAATAGAAGAAACAAAAAAAAAAACAGTAGAATGATGATAGATCGCAAATAAAAAAATACAAAAAAACAAAATTTATGACAGCGAATGTGTGATAACCTACTTATATTCTTTTTTATACATACACAAAGAACATTTTTCCACCCTACCTCCGACAATGTGGAATGGTCATTGCATCATATACCTACTAAAAACAATAATTTCTCACACGTTTTTTTTATTTTTTCTGTTCTTGTAATACGAGATGCAAGATGACAAGTCATAAACAAGAATAAAAAACTAAATGAGTCCAGACAAAAAAAAAAAGAATCAAGAGAGCGGATGGGCAGACAAAATTCTTTTGCACAGAGAATACGAAACCTTCTCTTTCAAAGCGCTGATATTGCAGTGGCATTCTTGTGAACTGATAACTTACTTGTGTGCGTGTGCAAAGGAACTTTTTGTTAAAAAATGCAAAATAGACCTCTTTTATAAAAATAAAATTAAATAAATATTCAGTGAAAAAAGTATTTTGTATTTTTGAATTTAGTAAATAAAATATCAAACAAAAATAAAAAAAAATATGTGAGAACTGTATTATTAATACTTTTCTTGCAAATGCATTACAAATACTGTCATATTGAATTGCATTTTTTTGAACTTTAGATGAGTTTTATTAAATTTTTAAGAACGATACGCTGTTCAGGGAATATAAATCTTTGATTAAAAAATTATTTCCAAAAATTAAAAAATATAACTCTCAATTTCCCAGGGTAGAGAACAAAATATTTGTAAAAAAATGTATATTTTTTTACTTTTGTTAGTAAAAAGTTACTGTAAAAATAAAAAAACAAATAAAAAAAAAATTAACGTAATTGCACATACTTATTGGCTTTGTACAAGAGTGAATTTTACTTCGTTATCTTTTATACTTATGAAGTTTTATCCAGTAGAGCATTCATACCACTATGCGAATTTCCTTCGTTTTTCATAGTTTTATATATTTTTTTTTTTTAAAATAATTAAACAGAATAAAAAAAGAAGAACGATACGTGATTTGGGAACATGTTGTTTCTATAAAAAAAATATAAAAAAAATAAAAAAGTAATATTTTCGGAATTTCCCTATCATTTGAATAAGGACCTTACTAAAATGTATGATTTTTCCACTTGTGTGGCAGTTTCTGGGCACACAATTTTTTTATATTTTTTGTAAAACTGCAAAAGTATTTTGAATAACATTTTTCTAATCGATGACCGTTCATTTCATTGAAATATTCGTAAAATTGTGAAAGTTATACAGCTTAGCGCAAAAGCCTAACCTATTTTTTCAATGGACTCCTACCCTTAAGACTCGAGCCGTACATATCGACCTAGTGACAGATCTAACATCGTTAGCATTTATCGCATGCTATGAACGCTTTATTGCACGCAGAGGCAGGTGCGAACGTATGTACAGTGACAACGGTACGACTTTCGTAGGTACCAATAAAGAATTGAAAAGAGCTATAGAGAAGTGGACGAGTGAAGAAACAATTTCTCATCTAAACCACAAAAGTACAGAATGGCATTTCATGATCCCTGCCGCACCACATCAAGGCGGAATTTATGAAGCAGCAGTAAAATCAATGAAGTATCATCTGAAGAGGATTGTAGGACTGAAAGTCCTCCCGTATGAACAACTTACAACACTTTTAGTACAGATAGAGGCCATCCTCAACTCGAGGCCGATTCATCCCTTAAGCGATGACCCATCAGACGTACAGGCGTTAACTCCAGCACATTTTTTGGTAGGTGAACCAACAATATTACCCATTCCTTTTGATTTCAGCAAACAGCCAAGAACAGTAGGCGTCAGACTCTGGAAAGACCGTCAATTGATGCTCAAACATTTCTGGGACCGATGGAGTTCCGAATACCTAACTACTCTACAGCAGCGTAAGAAGTGGCGAAGAGAGAAAGAGAAGTTCAAGGTCGGTCAGTTAGTGACAATTGCAAGCGAAAACTTCCCACCAGCACATTGGGCGCTAGGTAGAATCTGTGAGCTCATCACTAGCAGAGACGGCCTTGTGAGATCCGTAGTCGTGCAGACTGAAACTGGAAAACTGAAGCGACCGGTGCAGAAAATTTGTATTATTCCAGTAGAAGTAGAAAAGTTAAATATTTAAAGTACAGAAACACAAAAGAAAGTTGATGTACAGAGATTCAAAAGAAAGTTGATGTATAGAACAAAATAAGAAAAATTAAAGTAATTATAAGAAAGAAAGAATGAACAAAGTATAGAAATAAAATTACAACACAGTTTGTATTTTGTAAAGTTATGAAACATTGTAGAGTAAAGATGAAAGATAAAACATAATTATTGTGAAATATTACGATAAATAAGTACAAAACGAAATCCTAAAGTATGTTAAAAATTTATAATTTTTGCTGGCACTGTATCGAATGCCTCACTATATTCACACCATCAAATATCACATTTATATTATTACGCTACACCTTTATGTGTGAGTAAAATAACTATATCAATATAAGTAGTATATCCTGAGATACACACTCAGTCCTTGTATTGAACTCAGTCGTTAAGGAAACGTCTCACAGTACAGACGTACAGCATTCGAGAGTTAGTTAATAAAAGATATTAATAGTCGGGTTTTTACATATTTTCCCGACTCTAAACAAATCCGTGTTTCATTTAATAAAACCCTATGGATTACAGGTTCGCGATTATACAACTTCGATAGTCAAATGCTTAATTTTTTTAAACGTTCGCTTATTTTTTTCGCTTTTAAGTCTTGAAAGCTTTTACGTAACAAAAAGGGGGAAAATTGAGATGGGCAAAGTATTCCACATTCTAGTAGTGCGGCTGAAGAAATAAGCTCTATATTTTGCAGTTCTACCGAAGTTACATTCAATAGTAAACTAATGAGCATTCCCAGCTAGACTACAGCGTGATAGGTATGGGAAAAGAATGCAACTTTCTATTTCTATTGAACATTGTTGATAGAAAAAGGGATAAAACAGTGAAAGACAGGAAACGTTACGACAAGGTGTTCCAGAAAAATAAAAGTTTCCGGAATGGATGTGTCTCCTATTAGTTTTAGGGCCCTATTCTGAATTCTATCCAACACGTACAAATGAGTAATGGGGGCACACCATCACGGATATAAGAGTTATACTCAAGTCTTGGGCGGATGTATACCTAAAAAATCTAGATCAGAAGGGGAAAAGAATTTCTTGCATCTTTTAAGTAAATCCTAGCATTTGGCTACGTTTTTAGAGATATGAGATGATCATTAACACACATATCGACTATAGAAGCTTTTCAGTTTCTTTGATGCAAGTGCCATTCATGGGTTATGGCATGGGTGTTATATTTTGCTTGGCCGACAGAAGATAAGTTTGTGTTTTCGAGGCATTAAATTTCATACGGTTTTAATAACCTATTGTGTAATGCTGTTGAGATCAGAATATTATGAGCTCTGCAAATGCTGCCATTTTAGTTTCACAACCGAAGAGCAGTGTTGTAAGTCCCGCAGCGAAAAAATGAAATGCATTAGAAGTTTCAGACAAAAGATTATTTCGATAAAACAGATTCATGCCAAACTCTTTCAAATGCGTTAGAAATATCAAATGCCATTACCTTAGTTTCTTCAAAATGATTTTAAGATTTGTTTCACTTTTTGGTGAGATATACCAATAGATAACTAGTATGTAAATTTATTCCTACGAAAGCCGTACCGCCAGTATTTTCAGAGCTTTCGTTCTTCGAGATATGTCTTAAGCTGATTGTTTATCAGCGTTTCCATGACCTTGGAAAGAAAAGACGTTAGTGCTATTGATCAGTAAGTGGAGGAAAAGGAATATATTCGCCTTTCTTAGGGACCGGCTGGACAAATGGCGTTTTCCATGTACTCGGAAAAATACCCAAATAGTATTACAGAAGAATGAAACTTCGCAATGGCTTTGCCGCTGTAGAAGAATACGTCTCCAGAACAATCTGGACCAGCGGATTTATGCATTTCTAGGTCTTTGAGGACCTTTGCGACTGTAAAAGTGCGAGAGAAGATTTTTTCCATAGAACCATTTAAGCTGTCAAAAACAGGAGGAGTCATAGCACTGTGTGACAAAGTAGAATAAGCCAGCAAACTGCGTTGCAAGCAAATTTTCCTCTTCTTGCGAGCTAACAAAAGAAGTGTTATTCTGAACGAGTGTTGGAACTGATGACTAAGAAGAGTTTTTTTATATTTCTTATAAATGACAAAAAGTTCTTAGTACTTTTGGGGCACTGCGGTATATATTTTTGAGGTAAATGTTGATCATGTAAGAACTTTATTTTTCGAATATGAGAATTGCAGGTATTCCTCGCTTGACTGTCATTTTTCCTGTTTTCCCTTATAAGGTTTGTTTTGTTGTATCGGAAGCTTAAATCTCTTAACCTGATATATCCTGTTTATAGCCATAGTCGTACCAAGAATTTCGGGGAACTAACTATTACTGTCCTGTTTGGAATTTCATTAAGAATAGCGTCTGTTATGATATCAGCACTTATTCCATAATTTGCTGTTTGGGAAATTTTCTTGAAAAACTTATTTTCCACTTTTCAGAAGAATAGCTTTAGACAAGATTGCAAATCTACATAGGTATGTATTTAACTTTTATCCTTTATAACTTTTAAGTTTTTCAAATATTAAAATATACCTAGATATCTCTAATGGGGCAAAATACTTGGGCCGTATTTTAGATAAGAAGTTAAGTTGGAAACCTATAACATTCAAGAATATTGAAGAAGAACACAGTGGGAATAAGGGGAGGCTTCAATCCCGCAATACTCATTGGCTATGAATCTAGGCAATGAGACTGATTCCAACGTACGACTTGGCAGTATTGTGGACAGCTCTACACAAAAATGTTAATCGTTTAATACTAAGCTATGTCCAACGGGCAGCTTCTACCTACATGAACGGAGCACTTCGCACGACTCGCTCTGCTGTACTGGATAATCTGTTCCATCTAACACACCTCGATATGTTCTGCAAGCAAACGCCTGCAAGCACAGCTATTAGTCTAAAAGCACCCTCGCAGTGGATCAATAATGAAACTGGAAACTCCATCATTCTGAACTCATGAGGCTTACTTCCAAGTAGCATCGATTACACCATCCCTCAGATCCAATTTGATAAAAACTTTCAGGTAACCATCCCTTCTAGAGAAATCTGGGAGGACATGGCATTCCTGGAAGACGATTCAATCCATTTTCGAAGCGACTGAGCAAAAACTAATGACGGGTTTGATTGAGGTGTATACTCAGACAGCCTAAATTTAAGTCTTTCTTTTCGTCTTCCAAATCACTCTAGCGTGTTTCAAATGAAACTCTTGGCGCTTTAATCGCCTTGTCTGGTCTTGTCTTGTCTTAAGGAAAACGTGATATCAAACACCAGTTCTACTTGCTCAATAAAAGGCCTTAACTGCCGATTGTCTTTGGTGGAGATGGCGCAGCAGTTTAACATTCACCTTAGGTCACAGGGAAATTCCAAGAAATTTTAAAGCTTCCAAAAAGTGAAACAATGATACCTTTATTGCCAGAAAGGGCAAATATTGGTATTCCCATTACTATGTGTAAGCTTATGCTAAAACAAGATGCTATACGGAGAACAAAGCAAAGGTAAAATAATATCACCACCAACTTGGTCACTGTTTGATAGGTAAGCACGCAACGCGGCTTGATATTTATTCTAACAATTTCTGCAGACAGTGCGTGGACGATACATTCTTTGTACATGTCCTGCTTTATCCTAAAGACAAAGACTCCATCTGGGAGATTTCTACTACAATGATCTAAATGATCTTGGAAATATAGATATAAGCAATCTCGCTCGCTTCATAAGGGGCTCCAATTGGTTCAACATATTAGCGAGAAAGTCTCCAATATTCAATGTGGTATCACAATGGACCAACTTATGGTCTAAATGTGTCGGCTCTCCTACTAACAGCCACGTCCACCTAACCTATCCTAAAACATGGGTCCAGTTCCACAAATTTCGTTGCGGTATCAATGCACTACACCTTAGATCAACATAATTTCAATTGTATATCAACTGAGGGACTTACTTCTGATCAAATCTAATTTTTACGTAAATTCATATTCAGTCAATGATGTTCAATGAACCTCATATTTCATAGCTCTCCCTTTCACGACTTACCGAAAGCCATTGAACCAACAAGAATCAAGAAGGAAATTAAAAAAATTGGTGAAACTGAGAATATTTATTTAATTTATGAATTAGATTATAAAATCTCTATCTTAAGCTAGCTCTACTTAAAACCTATAACGAATTCGAGCACTAATTAATAGAAATAAATAACCACACATCAACACCACCAATACCAGGACTTGCTTTTGTAAAATATTAAAAAAAAAGTCCAACTTAAAAAATTCATCAAAAGACAAGTCATTAAGTATAACATTCAAACCAAGCACACACCATTTGCAAAATTAGCTCGTTTAGCAAATTAAATCGATTTTATTTGAACTCTTCGATAAATACATATTTTTTTTAATTTAGTTTAAATGCAAATTGAAATAATTTTTTACATCATCGTCTATTTTTAATTTTTTTTTTATAAATATAAGATAATATTCCCAAATGGATGGATGAATAACATCATAAACAATTATTTATTTAAATTTAATTCGAAATGTGAATTTGTTGGCACACCTGCATGTTATGTTTTATTGAGCCTTTAATCATTTCGTATTGTCGGTTTTGTATAATCCGAAATTCATATTTCGATCGTAAATCTAACTGGCATCGTACTACATCATTATAGATCCCAAATGGATGGGTCTTTTAAATAAGTTCATACAAAAACGATAAGACTGTAGGTATTGTTCTTTGTATGAAACCAGATTTTTTTTAAAGAAATAGAATAAACATGTATCTTAGTTTAGAAAACTCAGCGAAAGTAAATAACAGAAATATTTAATCTATGATTAATGGCCACTCAAGGTTAACTTTTCACCTGGAAATGTCGATTATAATAATTAAGTGCCAGAATTTACATGAGGAATTTACACACAAAATTAGTTCTTTAAGCTGGTATTAAAAGTCTGGGTTGGACAGAAATTGGTTTTCCTTGGCTGTACTTAAGCATAGGCTGAAGGCTAGGAGCCAGCACCACAGGGAGCTGTTTTAAATTTTGAAATATAATAAAATACAAAAGAGTGAATCACATTGTAAGCGCAGATCAATTTACGCTTTGACACTCTTGATTCTTCAATTGTTCAATTGTTCAAATTGTTTCCTTCTATTACAGGAAAAATATCCATAAGTATTCTTTTTGGAGCATTGGACTATCATGCCGAGGGTCTGGCATCGATCCGCAGGGTACGGCCTCTTGCATTGAAGTGAAAAATCCTCCAAAATTTTCTTAAAGAAGACGAAATTCTAGGCCACCTCTATTCCTGCATACAACACACACATAGGAGAGTTGTAAGTCTGGGTTCAGTTTCTCTAAGAGCCGTTGTACCTTGTACCTTTAATGTATGAATGCTGATTTACCAGAGCATTTTAGCCCGCTGTTTTGAAGTGACGCTAAAACCATAGTACGGTCTGATCCTGTCACAAAGCTTATTCAGCTTAATAGGACGAGTTTTAAAAGCCGAATAATCAAAAACCAGATTACCGGACACCAAGCACGAGGAGTTAAATCCAAAAACCGAATCATCAGAAACCGCTGTAACCGATACAAGAACCGAGAACATACTGATACAAAATTTGTTGACAACGATCAATATAGCTTTACAAACCTGACGAACTGCTTATTTGACACATTTAAATTTCGTCGTCGCTTTCCTCTTCGTCGTGCATAATGTGCCCGAAACAATTTATCGTTTCGTTGAACACTTTGAACAAACTGGGTGAACTAAAGATGTCGTAAGAAGTCGGCGGTTTCGTATTCCTCGTTTGACCAAGAAGTTGGCTCCTGTGGCCGTGGACTTCAGAAAGAATCCACAAACATCGACGAGACGAAGATGCACACTTTAATGGCCAAACCACAATTTCGCGTTTGGTCGGTCGGGCTTTGACATTTTGAATAAAAACAATAGACTCTTATGAGGCAATCTGAAATGTTACCTCCGGCGTTGCGACCGCTTTATATCGTAATATCGTAAACGTCAGACCAACGCCAGGCCAAAGCAAAAGTAGATCTATTTTCTATTCGGTCGGGCTTTTGACAGTTCATTGTCGGCCGTATTTTGTATTTGTTTTGAAAGTTGAAAATTGAAGTGAAATAAGAAGTAAGTAATTGAAGTTCTTTTTTGTCTGGGAACTCCTTGCGAAAAATACCTTTAAAAAAATCAATTTTTATTGCAAAGAAAAATAATTTCAGTGGCAGATACTACTTACATAAGGGTGAGAAATAATCTACACCTAGGTGAAATTTGTTTTCTCCAAGAATGCTTTTCTAGTTCTGGCTCGATAAAAGTTCTCAACAAATCGAATGTCGCCGGTTTCATTCGGGTTATTTTAAAAAAATGTTCTGGATCATGCTTTTGCATTGCATCATAATTAAGAGCAAAGAATCCATCAGTGTCTCTGCTTAAATTGAGCTCCCGAACCCATCGCTGCCTTTCTACTCTTTTTTCGTCGTTTTTAAATGCCTCATACCCAGCATAGCTCACAACACCGAACAAGGAAAAGTCAAGGAGGTCATCAAGATCATCCATATCGGCCATATCCATCTCTTGTTTAAGAAAATAGCTTTACAAATTAACTATTTTAAATGCCCAAAATTTAAAATACGCAATATTAATACCTTGTGAATTAATAAACAGTAACAAAATTCATTGGAATATAACAAGATGTCACGGAAATGTCAGTCAACGCTCGAGGTTTGAAGCTAAATTTCGTTTTACAAATGCTACGGTTGCGCTTTTTGACACACAAAATCGTATATACGATCAAACGCCCATTTAACGCCGGACCGACGAACGCGAGATTGTGATTTGGCTATAAGGCATTAGAAGATTTTCTTTGCAACGAGATTTAGTGAAATACTTGAAAACGTTCTTGTCGTAAATGGGTGCGTGGTCGTTATGGTTGATTTCTTCTAATTGATCTTCAGTGATGGCTCGGGTGTACCTGTCACTAGGGTCTAGTTCATGCTGAAGGAGTTGTTGCGTTTCTGAGTTGGGATGATCTTCCAGGTTCCTGATAATTTTTCTGGAGAGCTGCAGCAAATACTTGTTCAGTGGTATTAACTTTGGTTCTTCGTAAAGCTTCGTAGTTGGTATATATTTCTTCGCCAGTGGGTTACGGTACAGTCCAGCGCAAATGCGGAGCATCTTTCTTTTAAAATGCTTCAACTTTTTCATTCCTGTAGGTGAAATAGTAACCAAGATGGGAAAGGAATAGGTCAGAACGGGTCGGCTAAGTTGTTCGTACACAGCTTGGTCTTCTTATACTTAATCCATTTCGTCTCCTGAGTACCGGATGGACCGAGTGCAGATAATAGTTGGCTATCTTCAACATCAAGTCTGCATGCCTTTTGAATTTGAATTTATTGGAAAAGTTGATTCCCAAGTACTTCGTTAATGATTTGACTGTTACTTCAGTGTGGACGGGGTTCTTTAAGTAGGAAGCCGCTAAGGAGTGTGTAACAACTCACCAGAGGGGTGCACATTCTTGGTTGATGGTTTCTACACTAACTAACAGCTAGGTGTGTGTATCTGGGGTTGACAGGCCCTGAGTTTTGCAGGAGCTCATCTGTAAGTGACCTTCATGGTGGCGAAGCCCGACCGGAATCTATATTCTGGAACCACGGGAGATAGTGCCCAGAAGTCTGAGGGTTATAGCGTACGTCTACTGGCTCTCCTATTCTATCTTCGGATAGAGAGGTGCAGCTGTCGCGTACGTGCACTCTTTCTTCAAACTATCAATGAGGTAGGCCCCTAGTGGGAGTATCGTGGTGGCTTGGTTTATTCCGAATGCGGAGACACATGGTTTCCAGGCGTGCCTGGATTCAAGAGGTGTTAGATAGACCTCGCCTCCAAGCAAGAGGTGTGTTCATGCCTGCAACATGTCACAGCTTTGCGACTAAATCGGCTTCGGCTGATTTGGTGTTAATGGTCAGGACCCAATATGACTCCGATGGAGGTAGGCCTCCCATGGGGTTAAGCCGGAAACGGCAGGTACTCATGTAAAACCAAACATAGGTTCTGTTACTTCAGTGTTGTCTAGCTTTTAATGTGCTCTTACACTCTCCTGGTAGTAATTTTTGGTGAAAAAGCGGTAGCGTTTGTGATGGAGTATAAAGCTTGGTCCTTGTACCTGGTATGTTGGCTGGTTGATCAGCTGTGCAAAGGTTAAACAGCAGAGGTCCAAGTTTTGATCCTTGAGGAACTCCAGCGTTGATTCCCTTTGTTGATGATACATGTTTTGCTAGCTGTACATAAAAAAGCCTATGGGTTATGAAATTTTTGATTATCCTTACTAAGTGATTAGGAAGATCAAGTTCCGAGAGTTTGAATAGTAATCTTTTCATCCAAACACTGTTGAAAGCTTTTGCGATGTCCAGCAAGAACGCTAGAGTAGTTTCCTTTTTTGTTGATTCCAAGTGTAACATCAGTATGAAGTCCCAGTAGTGGATGTAGGGTACAGCGTTTATTTCGAAAGCCATACTGAAACTCCCGTCTGACATCTCTTTCTCTGCAGAATACCTTGAGTTAAATTTCTTCACTATCAACGCTTCCAGTGTCTTATTAATTTAGCTGAGCAACGCCATTGGCCGATATTATTCCATATTTGCGCGGTTGTTCTTCTACTGGACGAGGACAACTTTTGCGGTTTTCCAGACTGCAGGGAAATAGCTGTTATTCAGACAGTTGGTGAAGATTCTAGGCAACAGGAGAACAGCAGTATTTGGTAACTTTTTCAGCACGTAATTAGAAATCTTGTCGCTTCCTGCTGATTTTTTTGAGTTTCCAGACGTTCCCGTAGAACGTGCAAACCATTCACGAAATGCTACCTGTTGACCGTAAACGAGGTTTACCTACTCCCATGCTCTGTTAAACTTGGTGAAAGAAGAAGATGATTTCGTATCACAAATCATAATGAGCTACGAAGCTCATTCGCACTTAAGTAGTTATGCTGACAAACAAAGTTTCTTTTTCCACTTGAAATGTAGGAAGAGGCATTGCATTCCCTCAAATGGAGTTTTTGGTGTTGCATTTGCAGTGAAAATTTGAAGGGCTCTTATTATTATTTTTTTTTTTTTTGAGAAAGCCGATCGAACAAACGTACCCATAACTGTTCGGCGTTACAGGAAAGTGTTAACGATTTTTTTTTTCTGCAAACTACTGAATTGACTCTCAAGCATTGTTGGTTCCAGCAGGATAGTGAAACCGCTCACACATCTCGGGCGAAAATGAAAATTCTGGAAAACCAATGTCGCGGCCGAGTGATCTGCCAATTTGGAGATTTGACCGGGCTGCTAACATAACCAGATATGCCAGAATTCTTTCTTTAGGGCTTTTTGAAAATTCGCATTTAACATATCAGTAAACCATAAGCCTGGCAAGTCTTGAAAGCTAACATTGCAGAAGAAAACGGCAATGTAGAGAAAGATGTTTTGCATCGTAAACTAGTATCAAAGCCCTCAGTCCGCTAGCTTGGAAGTTCGTCCTATAGCCATTTCGTCACGTTCAGAAAAGAGATCAAATCTTTGGTCTTCAAATCCGAAAGTTTGTCAACGTCGTCAATAAATGCCTTTTCTAATGATTGAGCTCTAAATTAGCCAAGAGCAGGTCATTTTCAAAGGCAGAGGAAGACTGTTTCCATTTCCCACTGAATTCCACAACAATGAGAGTAAGTATTGTAAAGAATACCTAGCTTCGCTGCAAGCTCTTCTATTGGCCAGTATCCGCTACTGGTAGCCACGATCCTGGCTAAGTCTTGCCTGGTTCTGTATATCATATCAAGCTTTCAGGATTTATTAAAGGTAGGCCAAATCTTTCTAGATGTAATACAGTTACTTAGACTGCTCCATTTAGGGCTTAATTCGCTACGCCAAATTGAGAGAATATTGGCCTTCTAAACTCCGAGCTTAATGTTGATTTTTTCCGCAAGTGAGTTATGAAGGGCTGATCCTTGGCTGGCCAGCTCGTTTTTTCCATCAATGCCACAATGACCCAGAGCCCAGATAAGAGTGACATTGGGTTAATATTGGGGCTAGTGAGTTCATTCCGGCATTGCTAGAGCAATTTGAAGGATGATGTACTGGAATTAATGGCTTTAACAGCCGCCTTACCATCTTTAAGAATATCCGTATTTTGGTTCTGGTCGGGATCTTCTTTGAGTACCTTGCGTGTTTCCCTGATAGTCGGTAATTCAGCTTGAAAAACACTATTAAAGTCGGGTAGCCACATACGAATATTCTACCAAGTCTTTAAGCAAATCCTTCTATCAGTTTAATGTACAGTCCTGGGCGCATCAAAAAAGACCTTTAATGACATACTGCAAAGCAAACAATATTTTATTTGTAAATCATCATAATCCTTATTCCGATAGGGCGAGTAAAAACTCACAGTTAATCAAAGACTTAGCTTCTTGAATAAACATCAGCTAAGCAGTTTCTATCAGTGATAAACGACAAACCTTTTCAATTATCTACCCTCTGTTGAAAATTATAATCCCATAATTTAAAACTATCATCCTCTCATAAGCCCCGAGAGCTCTGTACACCCAATATAATAATTCATAGGGTGTTAACCTTTTCAAAACAACAATACAAGGATAATATTTTTCTGTCGATAAACTACAAACATTGCCATCATCGCCACTTCATTTCCGAAGACCTCATTCGATTCGATCTGCTGCCATAGAGCAATGCTACTTCCAACGCCATCGCCATCGCCATGACCCTCGCATTGAAATCTTTAATGTCGTTTCTCATTTTGATACGTGTGTATAGCAAGACTCTAAGCACTCGATGGATAGAGTACCGCAGGCGAAAACGCTCACACCACTCTTATAGTTCACAATCGGAAAGGCAATAAATTATCGATTATAATCGATGACTTTTTGATTTGATTTGCTTTGTGATGCACTCTAGTGTGTGTGAATTTGGTTCGATGACGACCAGTTGCCGTTTTTTTTTTTTGTTGGCAAAACAAGAGGTGCTAAATGTTGGGCGAGGCATCAGCTTGATATCAACAAAACGACACTCAGAACAAGAGGACATCCTTAACAATGAATCGGCTCAGCTCATAGATCAATGACGATTTTTTCGGTTGTCATTGGATGTCCTGTTCAAAAGAACAATGGCATCCATTTGTAAGCAAAGCTGAAACGAAAATGTATCTCGTGTTTTTGTGGTATGTTGAGTGTGTAGTTAATTTTCAATAAAACTGCGATGAATATATTTTTTCCGGGAGAGCTTCACTTCGTTGAATCAAAGGTCCTTTTGATGTATTTTAGGCATTTATATAAATCAAAAAAAAAATGAAAAGAGGAACCAGCTGCGTAACAAATCCTGTTGTGATTGGAAGTCAAAAGGAGAGTCTGCTGTTCGCAGTTGTTGGCGATTTGATGTGGTAATTAATGGAGGATTCAATTTGGATTATTTGTTAGGAGAGTGTTTTGAATTTCGTAATGTTAGCTAGAGGGTCCGTCAAGTGAAGTGCTACATTGGTAGTTTCTATGCCACTGATAACATTGGTTAAAGATGTTTCATATTTTAATGGTTTTTTGCATATACAGTGAAATTTCCCCTGCGGATAATTTCTTAGTATGAAAATCGATCGATGGTTTTCATTTTCTCTTAAGCGGAAATTCACTGTTAGACGGAGACCGGAGCAGGATTAAAAATTTTTACATCAAACAAAACAAAACAAAAGCAAATGATTCATCGAAAATTGCTAAGAAATTATGAAAGAGTGGCTTTGTTCATTCGACAAGAAAGTGAAGCTTCAGGAGACAAATTTTTTACACTTTCTCATTCTAAGGACTTCCAAATATAAAATCGATTTTTAAACAAGATGTAATGAGAGTAAATTTCACCATCAGCCTTTTATTTTAAACTTTCTCATGGAATGTTTACGATACACAAATGATGATTCAAAAATTCTGCGTTTACTCAAAGTATAATTTCGAAAAACAATTTGTTCGATCAAAAAGATGAATTTTTCGCCGAAAATTAAAGGGATAATTCTAACCTTCAAATCCATTAGTTCTCCCTAATGGATAATAACGTAAATGTGGGAGATGATTGTGATGTCAGAATTGGTTACATATCCTGTTGAGGTTCGAACAGGTAAAAGTCTTAAAGTGATTCTAATAATATAATTTTTACATTTAAATTCTAATATTTTTATTCTAAATCTTATTATATAAAATAAATATAACTGTTTATAAATCCAATATTAAGATCACATTAACATCATTATAACGAGTAATTTTTTAAAAGCTATCGGAAATTAAAAAAAAAAAAAAAATTCTGAAAAATGCATGAAATCTTTATTTGAATCGATCCAAATGTTGGTGCTAGCTGCGCCTCAAATGGTCCATCCGCTTAACCCAATTTTGGCATACTCTTTCTAACATTTCGGCCGGTATCTCACGAATAAAAGCTTCAATGTTGGCTTTCAGTGCGTTAATCAAAGCGGGCTTGTCGCTATAGACATGAGCCTTAACATAGCCCCACATAAAATAGTCTAGAGGTGTTAAATCGCACGATCTAGGCGGCCAATTGACCGGCCCCAAAACGTGAAATAAACTGTTCACCAAACTCGGCTCTCAATTTGTCGATTGTTACGCGTGCTGTATTTTATATGTGGTACAGTATTGTTGAAACCACATGTCTTTTATTTTGTTTGTTATGATCGCACTGTAGAGCACCATTCGAAGTAACGTTGCGATTCGCATCATCTTTGAATAAATACGGCCTAATGATTCCGCCAGCCCATAATCCGCAACCAAACAGTGACTTTTTCTGGATGCATTGGTAGCTCTTGCAATGCTTCTGGCGGCTCTTCACTCTAAATACGGCAGTTTTGCTAATTTACGTATTCATTCAACCAGAAGTGAGCTTCGTCGCTGAACACAATTTTTCGATAAAAAAAGTGGATCTTCGGCCAACTTTTCAAGAGCCCATTCATCAAAAATTCGGCGTTGTGCTACGTCGTTCGGCTTCAATTCTTGCACCAGCTGTATTTTGAAAGGCCTCACATCTAAATCTTTCCGTAAAATTTCCACGTAGTTGAGTAACAGAGGCCCAATTACTGCGAACGGCGCCGAATCGATAAATCACTAACACTGCCCGATACAGCTGCGATATTTTCTTCAGTTCGCACTGTGCGTAAGCGTATTGGTGGTTTAATGTCCAACAATGTAAATTTGGTGTGAAATTTAGTCACAATACCCCGAATAGTAGCCTCAGTAGGTTGATATAACTAACCATAAAATGGAAGAAGCGCGTGATGAACTTTCTTAACAGAGCACGCATTTTGATAATAAAATTGGGGATTATTCGTATGGACCGGCAACTTCCCGAAACCTCAAATCACATGACCTTATGATATTTAATTCACGTCACATCCGCTAGCGATAGAATTATCATCAAGGAGTTCATGTGCAATTGTGCATCCGCTGTGTGGAACGTAGATTCAACTTGCTGGAAGCACATGTCATCTAAGGTATATATGATTCAATTTGGGCCATAAGAAATTGGTTATCATCGTTTTGTAACGCTGAGCATTTTACAAAATTCGTTTTCGAAAAAGTACGGAGCAATTACGTCGCCGGCCAAAAACGCACACCAAGCGGTAACTTTTGGAGAAAACATTTTCACCTGGTGAGCCTTGTGTGGGTTGGTGTCATCTCATCATATATGGTTATTTTTCTTTTTAACAAAGACATTCATCCTTAAATATGCCACGTCGCTAAGAAGATTTTTCGGCCAAAATTAGTTCTTTTCTAAACGATCCGAAGCCCCAGTCAGCGAACAGATGGCACTGTCTGGTTCATGAATTTTGAGCTCCTTGGTCAGGTGAAATTTTGTACGGGTGTTTGCCCAAATCTCGGCGCTAATTTCGTTAAGTTAAAATTTGCGAAAGGCCAAGTTCTTGTGCATGGAATCGACTGCCTCGGGTTCTGCTGTATACGTTAACGGATCATCGAAATATTCTCGGCCGATCTTGCGTTCCTTTAACGAATGAATGTGGCTAATTGAATACCGAACCAGTCGTCTCAAATGTGAAGGACCACCATGTCTAGTGTAACGAACACTCATTTTTATAATATACAGTTGAATCATAAGGACGAGTTGTTTAATAGTGTTAATTGCCTTGGTGATTTGGCATAATTAAATGAATAATAATCAACGAGTTTGACAGATGTTGCCAAACCAACAGGCCACCAAAATCTACCCGTGCCAATTGAAAAACCTTTTACATACAAATGAAAGGTGGGCTGCAGATGGTTCACACTGGGAGCAAAAACATAATGAGTCCGACCCATATTCAGCGCCATGTTTGGCATTAATATAGCCACATCTACATTAGAGTGGCTCGATTTTTTTTTTAAATTGAGTTTTCGGGCACTACCCAAAAGTTGTATTTATATGTCATGATGTCAGGTAAATTAAAATTTTAGAAAAATATTGCGATTTTCTACTGCCCCAAGGCCATAGAATCATAAAAAGAAGAAAACAATTTTTTTTTAAGTTCAGTGGTAATAATATTTATTATTGATGATAATGAAGAATATTCAAAGCAAACACAAAAATGAAATATAAAAAAAAGTTAAGAAAAACATTTAAAAAAAGTGAAAATTTAAAAAAATAGTTATACAATATTTTGAAATCTTTTTTAGAATTATCTAAAAAACGTCATTTTCTTTGCGATTTGATTCTTGTTCTTATGAATCCATCACGTGATCACGTCTCATCGGACTACAGGGAGTAGCTGAAGCTTCAGTTACAATTTTAACGCAACGCTCCGTCGCTTGAGTACGAGTATGACAAGGGTAATCCCTTATGCACGAAAAAATAATAGCTTCAATCAATTTAGGATTTTGAATGCAATCACTTATAACATCCAAACTAATGTTTCTTAATATTGGTGGATCACATAAAATACCAACATTCCAGTCAATGTATGTCAATTTAGTCCTCAGCATTAAAGTTGAGCTTTGGCAAAACGAAAGACCGCACCGAATTTGAGCATGTTCCAAACTACTCCCGTGATTTTATAACTCTTCTTAAAGCTACAACTCGAATTGTTTCTTTCTCATCTGAATTCATTGCAATCAAAATATTTTTGGGATGGCCGAAGAAGCTTTTTATCTGCATAACAGGATCAACTACTGATTTAAAATTTTGAGACAGGTATCTGCTCAACATTATAGTTTTGTGAAGGTGTCGAGATCCATCAATACAGTAAGGTCTAGTTTTTATTTGGCACCACCTTGGCTCATAGACTTGCATTATAAAATTGACCAATAAAAGCATATTTTCGGATGGAGTCACAGTAGAAACATGTAACATGAATATTCCAGTTTTAAGCCACCTTGAATGAACGACTTTTCGCGGATTTTTTTTTCTTAAACCGTCACTACAAATTCCTGAACTGATAGCTTGACAAATTTCAAACAAGTATCGTTGATTAGTGCTGAGATCATTAGTGTTTGATATTTCTGAAAGGTTACATTAAATAGCTTGCAATGGCTCTAATGACAAATTTTCACAATCTCTCAATTTGTTTCCCAAAGGTGCTGTGAAGCTTCGTGGTTCGGTTGTAGTTCCATCAAGATGCTCAAACATGTGTCGAAGAATAATTTCATTTGCATGTAACTGGCATATGACCCATTGCAATGGTGTTCCTAGGTCTAGTTCCAAACGACGGATAGCACCTCCCTTTGATCCTGTGTTTATAACAGAACAGTGCCATTATTTCCAATAAAGACAACTTTTGATTTATAAATTCCATTTTCATCAAAGAACTCCTTCAATTTCTTACTCACGGTTTCAGCTTTTCCATTTGGAAGGGAGAGATGTCCTAAGTATTCGGATCCAGGCTCTTTCAATAAACTTATATGCTCTTCAACAATTGATTTTCGTCTGTTATCTATCATACTGAGTGTTTTGTCTTTTCTTCTGTCAAAATATATCCCCAACTGGGGCTCTTGAAATGACTTTGATAGTGACAAAGATGATAACGATGCTCTTTCTTTCTCACGGGCACGTCTGATTTTGTGCCTATCTACAACATTGGTAAAATTGTCCTTTGAAATCATGAAACAATTGCAGCTGCTGCTCTGTCCGAAATCCCAAATCTGTCGAGAGTTTTCGCAACTGTAGATAAAATCTCAATTTTCTGTTTTGTTAAATGTTCTGCATCTGCAACAATCGGAGCTTCAGATATTTCCAAAGAAGATTCCGGTGATGATACGGATGATAAGGTTGAGTTTCTTGCTTGATGAGGAGGTGGTGGTAACGGCGGCATTTCATGGTTTTGAATTTCAGATATGAAAACCCTACTATTTGAAGGTGTTTGTTCCAAAAAGGATTGTGATGTCAATGTAGTGGCACGTTTTATTTGTGATGTATCATGACTTCTTTTTCTTTTAAGGCTTTCTGAAATCTGCTTTGTGACTTTGACATCGGCATTACTTATTACCATTTTCCGTTCGGTTCGTTGGTCCAACAAAAATTATCTCTCTCGCACTGGAACTTGGAATTGTTTTTCACATTGGCATGATTTCAAATCCTTTGGATAAGCCTGCTGATTTTATATTTAACTTATTAAACAGAAGCCACTTTTTAAACGATTTTATATAATTTTGTTTTTACACTGAAAAAAAAATCGTACATTGTGACAATGATCGTCGATGTTTGACTACATTTTCATTACGACAATGTAAGAAATATTGCGACAATGTAAAAAACATTTCGACAATGTAAAAAAAATTATGAATTTTCCTGGTTTTCAAGGCACCGTTCTTTGAATAAATGAAACAGCATTCATTGAAAAAATCTCCATAGGAAAGTTGAAAAAGAAGTCAAGCGATCAGATTTCAATGCACTTGTTTAGAGATCAATGAACTTTTTCATTAAAATTAAAAGTAGGAAATTTGATATAGTGAAAAATATTTAATTGAGACAAGGCGTCCCACCTCAGCTCAATGAAAAAGTTTTCATTGTCGCAATATAAACTTCATTGAAATTTAAAAAATCTTTGAATGAAAAGTTCATTGAAATTATTTCATTGTCGCAATGAAATAATCATTGAAATTCTTTGATTGTCACAATGAAAAAATCATTGAAATTTAAATTTTTTGAATGAAAAGTTCATTGAATTTTTTCCATTGTCAGAATGAAAAGTTCATTGAAATTTTACATTGCCATAATGAAAAGTCCATTGAAATTTTTCATTGTCAAAGTGAAAAGTTCATTGAAATTTTAAAATGTCAGAATGAAAATTTCATTAAAATTTTTTCATTGTCGCAATGAAATAATCATTAAAATTCTTTGATTGTCACAATGAAAAAATTATTGAAATTTAAATTTTTCGAATGATAAGTTCATTGAATTTTTTCCATTGTCAGAATGAAAAGTTCATTGAAATTTTACATTGCCATAATGAAAGGTCCATTGAAATTTTTCATTGTCAAAATGAAAAGTTCATTGAAATTTTAAAATGTCAGAATGAAAATTTCATTAAAATTTTTCACTGTCGCAATGAAATAAATCATTGAAATTCTTTGATTGACACAGTAAAAAAATCATTGAAATTCAAATTTTTTGAATGAAAAGTTCATTGAATTTTTTCCATTGTCAGAATGAAAAGTTCATTGAAATTTTACATTGCCATAATGAAAGGTCCATTGAAATTTGTCATTGCAAAATGAAAAGTTCATTGAAATTTTAAAATGTCAGAATGAAAATTTCATTAAAATTTTTCACTGTCGCAATGAAATAAATCATTGAAATTCTTTGATTGACACAGTAAAAAAATCATTGAAATTCAAATTTTTCGAATGAAAAGTTCATTGATTTTTTTCCATTGTCAGAATGAAAAGTTCATTGAAATTTTACATTGCCATAATGAAAGATCCATTGAAATTTGTCATTGTCAAAATGAAAAGTTCATTGAAATTTTAAAATGTCAGAATGAAAATTTCATTAAAATTTTTCATTGTCGCAATGAAATAATCATTGTAATTCTTTGATTGTCACAATGAAAAAATCATTGAAATTCAAATTTTTCGAATGAAAAGTTCATTGAATGTTTTCCATTGTCAGAATGAAAAGTTCATTGAAATTTTAAAATGTCAGAATTAAAAATTCATTAAACTTGAGTAACTTACAAAGCCAAAGATTCTAATCAAGTATGGTAATGGCTCTTCCAAACTAATGCGGAATATTCGCTAAAGACGATGAAACAACATTTACAACATGTAGCTTCATAGAAAAAGTAAATCTACGAATCGAAAAGTTTGGAAAGACTTTTGAAACCTGGAATATAAGTACTTCACATTATTTTAGCATTATATTTGAAGTAATAAGAAACTAAATCTATAATATATTATGACAATGACGCGTGCGAATGAATGCTTTTATACATAAAAGTATTCAAAAGACTTTTACGATAAGGCAAGAATGTTGCTTTATTAGACAAAAAAAACTTGGACAAAACTTATGATTTCCTTCAATGCAATGAAATATTGGAATAGTTTTAGGGCTTACTTGAATGTAAAAAACATTTTCAATTTAAATTGTCCAAGAAATATTTCCAATGTTTTACTCAATTGAGAGAAATAATTAATTTTGTGCCGGTCATTAAAAAAAAAATTTGAGGATCGTAGTTAAGGCAGAAACAGAGTGCATTTTCAATGAATGTTACATTGACCCAATGTAAAGTTGCATTGAATACAAAACAGATGTGAATATTTTCAGAAGTATCATTTTCTTGTTGTACCGCACAAAATTGAAGCCATAAATTCCGCCATAGTAACAATTCCATGACGAAATAATTTACAATGGTTACATACATATATGACTTGGCTTCGTATCAATCCCATTCTATAAAGCTGAGAACACACTATTTGCCTGAGAATAGAAATAAATAAATTGTTTAATTTTTGAGTAAATTCGGTGTTATTTCCACGCAAACACAAATATTTGGGTTGGCATCTCAGCGAGTTAAAAATTGCATATTCGTGATCTAGGAAGTGCCACCTTTCAATCCACGTATCGCATGTAACGAAAAACAAAATGTTTATCTTTATATGCGATTTGCGGCTAAACGGAGCTCCGTAGACCCCCCAAAGTTAACATTTTCAAACGTAATTTCTGGCTAAACTAGACATCTCAGCGAGTTAAAAATTTCATATTCGTGATCTAGGAAGTGCCACCTTTCAATCCACGTATCGCATGTAACGAAAAACAAATGTTTATCTTTATATGCGATTTGCGGCTAAACTGAGCTCCGTAGACCCCCCAAAGTTAACATTTTCAAACGTAATTTCTGGCTAAACTAGACATCTCAGCGAGTTAAAAATTGCATATTCGTGATCTAGGAAGTGCCACCTTTCAATCCACGTATCGCATGTAACGAAAAACAAATGTTTATCTTTATATGCGATTTGCGGCTAAACGGAGCTCCGTAGACCCCCCAAAGTTAACATTTTCAAACGTAATTTCTGGCTAAACTAGACATCTCAGCGAGTTAAAAATTTCATATTCGTGATCTAGGAAGTGCCACCTTTCAATCCACGTATCGCATGTAACGAAAAACAAATGTTTATCTTTTATGCGATTTGCGGCTAAACGGAGCTCCGTAGACCCCCCAAAGTTAACATTTTCAAACGTAATTTCTGGCTAAACTAGACATCTTAGCGAGTTAAAAATTGCATACTCGTGATGTAGGGAGTGATGTATCACATTTTTTTTGTTATTTTGCATTTAAAAATTCTACATTTTGAAATTCTACTTCTCAAAATTTTGAATTTCAAGATTCTAATTAATAAAATTTCTAATTAACAAAAATTTGCGTTGGTTCTGTATATAGATTTTGTAACGAGTTTCAATTAGGTATAACATAGTTCTCGCTGTTCATTTAAAAATACCAACAAAAAATATATTCACATTGGACAAAAATATTTCAATACCAAAAGATTTTATATATAAAAGTAGAAGACTTTTACGATAAGGCAAGAATGTCGCTTTATTAGACAAAAAAACTTTATAAAATCTTGAAAACTATTTCAGGCAATCTCAGAAGCCGTGTAAGTATAGCCTTATATGACAAAGTCTAATAATCCCAAAACATTCCTCTAAAAACTGACTGGTTTTGGCGCCAACTTCTTACTCTTACCTACAAAAATAATAATTTTTTTTTTAATACTTGGACAAAACTTATAATTTCCTTCAATGCAATGAAATATTGGAATAGTTTTAGGGCTTATTTGAATGTAAAAAACATTTTCAATTTAAATTGTCCAAGAAATATTTCCAATGTTTTACTCAATTGAGAGAAATAATTAGTTTTGTGCAGGTCATTAAAAAAAAACAATTATTTTGAGGATCGTAGTTAAGGCAGAAACAGAGTGCATTTTCAATGAATGTTACATTGACCCAATTTAAAGTTGCATTGAATACAAAACAGATGCGAATATTTTCAGTAGTTTCATTTTCTTGTCGTACCGCAAAAAATTGAAGCCATACATTCCGCCATAGTAACAATGCCATGACGAAATAATTTACAATGGTTACATACATATATGACTTGGCTTCGTATCAATCCCATTCTATAAAGCTGAGAACACACTATTTGCCTGAGAATAGAAATAAATAAATTGTTTAATTTTTGAGTAAATTCGGTGTTATTTCCACGCAAACACAAATATTTGGGTTGGCATCTCAGCGAGTTAAAAATTGCATATTCGTGATCTAGGAAGTGCCACCTTTCAATCCACGTATCGCATGTAACGAAAAACAAAATGTTTATCTTTATATGCGATTTGCGGCTAAACGGAGCTCCGTAGACCCCCCAAAGTTAACATTTTCAAACGTAATTTCTGGCTAAACTAGACATCTCAGCGAGTTAAAAATTTCATATTCGTGATCTAGGAAGTGCCACCTTTCAATCCACGTATCGCATGTAACGAAAAACAAATGTTTATCTTTATATGCGATTTGCGGCTAAACGGAGCTCCGTAGACCCCCCAAAGTTAACATTTTCAAACGTAATTTCTGGCTAAACTAGACATCTCAGCGAGTTAAAAATTGCATATTCGTGATCTAGGAAGTGCCACCTTTCAATCCACGTATCGCATGTAACGAAAAACAAATGTTTATCTTTATATGCGATTTGCGGCTAAACGGAGCTCCGTAGACCCCCCAAAGTTAACATTTTCAAACGTAATTTCTGGCTAAACTAGACATCTCAGCGAGTTAAAAATTTCATATTCGTGATCTAGGAAGTGCCACCTTTCAATCCACGTATCGCATGTAACGAAAAACAAATGTTTATCTTTTATGCGATTTGCGGCTAAACGGAGCTCCGTAGACCCCCCAAAGTTAACATTTTCAAACGTAATTTCTGGCTAAACTAGACATCTTAGCGAGTTAAAAATTGCATACTCGTGATGTAGGGAGTGATGTATCACATTTTTTTTGTTATTTTGCATTTAAAAATTCTACATTTTGAAATTCTACTTCTCAAAATTTTGAATTTCAAGATTCTAATTAATAAAATTTCTAATTAACAAAAATTTGCGTTGGTTCTGTATATAGATTTTGTAACGAGTTTCAATTAGGTATAACATAGTTCTCGCTGTTCATTTAAAAATACCAACAAAAAATATATTCACATTGGACAAAAATATTTCAATACCAAAAGATTTTATATATAAAAGTAGAAGACTTTTACGATAAGGCAAGAATGTCGCTTTATTAGACAAAAAAACTTTATAAAATCTTGAAAACTATTTCAGGCAATCTCAGAAGCCGTGTAAGTATAGCCTTATATGACAAAGTCTAATAATCCCAAAACATTCCTCTAAAAACTGACTCGTTTTGGCGCCAACTTCTTACTCTTACCTACAAAAATAATAATTTTTTTTTTAATACTTGGACAAAACTTATAATTTCCTTCAATGCAATGAAATATTGGAATAGTTTTAGGGCTTATTTGAATGTAAAAAACATTTTCAATTTAAATTGTCCAAGAAATATTTCCAATGTTTTACTCAATTGAGAGAAATAATTAGTTTTGTGCAGGTCATTAAAAAAAAAAAATTATTTTGAGGATCGTAGTTAAGGCAGAAACAGAGTGCATTTTCAATGAATGTTACATTGACCCAATTTAAAGTTGCATTGAATACAAAACAGATGCGAATATTTTCAGTAGTTTCATTTTCTTGTCGTACCGCAAAAAATTGAAGCCATACATGCGGCATGCCATAGTAACAATGCCATGACGAAATAATTTACAATGGTTACATACATATATGACTTGGCTTCGTATCAATCCCATTCTATAAAGCTGAGAACACACTATTTGCCTGAGAATAGAAATAAATAAATTGTTTAATTTTTGAGAAAATTCGGTGTTATTTCCACGCAAACACAAATATTTGGGTTGGTTCTGTATATAGATTAGTTTCAATTGGATATAGTTCTCGCTGTTCATTTAAAAATATCAACAAAAAATATATTCGCACTGGACAAAAATATTTCAATGCCAAAAGATTTTGGCATTCGTTTACAAAAAAGAATACAAAAGTAAACATTGAAATGCTTGTATAATATGCATTGAATGTGATGACAAAACGAAGGGAAAGCCTTTCTTAGGCTAGGACCGCACTTGCGATTTCAATCGCACAATTTTTCAGTCGCAAAAATGGAACACATTAATTTAAATGAGAATGAACGCACTTGCTACCAACAAATCATAACGATTTAAAAGTCGCAATTTGTTACATTTTTCTTGCGATGCGATTGTCGTAAACTTAAATGAAACACAATGTACTCAAATGGATATAACCACACTTGCGATTTAAATTACTACGACTTAAAAATCGTAGTCGCAAAGAGAAATCGGCATGCACGCACGTGCGATTTTTAATCCACGATTTCTTAGTCGCAAAAAGTAAGACACATGGTCTTAAATGTGAATGCACGCACATGCGACTTAAAAATCGTTCTATTTTTTCAAGCGATTTTTCTGTCGCTACTTATTTGTAGCAAATGCGTGCACTCACATACAAAGTAGTGTGTTTTATTTTTCTTGATTAAATAATCGCGCGACAAAAAATCGCAAGTGCGTGCATGACAATAATTTGTAGCGACTACGACTTTTTAATCGCCTCGACGAAAAATCGCAAGTGCGGTCCTAGCCTTAGTCAGCAACACGTTGTTTTTTTTTGTTACGTTGTCGTCAACATAATGTTTCGAGTTGGTTTAGGAGATTTCCTTTAGGAACTGTGTCGTTTCAACGTCAACTACTTACCTACAATAATTATTGTTTTTTTCAACTGGAGAATATTTATGATCTCTTTCAATTGAACCGAATGTTGAAATTGTTTTATTGCTCTAATCTCAAAATTATTTTAAATTTAAACAGTCCAAAGAATATTAAAAACATTTTACTCAATTGAGAGAAATTCTTAATTTTGTGCCTACCACTAACCTACAAAACGCAAAAAACGAGGTGAATTGTCAATGAATTATACATGGATGCAATGTAAAGTTGCATTGAATATGAAACTGATATGACTTTTCAATGAATAGAAATGTGAAATTACATTAATAATGCATATACAAAAATCGTAAGAATATGTGTCATCTAAAACATTCGTATATATGTACATATAATAATATTAATTTTATGAAAGTTATTTATAAAATTACAAAAAACAACAACATAAAAAATACTTTATAAGAGTATTCAACACCAGTAGAAGCATGGCTTTATATTCTACATTCTCAGAATACCAAATTGTTCCTGTTCCCTGAAGTATGTAAACTGTGCATTGGTAGCATTGGAATGCTATTCGGCGTCGTTCCGCTTATTGCATTCTCATCGTTTCATTGTTTAAACAGATTTTGTCTCGGCCGGGTCGCTGTGAATATTACTCCGCGAATTTGTGAATACATATAGTTAAAAGTTTTCATTTTGTTAATGTAACAAATTTAACATCAGTGTCAACAATTTTGAAGACAATAACAAAAGGAAGGTAAGTAATAAAATTTCTTTTAACCCTTTTTAACGCCCAAGTTCTTTATCTAAAAAAATTAATGTGCAAATTATTCGTGGTCTTCAATTTGTAAGGAGAAAAAAGTGCAAAACGGTAAAAACAAATTTAGAGTAATTTCGAACTAAAAACCACACAAATTGGTTAGTTATTTTACATTAAAAAACATTGCGTGACCTTTTATATATTATTTTTCCAAGCGTGAATATGAAAATAATAAAGGCTTAAAAAAATCCTTAGATTTCAAAAAGAAAAAAAAATTATTGGTGGTGACGCTCTATAATATATCTACCTATTTTTATTTTAATGCAGTGCCGAATGCAGACTTTCAAATTCATATTATTATAAAATAATTAAAACAAAGACAGCATTGAGCACTAGGAAAAATTACAGTTTTAAAGTACATAACGGGAAAAATTGGGGTAGTATTTTTTTTCTTGTTAATTCACCAGTTTCCGTTAGTTCCATTCACATTCATTCTTCATACATATTTACTCATTGTTTGTTGTTTCGTCAAGTAAAGCGAAGTAGTTTTTAACAATAAAAATGTTCACTTGTTGCAATTTTATTACATTTTTATAAATTGAAATTCACTATAAGAAATTATGAATTCGTACAAAATAAAAGAGGTAATTTCATTCATTTCGATTCATTTATTATAATGGCACCTTAATTGCATGGAAGCTGATATGTGGTATTCTGCAGCCGAAGCTGTAGAAGAATTTTCTATAAAATTGTAACCTCTTGGGGACTAATTGCCATCTGTATTTGTTGTCATATTCACGTTTTGTTGGCGCCTTAAGCCCCGATTATGAATTTCACATCATATATATGATATTTTATGTGATATAGGTATTATAAGAGTAATCCAATTGGTCGCAAAAAAACATTTCGAAAATTTTCAAGTTCAAATAATAAAGTATTTAATCACATTTCCAATATAATGAATTCTTAAAAAATTAAATTAAAAATAACTTCGTGTGTCAACAATATTGCAGCTACCCTTCGCAAGGTTTTTAATAAGGGGATATTTTAACTGGGTTTTATATTTTTGTTCCTCATATTAATAGTCGACATTTCCATTCTTATCCAATAAAAAACAAAGGCCCTTATCGTCGGCTTGAAGTGAAAAACTGCTAATTCTAGTTTTCAACATTTTACAGAAATAGGTACTTAATGATGCCAAAACTTCAAAAAGAAGTCTTAGATTCCCAATGTAAAGAAACTGATAAACTTTGAATGTTTTTGTGCTTTTAAAATTTTTTTGAAATAATCAATAAACGTAATCGTAAAAATAAATAAGAAGTTAGCAGGTTATCATTCTAGGCTGAAAATGTGCAAAAATAAATTAATTATAGGATTAAAAGATATAAATAAGATTTTCCTTAGTGACAAATTATAAAGCCAAATTTTAACAGTTCAAATACTTTAGTTCCAAAGCACATATTAATAAACAGCCAAATTGCTATGTTTAGCTGCCATTCTGAAGTTTTTTAATGTGGTGATTTTTCAACAGAGCTTCATATCAATTGATAATAAAACCTAGCTATTGAAAGTTGAAGGCGCTAATTTTGCTTATAGCTGCAAAGCAGTAACTCAACACTTCATTTTAGTTTAGTTACACCTTCAACTTGAGTACTCAAATTTCAACACAAAAATAAAATTATAAAGCTCTCAACTATTACAGGAAACTCTTGAGCTGTTAAATACAGTACTCGTATGTATGTATGATAAATAATAAAACATTCTTGCAGAGCTTCATTTGAACGCTTTTGAAATGGAAACAAAATTTTACCACTAGATTCACAATGATTCACGAAGTTGAATTTGTCTTTTTTGAATACTGATTTACCTATACATTATAAAACGTAAGTTTTAAAATAATATTAAATTAAATATTTATAACTTAATAGTTATTAATATTTCATTATCAACACTGGAAGGGTTTTGAAATAAACTCTCTTAAATTCCAATTTAATTTGCTGTAAAGTTATCGTAAGAAATGTGTGTTTATTTATTCTCTTAAATATCAAACAAATCAAACCCCTTCTTTTTTATTAGTTTTCATTGCCTTAAAGTATGATATGCTACAATGATAAGCGTATTTACAACCAACTTGCAAATGTGCCTATCATATCTTTTGATTGAGCCTTGAAGGTGTTTAATGCTTCAAGCACCTCAAAACTTCAAAAATGTTACTTCAAATATTATTACAAAAATAACAATAAAAACTTTTATTACTCGTATTACAGGAAATATTGTTACTGTTTAATACAACAGATCTTACAAATAATGAATAGAAATACATAGTCTGACACATTCCTTGGAACACTTCAGAAATTTCGTCCTTAAACACAGTTAGTTTCTCAAGTTGAGTGCACTGGATATAATCTGTACCTACATAGGAATTCACAAGGTTAAATTCATCTTTGTTGATTGTAAATGTATGTACTTTTGCATGATAAAGCGTAAGTTTGAAAAATATTAAATTAATTCTATATAAATTAAATTAATTAACACATAATATTTTATTACCAAGCTTCGAAGGGTTTTGTATTGTATGTACTCGTATTAAACAAATCGTTGGCTTATATAAATATTCATATAATTTACAATTTTATTGATTTGTGAGTTCTAGAAGTTCTTAGTTGGAATATTTTGGCATAAAAGATTTGTAAACCATTAAAAAACACTTGCTCATTTTTGTTAGCTTAGTTTTAAACAAAAAATAGAAACATGATCTGTTTCATATGCAAAAAAACATATAATTCTATTAATTTACTCATAATGCATTTTAAAAAGACTCATGATCTGAAAACGAACAGCATTTTAAGATGTGTCGAAAAATCTTGTTATCAAACTTTTCAAAACTTAGGAAGCTTCAAAAGGCATTTCATTCGAAAGCATACGCATGAGAATAAAATTGTTAATCAGTGTTATGAGCAGGTCGTCTCCTCTTACACCGAAAATAACAATGAAAGTAACTTTGTCAATAATATAGTAGAACCGAAAAAAATTGAAATACGTGCAACGGAGTACAGTATAAAAAGTGATCTAAACGCATTTTTTAGATCTTCTTCGGTATTAACTTTGAAATTGCATAGCAACAACAATTTCAACCGAAAAGATGTGTATGATATACAAAGAAATATACAGGAGTACATCATAGATCCACTTTTAAATATAATTAAATCATTTTCTAGAAACAAAATCAATGTAATAAATCCTTTAATACACAGCGAAATAGAAGACTTGCTCTATGAATGTAAGAACCCATTTAAACTTTCAAGCACTGACTATCGACTGTTTCAATGGCTTAAAGAAAATCAATTAATAGATAGTCCTAAGGAAATTATCATAGACGAATCCATTGAAAAGTTATTTCGCAATGGTGTCCTTGAATATAATGAGAACAAAGTTAAAGGTATAATAATGCCGTTACATTTTCAATTTAAGAAGGTCTTTGAAAGAAAAAGTATGTTAGTTAATGTTCTAGAAAACATTAAAAAACATTCCTTAAATACAAATAGCGTTAAAAATTTTATTCAAGCTGAAGTATGGAAAGAAAAATGTGATTTGTATCCTGGAAGACAACTTATTCCATACTTTTTATATAATGATGAATTTGAGGTCAATAACCCTTTAGGTTCACATAGTGGTCAGCATTCAGTAAGCAATGTGTATTACTCATTTCCATGCTTTCCCAAAAAAGAATCAAAGCTTGAAAACGTTTTTTTAGGAGCGGTTATAAAGTCTAAAGATGTGAAATCGTTCGGAAATGAAAAATGCTGGAAAACATTAGTTGATGATCTAATAGATCTTGAAGTTAACGGAATCGATATTGCAACAGAAAATGGGGTGGTTCGAGTACATTTTATTTTAGGATTAATCTTGGGAGATAATTTAGGATTGAATTCATTCCTTAATTTCAATAGATCATTTGTTAGT
This sequence comes from Chrysotoxum bicinctum, assembly GCA_911387755.1. NCBI lineage: Eukaryota > Metazoa > Arthropoda > Insecta > Diptera > Syrphidae > Chrysotoxum > Chrysotoxum bicinctum. The sequence continues at coordinate 41,789,925 of OU426990.1, forward strand.
ACTAGCTTCTGCAGATTCTGTAAAATGAATAAATTACAAACTCACAGAGCAATTTCCGAAAATGTAACCCTCATGCGAAACGAAATAAATTATGCTAAGGACGTTAGTGATAATATATCATCTGAAAGTGGAATTCGACAAGTTTCTCTTCTAAATAAAATACCATCATTTCACGTTGTTAAAAACTATAGTGTTGATGTAATGCATGATATTTTTGAAGGTGTCTGCCACTATGACCTTTGTCACGCGATAAATTATTTTATGGAACATTAAATTCCAGAAAACGCAACTTTGACTACGGGCCAATCGAGATTGATAACATTTCGGGTGATATAAGCACAACACACTTGTCTAAAAAGCATTTAAAAATGTCTGCACGAGAAATGATGACATTTGTATATTGCTTTCCACTCATGATTGGTGATTTAGTTGCACAAGACGACGAGGTTTGGAAGTTTCTTTTAAACTTTTTTGAAATTATTGATATGATACTTTGCTATGAAGTTAATTCATCTTTTATAGATATTTTAAGGCAGGAAATAGCAACACACAATAAAGATTATGTTCTACTTTTCAATGACACACTTAAAGCTAAACATCATAATCTCATTCATTACCCAACGGTTCTTCGAAAATCAGGACCATTAAAAGGGTTTTGGTGTTTTAAATATGAATCCAAGCATAGACAGTTTAAAGTCTACTCTCATGCCACAACTTCACGTAAAAACATATGTCTGAGTTTAGCAAAAAAATATCAACTTCAATTTGCGTATTCTATAGTGGGATCTTCGATTAATGCTGTTTGTGATTTTTCCAATGAATCTGATTGTGATCGTACAAAAAATTGCTATAACAACATTATATCAAGAATTTTAAAAGTTTCAGAAGAAACAATAAGATCATTTTCAAAAATTAAATATAATGGATATATGTACAAAACCGGATTTTATGTATCAATTTATAAAAATGATATCGAGCTTTATGTTATCTTAAATATTTTTCGTTCAGAGCTTCACTCAATTTCACTTTTTTGTCAAAAATTAAACATGATTCAATATAATCCTCACTTTTTAGCCTATGATATACAACTAGAACAATTAGGAGAATTTTCAATCATAAACATGCAAGATCTGATCGGACCTCCTTTAAATAAAGTTAAAACCTCGAGGGGTAGAACAATGATCAGAGTCAAGGAATATTACTTTGCCAATATATAATATTATAATATCGTCTCCCCTATGCCAGAAATATGAGTGAAATTTAATTTTTGTTTTGTTTTGTCTTCCGTATCATATCAGTGGGTATACTTTTATGTAATTAATAATTTAAAATATTCATAAGGTTATTGTGTGAATGGAATAGTAACCTATAGTAAAATTGTCAAAAAATGATTTATTAATAATTTAAAATAATTTATTATTTTTCAAATTCATGCTTCTGGGCATGAAAAGCATAGTACTATCATGGTGGAAGTCAAATGGGGCGACATCTTAAAAGTGGTGGCAACCCTTACTCAATTTTTTTGGGGGGAGCTTGTGGAGGCTTTAATCGATATTTATTGATATTTATTGGTTATGGCAATCGAAATAATGGTCTCCTCTTGCTCCTACTCCCAATTTCCGATATGCTTAAAGACTCCCCAAATCAAATTCTAAACTTTAAATTTTGCACCGCCGCCACAAGGGTCAGGGCAACATTAAAATACTCGTCATAATAGTGGGAGCATGTCTTAATATCGAAGGATAAAAATCTCGAATGACAAAAATCTAGAATACAATTGCTTGTAATCTAGAATGCAAAAATCTCGAATGCACATAAATCTCGAATGAACAAAAATCTCGAAAGACAATATCACGAAAAAAATCTCGAAAAAAATATAAATTCGAGATTTTTTTTTTACCTATTTTAAGAGTTTACACTTAAATGAAACACATTACATATTTAGTTTATTCAACAATTTATTCCCTTTTTTGGGAAAATAAACAACAAAAAATCAATAGTTAACAAAAAAAATTCATTAGGTATCATATTCAAATTACGAGTATAAAACATATCATTTCATCAACTTTCATTTTAATAAGTTGTTTTTATTAGCACTCACGTTGTGATAATACACGAACTGAAACAACACTAAATTGAGATACCAGATTAACAGTTGCATGGGTAGTTTACTAGTCAGTCTCAGTCATGGTTTTGTTAAACAGATATTAATAATCTAGAATTAATATATTAATTCTAGATTTTTGCATTCGAGATTTTTTTTTCGAGATTTTTGTGTTTCGAGATTATTCATTCTAGATTTTTTTTTTCGAGATTTTTTCAATTCTAGATTTTTGTTTTCGAGATTTTTACTTTCGAAATTTTTGCTTTCTGGATTATTGTTTTCGAGATATCGTGGTAGACCCCATAATAGTACTATGCTTTTCATATATGTACAAGCAATATGGAGATAAATTACGTTTTACAAATCAACCATAATACAATTTGCCTAGCCAAAACAAAAATAAACTAAGTCAACTTAAAATTAATACACCAAAAATATGGAGTCAATTGAAAACGATAATATATGGCCAAGTTCTCAACCTTTTTTACAAAGCCCAGTCACCAGTTCAGAGGAATTTTCAAATGATATGCTACAAGAAATTCTAAAACAAAATTCGTTAGGCGACAATAACGAAGGATTAATTCTAATTAACATCAAAAACGGGGAAAGAATTGACCCTTTAGGCGATGAAAACACTAATGTATTGCTCGATGATGAGACAAAGAAGAATAAGGAAGAACTACGGGCACTTCTTAAAAGTTGGGAGTTAACTGGAGCTCTTAGAATATTTTGTTGGTAAGAATCTTATTGACTTCATATAAAGATAGGAACACGCAGTCCGAAAGCAAGTGATGAATTTAATATTAAAGTCATACTTCCTTGGTTTCCAGTATTTGGGAGCAAGTGCTTTTTCGATCTTAATCTCATTTAGATTTATTTAGATTAGTACTGCCACTGGCTTCCGGGCTTTTGAAATCGTAGATAGAACTTATACTCACTTTTTACATCTCAAAAACTTATAATACATTTTTTTTTTATTTTAATAGAGCAAAAGATCTTCGTAAATATCTTAAAAATAATAAAAGCATGCGATGTTGAAAAGATAGTGAGAACGTTTCCTCTGGGTACTCAAATTCTGTTCAAAGACTGTTTAGAAAAATGGCGAGAATACATAGGATGTTCTTTTACGTCCTCCGAATCGATAGAGTCTTTGAAATATAGCAATATATTATCGTTAGACAACATTTCAAGATGCTCAACTCCTAGCAGTCCTACATTCAGTGACATAACTGGAATTGATGGGGCAAATGAAGATGGTGTATCACTTAACAAAATTATAAACTGGTCGAGTAAAGGCCAGTTATTAATTGACTTTTACGAAATCTATGAAAAGTTTGAAGAAGAACAACGGATGAATTTAATCAATATGGTTGCAAGCTATTTTATAGATAATAAGAAGCATTTATGTCTATCAACAAGCCATGCGATTGAAAAACAAATCATAGAACGATTTCCGACAGAAAAAATGGTGAATTATTATTTCTTACAAGCCTTTTGAAATCTTTTTGAATTTAGACTTTTCGCAAAAATTTTAGAATAAAAATTTCTACTTTTTCTTTGGAAGCAAGTGTTCTATTACTAAAATATCCTTCAGATTAAACGTCACTTATTATGGCTAATTTTTCTAGTCATTAATTTTTTTTTTCTGAGGAACATGATTTAAAGTTAAGAGTTTGAGAATTAAACTTAAATCAATTTGAGCTGTCATTAAACTAATTGTAGATTTTAATACATACCTATTTTGATGACATTTTTCAAAATTTTTGAGAAACCGAATATTAAACATTAATTTTTTACATAGGAATACTACAGAAATTCGAAAAGGGGAAGAATTTATGTCAAATATTGCAATTTGCGATCTGTCCTCAATAGATCCTTTAAGAATAGTCCAACATCTTCAAAAAAATCAAAAAGTAACTCAAATTCAACCAAAGGAAGAAAATTATTTGGTAGATTGTTCTCTCTTATATAAAAATATTGTAATCAAAATCAAATTATATTTAAGTTCCAGAACAAAATGCCGAGGAATGCATTAAAATACTTAAATTTGACAATTTGACAGCTGAAGAATTCGACAGCTACTGGATGGCATGCTCAAAGCATCGACTCAATCATATTCAAAACGCAGACTCAACCACAGAAATTTTGAAGGAGTGGCCAAATTACAAGAAACCGCTTGGTCATAGATTGGTAATAATCTACATATGTGTACATATTTAGTTTTCGACATGGTCAATTTTTTGAAGTATAACTTCTTTTCCGGCGTTGGGGTTAAAAAATTTCTATGCAGCTGTCAGTGACATGTCAAAACATCACGTTATCCGTCAAAGACAGCGGCATGTTTTTAGAATACAAAATGTTTGTTCGTAGGTTATAATCTTACAGAAGCTTTGCTTGAGGGAAAAGAAGTTTCACTTCAACCGCGCGTACGTCAGCACACATAACCTTTTTTTTTTTAAATTTTCACATAGTAAAAAACCGATTTTTTTTTTTAATTTTTTTAAATTTTCACATAGTAAAAAGACTTAGAATTTTTGAAAATTTTTGACATAGTAAAAGAACTTAGAATTTGTTTTAAGTTTCCACATAGTAAAAAGACTTCGAATTTTTTTTAAATTCTTACATAGTAAAAAGGCTTAGAATTTTGGCTGGAGCTATGTAGCCATTTATCTTAGCAGTCGGTGAAAATATTGAAGAATTAAACGAATTTTATGTTTTTTTGATGGTATTAAATTTCATTTTAAAAGCTTGATAAGGGCGGTTGATATTTGCTTTAAAATTTTTCATCTTTTTAATTTGCACTACCCAATTGACTGTGACTCATTTTAGGGATTTATAGTAAAAAGGCTTAGAATTTTTTTTTAATTTTCACGTAGTAAAAAGACTTAGAATATTTTTTAAATTTTTGACATAGTAAAAGGACTTAGAATATTTTTAAAATTTCACATAGTAAAAAGACTTAGAATTTTTTTTAAATTTTCACGTAGTAAAAAGACTTAGAATATTTTTTAAATTTTTGACATAGTAAAAGGACTTAGAATATTTTTAAAATTTCACATAGTAAAAAGACTTAGAATTTTTTTTTAAATTTTCACAGTAAACAGACAGGATATTTTTGACATAGTAAAAGGACTTAGAATTTTTTTTAAATATTCACGTAGTAAAAAGACTTAGAATATTTTTTAAATTTTTGACATAGTAAAAGGACTTAGAATATTTTTAAAATTTCACATAGTAAAAAGACTTAGAATTTTTTTTTAAATTTTCATAGTAAACAGACAGGATATTTTTCAAATTTTTGACATAGTAAAAGGACTTAGAATTTTTTTTAAATGTTCACGTAGTAAAAAGACTTAAAATTTTTTTTTAATTTCCACATAGTAAAAAGACTTAGAATATTTTTTAAATTTTTGACATAGTAAAAGGACTTAGAATATTTTTAAAATTTCACATAGTAAAAAGACTTAGAATTTGTTTTAAATTTTCACGTAGTAAAAAGACTTAGAATTTTTTTTTTAATTTTCACATAGTAAAAAGACCGATTTTTTTTTAAATTTTTTTAAATTTTCACATAGTAAAAAGACTTAGAATTTTTTTTTAAATTTTCACGTAGTAAAAAGACTTAGAATTTTTTTTTAAATTTTCACGTAGTAAAAAGACTTAGAATATTTTTTAAATTTTTGACATAGTAAAAGGACTTAGAATATTTTTAAAATTTCACGTAGTAAAAAGACTTAGAATTTTTTTTAAATTTTTGACATAGTAAAAGGACTTAGAATATTTTTAAAATTTCACGTAGTAAAAAGACTTAGAATTTTTTTTAAATTTTCACGTAGTAAAAAAACTTAGAATTTTTTTTTTAAATTTTCACGTAGTAAAAAGACTTAGAATATTTTTTAAATTTTTGACATAGTAAAAAGACTTAGAATATTTTTAAAATTTCACATAGTAAAAAGACTTTTTTTTTAATTTCCACATAGTAAAAAGACTTAGAATATTTTTTAAATTTTTGACATAGTAAAAGGACTTAGAATATTTTTAAAATTTCACATAGTAAAAAGACTTAGAATTTGTTTTAAAATTTCACGTAGTAAAAAGACTTAGAATTTTTTTTAAATTTTTGATATAGTAAAAGGACTCAGAATATTTTTAAAATTTCACGTAGTAAAAAGACTTAGAATTTTTTTTTTAAATTTTCAGGTAGTTAAAAGACGTAGAATTTTTTTTTTAGTTTTTGAAAATTTTTGACATTGAAAAGTGCTCAAGGACTAGAAGATCACTTCTATAACATATCAATTTGAGTTTTCCTTTAACTTTTTTAATAATTTACTACAGAAATTGTTGTCTTTTTCTGTAGATCAATATGGATTTTCAGACAATGTTTGGGACAACGTATTCTTTGCTGGACAATTTTGAACATCATTTCCCACATATCCTGGATTTTCTGTGCATGGAAAACAATGTTAAGGAGAGAGAAACCAAAAAGCTGTTAAAATCTCTAAGCTCAAAGAGTGATCTTAGCGAAGGTAAACTTTATATAAATATGAATTGTTATAACATATCAAACTAAAACAATTATATTTTAATTCAATATGGCTTGTAGCCTTTAGTCCTTTAAAAAATTCGCATTTCGTCCAGGTGGATCTCACATGGACTCATCAGTTGACTGAGTGAGGCACCATGTTTAATTATATTTTAATTTTTGAACAACAACTTAAAGGTGCTTCCACCAATTGTTTTTGGCTGCAGATATGGCTATTTCGTGCTTTGTCATTTTTGCACTCATCAGTTTCCTTTTTGTTATGGTGCTGAGCTTTTAATCCAATTTTATTTGAAAAAAACTTGCTACACACACCATAGATTCGAACCCACACATATCAGATTTGCTCAGTCTTAGAAGTCATGTGCACTGCGCACTCCACGTTGGGTCGAGATGTGTTACAACCAACAAATGAGCTTAAATTCAAAGTATTTTTGGTTAACAATCTTCTCAAAATTTGATCCTATTAACACACTGAAAATTACAACAATCTAAAAATTACTTTTGTTTTTAATTTCAGATTCCAAGAACGCTATCCTTTTAACATCAATGCATGGATATTTTGTGCCAACTCAAAGATTGGTTGTGAAGGACAAAACGGGCATGAAAAGCTGTTTGAAATTTACCATCAAGGACTCACAAGAAGCGTTCCTTTACATCGGAAAATCGCCGCAGGAAATTGAGGACCATTTGCTACATCTTCAACAAAGGTCTGGAGCTATCCAGCCATTTATCATAGCAGTCGGTGAAAGTATTGAAGAATTAAACGAATTTTATGTTTTTTTTGATGGTATTAAATTTCATTTTAAAAGCTTGATAAGGGCGGTTGATATTTGCTTTAAGATTTTCCATCTTTTTAATTTGCACTACCCAATTGCCTGTGCTTCAGTTTGGGGATTCATTCAAATATGTTTCTATAAAATTCCATTAAATCCTTTATGCCCAAAAGTACAAATCCTTTTAGATTACATTTTAAGCAAACAAAAATCTGTAAATAATACCAAATAATATAGAATTGATTTTAAAGAAAGAAAAAACAAAAATAAAACATACCTAAAAAACAAATAATTAACGTTTTTTGTTCATCTTGTTGAGGATGATCTGGCTTAAACATTTTCCGCTCATATTTTTCCTCTTGGTTGAAGATGGTTGCAGCTTTTTTGTTTTAAGAATTTTAGCTTCCAGCGATGTCAAAAAGATGTGTCGATATCATAATCGTAAGTATAGAAAACTTAACCTAAGCTTTATACTAACATTTCTTCTTAAGCCAATTAACTAATATTTTTTTGGTTCTATTGATTTAATGGAAAATGTACTATTAGTCAAAGAATAAAATCCATTGAGGGAATGAATTTCATTCACAAAATCAACGAACAGAGTTCCTTGGTTAAATGAATAATATTTAATTTCTCAATGAATTAGATTTATTACAACAATGAATTAATATTATTAAATCAATAAAATTAATTCATTGTTGTAATGAACCTAATTCATTGAGAAATTGAAAATAGTTCATTGAATCAATGAATATAATTCATGGTATCAATGAAATTAATTCATTGAACCAATGAAAATATTTTATTAAACCAATGAACAAAATTCATTGATCTCAGGTATGTTATTCATTGAGTCAATGAAAATATTTCATTGGAGCTATGAATATACTTCATCAAATCAATGAAAATAATTCATTGAATCAAGTAATATAATTCCTTGAATCAATGAAAATATTTCATTCATCTAATGAAAACAATTCATTGATTGAATGAACAACATTCATTGAATCTATGAATATACTTCATCAAATCAATGAAAATAATTCACTGGATCAATGAAAATAATTCATTGAATCAATGAAAATAATTCATTGAATCAAGTATAATACTTCCTTGAATCAATGAAAATATTTCATTCATCTAATGAAAAAAAAATCATTGATTGAATGAACAACATTCATTGAATCTTTGAAAATAATTCATTAAATTAATGAAACTAATTCATTGAATCAATAAAAATATTTCATTCATCTAATGAAAAAAATTCATTGATTGAATGAATAACATTCATTGAATCTTTGAAAATAATTCATTAAATTAATGAAACTAATTTATTGAATCAATACAAATTATTTATTGAACCAATGAAAATAATTCAATGAATCAACGAACTCATTTCATTGACCCTATAAAAGTGTTCATTGATTCAATGAAAAAATCTTTGAAAAATGTAAATTAAAAAAAAAAATATGAAAAAACTACATTGACTTAATGAAAATATTCATTGATTCAATGAACTTTTTCCTTGTTCCAATGAAAAAAGTTCATTGAGTGATGATAATTAAAAAAAATATTCCATGTTTTCAATGAAAAAAAATCATTGATTCAATGAACTATATTCATTGTTTTAATGTTTACTGTTCATTGAGTTCATGAAAAGTTCATTAATTCTTTCATATTATATACTTTCATTATATACTTTTTCAATGAATTTTTTTTCATTGGCACAATGTAACTTTCATTTCGTGATGAAACCGTTCATTGAAAGAATTCACTTAATGAACTGTTTTTCATTGAGACAACGAAAAACATCATCGGCTGAAAAATAATGTAAAAAACATTGGGACAATGTAAAAAAAATTGTATTTATGTACCTTTTTGGTTCAGTGTAGATTTATGTATCATATTTCGTCTTTGGTCCTTCTGGCAGTATTTAAAATTGGATTTTTTTTAAATATTTTGGATTCCTGTTGAAGGACTCTTACTACAACTTTTGTATACCGCCCGAACACGATCAAACAAAAAAAATGTTCATACAATTTTTTTATCAATCGAGCCACCCTAATCTACATACATTCATTATAGATTAATGCCCATCCTAAAGTAGATAGAAGTCGAAATAAAAATCACTTTACGAAGTGTTCTTTTATCCCATAACATTTGCGCCAAGGTCAACAGGCTTAGAGTAGTTTAACTTATAAATGTGAGAGTCATCGGTTGCAATATGACACCGATCCCATCTGACAAAACTTTGTCCTGCAACTTTATATGTAGTTAAAGAAGGTTATTGCGTGGCATATGTAACACAACCACGGACCACGGTATAGATAAGGGTCATGCTCATTTAAGAGCTAAGTTCTCTATTATTGGGTTCTCTTTTGATTCGAGAGAGTTTATAATATGAGTATTCATCCGCTTATGCACTTCCTCAGGTTAATGAATAGTAGTTCCAAACTTTTGTGAGGCTGTTCCCTAAACAAAATATTTTTCTTTGTCACGGCGTGACGTATGTGGAATGTAAAATTCATTGATCAAGAAAATTAATTTATTGACTTAATGAAAAAAATTTCGTTGAATTAAAAGCTTCATTGACGTTTGACAACTATTCATTGACCCAACGAAGTCCATCATCGACTGAATGTAACTTTAAGTAATGATTTGGTTCATCTAACATGCATTTTTAATTATCAAAAAAAAAAAACATTTATGAAAAACAAAATACTATTTCAAATAAATTTTCGAACTTGATGTTTACAATTCAGACTCAGATGTCAAAGCAAAACCCAAAAATGCAAAAAAAAAATTATTTAAAATAATTTGGTAAATATCACTTGCTTAATAACAAGAAATTATCAATCCTTTGATCATCTGACTTAATTCAATTCCACTCATTTTCCTTTGACATCTCTCCCTGTCCTTATATAGCTCCGAACATGCGATCGGACACTGCTCCATTTTTCGTACAATATCTTTAAGAACCTTCGTAAATTTAGTGTGAAAATATAATTATACACTCGCTTCCCCTTCGGGTTGGAATTAAAACATAAATAAGGCTTTAAGATAATTTATTATTGGCCTCATTATGACATCGATCTGGGCTACAAATATTCATATAGTATTTTTTTTTTGCACTCCAGACACACCGAGATAAACTATCGAGTTTAGTATTTCGTTGGTTTTCTTCCGGCAAATTTAAGGTTCGGGACCTTATTGCAGGCGGCAGTAAGTCAAAATTAATCACCCAAAAGGTAAATTGGAACGTTCGCGGTAATCGGGTTTGGGGAGCTTTTCGTTTTAAATTATGACTTTTCTGAATCCGCAAAATAAGCCGAGGTGCCTTTAAGTGTGTCCTGATGATGATGATGATTTTGTTTTATTTTTTTTTGTTGTTTTTGCAGAAAGGCAAAGAGAAATCAGAGCATTAACTTGATTACATTATTTACACATGTAAATTTATGTTGCTCTTAATTCGTATGTTAAGTTGTTGAATAAGTTTAGCAGGCGATATGGTGGTTATATACATAGTGAATCAATTTATCATACTTCGGACTCTCTGGTGATACTCCAGGAGTTGGAGGAATTTATTGGAAAGAAGTGTCATAAATTCAATAGTTGAACTAATTTGGTTGCAAGTGAAATAATTCTTATTTTTTTTTTGATTCTTAAGGAATACTTTTAAATTTCAAAAGAAAGAAAAAAAATATTAATAATTTTCTTCTTCTATCAATCAGACTTAGGTGAAAAGCAATAGCTTGAATCTGTAGGAATTAATGTAAAACTTGGGCAAATAGGGACTAACATTTTAACAAAATTACAACTTGGGATTACATATCTGCCATAGCAACGTTTTCGAAAAAGAAAAGGAGTTAATCTTGAAATAAGAATAGGAGAATTTGAATTTAAAGTCTGGTGAAATCCTTTAAACTGCTTGGACTCGATAGAAACAGACTCTTATAGAGCTTCGGCCGAAGACGGATTTATGTTTTCGAAGCATTTGATTTCATGCAGTTGTTAATACTACTTTATACATCTTATAGCTTTCATGATCCAAAGAAATGATACCCTGTTAACTGCGTCAGCTACAGAAGCATTAAATCTCATGAACTAGATCAGGAAAGACCACCATCGACTAAATTTTCACACTACGGCAGATCCTGGGAAGAAATTCAGGAACTTCAAATCGACAGTTAGATACCTACCACCTTTTCATTGATTTCGAAGCCGCATATGATAACATCTTTAGGGACGATCTCAATAAAGCAATTTCTAGTTTTAGCATCCCTGACAAACTTGTCCGTTTATGCAACAAGTTGATGGAAAACGAACGCTGCTCCATCAAGTTAGGAAAAGATATCAACGATGCATTTGATGTCAAAAAAGATTTAAGGCAAGGCGATGTTGTGTCGTGTGACTTCTTCAACATCGTTCTTGAAAGAAGAATAGTGGAAAACTCACGCGTCAACACTAGGAGAACAATCTTTAAAAAGTCTGTCTATAAACTCGGATACGCCAACTACATTGACATAATTGATGTTAGTGGCGTGCTTGTGAGCTTTGAGATTGAACCGAAAAAGGTGGGCTTAGCATGTCAATGACGGCAAGACCAAGTATATCCTGTCATCAAAAAAAAAAAAAAAACACACAACACCGACGTCTTGGATAGAACGTCACCATAGATAGCTATAATGTTGAGATAGTCAAGGACTTTGTCTCCCTAGATGCCGCTATTAATTCAGACAATAACACCAGCACTGAAATCAAAGAGAGAATAACTCTTTCCAATCGCTGCTTCCTTTTACTAAGAAGGCAAAGTCCTCTCTCGAGCAACTAAAGTGTCCCTCTTATAAACTCTGATCTTCCCTTAAGGATGTTTCGAGTGTCAAATTCTCCGTGTGATCTTTGGTCCCGTCTGCATTGATGGCAGTTTGAAGAGAAGATATAACTGTACGGGCTGAACAGTGAAACCGACCTAGTCGAACCAATTAAAATCCAACGAATGAAATGGCTGGTTTATGTAGAGCACATGGGCCCAAATACTCCAGCCCGGAAAGTCTTCGAATCCAATCCCGAGGGACGGTGCACTAGAGGAAGACCACGACTCTGGTGGCCCACACAAGTGGGAGAGGAGCCCATCCAAGCTGGAGAAGCTTGTAAGTTAAGGCCCTGGTCCACCCGGGACTGTAGCACTATCTTAATCAAGTAAGTAAGATGTTAATCTAATGAGCTTAGCATACGCTTCCGTTTCAATTCCAATACTAAAGAATTGGGTCGAGAGTCTAATAACGAAAATGAAAAGCTAAAGTGCTGTCGTCGGTGAGGTACTTTTAAACAAGAGATCATTATTGAAAATATTGAAGAGTGTTGAAGTTTGAATAAAACAGAGCCTTGCAGATAGGATTGAAAATGTAGTTCTTAGGTAGCTAGTATGTGTACTCCATTCCGGTATCGGAAAAAAGTATTAGTACCAACATGGGTATCACATGATACCTTCGATATCGATACCTTCTTGGACAGAATCAAAAATAAAAACCAATATTTTATTTACCTATTCGGTATTAAAAAAAACTCTGAGAAATATTTCTTAAAATTACTTATTTTTCCAAGTGTTTCTAATTAAACGATTAATGGTTTTTCTGATTATTTCTCCCGCTTTGAAATATCATATAATAAAACGGCGAACATGTTTTTTGTGGTACACTTTTCGCGGCCCACAAAAACCGAAGGGTCATAAATTACATATTAAACAAAAGCATTTTTTGCATAGATGTGCAGAATGCCAAAATTATACAAATATACTACACCGAAATTCTTTAAAACAATAAATAAAAACTGCAAAAAAATACCCGGAAAACAAAAACAAAAACAATTAGAAAAGTCAAATCGACTGACACGTAATTAGAAATGTCAAATCCAGAAAAAACCATTCAGCGAAAACCCAAAACCCAAAGCCAGAACCCGAAACATTAAGGTGGGCTTACAGTGGTGTTCACATAACACACATCCGCCAACACGACAGAAGTTGATGAACATGTTGCTGATGTTGAATGTGAACCTCCCTAAGTGAAGAAATATTATCAATATAAATATAAGGCATGTGTTTGTTTAGTATTTGAGCTCTTACAATAATATTTTGAAACATTAAGCGTTAACTACTCGTACAATCGCCACTTTCTGCAAAAAGTGAAAAAGAATACAAACATACACTAGCCACATCTGTTGCTGAAAAGAGCGTTTAATTTACACCATACAATTTCAGTTCAGACATCTATCGGTGATTTTCTGAAAAAATGTATGCCATGTAATAGTGTTTTTAAAAAGTGAAAAAGTAAAAAGGTAGAACCATTTAAACCATCAAGCGTTAACTACAATTGGCAATTTTTGCAAAAAGTACAATAAGTGAAAAAATGAAAAAGAATACTCACATACCTACACTAGCGACATCTGTTGCTTTCAGTTTGGCGACATCTATCGGCCATTTTCTGAAGTAATTTATTCAATGGAGTAGGCTAGGCGCGCACATTCAATTTTTAGTTGCACAACTGTTTGGTTGCTTACAGAAAACAGATGAACTATTTGGTTGAATGTCCGCGCAGGTCCATATAACTATATGTTACACAACATGGCGAACTCATTTTAGGCAATCGTTTAGTTTGTGTCAAAACACAAACTTTTTAGTTGCTCGAACCAAGCAGTTGCGAAACTAAAAATTGAATGTGGGCGCCTAGCCTTAGTGTTTTCAAAGCGTGAAACATTTACTTTTTGGTTTTTTGAGATGGGAGATAAAATTTTAAATTGAGTTGGAAAAGGAGAGCAGATTTTTTTTTAACATTTCAACTTTTCAAGTTCATTGCAGTTATGGCTTTACAACAATAGGGGTATTCATACAAAAGTGTTAGCTCTGCGTATTTGTATAAGACAATTATTTTCAAAACTTATTTACATTTGTCTGCATTTGAATTTTAAATATTTGCGAAAAAAGAGAATACAAAATACTCGAAATGTATTTGTCAGGGAAAGAGAGAAGATAGAAAATGCAGACGTGAGACGTCGCGTCGTCAAAAATGCGGACGAACATGACTTACGATACAAATTCAAATCTCCATGGCTGAATGCGTTCCATGGGCTCAAACCTCCCTCATTTTTGGAACACTTCCATTTATGTCATTTTTGTTGACAATAAACAGCTGGCCGATTGATGTGCAAACAAAAAAAGGCTTACAAAAGTAAAATGAATTTATGTTTTTGAAGTTAGCTATATTTCTTAGGAAAATTCACAAGTTGACGTCACTCCGGTAACGTGGGTTCGTTTCCAATATTATAGCCATAACAACAGCATACATAACATAACAGGACAATGACATGAAAGAATCGAAACAAAAATTGTTAATGTGTCAAAAATGTGCATAAGTTTGAAAGTTTGGTTACCCATAAACTGTTTTCCTTTGGACTCCAGGATTGAGTGCTTAGTAGGTACTTCTCATTGCAACAATTTAAAAAAATCATGAATTCTCTGCCTTTTATTGAATGATAAGAAATTAAATAAATAAATTGGCACTCGGCTAGTAGAATTGTTTTATCAAATGCTACAGAGGAATTAGGAATCACAAAAAATATCCTAAATATACTAACGTTCTGCCGGTCATTAAAGGGCTTTCATTTCTTGAGATATTTCTCAAGCTGATTGTTGACTAGCATTTGTATGACCCTGAAAAGATGACGTTAATGAAATTTGTTGGTAACTGGAGGTAAAGGGAGATTTGCCTTATTAGGGATAGCCGAAGAGAAGGATAGATGGAAAAGCTTACGCAATGGTATTGCCAGCGTAGAAAAACAACTCTTGAAAACTTAAGGAAATAGAGATTTTTGAGCTTTCGCAAGTCAAAGCATCTGTCAAATTGGATGTCACTTATTAAGTGACACGGGAGGATATAGCATTGAACAATAAGGTCAACTGATAAATTTCTTTATGAAAGTGGGTCTTCTGTTAGAGCCAAATTTCACGCGCTTCGTCCATTTTATGGTCGCCACAATCTTCCGTCTTTACGTTAATGAAAATCAAGATCTACCGAAAACATACAAGGGCGGGTCAATAAGTCCGTGACTTTTTGAATTTCTGATCTCTTTACTAAAACAGAAACACTGCTCCTGTCAACAGGCATCTGTCAGTTGACTCCTGTCAAAATTTAAACTTGCTGCGTCAGTTAGTTTGTGCTTGACAGCTATTTTTATCAGACTACTCACTAATTTGAGGAGAAAATGGAAAAAAGTGAATTTCGTGTGCTTATTAAGCATTATTTCTTGCGAAAAAAAACCATTACCGAGACCAAGGCTAAGCTTGATAAATACTATGGGGACTCTGCACCATCGATTTCAATGGTAAAAAAGTGGTTTACTGAATTTCGTTGTGGCCGTACAAGCACTGAAGATGCCGAACGTCCTGGACGCCCAGTTGAGGTCTCTACACCCGAAACAATCGAAAAAATTCACGATATGGTGTTGGCCGACCGAAGATTGAAAGTGCGAGAGATTGTGGAAGCCGTAGGGATCTCGCATGGCTCAGTGGTTTCAATTTTGAATGATCACTTGGGCATGAGAAAGCTTTCCGCAAGATGGGTGCCGCGTGGTGCCGTGAAATAAGGCCAAGTGAAATAAGGCCAACTGGCCTTATTGCACTTTGATAAAGTGAAATAAGGCCAATTTTCAGTAGTTGGTCTAATTTCACTTTGACAAAGTGAAATGAGGCCAAATGATTTTCAGAAATAAGACCAAATTGGTCTTATTTCACTTTTTGAAAGCGTAATAAGAGCAACTGAATGTATTTAACGGTGCCGTGACATAAGGCCAAGTGACAAAAGGCCAAATTTGTTTGTGACTTAAGACCAAACATAAAATGTTTTGTCTTGAGCAACAGTACCTTGGGTGGCCCGCTTCGCGGGTTTTTTAGGATTTTAACTCCCTTTTCGGGGCTCACACCCGCTCACGCAACTCCGTTGCTCCGCTTAGGGTATGTTCAGTCGCCAGGCAGGCGCCTGTAGCAACACTTTTGTACTTTACATTAATTGGATTAAACAACTAACAAATATGTACTGCTGCTCAAGAAAACTGTTGCTACAGGCGCCTGCCTGGCGACTGAACATACCCTAAGCGGAGCAACGGAGTTGCGTGAGCGGGTGTGAGCCCCGAAAAGGGAGGTAAAATCCTGAAAACCCGCGAAGCGGGCCACACAAGGTACTGTTACACAAGAAAACCCAGAACATCGGCCCCCAATATTATACGAATAAATAATACTTATAAATGAAATGAAATAAATATAAAAATGCAGTTCGGCCTTATTTCGCTTAGTCAAAGTGCAATAAAACCAACTGTTGAAAGTGAAATAAGACCAATTTGGCCTTACTTCGCTTTGTAAAAGTGCAATAAGACCAACTGCTGAAAATTGGCCTAATTTCACTTTGTAAAAGTGCAATAAGGCCAATTTTTGAAATTTGGCCTTATTTCACTTGGCCTTATTTCACGGCACCGTGCCGCGTTTGCTCACAGTCGACCACAAACGCAATCGTGTAACAACTTCACAGGAAGGTTTGGCGTTGTTTAATCGCAATATGGAGGAGTTTTTGCGCCGTTTTGTAATCGTGGACGAAACATGGGTCCATCACAACACACCAGAGACCAAACAACAGTCAAAACAGTGGGTTTCTAAGGGTGAATCGGCGCCAAAGAAGGCCAAGGTGGGTTTGTCAGCCAATAAAGTTATGGCGACTGTTTTTTGGGATGCACGCGGGATAATCCACATTGACTACCTTCAAAAGGGAAGAACAATCAATGGGGAATATTATGCAAGACCTCATTTGGCCAAGAAAAAAGTTCTTTTCCACCAAGTCAATGCAAGGGTGCACACATGTGCAGTTGCCATGGCAAAAATCCATGAATTGGGCTATGAATTGCTCCTCATCCACCCTATTCTCCAGATTTGGCTCCGAGCGACTACTTCTTGTTCCCAAACCTGAAGAAATGGCTTGGTGGAAAAAGATTTGACTCCAATGATAAAGTCATCTCGCAAACAAAGGCCTATTTTGAGGACCTCGACAAATCATTTTTTTTGGAAGGGATAAAAAGAAGCGGTGGACAAAGTGTATAGAGCTCAAGGGAGACTACGTTGAAAAATAAAATTATTTTTTTATCAAAAAATCTGTGTTTTATTCCAAAAGTCACGGACTTATTGACCCGCCTAGTTTACTTATACCTCACACACAACTTGTTTTATTCCATTTCAACATCTACCCTCCCTTAACGAAAAAGTTTTTTTTCTGAATCAAACTTCACACGTGATGATCCACCTGTCATAAGTTTGGCATGTCATTTTACGTGAAGTGTTAACTTCCTGAACACAACTTACAATATTAAAAATATAAATACTTTTTTTGGTTGCTTTCCCAAAATGCTTCAAAATCAGGGCCCTATTTCATTAAAACTGACAGCTGACAATTCATAAAAGCGTATCACATTTGGCTGAAAATTCAACAGGTAGATATCATCCAATATCGACAGATGACATAACATCTGTCAATATGTCAGTTAAATGCAATGCCAATTATTACGAAATAAGGTTCAGAACTTCCATGGATACGAGGTTTTTACTAAACTGCATGAGCGCTTCGGAGCCGCAACTGAGAAAAAGTCTAACAATGGTTTAAAGAAAATAGAATATACGTAACAGTAAGGAATTATACTGACCGTAACATTTCTTTTCAATTTACCGTTTGCCCAGTAAGGCCAAGCTCAAATAAGCGGAGTTCATTGTATTACGGAAGTGTCATTGGGAATATTTTGTTCACAAATAATGCTTCTTCTAATTTTATTGTATTTTTTATTGAGTTTTGGAAAATTTACATAACTAATCAAAAACATAAAAAAAAAAAACCTGGCTTAGGAATATTTTTTTCAGAATGCTTATTGATTAAGATTAAATATTTTGTTAATACTAAACTAGTTCATATAATTTTTTTTTTCGAAATGATTTCTATTAATAATAGTGGATTATTAATTTGTGCGTTAGATTTCAAGGTTAACTATGGATTATGTTAATTTTTGAGCTTCCCGGTAGCAAAGTTCATTTTTATGATAATGATTTTTCTCTTTGCATGAAAAAACTATTAACTTCGTAGGGAGCCTAATCCCTACTTATTTTAATTTTTAATTTTTCCTTCTATCTTAAAAAAAACGGTTTTTTGATATTAAGGTTTTAGTGCCCGAAGTAAATTTGAGGTAAAATAACAGTTCGTATTTATATTAGATATTACACAAAATGAAAATAATATGATGCATGATTATTTCGTCTACAATATGGCGGCAGGAATTGTGGAACACAACCTTGGATTTTCTCCAGCAAAGTAACAAACGCGCATTACAAAAAGGCTAACTACCAAAGGTCAAGAAATGAAATTACAAACATTTTCTTCATAGTACGAGTACGGGCGAGGGGTTTGTTCAATACATATGTATTTCTTCAAGAATTGAAATGCACATTTGATTTGATAGCTCTAACTAGAAAACTACTTATACGCACTTGTGAATCATGAAAACACGAGAACTATAAATTTTTACCCATAGTGAAAGTAGACAGAAAAGTGTGAATCATGTCAGAAATTATAGCAAAGTTCGTATCCCATAAAATGCTAGAATTCAAATTCGGATGATTAGGCCATTTGTAATCATGAATGTAATTATGTGTATTTATTTAATTAAGGCTTGCACCTGAATACGACGTAAGTCCATATAATATGTTAATGGAATTATAAGCTAAGGGCCTACTTTAAATTTTTGGAATGGGCATATAACTAACATATATTATGTAGGTATGAGTGAGTCTATACGTGCATGAGTCATGATATCGAACACAAAAGTCTGGCAGGTTTTTTTCAGAGCTTTTGGTGTAGAAAATAGCGATTTTTTAATTTCGTGTTAGTGGTATAACTGCTTTAATCTTTTTTTTTTTTAATACAACATTATGTGCTGTCATTTTCCCAAAACTTAAACACTCTTCATCTTGACAATCCGATTAATACAAATCAAGATATAAGTTTTTAAGCGAGGTTTTTTTGGACATAAGTACCTGCCTGGCGACTGACTGAAGTGAACATACCCCAAGCGGAGCAACGGAGTTATGTGAGCAGTACAGAGAATCCGTAAAGGGTGTTTAGTTGTAAGAACACGTGAAACGGAACACCTTAGGTAAAGTTGCTCAAGAAAATTGTTAGCAACGGAAGCTGCCTGGAGTCTGACCATACCTTAAGAATCAGTTTTGAATGAATTTAAAAAATTGAAAATAACGCAAATATTTTCTTGAAGCCTTACTTTACTTTACTTAACTTTATATGGCGCTCACAGTCCAGGGTGGACTACCAACAAGCCCCTCCAGCTAGCTTTGTCCCTAGCTAGCTGCCTCCAGTTACGCACTCCAATTTGGTTGAGGTTGCTTTCCACTTGTGAGCGCCACCTGAAGTGGGGTCTTCCTCTGCTGCGCAGACCATCAGGGGTGGATTCGAAGATTCGACGGACTGGTGTCCATACACTCCACGTGTCCCAGCCATCTCAGCCGTTGTATTTTCAGCTTCTTGACTAGGTCAACGTCGCTGTAAGGCCCTTACAGCTCGTTGTTGAACATTCTCCTCCACACTCTATCGATACAGACTGGACCGAAGATCAAACGAAGAACTTTTCTTTCAAAGCACCCAAGCAGATTTTTCATCCGTTTTAGACAGGGTCCATGCTTCTGCCCCATACAGCAGGACCGGGATGATGAGGGTCTTATACAAGGTCTACTTGGTTCTTTGATATAGGGCTTTATTACTCGGTGGTGTTCTTACCGCCCTTGACGGAGCAGCGAGATTTCTCCATCGTCATCCTGCACAATCGGACGAACTTGGCAGGGATTCCGAGATGAGACATGGCTCTATATAGTTGTTCTCTACCCACGCTATCACACGCGACTTTGAAATCGATAAAAAGAAAAAGGTGGTGTCTATCGATTTGGAACTCCTGGGTTTTTTTTTCTAAAATCTGTCGAAGTATGAACATCTGAACCAAGGTAAATTTGCCGGGCCTAAAACCACATTGATAGGGGCCGATGAGCTCGTTGACAAACGGTTTTAGGCGCTCACACAGTACAGACGACAGGATTTTGTATGCGACGTTGAGGAGACTTATTCCTTTGTAATTGACACACGTCAGAGCATCTCCTTTCTTTTGGATAGGGCACACTATGCAGAGGTTCCATTCATTGGGCATACTTTCATCCGACCAACTTTTTGAGATGAGTTGGTGCATGCTCCCTACCAAGTCTTCCCCACCTGCTTTGAATAGCTCAGCTGGCAAGCCATCCGCGCCAGCAGCTTTGTACGCTTTCAGCTTGGCTATCGCTGACCGCACTTCATTTAGGTCGGGTGGACTGAAATTTTGACCATCATCGTCAAGGTTGAATGGAATGTTCCGCATAGCTGCGGAATTTTGGCCTTCCTCGCTGTAAAAGTGTTGTTTCCAGATCCTCAGCACGGACTGCTTGTTCACTACCATATTCACATTCTCATCCCGACAGGCTTCCGTTCTAGCTTTGTAGCCCTGGGTGGATTGCCTCACCCTTTGGTAAAACTTTCGAACATCCCCCTGCCAGTACAGTCCTCAATAGACTCGACCGCCCGCGTCGCATGCTCTCTCTTTTTCCTTCTTAGAAGTCGGCGTTTCTCCCTTCGTCTTTGCCAGTAGAGCTCCAGGGCAGCTTTTTCAGCAGCTCTGGTTCTTGCCTGCGGCATTAATTGGTAGGCATCGCTCTTTGCTACATGCGCCAACCTGCATTCTTAGTCAAACCAGGGGTTTCGTTGTGGTGACCTTGTGAAACCCGGCACTACTGATGGCATTATGGCAGTGCTTCCACAGGTCCTCCGTAGATGAAGCTGGCGATCTCCTGCGTTTTTAACCTCGCGACATTGAATATTTTCACAGCATCCGTCCGTCGTTGTAGCGTCATGGATATCCGTATCCGTACTTGGGCTACCACCAAGTAATGATCCGAGTGTTGGCCCCTCGGAATGTTCGGAGATCCAGGATACTGGAAGTATGTCTCGCGTCTATCGCAATATGATCAATCTGGTTGACGGTTAGCTGATCCGCAGACCGCCAGGTCCCTTTGTGTATATTGAGATGTGGGAATCGAGTGCTAGCTATGATGCCATTTCGCCCCGCCCCAAAGTCAATCAGCCTGAGTCCGGTACCGGAAGTGTTGTCGTGCAGGCTGTGTTCTCCGACTATCGAACCAAAGATGCCCACCTTTCCGATCTTGGCGTTGAAGTCGCCAAGAATAATGTTGACGTCGTACTTGGGGCACCTATCATATGTTTCCTCGAGAAGGTTGTAGAATTCTTCTTTGGTTAAGTCATCTTTTTCTTCCGTTGGGGCATGGACACAAATCAGCGTCACGTTTTTGAATTTCGCTTTGATGCGGATTGTGACCAGGCGCTTGCTTACATTTCTGAAGCCCAAGACTTCTTGCCTAAGTCTTCCCCTTGAAGCCTGAAAACATTTAGTTTGGGTATTTTCTTTCATTTATTTGCGGCTATATTTCCATTTTCAAATCGAGGTAGCTATTAATTTTAAAAAATGTCACCATTTTTGGTGCCATTTTTTGCTTTAGATTTGCTGTCATTTGGTATTTCCACTGTTAAGGTAACAGTGTCTACAACCAGATTGACGGCTTAGGCAAACAAATGCTCTAAGGCAGCTTTGTCACGGATAGTATTTGCCAACGAAGGGACTGTGTCCAGAAAAATGTATACTTCATAGGAAAAGGGACTGCCTTTTAAAGTCGGCAGTAACTAACCTTATTGACATTCTTAGGGATAAAATGATTACAAAATACCGTTTTGTAAAAAAATTATAACAAGAACTTAAGTTTCAAAAAAAAGAAATAGGCGAATAAGAAAACTACACACTCAAATCTAATACCACTAAGTGGTATACGGATGATTCGAGAAAGACATAAGTGACTAGTGCTGGAATTTTTGGGCCTAGAACCAAACTTTCAATACCAATGGGACAATCCACTTGCATTTTCTAGGCGGAAGTCAATGCCATAGGGGAATGTGCAGGTCGAAATCTCGAACGGAATTACCAAAACTGAAGCATGGCCATTATATAAAATGTGTCACTATGCTCATACGGCATCAGGTCTTAGTTGCGGTGTGTGGGGATGTGTAGGCAGGCTAAACGAATTTGGCAAGAATTTCATTGGGTACCTGAACATGTATGTGTGCAAGGGAAATGGGGACGCAAATTTCCTAGCGTAAATAGGTACAAGGACTCCTCTAATGGGTCCAGAGCCCTATTGTGGAATAGGAAAAAACATTTTTAAAAACGAAATCAGAAAAGAGGAGGAGGCCAAAAAAGATACAAGAACGGGAAAGAACTCCAAAACCTGAGGCAGGCCAAATTATCTCCTGGAAACTATAACCAAGATCGTTGCATGAACTGTATCAGCTTAAGCAGGAATAATTTACGAAAAGAAACGTGACTCCTCACAGGTCATTGCACACTAAGAAGACACTTGAGTGTTCTTGGCTTGGTAAACAGTCCCATTTTTTTTTTTTTTTTTTTTTTTGCTTTTTGAGGAATGTTTGACGCACCCCCCTGTGCCGGACTTTCCAAGGGATTTCAATCTTATAATGGCATACCGGCTAATCCTCCAAAAGTGTCTCGACGATCACCCTCTCGGACCACTTTAGTAATACTTCAAGGGTTTCAAACGGTCCCACATGCAGATTCTGCAATACTCATGATGAAACCCCGGAACACCTACTAGGCGGATGCGAAGCACTAATTCATCAAAGAAACAAGTATTTGTAATGCTACCAAGTAGAAGAGAGTAGAAGATCAAAGCTATAAACTTGGAGGAAGAGCTGAAGGATTAGGCAACTCATCTAGCTTTGGATGGGGCACAATAGGTACTTAGGTCAGAGTGTAAACTCTCTCTCACTATTTATTCATTCACGGGTTCTAAAACTTAAATTGGGCCATTTTGTATTTAATAACGTAAAGTTCAAATACTGAGAAATGTTAAAGTCGGCATTTGATACATATATTTATATAGAATATATATATAGAATTATAGAAATATATATTTAGAATTGATTTTTCATGAAATTTAAACACTCATTCCAAGACTTTGTTTTAAATGCATTTACCAACGCAACTTACTTTTATAAACAGTTCTTAAATTTTAAATTATATTTGCAATGAAAGAGAAATTGAATTATACTATTTGTATAAAGCTTCAAACTTCCCGTCTTTACAAGACAGTTGTGTTTTTCCATTATAAATTAAAATATAAATCCAAATATAAAATGGAAAAAAATCAATGTCTGAAAACTAATTTCTTCGAATATCCAGGCGGTCTTTCTTCTTTATCCCAAATTGAAAAAAAACTTGATCAGCCATAAAAATAGTACCAACGAAAAAAAACTAATATATTAATCACTTGATTAGCATACTACTGCGACACATACATAATATTGAGCTTCATTAATTTCTGAAATTAATATACTGCAAGTCCAAGTTTGCAGCTCAGCTCTTTTGTTTTGAATGGCAATTTCACCTTATTCAAAGCAAATCCGTTATCTTGTTTGGAATTTCAGCTAAGTCAAGCTCATTTAAGCATGATTTACTGCATTTTGATTTTATTATGTTGTAAATGCCAAACCAATTGGTATTCAATAAAAATAAATAAAAACTAAAATGAATATCTAATCCACGGTGAATCGAGTTTGGCATCCCCGACACCCACATGCAAACTTATCGAATGCAAATTATCGCATGGATGATCTTAATTCGATTGGTGTTGATTGAATATTATTATGTAAGTAACGACCGGATCGTAAAATTAACAATCGTTTCCCAAAATATATAAAAATTTAATTGCCTTATAGCCAAATGCCATATTTGCACTGAAAATTAAGTGCTTGTCCCAGTTTCATGTTCGATATATAATAATTGGCAACCCTCCTCAGCCCAGTGCAAATGATTGTTTTTAATTTGCATCGTAAAATGAAAATCAATTAAATTAAATTAAATCACAGTTAAAACAAACAAAAAAAAATGTCGACCGTATCAGAAATCTTCGCTTAACATCTACTAGGCGACGATACTTACCATTTAAGCAGAAGCGCCGGCAATCATGTCTCTGCTGAGGCTGACTAACTTAACCGGTGCCAGCCGCACTTCTGCATTGACCGCAACAGAAGCAACAACATTCGGAAAAACATCTCCAACAACAGATCATACCGAAAACTACACAGCAACTCGCGAGGCTCGCTCTCGCTTACCTGGGCATCAGACAACAGCACCACGCTTGCATCATGCGATCATACAAAAGATACAACACTGCTGCTGCTGCTGCTGCTGCTCTGCCTCTGTTGGTGTTGCTGTTTTACCTCGCCGCGGCAGATACACCACAATCTGTATCTTTAAGCCTTTGCTGTGGAGTATCTGTATCTGAAACATTTATTTTCCTATGAATGTTTTTTTACACGGTCCGCGCCAGCGAGATGATCAATTTTTACCTTAGGATGGGTTCTTCAGTCGTCGATTGACTCTTCACTGTTAAACATCGGTGCTAACATAGATACATGCAATTTTTGTTTTGTTTTGATTTTGCGCTCTAACTGTATATGGCGTATTGTTATTGCTCGCAAAATATTATATGACCATCGGTGTTTTTTTTTTTAATCTGTATTTAAGCGGAACTTATGAAGAGCGGGTTGATCGTGGCGGTAAGGGGATGTAACGCAAGGATTATTAAATAAAGAAAAAATAAAGATCGTTTGAATTTTGCGGTTTGGCTTAGTGAATTGACGGTGTGTTCCGTAACGAGTTGTTGCTTGATAAAGGTCAGTAGCATATTCATGGCTGTCTTAAAGTGCAGCCAGTGCAGCATCTGACACATGTTGACTTGAGATGAGATCGGGATTAAAGAGATTTGATCTTGTGAAGCGAAACGAAAAAAAAAAAAATAAAATAAATAAAAGAAGGTGCAGCTTTTCGTATTTCTTATCACGGTTATGAAGTTGATGGCAACAACAATAACAACAACAACTGCAGCAACAACAAAATAAAAATAAAAGTGAATGGTTCTAAATGATCCGGCATTGATGTGCCGCAATAAGACATCTCTTGGTCTGCGGCGAACAAATTTGTGTGTTTTGTAAACAAAAAAAAAAAAAACGACTAAAAATAATTATTTAAATTAATCATATTTTTGTATCTTAATTTTGTGATACTTGACTCGAGATAGAATTATCGGTGCTTTATCATTTGTTAGTATGTTCATTTTTTAATATTTAAATTTCGAGAAAAAACAAAAACAAAGAAGAGGAAGACAAGAAAATAAACTATCACCAAGTTGACATTTAATCTGAACATAAGGTAAGTTCTGCTACCGATGCCGACGGTTAATGTTGATTCTGTCATTTTGTGTGTAAATTTATCACATATCTGTAATTATCATAATCCTATTAAGATGTTGTTGATTTTTTTTTTGGTTGTTGCTTGAATCGAAGACTTCGATTTATAAGCAATTTGCTAATTAATGGCAGAATAATTTGTGGAATTAAATAGTTTATCTTGAAATTAATTTGACACATATGGAATTATTATTTATATAAGATATTATAATATCTGAGAGACTTGAGGCTTTCTCTTAGATTTCCACATGCATTTCTGTATAATTGTATGCTTAGCTTATGCTAATTTAAGTAGCATCAGAAAATTAACTACTGTCGGTAAGCACTTCCAATTGATGTGACCTTTATGCAGATACTCGTAGGGAAAGGATGGAATATATCTTAGTGGATTGACATTATAGATACCTGCATTAAGCTATCTACAATGCGTGGATTTTTAGAAGAAAGCTTTAAAAAATCAGCTTGCGTCTAACCCGTGTTAAGGAGTTAATAAAATATATTTACTTTTGCTACCAATAAAAATGTGATTCTCATATTCTATCTTTTGAAGTACAATCTACCATTTTTTTTTAAGTAAACAAGCAAAAGTTTATAGATCTTCAAGACTCAATTTAATTTTCCAAAAATTTGAAAATAAATTAATTTTCTAACAACGTACCTCGAAATTATTATCTACCCTAAATACATTACTTTTGGCGCTAATGTAAGGCCGTTTAATTTTATTTAAAAGCCCAATTCTAATTTATTGAATTTCAGGCGGATTGAGAAACGCTTTTTAAAATATTGATCAACGAAAATAATTTGAGATTAAAATCCAAAATAATAGCATCTTATATTCAAAATATTAGTTCATACAAGAGTCTACCAACTTAATAATTATAATTTGATAATGCCTCTTATAGCAGACAAAATAATTTCGCAAATAATTGTCAGAATATTTTGCATTAAATGGATTGTTCCACAATAATCGCGCAATGCAATTATGTTTAAAGTTATTTCCTACTTGATATTGTGCAATAATATTGACCGGCTTAAGAGCTTCATTAGACTTTAGGTCTTGTAAATACCAGTTTGTTTGTTATATATAGAAAAAGGACAGGTGAACATTTTTGTTGATGACTAATAAAAATAAAATAATTTTGTTTTTTCATTAAATCCATTTAAATGCATCGAGTTGAAGCTGGGAGTACCCAGAACTCGAACCCTTATATCTTATTCAATTCGAAGTCAATCACTACATTATTTGTTGTCAGATATTGTATGTTGAAATTGATAACTCCTGAATATTCAAAATCACGATTTTTCAGAATAGGAGCTGATCTTTTAAGAAATTTAGTATTATTACTTTTTTTTTCATTCAATTTCTTCAGAAATGAAGTCAAAATTTAGCTTATGGCAATTGTTTTCAGGGAGCTTAATTGTGAAAAATTTCAATGTAAATAAGGAACTTCTTCTCTTCGCAAAGTTTTCCAACTAGAGACATGCTGTCTTGCAGCATCAAGAATCTGAACCTTGCAAACAGGAATACTTTATTAACTTGAAATCAAATTTTTTTTTAAACAAAGTATTTGTATCAATTAATACGTCCCCAATGAAATATTCTTAACTTCCAATAGTTTGGTGACAAAAATAGGAAAAACACATTCATATCCCTTAAATTCTTGTAATTTTGCTTGATAAAGGGATTTTTACGTAAATAAGGGAATTTAACATATATTTATTGGTGTTGTACTGTATCTCGGAAATTAATCTTCATTTAATCCGGAGCTAACTTCTCAAGACTAACTGACTGATAAATCGAGATTGGATGAAAAACATGTAGTCAGAAAGGAGTAATTTAAACTAGGATTAAATCTCTAAACTCAAATGATCTCGCATTCAAAACTGTACTTCAATTTTTTTTAAATTCTAACAATAAAACAACATTTATTTTGTGTTTGTATAATATGGAATTTATTCATGTTAACGCAATATTATTTTGTTTTTTTAAAAGTGAGTTTTATCGACCAAAGCCATAACAATCTTTTGAAGTACGAATTTATTAAAAAAAACAGTATTTGAAGTGTTACCCTTTGGATTTTTTTATCTTCTTCCTTATGAACTTAATATTTACCACTCTACTCCACTATTTTCTGATCAAAGGAAAGTGGTCTATCAAATACCACGTGGTTGTAAAGTTCCGCCTCTACAGAAATGGCAAAGTCTTCGCTAATTTTTTTATATATTTTGGGCGCACTAAAGGAATTTAACCTTCAAAAGTGCGAGCGTTTAGGAAAGTTGAAGAGGATTTTGAATATCTGGTTGTAGCAATGAAAAGGAAATATAGTGCAGGGTAAAGTATTCCGCATTCGTGTAGTGCGGCTAAAGAAAGATTCTCTGCATTTCATAGTGCATCTGAAGTTGGGCTGAATGGTAATCTGCTGGGCTTTCTCTGAAGCACGAGTATTACGGTTAAACTGTTTAAGGAGCTGGAATATAACTGACCATTTCACTAGAACACCGTTAAAAAATAAACTTAAATAATGAGAGACGAGTAACATTGCGGCGGTGTTCGAGAGATGTTTCTTTTATTGTTAATCTGTTTTAAATCCATATCCGAAAAACGACGACGTGTATCTGGAAACGAAAGCTGAGAGAGAGTAGAAAATGGAATGGATTAGAAGTTTTAGATAAATCATTGATGAATATGAGAAAGAGAGTCGGAGACAAAAGTGAGCCCTATGGCACACCAATATTCATTTTACGAATTTCAGACTTAAAACCGTCCAACACAACTTGTATTGAGTAATTCAAAAGGCAGCAATTATGAGTTAGCACTTATAGAACTGTTTTTTTTTTTTGATTTTTTTTTAAATATATGTGTAATATTCTGTGATGGGCTTATACCGAAGTCGGAAAATCTCGTCATTGAAGGAACGGCTAAAATCTTAGGACAAAAAATCACTTATATGATTGAACCTTTTACTTCTTAAAGCATGCATTTCAGTGCATGTGTTTGTATGTTACCAGTGCTAGAGTGAGTTTTCATGCTTCTGTTGATGTGTTTTTTGTGATCAAGGATAACAGTATTGTATGTAGTCAAGCTTTCCGAATAGTTCGAACAATCTGCAGGAGTCCCGCAAGAATTCAGGTTAGGTCCTATTTTGTTTCTTTGATTCATTGATGATATTTACGAAATTCTGCCAAAGTGGCGGTATTATTTTCTGGACATCTCTTCATTCAAGGTCCTCCTTTACCACTGATAATATAGTTTTACTAGCCAAAAATTCGATTACGTTTCAAATGAAAATTAATAAATTACAGACTTAGTGTGAATCATGGAATCTCTCCATCAATATAAGTAAAACAAAGATTATGATTTTTGAGAAAGGAATGATGAAAAGGCCATCGGAAGAAAGCTGGAGACTAAAAAATTAACGGACTGAAGTAGTTCGTGGCTTCGGGCATCCTGGTCTACGCCATCTCTCCAGCGCAAGCATGGTCTACCACGCTGTCGTCTACTATAGAATGTACCACAAAGAACTTTCCGAGCAGGTTCCTATTCGCTCATGCGATCTAGGTGCCCTGCCCACCGGAGTCTACCGAGCTTAATTTTTGTCACGATATCTGATTCAAGGTAGATTGCGTACAGTTCATGATTGTACCGTCTCCGGAATCGTGCTCCCACCTAAATCTAGCTTATTCATCTTATAATTCTTCCTCCAAATCTATTGTTCTTAGAAATTTTAGTATTTGGGGCCCTTTCAGAGAGGATAGGTCGACCTCTTCTAACTGGTATTGTCGCAGATAGTTTTTCCTTTAGTCTTTGGACAATATTTTCCTAGTATGTCGTCTGGTGTTTTCCCATGCGCGTTGCATAACCTACATTCTACATGTGACACTGCTTAATGCACCAAGTAAACCTAGGTGTCTTCTAAGTTTGTAGTGTCCAGTGAGAATACCTATTACTATTTTTAGGTGTATCCTTCTAAAGCTGGTGCAATTGGATAATAAATATGCAAAATATTAGAAAAAAACTGCATTGTTTAAAAACTTATGACAGTCTTAGACAATTAAATGATCAAAAACATAAAATGGCGGAAAATTGTGAACCCAAAAATAAATATTCCTTTTGATTTCTTCAATAAAATTTTAGCTAAAGAATTTTTCAATATAGGCGGGTAGATGTTGAAATGAAATAAAAACAATAACAAAATCTTGCCTTTTTTGAAAGGCCCATGTATGCCATTATGAATGAAATAACATATTGTTCAAACGCTTGCCTTGCCTTCTTCTTACGGTGACACGGATCCCAGTCGTCCAATTTTCAATAACTCTTGCCCATAGATCCTGCGATTTTGGGAAACCCTACAAGAAAAGTCCAGGGGGGGGTCATCACATAGAATGTCAATAATGGTGTCCGCTACGTGACAAAAAGCACCGTATTCCTGAGACCAAATGTCGTCCATGTCCATGTGTTTCAATTTGGACTACAAAAAATTGGTTTTTATCGTTCTGTAGACCTCTCCATTGACGGAAAATGACTCTCCACCGTGGTTTTCGAAAAAGCACAGACCAATAACCAATAAAATCAATACCAAACGACGGTAAATATTTCAGGATGCATTGTGGTCTGGTGAAGCTCGTATTGGGAAAAAGCAATGGGAAATTGATTGTAATGCACCAAAAAAAAAAAAAAAAAACAATATTTTGTGAAATTGAAAAGATACATAAATTGAAGTATGATGATCTACAATAGAAAAGAACGCAAAATCTTGAATTTTTGAGCTATAAAATTTAGTAGCAAAATTAAGTTACAAAAATGAAGAAAATTTCTTCTATTTCAATGCAGACATTAAATTAATCATAATTTATAGTGCCGATTGACAAAGTCTTAAAAGCCTCATTATGATATATATTTATAGGAAAAGCCGAAAATTTAATACCTCATAACTCAAGACTGCGATCATCTGAGTGCTTTTTTTAAAAAGAATAAAACTGCATTATATCTACGAAGATGAGGCCTATCTATAAAACCTATATACTTGATCTGATACATAGACCAAGGCAAGACATAATGAGCATAATAGTTGCTACCTGTAGCGGACACTGGCCAACAGGAGAGCATGCAGCGAACTTAGGCATTCCTGGCAACACTTTCTGTATAGTATAGCTGTGGGGACCGATAGGAACAGAAAACAGCAATTAATTTTCTCTACAAATGCCTCGATCTGGCAAAAATTAGTGCACAGTCATTATGGGGCACATTTTTCGGTTATATTGACAAACTTTCGGAAGTGAGCATTAAAAGCTTGACCTTTTTTCTCAACGCAATAAAATTCCTCTCGGATAAACTTTGGTTACTTCTGTACCGAACTGAGGACTTTGACGGAGGGTTATGTAGCAAGGGGGGTGAATGATCACTCAATCGGATCACTAACTGCTTCAGCATCAGTCAATAAGCTGCCTAGCGGACAATATGACACACCAAAACACCTTTCTGTTTGAACTCAATACAAACTGGATGACTCCGTGAGAATGTCCACAATTCCCCATATCAAATTCATGTATAGGTTCAAACGATGTATTATATTAAAATGGCGTCCTTCAGTGCTTACTGGGCCACAGGACCAGACTCCCATTGGTCGCCATTTCTACCCTAATATAATATTGAAGAACCATTATAAAAGTTGTAGGAAAATCAGTCGAGCCATTAACAAAATAAACTGATACGAGTATGATCCAAAAATAAGACTATTTCCAAATTCTATTTCAGTTATTTGGATTTTTCCTCAACGTCCAAGTTCAATTTTTCTTCCAACAACTTGCTCGTAGAACGTCACAGTTGTAAAGTTTGATGAAGATCATCAGAGGCGTTTTTGAGAATATTAAAAAAATGTATATTTCAAAGCTACCCGCTCTAGGGAAACCGGAATAAAAATTCGAATATTTCGTATAAGGGATTAACTAAAATGCTCTTTGCTAAATTTAAACTGAGTCCGTCTTTTCGATAAGTTCTCGTTCGATGTAAAACGTGAAGACGCAAAAACGCACAGACCCCAGGACGCACTGACCGACGACGGATGGTTTGATGAAAACCAATTTTTTGGACCTCCCCATTATCGTGGTGTTAAGTTTGATAAAAAATCTTCATCTCTTCACCAAACCAATACTTACCCTTTCGAACAAGTCAAAATCAGCCTATTACCAATTCATAAACTAAACCAGAAATCTTTTTGTCATATCGGCACAACGAACTTCGCTAAGCCATTGATTCAAATTCAAATTCAGCCTTCTAGCATTTTGTAATAAAAAAAAAATTAACTATTTCGAATAATTTCAAGCATACAAAAATGTCGATCGTTTAATCACTAACAACCTAATAAATGAGTTTAAATTAGTCAAACGCCGAATAAAAGAATTTGGTCATTTTCTACCAAAAGCGAAAAGATTAGATATCGGCAGGCTATATTATATCTTTTAAAGGCCTATATAGTTACCAAATTATTCACACGCCCACCTCTATTATTTTAATACCTTCTGAGTGTTGCTGTTATTTGTTGCGTGCGTCAATTCCACTGGAACACACCCGTTTTTTATTATTTTTTGTTCGAAGACGCACAGTTATCACAGACCTGACTAAGTTATGTGCTTTGCATATGACCTAAAAATGTAATATTTAATCGATGTAATCGATTGCTCTGAATAAAATTTTGCTAATTGGGTTAATTCTCTATAGCAAACATAAGAAACATTGTGCGTGTAATACCAGGTGGACAGACATAGACTTTGGACACACTCGTGCAACATACGAGTAATAATAAAAATTTCATGCAACACTTTCTTTGAAAGGACGACATGGAATCCTGTCGCAATGTGTGTACGAAAATAATAATAAATGTCAACAAGGAGTTTATTATAATCGACTTAAGGATGTCGCACAGACAATTTACCTCAAGCAACAATGCGGGCCAGAACACACATGCATCAGGGAGACATGTGATGATGAACTGGATTTCACCCTTTCTAAAAGGATCTTTTGTCCTTCTAGTTCGCTATGACATTTAAATTAATGATCTCAACACCGTTTTTATGGAGGAATCGAAGGTACTCATATCTACCTTTTACAAGGACACGCTCGAATTAAGTGTTTGACAATGAAATTAATTCAACACTTTCAAGGGTTCCTTTGGAATATGCAAACGTGCAAGTTGTGTACTTTTGGAGACTTAAGACGACGAAGAAGTCACTGAATATCTAGCAGTGATTTGCTGATGAAGCAAACATGATTAAATGATAAACGTGCGAATGCACTAAGTGAGATGATGATGAGCGATGATTGATGACTAAATCATGATCTTTTGATGAAACGGTTTATTTCTCAGACAATACAAAATATTATATAATAAATTTCGCAAAACCACAGTTCTAGATCAGAAGTTTAGATATGAGGTATTTATGTAGACAAAATGAAATATGAAAAAGAAATGGTTTTCCAAATTTTGTTTTATTGCTTACGAGGGCGATAAGTACTTAGCCTCGCCGCCCGATAGTGTGAGATTCGCATGAAAGATTTACTATCGTCTAATATACCTTCTCTTAGACGGCTACTGTAAAAATCTCAGCCGAATTACACTCGTAGTTTTGTTTTGACCACGTGTGGAAGCCAGCTTGTCCGCGAATTTCAGAAAAATGAAAAAAGAGCAATATCGGTCGGTGATTTGATTCTTGTTTTTGGAAGGAAAATCGCGCAGCGAAATCAAAGATAGAACACTTGGATGCTGCGTACAGTGACTCTTATCCTTCAATGGCGGCCGTTAAAAATTGGTATAACCGCGAGTTTCAACGTGGTCCCACATCGGTTTTACGATCTCGTATTGGTAGACCGACGATTAAAGGTGCGCGAAATAGTTAAAACTGTTGGAGTCTCAAAAGACCGCATGCGTCATATTCTCCATGAAATTTTTGGTGCCGCGTTTGCTCACTCCGGGCAACAAGCGCAACCGTGAGACACTTCAGAGCAGTGCCTAAATAGGTCGAATTCCACTACGAACTGCTACCCCATCCACCGTGTTCTCCAGATTTCGCCCCGTGCGAATTTTTTTTTGCTTGCCAACTTGAACAAAACACTCGCCGCCGCCGGGTAGAAATTTGAGTCGAATGAGGTCACCGCCGCCACGGAGGGCTAATTTGCTGACCTCGAGAAAACCTATTTCTCGAATGGGTTAAAGAAGTTGGAGCATCGCTGGATCAAGTTACGAGATATTTCAGCAAAAAAAAAATCGTCTTGGGAAGAACAGGAACAAGTTGATTCCTCAAATTCGAAAGATAGTGTTGCTTATAACAGTATCTATTTCGTAAGACTCCGTAAAATCAGTCAACATTAAATAAGACCCCACAAAAAAAATTAATAAGGTCACAAAAACCAAGGAAATTTCTCAACTTTTGGGGTCTTTTTTTCATGTTCTTAGGCGTTATTTCTTTTTACACAATTGGCATAATTTCACTATAACATAAGGTCAAAATGAAAAAGACCCCAACATAAGGTTTGGGGCTAAATTTCATTTTATTAGAAAAAAAGTTTGGGGACTTATCTCATTTTTAAAAATGTACGTGAAAATGATATAATATAACATTTTCTTTCACAAAAAATGGTGTGAATATCCGCTAATCAGAGGCAATTCTGTTACTGATGGTTTTCGGCACAATATTTCCATTATAAAGGATTAGTAAGAAACAGATAGCTGAAAAAATCGCTCGATTTTTCTCTCATTGCCTCATGTGAAGATAGTACTGAAAACCATCAGAGACTAACAGAATGACTGCAAAAAATCGTGTAACCCAAGTATTTGATTAACAGTTTGGGGTGTTGTCAAAGGGCACGGTAGTGCCCAGCCAAGTTCTGGCACTACACTCTTTTTACAGGAACCAACTCAGGCGATTTTTGACCCCTCCCTGTCTTTAGTACCAATGAAGTCAGAAACTTAAAATTCCGTATATTTGCTAGTCAGGCATAGGAGGCACCTCACCTAAATCAATTTTCTAGGATAAGCGGTTCCTGAGATATAAGGCCTCAAAAATTACAAAAACCGTAACTGACTCGTAGAATCATGCAAGCAGAGGAAATAAAATGCACGACTGGGTCGCACGAACTTGCTCCTATGTAATAGACTAGGAATTTTAAAACCGAATGTTATTAAAGAAAACTGTTCATAAGGATAAAATTAATTTTTACTTGCGACTTAAAGGTACTATAAGGCAAGTTATGCATTCGTAAAAAAAATCGAACTCGAGATTTTGATCAAAGTTGACATTACGATGATAGCGAAGACCAAAAAAGTGGGTCTCGCAATTCTGTCTGTCTGTCTGTCTGTCTGTCTGTCTGTCTGTCTGTCTGTCTGTCTGTCTGTCTGTCGGTTCGACTACAGCCTAAACGGCACGGCCGATTTTCTTCAAACTTGGTAGATATGGGTTTTAATTTTTTACCCCCGGACGTTTTTTTCTATTTTTTTTTAGGACCAAAAATAACGGTACCTGCCATACGATTTTTTTTCGAAATTTTATAAATATTTTTTTTTCTCAAAAACTGTCCCACAGAATTTTTAAAAAAAAATTTGAAAAATTTCATTTGGTTAAAACTAGCTAATGGTTGAAAAAAATTTTACAAAAAATTGTTATTTTCGGTAGCCCCCCTGGGTCTATTTTTTTTGTTTTTGATTTTCTCGAAAACGGTAAAGCCGATTTTAATAATTTTTTTTATGCCAAAGCTCCTCCAAAGTTTGAATATTATTACATATTCAAATTTTCAATTTTTAATTTTTTGGATTTTTAAAAAAAAATTCAAAATTTTTTTTTGGAAACTCAATATTTCGAAAACCCCATGCTCGATTTTTTTCAAACTTGGCAAATAAAAGTTTCTTAATATAACCTACAAGATTTGAGAAAAAAAAATTTGTTTTATCTAAAACTAACGGTACCTTCCATACAAATTTTAAAAAATGGTTTTCGAAAATCGCATTTTGCTCGAAAACGGTTCCGAGAATTTTGCTAAAATTTTTTTTCTTTTGATTAATCTTTACGATTTATAATTTAATAAAAAAAAAATTTAAATCTAGATATTACTGACTGTACCTACCATAGAACGATTTTTTCGAATTTTGAATTTCTCATTATCGACTTAACGGATTTTAATGAAATTTTTTATAAAAAAGCTCCTGAAAAGTTTAAAAAACATTGCATTTAAAAACTTAAGAAAAAATATTTTTTCAATTTTTAGAAAAAAAAAAGTATTTTTTTTTTGAAAAATTCGATATCTCAAGAACGGCTTAGTATTTTTTTTTGGAAATTAGACTTTTATTCGTACAATAATAAAAACTTAAGGTTGGCGTACCAAAGTTTTTTCTTAAAAATGTTTTAAAAATTTTGTACATAAAAGCTTATTTTTTTAAGGAACCACTACAACGACTTATAATTTTTGTTCCTGCATAAATTCATATTTGCATATCATTCTGTTTTTATTTCTTACTACTTAAAGAATTTAAAAAAATTCATTTTATCCCTATGAACAGTTTTCTCTAATAACATTCGTTTTTAAAATTCTTAGGGCCATTTGCTGATACGAAACTTAAATATTTATGTTCAACTTAAGCGCTTATGTTTTACTTTTTCCTCTACGTAAACTGTCACATAAGAGTTTATGTGGAACATAAGTATTTATGTTCCGTATCAGCAAATGGGCCTTAGTCTCTTACATAGGAGCAAGTTCGTGCGACCCAGTCGTGCATTTTATTTAAATTCTTTTAGTAGTATGAGACAAAAACAGAATGCTATGCAAATATTAATTTATGCAAGAACAAAAATTTTAAGTAGTTGTAGTGGTTTCTTAAAAAAAAAGCTTTTATAAACAAAATTTTTAAAACATTTTTAAGAAAAAAATTTGGTATGCGAACTTTAGGTTTTTATTATTGTACTTATTTTCAAAAAAAATATTGGGCACTTTTTGAGATATCAAATTTTCCAAAAAAAAATGATTTTTGTTTTCAAAAATTCAAAAAATATTTGTTTTTTAAGTTTTGAAATGCAATGTTTTTACACTTTTTAGGAGCTTCTTAATAAAAAAATTTATTAAAATCTGTTATGCCGATAATGAGAAATTCAAAATTCGAAAAAATCGTTGTATGGTAGGTACAATCAGTAATATCTAGATTTCAATTTTTACTTGCGACTTATAGGTACTATAAGGCAAGTTATGCATTCGTAAAAAAAATCGAACTCGAGATTTTGATCAAAGTTGACATTACGATGATAGCGAAGATTAAAAAAGTGGGTCTCGCAATTCTGTCTGTCTGTCTGTCTGTCTGTCTGTCTGTCTGTCTGTCTGTCTGTCTGTCTGTCGGTTCGACTACAGCCTAAACGGCTCGGCCGATTTTCTTCAAACTTGGTAGATATGGGTTTTAATTTTTTACCCCCGGACGTTTTTTTCTATTTTTTTTTAGGACCAAAAATAACGGTACCTGCCATACGATTTTTTTTCGAAATTTTATAAATATTTTTTTTTCTCAAAAACTGTCCCACAGAATTTTTTAAAAAAAATTCCAAAAATTTCATTTGGTAAAAACTAGCTAATGGTTGAAAAAAATTTTACAAAAAATTGTTATTTTCGGTAGGCCCCCTGGGTCCATTTTTTTTGTTTTTGATTTTCTCGAAAACGGTACAGCCGATTTTAATAATTTTTTTTATGCCAAAGCTCCTCTAAAGTTTGAATATTATTACATATTCAAAATTTCAATTTTTAATTTTTTGGATTTTTAAAAAAAAATTCAAAATTTTTTTTTGGAATCTCAATATTTCGAAAACCACATGCTCGATTTTTTTCAAACTTGGCAAATAAAAGTTTCTTAATATAATCTACAAGATTTGAGAAAAAAAAATTTGTTTTATTTAAAACTAACGGTACCTTCCATACAAATTTTAAAAAATGGTTTTCGAAAATCGCATTTTTCTCGAAAACGGTTCCGAGAATTTTGCTAAAATTTTTTTTCTTTTGATTAAGCTTTACAATTTATAATTTAACAAAAAAAAATTTTTAATCTAGATATTACTGACTGTACCTACCATAGAACGATTTTTTCGAATTTTGAATTTCTCATTATCGACTTAACGGATTTTAATGAATTTTTTTTATAAAAAAGCTCCTAAAAAGTATAAAAAACATTGCATTTAAAAACTTAAGAAAAAATATTTTTTCAATTTTTAGAAAAAAAAGTAATTTTTTTTTTTTTTGAAAAATTCGATATCTCAAGAACGGCTTAGTATTTTTTTTGGAAATTAGACTTTTATTCGTACAATAATAAAAGCTTAAGGTTGGCGTACCAAAATTTTTTCTTAAAAAACTTTTAAAAATTTTGTACATAAAAGCTTATTTTTCTAAGGAACCACTACAACGACTTATAATTTTTGTTCTTGAATAAATTCATATTTGCATAGCATTCTGGTTTTATCTCTTACTACTAAAAGAATTTAAAAAATTAATTTTATCCTTATGAACAGTTTTCTTTAATAACATTCGGTTTTAAAATTCCTAGTCTATTACATAGGAGCAAGTTCGTGCGACCCAGTCGTGCATTTTATTTTTTCTTACATCTTGTAGATTATGTTAAGAAACTTTTATTTGTCAAGCTTGAAAAAAATCGAGCATGGGGTTTTCGAAATATTGAGTTTCCAAAAAACTTTTATCAAAATCTCGAGTTCGATTTTCTTTACAATTGTATAACTTGCCTTATAGTACCTATAAGTCGCAAGTAAAAATCGAAAATTTTAGGTTTTCCATTCAGGGGTCGTGGTATCCGCCCACTTTCTCCCGAAGTGTCTTTTTATTGTCATTTTGAAACTATACATGCATCGTGAAAATTCATGACTTTTCTTAGAACTCTAGTGCTCGATTTGGTACCCTATAATACGAGTATTATGTTAACATGAATGAAAAAAGAAAACATTTGCAAACCTGAAAAAATTAAGAATTTACACAAACAGCTACTATATAATAGATAAATTTTATTATTTAATGATTCTTGAATAAAATTTGGTGAGCTTAACTGGCAATTTTTTTTTGTATGCCCAATTCAAAAGGTTTTAAAAATTGACCAGTGAACCCATCAAATTTTAGTCAGTAATCATTAAATAATAAAATTTCTCTTTAACATTGTAGTTGTTTCAATATAATTCTACTTAAAATATTCGGTATTAAACCTTCATGAAGTAAGAACTTGGCGTACTTTTAGATTTTAGTACTTCATGGCTGACTTGTTACACAAAGGTTTTTGTATAAAAGGACTTGGGTCCTTTTTTTACATTTATGTTTTTGGTCTGATTTTATTTTCAAAAATAAACTTCAATAAGAAAAAATAAACCAATTTGAGGCCTTTTTTTAATTTTCCTGTGATCTACTTTCGTAGTCTTCACAAAGCCCTACAAAAGCCCAAGGTGTTTCGTTTCCGATTCTTGCTTCAAGGTGCTTCAAGGAGATGTTCTTTCACCTAGCCTATTTTTACTGGCTATTGGTGATGTGATGACCGCTACAGTGGGTTCAAACAAGAGGCAGGGAATACAATGGAGACCGTTTGACAAGCTCATATAGCCGATAATATCTGTCTCCTGGCAAATAGTACCGGAGAGGTGGTTGACTTAAGGAAAAACGTCAACAAACCCAAAGTAATGCTCACCGCTCAAAACATTCAACAGCAAATTTTTCTTTGACAATTGATGGTGGAACAGGCCAGGATCCTCTGCATCCTGTTTGGAACACAACAAGTTAAAACTCTTCGAATCCAACGTAAAATCTGTGTTGTTATACGCCTGTGAAACATCAACATGGAAGTTCTCTGCTAACATATCGAGCAGGTTACAGGTTTTCGTTAACCGATGTCGAAGATCTACTGGCCACAAACCATTTCAAACGTCGAGTTGTGGAATAGAACAAAGCAGAAAAAAGTGGATTAGCCATACACTGAGGAAACTTGACAATAACATCTCGAAGCAATCTTTTAAATGGAGTCCTCTCTGTGCAAGTGTTGGAAGACCAAAAATCAACCTGGAGGTCAACTGTACTGGTAGAAACAAGGTCTCAGGATATTCGTACGTGGCCTCAGTTAAAACCATTTTGCATCAAATCGTGACAAATGGAGGGATTTTGTTGCTGCTCTATGTATATGCTCCAGATGGAGTTGAAGTGCTA
Source organism: Chrysotoxum bicinctum (assembly GCA_911387755.1). NCBI lineage: Eukaryota > Metazoa > Arthropoda > Insecta > Diptera > Syrphidae > Chrysotoxum > Chrysotoxum bicinctum. The sequence goes on from OU426990.1 coordinate 41,830,063, forward strand.
CTCAAGTAGCCGTAAACCATATGTATATTTCGTAGTCCATTAAAAAATGTGTCAATATGTAATACTTTTAATTTCAAATTCACAACAAATATGAACCATAAGATAAAATTTATTAAATTTTTAAGAGAAAATAATTAAAACATAACTTTTTTGTTTTGTCAATATTTTTCTTATGTCAAAACGTTTTCCATAGGTGGATAATAATTATTCTCTGAACTTAACAAACCTCAAACCTTTCATATTGAATATGAGGTCATTATCCAAAAATATGCTAAAATTTTTCAATTTGGACTAATTCATTCGTTCCTCGAGCTTAAATTAACTCAAAACACGCATTTATGAATTTCCTCAATATTGTTTTTATTTAAATTATCATAAATATAAAAAAAACAAGAATTATAATGTCACATAAACCAACGACGCGACGCCCACAGTTGGCGCTTCACCTCGAGACATCTTTTTTAACTCTGATCTAATTTCCAAATATGTCCGTTTAGCATTTTATTTTTAAGGCTTTATATGTAGGTATGTAAGCGTGTCGAAAATGCGCCTTTGTTGTTTTTGAAACTAGTCTATATGTGAGTCTATGTAGGTGATATTTTTATATGATGTCATTCGGCGTGATTAATTGAGATGCTGATTTATTAAAATCACTTCTTTTATTTTTTCTCAAAATTAATTATAACAAAAATCGAATTGGAAATAATTTTATTGTTTATGTTAATTAAATTCAAGAGCACATACTTGTAGGTATTTAAACAAAGTAAAATTGTATAAATGGTTAAACTTTACATTTGATTCAGGTTTTCTTGACGATTTGTTATTACTCGTATTCATTGAATTTTTTTTCCATTTTTAATTATAGGATGATAAAAAGGTCACAGCTGCAAAGCCGGATCTTAATTATTAAATTAATTTAGATCAATCATAAATTATCCTTGTTTATTGAATTTGATTTGATAGGGTTTGTATAATGAAAGGTTTATTATTAAAATGGCTACTGGACTATGATTTACAGTTAACGGTGTTTGAATAAAGTCCAAAATGTATCTTTTTTATTTATTATGGAATGCCTTGTGTTTAGCCTAATGGCCAGGTAGGAATATTTAAATAAGCCATAAAATGCTACAAAATAAGATGTTTCAACATAGAATTATTCATATTGTTGGAAAAGGCAATAAGTTATCAACACAACACCACCTAACAAATCAAACTTAATACTTTAAGGAAAAGTTAATTTTTAACTTTATTTATGTGTCTTAATGAGTTTTGGATAAAAAAAGCCGCTTCAGCGAGTCTATCGACGGGTCGCAACCATTTTAATAATTTGTTTGACAACACTAATAGCATCGAAGTCACAGAACTTATTTACTAGGCCTAGAAACATAAGCACGTTATTTGTTACTAAAGGGCTTTTCAATAAGAGCGGTTAGATGTAGAAATGAAATAAAATAAGCTGTGTATGAATATTAACAAATTTATGTGAATATTTGAAAGGCCCGTGTATACCATTATGTATTGACATATGTAAATCGTTCAATAATGTTCACCTCAACTTCTTAATCTGAGTGGTCCAATTTTCAATGAATGTTCCATAGATCCGACTGAATTTGATATTTGGCCTGTGTTATGTTCACATTAAGGCCATCGGTCTATTGTGGTTTATTCTCATAAGTCTTCGACTTCAGGAATCCTCACAGAAAAAGGTTTAGTTGGGTTAAATTGCATGACCATGACTAATTCAAGTCACCTGTGCGAGAGATAAGCTTCCCTTAAATCGTTCATGCAGAAGGTGAATCGTGGCTTCCGCAGTGTCTTATATACCGCCGCCGCCGTCCTGCTGAAACCATATGTCTTCTAGGTCCACTTGGTTTAATTTTGACTATAACAAATTGGTTTATCATTTTTTTATAGCGCACACCATTGACTGTGACAGCTTGACCAACGTCGATACCGAAAAAGTGTGGACCACGACGTTGCTGGTCAAAGATCCAAACTAAACGGTAACATTTTGAGGATGCATTGTCACTATGTCTACATCTTCAGGGTTGGTATCATTATCAGCCATTCATCAAAAAGGGCGCGTCGCCACTAAATATGATTTTTCGGCCAAAATTGGAGTTCTCTTTCAAACGCTCCCGAAGCCCAATCACCAAAAAAAGCGTTGTCTATGATCATGAACTTTGAGCTCCTGGGTCATTTAGATCTTGTACGGGATTAGTGCCATAGTCGGACGCAAAATTCGAAAAGTTGAAGTTTTCCAAAAGCCCAGTTCTTTTATGCACGGCGAGGAGTCACCGCTTATACACTTTCAGAGGACTGCGACGATGGTCTCGGCCACTCTTGCGTTTCTTTGACTTATGAATTGGCTGCTTGATAACTGCACCGGTCTTCTAAAATTTGACCACCAAAATTGAAAAGTCGACTAAGAAGAGCCACTACCTCTACCGCAAAATGGACGCAACGCCCAAATTTTGCACTAACAAAAACTCATTATGATAATTTTATCATTTAGACGTGCTGTTCAATCGTGTGTGTCACTTTCCACGGTAATTTGATATAAGTAACTAAATAATAAAAGTAAAATTTGACTGACTTTTGTCATCAAAACAACCTGGTCGCCACAATACGCTAAGATCTACCCACGCAAATTGAAAAACCCTTCATACATTTTATAAAACATTTTTACGAAAAAAATGTGTACTTCAATTTCAAATTAAGAAGTAAAATTTATATAAAAAAATATTCGCCAATTTTTGAGATACTGAATTTTCCAAAAAAAATTAATTTTTTTTTGAAGTTTTGATATGCAATAGTTTTTCAATTTTTTAGGAACTTGTGTATAAGCAATTTCATTAAAATCCGTTATGATGATAATGAAAAAGTCAGAACTTAAGTTCTATTTTAGGTAGGTACAGAACTGTAGATAGATTTTATAGTGAGCACCTGTCAGTTAAGACTTTATCTCACTACTTGGCCTACCAAGCACTATCGGGTTCAATGAACGGTTATTGAACAAAGCCCCCAGGACATAGTCCCAGTTGCATTTTATCATGTAAGAAAGGTTGCAACTCCTTTTCAGCAGGGGCCAGAGCTTGATTCATCGACAAACCAACTCGACATTGCTACCCATCAATATCTCGTACAGTCCGTCTCGAAATTCAAGCCAGCTTTAATACTGTTCCAAATTTGCACTGTGTAGGCAGTAGCACCCTTGGTCCGTGTTTTTCCATCTAACTATTGTTGGTAACAATAGCCAACCGCGTGACTTGGTTGGAATAACCACAGCCACCTCGTGGTATCTTGACAGAGGGCCTACCCAATTAATAATGAGACCAAGGTTTTTACACCCTGGGGGCTCTAATAAGTAGGGAAATTCTTTAATCTCATTACTCCCGAGGTACCCAATTTGGTTTATTTTCTTGTTCTAAATAAGTTTTTGGAGTAGAAACTCTGTGATGCAGACCATAGCTGACCGAAGCCAACCACAATCTGCACCAATATCTCGATTAGTCTTTTTCGCCCTACAATGAACTAACAACGATAGTTTTAAGCAATCTTTTTTAATCTTTTAGCATTGGGAAGGACCATCAATTATCCAGATTGATAAACCAAAACATCGAGCAAAAGAGCAAATACTTCTCAATTGCTTTTCTTTATGTCTTGGCAGTGATTTCCCCATATCACTCGCCCAAGATTTTTATATAAATAGTACCAGGGGGCAGGGATCCGTTGCTCAGATAGGATACGAGTATAACACTAAATTTTTTATGGATACAGCTTGAGCTACAACTAGTATCCTTAATTATTCAAATTAGTCTTTATTCGCCAGCAAATTAGGAACGATTTCATAATATCATAAAATCAATTCCATAGATTGCTAGGCCAATATACATCATAGCAAAAGAGTACACTATCTCAATTGTTTTTCTTCATGTTTGGCCGTGACTTCTCTGGTCACATTTGGGTTTTCTTAGTTGCCTAAGTCCCCAGCTGGATTGCCGCAGAAATAGACCTAAGCCTCCCACCACGACAAGGTAAAACTCATCGAGGAGAGGTAGGTAGGTACAGTGAGTAATATCTTAATTTTAAAAATTATTTTTATCCAAGTTAAGTTAAGTGGAATTTTCAAATCGAAATTCTAGGTGCCATTTTTGGGAAAAAAAAAAGATTTCGAAAACCATTTAACATTTGTTTGTTGTATATTTTATACGATTATTTTTAGATAAATTAAATCATTGTATTAAAAAACTGTTCATTCCCTAGATTAATACAAAAATACATGTGGTTTTCAAAAGTTTTTTTAAATCCAAACTTGGAATACGCAACATTTTTTAAACTTTTAAGGAGCTTCAGTATGAGAAAACTGACCAAAATCAGTTGTATCGGTTTTTAGAAATTCGAAAACAAAAAATTGGTTCAATGTGCCTTTCATAACAATTATTCCGATTTTTTTTTTCAAACCATTATCTGGATTTCCTAAATAAAATTTTAATAATTTTTTTTTTAGTTCTGGAACAGTTCTTGAGAAAAAAAATAAATTGTGTGGTAAGTCTTAAGAAAAGTGTGAAGTATGGTATGTGGGAAAAATTTTATCATGCTAATCGCAGACAGACAGAATTATTTTTTTATCTTCCCTATCATCGTAATGTTAAGCTTGATACAAATTTCGAGTTAAATTTTCGTACGAATGCATAACTTGCAATATAGAACCTATATGTCACAAATAAAAAGAGATCAATTCGGTTAAGATTCAACCAGAAAAGATAAGATAATGTTACAGGTCAATGTTTCTTTCAATAACTTTAAAATGAAATACAATTTTAAAATTTATATTTCATTTATTGGTTATATGGTCTTTAATATTTTTTATGGAATATGAAGTCATTCAAGTGGGTGCCTCTGTCCTTGGCCTGAAGGCGAGCTTTTTTAAGAACATTTTACATAACAACTTCGCTTGTAAGGTTGTCAATGCTAAACATTGATGTTGTTGTTGGTTTATTGATGTATAACTTTTCTTTCAAGTACTTCCATAAGAATAGATCGGGAGGCGTCAAAAATAAGGGGATCGTGGGAGCCAGTCGATATCACCACTTTTTGACATTATTAGGCCTGGAAAAACTACTGGTAAGATTCGCATCATAGCACGACCTGCGTGTGCTCTTTGCCTATGATATTAGCTTAAAGAATTATGGCCCAATAATGCAGCCAGCCCAAATGGTGCACCATACCGGAATTCTACCACGGTGCGGTGATCTGTAGTATAATCAACCAAGGGTTTTCAGTGCCCCAATAGCATATATTCTTTCTATTTAAAAAGCCAGCCAAGTCGAAATGCGCTAAGTCGCTCAAAATGGTTTTTTGTTAAAAGTGGCGATCAACTATATCGAGCTGTAAAACCGGGCACTCCCATATCACTGATGGTCAATTTCACACAATTGTTGTGACAATTTAATTTTATACGGGTATAAATACAAATATTTTTTGAAAATTTTCAGCAAACATGATGGAGACAATACCCTTTCTTGTGCACTGTGTCGATGAAAGATATCTCTTAGCAGAGTGTTGCTGAATGTCCGGCTATCGATATCCGGACATTCATCAATACTCTGCTTCACTGCATCAATCTTATCTGACGCATGTTCTTTGGCTTACTTGTCATCCAGTCTTTAATTGATCCCACAATGTAAGCAAATTTTAAAAATTAAAAATTATACCTTGAATGGCTGACTTCCTTGTTCATGATTACCATAAAAAAGTCAAGTACTTTTCTCCGCATATTAAAAATTGATCCATTATTTAAATAAAACGTTTTAATAAATTGTTACTGCTGTCAATGCCAACCGACAAATTTCTTTCACACAAAAATGGCAAACCAAATAAAATTGAACTGGAACATTAAACACACCCTGTACATTTGTTTAAGTTTCCATGTTGTTTTTTTTTTTCATAAATTGAAATAATGACAAAAAATTTAAGAATATTTTTATTTCGTGTACAAAATTCATGACATAACGCGGTAAAAAAAAGTTACTGCAGCAATGTGTTGGTAAGATTTTTGGCATTATACAATTTTAAGATTTTAGCATTCTATCATAATCATTGAGCATTGTGTTGCTACGCCGAAATGAACATGTACTAACTTTTCAATATCTATCCAACTACATTGGCATTATGGTTAGTGCGTTGGACTGCGAGCTCCAGCTCATCTTCGATTCATTAGTGAAAAAGAAGTCAACAGGAGTCGAAGGTATTTCCAAAGTTGTACTAAGACATCTACCCTCGGAGGCAGTGGACATTTACACCACACTGTTTAATAATGAATTGAATAAGGCACCTTATCCAGTGCTGTAATAAATCCTCTCCCAAAAATGGGAAAGGTCAACAATTGCGTTACGGAACAGATCTTTCGCAACGCGACTTCGACAAGATTCAACAATATTGCGGTGACTGGAAGTTAAAAATCAACTTTCAAAAATCTGAAACTATTTTATTTAGGACTTCGTTGCATGGAGCCCCAGGAGATACAAGAAAAAACTGGCGGAATCTGGTGATCTTAGGGCTATTGGTAAAGTACCTTGGCATCTGGTGGGATCAGTATTTGTATTTCGACGTTTGCTTATAGAAGGTGATTTGCTACATGGCCTTCATCCGGCCAATGATTGCCTATGGGTGCCCGGTGTGGTTTAACGTTGCCCCATCTCAAATGGAAAAGTTTCGGGTGCTTGAGAGGTAGTGCCTTAGACTCTGCCTTCGATTACATAGAACACCAGAGCCGAAGTACAAACATTATTATTCCAACAGGGCTCTATACAACGAACCAGTATAAACAGAAAAGATAATTTTTTGCTGACGCTGATTCGGGGTCACATTGCAAGAGCGATGACCTCAGCTAATAGCTTAATCTTTGGGGCTTACTACCCCAACAATGAATATTTTGAGGAAGTGCGCTTGAGTGGATATATTCCACAAAATGCATTCCTCTAGTTAGATAATCGAGTGCTGATCCAGGATAGAGAGGCGGTTCCGCTTATCCACCACGTCAGCCGTAGGACTGTGGAAAGGTGGCTCCTTTACAGTCGAGACGTCCTTGCACAAGGCAGAGCACAGCGCCTCTGATTTAGTAAGACTGTTTCCGATCGGGACCGGACACCGGAGTGACAGGGTGAGACAGGAGAACCAGTTTAGGTGGTTATCTGATAGAGAAAGTCGACTTGGAATGGATGTCTTGATAAGGAAGCTGTTTCTTATGAGTTTTTGTCTAGCTTTAAGATATAATTATAAATAAATGAAAAAATAAAAATTAATTAAAAACAAAAAATTAAAATGCGTTGGACTGTCATGCAGAAGGTCTTGGGCTCGCCTTTCAGGCGCCGCAAAATATGATTGTCAGGATAGTTCTGCCCTTGCGAGGAATTGACAAATACTCTTACTTAGATTATCTCTTACCCATGAAAAGAGCTACTCATTAGCCGTTCGAAATAGGCAGAAAATTGTAGGTCCTGTCAACACCCACTTGGAAATGATTGAGATTTGTAAGTCACAAGGTTCTGGTTCTCTCCGAGAAGTTACTAACTTACTTAAGATGGTGCTACAGTCCGGGTTGGACCAGAGCCTCAACTAACAAGCTTTTCCAGCTAGCTCGGTCCCTAGATAGCAATCTCCAGTTTTGTACGTCAAGTTGGTTGAGGTCCTCTCCCACATGTGTACACCACCTGTGTCGCGGTTTTCCTCTACTGTGCCATCCCTTGGGGTTGGATTGGAAGACTTTGCGGGCCGGAGCATTCGGGTCCATTCGCTCTACATGACCTAGCCATCTCGGTCGTTGGACTTTGATTCGTTTGACTATTTAAAACTGTACATCCTGTACAGTTCATGGTTATAACTTCACCTCTACTCCCTGTCTATGCAGATGGGACCAAAGATCACACGAAGAATTTTGCTCTCGAAACATCCTAAAGCGCTCTCATCGACTTTTGACAAAGTCCATGTCTCTGCCCCATAGACAAGGATCGGGATGATTAGGGTTTTATAGAGGAACACTTTAGTTGCTCGAGAGAGGATTTTGCTACTCAATTGTCTTCTAAGCCCAAAAGAAAAAGCGATTGGCAAGATTTATTCTCCGTTTAATTTCACCGCTGGTGTTATTGTCTGAATTTATTGTGGCACCTGGGTATATTAAGTCCTTGACTACCTCGAAATTACAGCTGTCTATAATGATGTTCTGTCAAAGACGTCGGTGTTAAGTGTCCTTTCTTTATGACAGCATATACTTGGTCTAGCCTCTTCGAGGTGTTTCCCCACGAAATTTAACTGTCTTATCTAACTTCCAGTACCCCTTGGCGTAATGGTTAGTGCGTTGGACTGTCATGTGGAAGGTCTCGAGTTCGATTCTCAGCCGCTGCAAGAAAGTTTTTTGTCAGGGTTGTACTGCCTCTTGCGAGGAATTGACAAATTCTCCAAGAGTATCTCTTGTCATAGAAAGTGTTCGGAATCGGCAGAAAATTGTAGGTCCGCTCCGTTCCTGGTAATACGCCCACAGGAATGGTTGAGAGTTGTAAGTCACTAGTTCCTGGTTCACTCCGAGCTGTTGCACCACCAAAAACAAAAATCTAACTTCCTAGTCTTCTTTGAACCTTCATTAGCTACTAAGTATACTCCAAAGTAGGATTTATTAATTTTTCAAGGTTTTCACAGATGACAACTTACAGTTTTAATTTTTAGAATTTCAAAAGTAAAAAAGACTCCCAATAAATATCTTGAAATACCAATAAATCCCTGAACTTGAAATAATAAAGCATCTTTGACCGTGTTTTTTTTTTTTTTGAAGCAACTTGCATAAAAGATTGGAATCTCTGCATAAATAATTGAAAACAACAACCTTTAAATTATTTTCAACAAAAATTTGAAATCAGACACGAGCAAAGCTAGCAGAAGTCATCCGTCGACATAATTCTCGTGACATCATTACAAATACAGCGCAATTCCTTCAGTAAGCCACCATTGGATTATAGCCTTAGCCTTGATCGGATATAATATTCCCCTCCGTAACCGTATTCCCTTGCCTAAAGTAGCTGCATTCACCTGAGTCTCTGAACCCAAACCTATAACCATGGATCTCATTGGAACATCAAAATAAACTGAATCCGTTTTGTTTGCAGCAATTTGCAACTGAACTGGATCGTTGCATCCTGCATCAATTTAAAATGCTTTGTCATGTCCTTCTCATGTCGATTGGTTGTTATTATTGCTCCTGTATTTTGCATTAACATGACTTCTGTTTCAATTGTTTTTGAGAAATTTTTATGAGTACCTAGATGCTTATTTGGTGGATGATGGTGATGGCGGCGCGGCGGTTTGGTTTGGTTTGTTGGTGACTGCAATTGAAGAGTGGGCTGGCTGGTTGGTGATTGGGAAAGGTACCTTCTTCTTTAGTGTTCAACCACCGCTGTCGTCAGTGCCGTCGCGTCGCGTTGTCGGTCGTCGGTCGATGGATGGTTGGTTTTGGGTTATATAGGATGCACCGGTTGCTCTTGACTTGGCCTTTAATGTTTCAAGTGGAAGAAGACCCGAGAAGAAGACAACAACAACAAAAAAACCTCAAGACAGTGGCAAGATCAAAAGACATCGCTTTACATCTCCGTATATGGGTTTGAAAGTCACGAACAATAGTGCACCCACAAATTACGGTGCACCACAATAAGAAGAAGAAGCAGCTCGAACTTCGTTCGACAGAGGGAATTGGTATAGCTTACTCTAATGTTTTCATAATATTTTGCATTTAGGTTGCTGGTGTTTCATTTTTTGTTCTGTTGATGATCCCACGAAGTAGCGGCCAAGATAAGCACAGCTCTAAGGCAAGACCTGGCCCGATTACCTTGAATATTCTTGTGTGCATGGTGTATTAAGTCATTAAAAAAGTGGCTAAACTAGGGTAAACCGTTTTACCTTTACCTTTTTTTTGTTTTTTGTTTAATTTTCTCTTGTAGCCCTGGTTTGTATCAATTAGCCATGTTCGTTTTTTTTTTTGGTTTAATCCGATATAAAAGATGTTTCATTATTCAATCTAACGACCACCTACAGCACAAAGAGCTCTCCCAGAAATCAATCATCATCAAAGTGCTTAAATATGTATTTCGTTTTTACAAAAAAATTATTCATTTTTTGTATCTTCTAATAGCTTTGCCTCTCAAACTCTCTGTTGAGACAATACAAATTGATACTTGGTACTGAAAAATGGCTGATTGAATGATTTCTAGGAACAGAAAAGATACTTATTGCTAGACTGCTGTTAGAGAGAAAAAAAATATTCAGTTTGTTAGCGCCATTAAAAGCAGAAATTAAATTTTATTACTTTAAAAAAAATGAAATTGTTAATAAGAAAAAGTTCTGTAGAGAAGATGAAGTGGATCTTTGGAAGGAATAAATATTAATAACTATGTTGGCAGCTGTGCGTTTAAAAGCATTTAAACACTCATTTGATCGAGGGAGATACTATTTTAAGACTACCTGAGGTATAAAAATTGATCGATCAGCCATAAATTTATATAAACAAAATTTAATTAAAATATGCTGAGATCTATAAATAGGAATTTGCAAAGAATTGAAGTTCGGAATAAGTCTGATTACTTGATTTTGAAAAGAGCTTGCTGATGGCCTTGGAGGAAGTGATCTTTTTGGACATTGAAATGATGAAACAAATGTTTTGGGTGAGGGAAGTTTCTTATTCCAATGGAAATTATAGAACACGATCATTCGACATGGTGGCTCATTATAAGTGTGATAAGTGCTCAAGGCTATATTTATATTTAAACTGTTTAAGTCCAACTTAATAACTGACAGCCCACTCCTACCTAAACAAACATATTATTATAAAATAAATTTAAAAAAATAATGGTGCACCCGACAGCCAGTTTGGAGAACAAAACCCTAGTAATTTACAAATCTCAACCATTCCTGTGTGAGTGATGCCGGTCAGCGAGGATGGAATGCATCTAAACTTTTCCTTCAATTTAACTCCATATTCTTTAGCATATGAATTGGGAGCCATTTCTAAGAATAGATTTTATCCTGAAAATGGGTTGGCTTTATATTGAAATAAATAAAATGCACGACTTGGTCGCACGAACTTGCTCCTATGGAATAGACTAGGAATTTTAAAAACGAATGTTATAAGAGAAAACTGTTCATAAGGATTAAGTTAATTTATAATTTATTTATTAATAGTTTATTTATAATATATAATATATAAATTTACGCAAGAACAAAAATTATAAGTCTTAATTATGTAGTCGTTTCTTAAAAAATAGCTTTTATATACAAAATTCTTAAAAGTTTTTTAAGAAAGAATTTGGTACGCCAACTTTAAGTTTTTATTATTGTTTGAAAGAAAATTAAATTTCCAAACCGAATATTAAGCCTTTTTTGAAATATTGAATTTTCCAAAAAAAATGATTTTTTTTTTTCAAAAATTCAAAAAATATTTATTTTTTTAATATTTAATTTTTTTTCTGACATCTTGTAGATTATATTGAAAAACTTTCATTTATCAAGTTTAAGACAAATCTAGATTTGGGTTTTCGAAATATTGAGTTTTGAAAAAAAAAGTTTGAAGTTTTTATTAAAAATCCAAATTTTTTTTTTTAAAATTTGAATTCATAATTCTATTCAAGTTTTTGGAGAGCTTTAGTAAAAAAAATATGATCAAAATCGGTTGCACCGTTTTTGAGAAAATCAAAAACAAAAAAGTGGTTCTTTGGTTCTTTCAGAAAATTTTTTTCAACCATTATCTAGCTTTAACTAAAAAGAATTTTTTTTTTTGTATTTTTATTTTTAAATCTGTCGAACAGTTTTTGAGAAAAAAATATTTATAAAATTTTGAAAAAAATCGTATGGCAGGTACCGTTATTTTTAGTCTTAAAAAAAAAGAAAAAAACCTGTGCGGGGAAAAATTAAAAATAAAATCTACCAAGTTTAAGGAAAATCGGCCTAGCCGCTTAGGCTGTAGTCCAACCGACAGACAGACAGACATACAGAATTGCGAGACCCACTTTTTCAGTCTTCGCTAAAATCGTAATGTCAACTTTGATCAAAATCTCGAGTTCGAATGCATATCTTGCCTTTTATATTACCTATAAGTCGCAAGTTAAAAAGATAATTTTTATAATCATTAACCTAGTGACTTACACCTCTAAGCCATTATGTGTACGTGTTACCAGAAATATATCAAATTTTCTGCCAATTCCGAATGGCTGATTAGCAGCAATTTTAATGGCAGCAGATACTTTTGGAGGATTTTCCAGTTCCTTGCAGTAGGCATTCCACCCCAGTTCATGTGAATCTAGTGGATGTGAATCTAATTCAAGACCTTCTGTAAGGCATGTCCAACGCACTAGCTATTATGCCAAGGGGTACAAAAACTTGAACTAAGAATATTTTATTTATTTATTTATACAACTGAACTAGTACGTGCTCGCTTGTTTGATTCAAGCTAAGGTATTTGATGTTTTTCCCCGAAATTGAGGTCAATTCTTCGAAGCCCAGGATAATCTGAAATAAGACATGGATGAAGAAAGGAAAAATTCTGATCTTTTAAAGGTTTTATTTAAAATAGATAAAGTTATTTTAATTTTACAAATTCATTCGAACTTATATATATGAAAAAGCTATATGTGGATGAGCTACAGAACCAAACTTATCCTACAATATTCATAAAGAAGTAGTGAATCAGTTTAAGGCTAACAACAGAACAAAATGTATTTACCGAAAGTCTTACTCAGAAGGAGCAAGCAGGGAGAATAACAGCAGGAGTTTTATTCGAGGCTAGAGCCGAGACGAGATATTTCGTGATAGAGGGGGAGATAGGTATTCCTTCGTTGCGGATTCTGTCATCGATAATCGCCTTAGGGCTTTAATCTCTGGCTAGAAAAAATTCCTCATCTCTTGAAGTAGAGGGATTACTGTCCGCTTTATATATGTATATTGGTCCTTCGAGCCGGATCAAAAAACCGGTCCCGTCCACTTAATACACATTTCCTTGCGGCAAGGTATTTGGTATAGTCTTATGGTCTCTATATGAGGGACCACTATAAAAAGCCATCGTGTAGATGGCTAAATACTGTTGGTATGGCATGGATGTTGGATTTTCTTCTGCACATAAAAGTGATTACAGTAAGCATTTACATGTGTCACACTACTCATTAGGCAACCATTTCATCGACCATCTGATGGACCATTAATGGCCTATTGTTTAGAGGAGCAATTAGGTGTGAAAAACAATGTCATCTGGTAGTCTGATATAAATATTTTGACTTCTAGTTGAAATTCTCCTTCATGCTCTTGTTTGCGTAGCCGGAAGCAGATGAGTTCCACATTACTGATAATCAACTTCAACCTCCAGCTTAGGTAGTAGTTCTAAAGGTTGATGATTTGTTCTTATACACTACGAGCTGTAATTCTGGAATCACTGATGATGGAAACGTTGTATGTGTGAGGCAGTAATTGAAATATAATTTTCTGCTTAATTTTGTAGAGTGTTTTTGGGTTAAGCTACAGTATAAATGGAGAAATGGTCTTAGCTTGAACCCTTGTGGCACTTCTTCCCTGATGTGCTTAATATTTGATTTTTGGTCACAACTTTATTTCAAAATTATATTTACCAAATGTTCTGAGAACCTCTTCAGCTGGAAAATGATCTCGTTTATAGATAGGATGTCGAATTGATTCTCAAGGTCTATAATACCTAAATGCCTCTGTTGTTTTCTTGTTGATCAGTTGCAAAATGACGTCACTAATGTATAGTCCCAATTATTGGAAAAAATTAATTGGTAAATTGAATTACTTCAATAAAATCGGATAAACCCTAAAAAAGCAGTAGAAAAAAATATAAAATGATGTGATTTACAACTGACAATATTATTATTATTATTGAATATTAAGTCTGCTTAAGGAAATTTTTGAAGACCATACAATTTGAAAAACAAATAATTTACTGTGTGTTTCATAAAACGGTTTCCTTTCCAAAATAGGCACGAAAAAGATAGGAAAAAATCTAGATCATACCGTTTGGATAAAGGGACAAAAAAAAATCGTATACAAGTTAAGGTATATTTTTTCACGGTTTAAGAAAACAAAAACGGCAACACTAACAATATCATGCTTTAGGTTTTTTTAGGGTCGAAAATCTATTATTTTATTTCTTTTTTTCTTAATCAAGTTGCTTAAATTCATACTTTTAGAAATTTTTAAAAATAAAAACATTTAAAAAAAAACTGTTTTAAATTCAATTTTTCAAAATCTTACAAAATATCTTCAATAGATACTTCAAAAGCACATAAGTTGTGCAAAAACCACAGTGCTCAGTGTTGGTAAAATATTTCTGGCAATGCAGTGAAATTATGTCTTACAAAAGGCTTTTTTGAAACAAGAGACATGTTCAATTAAATATGTATGGTAGGTGGATAGTAGATAAATGTCTGCTGCCAAAGCCTCACCCAGTTAACCAATCAGCGTTGGAGTGCGTCTTTCTCATAACTCGTCGATTATCTTGTTGATGAAAGTGAATTTGAGATAAAAACTGTGTAGTCATTCCACGAAGATCTGCCCGAGACACGACAGATTTTCATATTTTTCTAAGCACTCTGGCATCTGAGATGGCTTTATCTTTAAGCCAGATGTTCAGTCTCACTTGTCACAGTAAACATGGAGGGTGGGATTCGAAGACTCTCTTCACTGGAGCATTATTGTCCATTCGCTCCATGTAGCCAACCCAATGCAGTCGACGTGTTTTGGTTTTCTGGACTACATCTACATCTTGCAAGTTGCAACAGCTGATAGAGTTCGTGGTTATATCTTTTCATCCATTTGACCTCCTCGCACATAGGACTAAATATCCGTCGAAGAATTTTTTTTTCGATAAAATTCAGTATCATCTCCACATTTCTGCTTATATTCCTACACTCTTTACCGTAAGAAAGGACTGGAAGGGTTTTGTATGGCGTGGGTTCCGTCTTACAGTGAAGGATAGATAAACTTCTTAAGTTTTTTCTATCAATATGAATATCCCTCCTAGAACGTGCGACAAATTCATGCATATTATTTTCGTGCATTTAGAGACTGAAGTTGTTTCACACTATAAACCGTAATAAATTATATTTTCTTATTATATCTACAAACAAAATTTAATTTAGATATCACTGTATAACTTCTATAATCACAAGAACAGAAGTGTGCTTTAGAGAAGATCTGATGCCTAAGGTCTGACAACATAAAATTATGTTTACATAATTCAAGTTCTGTGTGGCATACGTTTTTAGCTCAATTGGTAAAGTCAACCACAGCTGCTGAAGCATCTTCACCACACAGACCATCACCAACAATAACAACAACAATTTCAAATCTAAATGATAGAATTGGAAATTCATAGATTCATTTCGCAATCTTTATGCATACATACATATGTACATATTCCAATGTTTGCATTATTATGGTTCAAAATGTCAAGTGTATATATCTGTTGAAATTCTTCTTCTTCATCTTCACCAGCCCATATTACATTGACTGCATCTGTTTAAGACAAACTAACAAGATAGATTTTTTTTTTCGATCAGTGTTCAAGGCCTATGAATGGAGATGAGGAACAATGTGCCCGTATGGCACTATAGCACTCGCCACTCTGGGCTGAACTTCTTTTTTTATTATTTCATAATAATATGTAGGTGCTGCTTCAGAGTACGTTCTTTCGGTCGGATTTAGCTACCGGCGGGAGGTGGGCTAAGAAAACAAGTCAAACGGAGATGATGATAGTAAAGATATGATAGTGATGATCTAAAAGATACATACTTAAATCTTTTCAAGAAACCTGTTCGTATTTTAGAATAATTATTTTTTAGTTTAGAAACGAGTACTTGAAATGGTTGCATGAAGAACAAAATGTAACATATCTCTGATCCAGAATCACTCGGAAAATACAGATTTGCTCTTACCGTGGCTATTTTTTTTCTGTGCAATTATGTGTGCAGAAGTACGTATTTCTTATACAAAGTATTCAGAAGTAGTTTTTTTCTGAGGTACACGTGGATTTTCGTTTCAGATAATCTAGAACGGACAGCAGCCATATAGTGATTTTTTCGAAAAATCTCAAAATAGCTTTAATGATTTTGACTTAACTTTGCAATTTTAATTTTTTAAATATTTGCAATAAAACTGTCTTTCAAGTTTTTGCCCAAAAATTCACATATCTTCATATTTTTGATTTTAATAAAATCTCAAGCTTACATTTGACATTTTGGATATTAAAATTGTCCGAAAAGTTTTCCAAATCAATTAATGTTTCTTGAGTTTGAATTTTTAATAAATTTACCATTCAAACAAATTTGAAAATAAAATCTATTAAGAAATAATTCGACCAATCAATCAATAAAACTTAAAATATTCGAATCACAAGATCTAATAAAATATAGCTATTTGTAATTGTTCTTTATTAAAATTTAAGAATATCTTCTTTCGTATCTTAAGTAAAACATAGTTCATGTGGCATTTTGTATTTCCTCGAATCCATTTCAAGTTGACATTAAACGTGCTGTACTCATAGATGCACCGTTCACCGCTTAAACCACATGACCAAAAAAAAACTATAATATTCTTTCCTCAGCCATGCAACAATAAATAGAATAGATAATAGATGCCAACCATAATAACACAACTACCCACCGAGAACAATAAAAAGAACTTAACTCCATACGTCTCCACAAGCAATTCAACAATCTGACAAACAAGAAAATCACCCAAGTTAACCCAGTAGTGCTGCAGTAGATATTAGAAGTACCCAGCACAAGCAAGTGATCTTCAAGACTTGTTGTGCCTTTGCCACTGCAACTGGTGCTCTTCTAGTCGGTCAGCTGCTGGCGTGCTGCGGTTCATTTATCTAGCAGATACACCACAAGACCGCAACCTCAACCTCAAGCACTATCAATTCAATAAAAGGGCATTTTAAAGTATTTTGTTTGCTCCCGCTCTTGGGCTTCCTTCAAGAACCAAGCCACAACAATAATAAAAAAAAAAACCATGGCTATGTTTCCCAGAGTCATGATCGAGCATTGAACGTCAGCGTTTCCATCATCTCTCAATTGATTCACATTCAATTCAACATTATGACAGCAGAAAGGATTTTGTATGTGCAACGACCAACAACGCCACCAACCTATAAGATACACACTCATCGAATGCAGAAGTAGATACAAGACAAAATGTTAAACGCAGAGTTGATGTTGTTTGTGCAGATTCGAAAATATATCTCAACGACTGTGCACGGATTCGATTTGATTTTTTTTTTCTTTTTCTCTTGCTCTTGGATGTCGATCATGCAATTGGATTACCATTTTGAGCAGCATTGCATATAGCAAGAGATAGCCTCTGGGGTGCGTTTAAAATGTTACAGATTCTTTTGTTGCAGCCTATACCACCATATGGATATGGATAGTGCACTTTGGCTTTGTGCTCTGGTTACGGCTGGGTGATTTGCAAAACTTGATAGATATTCATTTATGGACAGATTAGGCTTTGGTACTATGATTACCGAACATTGATATACCTGTGTTTACTAACGTATGGAGCAGACATTGTGGCAGATAAAATTACTCTACAAATATGGATAACCAGCTGAATTTGAATTTCAATTGAAGTTGAATTTGTATTTGAGTTTTTTTTTTTTGTTAAGAAAATTCTTTCAGTGAAAGCTTTTTTTGTAAATACCAATCCCTTATTTGAACGTCAACATGCTAAGAAAATAATATGAATTTAAAAGTACATCAAAACAGTTAAATATTAAACTTTGGTAGGATTAACACATTTTAAAACGAAAATTGCTTAATTTTTCTATGAAAACAAAAGAGTTGAGGTCAAAACTTAAAAATTTAAAAATATACGTTAAAATACTGGAATAGGAGCTAAAAGTGAGGAAAAAGAATATTTAAGTGGAAAATATGTTATTTTAGTATGAAAACAAAAGAGTTGAGGTAGAAACCTATAAATAAAAAATTGCGAATACAAATTAAAAAGCGAGTAATAAAAGACAAAACTTGTAACTTCTGCAATAATTTTGAATGATGTCCAACATTCTTCGGATTTCCGTAAATTAATACGGATACGTGTTAGTTTTATTTTGTACTTCTAGCACTTTTACACAAACGATTTCCCATTTCTCTAAATTTATCTACATGTAACCTTAATCCATGATTTTGTTATGCGAAGATCAAAGTCAAATGCTTTTACTTGATGAACTGATTCAATTGATTAAGACAGAATATACGTTGTAATATGTGGCATCTATTGAGAGTTCTTAAAAGCTTGTTTTTAATTACTTTCCATATCTTTTTTTACTGATCCTAAAGAACATGTTACCCAAGTTCTTTAGCAATTTTCCACATGCGATATTCAAATTATAAATTACTATTGTAACGAAAAAAAAGAAACTAAATCACAACAAACCTGCAAAGTATTTCAAACATAAAAGACTTAACGTCCTCCAAGTCTAATATAATACACACAAACACAAACGAACTTCATTAAAACGATTGCGATGTGCGCGGTTATAAAATTGCCATTTGGATTTCATTAATGCCCGTGGAAAATTATTCAACAAATCATAAAATGTGCTCTTGAAGTCGAGCAAATAACACGCATGAATCTTCTGGCACAGCAGGTACATCATTGAGTTTTGATTGTGGAACGCGTGCCTTAGAATAAAAGTCAATTATTTGCTAGCAAAACAGACATCTCTGAAAAAGAAGAAGAGAAGTGTTAAGAGGCACAGTGGGGTTTTCTGATTTAATTATATCATAGTTGTCATGAAAGAATTATTATTTATTTGTTTGCAAAGAGAAGAAAAATAATCACATCAAAAATAAGATCCTTAGGATAAGAAAAGTTGATTTTTAAGATTTAATTTATTACTGTTGATTGAAAAGGGAGAAGGTGGCAAGGGGGAATTTTAATGTTCATCGTAAACTTGAAGAGCAATTTGTTTAAAGTGCATCATTGCAAATTTGTAACTATTCAAGTTGAATTTATTAATCGCTTAATTGAACAATCTGCTAATACTCAACACATCTTGCAGAACCAATTCATAAAAGATTTAATAGATCAAGCTTGATGCCAGTTGGATATAATACATTCGTATTTACGGTAATAAAGCGGAGAAATAAAAATGCTGATTATTTGAAACAATTATTTGAAATGACCAAAACGATTAAAGAGATCTTTTATGAAGGTTTGATCATTAAATAAGAAACTGACTTTGGAAAAAATAGAAGAGACTAAAATGCGTAACTTTAAGAACATTGTAGAATTATTGAAGATAAATTTTATTCGTGCCTATCAATTTCATTAATTTATTTGTTCAAACAATTATTTGTACGAATGTGTCTCAAAATAAGTTCCATTTTTGAAATCGGAAGTGGAATTATTTTTTAAAATGTAGATTCATATCTACAATTTTGTTTTATATGGTTTGTTTTTTAAATGAAATCACGTTGGGGAGCCCACACCGTGTACAAACTCAACTAGCAGATTTCTAGCATTTGACATTATCCTTTCACCATCACGCTGTGACTTGATGTGATGATGTCAGCTCATATTCAAAACGCATGCACTTAAGTGCTTCATCGCTGAAAAAAAATTGTGTTTTTTTAACAAATAATACCTGTAGAACCAACAATTTCTGCGATAATGAAAATCAGTTTAAAGAATTTTCCTCAGGGAGCCATCAGAAAGTTCAAGAGCAGTCGCATATTTACGCACAGATCGTAGTGAAAATTCGAAATTCTAAGTGCTTCAATACTATCAGGAGGTCTGATAGCGATAGGCCAAAGGATTCTGGTTGTTTACTTAGAACAACGCCTGTTGTATGAGTTAATCCTTTTGCTTAGTTCTTTACAGCCTGAATGCCATTAAGTTCAAAAAAGAAAGTGTTGTTACACTCTGTAGGTTCTATTATTTTTTATATATTTAGTTTTTTTTTTGCTTCTGTTCACAAGGCGAAACAAAATTGTTTATTTTTTATAAAATAAAGAAATGCCAATTTACGCATTAAATTATTTTTTTTTAATTGATGGAACAAAAACCTGATTTCTGAACTTAACATTATCACATAAGTGATTCATTTAGTAAAAGTAAAAAATTCCCAGAAATAGTTATTAACGATATGTACTCGTACCTCTTATAAGGGGAATTACTACGAATTTTGACAGTTGATTGTGGCCACACTGCTGAAGCAAAATCTGTGAAATAGGCTGTTTATTATTAGATCTGTCTTGGAAATCAACATGAAAACTTTAGCGTTCAACAATCAAATTATTAAATTTATTTTTCTCAAAGTTGGTTTTCCAGTTCGTTCTTACGGAAGGACTTTTTGCAACGTGGTGGATAATTCAAGTCGACTGGCTTAGTAAGCAAAACTCAATATCCGAACGTCAACGAAATGCCAGATCTGCCGAACACTGCTGTCTGATGAGAGTGTTCAGGACAATCCAAAGAAGGGAATTTCACGCGGCCCACAAGGAATCGGCATTTCGGAGACCACACCTTAGCGAATTTTGTGTAATTACTTGGGCCTTCACCTGTACAAACCTCAAGGAGTTCAAAGCAAATGACCATAGACAAAAATGTGTATTTAATATCTTATCTAATCTTATTCACTGACTAAGCCTTCCAATTTATAAAGGAAAGGGTGATACTCGAAGCTGTGATAATTACCGTTCGATTAAGCTGATGTCACACACTATGAAGATCGTTGAGCGAGTCTTGGGTAGCCGACTGCGAAAAATAATTAGGCTATCTGATGACCAGTGCGGGTTTGTCGGGGGTAAGTCATCCATGGATGCAATCCAGAGTATAAGAATAATTATGGAAAAACATCGGGATTCTTTGGAGGATTTGCATGTCGTATTGGTTGATTTTGAAAAAGCATTCGATCGGCAACCACGAGATCTAATATGGGTGGCCCTCAGGCAACGAGGAGTTCCAGAAACCTATGTGCGGATAATTATGGACATGTATGATGGAGCAGTTACTAAAGTAAGATGCGCAGCTGGAGTCACCGAAGAATTCGAAATCACAGTAGGTGTACACCAGGGAAGTGTCTTGAGTCGCCTGCTCTTTATTACAGTTCTTGATTACCTGCTTGAAGGCAAAGTGACGGATCCAAAAGTACATCAGTTATTCTTTTCTGACGATGGAGCCATCATAAGTGAAGACCCGATATCCCTACAACGAGCACTTGACGTATGGGTGGATGTTCTAGAAGGAAGTGGGTACCGCATAAGCGCGAAAAAGACAGAATACCTATGCTGCCCATTTTCTGATCCACACAGGCCTATTCCAGACATTTATTTGAATGGAGTAGTGCTTCCCAAGTGTGAAAAGTTTAAATATCTGGGGTCTATGATAAATAACGAAGCTACTTGTGATGACGATATCAATCATCGCGTAAGCGTAGGGTGGATGAAGTGGCGGGAAAATTCTGCTATCTTCTGTGACCGAAAAATACCCCCTAAGCTGAAAGGAAAGCTCTACACTTCAGTTGTGCGTCCAGCACTCACATACGGTTCACAATGTTGGACAATGTACACAAAGTATGAGAGTAAGCTAACGGCAGCTGAGATGAAGATGCTTCGTATGACAGCAGAAGTTACAAAGCTTGATCGAATTAGAAGTACGAAGATCCGAGGAAGCCTTCATGTTAAGAATACCATTTCCCAAAAAATTGAACACGACCGACTCAGTTGGTATTGCCATGTTCAAAGGAGAGATCCTGAGAACCGCGTCAAAAAGGCAATATCATACAACGTTCCAATTGGGAATAAAAAGAAAGGTAGGCCTAAACACTCCTGGTACAAACAAATGCAAAAACACCAGCATTCAGTTGGCCTCAGAAATGGAACAATACAAAACCGGGAGGCTTGCCGCCGATTTCTGAGGTCAACCCGGCGAACCCCACAGGCGGATCACTAGTGTGAAGCAGATACGTGGGAGAGTTATGATCCCCTCGACATCGAGATCATAACAGCGCCGAAGCAAAGGAAGAAGAATTCACTGACTAAGCCTGTTGCACAATAGACATTTTGTACCACGAGCGATGCTCAAACATGGTTATCTCATGCGCAAGCGATGTTAATTTTCCATCGAGATTTAACCCCATAAGTCCTCCTTGTGGAGTTTTCTTAAGTCACAGGTCTATGCCAATTTGCCATACACTATCACGTTTTGTAAAATCCAATATAAACAGTCGCAATGGTCAAGCTTAGCTTGAGTTCTGCGTCGGATTTATGTAAAATTTTAATTGTTCTTTTAAATAATAGAAAAATTATATTTCACTCACAGTTTCTTTTAATTAAATTAAAAAAAAAGACGCTTAACAGAAAACCTTATAGAAAAATTTTTTCTAAACTTGATTTTTTATAATAAAGCTATTAAAAATTTCGTTTAAAATTTTAAGGTTTCTTTTCTGATTTTATTAAAAAAAATGTCAAACTTTTCTTGTGAAAACTCAATATGTATTTAGATAACGACGTGATGAATTTTTTTAACCTTGATATCTAACAGTTACTTAGTATCCACTATCTTCAATATATAGAAAAACTTTTCTTATATTAAAAAATACCGGTACCTAACATACGCAAAAAAAAACTAAAATCTAATTTTTCACAAGAACCACTCCTTGAATTTTGTCCAAATTGTTTCGTTTCGGTTAATTCCAACTACATTATGTATCATTGATTGACAAGAAATCGAAATTGAGGCATTACTGATAGTACCTAAATGTTTATGATTTTCGACTTTCTCAATAAAGGCATAACGGATTCAAATTTATCTTATACGAAAGCTTCAAAAAGCCTTAAAAATCTTGTCTGACATAACATACAAAAATAATATTTCGAAATCTCAAGAACGGGTCAATGAATGCATTACGATATTCAGACCAATGTGCATCGGTATCTCCTTTTAAATTCACCTTAAAACTAGCGCTGTGCTCAAATAGTATAAGGACAGTCATAAACATATACATAATATATAAATAGCCTTAAATAAATTTTGTGGTAACATTTTCTCCAAAAGTATTTAACCGATTTCGATAAATTTTATATGGTTGGAAAACCACAGTTGCAGAGATGTGCAGAATATACTTTAGACACGCATTTACACACTGTGGGTCATTTTTGTTTTTTCACTGTCGAACACTGTGCACATTTCAAAAAATAAAATTACACAAAAAACTTACTTTAAATTTCAAATAATTCAGATTTTTTAAGCTACATGGGTTTCTTAGATTTCATTTTCTGTCGAATTTCGACACAAGGCGAATGGCTAGTAAACATAATTCTTTAAGTGTTCAACGTCTTAAAATTGTTTTTCTTTGATAATTTCATATTAACTTAAGAAATTTAATGGCATTCCAGAAACCTTACACAAAAGAGAAGGTATGTCAAAGCAATCAGACATTTTTCGGCGGCATTGACGAACTTTCGGAAATGAAGATCAAAGATTGATCTCTTTTCTCAACGCGACGAAACGTTCGTGCTAGAACTTTCTTCTGATCCTCGTTCTCCCTTATGCATTCGTAAAAAAAATCGAACTCGGGATTTTGATCAAAGGTGACATTACGGTGATAGCGAAGACCAAAAATCTGGGTCTCCAAATTCTGTCTGTCTGTCTGTCTCGTTCGACTACAGCCTAAACGGCTCGTACGATTTTCGTCAAACTTTGTAGATATCGTTTTTGAATTTTTCCTCCCACACGCTTTTTTCTTTTTCTTTTTAAAGACCAAAAATAACGGTAAATTTTTGTTTGAAATCTTATAAATATTTTTTTTTTTCAAAAACTGTTTTTTTTGTAATTCAAAAAATTTAATTTAGTAAAAGCTAGGTAATGGTTGAAAAAAAATTTACAAAAATTGGGTATTATTGGTACCCCCCTTGGAACCAGTTTTTTGTTTTTGATTTTCTCAAAAACAGCACAACCGATGTTGATCATTTTTTATGCTTAAGATCCTTAAAAGTTTGAATATTATTGTATGTTCAAATTTTGCAAATTTTTTTTTTTTTTGATTTTTAAAAGAAATTTTAAAACTCAATATTTCGAAAACAACATGCTCGATATTTTCTGAGCTTGATAGTCAATAGTTTCTTAATATAATCTACAAGTTTAAGAAAAATAATTATTTTACCTATGGTGGGTACTGTTACAAATGTTAAAAAATGGTTTTCGAAAATCGTGTTTGTCTCGAAAACGGTTCCCAGAATTTTGTTATTTCTTTTCTTTCAATTAATTTTTACGATCTATAGTTTAATAAAAAAAATTTTAAATTTTGAATTTCTCATTATTGGCGTAATGGATTTTAATGAAATTTTTTATAGAAAAGATTCTAAAAAAATATTTTTTGAATTTGAAAAAAAATCTATTTTTGTTTTGGCAAAATTCGATATCTCAAAAACGGCTCAGTATTTCTTTTGGAAATTTAATTTTTATTCGTACAGTAATAAAAAATTTAAGTAAGCGTACCAAAATTTTTTCGTAAAAATGTTTTAAAAATTTTATATATGTATAAAAACTTAGTTTTTTAGGAAACCACTACAACGATTTATATCTCTAATTATATTCATTTTTGAAATTCTTAGCCTTCTTAGTCGTGCGACCCAATCGTGCATTTTATTTTTAGATCCCAAGCTAGAGGTCTTAGGGCTTTGCCAGAAGTTTACTGTACGGGGAGCCAGATAATCGCTCAATCAGGTTGGCTTCTGTTTCAGCAGCAGTCAACAAACTGCCTAGCTTGACACAGTGTAGATGGTGTCGAATGAGTGTCGTGGTCCGGTTCAGTGAGTGACCCAAATTTGAAAATCCTACTAAATACTATCATATTTTTGAACTCAATCCAAATTGGATAACGCCTTGAGAATGTCTTCAATTTCCCAAATCAATTCCATCCACAGGTTCATACGAGTTAAGGTGTCAAAATAGTGCATTTCGGCGCTAATTTGGCCACAGTGCTAGACTGTAGTAGTCGCTATTTCTACCCCTTTACGATTATTGAAATCATTAAAAAAATGTATTACACCAAAACGTAAAGCATAAACTTACTCTTATTTAATCTTTTTCTTTTTCTTTATTCTTCTTTTTTTTGGCTATTTGTCAGTGGTAATCCAGGGGAAAATCTGCCTCTGAAATATGAATTTCTTTGAGAATTTTTCAATTTCAGAATAAGATAGAAATTTGTATTTTTTCCAACACTCAACGTACCTAGTAAGTGAGTACATGAATAATTTTCAAATCCCTACTTGTCAAATCTTATATAGAGGATGTACCCTGATTCGTTAATGATATTATGGTCTTCAATTCTTGTGTATATTCTAAGAACAAAACCATCTTCCAACATTGAGTTATCTCCTGTGTTGACATAATTTTTATCAGATTTAAGAAAAGGCCTACTTTGGTCTATACCGATCCATGTTAATGAAAATTGCTCTGTTTATACGAATGATAGAATCTTCAATTGGTACTTTTAGGAAATAAAAAAGCCAATGGGAAATACATTTTAAGACCACATTTTTCCAATGATTTAAAAGTTCACACGCTTTTTTTATTTAAATAAATTGTTCCCATCTTGAACGAAACAATATATCTACCCTTTTGCTATGCAAATCGATTACCAGACAATTATTGGAAATTATGAAACTCGAAACACATGTTCTTCCAACGCATTACAACTACATTAACCAGCATCATCTTTCATGAGGATCTGCGCTGCATGCAAAGTGCAGTTCAATTTGTGCCCCCACAAATCCATTCCCATTGCAATTCGATTCCAAAAAGATTTGTTGGAAAAAGCCAAAGAAAAAAAAAGAAGAACGTTCATCGACCATTATGGACAGACTTTAAAAAATAAATTTCAAAACAGTTTCAACTCCAGAGCTAGGTCTAGAGTTTTCTCTCTCCATCAATTTGCTTCTTTCGTTTTTTTTTGTCTCGTTGTTGTGCCACAGACAGTTGAGAATGAACCCATGGTGGTGGTGAAGCAGTGTTGACCACCCGCTGCCGTGAAAGATCACACAATGCGGGTTGATTACCTGGTGCACTTCAAGACCTCCTCCATCTCGAGTCGTCTTCGTTCAATGTGCCATAGTACCCATACAACTGGGACGAAATAGGCAAACACCATGCGCAGTGCATGCACCACAGAACACACATCCTGTGTGTCATGCATATGCCATGTTGATGATTGTGGCACGGCTTATGGGAGAGACCTCGAAACAACTGTTTAAAATTCATATAAATATCTAGTTTTTATATACCAATCATCAGGCATTTAGTAAACAAAGGCACCTGCGCGAAGGGGGCTCGCGGAGGGAGCAGCTTCCAAATCGATTACCACGAAACGATAAAATTCGAATTTTATTCTACGGTTCTATGGAATAAAGGATTTCCTGCGACTTACCTGCGATTTTGCTGAAATATCTGTGTATGACTTGCACCACCGAAGCCCGAGAGTAGACGAGGTGGCATTTTATTGCAGCTCTCTATAGAGCTCACCTCAGGCAGAGACAAATCCACTCACAGTTGGGGGGTTCCTAGACCAGCTGCTATCCCCTGCCTTCCCGAGGACGGCCCTCGGGAATGCGGTAGACACACAATTTCAACTGTGCGTTTATTTGCGAATGTGATTACTAACCATTATCACCTGGCTGCCGCGCTATGTAGGCGGGGGCAACCGCAGAGTCGCACCATCTCGAGATCATGGGCAATTTACACCTGAAACGTGTCACAGACATCTCGTCTTCCGACGATGGTGAATCTCTGTGAATGTGAACAGTTTTGCAATACCCCGTTCAATGTCACTATAAAAGTTTGATCTCATTTTAAATTGAAATACCTTCCCATTGTTGTGTTCTGCATGACGATGATGAAAAAGTAGGAGGAGGAGGAGAAGAAGAACATTTTACCACTAAAGGATCACGAAATTGAAATCAATCACGATTGAAATGGCGTAGGATATATTCGAATCTCAGATGTGCATGTGCAACCACTGTCGGTCGGTTGCATGGCTCGCGGTGAGAAACATCATGACCGAACCGAGTGTACCTACTTCTTGTCAATTATTGATTGAACCGCTAATCTTTTGACACCATCGTTCGTAAACGAACTCTAAAATGTTGCCCTCGAGATGGATTTGGACCTCATTCCCAGGGATCCATCATCTCTCTTCGCAGTTACTGTGTGCCTTGTAACTGCTGGAGGAAAACTGCAAAAAGAGAAAAATGATTGAGGCGGGTAAGAAGGCGTGAAATAGTGATTGTTTAAGTTTATTCCTCTAGGGGAGCTACAGTATGGTGTGACAAGAGAAGATTTCGTTGGGAGTTTGGAAAATGATTTTAGATGCAAATTTTGGAATTCAAAATAAGATGCGACTTTGAGTTGATAGTTGCAAGAGTCGCATATATTTAAAAATTTAAAATGCAGCCAAATTTTTTAAAGTAGGATATTGTTCGGAACCTATTCTAGCGAAGAAATATGTAGAAAACCTTATTCAAGGAATCAATCAATACCTCAATTATTAATTTTATCAATTTTTTGAGCTGGGTTTTGTAAACAATCACCAAGCAACTTACAGGGCTACAAATAATCCCCCTTAAAAGGGTATAACTCCTCAACAAAAGTTTTATAAAAATACTTAACCATATTTAATAAATTTGTTTTCGTATTGAAGCTAGAAAAACTTTCTTTCAAAAAATAAATAATATTAAAGAAATCCAATTATATTCTGAGTGTAACGTCGAAAATATTCAAATAAATATTTTTTGCATAAAAAAAATGTTTTTAATTTTTTTTCGGAAACACTAACTTCTATAAAGTTGATTTTATGCTTAAAAACAATGGAATGCACTATTATGTTCAAAAAGAAACTTTGTTTTAAATTGTTTGCTGAAAATTTTTAACAAAAAACTTGACAACTTGTTGGTTAATTTCACTTCAAACCTTTTCAAACCTTGTGTTTTCTAAACAAAAACAAAAATCTTTTAGTATATTTTTTCTGTGGAACTTTGAATTTTGAAAAAGTTAGGTTTTTTTTTACTACTTGCCAATGTCAATTGCCAAATGCCGATAATTTAATCATTATATTTTGTATAAAAAAATAATAATAAAATATCGAAAGGAGCTACATACATATATAGAATTTAGTCCAACGAAAAATGGCCCCAAAATTATGTTAAATATAAGGGTAAGTTTTCTATTAATGCAAATATGTTGCTTATGATAGGGTAATTGCGGGAGAGATGCCGCATCGGGATGGATGCCGCATTCAATCAAATGCATACATCTAGTCACCCGGGTGAAAAAAATTATTTTTCTTTTTGTTCGTTAGGTATTCAACAAAAAAGCAGGATAAAGAATCGGTAATATGGGATATGTAACGAGATTTTTTTTTATTTGCTTTGATTTACCCTTGCTTTTTCACTATGGACATTTTTCGGTTCGTTGCAAGTAGTCCATCCGGAAACAAGTTATCGGGTGCTTTTTCCAGTGTAAGTATCTTGTGTGGTTAAAAATTGTTACAAGAATACGTAATGTGGTGCGGCATTTTTCCCATATTTAGGAGAGAGATGCCACAGTTTTTTTTTTTTTTTTTTGAGAATACGCCGCCGCACGTTAAATCTATTTATCTATTTGTTTTTAAAGGAATATGTTAATAAGTTTCCTTATGCTCCGTAAAAATATTCGTTTAATGAAAGAGGCGCTGGAAGAAGCCCGAAAAAATATTGAGGAGGCGATTTCTATCCGAAAGGTGGAAAAACATATTTCCAAAAAAAAAAAAAAAAAAAGAAGATTGGATCCAATATACAAAACGTCGAAAATGGCCAAATGAAGGTTGCACACGGATCAAAAAACTACAATTCACCGTTTCCACAGAAAGTGGTCAAGACTAAGAACGAAAGAAACATGTTTCACAGTCAAATTAATTGTTTAAGTTCAATGAATTTACCCCATACATGCAGGTAGGGATGGCTCACTTAATATATGGTATATATACATATATTCCTTTTTTGTTATTTTTTATGAAAATTGGTATTTTTTGTAGGTCAAGTTTTTTTTATGGTAGAATATAAATCCATTGTTAAGTTTTTTGCAAAACTAAAGTTTATTTTACTTTAATAAAAAAATTACGTTGATTTTTTAAAAAGTTCGGCATCTCTCCCGCGATTACCCTATGTCTATCTCCAGATAGGGCCACTTATATTTTATTTAACATTTTTGCTCTGAGTCGGCAATCAGGCTCTGTTCAGTCCGTTGCTCCTCTAAGGGGATGTTCGCCTACCAAGCGGGGCGTATTTAAAAGTTTTTTTTGGCCAAGAGGTCCTCTGTACCGCTCACACAACTCCGTTGCTCCACTTAAGCTATGTCGAGTCTCCCGTCAAGTGGTACCGCGGAAAGTAATACTCAAAGTTCTGTTGGCCAAGGAAACGCTTAATATAAGCGTACACCTGGCGACTGCACATATCCGTAGTCGAGCAACAGAGTTACGCAGAGGGTGTTGATATCCTTGGAAGCGGCGTAGCGGATCAGGCTGACTCTGTTGATCAATAAATTTGTGGCATACAAATATTCAGCCCTATCAGTAGTTTCGCCCGAATTTCCCTTTTTTCTTTTCCCTAATTTTGAGTTTCGGGCGAAAAAAATATCATGTTCGAAAAATTCCCCTTATTAGGAGCATTCAGTTCGGGTGAAATGCAACACGATTTACATTTAAAATGTTCACTTCTTTTTTGGAGGCGAATAGGAGGAATAACAAGAGGAATCATGTAAAACATATCTTTATTTTAATACAAAAGAAAGTAAAAAAGTATAAATTAAATATTTCTTTATCATCAAGTAGAAATAGGTACTCTATAGAGCTGTTGAAATCGGAAAATTATTTATAGTTAGATATTAAAGAAGTTGAATGTATAATTTCATTCTTACAATGGTTCAGGTAACTGCAACGGATTTGAGTGGTCTCTTAACTACCTCCGAATATTTCAACGCAGTATTACATCTTCCTCAAGCAACAGGAAATGCATGGGTATGCTTTGCGTTTTAATTTCTTCATTATGATTTTTTTAGTTTACCATTTATATTTTTAGATTACACTTTCTTCTTTTAAATAAAAATATCAACCAAACCAATTTTTTTTATTCGTCGCTTGATTTAATTCTTACTGGTTGTCAACAACTGTCAAAACAAAAAGTCAGATTGTTAGGTTTGTTCATGTATCGAACACGAATAGTCTTCATGATTAAAAACGGAGAGGGAAATTTTATGTATCCGCTAATTCAGAATTTTTTTTCTTAAATAAATCGATTGGAGAATGATTAAAAATCGTATCATTGCACTCAATGGACACTATTTTAACAGGAAAATGTAAACCGAATTTATTTTGAGCTTTTGTTTAAACAAGAAAAAAGTAAGCTCAGATTTCATTCTCCGTTTCCATCACATACATAGATGGGGAAATTTATTGATACCTCAGTTTTCTGAACATAACTATTTTTCGAACCGTCAGTTCTAAATTCGAAGTGAAATCTTGTTCGGGCGAAATTCATGATTGCTTTTTAAAATCCGGAGGAACAAAAATATTTCGGGTGAAAGGTTATTCGGGCGAAACTCCTGATAGGGCTGATTTTGTATGGATTGGTATCTCCCCAAATCCCGCAATTTTTGTAATTATCACATCCTTTTATATGATAATGGATCGTTAAAGACGTTTTTTTTATTGGTATGTGCAGTATACAACTCCTAAAAAACCTGGCCTAAGTTGTTATTGTAAATTGGTTCCATTTAAATTTGAGTAAAGAGAGAATAAGATAAAATTTAACACAGGATCGCATGTACTTGCCATTTAAAGTGCACTTTTAAATTAAAAAAAAAATTAAAAATCGTTAGAGAAGTTTTAATAATTATTTTTTTTTCTTAATCTTTCTCAAAAAATATGGTATGCCAATTTTAACTATTTAATAAAAAAACTTCAAAAATCAATCTCGCACACGTTTTTAACGTATTGATTTTTCAAAAAATTATTATGTTTTTTTAAAGCCCAGAAAAATATTTTTTTTCACAAAATTTGTGTTTATCTGTAATATTATTTCAAATCAAAGGAGCTTCTATATAAATATTTGATCGAAATCGATGGAGCCATCAATTAAAAAGTCGAAAAAAAACGATTTTATTTTCCATTACGGCTCTATTACAGACACAATAAGTTTTGAAGCCAAGGCAAAATTTCAATGTCTACTTTTAGGGAATCCCTGGAACCCCTTAAGAAAAATCGCGAAAAGGGCTTAGTCTTTACAGTGGTCGAGTACCTGATGGGCGAAACGCACTATGGAGTTGAGGTCGCATAAACTTTCAATTGAATGCACCAAATTAAATTCAATTTTGAATATCAACCAAGCCGATTTAAATAACTTTGTATACTGAAGTGGAAAAGTTATACTTTTATTTGTATTGATATTCTAACTATATTGACTTTCTTTTTTTTTTCATTAAAAAATGCATGGACAAACACATGGTAATGCGATCATCCACTTATTCTAATTTTGGTTAAATTAATAATTATATATCACACTCATTTTATGATAATAATGCAGTTGAATGACCACGCAAATCTATATTTAAAACGAAAAACAAAACAATAAAATCGTGGGATCTATTTTTTTCTGTTTATGCAGCAGTCTTAATTTTATAAGCTTTGTACGTCTTTCAATGAATTATTTTTCAAAAAAATATTTACAAATTTAAAATTAAAAACAAAAAAAAATAAGAACTTCTTGTTTGGAATTTTTCAAAAAATGTCTGTTTTGGAGTACTATAATTTTTAAAACATTAAAAATTTGACAGTTTTAAATATTCTAGTTTTGAGAAAATTGAAAATTAAAAAAACTCCTTTTTTCCTAGAAAAAAAACTCGTTTTGCATTGAATTAAACACAAAATAAATCCTGGAAGCCGTTTGGGAAAAATAAAATTTCCTAATAAAAATGTATATATTTTATATAATGCTAAGATCCCATTATGTGCTTAGTTCTTAAAAAAAATAACCTTATTTTCTTACTATAACTTAAAAAAATATTTTGTTTTTTGACAAATTTGGTGCACAATATTGTATTGTATATATTCTCTCAACAAATTGTAGCAGTATGAAAGCTGTGAGGAGATTATTGCCGCAATTAAAGAAGTCTTGTCTAAGATTTCATTAGATTATTAAGAAAATTGTATGAATCTCTTAGAAGTAGAATTTTTGATGTAATTTCAAATCGTAGAGGTTGTACAAAGTATTGAAATTGTGAAAAATAACTTCAATAACAATAAAAAAGTAAATAGAAAATGTTAAAAATTGATCAACCTCTTTTTTTTTTTAACTTTTAACAGGTGCGTCTAATCAAGTGAACCGATTTATTTGAGCTTTTTTTGCACTACTGCAAAGAAAGAGATCAAAACAACCATTAAGTGTCTCTCACTCATCTTGAATTTAGGTTTTTTTCCCAGAGAATTTAATGACCTTTTAAATGAATGCAATTCTTTCGTAGTTCATAAAGAAAAACAAAAAGAAAACTGTAATTTATTGAGAGAACAATGGTGCATCTAATCATGTGAACCGCACTGTACTTCATAGCAATTTGATTTAAATCTATTGTATTTTTACTAAGAAGAGCGCGGATAAGCATAACAGTTCTATTTATCCTATTAATAACAATTTTTCAGATATTTTGTTGCCATTAAATTACATTTACTCAAATTATTTTATTGATTTTTATTATAAAATCTGTTTGTCAAAAAAAAAACAATATTTTCTTCAATTTTGAATAAGAAATTGTATTAAACGAAATAAAAATATGTCCAAGGAAAACTTATTTAAAAAAATTTAAAACACAAATTTGCCTTTTTACTTGCGACTTATAGGTACTATAAGGCAAGTTATGCATTCGTAAAGAAATCGCTAGATTTTGATCAAAGTTGACAGTACGATGATAGCGAAGACCAAAAAAGTGGGTCTCGCAATTCTGTCTGTCTGTCTGTCCGTCGGTTCGACTACAGCCTAAACGGCTCTCCAATTTTCTTCAAACTTGGTAGATATGGGTTTTAATTTTTTCCCCCACACGTTTTTTTCTTTTTTTTTAAGACCAAAAATAACAGTACCTGTCATACGATTTGTTTCGAAATTTTATAAATATTTTTTGTCTCAAAAACTGGCCCACAGAATTAAAAAAAAAAATTTTAAAATTTCATTTGGTTAAAACTAGCTAATGGTTGAAAAAAAATTCCAAAAAATTGTTATTTTTGGTAGACCCCCTGGGTCCATTTTTTTGTTTTCGATTTTCTCAAAAACGGTACAGCCGATTTAAATTATTTTTTTATGCTAAAGCTCCTCCAAAGTTTGAACATTATTACAAATTTTCAATTTTAATTTTTTTGGATTTTTAAAAATGAATGATTTTAATGAATTTTTTTATAAAGAAGCTCCTAAAAAGTTTAAAAAACATTGCATTTCAAAACTTAAAGAAAATATTTTTTTCAATTCTTAGAAAAAAAGTCTTTTTGTTTTTTGAAAATTCGATATCTCAAAAACGGCTTAGTATTTTTTTTTTGGAAATTAGACTCTTATTCGTACAATAATAAAAACTTACTGTTGACGTACCAAAATTTTTTCTTAAAAATGTTTTAAAAATTTTGTACATAAAAGCTTATTTTTTTAAGGAATCACTACAACGACTTATAATTTTTGTTCTTGCATAAATTCATATTTGCATAGCATTTTGTTTTAATCTCTTACTACTAAAAGAATTTAAAAAATTCATTTTATCCTTATGAACAGTTTTCTTTAATAACATCCGCTTTTGAAATTCCTAGTCTATTACATAGGAGCAAGTTCGTGCGACCCAGTCGTGCATTTTATTTGGCCTACATAAAAGACTTAAAAAGTTAATTGTGATACTCTATAAAACACTAAAACAAAATCAGCCAAGTAGAAGGCAAAGCTATAATTAATTGGACTTGTTGAATTATTGCCTTAAGTTCACAAAAATTGGCGTTTCGTCCCTCACATGATCTCACATGGACTCATCAGTTGACTTAGTTGATTTTTGTAACATCGACTTCTGTCAAAAATTCAACTATATGAAATAAATACAACCAAGCTTAAAATTCTTAAGATTTAATTACATATTTCTGACATAAGTAAATAACTTATTTGTCTTATTATTTATAAAGTGGCAATTATGATATACTTAAATACAAACTGATATTAAAATATTGTTTTACATATATATAAATGCATATCTGAAAGTTGAATATAGAAGAGAGTGCTTAAACGAGCTTCATATTACATATATCTTATTTTCTTTTCTAACAGACTGTCTTAAAGATTCTTACACAAAAAAGTGCATTCTGGCATACCGTTACAGTTTTCCCATTTATGCAAAATAGCAATCAATTTCTATCATGATGGAGCAATCTTGATTTATGACTTCATGACTACCTCCATCAATTCAATAGTCTTTGCATTCGTCGTCGTCAACATCCGTCCTCATCCTCATCGTCATTCTTTTCTCATCATCCTCTTCTTCATGATCTAGATTAGGTCTTTCGGTATAAGAATACTCTCGTGTACTTGTATACTTAACTTCAGAAAAAATAAATAAATAAACGATAGATATTGAGAACGTATTCAAGAAGATACAACAACCAAAAGTTCAGTAAACATCAGTTTAAATGAGCTACATCCCCGAAATCAGATCAAAAACTAGACTGAATCGTGATTCTAATAGAATTCAAAAAGTCAATCCGGGACACTCAGAGAATATCTTCTGCTATATCTCTGCTCGAACCGTGAAGACACCATTAAACATCAATACATCATTATTCGATGAAGCTATGCGATCCGTCAAATTTCCAATCCCATCAGCCAGAATGTTTTTTTTTTGTTGTTTTGTTTATGAAAGGTGTTGATGAGAGAAGATGTTATATTGAGTTGAATGATATTATTTTATTTTTTATTCATTCATCCCAAAATGCCACCCAGAGAACCTTTCAACCGTCTCTTCTATTCATTCGACAATAGCTCAGCCGTTCCAATTGCGATTTCAAGGTGACTTTAGATTCTTTTCACAGCACGACCAAATCATATTGGCCGGAATCAAAATGATGATGATGCTGATACTGATCATCTTATTCATCATCATCTTCATAGGCAGCATATGGCAGATGAGAGTGCCTCGGAGGCAAGCTCGAAGTGTCATAGGCTCGCCACAAATCGGGCAGGCAAACACACGTGTGTGGAGTACCTGACGGATACTACCAAAATAGGAGTGAAATATAAGGAAAACTGAGTTCTACATTGAACAGTCATAGTAATTGGGTCTACTACCGATCGACACTCCACTAACAGACAAGCTTTGCCTCATACTCCGGAAGGTAATGATGAGAATTTTAAATTGACTTTTGTCGAAAATATTATTTATCACACAATGAACTGAAATTCTATATTCGTTTTTTAGTTTCACTCGCATTAATCATACTTTTAACACTTGAGTACCTAAGATATGTATTATAAGGTTCTCACCTAAGTATGTCCTTCAATTGAAGTTTTTGAATTCTATCAAAGCCTCTTTGGCTTGATGTCCCCTATTTATCTCTGCTCAAAACAAAGTCGAGCCATTAATAAGAGCAAATATATAAGGTACAACCGTGTTTGTTTCTATACCCTTTGATTGTTATAAGCTGGTCTACTTCAATACAAGAAATTTAAACCAAAATTAAAATAAAATTCAAATGAGTTTAAAAAAAATCTCCCAAAATCTACAACACTACCTCTCTGACTATTTGAAAGATTCTTCCCAATATGATCTTCTCCATCGACAACGACGAAGCTACTTCAATGTGGTTAATAAATTTGAATGTTTGCTAGTTGTTGGAATTGCATTTGAAAATCGTTCTTGATTTGAATTGGGTGCAACACACAGAGAGCTTGGCGAAAAAAAAAAACAAAAATATCAGGTAGCTATGGAATTGAAGACGATCAGGTCACACAAATGGCAGCCACTGAAAATGAAGACAGCACTTATTGACTTCAGTCTCATTAAGATATATCTGGTTTTTGTGTTCTACCTTTTGCTCCTTAAGGTTTTTGCTGCTGATGGTTTGTTGAATAAATATTTGTTCTTTTTCTGCATTTGATGAGAACTTTTTTTTTATTTTTTTTTTCTAACTGAAACTACTCAATGGCGCTATATTATTGAGCACTTATTTCAATTGGGTGTCTGATGTGCTTCAACTAACTTCTATTGATTTAGTTTTTATTCCAATTAGCTGTAGAGGTAACAAAGATCATTGATTTTCTATTGTTTTTGTTTGTGTGACCGTTGAAATTGGGTAAGCAATAAATTATCTAGATCAATTGCGCCAATTTAATGAGTGTCTGGCAGGTTGACCTTTTGTTCTCAATTTGTGTCAATTATATTGGACTTTCTTGAATTGGAATATAGACATATAATTATATATTTCTTTGTAGATTTTCTTAAGTCATAAATTAATACTTTTGTATTATAAGAAATTACAAATTTAAATTTTCAAAAGAAACAAAAGAGCTGAGTTACAAACCTGAAAAAATGTATACAAACAAATGAATTTATTTATTTATTTTCCGCAGCCATCTATCTTACGGGATTCTCAATAGGGATGTTAAAATGAAACAAAAGAAGTTGTGTGTGAGATATCCACAATGTTTTAATTTTTTTAAAAGGGTTATCAATCTAACTATG
This sequence comes from Chrysotoxum bicinctum, assembly GCA_911387755.1. Classification (NCBI taxonomy): domain Eukaryota; kingdom Metazoa; phylum Arthropoda; class Insecta; order Diptera; family Syrphidae; genus Chrysotoxum; species Chrysotoxum bicinctum. The sequence goes on from OU426990.1 coordinate 41,866,900, forward strand.
TGCGAAATATAACATCGTTGATGTATAGATCTGGCAGAATTTGAGCAAAGGCACGGTTTATGTTGACTTTAAAATCACCGGTCGCTTACGGCTTATTGACATGCTTTGTGACTTTAGGAAAACATACAACAAAAAGACAAACAGGGTCAAGTAGCAGGATCTAAATAGCCAATTCATGCCCGTCTACGTGAGATAATTATGCTCTTAGATCGGTCGTGCGTATGTTTTTGCTTGAAGCACGAATGTGTGGCGCAGTAATGATCCATTAAGAAGTTCTTATCCTTTAGTTTGAATAAGCAAACTTTGAGTTAGATGTGGTTACTTTTTTTTAGTGATCTAGAAAACCTATGTTTTCCATTATTTACGAAATATTTCATTACTAAAATGGCTGCCGCGGCTCTGCTGGGTTCAATTTTTCATAGCTCTAGCTCATAAATTAGACTGAATTTGACAAGTGTCTTTGATTATGATGGCTTTGAGGACGGTGGTGGGTTGTTTATTGGCATAAATCTGTGACTTAAGAAAAAAACACACAAGAAGAAGTTTAATGGGGTCAGATCTCACGATTTCGATGGCATATTCACATTACATCGTAGTGTTCGCCGTTGACGGTGATGGCCTGGCCAAAGTAGTTCTCAAGGAAATATAAAACAATGGTGCCCATATAGCCTTAAATACATACCAAAGAGTGACTTTCTTTCTATGCATTTCAATTTGGTGGATTTCATGTGGATAATTGTGGATTGTCCAAAATTCAACAGCATTTATTGGTAACCTATTCATCCAGAAATGGTCCTTGTCACTGAATAGGATTCTTTGAGCCCAGTAAGAGAACGCAAGTCATTGTCTATGGCCATTAACTCTGAGGTCCTTCTTCGGCAGATCTTGAGTTTCGTTAATATAAGGCTATTGTCGACTCGGATTTATCACCCATGTTGTGTATGGTCCTCTCGGGAAACCGAAAAATGGGCAAAGCTCGTGAAATGTTGCTCCAACAGAAGGCCCCCTTTCATTAGGCAATTAAGAGATTTGCAGATATTTTAAAAACTTATAACTTTCAATGTTAATTTGGTAAGACAGACTTAATAGGTAAATGACAGACAATTTGAAAGATTAACTTGTACAATATGAAAAAAAATACGAACGCCTGATACCAAAAACCTTCAAAACATCTGAAACAAAAACTTTCAGCGAACATATTTCCACTTAATGAACGTTAAGCGCAGCAAATTTTCCTCCTTGAAGGATATTTTTTATGTGTTGAAACCGGGCTCCTCTTTAAAATGCTCCAGAACCCTTTTAGCGAACATGCGATGGCATTCATGTAAGGTAGCTAAAAGCAAAATTTTGCCTTAGTTAATTTTCCAATCTATTAAATTAGATAAACAAGAACTTTTTTGAGAAAAAAAAATATTTTTCAATAATATAATGATCTAATAATAATTTCAAAACAAAAAAAAATTTTTATTCATAAGTACCGTAATTTTGGGTCTTAATAATCAAAGAAAGCAACAATGCGGGAGCAATAATCAAGAAACAGTTTCTAAAAACCTTAAAGATAGTCAACTGAGCTGTTGAGCGAAACAGATAGATGGTGATGCGAGACTCATTTTCTCGTATTTTAAAGAGTTTTTCGTTGTGGCCTTTTTACGGTAGACGTGTAGAGTTGGTGGTCCTCTACAGTCGACTCTTTAACGTATGGTGACCAAATTAGAGAAGACCGGCTTAGTAATCAATCAGCCATCCTACGTGAACGGAATGCAAGAACGGCCGAAAACATTGCAGCAGTCCGTGAAAGTATACAGACTAAGGTTCAGTCAATCGATTCCTCGCTGTTCACAAAAACTCGGAGCGAAAGGCCGAAAAACATCTTTAGCGTAGAGACCCATTTTTCAATGAGTGACTGTGTGGGGCATCCTCAAAAAATTACCGGTTGGTGTGAATTTTGGATTTTTGGGCCGTTGGAGTGGTTGGTCCGTAATTTTTCAAAAACTACTTTGCTCAAGTGGTTACCGTCTGTGACAAACACTACAGAAAGATGATATCTGATTTCATGTAGCACAAATTTAACCATATGGACCTAGACGATATGTAGTACGTGCCACACAGCAAACGCCATGACAATTCGATGATAAGCTTAACTCTCGCGGAGGTGACGTGAATTTGCGACCAAAGCCGCATGCGATTTAATCCCACTTTACTTTGATCTTGAAGTCGCAGATCTATGCGAATAAGCAACATTCGATCGATGCCGAAAAAAACACATGCCATGGATCGATGCAGAAAAGTCATTGAAAATCAGACAACTCGGATCCAGGCAACCGTAAGAAGCGAAGGCATTTGAACGCTGTCATATTTAATTTATAATGGCATACGTGGTCCTTTCGAATGAGAAAGAATATGGTTGATAACATAGCTGTTCTTATTCCATTCCAACATCTATCCGTCGTTATTGAAAAACCCCTTGCGGTTATATCATATATTGTTATACATATAGTTAAATAACCTCTATACCTTATTTAACAAGAACCCTTAACAACCTTCACAACAATAGATCTTTGTCCAGCAAATACCTAGTGTGCTTAACAAGTTTAAATGTTTCTCCAACTGTAACGAATAGGTTGGGTTAAGACCAGAAAAAACTCGTATAGGCAGGAGGGGCAATTTTCTAAAAAATTGATTTAAAACAGAAAACAAATTTATATAAAAACAACGGTAAAACTTGCAATGCCCTGCCATACCTTTTTGGAAAGCCAGAATTTTTTTCTTTAATTTTCATTTTAAATAAGGTTGCATTTGCTAATAGTTTTTAAAAAATTAATTTTCAAACTCGAAATTTTGAAAAAAAAAAGATTTCAAACTTATTTTTTTCCAAAATTTGATGTAATTAAGTATAATTTTTGTTTTCAAAATTCAATTCTCTTATTAACTTTTAATAAAAAACAGAACACCGAATGCTAAAATGTACCTTGGTTTTTTGAGAAATAAAAAAAAAATTAAAACTACTTTTTTCCAAGAAAACACTTTTTTTTGGTTTTCCCAAGTTTAATCTGCTCTGGTCAGGTATTAAATTAGCGGATTATCCTTTTTTTATTACTTGCGACTTATAGGTACTATAAGGCAAGTTATGCATTCGTAAAAAAAATCGAACTCGAGATTTTGATCAAAGTTGACATTACGATGATAGCGAAGACCAAAAAAGTGGGTCTCGCAATTCTGTCTGTCTGTCTGTCTGTCTGTCTGTCTGTCTGTCTGTCTGTCTGTCTGTCTGTCTGTCTGTCGGTTCGACTACAGCCTAAACGGCTCGGCCGATTTTCTTCAAACTTGGTAGATATGGGTTTTAATTTTTTACCCCCGGACGTTTTTTTTTTTTTTTTTTAAGACCAAAAATAACGGTACCTGCCATACGATTTTTTTTCGAAATTTTATAAATATTTTTTTTTCTCAAAAACTGTCCCACAGAATTTTTTAAAAAAAATTTAAAAAATTTCATTTGGTTAAAACTAGCTAATGGTTGAAAAAAATTTTACAAAAAATTGTTATTTTTGGTAGACCCCCTGGGTCCATTTTTTTTGTTTTTGATTTGCTCGAAAACGGTACAGCCGATTTTAATAATTTTTTTTATGCCAAAGCTCCTCCAAAGTTTGAATATTATTGCATATTCAAATTTTCAATTTTTATTTTTTTGGATTTTTAAAAAAAAAATCAAAATTTTTTTTTGGAAACTCAATATTTCGAAAACCCCATGCTCGATTTTTTTCAAACTTGACAAAAAAAAGTTTTTTAACATAATCTACAAGATTTGAGAAAAAAAATTTTGTTTCATCTAAAACTACCGGTACCTTCCATACAAATTTTAAAAAATGGTTTTCGAAAATCGTATTTTTTTCGAAAACGGTTCCGAGAATTTTGCTAAAATTTTTTTTCTTTTGATTAATCTTTACGATCTATAATTTAATAAAAAAAAATTTGAAATCTAGATATTACTGACTGTACCTACCATAGAACGATTTTTTCGAATTTTGAATTTCTCATTATCGACATAACAGATTTTAATGAATTTTTTTATAAAAAAGCTCCAAAAAAGTTTAAAAAACATTGCATTTAAAAACTTAAGAAAAAATATTTTTTCAATTTAAAAAAAAAAAGTCATTTTTTTTTTTTTTAAATTCGATATCTCAAGAACGGCTTATTATTTTTTTTTGGAAATTAGACCTTTATTCGTACAATAATAAAAGCTTAAGGTTAGCGTACCAAAATTTTTTCTTAAAAATGTTTTAAAAATTTTGTACATAAAAGCTTATTTTTTTAAGGAACCACTACAACGACTTATAATTTTTGTTCTTGAATAAATTCATATTTGCATAGCATTCTGTTTTTATCTCTTACTACTAAAAGAATTTAAAAAATTAATTTTATCCTTATGGACAGTTTTCTTTAATAACATTCGTTTTTAAAATTCCTAGTCTATTACATAGGAGCAAGTTCGTGCGACCCAGTCGTGCATTTTATTTTTTATTGCATACCATCTGGTTTTTAGCAAATAATAAATAAAAACTAAACTGGATTAACTATTTCTGTTAAGTGGAAAAGAAAATATCCATCAAATAACTGCCTCCAGAGTTTATATACATTTGTGTACGCATTTCCCATGACTTTTCGCAAGATTTCCGCTGATAACTGTTCTCACTCCTGTCCAATATTTTCTTTATGAGAACGATTGTCTGAGGCTTGTTAATGTAAGCCCCCAGCTTCAAGTAGCTCAAAATAAATAAGTCTGTGATGGTTAAATGGGGGATCTCGCTGGCCATGCCAAATCGCCAAAACGGAAGATTACGTGACCAGGAAGAGCTTCCTTCACAATATCCATTGTGGCTCGTATTATGCCCTGCTTATCCGATTCCGGCAGTAAGAAGCCGTTTATTATGGTATGGCCCTATAGAGTTCGCGTATAACAGTGACCGTATTTCCGATGGCCCGTCCTCAAAAATACACATAGTGGTTTTGAGTGGATATAATGATTCTTCTTGCAGCACACGCGGATTTTCAGTGCCCCAGAAACGAAGATTTTTCTTGTTGGCGTAACCGCTTTACTGGAAATGTGCATCGTCGCTCATGATGAATTTTGACACAAAATCGTCTTCTTAGTTGTTGAGATTGACGATCGCTTGACAATAATTCACAAGCAACGGAGGGTCCGGTCAGCAGGCATTAACTGATGTAATGTTTGCCCTTTGTACTTTGTGTAAGTCTTTCACTGAAATTCGCTGTTACGTCCGTCTAGTGCGTGGCCCGTCGTCTGGTTGATGTTTCTTCGTTCGAACGACCAGTCCGGTGGCGGCGAAGCCCATGGTCTTCTGTAGTTTCAGTCTGTTTGAGTCGAGTAGATTAGCCCTGAAATGTTTGAACAGCTGGCACGACACGATTAAGAAATAGACATCGAAATTTCCGTTGCGCATAATTATTCCAAACTCTTGCTTAGTATAGTGCTCCATTGCAGTCTTCTAGTTCGCTAATATTAAATATAAATAACTTTCGCCCCCATTTGTAAAATTTATAACATCTTCCGATGTGATGATTAATTTTACACCACCTTGTATGTGTCAAATTATGATCGAAATATCGAATTCGATTTTTTTACAAATATATAACTTATGTATCTATGTATGAATTTCCATTGCAAGTACTGTTTTCTTAGGTGAAATTCCTTTTACGAGGAAGTTACATCTGCTCCAAAATCATTTCTTATCATTAAATGAAATACGAGCTCTCATCTGAGTCATTTGGAGCCGGACGAAAATTGAAAGTCCTCTACATTCCTTGCGACTACAAGTCACGCACACTGGGCTGAATAAAAGTAGAAAGTCTCAAGACCCTGTCTTTATACAAGTTGACTCAGCTGAACATTTTATTTTGTAAGACCTTTAAAGAAGGCATGGTCTGAGTTAGTACCCAATTCCCATTTGAAAATAAATAGTTTTGAGTGTCTTGTTAGGAAGTAATACCCGTTGGCATAATGGTTAGTGCGTTTGACAGTCTGGGTTCGTTTGTCCATTTCTTCTAAACTGACCAAGCGGTAACATATTTTCATAATTTTTATTTTGTTTGAAAAGTACAGGCGACAGTTCCTTTCTTACAATTTACTTTTGATGTATATCTGTTTTTACTCTTTCATTTTTAAGTGGCTACAAGAATCAGGTTTTTTTTTGTATACAATATTTTGACAAGGTAACGGGTGATTTTTTTGAGGTTAGGATTTTCATGCATTAGTATTTGACAGATCACGCGGGATTTCAGACATGGTGTCAAAGAGAAAGATGCTCAGTATGCTTTGACATTTCATCATGAATAGACTTACTAACGAGCAACGCTTGCAAATCATTGAATTTTATTACCAAAATCAGTGTTCGGTTCGAAATGTGTTTCGCGCTTTACGTCCGATTTATGGTCTACATAATCGACCAAGTGAGCAAACAATTAATGCGATTGTGACCAAGTTTCGCACTCAGTTTACTTTATCTTGGTGTAAAACCGTATAAAATACAGCTCGTGCAAGAACTGAAGCCGAACGATCTGCCACAACGTCGAATTTTCAGTGAATGGGCCCTAGAAAAGTTGGCAGAAAATCCGCTTTTTTATCGACAAATTTTGTTCAGCGATGAGGCTCATTTCTGCTTGAATGGCTACGTAAATAAGCAAAATTGCCGCATTTGGAGTGAAGAGCAACCAGAAGCCGTTCAAGAACTGCCCATGCATCCCGAAAAATGCACTGTTTGGTGTGGTTTGTACGCTGGTGGAATCATTGGACCGTATTTTTTCAAAGATGCTGTTGGACGCAACGTTACGGTGAATGGCGATCGCTATCGTTCAATGCTAACAAACTTTTTGTTGCCAAAAATGGAAGAACTGAACTTGGTTGATATGTGGTTTCAACAAGATGGCGCTACATGCCACACAGCTCGCGATTCTATGGCCATTTTGAGGGAAAACTTCGGAGAACAATTCATCTCAAGGAATGGACCGGTAAGTTGGCCACCAAGATCATGCGATTTGACGCCTTTAGACTATTTTTTGTGGGGCTACGTCAAGTCTAAAGTCTACACAAATAAGCCAGCAACTATTCCAGCTTTGGAAGACAACATTTCCGAAGAAATTCGGGCTATTCCGGCCGAAATGCTCGAAAAAGTTACCCAAAATTGGACTTTCCGAATGGACCACCTAAGACGCAGCCGCGGTCAACATTTAAATGAAATTATCTTCAAAAAGTAAATGTCATGGACCAATCTAACGTTTCAAATAAAGAATCGATGAGATTTTGCAAATTTTATGCGTTTTTTTTTTTTTAAAAGTTCTCAAGCTCTTAAAAAATCACCCGTTACTTCGATCTTCCATCTACTGCTCTATGATCAAAGTATGTATGTATACAAAATATCATACCAATTACAGATACAGCTAAAGTTTGTTTCGCTGAAAATTTGGTTATTTGAAAAAAACTAAACATAAAGTTTTCAAGACCACAAATGGGAAGTTATCAGTATGGGTCGCACCCAGCCTATTTTTTTTTTTTTTTTCTTTTATTGCAATTTTGTAAAATACTCTGAAGATCTGTCTTACAGAAGTCGCAGCAGAAATTCTGTTAAAATAGAAACACAAAGTGATTGTGTGATATCGTACAACAGTCTGACTTTCGAGATAGTGTCTGATGCCAAACATCTAGTATGTACGACTTCATCGAAAATGGCTATTCACAAGATAACATCTCACCCCACGAAAAATGGAGAAAAAAACCACTTAGTGGTGGGAAATTTTCACCATTCCAACCCGACAAACTTATCCTGGTGTATCGCTCAGCTCTCACTTGAATCAAACAGCAACAGCTACTTCGGCTCAAGTGATCTTGTACAGATACATGGCTTAAGATAAAAACAAAAACCACACAGCTATATACGCTCCTATACACCTCAAGCCCCAACAGTATATCAAATTACATGTCCCATATGTACGTTACACTACATGCCTTTATAGCCACATAATAAATCGTTCTCATCGAGCAAAGATAGTGAGCTAGTCGCTGCTATATAAAGTTGTATCTCATATGCTGATACTGCAAACCGTTAAACCTACATATCTGCTGATAGAGATATACCTTAGTTAATCCAGCTTCGTATATTGCGGGCTGTAAGTCACGCCTCTTCTAACAACAAATCTATTTGCATTTGTTATATTAGCATTGGAGCAAAGCCAATGAGGGGCCGAGCATCGCGCATCGATTGAAACAGAAACCGACTCGACCACCACCAATTTCTAATTTAGTTTTTTTTTTCGTATTTTCATAGATATTGTATCTTTTGGTTGGAATACGTTCACACACGCTCGCACCTGATGGGAATGCACCTTGCGAACAAATTACACGTTAATTGATGGTGGCACGGTGCGGTTTCATTTCAGTTAATATCGTGCCAACGATTTTCCACATGGAATGAAAATTCACACGTTCTCCACCGCGCAGCGCTGCACAGCCGCACGTCACCGGGCAAAGTAGTGGCAATCTGTGGAATAGATATGGCGCTGGTGCTGGTGCTGATGAGGTGGTGGGATGGGTCCGACTCTGAGTGGCCAATTTAACGATGTGTGAATATGGGTTTGGGCTTGGGTATAGGTATCTGGTTCAGGTGGTTTGGTTCCGGTGGGTGGTCACACTTATTCCGAGAGTGGAAGTGGACATTACCGTGATTGCCGGGGAGAGCTATTTACGTATCTTATAATTGCGATCGCAAATGCGAATAAATCACATCGACTTGATTTGAAGTTGTTTTGTGCGCTTACAAAGCTTGCCGAGACTGTGTGTGTGTGTGTGTGTGTGTGTGTAGCGACTGACCTTAGCGAAACTCTTGACTAGGTATTGTTAATTTCAACACCTACCTATAATATAAATTTATGCAGATGGTGTCCGAACACCTGCCAAGCTATTAATACCAATGAGATAAAATATTTGTTAGATATTTTTTTTTTCGATACTTATTGTTTAGCTTGAGATATATCCGCATATAACAGATTGTGATGGCAAAATTATGGCGAATAATAAGTTTTTACGAGTTTATTTTATTTGTTTTTTTCTTCTTGATGAAATAATATGTTAGGGGATTAGGTAAATTGGTCTGACTTGATGTCGTAAAAATATTAGTTTTTTTTTTCTTCAAATATTAAAATGCTAATTTCATTGAATGTTTTCTTGACATTTATTCTGATCTTTATAATGCAAATTGCGATTGCGAGACAAATTAAATTGCTATAAGAGATCTGATTTTTGTTTTTTTGTTTTTTTTTTTCGAGCTTTGGCAACAAAATACTTATAGGAATTCCTTATTTAATCCAACCTGTTTATTCTGATCGAAATAATCGTGTAGACAATTTTGTATTGGGAGTTTCATGATTTTGTTTAAAAGTTAAAAGAAATTGGCTTTAGGATCTCGCAGACCAATTGGCTTACTACTTACAAGGTAATATCGATCTTTTTGGTCAATTTTATTGTCTTAACAACACGAAAAAGACACGATTGCCTAAAAGACAATTTGGGCATTTATGTCCATGCAGCTTGAATGGCTTAAATATGGACAAAATTTGAATTTACTCTTAAAGGTAAACAAAACCTTTGCTTTAAATTTTTAGAAAAATTGTTTGGAGATATTATTTTGGAATTTGAAAATTATTGATTCGGATCTGAGATGAAAGTGGAAAAACTTAAAAATAACGAGTTTAAATGGTCTTGATCTGGAGTCAAAAACAGCTGTGAAGTATTAAGGTATTTATTTGGACAAGGTCTTGTACTACAATGAGCACATAAATACTTAGTTAGAGAAGGCAATTGCGGGATTTATGTCTTTCAAAAGTCTTTTCTACCTACTCCAGCTATTCGAGACCTGATTTGAAGATAAACTGATGTTACCAAACATTCATTCGTCTAATTCTGACTTTTGCGAGTCCAGTTAGGATGGAACATTAAAGCTTCATATATGGAAGAGCTCCGAGTATTTGAAAAGAAGTGGTTAAGAACCTACATGCATATGTGTAGAAGGGAACATTTCATCACGATGTCTCAAACAAAAGACTATTAGATGCTTCTGGAGTGTTAAGAATTGACAACGTCATACTGGACCTTGAACGGAATGACTTTGCATGGTCGGCGCACGTTGCAGAAAACGAGTTCATATCGGGGCTGTTTTACCCGAATCCTGGCTATTTCAAAAATGTTTTCGAAGGTGGATACATACCATTGAATACATTCCTATTTCTTAATGCAAATGGTTATATTTCAGACTTATTGAACGTGCCTATAATATAACGGGTGATTTTTTTGAGGTTAGGATTTTCATGCATTAGTATTTGACAGATCACGCGGGATTTCAGACATGGTGTCAAAGAGAAAGATGCTCAGTATGCTTTGACATTTCATCATGAATAGACTTACTAACGAGCAACGCTTGCAAATCATTGAATTTTATTACCAAAATCAGTGTTCGGTTCGAAATGTGTTTCGCGCTTTACGTCCGATTTATGGTCTACATAATCGACCAAGTGAGCAAACAATTAATGCGATTGTGACCAAGTTTCGCACTCAGTTTACTTTATTGGACATTAAACCAACCACACGAATGCGTACAGTGCGTACAGAAGAGAATATTGCGTCTGTTTCTGAGAGTGTTGCTGAAGACCGTGAAATGTCGATTCGTCGCCGTTCGCAGCAATTGGGTTTGTGTTATTCGACCACATGGAAGATTTTACGCAAAGATCTTGGTGTAAAACCGTATAAAATACAGCTCGTGCAAGAACTGAAGCCGAACGATCTGCCACAACGTCGAATTTTCAGTGAATGGGCCCTAGAAAAGTTGGCAGAAAATCCGCTTTTTTATCGACAAATTTTGTTCAGCGATGAGGCTCATTTCTGGTTGAATGGCTACGTAAATAAGCAAAATTGCCGCATTTGGAGTGAAGAGCAACCAGAAGCCGTTCAAGAACTGCCCATGCATCCCGAAAAATGCACTGTTTGGTGTGGTTTGTACGCTGGTGGAATCATTGGACCGTATTTTTTCAAAGATGCTGTTGGACGCAACGTTACGGTGAATGGCGATCGCTATCGTTCAATGCTAACAAACTTTTTGTTGCCAAAAATGGAAGAACTGAACTTGGTTGACATGTGGTTTCAACAAGATGGCGCTACATGCCACACAGCTCGCGATTCTATGGCCATTTTGCGGGAAAACTTCGGAGAACAATTCATCTCAAGGAATGGACCGGTAAGTTGGCCACCAAGATCATGCGATTTGACGCCTTTAGACTATTTTTTGTGGGGCTACGTCAAGTCTAAAGTCTACACAAATAAGCCAGCAACTATTCCAGCTTTGGAAGACAACATTTCCGAAGAAATTCTGGCTATTCCGGCCGAAATGCTCGAAAAAGTTACCCAAAATTGGACTTTCCGAATGGACCACCTAAGACGCAGCCGCGGTCAACATTTAAATGAAATTATCTTCAAAAAGTAAATGTCATGGACCAATCTAACGTTTCAAATAAAGAATCGATGAGATTTTGCAAATTTTATGCGTTTTTTTTTTTAAAAAAAAGTTCTCAAGCTCTTAAAAAATCACCCTTTACCATACTGCCAGACGAGCAACGGATAACATAATTCTTTACGTGCCTTTTGAATCGTGGGACAGGAGTACTGAACTGAGGTACTGGACAAGCATACTTGAAATTGATATAAATAACTCTAATCTATAATGAATCAAGTAAAATATTGGTGGCTTGACTGGTCTGAGGCCGTATCTTAGGTTAGGTCAGGTTAGGTTAGGCACGCCAAGCCGTATCATCTCACTCGGATCTCAATGGGTTTATTGTGTGTGGGTAATTTAGGAATGGGAAGGCTAAGAGATAGAATTGAGTGAAAGTCTTAGCTATGGGGTGTCTCCCTGAACCATCTTGATTTCTGAATAAAGTTAAGGATGATTTTTAGTGACAAAAATGAGACGTCACCCATTTCGTCTAAAAATTATTATCGAGGGCATCTTTTCTAGTTCTGGCTATGCTGGGGCATTAAAAAAAAAGTGAGACTAACTCTGTTCCCGACACCCTCTGCATAGGTCAGAGGTCCTGATGCCCATTCCGTTCAAGTGGTTTCCCATTAATTTGTGGCCCGTAAGGATTCCAACCAAAGAAAGACAATTGAGGCTTGCTAAGCTCTGTATTGTTTTTTTATATGTCTGGCGAAAGATTCATTGAAAACGGATAGCCGGTCTTGAGAAAACTTTGGTGAATTCTATACTTTTGCTGTTCTAGTTACAATTTGACTTGGTTCAAGTAATGAACCGTTTTTGGACAGTTCATCAGCCATTTCATATCTATAAATGTCACGGTGTCCCGAGACCCATCGAAGGGTGACTGAATTTGTTTCGCCGAGCAGTATTAATTTGCTACGGCAACGAGCAACCAGTTGTGACTTCGTAACAATTGACGAAATGGCTATGATTATCGCCGGGCTATCTATGAAGATATCAATTTCCTTGTTTGACAGTTCACATGTGGAAAGAAACTGCAAGCACTTCTAGTTCTGGCTAGGCTGGGGCTTTCTGATTTGACGATGACTGACAGAACTATACTTTAAACGTGATCTGTCATCAATTCGGCGGAATAGAGATAACATAAAATAGCCGAGCACTGGAATAGCTAAGCAATATGACATCATTCAAATATCGAACTTGGCTTTTTATGGTGGCACGGATTCGATTGGTATAATATGAATAACACCTCACCATAGATCTGGCTGAGTTTGAGTGATGGCCTAGTGATATATTAGTCTTAAGGACATTGGTCAATTGTGGTTTATTCGCATAGACCTGCGACATCATAGAAAACCCTACAAGAAAAAGTCTAGCGGGGATCAAATTGCATGATCTTGTTGGCCAATTCTTGTCACCTCTCAAACTCTTGATGCAGAATTCCAATCGTGGCGTCCGCTGGAATCACATATCGTCTAGTTGCATATGGTTCAATTGGAGCCATAAGAAATTTGTTATCATCGTTTAATAGCACTCGCCTTTGGCGATGACCGCCTCATCACTGTGAAGGCTCACCACGGCTATCGTAAAATGTGCACAAAGTTTGCACAAGCGTACAATCATTTTGATAATAAAGTTTTATAATTTTGACAGGCTGTTCAACCGTGCGATTTACCATGGTCCATGGTGATCTGGCATCAGTAAATGAATAATACAATGTAAATTAGCAGAAGTCACAAAAACAACACGGACGTCACAAGTCACGAAACTCTACACGCGCTAATTCAAAACTTCTTTACATAAAAATAAAACTTACAACTGCCCATTAAAAGGTTCACACATTTCACCTATTAACAGAATTTAAATAATCAATAAACTTTAAAAAAAATTAATTGAAATTCTTAAAATCAAAAAAAAAAACGAAACAAAAATAATACAATAAATCATTCAATGCGCAAAGTTAATTTATTAAAAAAATATATTTGTTATAGTTTTAAAATTTATTAAGGCTATTGATACATATTATATTGTTAAAGAATCAAGTAACGAAATGAACTTTAAAAGAAGTTGCAAATTATTCAGTCGTAAAAATTTAGTTACTTATACTAAAGCTTTGCATAGATATAGTGCCATTTTAAAAATCTATGAATTATGTACCTGATTATAAAATCATTCAGACAATAGAGGGTTGATTTCTTTTACGACCCAATCATAAATGTTATTGAATGGCTAGATTTCTTGAATTTTTTTTTTTTTTTTTTTTTTTTCGAAAAGCAAAACCAGTGAATATGTTGATCAAAATAAATTTTAAATTATTGTTTTACGCACATAGAATGTATTATTCATCCATTTAACTGATCCCTGATGCATAATTTCGAAAACCATTTCTTAACTTTTGTATGGAAGGTACCGTTAGTTTTAGATAAAACAAAATTTTTTTTCTCAAATCTTGTAGATTATGTTAAGAAACTTTTATTTGCCAAGTTTGAAAAAAATCGAGCATGGGGTTTTCGAAATATTAAGTTTCAAAAAAAAAATTTGAAAAATTTTTTAAAAACCCAAAAAATTAAAAATTGAAAATTTGAATATGTTAAAATATTCAATCTTTGGAGTAGCCTTAGCATAAAAAAACTGATTTAAATCGGCTGTACCGTTTTCGAGAAAATCAAAAACAAAAAAAATGGACCCAGGGGGGGCTACCAAAAATAACAATTTTTTTGAAATTTTTTTTAACCATTACCTAGTTTTAACTAAATAAATTTATTTTATAAATTCTGTGGGACAGTTTTTGAGAAAAAAAAATATGTATTTATAAAATTTCGAAAAAAAATCGTATGGCAGGTACCGTTATTTTTGGTCTTAAAAAAAAAGAAAAAAAACGTGTGGGGGGAAAACATTAAAACCCATATCTACTCAGTTTGAAGAAAATCGGCTGTAGTCGAACCGACAGACGGACAGACAGACAGACAGAATTGCGAGACCCACTTTTTTGTTCTTCGCTATCATCGTAATGTCAACTTTGATCAAAATCTCGAGTTCGATTTTCTTTACGAATGCATAACTTGCCTTATAGTACCTATAAGTCGCAAGTAAAAATGTATTTTCTTTTGGAAAATTTGATATCTCAAAAAACAGCTCATTATTTTACTTTTTATTAATTTAATTTTTATTCGAACAATAATAAAAACTTTAAATTGACACCAAAATTTTTGTTCCTAAAAATTTTTGAAAAATTTTGTATATAAGAGCTTAGTTTTTTAAGAAACCACTACAACGAATTATAATTTTTGTTCTTTCATAAACTAATATTTGCTTGAAACACATGGCGTCCTGTGTTTAGCTCCAACAACTAAAGGAGTTATTTTACTCATTTAAAAAATAAATTTTACGAGTATGCTTAGTTTTTCTCTAACAACATACATTTTTGAAGTTCTTAGTCTTTTACATACGAGCAAGTTCGTGTGACCCAGTCATGAATTTTATTTTACTTGCGATATAAAGAAAATCTATGGCAAGTTTTGCGTTCGTAAAATAATCGAACTCGAGATTTTGATCAGACTTATTGACGTTAGGATATTAAGAAAGACGAAAATAGTGGGTCTCGCAATTATGTCCGTCTGTCTATCTGTTCGACTAACGGGAGAAACAGATTGGCACAGCAACTTCAACAGCAACTTTGACACACACATTACCAATTTTAGAGTCACTGGTTTTAAGCACCAACATCAACGTTAGACTTAAACCCTAAATTCGATGTCGCTGTGCAAATGCTACCAACTTTTTAGCCGATTTTTTTCAGGCTTTTCAACACCAATTTTTTTGTTTTGTCCTTTTATTTTGGTTTTGACAATGGAAGATCTTGTTATAGAATTACTGAAAACAAATCCATTTTTGTACGACAAAAGTCCATATCATTCTTCTATTACTTCCCGTGATCTACAAACACAAAGTGTGTGCATATAATTTTATGGTAAAATCATTTCCCATTTGCAGCTATTTCAACTATTTTGTTTATTTGTTTTTATGCTGCTGTCAAAAGCGCTGTTCATGTTGTAATCTGTTTCACATGACTTTTGATGTCGAAGTTTTCGTTGCTGTGTCAATCTGTTTTTCGCATAAAGGTTTCGGTCAATTTTCTTTTAACTTGGCAGACAGCATTTTTGAAACTTTCCAGGCACAGGTTTTTTCTTTTTTTTTTTTTTGTTATGACCAAAAATAACGTTACCTGTCATACTAATTATTTTTACGAATAAAAATACAAAATATTTTGTTCTCAAAAACTGGTCAAAAGATTAAAAAAAAAATCACAAAATTTCATTTAGTTAAAGCTAGGCAATGCTTGAAAAAAAAATCCGAAAAATGGTTATTAATAGTAGATATCCCCCCAAGAACCATTTTGGTTTTGTTTTTAAGTTTCTCTAAGACCGTACATATGATTTTTATCATTTTTTCTTATGCTAAGACTCCCCAAAAGTTCGGATAGTATTGTGCATTCAGATTTTCAAAAAAAAAAATGGATTTAAAAAAAAAAACAAAAAAACCATTTTTTTTTCCAAAACTCAAAATTTCTAAGACCCCATGTTCGATTTTTTTAAAACTTGACAATTAAAAGTTTTTTTAATACAATCCACAAGATGTGAGAAAATAAAATTTATTTATTCTAAAAAATAAGGGTACCCACCATACAAATGTTAAAAACGGTTTTGGAAAATCTTTTTTTTTTTCTCTAAAAAGGCTCCTAGAATTGTGATAAAATTTGTTTCTTTCGATTAATTTTAACGATCTGTAATTGAACACAAAAAATGGACATTAAGATATGACTGATTGTATCCACCATAAAACCACTTTTTTGAATTTCTCTTTATCGGCATAACAGGACTTTAATGAAATTTTTTGTAGAGAAGCTTCTACGAAGTTTAAAAACATTGCACTTCAAAACTTAAAAGAAAAATATTTTTTAATCTTTGAAAAAATAAACAAATCTTTATTTAATGGTTATGAACATTTTTCTTTAGTAACATTCATTTTCATTTTTTTTACTTGTGACTTATAGGTACTATAAGGCAAGTTATGCATTCGGAAAAAAAATCGAACTCAAGATTTTGATCAAAGTTGACATTACGATGATAGCGAAGACTAAAAAAGTGGGTCTTGCATTGAAATTCTGTCTGTCTGTCTGTCGGTTCGACTACAGCCTAAACGGCTTGGCCGATTTTCTTCAAACTTGGTAGATATGGGTTTTGATTTTCCCCCCACACACGTCAAAAACTGTCCCACAGAATTTAAGAAAAAAATTGAAAAATTTCATTAAGTTAAAACTAGGTTATGGTTGAAAAAGAATTTCCAAAAAAATGTTATTTTTGGTAGCTTGCCTGGGTCCATTTTTACTTGCGATATACATAGGTACTATAGGGCAAGTTCTGCATTTGGAAAAAAAATCGAACTCGAGATTTTGATCAAAGTTGACATTACGATTATAGCGAAGACGAAAAAAGTGGGTCCGACAATTCCGTCTGTCTGTCTGTATGTCTGTATGTCTGTACCTCGAACTACAGCCTAAACTACCAGAGGTATTTTCTTCAAACTTGGTAGTTAAGGGTCTTCGGTGATTCCCTAGGGGAAAAATTGAAATTTTTTTTTTAGCTCCAAAACTAAGGGTACCCCCCATACACCCGTAATGCAAAATCTTATTTATCTCGAAAACGGCTCTAACGATTTTGATAAACAAAATTAACTGTGATGTTATGGACATGGACTATATTTTAGTGAAAAAAAAATTTGGGGGGAAATGTTATTAGGGGTAGATACCTTACCTTTTTTGATTTCCGAATTTCTCACCAACGGCTCTAACGATTTTAACCAAAATTTTTATGCAGGAGCTGCTTTGCATTTGAAAAAATATAAACTAAAAATTTTATCGAAAAAATAGTTTTTGGGTTTTTAAAAAAATAATACAATTTTTTTTTTGAAAATTCAAGATCTTGAAAACCAATACACGAAAAAATTTTTAAATTACGTTTTAAAATGTATTTTATTAAATACTAACAATTCGCATATCAATTTTTTTTATAAAAATTTTAAGGAAAATTTAGTACACAAAAAACATGTTTCAGCGTGTCTGTATGTCTGTACCTCGAACTACAGCCTAAACCATTAGACCTATTTCTTTCAATCTCGGTAGTTAAGGGTCTTCAGTGATTCCCTAGAGGACAAATTGATTTTTTTTTTTTAGCTCCAAAACTAAGGGTACCCCCCATACACCCGTAATGCGAAATCTTATTTATCTCGAAAACGGCTCTAACGATTTTGATAAAAAAAATTAAGTGTGATACTCTGGACATGGACTACATTTTGGTCAAAAAAAATTTTGGGGCAAAATGTTATTAGGGGTACCTGCCATAGACCGGTTTTTTTAATTTTCGACTTTCTCATTAACGGCTCTAAGGACTTTAACCCAAAATTTTTAGCAGGAGTCCCCTTAAGTTAAAAATAATATTGTATATAAAAATATTCGAAAAAACATTTACTGGGTTTTAAAAAAAAAAAAAAAAAATTTAAATCAATATCTTCAAAACCTATGAACGATTATTTTTTGAAATTATTTACTAAAACCAATATTATTAAATACTTAAAATTCGCATCCCACATTTTTTTCTTGAAAAATTTTAAAGAAATTTCTTATATAATAATTATTAATAATAATAATAAAACGATTTTTTTAAAGTTTATTTGCATAAATTCATACTTTTCCGGAAACCAGACGGCAATTTTATGCATTTGAACATTATTATCTAATTAAATCCATGTTTTATATTTATAAAATGTATTTTAAATTCCAAAGTACTTTTAAATAAGAGCAAGTTCGTGCGATCCAGTCGTGCATTTTATTTTTTTTTGATTTTCTCGTAAGCGGTATAACTGATTTAAATTATTTTTTTATGCTAAAGTTCATCTAAAGTTTAAATATTATATTATTTTTGAATTTTTATTTTTTGGATTTAAAAAAAAAATTCAAAATTTTTTTTTGGAAACTCAATATTTCAAAAACCCCAAGATCGATTTTTTTCAAACTTGACAAATAAAAGTTTCTTAACATAATCTAACAAGATTTGGGAAAAAAAATTTTGTTTTATCTAAAACTAACGGTACCTTCCATACAAATGTTAAAAAATGTTTTTCGAAAATCGTATTTTTCTCCGTTGTTCCGAGAATTTTGCTATTTTTTTTTCCTTTTGATTACTTTTTACGATCTATAATTTAATAAAAAAAAATGTGAAATCTAGATATTACTGACTGTACTTCTACCATAGAACCATTTTTTCGAATTTTGAATTTTTCATTATCGGCATAACAGATTTTAATGAAATTTTTTATAAATAAGCTCCTAAAAAAAAACTTAAAAAAAAAATTTAAACTGTATTCGTACAATAATCAAAGATTATGGTTGGCGTACCGAAATTTTTTCTTACAAATGTTTTAAAAATTTTGTACATAAAAGCTTTTTTTTAAGGAACCACTATAACAACTTATAATTTTTGTTCTTGCATAAATTCATACTTGCATAGCATTCTGCTTTTGTCTCTTACTAGATACTTAAAGAATTTAAAAAATTCATTTCAGTTTTCTTTTATAACTTTCGTTTTTAAAATTCTTAGTCTATTACATAGGAGGAAGTTCGTGCGATCATGTCATGCATTTTACTTTTTAAATAAAACCTAAAGGAGTTTTCTAATTTTTTGTTTTTATTTCACATCACTTATAGAAAATTAATTTAAATTATATCGTTGAAGTGAACTTGAACTACGTTTGCTCTCATTTTTATATCTGCATCAAGTTGAATATATGGATTATTTCATCTCGATAGCTTAGAGTCGAAAAAAGGTTGTTCATTTTTTCTGAGGGCCCACGGCAACACTAGTTGCAACGTTCTTTCCTTGGTCAATTGCATGGAATAGACATTAACGATAATAATATGTGATTTCAACAATCGATTCCCAATTCGATGAACTTGTTTTATCGAGAAATCGTCCTGTCGATTAGTTGCCCATATCCTGGGATTTACGAGTAACATCTCATCTCTTATCAAGTCAACGGTAAATTATTGGTGTTTCCCAACAAGCCAGCCTCGTTAGAAAAAAAATGTGTGACCTAGTAATCGAAATTGGGTTTAACGAATCTACCTCCGGAAACCTGCCCCTTGTGGACTTATAAACGACAACGAGTTATATAAATACGGCGTGGAAAAAATTAAGAGAAAAAAAACAAGTACATATTACAAAGTTCAAACAATAAAATCAAACCAACTAGTTTGAACTGTATCTATGCTATTTTGTAAAATACTTAACCAATGACGTTTGACAAATTTTTGTCTATTCAATATACGGAGTAATAGTACTTCGTCGCTACCATTAAAGACCCTCACTTTCTCGATTCCCAGAGGTTTTCGAATAAGTGAATACTTATTTCGTAGTCATTAGACAATCCGTGGCGGAAGAAACAGTGTCAATCGGTGAATTAATAAAATTTATCAATATAATTAAAAACAACACGACGTTGTCGAAAAAAATGTTTTCCACCAATATTTTTATAGGAGAATGAATACCTTAAAGCTTGTCAAGAGTTTCTAAAAAATAAAAAAATAATAAATAAAAGCTCCGTGATGTACCTATTTGGTTTCAGTTAACTGATAATCTTCAGCACACCGTAGTTCATATAAGCGGAATCGACTGTATCAGGTTTGAATCAATATTATTTAATCAAAAACAAAAATGATTGTGGCCTATCTTAAAGTTTAACTTGCCAATAAACTTCCTAAGATTATTACTATTGTTTCTTAAATTTAAACAAATCTAAACCAACACCTTTCCGGGCATAAAATTACCCAAAGTTCTCGATAAACTAAAACTGCCAATGACCACCACCATCATCAGCACGAGCGAGCCTCTGACTTTGATTTGATAATATCGATCTAATTTTAATATTATGTGTCGTAATATGAATTAATTAACCCAAAATGACTCAATAAATTTAACCATCTTAATGTCAAATTCCGAGAAGATAGTCTATAAGTAGTGGTGATCTTGATTAAAAATTCAACGTAGGCGTTTTAAGCCGCGATAGCTTGTGAGTTAATATTTTTGTTTTCTTATTTTTATTTTACAGGTGTTTCACACGATCGTAGATGTATCCACCGCGCCAAAGTGAGTTATTTATCAATTTATAAATTTTTGTAAATATTTTTAATGAATTCCTTAAATTACCCGTCGTCGTCCAGTTTTTTGAGATAATTCATTCAAAAACACGTCCGATTACAGTACATAGGCATACTCGTATACGCAAGGCGAAGAAAAAGTTTCTCTTGGAATAACGTACTCAACTCAGAGATATGGCAATAACTGGCAAGGTAGCTCATAAATGCAGCAACCCGAGTCGCGCGGACTCTAAGTGCCTCGGATAAATATTCTACTTACTGCCTCTGTGGCTACAATGCCACACACTGTGGCGACATTGACAAATTGTTGCAACACATACGCAACATAGAAACCTCGGCGAGGATTTTGTGACTAACTGGCTGCCCATTGAAGAGCTAAATTGCGGTAGCATAAAGTACAAAAGGATTTCAATTTCACGGCAGATAAAGGCGCGAAAAGTTCAGGGCACTGTGGAGGCGGGTGTTGGAGATGCAAAATAGTTTGTTGCATTTAGGCAGGCGCAGCGAGCTGATGGCATTTGGAACAGGCCCAAAAGCATTTCACTGGACTGCGCAGTTAATATTTCACTTGTGCCTAACAATGAGTTCATATCGCTTCGGACTTCGGTCTATTGTACTTGGGGCTTATATCTACTTGAGCCAGATGGTTGTTGTTTGGCTTTTGCGGGCGCGAAATCAGTGCACTCAGCGGGTGCGGGTTACGGGTATTTTGGTTTTCGGTTTTATTGTCCCAACCTGGTTACGAGAGCTCTCAAAAAGAGCATGTGGATAATTTTTTTGCAGAGTCGTTAAGTATCGCATTACGGATGTGTAACAGCCATGAAGATGCGAGGGCATAATTTACTTTGGGAGTTGGTTTTTTTTTGTATTCATTTGTTGGTCTTCGAGTGCGGATAGACGGACAGACGGACGCGCCGGACGACAAAGTCTCATTAAATGAAGTGGCGAACTTTTATGGGATTTCTTCGCAGGAATGCGGTGTGCTTAAGTTATGTGCACGAAGACTGCACCACGCTGGCTCACACTTCGGTTGCGAAAATTTAACAATTTTTGTGGCATATTGTCTGGGTCATAGTAACGGTAGTAGGTAACTACACAAGCATAATATTATTATATTTTGAGTGCTGGTTAAAGTTTGCATTTTTATGGCTATTTTGTCGAACCTGGTGAAATAGCATAAACATCCAAGACAGGCATCACACACAAATCAGTAAGAAAATTAATAGCGCACCGCTCGCTGGTGTCGGACGGTTTGGAATTATAGTTGTGGGAATAGATGTCCCATATATTTTGTCTACTCAAATAATTGGTGTGTTAAAAGTTTTAAAAATATTGAAATTAGTTTTGGGGGGAACTTAAAAAGATAATGGGTCTTCTGCAATTATGTATCGAAGGCAGGGAGCGAGTCAATTTTAAACTTGTTAGGTTAAAACTTTTTTGCAATCTTCACTTTTTATGATATTGAACATAAAAGTTTGTACTACATATGAACTTAATGGATCTGCTGTTCTAGAAAAACCTCCTTAGCCATAAGTCAACAGTTAAATTCAACACCTGGTCAACCAGATGAAGTATTTTTAAGTTTGAAGTGTTTAAACAACAATGAAAGAGAGAAATACTGATTCATCTAAAGGTTTTAATGGACCGAGGTGTCGTCGACAAAAGGACTATCAACAGGGTGTTCCATTTATCTCATTTTCTAGAGGTGTTACTGCCGAAGAACATAAAACAAGTTTACACATGGTTGGAACAACTTATCGCAGATCACTTAAAACCTTTCCTCTCATTACCACTATCAGCAAAGAGGAAAGAGTGTTCATGTTACTTTGACGTGGAATGCTAGCTTGATGCTCATCCTAGCTCGTCTTTGGGAGAGGGTTCTTGCCATCGTATCTCTGAACCGTAGTTACCATTTATTACATGCTGAAAAAGTTGTTATGTAGAAATGTTTGGAATCAGGAAATCGGAGCCCGAAATCATCATTATAAGATTATCTCATAAGTAATAAAAATTCCTAAGCGAGGAGAGAGCGGGGTGATATTGCCTCTCTGAGGAATAGCCCACCCACGTATCACCAAATATACGACCATGATGATCATGTCCTCAATATTTACAATCGTCCCTAACCTTATGATGCAACTAAGAATCAATATCCCATCTTAAACGATCCCTGTCGAAGAATACCTAATGATTTTGGCATCCAAATTTTAATTTTTACTTGCGACTTATAGGTACTATAAGGCAAGTTATGCATTCGGAAAAAAAATCGAACTCGAGATTTTGATCAAAGTTGACATTACGATAATAGCGAAGACTAAAAAAGTGGGTCTCGCAATTCTGTCTGTCTGCCTGTCCGTTCGATTGCAGCTAAACGGCTCGGCCGATTTTCTTCAAACTTGGTAGATATGGGTTTTAATTTTTTCCCCCGGGATGTTTTTTGATTTGATTTTTTAAGACCAAAAATAACGGTACCTGCCATACGAATTTTTTTCGAAATTTTATAAACATTTTTTTTTCTCAAAAACTGTTCGACATATTTTAAAAATAAAAATACAAAAAAAATTTCATTTAATTAAAGCTAGGTATTTGTTGAAAAAAAATTTCAGAAAAATGGTTATTGAGGGTACCCCCCATGGAACCATTTTTTTTTTGTTTTTGATTTTCTCAAAAACGGTTCAACGGATTTTGATCCTTTTTTTTTTGCTTAAGCTCCCCAAAAACATAAATAGAATTGTGTACTCAACTTTTCAAAAAAAAATTTTTTTTGATTTTTAAAAAAAATTTCAAAATTTTTTTTTTCAAAACTCAATATTTCGAAAACCCCATGCTAGATTTTTTTTAAACTTGATAAATAAAAGTTTCTCAATATAATTTACAAAATGTGAGAAAAAAAATTTTATTTTACCTAAAAATAAAGATACCTACCATACAAATGCTAAAAAATTAAAAAAAAATGGTTTTCAAAAATCGTATTTTTCTCGAAAACAGCACGTAGAATTTTGATAAAATTTTTTTTCTTTCAATTAATTTTTACGATCTCTAATTTAATGAAAAAAATTTTGAAATTAAGATATTACAGCTTGTACCTACCATAGAACCATTTTTTCGAATTTTGAATTTCTCATTATCCACATAACGGATCTTAATGAAAATTTTTATAGAGAAGCTTCTAAGGAGTCTAAAACACATTACATTTCAAAACTTTAAAATAAATGTTTTTTGAATTTTTGAAAAAAAAAAATCTATTTTTTCTTTTTTTTGAAAATTCGATATCTCAGAAACGGCTCAATATTTTTTTTTGTAAATTTTATTTTTATTCGAACAATAATAAAATTTTTTCTTAAAAAGCTTTTAAAAAGTTTGTACATATAAGCTTTTTTTTAAGAAACGACTACAATGACTTATAATTTTTGTTCTTGCATAAATTCATATTTGGATAGCATTATGTTTTCGTCTCTTACTACTAAAAGAATTTAAAAAATTAATTTTATCCTTATGAACAGTTTTTTCAAATAACATTCGTATTTAAAATTCCTAGTCTATTACATAGGACCAAGTTCGTGCGACCCAGTCGTGCATTTTATTTTTAGTAGTATAGATTTTAGGAAATAATTTCAAAAAATAATCGTTCACACGTTTTGAAGATAAAATGTAGTTCCTGCCCATTATAATAGTCATTTTTTTCACGCTAAAGTTCTCCAAAAGTTTGAATATTATTATGTATTCAAATTAATTTTTTTTTTGGATTTAAAAAATAAATATTCTTTTTTTCAAAACTCAATATTTCGAAAACACCATGCTCGATTTTTTTTAAAACTTGATAAAAAAAAGTTTTCTATATAATCTACAAGGTGTGTGGAAAAAAAATTATATTAACTAGAAATAACTGTACCCACCATAAAAATGTTAAAAAATGGTTTTCGAAAATCGCGTTTTTCTCGAAAACAGTAGAACCATTTTTTCGAATTTAGAATTTCTCATCATCGGAATAACGGATTTTAATAAAATTTCTTATAGAAAAGCTTCTAAAAGTTTTAAAGGCATTGCATTTCAAGACTTAAAAAAAATATTTTTTGAATTTAAAAAAAAATCAATTTTTTTTTGAAAATTCAATATCTGAAAAACGGCTCAATGTTTTCCTTAAAAATTTATTTTTCATTCGTATAGTAATAAAAGCTTTAAGTTGGCGTACCAAAATTTGTTTTTAAAAATGTTTTAAAGATTTTGTGTATAAAAGCTTAGTTTTTTAATAAACCACTATAACTAGTTATAATTTTTACTTGAGACTTATTGGTATTATAGGGCAAGTTATGCATTCGTAAATCGAACTCGAGATTTTGATCAAAGTTGACATTACGATGATAGCGAAGACTAAAAAAGTAGGTCTCGCAATTCTGTCTGTCTGTTCGACTACAGCTAAACGGCTCGGCCGATTTTCTTCAAACTTTGTAGATACGAGTTTTAATTTTTTCCCTTCACATATTTTTTTCTTTTTTTTTAAGACCAAAAATAACGGTACCTGCCATAGGAATTTTTTTCGAAATTTTATAAATATTTTTTTTTCTCAAAACCTGTCCAACAAATTTGTTTACAAAAAATTAGAAAAATTTCATTTAGTTAGAGCTCGGTTGTTTTTGATTTTCTCAAAAATGGTAACACCGATTTTGATCATTTTTTTTATGTTAAGGCTGTCCAGCAGTTTCAATATTATTGTACATATATTCAAATTTTCAATTTTGGTTTTGTATTTTTAAAAAAGTTTTCAAAAATTTTTTTTTTGAAAACTCAATATTTCGAAAACCCCATGCTTGAGTTTTTAAAACTTGATAAATAAAAGTCTCTTAAAATAATCTACAAGATATGAAAAATAAAAAATTTGTACCCAAAAATAACGGTACCCTCCATACAAATCTTAGAAAATGGTTTTCGAAAATCGTATTTTTCTCAAAAACGGTTCCGAGAATTTGGCTTAAAATTTTTTTCTTTCGCTTAATTTTTAAGATCTATGTATAATAATTAAATAAAAACAATTTTAAAAACACGATATTTCTGACTGTTCCTACAATAGAGAAGCTTCTAAAAAGTTTAAAAAATATTGCATTTCAAAACTTTAAGAAAAATATTTTTTTTTTTGAATTTTGAAAAAAAATCTATTTTTTTTTTTTGGAAAATTGAATATCTCGAAAACGGCTCTATATTTTTTTTTTTGTAAATTTAATTTTTATTCGAACAATAATAAGAACTTTAAATTGGTGTACCAAACAAATTATGTTTCTATTCCAATATGGATTTGTTTCGGAAAGGTGGACAACCACAAATCTTTAAATTAAATATATGTAACGAGATAACCCGATATCTTGATGATAGTATCAATGTGATGTCATCTATACCGATTTTTTCAAAGCATTTGATAAAGTTAATCATGCAATTTTATATATACGAGTAGAAACTTTATATGCTCGATATTCATTCAAATATATTGAAATGGCTGAGATCTTACTTAAGTGGCCGTACTCAGTACGTGCCAATTGATAATTTACTAACTGATTCCATTGCTGGTATTTCTGGTGTACCTGAAGAGAGCCACTCAGGTCCAATACTTTTTCTGCTCCTTGTTATTGATATACGCGATACTATCAAACATTTGAACTGTCTTTCGTTGCATAAAGTCTTCTTGTATTTCAATTTTAAAATAAATAAAAAAATTATTTTTAAATATTTTTTACCTCCTGTCAGTTGCTAGGAATCAGGGTTGGCCGAATTAACTACACTACATTTTCTACATCATTAACTACGCGTAGTTTTATTTGAATAAACTACATGCCTAATTTATTACAATTTGTTACGTCTGCTACATACGTAGTTAATTCATAAAAAATAAATAGAATAAAGGAAACCAAACAATTTTGCACTCTTTTGGTCTATTGAAGCTTTGTAAAAAAACTGAAAATGTTTGATTTACCATAAGGATGAAGAATTGTAGGAATTTTCCATGATAGATTTGAAGCTTATTTTTGGAGACAAACAATTTACTTTGGCATAATCAAAGGATATGGATTACGAACACATGATTTAAAGATATTTTTTATGTACATGGTGCATACATACAAATATTACCGAAAAACTGTTTGAAAATAATGAAAATCAAGATCTAGTTTAGTTATATTTAAACTTTAAACTGTTGTATCTTTAAGTAGCGCAGCACATGAGTCGCAGAGAGCTCCAATACGATGATTTTCCATTCGAGTTGGAGTAAATCCACCTTCAGCTCACATCGTTTATTAAAAATGAATAACTGAACGTTTGATTTCAAATGCACAACTGACAGTAAAATGACAGCTATAACATTTTAAACTACGTCTGCTACAATTTGTTACATTAACTACATTTAACTACATTTAACTACATTAACTACATAAATTACGTAGCAGACGTAACAAATGTAGTTATTTCTAAAAAGTGACAGTTCGGCCAACCCTGCTAGGAATTAATAAGTTAGTAAGTTTTTTTTTTATTTTCATATCTGAAGTAAGATCTCAAAACAAAATGCATTTACCAAGAGAATTTTTTCTTTCATCTCAGAGCAAATAACCTTTTAATAAATAATTTTTTTTTATGTAATACAGTTTCTTCAGAGAAAATTCTCAGAATAAAATCACTTATTGGACGGGGTAAAAGCTAAGTGCAGCCAACTTCGTACCATGTGAAATTTATTTTATAATTCACACGTCCTCAGAGGGCTTATTGAGACCCCTTTAATGTTGAACACAAACTTAGCACGAGCAATGTGAAATTAGGGAGGGAGGGAAAGGAGGTGTCAATAAACTTTGGTCTTGAATGTTTGCAAATTTAAATGCAAGGTAAAACCGTACCGTATTGTGCGACTAAAAACCGAATCTCTGTATATATGGCACGTCCAAAATTGGGATTGGAGTTGAAACTTTTATCATTGATGAGCTGATTGAATAGGGAAATGCCGCTTAGACTAAGCATTGTTTATGAAAGAACCCATAAGACTTGAAATATTTTCACGATCTCCATGACAGTTCTGTTTCCTATCAGTTAAAACTCTCTGATTTGGATTATAATCGCAATAAATGAAGTATAATTTGGGCAGCCTATATCTAAATATGTAAGTTATACTTGAGCTATGGATGTATAAATGCCTTACAAATTGTAGCCAGATCAAAGGCGATCGGTGAAACATCGTAAGCATTAAGCCTGTTGTAACTTCAAAGATTTCTAACCATTTATGAGAGTTCAGCCCTCGAGTGTGTGATAATTTGAATCGGAGAGTTCATCATATTTGACTTAGAAGTAAAAAAGATAAGAGGATTAATTCTAATCTGCCACAAAATAAAACAAATTATACATAATGAAAATTCTAAAACAGAAAAAGCTAAAAAGGTTCGCTGGTCAACTCTTTCGTTTATTTTATATGAAATCGAAAGTATATTAAATCGCCTACATTTGATGACCAAACTTAACTCAAAAACACGTTTTTCTTGTTAGTTGTATATTAAGTAAATATAAGAGACTAAAATGAATGGTAGAAAAATATTTTAGAAGAGCATTTGAAACACTAAATTTATGTCAAAAATATTATTTTCTAAAGTTCATCAATTATATAGTTTTGTTTCTGTTTGAATAAAAATTTAATTCCTTACAATTGGTCAAGGGCAAATTTTGATAAAATTGCATATGTCATTAGCAAATAATAATAAATCAATCTGCTTGTAAGCATAAATTGCTTTAGCTGAAGTGAAAAAACGAAGCAAATCCTCGCGTCCATCAATCAACAACAAAATCAACTGAATCAATAAGCGAAATTAATTATTATTATCGAAAGAGAATCGTAACCGAAATTAAACCCTGAGGCCTCATTGCCCGTCACATTATTAACTAAATGATGTTTAAAGACGGCAAAATATAGGGACAGGAGGACTATAAAAACCTGCCATCGCATCAGCTGGTACTTATTTCAGTGAAAAATGACAAAACGAAATTTGGTTTTTTTTCCCTTTCATCATTTTGTATCAACTTTGAGTTCTTCTTTCGAATTGTCCTAAAAACAAGACTTCCACACCATGAAGATGAAAAATCTTCTTGAATGAATTATTATTGGCACAAACCAAACCAGAGTTTCAAAATAATAAGAAAAAAAGTTAAAGGAGTACAGACCCCATGAACCGTTATAATTTTCTTTTACCCGATAGAAAAAAAAAATTCAATTGATTTCCAGATTTTTTACCTGTAAGAACAACTCACACCTCACCACACCACCACCGATCATCTGCACTTTTTCGGTGCCAAAGTTAAGCAAAGTCCCACGAAAAGCAGTGCCACAGAAATGGTTTTCTTTTTTTTTCTTGTGTAGCTGTATCTATGAATATGAAAGCACATACTTGATCAGGAGACTTGTTGCTGCAACATTGTGTGTTTATAGAAAAAATCCAGAGTCGTATTTGCATCAGGAAGGTGGCCTTGCCAAAAAAAAACTGTGTGTCTATTAATTCAGTTTTGTTTATAATACTCGCACTATCCTTTAAAAACAAAAACTAAGTGAATTTATTTTTAACCCAAGACCTTTTGCCTTACAAGTTTCTATCATATCTGTGTCCATACTATCAGCAGTAATGCTGTCAATTTTCTTTGAATGGCTTAGATGACAAGTTGTTTTCAGAACAATAAGTACTCTTGAAGGATTTGTCACTCCTTTGGAAGTCAACTTAAGATATCGGAATTATCTTCAATAACTAACCACCAGAACTAGTTCTCCTGTTTTACCCTATATCTTGGGTTCCAATCGGACACAATCCTACTGAACCGAAGGCGCTCTGCTCCGTCTTTTGCGAGGACGTTTTAGTCATAAGGAAGCCACTTATTTACAATTATTTTAGAAAAACATGCTCAGTCTAGTTCTATAAAGTTTCCCTTAAAATGTGGTGATCTAAGCTTTTTAAATGAATTCTCTAGATCCCATAAGTTTGAGGCTCTTCTTACCCCTAATACGGTCCTGATGAGTAATTTTTATTTACTTTTTGCAAGGATGGCATTTTCAGAGACAGCAAATGATTTTGGGATGGGTAACCACCGCCAACGCTATCCACCACAGGCACAACCACACGACGACCCAAAACCCAAGACCCAAAAACATTGTTAAGTGAAGAAAAACTCTTACTAATGCCGCATTAGATGACCGTGATGAAGTCGAAAGAAGATGCTTGCAGCTCAGCTCTACAGAGTTCGGAAGATAAATGCACTGCAACAGCTGTGCAGTTGTGGTGCCGCTGTTTTACTCCAGCAATTGTGGTTGGCGCACAAGATCACCACCACCGATCGGATCAGTATTGTTATATGGGGGTCATTGGAAAAATATTAAAATTTGCGCGGGAAAATCGAGGTCTCTGCATCGTTTGTTCGTCGTTTGACGGAGCCCCCATAACGTTGCATAGCCCGCTCGTCGTCATCAGCATTGCATCGTGTGGAGCAAGGTGGAATGATGATGGCCCTCGTTCGTCGAAAAGTTAAAAAGCCTACAAAGAAAAGACACGACAACCGCGCGCAAATGATAATGATGAAGTTTTTGTTTTTGTTTTTGGGATTTGTTCTCTCTGTCTTATGAGTGCCGATGGCATTTGGCCTACACGGAACAACCGGTTGTTCGGGTCAATATTCAAGATGAGTTGTCCTCATCGTCGCAGTCGGTCATTCATGGTTGGTCAGAATTTAACTAAATTGGTGGCTGTCTGTGCTAAGCAGATACATCGAGATGAAATTTCACAGAGAAATTTTTGTAGGTTTTTCTTTATTTTTTTGTCTGTTAATATTTTGAACGCTCTTTTTGACCCACATAGTGGTATGCACATTACCGACAACGGCGGACGAGGGGTAGTGCATAAATTGTTGCTGGATTTTGAGGAATTCTGCGAAGAGCAAACAGCCGGACAGTGGATGGATATAATTGGCACCTACAGTCAAGCCGCAGATGAAGGTATTTGATGAATGTCTTACAGGTTAATTGGTGATTTGTTTATTGAGTTGTATGACAGGGTGTTCGCATTCTGATGTCTGTTGTGTGCATAATGAAGAGTAAGATCGGCAAAGAAGTGAACTAGGCTATGAATAGAAATAGAAATAGTTTGTGAGCCTTGAAATGGAAGTGCAGGTAAAATATGGAAATATTCATTTAACTATTTCAAGTTTTTCGAATAAGAATAATTTGATTTGCATGAAGATTCTGCAAGATTTTAAAGTGGAGTTGTGGTGGAATTTTCTGCAATTAGAAGAAAGAATATAATAAGATTCAACCGAAACTAAAGTTTCAAACTTTCCATTTCCTAAGAATATCTTTTTTTAAAAGAGTTTACATAAATGTAGATAGCTATCTTGCTTAAGAAGGTTAATTATGAACGTGTTGCATTGCTTGAACTGGAATCGTTGGGCAAAATTTTTACTGGAATTTTATTTAGTAACAAACCTGAGCAATTGCCTTACCAGGAGTGGGAGATACTTTTAGGAGCAATCCCTTCAATCAATCTGAAATTCTCTATGGTAACTAATTCTATTTCTTTTATTGAATGATAGATCGTTGGCATAGGGAGCCAACAAATCGTCTAGATCCTTGAAGATCTGCAAGTAGATAATTTTTCTGAAAATCCCCTCCTTCTAAGACTGTTGATTTAAATGTTGTTCTTAGTCTTCCAAACCGCCATGAACCCGAAGGATTCAAAAAAATTGAAAAATTACGATATTTTCCTATAAAGGAAGTTTTTACAGTCAATTTTACAGCTCTCATCTTTAAGAGACATAGACGCAAAATTTTAAACAGCCTGTTGCTAAGATTTTAGCATGATACTAGTTAACAATTGTCTAACCTTAAAGTACGAGTAGCTAACAAACTCGTTCATAATTTAAAATATTTTCTAATTAGTATCGTACTAAAGCAATTTCCTTTTTCTTAATAAATTGCTTCTGAACGCACATAAGACAATGACAGTTCGTGGAAAAAATTAAGTAAACAAACCTTTGTTGAATTTAGTGAATCTAAGAGTGTCAGATTTAATAAAATGCTAAAGAAAGTATGATGCTTATCTCAATTAAACTTTGGAAAATCTTCATTTTCACAAAGTCTCATATCAAAACAGATTTAAAATCGTACTAATCCGACTTATATTTTGTGCCCTATTCTTTAAATTTTTTCTAAAATCAGTGTAAAAAGGTATTATGTACATAAATATATTTACATCAGTATTATAATCCAGCAGTTTTCTTTGATTAGATCTAAAAATTTTGTCCCAAAATGAAATTCTTTATAATGTAGGTTCATTGCAGTCATTGATATAGTAGATGAGTTTTTATTTGGCGTGGGTAGATTTTGGAGGCCTGTGGCGACCATGTTGTTTGGTGTCATTTGTTGAATCTAAATTCAGATACTGATGCATGCTAAATCACCATGAAAAGGTACACGATTAAATAGCACGTCCAAATGATAAAACTTTTATATTAAAATGAGTCTTCGTTAGTGAAAACGGAAGACGTGGTGTCCCCCTCTCTTTTAAGTTTGGTAGACAACATTCAATCGCCAAAGAACGCAGGAGCGGCCAAGAACATCGTGCAGTCGGTGAAAGTGCATAGCAGAAATCGAGGCAGTCGATTACTTGGCGTACGTCAGAATTCGGCCACTAGCACTTTTTAACTTGGTGAATTTTGCGTCGGGACATGGAGCTTTAACGAATTGATTTAGAAGATCAAAGTTGTTGAGAAACATAGACAACACTATTTATTCACTGACTGGGCTTCGGAGCATTTGGAATAGAACCCCAATTTGAATGAATGGCTGTATTAAGAGTAACATTTTTGTACATGGCCCAACACCAATCCATACGAGGTTCACTAGGCAACAATCTATCCTCAAAGAGTTACCATTTGGTGTGCCTTTTGGACCAGCGATGTCATTCGTACGTACTTTTTTGATAACTAGGTTGGTGACCGATTGCAGCTCTATGTAAATAAACCACAATCGATAAATCGATGCCCTTAAGATGAGCATAACACATGCTATAGCTTATATTCAGCCGGATATATGCAGAAGAGTCATTGAAAATTGAACAAGTCAGATCCGTGATAACGTAAGAATCCAATCATAAGAAATAAGAATCATAAAAAAATTACAGCCAAAGTACATGTTTTGACAACTTTTGCACAATCTTCTATGTATAAGTTGATTGCTTTATCAATGAAATATGCCAGATTTTGCTTCAAGAGGTGTGAGTTTAACTTTAAATCGTTGCGTCAAACAGAATTTAAAAGTTCCTGACAGTAAAGCTATTAGATCTCATTATTTGTTAAGCTCAATAAAAATTTTAAATAAATTGAAGAAATAATCCGTAAAATTTTGTAAGTTTTTACTCGGATAGTATCGGCTTAGCAAAAATATCTACGCCAATTTTTTATTCTGTGAATTCCCGGACCAACAACGCTCCGTACAAAAATTTATATTTCATATTCGCCCCAAAAGTTCTGTGCAAGTTCTGAACTACACATCTGCAAAACAAATGACAATATATTATGGAATGATCCGATATTCGGCGTTGTCAAAAATACAGCCCAATGCAGGTTTTCTTGAAAGATGCCAGAAATGTTTGTTCCCCTCTGGTCTAATCATCTATAAGGCATTTTCCGCCCAAGACTTGAGTATAACTCTGGTGCCCTGATTACTCCTTTCAACCTGATATAATTCAGAATAGAGCAATTTAACTCATAGGAGACAGATCAATCACAGATCAATGTTCAAATGAAATAGCCAGTTGCATTCCTCCCCTCAAACAATTTTACCATAATAATCTACTAGCAATGAATGCACATCATTTTACCCTTGAGCCTAACTTGTATTGTCAAATATATACAGAGGTTATTTCTTTGATTTTTGCCTCTCAGTGTGATGCACAAGCTTTTGAAACCAATGTGCATCGACATCTTCTATTAAATCCTCTACAATTTCCCTAAATGCTCGCATTGTGTTATATTATAACATTATAAGGGTAGTTCATGGTACAGAGTAGTCACAAGATCTTAAGTGTGTGTGAATTATAAAAAAGAAAAAAAAAAAGAAAAACAGATACGAATGGCTTAGATGATAAGAAGCACTTTCTATAATAACAGATAGTCTTGAAGGATATGTCACTTCTTGGTGAGTAGGGAAGTGATCGCTATATTGACAGCGTGATAGTCCAACGACCTAAGCATGAAACAGCGTGGTCTCAAGGATTTCATATTTAGCATATCTGGATCTACAAATAGTACTCTAATCGAATATATTTCATAAGAAGACGTAACTAGAAAAGACCAGTCAAGTTTGGTCTCCATATCAAGCCAGCCATTCACTGAAAATTGAAGCCATAAAACGTCGTTTTCTCTTTACGGTATCTCCAATGGTCTGATCCTTTTGTTCTGCCACCTTATGAAGATCGACTACAATTAATCGACTTAAATACCCTCTCTAAGCGTCATGCTGTTGCTGACATAATACTTGTCCACCAAATAGTCTTTGGTGCCATCGATTTTCCGCCACTTTTTGAATTGATTTTGATTTTCTTTAACACCAATCCATGCAACCTTCTTCCTATACCCACCGCACCAACTATTCTCATTTCAATCTAAATACTAGAATGCTAGGCTGAGCGAAAACTGCTCAACACATCC
This sequence comes from Chrysotoxum bicinctum, assembly GCA_911387755.1. Lineage (NCBI taxonomy): Eukaryota > Metazoa > Arthropoda > Insecta > Diptera > Syrphidae > Chrysotoxum > Chrysotoxum bicinctum. The sequence goes on from OU426990.1 coordinate 41,901,367, forward strand.
TATATTTCAACCACAGTATTCCCTCCAACAGAATTTATCTGTATTCCAACTCGCCCTAAGCCCTCTACTCGTAAGCCTAAGTTTGTATAGTCTCTTAGCTCATTTAACTACATATAGTTATTTTTTAATTTTATTTTTATATTATTGAAATTGCTTGAATTAAATAAATAAATACAAAAATCACACATTTACCGGAATAAGTGGCACTGAAGTCTCTAAAATTGTCTACTTAAGTCCGAATTACTCCGAATATTAAACTATACCTCAGTAGCTTCATTTTTATGATTTAGGAAAATTTAATAGGAAAAACCTCCAAATTTTCTAAAGAAAATGCTTAGTCCGAGCCTTAAAAATTGTCAATACTTTAATGCCCTTATTATTCCTAAATATTCCGAGAAAGATATTCTCATATTAAGGTATTCAAGTCATAATAGAAGCTTTGAAAACAAGCGACTTGTAGTTTATTTCTGTTGTTTTCAGTTGCATTTTAGTATTTGATTCAGTCTCTAAACTTTTTCTTTATTTCCACTGGACCACTTAAAAAAATGATCCAACAAGAACTATTACCCCGATAACCTACTATCTATCTAGTATCTTCTAATTATGATCACATCTCCATCTTGTTCTATCCAGTTGAGTTGCAACTAGAAAAAAAATATATATATTTTTGCAACAAACTATCAATTTTATGCTCAATCATCATCAAAATAGCCTCACAATAATAATAATCCATGACTCTTGCTCTCTCTCAATATCTCTGCGGCGCAAATTCCCCTCCCCCATGTCAACCAGTCCTCAATGCCACCCGGCCACCCAGACTTAACATTAGTGTTAAATTCTATAGTGCACCAATAAAACGGAGCCACAAGCTCCACTAATGACCACAACACATTCGCACAAAATAGAGTTTCTCGATCATTTCTAAAGATTTTATAATCCAAAGACACGCATATACTTCTGTGTGTACCCCTTTTATATTTACTACACGCGCACACACTCCACACCATCAGATATTATAATTGTCCAATTATCGGAATAATTCCTGTGGTTGCTCTAGAGAATTGTCATGCATTAAAAAATTAATTATTATTATTGGGAGAATACCCACTGGGTATCAGTGTGGAATATTTGCCAAATCGGGAATAGATATCATTTCTGACGGGAGAAGTGAGCTCAAAAGGAAACAATATGGTCCTTGAAATACCAAATTTAGCAACCCTAAGGACAGTCGGTCCGATGTCAGATGTTGATGTGTTTGCACTAATCACTTAAAGCCACCATCACGTCAGACAAACTAACTGACTGCACTGCTGCTACTAATTTGCAACAGTTTGCTGTTAAAGGAGAAAAATTAATCACTACCATATCACGATTGTGTGTTTAGATGGAGTTTAGTCTGCGGCTGTTACCATGGCTGCATTTCAATGAAAGGCGCCCTGAAAAGTTGGTAAATTTAACATTATTTTTGTTGAGTAGGATAAAAAACGCTATTTCATCGATATCTAACATTCATTGGTCAGAATGATAAACCATGAACAAAATAACTGTCAATTTTCCTTAAAGCTTGTTCGACAGTTAGTAGAAAAAAAGTTGTCAGAACCAGAACAGGAAAAATGTGAGCCTTTTTAGTAGTAAGCAATTAATACTAAAATGGTCTGTCGAATTCATTAAATATTATTCAAGCTAACCTAGCCTCAAACGTCCCCACCTTGAAAGAAATATTGTGGGATCAAATTTGTGAGCATCTCAAAATTAGCATCACATCAGTAGTGAAAAAATCATCGACATTCAATGTAACCCAGCCTATAAATTTCTAACAACAAATATCATAAGACGTGTGTTCCTACGAATAGGCATTATAGGGATTATTGGCTTCAACTTTTTTTAGCCAAAAACTTACTTACTCAATCTTATAGTCACTCATCGTTGTCACTATCCATGAGGGGAATTCGGCCGAGAAAAGACGTCTTTCCATTCTCTACAATCCTGAGCAAGCTGCTACCAGTAATCTTGGCAAAACACTCAGCGGCTATGACCTGATCTTTCAAGTGAAATATGTATCGGACTTCCTTATCGCCTCAAACCTGTGGACTGGCATTCGAACACTCTCTTAGTTGAATAATTGTTGTTTCTTCGCCTGATTTGACATTTCAATAGATGTTTCCTATTTTGTGACTTTCTTGGGCTTAAGTCCGTGCCTTTGATAGGGTTTGACACGAAGCTCTTTTATCGAAAATGCGTGCATTTGGTATCGAAGAGCCCCTTTATCGTTGGATTAGAAATCCTATCTCGGACCGCTCAATACAAGATATATTTGATGGTTTCAAGTCTGATATTCATAAATAAATGCTGAAATGCTGGTGTGCTTTAAGGCTCCGTTTTGTCCCCGACACTCTTTATTATCTAACGATTCCTTGTCTGAAACCTGTAATCCACTTCGTTGTTTTGCTGACGACAGTACACTTAGCTTTTCATATTCGATTCTAGACTCAGGGTGTTGAGTGAGCTCTTCGGCTTTGGGACTGGAACGGCAGCGTACTATGCTAAGCCCATTAGATTCCGATCTCGAAAGCATTATACAATGGGGAATCCTCTCCACTTTTGCTAAGCGCTCTCACTGTATTACATCATAACATTAGAAAGGTAGTCATAACTCATAACCCCTTAAGTATGTGCAAATTATGAAAAATAAAATGCACGACTGGGTCGCACGAACTTGCTCTTATGTAAACGACTAAGAATTTCAAAAATGAATGTTATTAGAGAAAAACTGCTCATAAGGATAAAATTAATTTATCAATAGACTAAAACAGTAGTAGTTGGAGCTCAAAACAGGATGCCATGTAATTCAAGAAAATATTAGCTTATACAAGAACAAAAATTATAAGTTTGTACTGGTTTCTTAAAAAAATAACCTTTTATATACAAAATTTTTAAAATCTTTTTAAGAAAAAATTTGAGTAAGCCAATTTAAAGTTTTTATTATTGTTTGAATAAAAATTAAATTAAAAAAAAAAATATTGAGCCGTTTCTGAGATATCGAATTTTCCAAAAGAAAATTTTTTTTTTTTTCAAAAATTCAAAAAACATTTTTTTTAAGTTTTGAAATGCAATATTTTTCAAACTTTTTAGAAGCCTCTCTATAAAAAAATTTCATTAAATCCGTTATGTCGATAAGGAGAAATTCTCAATTTAAAAAATATGGTTCTATGGTAGGTACAGTCAGTATTATCTTGATTTCAATTTTTTATTAAACTATAGATCGTAAAAATTAATCAAAGGAACAAAAGTTTAAGCAAAATTCTCAGAACCGTTTTCGGGAAAAATACGATTTTCGAAAAACATTTCTTAGATACTGTTATTTTTATGTAAAATAAATTTTTTTTCTTACATCTTGTAATTTATATTAAAAAAAAATTATTTCTCAATTTTTAAAAAAAATGGAGCATGAAATATTGAGTTTCGAAAAAAAAAATGAATATTTTTTTTTTAAATCCAAAAAAATTGGTTGGGAAAATTTGAATACCTTAATAATATTTAAACTGCTGGGGAGCTTTAGCAAAAAAAAAATTATCAAAATCGGTTGTACCGTTTTTGAGAAAGTCAAAAACCAAAAAAATGGTTCCAAGGGGGGTACCAAAAGTAACCATTTTTTTGAAAAAAAAAAAAATTTTAACTATTTTCTAGCTTAAGCTAAATGAAAGTTTTTGAATTTTTCTTAAGAAAATCTGTGGGATTTTTGGAGAAAAAAAAAATTTTATAAAATTCGAAAAAAACTAATGGCTGTTATTTTCGGTTTAAAAAAAAAAGAAAAAAACGTTTGGGGGGAAAAATTAAAAATACTATCTACCGAGTTTAAAGAAAATCGGCCGAGCCTTTTATGCTGCAGTCGAACATACAGACAGAATTGCTTTTTTAGTTTTCGCTATTATCGTAATGTCAACTTTGATCAAAATCTCGACTTCAATTTTTTTTCCGAATGCATTACTTGCCTTATAGTACATATAAGTAGAAGTAAGAAGTTGACATGTTTTGACTTTCAAAATTTCTTTTACATCATGGTACAGATCGTATAGATGTAGTAAATGTACCATTCACCTAGCTTCGCCTTCCTCCCACACTAGACCAAACATCCGTCGAAGAATGTTTCCCTTGGAAAGAACTCCGTATCAATTCGAGTTCTATGCTTACCTTCCAGTACTCGTGTTGTAGTGGGTTTTGTAGAGGTTTAACTCCCGAAGTAGTTGAACTCCTCAACTAATTTAAAGTTCTTTTCTATCAATAGTCTTGGTTTTGTCATCATTTACTGCAAGAGCAACAAGTTTCACCTATTCTTCAATAACCGCTAATGACTCTTTTATGGTAATTTGCGAAGGGCCCAAAATCAATCCAATGGTTGAACCAATTTGTTGAAATAGTGGTCTCAGAGTTTTTTTTGTCTTTAAGGAAAAGTTAGAAGAAATGCTTTATACAGTCTTATGTAAATCTTGGCGTTGACCATGCCCGTGTGTCGGACTCACTTTTATAAAGCATATCAACAAGAACTCTTCTTAGTTAATTTTTGGCCCTTGACCTACCCACTCCTCTGCACTGCTCTTTGCATTACATCAGGATGGTTTTATTGTTTCCCTTGCAGGTTCAATTGTTTCCCGATCGTTTTCTTCTTCGCTTTTTCTTCTTCTGAGAACATGCTCTATGAGATGTTTTGTCAGTTTTAGTGACAAAGTGGCGTCTTCTGTACTACTTTTATGCAGCGATCACGTCAGTCCTGTTTCGCAAGCTTTGGCAGGGGAAAACTCAACTGCTGTAGGTATGGCCTCGGTGTTGACACCTCTGCCATGTACTACTACAGAACGATATTGTTGGAATCATATTGTAGGAAATTTTCTTGCCACAACTCCGTGCATTTTTGAAATAGTGGGGAGGAGCATTTCGCTGAGTGTGTATTTCACCGTATACTTTCCAATTTTAATTAGGACATATGATAACCTTGTTTATAGATGGGTGATATGATGCTGATAGTTCAGTCATTGAGGTGGTCTTATGAAGGCACCTTAGTAAAACATGACCCCCATATTTCAAAAGTTCTGCAGATAAACCATCCGATCTTGTGGCCTTGTTAATGCTAAACTTTAGTATAAATAAGTTTCGGAGGATACCCGACTTTGATAGTGTCTTTCAAGCTGAATTACTGGCAATCGCTTAAACATGGAATTTACTCAAAGAATGAGTTAGGAGGATGTCGATGCTATTGATTCGACTATATCCTCCACCAAATCAGTCTATAGAAATGCTTGAATGGGCTTGCGAGTCTGAACATTAACTTTGGTGTCAATAGTATCTGGATCATGAGTCCTAGTAGGATTGATTGAAATTAACAGGCTGACGAGCTGTTGAGGAAAAGAAAAGTTTTTCATAGTTCTGTTGCGGAAATAGTCAACATACCACGTGGAGTTATGAAGAATAATAAATTTCTCACTTTTGTTAACGAATCAACCTTGAGATGGAGCAATTTAACTAAGTGCATTGTATATACACATTTTTTTTTTTTTTTTTTTTATAATCTACCCGCGCTCAAGGGATTATGATTACCCTTTAAATGTTTCAACACAGCGCGGGCGTGAAGTTACGGAAGAGAAAGAAGGATAGGAAAGATGTGTGGCACGATGTTCTGAGACTGAAGGTTGTTGTCTCAGATATTTTATCTCCAGGGATGGCGCCTGAACTAAGGCGGAGAATGCCGTGTCTTATTTCTATGTCGCTTATAATTCACATTATTTTATTCGTGTTCATCCTTGTTGGGCATACTAGTTTAACTCAATTACATGTTGTTAGTGTTATGCCTGAACAACATGTAATGAGTAAACCAGCAACCCATTGATGACAATTTTAGAAGGTTTTTAATGGAATTAAAACGACATAGACGACGGCAGGGATCGAACCTGTGATCATGAGGTTCACAGGCGAGCACACATCCATCGCGCCACGGCCACCCCCAACCCCCACCCAGGCAAGTCAAATCAACCTTTAACGGACACTGGGCCACTCAGATTCCTTGCAGAGGAAAATGCCTCTGAAAATGCCCTGCCCTGGTCAACATAAGAGCGCAATCAATTGGAAAGGCATTTTTGTACGACACGTTGACGAACTTTCGAAAATGAAGATCAAAGACTTGAGTCCATTTCTCAATGCAACAAAATGATTCTTAAACGAACTTTGTTTACTTCTGTATCGTTGCTTTCGTCATATTTCTAAGACTGGTGAACTGGCTGACTGTGATGGAATTTGACGTGGCTCTTGGTGCACAGAGGTTGGACAATCACTGGATCGGATTGTCCCTTCAGCACCAGTCAACAATTGCCTGGCTTAGAACAGTTTAAATATTTTCGAATGCTGATGGCGGTTCGCTTAAGTTAGTGTTCCGATTTCGGATGACTGTGCTAATGCAAACACCCGCCATACCACAGTCAATCAACAATCCCTCAGCCACAGATTTAAACGAGCTATGGTATCATAATAGGAGAGCTCTGTTCTAAATGAGCCACATACCTAGGCTGTGCGTGGTCGCCATTTTTATCTAGTAACTCGTATATATACTTTGGACTCGAACTGGTTCTTCATTGATTTGGCAGTTTTTGGAATTTGTGCTTTTCCCTGTGGTTCGGTCTTCTGTGGGTAGGTTACTTTCGCTGTTTCGAAGAGCTTGCTTTTCAGGTTAAGATAAGACCAGAAATTAGTTACTTGGCCTTACATAAAACTTCCGGATGCTTTTTCGTTCGTAAGGATCTTCGATCAACTTGAGTTTCGAAGATATCGCGAATGAACACCGGAGAACTTCTTGTTGAAGTTCTCTCTGCAAACTCTGCTAACTTCAGGTGTGTTAGGAGACTCAACATTCCTCGGGCAGTTTGGATATTCTTTTCGTTCTATTAGTCGAGCTCTGAATTTTTCCTCAAAGAAAGTTCAGCAAATTACGAGTAATATAACCATTCGAAATTGAAGCGCCTTAAAGTTGTCTAATCAAATACAAACCTGTATGTTTTCGTAAGCTCTCATCTACCCCTCTTTTGACACCCCAATGCCATTTATGAGCGCTGACAGAAAAGACACTAATTAGTGTCGACAGAAGAAGGAGATTCCATAATCATCGTCATGGCTAGCATTATCGTCATCATCATCATCATCTGCAACATTATCATGGTCATTCATTATATCTGCGAGTAGCTCCCTGAATTCGCAGAGTCTTCATATATCCGGGCTCACCAAGTGCCGCCGCACTGCACGTACATCAACATCGGTCACGTCCTGAGTAAATGACTGCAGCTCTACGCAAGGAATATTTTTCCTAATAAAAAAGTTATTAATTAACCATGAAATTAACATCTTAACAATGTCAGAGATTTACACACACAGAAGCTGTCTGTCTTTCGGTCTGTCTGTGCTTTAGCTCGCTTAACATGGACACTCAGTCGATCATCAGCTTGGATCTCGATAAAAAAGATATTTTTATCTTCGTTTTTTTTTCGATTCCATGCCAAACTGGGACATCATTTCGTCGAAGGAGTCTCAAACGTTGATGAGCGTTCGTGATTTGAAGGCTCGTAACTTGCATTCTCGAAGCTATTTGAAGAGTGAGAGCGAGTTGATGAACACCGTCTAATTGGACAAACTAACTCTAAGACCAAAAGCATTAATACAGAAAAAGATTTACAAGCTACTATCATCAACTTCTCGGATGCAATATTGCATTTTGAAAAATAATAATAATTAATTGGGGCACCCATAGTTATAATTGTTTACAGAATGATGCACCAGAGTTGCGCTGAGCTGAGGCTGGATGTGCTGTGCAGTGATGTGCATCGCATTGGTACCGCTGCTGCTGCTGCAGCTGGAGATTGACGTTTGATTTGAGGTCAAACTTTCAAAAGTGATTGAGAGATGCGCTCGCTTTTATATTATTGAAGAGAGTAAAACAGTCACGTAATAATAATTAAAAGAAATTATGCCGACCGACAATGATTGGTGGAGTATTAAGGCTAAAGACCGAACATTTGAAGAACGCTGACAACGATTCGAGGCACGAGGGGCAAACTGTGAATTGTGTGAATGCGAACTCATTTCTTAGGAATCGTAAAAACCAAGCGAGTGGTGAAGGCAATCAAAAAAGATGAATTAAAATTTATTATTTTTTTTCGTTTGATTGGCTGCTGGGTATAACACTTTAATAAAGAGCAGTTATTGTCGAGGCTGATTTTACACGATACGGGTTTTTTTCTTAGGAATTTTTGTGCTCTGTGGAGGAATTTTTCAATAATTGTGTTGATTTTAAAAGAAGTCGGAAGTGTTCCTTCGAACCCAATTCAGAGACACAATTTTTGTACTAAAGTACATAATTTCTTAATAACTACGACTATGATTCTTTGAAAAAGGAAGTAAATAATGATGCAATCAACTTAGAAAATATAAATTCGCTTTCACTCAAAAAAACAAAAAAACTTAACTGAACTGGAATTTCAAAATTTACCGCAAATTATTTCTTAATAATTCCCAAATACAATGTGTCCAGTGAATAATTAATAGCCTTGAAACCGGTAGCAACCGCGACTTACAAGACAAAAAATTAGACTTTCTTCAACACTACGACCACGCATGATTGATTCGTATTCCAGAATATCAAGAATATTTGTTCTAAAAGACAGGTAGTAAAATTTTATTCTAAGATACAAATTTTACGACAAAGCTAAATTTTAATGGACAGCTTTATTTTTATGTTTTAAGCATTTCTAAGAAGGATCCTTTGATCGTGTTTCCTTGGGGATGAAATTGGATGAAATTCAGTTTTTTTAAAATTTCTCTTAGAATCATTTTTTATGTTAAAGAAAGATTGTAGATTATTCAATTCTGCAAAAAAAAACTTTATAGAATAAAATTTTATGAAAATGAGCTGTTAACAAGCCTTTTAGTTTTATTTTTTTTAAGGTTTAGAGGTCTTATGATGACACTCGATTGCCAAAAATATTGGCGATACATAGTATTTACAAAAAAAAAAAAAAAAAAAAAAAAAGCTGATTTAAGAGATAGGAAGATTTAACTATATTGAGCGGGGTTTCAGTTAATTCTTGGTAGATGCTAAATGTATGTATGAGGGAAAGGTTCAAATGCATTCTTGAAAAACTGGATATGAAAATAAGATCCGATTTAATTAAAGAAGACATGTGCTCATCGCGTAGATTCTTATATCCAAAGCTAGAACATTAATCTCAGTGAACTCAATTATTTCACAGACAAAATGAGCTTATATGATATATCTGGAATTTTTCGCATAAGAAGAGAACTCCTTGACCTAAATTATAGGCTATATTTTAGGTATCGAGAAACAGTTTGCTCGCTTTGCAACTTACAATATGTCCCTATGTTATATGCCCTGTTATAAGAAATAAGATTTGTATATTTTAAAAATACAACATTAAGCGAATCAGATTCCATAAGCATTCTAAATGGAAGTAACTGGAAACTTCTTGCCCAATACTGCATTAAAGCTTTTAATTATAGAAAAGATTTTATGAATTTCTAAAAGATTTCAACCCAAAAACAAAAGGAAAAAAAATGCAAAATTAAAAAGAAAGACAATTGAATAAAAGTACAAAATAAAATTATTCTAAGTACATATTTAGGTATAACAGTTGTAAATTTGTTTAAACGTTAATTTAATTTCAATACAAACATATATGTATACATATATTGTAATTTTGTAAAAAAAAAGAAATCTGGCAGACGGTTCCAAAAACCAAGGCCATAATTTATTTGTTACAATATACAATTTTTAAAACTATTTATAATTTGAAAAAAATAAAGCTATTATTAGATATTATTATTATTATTATTATTATTATTATTATTATTATTATTATTATTATTATTATTATTATTATTATTATTATTATTATTATTATTATATTATATAAGATTTCATTAAAATCTGTTATGCTGATAATGAGAAATTCAAAATTTGAATAAATGGTTCTAGGTTAGGTACAGTCAGTAAATTAATTTAAATTTTTTTTTATTAAATTATAGATCGTAAAAATTAATCGAAAAAACATTGCATCAAAATTCTCGGAGCCGTTTTCGAGGAAAATACGATTTTCGAAATCCATTTTTTAACATTTGTATGGTGGGTACCGTTATTATTAGGTAAAATTTTTTTTTTCACATCTTGTAGATATTGAGAAACTTTTATTTATCAAGTTTAAAAAAAATAAAAAAAATTTTTTTTTAATTTTTGAATTAAAAAAGAAAATCTGTCCGACAGTTTTTGACAAAAAAATATTTATAAAATTTCGAAAAAAAATCGTATGGCACGTACCGTTATTTTTAGTCTTTAAAAAAAAGCAAACAAAACCTGTTAGAGGAAAAATTTAAAAACAATATCTACCAAGCATTGACTTATTAGATTTAGATTAGATTTAGATTTTAAATGATTTTTATTTCATAAAATTTACAAAATTTTGTCTATCTTTCATTAGATGACATGGCCTACGCCGTCTGTCAGTTGGCAAGTAATATACTTAAATAAATGTAATTTAATTTTTTTATCCAGGTTTATAATTATATTTGATCTTAGAAAAGTTCGTTGAATATTCGTGTTCTATAACTCAATGCTATTTTGACGTATCTATACAAATTATCCCAGTCAGTTCCTCCATTAAGGATGTCGACAATTTCAACTTCATTCAGATAGTTCTTTCCAAAAATACTTCTCCTAGTTTCCACAAGCATAGGACATCTTCCCACAAAATGAAAAACGTTTTCTCTCTCTCTTAGGTTGCACAAGTCGCAGGTTTCCTGTAGGTCGCTTCTGTGAGGTACATGATTCAGGGGGAGTAACTCTCCTCGTGTTTTTAAAACAAGTGACATGAGTTCGGTTGAAAACTCCGCCCTGAAATAATTATTAACTGCCAAGTTGTAGTCAAGCTGCGCATAAATGTTCCTGTGAAACGAGCTCCTGGCTTTCCAAATAAAATCTTCACGTTTTTTTTCATCTACTAGGCTGATTAGGTTGTAAAGTTCGCTTTTCCACGTGTCGATCGATTCATCTTGAAGAGAGAGTGAAAGTCCACAGTACTGGGCTAAATTACTCCAAGACTCAAACCATGAAATTTTCTTTCTCATCACCAGCATTGTTATTTGCTTAGGCAATCGTCTATCATCCATTTTAATTGTTTTTAGAATATAGTCTACCTGCATCTTAAGGGTTGAAATATACAAGGGAGAAAGACCTGTTTCCAGCATAAGGATATGGTTAGCCGTACTGTTGGGTAGCTTTAAAGTGCGCTTTAAAAAGTATCTGAGAACCTGCTCCACTTCTTCAAATTCTTTATGTCCCCAAACTTGAGCAGCGTAGAACATTATTGCTTTGGCCGTTGTTCTGAAAATTTCATATTTAGCTTCATATTCGACATCTCTGCTGTGCATCACACTTCTCCACGTTGCATTTAACGCATTTTTTGCCTTCGCTAGTTTATCTTTCATGTGGTTCTTCAGGTTAAGATTTCTAGAAATCCGCATTCCGAGATAGTTGTACTCATTCACGATTTCAATATTGTGCTCTCCAAAATTCCATCTTTCGCTGCGACAGTTTCGCCCTCCTCCGTTACGAAAAATCATAATTTTGGACTTGTCGAGGTTCACCTGGAGCCTCCATTTATTGCAGTACTCGAACAATCGATTGATCATTAATTGGAGACTTCCGGTTGACTCAGCAAGCACAACGATATCATCTGCGAACATAAGCACTTTTATTAGAAGGTCTGGTGAAACTCGAGCTCCTCCTTGTAGAATTTCTTCGATGTCGTCGATAAACAAGGCAAAAAGTAGGGGACTTAAACAGCAGCCTTGCCTCAACCCTATCTCTACTGGAAACTGTTCAGATACCTTGCTTCCAAGGGTCACTGCAGAAGTTGTTGAATCGTATAACCGTTCCAAAATGTTTCCAAACTTGGTGGAAATTCCTTTATTGTAGAGCTTCAGCATTAGTGCTTTTCTGTCTATAGTGTCGAATGCCGCCTTAAAGTCAATAAAAAAAGCGTAAAGCTTCTTTTTTGATCCCATAAATATCTCAACTATATTGGTAAGTGAGTAGACTTGATCTATTGTAGAGTAATTTGCGCGAAAACCAGCTTGTGATTCACTCAATAAGTTATTTTCTTCTACCCACTTATAGAGACGCTTGTACAGTAGTTTTCCTAGAACTTTCATCGATGAATTCAGCAGCGATATACCCCTATAATTAGCAGAGACTCTATTGTCACCTTTTTTGAAAATTGGACAGATGATAGCCTCTTTAAAATAGCTTGGTATACTAGCGTTCTCATATGCTTGGTTCAAGGCTCTTGCTAAGTTTTCTACGAAGAGAATTGTGCTGAATTTGTAGAACTCTTGAGGGATTCCGTTTGATCCTGGTGATTTGTTGTTTTTTAGCTCATTCAACACCGTTTGAACTTCTAAACAAGAAAATGGTAAGTCGAGTTCATCGTTCTGTTGATAAGGTACTGCATACTGAAAGGACGAGGAAAAACTATCTTCTGTTAGTATTCGAAAATGTTCTGCTAAGTTTTCAATATCAACTGGTGGAGCGACTTGTTTGTTTGACGTTTTATTTATTTCGCGAACAATCTTCCAGAACTCGCCTGTATTTCTACAGCCCGCAAGGTCTTGACCAATTTTCCTTGAGTAGTTTTGTCTCTTAGTCTTTAGTAATTCTTTGTAGCTTTTATTTACGCTAAGGTATTGTACTTTGTAAAAGATGTTGTCGGGAAATCTTCTGAACAATCTTAGCCAGGCAAAGGATCTTCTTCGAGCATCCATACAGTCTTTATCAAACCATTTTTCTTTGTAGTGGAAAGAGTTGTTATTGCTTGGTTTACATTGTACTGGTATCGCACTTTCAACAATTTCATCAAGATTAGACAAGTTAGGAACATGGAGTGAAGGATTTCTTTCTGGCAAAAGGAGAGCATTATTTAAAGCTACTGCATATGCGCTAGCAAAAGCATTTTTCCATTTATATTTTACTCGTGTAGCTGACTCTTCGGACTGACTCTGTTTTAGGTTTACTGTCAATTGAATCGGTAAATGATCGGAATGTATTGCAGTTATGACTTTAAATTCATCTATTAAATTATTCCAGTCTCCCGACACCATTGCATAGTCAATCACAGAGTTTCCCTGTGGTCCTATAAAAGTGAAATCGCCTGATGCATCTCCATCTGTGGTGCCATTACATATGCTAAGCCCAAATGAATTACATAAATCAATGACTCTTCTTCCTTCTCTATTAATTACTCCATCTCTAGAACAACGGCTCATATCTCTAAGCTTACTTTCGGTTTCTAAATCTCCTGTTCGCGCATTAAAATCACCAATGAGCATGATGTTCGTTAAGTCACTGCTAAACAGGTTGTCTTCGAGCTTTGTAAAATAACTTTCCCAGTTATTACAATTTAAGTACACCGGGATTAAATTTAGTACCTTATGATCCACTTTGATTTCCATTATACAGATGTCTCCTGCAAGCTTATACAGACAGTTGATGTTATTAAGGTTGTTTTTAAAGCCCATAAGTATTCCTCCACTTGCCCGACCTTTTCTATTTACTTTAATTGCTTTTAACCACATTAATTTATAATCACTGAAACTTAATTCAAATTTCTTAAAATTTTCCTCGGTTACATGAGTTTCAATTAACACAAATATTTCATATTGATTTATAAAGTTTGTAAAATCTAAAATTTCTATCTTATTACTTAAACCTCCAACATTATAACTTAAAATATTTATTTTTAATAATTCATAATTCTGACAGACGGCTTTATTCTAATTACAAAATTTTACATTGAAATGTGCTTGGGTATTTAACCCTTGATGCGAAATACTCTCAGATGTACTTCCAGTAGTAGCAGCCCTTGATGTTGACGAACCGCAGCCAACTTCGCCTGACGTTTGGCGTTGGTTTGTGAAATTGACATTATTTGCTTGTTTTATTGGAATTTTTTGTAAACAATTTAAGTTTTCGAAAAAGTTTTCATCAAGATTATGTTTTTGGATGATTGTTTTCAGGCCATTTTGCGGGTCGGCTACAAACCTTTGCTGATCTTCATTCCATTCGACGGATATATTGTCTATTTTCAATTTGTCATCGCGCAGTAACATTTTTACACGGAGCTGTTTTGCTTGGATTTGCTTACGTAATTGCAGAAGTCTGCTACGCTTTTGGCGTGTCTTCGGAGGGTAATCGCGGCTTATTGAGACGCCGGTTCCTTTTAACTTTTTAACGTTCCTGAGAACTTGAAATGCATTTTGTTTGCTTTTAAACTCGGCCAAAATCGTAACAACATCGTCATTAGCTGAAATTTGTCTCAGTCCCTGTGCGGTGATAATGTTCGGTGTATCTGAAATGTTTTTGCATATATTTTCAGCTTCGGCGAGTGTATTTCCAGATCCGTTCTTCATTCGTATGATCAAGTTGGATTCCTTTGCGGATATTTTTAAGTGATCGATTTCGTTTTGGAGTATGTTACATCTTTTGTTCAATATATCCACAGTATCCTTCAGTTGACAATTATCTTTCTTAACCTCATTTAACTCTTCGCGCAAATTTGCGATGTCATCCTTTGTGGCAACATTTTTTAGATTGTTGGCGAACAAGTTATTTAATTCGTCTATGGTCATAGAACCAACTAAAGAGGACATTGTTTTGTCTTTTTTTGAAAGTGATTGAGGAATTTCAGGGGATGTGTCTTGAACTTTTCTCTTATTTTCGTTCATCAAGTGATTTTAGATTGATGATTTTATATGAAACTTATATATATAGAATGTATATGTGAACAATTTTCGTATCAAGATATGTATTTTGATTTTATAAGTCTACAATGAATATAATTCAACGATTTTCAAACCTCACTTGATCTGTATCTCCTAAGCAACACAATTTATGCAAAATTAGTATTTAAAGTTCGTTTATTTAATTTAAAAACAATTTTAACAAGAGGTACACAATTATTTAACTTTAAGTTGTGCCAGAGTTGCCAACATTGACTTATTATATAATATGGACTGCTAGTTATGTATAATTCTCATACAAAATTTGCAACCAAAATGGTCCAACGGATACAATCGAAACTAGCCCTCGTGCCGACACTAGTGGCAAAAATAAACAACATATTTAACGCCATCTCTTGTTCTACTAGTGCCAACAGAAATGTTTACTCACAGAAACTAAGGACATCTATTGACATTGCTTTGAAGAAACGGTGCTAGTCTATGGTTACAGAGATAATCGGCTGAGAATAGTGCTAAGGGATCTCGAAAAAAAATCCCCTTTAAAATATTTTATGAATCATTTTGGTTTACTTAATGATTTTATGTCCGCGCAGGTGCATATAATTAAATGTTACACAAAATAGCGAACTCATTTTAGGCAATCGTTTAGTTTGTGTCAAAACACAAACTTTTTAGTTGCTCGAACCAAGCAGTTGAAAAACTAAAAATTGAATGTGCACGCCTAGCCTTACAGTTCTAGTTTAAGATAAGGTGCGTTTTATTATTCACAAATCTATCTGGATCCGGATCTGGATTAAGTTTTAACATGTATTACAAAAACAATTTGGGATCCTGTTTTCTATCGGGATCTATTTCAAAGATCCAAAAATCAGTTATTACACTGGCGAGTAGATGGCTTTTTATGGCAAGGTAGTGTAAGCTATAGTGTAAAGAAAAAAGACAAGACATAATTTAAAATTTACAAAGGAAGATCCAGATCCGGATCCAGATAGATTTGTGAATAATAAAAAACACTTAAAGAAAGTTTTTTGTAAATTTGATACAAATTGTAGGATTGGTTTTTCTCTAAAGTGAGTTGTTAATTTAAATCAAAATTAGGATTTATTTGCATAACTATTTTTTTTGCAAATATTTTCGCTCTAGCCAAAAAGATCTTAGCTTATCTCTTGATTTCTAGTATAAAAATTAAAATTATTTGTAAAAGTGAAACTAATTGCTTTAATAAAACTATTTTTACAAACAATAATAATATTTGTTAATAGATAATGCAAGTAAATGCAACGAAAACAGTGTTGCAGTATATATTTATACGTTGAAAACAAAAATGAAAAAGGGAAAATTAAAAAGGGAAATTTTCAGATTTGGCAATTGGACTATTTGCACATTAGCCCCTTTAGCACTGGTTTCATTTCATAGTATTCAAATTTTCCGTCAGTGTCGGCACGAGGGCTAGTGTCGTTTGGTAATCCGTAGGACCATTCTGTAATCAGCTACTAGCAGTCCATATCTAGTATGTCAATGCTACCAAGTTTAACGAAAAAAGGCCGAGCCGTTTAGGCTGTAGTAGAACAGACAAACAGAATTTCGAGACCCACTTTTTTCGTCTCCACTATCATCGTAATGTCAACTTTGATCAAAATCTCGAGTTCGATTTGTTTTCCGAATGCATAACTCACCGTATAGTACCTATTTATAAGTCGCAATTAAAAATCAATTTGAATATACACTATCCACAGGCAAAATTCAGAAGAATGCATTTGAAGAATCTTTAAACCCCATAGTCGATTTCAATACCTCTTGTTTTGTCCAATTCACTCATTTTAATTCAATAAATTTCAACATTACTGAAGATTCAATCATTCAAGGCATTTCAAAGCTTGATGAAAATAATTGTCCGGGACCTGATGGAGTTCCAGCTTCGATCTTAAAAAAATGTGTCTCCCATTTGTGTTATCCACTATTCCTTCTATTTAATGAATCATTACATAGCTCTATTTTTCCTAATCTTTGGAAAAGTTCTTTTATAACTCCAACTCATAAGGCTAGGACACTTGCGATTTAAATTACTACGACTTAAAAATCGTAGTCGCAAAGAGAAATTGTCATGCACGCACTTGCGATTTTGAACTTACGATTTTTTAGTCGCAAAAAGTAAGACACATGGCCTTAAATCTGAATGCACGCACATGCGACTTAGAAATCGTAGCGATTATAAAAATGAAACAAGTTCAATTTTTTTAAGCGATTTTTCTGTCGCTACTTATTTGTAGCAAATGCGTGCACTCACATAAAAAGTAGTGTGTTTTATTTTTCGCGATTAAATAATCGCGCGGCAAAAAAATCGCAAGTGCGTGCATGACAATAATTTGTAGCGACTACGACTTTTAAATCGCCTCGACGAAAAATCGCAAGTGCGGTCCTAGCCTAAGAAGGGATTAAAAACGGAAATAGAAAATTACCGTCCGATTGCGAAACTTTCTGTTATCCCCAAATTGTTTGAGTCCATTGTGTGTAATGTCCTCTCTTTTCATTGTAAATCCATTTTATTTAGTAGTCAACACGGTTTTGTAAAAAATAAATCCACTGTAACTAATTTACTTGACTTTACGTCTTTTTGTTAAGACGCTTTTGAAGATCATGATCAAGTTGATTGTATCTTCCTGTATTCTTCTCATTGACAAATTAAACAAACTAGGTTTTAATAATCAATTTCTTAAATGGATTAATTCATACTTACAAGATCGAACTTATAGTGTAATTTTTCTGAATGTTTCTTTCAAAAACTTTATTCTTAACTCTGGTGTTCCTCAGGGTAGCCATTTAGGACCTGTCTTGTTTATCCTTTTTATAAATGATGTCGTCTCAACAGTCCAAAATTCAAGAATTCTTATTTTTGCTGACGACATTAGACTTTACAAAAGAATAAAAATTGAAACTGACTGTACCCTTTTTCAAGACGATTTATTAAGATTTAGGGATTGGTACAATAAAAACAGACTTTTTTCTAAATGTTGACAAGTGTAAAGCTATGAGTTTTACACGCAAAACACGATGATAACATATAACTACACATTTAGTTCGGACCCATTGAATATAGTTTCAGTGTTTTCAGACTTAGGAATTATTTTAGACTCTAAATTGACTTTTAACGATCACATAGATTACATAATTAAAAGAGCCAATAAAACATTTGGATTTATCAAGCGATTTTCACGGGATTTTAAGGATTCTTATGTTCTTAAAACTCTGTATATTTCGTTTTTGAGACCAATCCTTGAGTACGGCTGTGTGGTCTGGGCACCTTACTACTCAGTTCACATATTGAGACTTGAAGCAGTTCAGCATAGGTTTTCAAGATACTGTCTTCGCTTTCTCCGTTGGTCTCAGGGATCAGTTAATCCCTTGTATTTGCAAAGGCTGGCTTTAATTAATCTTCCTTCTCTTGAAAACCATCGAAAATTTATCCAATTCTGTTTCATTACCGGTATAATAAGTGGAAAGATACTTGCGATTTGATCCCGGTATTCTTCTTTTTATAATAAACCACAAGACACCACAGTCCTGAAAGCCAACATAATCAATGTCATTGGTCAAATTCAGCCTGATTTATGAGCCGGAGTTATGGAAAATTGGACGTTTTCGATGTGCGCAACCCAGCAAGGCCGCGGTAAACATTCGAATGACGTTACTTTCCATATAAAATGTAATAGGTATATTATAAATAAATACAAAATTTAAATGATATCTTATTCACAGTTAATTTTATTTAAATTAAAGATAATAAAAACTTAGTGGAAAACCTCTTTTTGTAACACCATTGAAGAGGTAAATGGTGGTTTGGAGACAGCCTTGAGTTTTTGAAACGTTAAATTTTACTTTGATTCTGCTTGGACTCTACTGAAGAGATACCTGAAATGCACTCACTGCTCTCAAAGCTTATAAGTTACCTTTTTCTTGTATAACTGTCTTTAGGATACTACTCTTGGAGATTGAACATGTCTTTACCCCATATTTCTGCATGATAATAATAATAAAGTTGAAATGTTAAATTAAGGTTTATTTAAAATTTCGGTATTTAAGCGACGGATGGGCAAAAAGTTTTTATATATTTTATATAAAATATTGTTGATTACCACAAGCATGCAGAAGAAATAAAAATATTTATTAACTTTCATTTAAAGTTGGTCACAGAATTTTGTACGCCTTTTATTTAAATATGTCATCTCAATTTTATTCAGAACTGTCTGCGAGGCTTTGTATTCTGTCTGACTCTAGCAACTAGTCAATTGTTGATTTTAAGTCAGATCACTAGGATGAAAGCCATATTTTTATGAACTAGAAGCCTTTTAAAGTTACTTTTACCCAATTAAGTCCAACCAAAAAATAGTGCTTAACCTTCTACGTGGCTGATTTATATAACCTTCATTTAGAATTTATTCTATAAGGCCAAGTCAAAAAAAAAACCTTCAAGAAATTCTTAGAAGCAATCCGACCGATCACTAAAAATTAACCAAAAAAAAAGTAAAATTAACCATAGATACCATAAGAGTCCGAACAAAATTTGCACCTCTTTGACGTTTGTTTCCATCAACCTGTCACGTCATATTTGATTCAGAAACATATCAACTTGAACAGAAACAGACCACATTGACACTATTCCCACGACTTCATCAAACATACACAAACAATCAATCAAACACTCAAGGTTCGATTTTAAAAACAAAATTCCTCAAAACCAACAACAACTATATCACTTCAAGTGCTTCCATTATTTTGCTCGCACACAATCTTCGTACCTCAGAGTGCTGTGACTGAGCCGTGCGGCGTACTTAATTTCTCAATAAGTAGACTTAATTAATTTCGAACAGCAATACGACGATCATTTCACCTCAAACTTGAAAGACAAATGACCAACATGCAAACCATCAATTTGTTGCCCCTTTTAGCTGCGGGCCAGAGCCTCAAGTGACAGGGACAGCTCGCGACCACAACAACAGCAGATAGTCTCGTCTTATTGACAACAAAAAAAAGCGAACCCATTGGTAATGTAGTCCGATCTGAAGTAGAAGATCGGTTCTACCACAAAAATACAACCGCAAAATGAACACCAACCAAAACAAAACAACAACAAAATCGTAACGTAATTGAAAAGCCGACATAAGAGGCCACAGACTATAATAAGCGCAGAGGCATTAGCTGCTAGAAAATTTCGAGATCTATCGCAGCGATCACAGCCAAAAGGTGATCGAATGAAAAATCACCTTCAATCCTTCATCTTCTGTGGCTGATTGTGTGCGCGCTTCTTTCTAAAGCTGGCTAAACTTTTCTGTCACAACAATTGTGATCTCGCGCCGCCGACAAGAATTAGAGCTCCAAATGCCACCGTCTGTCAGTCGATGTGCCGCCATCTGGCCGCCAGCATTGCCTCGTCTGGAAGAGTGCCTCCTGGTAGCAGGGTCCGCTTTCGAAACGATATCACCGAGCACAGACTTGTTGTCCAGTCTAGTGAGTAACATGGTGGATATTTTTGTTGCACAAGAAGCACTTTCCTTGGCTTAACTTTGCTGGCGTCTGCGATCATGCCACCTACTTTCGTATGCACGTTGCAGAGCAGAGCGAACGGACAAATCTGCACAAATAGAAATACTGCATGTGTTGCTATTTTGATATATTGTGGCAGCCAACTAATGCAGTGGATTTGATCGAAGCTAGTGGAGAACGTTCTCGGGCAGCCAGCGAAGGCTTGAGAAACAGCTGATTTAATTATAACTAGCAAATTGCCATCAGAGAAGAAGGAACAAATTGCTCCACTGAGGCCATTAGAGTCAGAGGAGTGATCATCATTATCATTGTGGTTGTGGCATAAGAACAGTAGCAGCAGACAATAATTTCAACTGAGCCGGCAGGTTGTCCTCTGGTTGTCTGACGAGGCTTAAGGTGAACATATTTATTTGACAAATCAAAGTCTACATCTCTGATTTTATTGAGTCAATCAGGTGGTACTAATGTTTTCGGGAAATTAAGTTGCCATCAAAATATATATTTAAGCCTGAATATTCGAGAACTAATGCAAAGAATTTGAAAGCTCCTTTTTATAATTTGCACACACTCAAGGGGTTATGACTACCCTTATACAGAGTGGAGAGGAGTATGAGATTTGGTGATAACTTGTCTTAAAAGCCTATACTTCACCATTCGGAGGGGCAGGGGGGCGGTAGTCGATAAGGCCGAAGTATTCCACATTCCTCTATATTTGACAGACAGTACTAGATAGGTCAATAAGTCCCTAAAATTTAAAGCAGTTGGCGTCACTACCCCAAATCGATCATCATTTTAGTTTTCAAGAATCATCTTTCAAAATGACGTAGCAAAATATTCAGGCAGACCTGTCACCTGTCAAATAGTTTTGGTGTGGCAACATTTTTGCTAAAATGAAAAAAGGGAATTTCGAGTGGTACATAAGGCACTATTTTTTACGAGAAATACACAAACAAAAGCGTGACAAATATGTATAATAGTGACTCCTCATCATCGATTAGAACCATTCACTACTGGCTTACGCAATAAAAATGCTGTAGTTCCAGTACAAGTAGCGCCAAACGTTCTCATTGCCCAGTTGAAGTCACCACATCGGGAATGGTCGATAAGATATACGGTTTGAAAACGGACAATTGGGGAGTGAAGGAGTACGAGCTTGAAGAGGTTACATGCTTATCACATGGTTCAACTTTCCACAAGATGGATGCGGCTTGCTCACAATTGACAACAGACGCAATCGTTTGTCAACTTTAAAGGAGTTTTTGGATATGTTAAAGAAAATCTCGACCGAGTTTTTGGGAGTTTCTTAACGAGTGGATTCACCAAAATACAACAGGGAACAAGAAACAAAGGACTTCCCTTAGTGAATCGAAGTCGAAGAAGGCCAAGTTTGGTTTGTCAGCAAACAAGTTCATGGCGAGAGGTTTTTGGGACGCTTGCTGTGTTATTAAAAAGGGTAAAACAAACACGGGTACATATACCATAAAGAAAGATCTGCTGAATCGATTCCAAGCCAATTTGGAGCAAAAACGGTTCTTTTTGGCGAAGAAAAAAGTTCTTTTCCACCAGATATCGCAATGGTACACAAGTCCGCAGTCTCAACGAAAAATTGCTTGAGATAGGTTACAAACTCCTCCTTCATGCAGCGTGTTGCCCAGATTTAGGGTCCTACGACTATTTCTTGCTTCCAAACAGAAAGAAATGGCTCAGAGATTTGGATCAAATCATCGAGGAATCGTTAATATTCTGAGTGCATCAAAAATGGGATAAGCGTTCGATTAAGGGCGTCGAGCTAAAAGGTGACTATGCTGAGAACTAAATTGTTTTTATGCCGTAAAGGGTCATCTTTATTAAAATTTTTATTAGGGATTTATTTACCTAACTCGTAAAAATATGTTAAGAAGCATGAAATGTATTCCTTAAATGGCTTTAACAACTGCATCGATTTTGCACTTCAAAACGTTTCTGAAAGTGAAGGTGGTCTTGATTTGAATGACAAAAGTTTGGCAAACCTCGATTTTGACCAGGTTCTTGAAGATTTTACTGAAGAGCCTTTGATTGAGTCGATTTTGATATGGAAGGGATTATTAGAGAGATTGGATGATTACGATCATAGTTCTAACCCTGATATAGAAGTGAAACCTACGCCATCTAGTGCACACATTATTGACAATTCAGGTCCTATTGCAAGACGAACAAAACTAAAAAAGCTTACATCGCTGTGGAAAAGGAACGTAGAACTGAATGAACAGCAGTTAGCTTTTATTGGTCACGAGTCACTAAGTGCTTAAATATTGGACCTGTATTTGTTTAGTTTCCTTAGAAATACGGTTTTGAGCAAATGTGTTCCACAAAAGCGCGAAATATGTTGAAAAGATATAACCCCATCCATAAGTGGGGCTATAAATAAAATGTCCCGAGTGTGGTGTTTCTGGTTTTGAATTTACAACAGATAATGAAACGGGTTAGGAGAATGTCATCGGAGCTGATGAGACAGACTTTGGAGCGTCCTCCAACGTGTCGTTGTAAGATTATCGTAAATGATCTGGTGATACCGAAATAATAGATTTTTACTTGCGTTGTAGGTACTATAGGGCAAGTTCTGCAGTTCGAACTCGAGATTTTGATCGAAGTTGACATTACCATAAAGAGAACACGAAAAAAGTGGGTTCGGCAATTCAATCTGTCTGTCTGTACCTACAGCCTAAGCTACTGGAGCATTTTTTTTTTCAAACTCAGTCCTTAAGATTCTTCAGTGATTCCTTAAAGGAGAAATCGAAATATTTTGTTTAGCTTCAAAACAAACGGCACCTGCCATACAGCCGTTATTCAAACTTTTTAGAAGCTTCTCAATAAAAAAATTCATTTAAATCTGTTATGTCGATAGTAAGAAATTAAGAATTAATTAATTTGTATTTAATTATAGATCGTAAGAATTAATCAAGAGAAATAAAAAATTATTAAAATTCTAGGCGCCCCGTTTTCGAGAAAAATACGATTTTCAAAATCAAATTTTTAACATTTGTATTGGTGGGCACCGTTATTTTTTGGTAAAATAAAAAATGTTCTCACATCTTGTAAAAAGTATGAAGAAACTTTTATTTGAAAAGTTAAAAAAAAAAACACAAGCATAAGGTTTTCGAAATATTGAGTTTTGAAAAAAAAAATTTGATTTTATTTTTTTAAATTAAAAAAAAAATCACACAAAACTATTCAAATTTTTGGGCATCTCAAGAATTTAAAAATTAACAAAACTGGAGATACCGTTTTTGAAAGATCAAAAACGAAAAAAAAAAATGGTTCTAGGTGGGGTACCCTTATTAAACATTTTTTTTTTTTGAAATTTATTTTCAACTATTATCTATAGCTTTAACTAAATGAACTTTTTATAATTTTTTTTTTAATCTGTCAAACAGTTTTTGAGAAAAAAAAATTATTTAAAAGATTTCGAAAAAAATTGTATGGTAGGTACCGTTATTTTAGGTACCGTTATTTTTGGTCTTAAAAAAAAGAAAAAAACGTGGGGGGGGGGGAAATTTAGCATGATGTCTACCAAGTTTAAGGAAAATTGGCCGAGCCATTTATGGTGTTGTCGAACAGACATACAGACAGATTGACAGAATTGCGGGACCAACTTTTTTCGTATTCGCTATTATCGTAATGTCAACTTTGATCAAAATCTCGAGTTCGATTTTTTTAACGAATGCATAACTTGCCTTATAGCCAGTGCCGGATTAGCCACGAAGCAAGAGTAGCAAATGCTACGGGCCCCGCGCATTTGGGGGCCCCGCGCACCAACCTTTTCTGACCATAAAAAAGTATTATTTACATATTAGATTTAGTCACAATTACTAAGAAGAAAATATTTGCATCAAAATGATCAACTAAAATTTTATTTTTCTATCTGCTGGTCTTACCAAAAATCATGTTTCGCACCGCACCAAACGCAAATTGGACAACGGTATGAAATTCAGGTATTTATTGTCACCATTGATAACGTACTCACTGCTTTAGGTAAACGTATATGAACAGTTATCATAAAATTGCTGGCATTTTCGGAAAATTCCGAGAGCTAAAATCTCTTCCTGATTCAAAATAGCTTTTTTGGCGTTTCGTCCGTGTGATCGCACATGGACTCATCAGTTGGCTGTGAGGACCTAGTCAATACGCAATTTTTATTGAATTCAGTTCATCTTACATCGATTTTTTGACAAAAATCCAATTTGAACTATATCCAACCAAGATTAAAATTATAATCATTAACGTTGGAATATTTTGCCCGTGGCCGAGCATTGATTCTATATGAAGGTTTTTATAATACAAATTCTATATACTACTGAAATAAATCAGCCTAGTTGAAGACTTAGCACTATTAATGGATTTGTTGAATTTGTTGAAAATAGCAAAATATTTCAACGTTAATGATTACAATTTTAATCTTGGTTGGATATAGTTCACATTGGATTTTTGTCAAAAAATCAATGTAAGATGAACTGAATTCAATAAAAATTGCGTATTGACAAGGTCCTCACAGCCAACTGATGTGTCCATGTGCGATCACCCGGACGAAACGCCAATTTTTGTGGACTAAAAGCCATAAAAGCTATTTTGAATCAATATTTCAACAAGTCCATTAATAGTGCTAAGTCTTCTACTTGGCTGATTTATTTCAGTAGTATATAGAATTTGTATTATAAAAACCTTCATAAAAAATCTCTTCCACCAGAAGAAATTAAAAATCTGCAACCATAGTAAGTGCTTACGCAGATGATTTGGAGGACAGTCTGTTCAACGAATTAGTGCAATTCGCTTCAATGCTCAATTCTGATGTGGCTGGTATTATTGACAGCAGGAATCATGAGGCTCTGGAAGTGCAGGTTTACAAGCTGTTGATAAATAATTCGTTACAATCTTGTTTCCCGAACGTTGAAATTGCTTTGCGCATTTATTTGTCTCTCATGATCACCAACTGCAGTGGTGAACGATCAACATTAAAACGTGTTAAAAATGAATTGAGGAACACGATGAGCCAACAACGTCTTAATCTCCTCACTTTAATGAATATTGAACATGATTTACTCCGAGAAGTCGATATCAACAGCATTATTTATAAATTTTCCCAAATTAAATCAAGAAAAGTTTGTTTGTAACAGTTTTGTTTTATTTAATACCATAAACTTGATAAGTGCCTAACCTAAAACAGTCTAAGGGCCCCTTGATAGAATTTGCTACAGGCCCCGCGCTGGCTTAATCCGGCACTGCTTATAACGGGTGATTTTTTAAGAGCTTGAGAACTTTTTTAAAAAAAAAAACGCATAAAATTTGCAAAATCTCATCGATTCTTTATTTGAAACGTTAGATTGGTCCATGACATTTACTTTTTGAAGATAATTTCATTTAAATGTTGACCGCGGCTGCGTCTTAGGTGGTCCATTCGGAAAGTCCAATTTTGGGTAACTTTTTCGAGCATTTCGGCCGGAATAGCCCGAATTTCTTCGAAAATGTTGTCTTCCAAAGCTGGAATAGTTGCTGGCTTATTTGTGTAGACTTTAGACTTGACGTAGCCCCACAAAAAATAGTCTAAAGGCGTCAAATCGCATGATCTTGGTGGCCAACTTACCGGTCCATTCCTTGAGATGAATTGTTCTCCGAAGTTTTCCCTCAAAATGGCCATAGAATCGCGAGCTGTGTGGCATGTAGCGCCATCTTGTTGAAACCACATGTCAACCAAGTTCAGTTCTTCCATTTTTGGCAACAAAAAGTTTGTTAGCATTGAACGATAGCGATCGCCATTCACCGTAACGTTGCGTCCAACAGCATCTTTGAAAAAATACGGTCCAATGATTCCACCAGCGTACAAACCACACCAAACAGTGCATTTTTCGGGATGCATGGGCAGTTCTTGAACGGCTTCTGGTTGCTCTTCACTCCAAATGCGGCAATTTTGCTTATTTACGTAGCCATTCAACCAGAAATGAGCCTCATCGCTGAACAAAATTTGTCGATAAAAAAGCGGATTTTCTGCCAACTTTTCTAGGGCCCATTCACTGAAAATTCGACGTTGTGGCAGATCGTTCGGCTTCAGTTCTTGCACGAGCTGTATTTTATACGGTTTTACACCAAGATCTTTGCGTAAAATCTTCCATGTGGTCGAATAACACAAACCCAATTGCTGCGAACGGCGACGAATCGACATTTCACGGTCTTCAGCAACACTCTCAGAAACAGACCCAATATTCTCTTCTGTACGCACTGTACGCATTCGTGTGGTTGGTTTAATGTCCAATAAAGTAAACTGAGTGCGAAACTTGGTCACAATCGTATTAATTGTTTGCTCACTTGGTCGATTATGTAGACCATAAATCGGACGTAAAGCGCGAAACACATTTCGAACCGAACACTGATTTTGGTAATAAAATTCAATGATTTGCAAGCGTTGCTCGTTAGTAAGTCTATTCATGATGAAATGTCAAAGCATACTGAGCATCTTTCTCTTTGACACCATGTCTGAAATCCCGCGTCATCTGTCAAATACTAATGCATGAAAATCCTAACCTCAAAAAAATCACCCGTTAGCTAGTACCTATGAGTCGCAATTGAAAAAGTTAAGTGTGCTGTTATGGGCTGGATTACATTTTAGTCAAAAGAAATGTTGGGGAAAAATTGTTATTAACGGTACCTATCATATAGCTGATTTTTTTATTTCAACCAACATTTTTGTACAGGAGCTCCTTTAAATTTAAAATTGTATTTGTTTGGCCTTTTTAAAAAAAAATCCAATTTTTTATTATAATTATTTGTTAATACGAGTATACTTGAAATTGGCATTCAAAATTTTTTTTCTTGAACATTTCTAAAGAATTTTTTATATAAAAATGTATTTAATAATAAAAAATAATAAAGTGCATAAAATCAATCTTCTCTAGATTTTTTTATCTCGATAAATCCATGTCTTATATTAATTTATTTATAAACATTTTTAAATTGCAAACTACTTTTACATATGAGCCAGTACGTGCGATCCAGTCTCGCATTTTATTAAATTCTAATTTTTTTTTAACATAAGAGCCATTTAGTGCGATCCAGTTGTTAATTTTATTTCTATGGGTATTGGCGGAGATCTGTAAATTTAGCTACTGTTGGTGAGAATGGCACCAATACCGAATGAATTATATCACATACGTTCATGAGTTCAACTACGACGCATAAAATATCATAGTGACATGTGCTGGCATGGGCAAACATTGGTGGGCCTTTATGCATGGTATGTCTGGTAGTGACTTAAATGAAATGGACGAATGGATCGAACTTACTTGCTCTTATGTAAAAGTACTTTGGAATTTAAAAATTGCTTACAGATAAATAAAAACATGGATTTAATAAAAATGTTCAAATGCATAAAATTTCCTTCTGATTTCTTGAAAAGTATGAATGAATGCAAACATTACCTCCTGTACAAAAATATTGGTCAAAATCGTTAGAGCCGTTAAGGAGAAAGTCAAAAATAAAAAAAAAAAAAAAAAAAAAAAAAACAGTTAAACAGTTCTATTTCAGGTATCGTTATTAACATTTTTTCACAAATTTTGTCGACCATGCGTATAACAGCACACTTAATTTTTATTATCACAATCGTTAGAGCCGTTTTCGAGATAAATAAGATTTGGCATAACGGCTTTATTACAGGTACCGTTAGTTTTGGAGCTAAAAAAAATTCTATTTTGTATTATGTTTTGTATATAATAAATTTTCCTTAAAATTTGTATAAAAAAAAATTTATTTGCAAATTGTCATTATTTAATGATATATGTACATTTGAGGACTCTATTTCAAAATTTAATCGTGCACCCGTTTTCAAGATATTGAATTGAATATTTTTTTGAAAATCTAAAAACTATTTTTTCAAAAAATTTTATAAGCAATACATTTTCAAATTTAAAGGCGCTCCAGCATAAAAATGTTGGTTCTATGGCAGGTACCGTTAGTAACATTTTTTCCTAATTTTCTTGTGACCAAAATGTAGTTTATGCCCATATTTGCTAGCTAGCGCATTTATTTTTACTTGCGACTAATAGGTAGATACTATAAGGCAAGTTATGCATTCATACAAAAAAATCAAACTCGAGATTTTGATCAAAGTTGACGTTACGATGATAGCGAAGACCAAAAAAGTGGGTCTCACAATTCTGTCTGTCTGTCTGTCGGTTCGACTACAGCCTAAACGGCTCGGCCGATTTTCTTCAAACTTGGTTGATAGATATGGGTTTTAACTTTTCCCCCCCCAACACGTTCTCTTCTTTTTTTTTAAGACCAAAAATAACGGTACCTGCCATACGATTTTTTTCGAAATTTTATAAATTTTTTTTCCTCAAAAACTGTCCCACAGAATTTAAAAAAAAAATTGAAAAATTTCATTTGGTTAAAACTAGCTAAAGGTTGAAAAGAAATTTTCAAAAAATTGTTATTTTTGGTAGCCCCCTGGGTTTATTTTTTTTTTTGTTTTTGATTTTCTCGAAAACGATGAATTTTTAAGAAAAAATTTCAAAATTTTTTTTTTGGAAACTCAATATTTCGAAAACCCCAAGATCGATTTTTTTCAAACTTGACAAATAAAAGTTTCTTAACATAATCTGCAAGATTTGAGAGAAAAATAAATTATTTTATCTAAAACTAACGTTATCTTCCATACAAATTTTAAAAAATGGTTTTCGAAAATTGTATTTTGCTCGATTAATTTTTACGATCTATAATTTAATAAAAAAAATTTAAATCTAGATATTACTGACTCTACCTTCCATAGAACGTTTCTTGCGAATTTTGAATTTATCATTATCGGCATAACGGATTTTAATGAAATTTTTTATAAAAAAAAGTTTAAAAAACATTGCATTTCAAAGCTTAAAATAAATATTTTTTCAATTTTTAGAAAAAATAAAGTATTTTTTTTTTTTTTAAATTCGGTATCTTAAGAACGGCTTAGTATTTTTTTTGGAAATCAGACTCGTTTGTACAATAAAAAAAACTTAAGGTTGGCGTACCAAAATTTTTTCTTAAAAATGTTTTAAAAATTTTGTACATAAAAGCTTATTTTTTTTAAGGAACCACTACAACGACTTATAATTTTTGTTCTTGCATAAATTCATAATTTCATAGCATTCTGTTTTAATCTCTTACTAATAAGATAATTTAAAAAATTCATTTTATCCTTATGAACAGTTTTCTCTAATAACATTCGTTTTTAAAATTCTTAGCCTATTACATAGGAGCAAGTTCGTGCGACCAGTCGTGCATTTTATATTTGTCAAAATCGTTAGAGCAAATTTTTCGTTTAAAAAATTAAAAAGTTCAATTTTTGGGAATTTAGAAAGACAAATGGAGGAACTATTTTTGGTGAAGAGGAAATCGAATTCGGAGATCGAATTCCTTGTCGTTAAGTAGTTAAATTATGAAGCTGATGAAGCTAAACATGTTTGCCCAATCTCGAAGCATCGTACGATGACCGTACCATCGAGATCCCTATGTTCGCGTACAGGACACAATTGCGGCTCATCGATTTTGGCAAATCCAAGCATTTTGAATCGAAACTTATCGGCGTGAATGAGAGTTAGCAGAAGGTCAACGTATAATTTATGGTGAGTTATACTTCTTTTCCTACAAAATTCAAATTAAGAGCAAGTTAAATCTGATCGCCTTGAATTTTTCAAAAAAAAAAAATGATAGAAATGGCCGAAGAAGACAAAAACATGATAAATTGCTTATTTATGTCTGATGAGGCTGCACCCAGAGCCAGTCACTGTATGGTGTGCACTTGTGCAGTTTCGCATGAAGGTGCATTATCGGGCCATATTTCTTTGAAGAAAACGTTGTAACAGTTACTGTTATTGGGAATCATGTTTTAAATGTTGAGCGAGCTTTGTTTATCCAGAACACCAGAACTACGTTCAAGACGTATCCTTTTCAGCAGGATTCAGTTCCAGCAAGACTGAGCAACTTCACACATAGCCAGACCGGCTATGACACTTTGCGGTGGTCCCCAAGGTCACCTGACCTGACTGCACCAGCTTTTTTAAATTGGGTTATTTTAAGTTAAGGGTGAACAAAGCCAAACCGTGGAATTTGACTGAATTAAACTAGTCTATATATAAACAATAATTGAGATGATCCCGACCTAAGCCCTTCGAGCCAGAATTAATAATTTGGCATCTGTCGTGTTGCATTATATTGCTCATAAATACTTAGTTAATGGAATCAAATTGAGTTTAAAATTGTGAATTCTTTCAACTTAAAGCACCTCCACAAAGCATCGATGATGTCAATAGTTTACTTTACGTAACCATAACGCTCAACTTTATCAACATAATCCTTTGGTATGGCAAACATTTGCTAATATTTGTAATAGCAAAATTCTAGCATCTTTATTTTTACAAAAATTTGCACCCAATGCATTATTCAGATTTCACTATATATTAAAACAAGTGCAACATCATTATTTCCATGCCAACATAAGCTTTGAAATACTCGGCCAAAGCCATATAATCGATATTAACAATTCAATCGAAATCTTAAGTAATAATTTGTCTCTTTCATGTGTGAGCAGTGCATCAGGAGGCAGATATGCAATGCATATATAGGTATAAGCCAATGATAAATGATGAAAATTTGCATTAAAAAATATCTAACATTTCAATTGTGAAAGATCTACCAACAAAGTTGCAACTTGTTGTTGTTGCATAAGCTTTAATGACTAAACAAATTGAATAAATTTATTCAAGCATCTCTCTTCTTGGGCATTAGAATGACACAGGTGCTTCACCCTTAGCATTATTGCACATAGCTCGAATGTATCTTCATCTGGTACAGCCTCTATCTATATGCAAATAAAAAGAATGTCACGTGTTCGTTTTCAAGTTCAAATCAACCAGGATCCGGTCTAATGGTTCATGGTTGGTGTTTAAATGGTTGGAGTCTGAAATAATGTTATAGGGAGACAATCGGCCGAGACAATCAATAAGCTTCCCAACATTCCCTCGATGGTTCTTCAGATTCAAACAAGGCCCCCAGGGACATTTTCTGCAATTTGGTCAGTTAAACTTGACAATCGAAATAGAGCCCAAGGAAATTGTATTGTGTTCCCTCCTTAACATGAAAGTCGCCAACAAAGTAAAAAAACGAAGACCCATCACAACTCTTACTTCAATAAAGACGAAACAAAAAATCGCACAACAACAACTGCAGCAGCAGCAAAGTTTGATGATACAAATAGACAATTAGCCGCAATCAATCGAATCTGAGGGTACTTAGCTCCAAGGAACACGGAAAACAAGTCACAGTTTCGACAGGAGAGGTGGCCACGGCGGCAATAAAATTCAACTGTCTGACATTTAATGTCAGAGACATTAGCCACTCACCCTAGTCGGCTGTGACTGTGACTGCGCCTGAGCTGACTTGCTACCGCCAGCTGCCGCACCGCTGCTGTTTTCAGCCAGTCATTCAAAGGCCCAGATAGATAGATAGATAGATAGATACTCGCTGAGGCCGCCTTACACCGCACACCGGCGAGAATTTAATGTCACATCAATGTTGGCTGGGTGAGATGGCAAAACGATGGACGACAGCCACCACCGGCTATGTTTGCGCTAGCTATAGCTACCTGTATGTATATTCAACGATCGCTCTGAGAAAAGATAGATAGATACAAGTGTGACGTGGTGGTTTTATATGGCAGAGATTGGGATTTCGGATCAAAAGTGCTTACACAATCACGTTACCTTTATTTCTATCTATTTATTGTAGGTTAAGTTTTGTTTGTAATGTCTCGACAATTGCGGAGGACCTTTGGGGAATCTATGGTGTGGCTTTCAAAGAGAAACACCGCCCGAGCATTAAGATCCTGATGGGCCAGTGCATATGGTAACTGCAGCGACTTTGATTGTTCAATGCCATCGAACATAAAATACACGTCTGCGTCGAATGAAGTTGCTCTTATAGTTATTTCATTAAACCAGATGAGAGATGACGGTTTCTAGTAATATAGGGTGTCCCAAAAAGTCATTTAATCTTTTACTGGATAATTGATAATAACTTTATCACACTTCTTCTTGTGCCCTAATCCCAATCTATTTTTTTGTATCAGACAGTGCCGTGGACTATATCCCGACGTCCGAGTGTATTTCTACCTTCGCTAGGGCCAGGACAGGAGACCTAATAACCCCAATCTTTATTGTACTTTAGTCTCAAAAACGACGGATGACACTATTCCAACTTCCGACTACGAGTATATTTATGCCTTCGTTCAGGCTCGGGTCGGGGACTCTATCCCAAACGTATTTGTGGAAAAGTTTTGCCAGGATTGGGAACTTTATTCCCACCACGTTTATGCCTCATTTTTGAACAGAACCGGGACTCTATCTCAAACTCCGAGCATATTTGTGCAATCGTTCAGGATGAAGCAGGGGACCCGATAATTCCAATGCCTTAATCTCAGCCAGAACCGGGGAAATTATCGTAACTTCAAAGCACCTTATTGCCATCTTTCAGAATCGGACTGGGGTCTCTGCCTCAACTGTATTTGTGATTTTTTGTTTATAATTCACACTCGCTCAAGGGTATGTCCAACATGCTGCCTTATTTTGTACCAGGGCCACGAAATCTATTTCAACTTCCGAGCGTATTTATGTCTTAGTTTCGACCAGAGCTGGGAACTGAACTCTATTCCCACCAAGGTTGTTCCTCATTTTTAAGTAGGATTCTGGACTATCGCAACTTCGGAACATATTTCTGCCCGGGCCGGAAACACTATCCCCAATAATCCAACTTCCAAGCATCTTAATGCCATCATTCAGAATCGGGCTGGGGACTTTTGTCACTTAGTCTCAATAATAGCCAGGATAACGGCCGGAAACTCTATCCCATAGTGCCTTGTATCAACCAGGGCCGGAAACTCTATTCCCAACACGTTCTTGCCCCTTTTTCGATCAGGGCTGTGAACTCTTTTAGCACCAAGCTTGTACCTAAGCTTCGACGAAGGCTGAAAGCTCTATTCGTACCACATTCTGCCTTATTTTGTACCAGGACCGCGGAATTTATTTCAACTTCCGAGCGTATTTGTGCCTTAATTTCGACAAGGGCTTGGTACTCTATTCCTACTAAGTTTGTGTCTCATTTTTAAATAGAACCAGGGCCAGAAGCTCTGTTCACTGTCAACAAAGGTCGGGGACTCTATCCCAACCATGTTTGTGGATTTGTTTTTACCAGGTCCAGGGACTCAATCGAGACGTTTTCGTATTCGTTGATAAGTTCGACTAGGCCGGAGACTCTATCCTAACTTCAGAGCGTATTCGTGCCTTCGTTTAAGTTTGAGCAGGGGACCAGTGGCGTAGCGTGCCATCTCGGCGCCCGGGTCGGAAGACCCATTTTGCCGCCCCCATTCAATACTTAATTAAAACTAAATTTCGAAACATCACTTCACAGGCAATGATGTATCTTTTATTGAAAGTAAAATAGGATCAGCAGTTTCGCAAACGGATTCTACGGGCCTTACGAGCAGCAAAGTCAGAAATAACTTTGTCAAAATCAATATTTGCAGCCAATTCTTGTTCAATCTACAATATAGCCAAGTTTGATAGTCTAGTGGAGCTCATAGTGGATCTGAGATAATTTTTGATTAGCTTCAACTTCGAAAAATTTCTCTCACAACTAGCGACACTTATTAACAAAGTCGAAAATATACGAATCAACATTACTATATTTGGAAATTCCCAGATTCAGTTTTTGAATGAACTGGAGGAGCTCCAGTGGTCCTTTGCCCCTTATATCTTCCTCTGATTCAGAACTGGCAACAAACTGCTGGAGACGCTTCGGCTCCATCTGAAACTCGTCCATGTCAATGTCTTCTAATACATGGGAAAGATCACCCTCGTACTCGTTTTGCTGGCGTCAAAAATCCGAACTTGTCCGCTATTTCTTGAACTTGCTAGAATCGCTTCGTCATTTCTTGAATGATCTTCTCAAATGATGCGAATACCTCTCGACGGAGTTCCTGCTCGTGAAACAAAGCTGCATCTGCGGATTCATCGCCATGTGTGTGTTTTTTCCTGCGAATTCCTCTCGTTTTGCGTTAGATTCCGAGTTTTTCGCAGAGAGTCTTAGCAAAGTTGATTGTGGCTTGGGCAAAACGGTCTCTGCTCTCCACTAGGAGAGCTTTTAAAGCGCAAAGTTTCTGAGCACACTTATCCACACTCAGTCCTCGTTGCTGCAGGTAAATCTGTGCGTCATCTACTTCAGGTAGCACTGCAGCCCAAAAGCCAAGAAAAGCGCTAGACTCGTTTCACTGCTTGACCTGTGAGTTGATGCAAAAAAGAATGCAAATAGCTTCTCCAGAGTTCCAAAAAACGTCATGGAATTCACATATTCAGAAGCAGCGTGTACCCCAGCCAAGTTGAGTGAGTGGTTTGTGCATGCAACGAATGTAGCTGTCGGATTCAGTACTTTAATCCGGGCTTGAGCTCCATTGTCGATCCCTGACATTGTGGCAGCATTGTCATAAGCCTGTCCTCTCAAGTTCTGTATGTCCTGTTGCTGAGATCTTCTGCATTTTTTCCTTTTAGTTCGAAGAAGTCGATGATATATTCTACCACGGCGACCTTTTCTCCTTCGAACCTCGCAGAACCTCGCTCATTTGGTCTTTGTGAGAGATGTCTGGTGTACTGTCGAAGATTACGCAATAGTATTTAGCTTCTTGAATGCGACGGATGATGGTGAATCGAACTTGCTGTCCCAGTAAATTTATCAAGTCATTACGGCTTTCTGAAGATAGATACAAAACTGGGAAACGTTGAAGTCTCTGAGCGAACAACATCGGCAAATTTGGAATTGATGTGCTGTACTGAGTCAGATCCGCGACGTACTAGAAGCGTTCTGCCTTCCTCGGTCATAGTAGAAGGCCAACAACCTACATCGTCGAGATTCACATCTTTGGCTTCGGCAGGAGCAGAAGGCTCGATTTCAATTATGTTTTTCGCAACATCGAGGTTCACTTCTTCTGCAGGCTTATGACTAGATGCTTGAAGTACTTCTGGTGAGTTGACTTCGTCTTCACCCTGCTCTGTGGTGGGACCAGTACGATTTCCAACTTCGACGGCAGGCACGTCTTCTTCTTCTGCTTGTAAAATAAGTTATGCATTTACGTCATTGTTATTTGTTGACTTGTCAAACGTTTTGTCATGAAATATATGAAATATGATCTCTCCTCTACCCGCTTCAACATTTTGCCGCCACCGACCGGCTGCTGCTCGGGGCAGGCCGTCCCCTCCACCCCACCCACGATACGCCACTGCAGGGGTCCCTTAAATTCCTATGTATTAGTCTCAGCCAGCAATGGGGACACTTTCCCAACTTTCGAATATATTTATGCCTTTGTTCAGGTTCGGTCGGGGACTGTATCCCAACTGTATTTGTGGATTAGTTTCAACCAGAGCCTAAAACTATATCCTAACAGTATTTGGGCCGGAAATTACATTCGCACCGCCTTTGCGCGTGAGTTTCGCCAGGACCAGAAACCGTATCCCACTACGCTTATGCCTTATTCTTGACCTGAACCGGGGAATCAATCAAAACTTCCGAGCATATTGGTACTATCGTTCAGAATCACGCTAGGGATTCTATCTGAACTGTGTTTGTGACTTAGTCTTAATAAGGTTCGGGCCATATTTATGCATTAGTAAAGATCACTTTCGTGAATTTCGAACTCCAAATATTACCCTTTTAGGAACTCATTTAATAGACTTACATCTTTGGAATAAGAGTAGAAATTACTTATCTTTAAAAGCCATAAGCCGTTCTTCAATAAAAACTAAGCCCAAAGAACCCTTTCTCTTCATTTTTACATTTGTGGCGATGCGTGCATTGGAAAACCACATATCTTGTTTCAAGACTAAAAAAAAGTACTTTAATGCGGTTTAGATCAAAAGGATAAAATCTTTTCACTATTCTTCACAACTAAAAGCTATTTCTCAGCTAAAAGTGCCAACAACATCAATTCCTTGGGGAAAAATCATTTTTCTGTTTACACACAAAAAGGCACTCTTGACAACAAAAAAAAAAAACTCTTAACTATTATTACAGACAGCCATCGGAATCGGGAAGCTCTTTCTTAAGAGCACACTTCGTGCCTAGCACAGCGCAGCGTGAGAGATTACGATTAGGAAAATTGTTTCTCTATGGGATGTCATAGGACCCAGTGGACTTAACCGCTTTTATTTATTTTTTGACAAAAACAAGCGCAAGAAGAATAAGAACCAAGCCACAAAAACATACGCGCACCCATAAATCCAATGACAAAATATTTTCCCCACAAGTGTGTCGAGATCTAGAAGCGAAAACCGCTTGAAACTATATTGCCACCAAGCGGCGGCGGCAGCATAGCTTTGCACACCGCTGCACCCGGGTGACGATCACCACAAAAGAGTTCCCGCGTTATCTTTGTGAACCAGATGAGCCGCGACACTTTTTTTTTTGGTCGTCGTGTTACTGTTGGTTCTTTCTAAATCAGAAAAGTGTTATCCCAATTCCAGGCCTTCTGGGTTGTGGATAGTCTAGTCTTAGCCGGAGGTATATACTACCAACTCAGTGAGCTAACGCAACGCTTCCTTTGACTAACTAGTTCCCTTGGGACAACAAAGAGGGTTGAAACAAATTGTTATACTTATGTTTAAATTTATTGCGCTGCGACGCGCCGCCGCTTCGCTGGCTGGTTATATTGTTCATATGTCCAGTCCTGCAGGCCGTTCTAGGCCATCATCCATCCTCTGTCGATGCAGATTCTGTATTTATTACAGTTTTTTTTTCGACAATAGAGCAGGCATCTATTTGCTCCTCAAGACACTCTCCGTATAGTAAGTCGCTGCCCTGCGTTGTCTATATGATAATATTGGAAGCAGCAAGTTTTGACTCTGAGAAATTTGTAGCGTACGCATTTGGAATAGGCTTGTTGGTTGGTTGGTTGGTCGGCTTTGAATGCTCTCATTGTTGAGGTTATGTTGTGACAATAAATATGTGTCATTTGGGGCTTTATTCTGTTACTTATGGATTCGTTTGCATAAATTGAATTTGTTATTCTTCCGTATGGATTTTCATGCAACCTGTATTTTATAGTTTTTCCTTATATTCTTTTCTATTGTTACAGATGAACCAGCTATGCAAAGTTTGCGGTGAACCAGCGGCTGGATTTCACTTTGGCGCGTTTACGTGCGAAGGCTGTAAGGTGAGTTTTATTTTTTTTTTTTCATTTATTTAAATTTTCTAGAAAATGTGTGAAAATTGGATAAATGGAGCAATGGCAGTTAATACTTCTCTATGCTTGGGTACATAGACAATTTTGAAAGTAGGAAGTGTTTAGATTTTTTCAGTTATAAAATTCATGCAAAAAATTGGGACTCCCTTTGTTATGTTTATATTTTCTTAGGTTCAGTTAATTGTTTTCGTAAATAATGGGACTAAATAAATATAAATATTATAAACTTAGCAGAATTTTGTCACAAGCAAAAATAAATTTAAAAATCTTATACATTTTTGATTTTCTTTTAAGTTTATACATATATTTATTTAGCTTGTGACATTTTACCTACACACACGAAACATGTACTGATTTTGAAACATGAAAGTCTTAGTATTGTTGAAAATTTAGGGATTAAGTATAGCAATGCACTATGTAACCTTTCGATCAACTCATTGAAGAAGAAGTGAGAATTTATAAATAAACTCTTCATTTACAGGTTTTGACCTCAACTCTTTTGTTTCCATACTAAAATCACACATTCTTACTGTAGAGATTTATTTTAAGGAACCTGGATTTGATATTTCCCCCATATAAAACAGACATAAGTATAACTTTTCTATCAGAAGCAACCTTTCTCTGTTATACATATAACTAAAATTCGAAGCAACGACTTGTAGAGAACCTGATGCAGGAATCGAAGTAGGGTCTGTATAACTTCCTGGCAATAGACAGTAGACTGGGCCAAAAACATTGACTATTTTTTTTTTGAAAGTTATATCGAGAATATCATTCAGAATGACAAAAAAAAATTTTCGTAAAAGTTTGAGCCCTTAATATCAATTTTAAGAGGGCTATCATCGCTAATTTTGATTTTTAGTCATAATTTCATGTTTTGCGTCAGAACTGACAAAAAATTGAAGTAAAAAAATTCATTTTTACTTACTTTTATATAAAATTAAATTCCCTACAAAAAAGGTCTGATTGAAAATTTTCGTCAGACAAGCCGTTTTTGAGTAATTAAATAAATAATTTGTAATAAATAAATAAATTGTTATTTTTCTTCGATTTTACTTTTTTAATTTGGAATTTTGTAACTAACGAAAAATAACAATTTATTAAGCTTGCTTGGCGTGAACGTATTATGCTAAGGGTTACAGAAAGTATATGATAAATTAAGGCTAATATAAAACATTTTGCAATTTAATTTTAAATTCCATTCTGTTCGCTGATAGGGGGTCAAGTTCATTACATTAAGAATTCAATAGTTATACGCATCTTAAAAATTATTCATTGAAGCCATAATTGTATCTAGGTATGTCCTGGATAAATTAAACAAGTTGACGTAGGTTTCGCCCTGGATATAATATAGTCTACATGTTACGAAAACATGTTAGAAATTCAGAAGGTCGTTACTCACGTTTGGAAAAGTGGAATTTAGATGGTAAAAAAATTGAGTTGTTATTGCCTTCTTTAAGTTAAAAACCGCACTTTGGTAAAAAATTTGCTGATGCTCTAAAAGAGCTTTTTGTGCAATTCGGGAACGTTGGTTTAAAAACAATTATGTGTCGCTAAGTGCAAAACAAACTTTGTTTCACTCAACTGCAGCCTCAATAATTCTCTACGGAGTTCAGGTATGTTGCTACAAATGCTATCATGAGGTGGAAAATTGTTTTCGCTACTCCTTGAAGGCTACCAAGAAATACCCCTAACTATAATATGCTATACATAGAAAATAAGACTCCTACCCAGCGCTTGTACACCCTCAAAATGTAGATTAACCGACACTTTGCGACCTCTGAAATGAAAAAATAGAGAAGATATCTTGTAATTTCTTGGACCAAATTCCGTTTTTTCACCAATCCAATTTCACCAATTTAAATTTTATACATATAAGAAAAAGAATTTAATGGCATTTGTATCTAAATTTTTGACCAAATCTGTGTATATGGTATAATCATGTCATGTGATTTGTTGAGATAGACTTACATAACATAAATTCATGATGTTCAAAATAAATATTTTCTTTTATACTAAAAAACAGATGATATTAAGTATAAGCTGAAA
Organism: Chrysotoxum bicinctum; assembly: GCA_911387755.1. Lineage (NCBI taxonomy): Eukaryota > Metazoa > Arthropoda > Insecta > Diptera > Syrphidae > Chrysotoxum > Chrysotoxum bicinctum. The sequence continues at coordinate 41,941,082 of OU426990.1, forward strand.
TAGTTAAGGGATTACAGACATTTAAGACCTGGCATGATAATATCTTTTTTTTTAATTTGTTTTCACCTGCTTTTTAAAAAGAACTTACATTTGAGAATTTCTGTTGACTCAAAAAAATTCCATTGGTCATTTGACATTACTTCAGAACAAAAGGTAAAATTCCATCAGTCCTGGGAATCAAGTTGTTTTTTTTTTTAATTTAGAGATTCAAGTTAAGATATCGAAAAGACCGAGTATTGAAATATTAATATTATTTATAAAATTTCTTTCTGTTGGATAATATTAAGAAATATTAAATATTTAGAATAGGTCTGAAAGGTACTGGTTACTTATTTTTTTTAATTAAATAATGTATGTATATGAATAAAAAGATATTTTTTAACAAATTTTGAACAAAGTTAAGAATTCATGAGAAAAACATAAATTCTAAAATAATTTTGCATATATTCTGTTCATTGTACTTCATAATATCCAAGGTAAAGTATATTTTATTTTTACTTTCAAATAAGACTATTTAATTTTAATTATCTCTAAATGTGCCATAAAAAATGTTTCCATTCATCTTAATGCTTTTTACATGCGAAGGTTTGTAAGCGAAATTTTAGTTTTCACTCGACAATATTGCAAACTAGATTTATTAAAGGAGCCTCCTTTATAGCTTGCAGGTTAAGCCAAAAATGTATGCGAGAGAATGGTTTTTTCCTTAATAAATATAAAAGGTACTTTAAATGGATTAAATATTACAATATTATCCTATCCTTTTTCTAAAAGCCAGATATTCATTTTTAATTGCGATATATATATGTACTAACATAAGAGTTATGCATTCGTAAAAAAAACGTACGAAAATCGAACTCCAGTTTTTAATCAAGCTTAAAACTATGATGCTGACAAAATGAAAAAAGTGGGTTTGGTAATTCTCGCTGTCTGTCTTAGATTTTTCCTCGAAAATTCAAAAGTTCTTTCAAAATTACATGTTGTGAATTTTTACGGGAAACTTGACAATTTGACAGTTTGTTAATACTACCAACAAGATGTGAGAACAAAATTTATTTTATCTTAAAATAACGGTACGCACTATATATAGGTACTAATAAGAGTTATGCATTTGTAAAAAAAAGTACTCCAGATTTTGATCAGATTTGACATTATGATGCTGGGAAGATGAAAAAAGTGGGTTTGGTAATTATGTCTGTCGGTCTTTGATTTTTTCTCAAAAATTCTTTAAGAATAACATGTTCAATTTTTGGAAAATTTGTCAATTTGACAGTTTGTGTATACTACAAGAAAGATGTGGGAGAAAAATCTATTTTTATCTAAAAAAAACGTTACCCACTACGCAAAGGTAAAAAACTTGATAGTTTTTAAATAAAAATCAAGACATTACTGACAGTAGCTACCATAGAACCAATTTTTAAATTTTTGAAATTTTTACTATCGACATAACAGATTTAAAAAACTGATGTTTGTCCTAAAGATTTAAATTAAATTGTTTATGCAGAAGCTTATAGAAACTTTAAAAAACATTGCAATAAATATTATAAAATATATTTTCGATTTAAAAAAAAAAAAACTTTTTTTTAAACTCGATATTACAAAAACGGTGATTGAGTTTTTGGTTTAAAATTTAATTTTTATTTGCAGAATGATTTCAAGCATTTCATTGTTTTTAGCTTCAACTATTATAGGAGTATTCCTAGTCATTTGTTATTTATTAACCTTATTACATTATGAACATTTTTCTCTAATAACATACATTTTCTTAAATCATATTTATTAATTAAGTTTAAAATAAAATGCACGACCGGGTCGCACGAACTTGCTCCTATGTAATAGACTAGGAATTTTAAAATGAATGTTATTAGAGAAAACTCTTCATAAGGATAAATTTTATTTTTTAAACTATTTTAGCTGTAAGAGATAGAAACAGAATGCTATGCAAATATGAATTTATGCCAGAACACAAATTATAAGTCTGTATGCAGTGGTTTTTTAATAAAATAAGCTTTTAGTATATACAAAATTTTTAAAACATTTTTTAGAAAAAATTTTGGTACGCCAATTTGAAGTTTTTATTATTATACGAATAAAAATTAAATTTACAAAAAAATATTGAGCCGTTTTTAAGATACCGAATTTTCCAAAAAAAAAAAAGATTTTTTTTTCACAATTCAAAAAAATATTTTTCTTAAAGTCTTAAAATGCAATGTTTTTTAAACTTTTTAGAAGATTCTCTCTACGAAATTTCATTAAAATCCGGTATGCTGATAATGAGAAATCTAAAATTCGAAAAAATCCTTCTATGTTTGGTACAGTCAGTAATATCTTGTTTTCAAAATTTGTTCTATTAAATTATAGGTCTTAAAAATTAATAGCAAGAAAAAAATTTTAGCAAAATTCTCGGAACCGATTTTCGAAAATCATTTTTTAACATTTGTATGGAGGGTATCTACTGTTATTTTTAGATAAAATATTTTTTTTTTCTTACATCTTTTAGATTATATTGAGAAACTTTTATTTATTAAGTTTTAAAAAAATCGAGCATGGGATTTTCGAAATATTGAGTTATCAAAAAAAAATTAAATTTTTTTTTAAATTTCAAAAATTTTTTTTTTTTAAATTTGAATACACAATAATACTGAAACTGCTGGGGAGCTTTACGATAAAATAATGATCAAAATTGGTCGTACCGTTTTTGAGAAAAATACCAAAAATAACCAATTTTTGTACATTTTTTTTCAACCATTACCGTGCTTACTGAATGAAATTTTTTGAATTTTTTTAAAACTATTGGTCAGTTATTGAAAAAAAAAAAATATCTACAAAATTTCGAAAAAAATCGTATGGCAGGTATCATTATTTATGTTCTTAAGAAAAAAACGTGTGGGGTGGGGGGGGGGATATTTAAAAACGATATCTACCAAGTTAAACGAAAATCTGCCGAGAAATTTAAGCTGTAGTTGTATAGACAGATATTCTCGAGTTCCATTTTTTTACGAATGCATAACTTGCCCTATTGAACCTATAAGTCGCAAGTAAAAATGGATATTTATCTGAATTTACAAAAAATTTAAAATAAAACAGAACAAAATGTATGTAACACAAACAATGTGTTGCAGTTTCAAGAATTAAATTTGGATAACCGCTGATATGTTCACTGGAAAACCAATCCGAGAACAACTTAGAAAATTATTTTGTACAGCCTAGTTCGGGGCCATAGGATCTTCAAACTTGGTAGATATGGGTTTTGATTTTATACCTCCGGATGTTTTTTGATTTGATTTTTTAAGACCAAAAATAACGGTACCTGCCATACCATTTTTTTTTTTTGAAATTTTATAAATATTTTTTTTTCTCAAAAACTGTCCCAACGATTTTTTTTTTTAAATTGAAAAAATTTAGTTTAGTTAAACCTAGGTAATGGTTGAAAAAAAAATTCCAAAAAATGTGTAGTTTTGGTACCCCCCTTGGGACCATTTTTTTGTTTCTGATTTTCTCAAAAACAGTACCACCGATTTTGATCATTTTTTTATGCTAAAGCTTCCCAGCAGTTTGAATATTATTGTGTATTCAAATTTTCCAAACAAAATTTTTTGGCTTTTTAAAAAAACTTTCAAAATTTTTTTTTGAAAACTCAATATTTCGAAAACTCCATGCTCGATTTTTTCAAAACTTGATAAATAAAAGTTCGAAAAAATAGTCTACAATGTATAAGAAAAATAAATTAATTTTACCTAAAAACAACGGGACCCTCCATACAAATGTTAAAAAATGGTTTTCGAAAATCGTATTTTTCTTGAAAACGGTTCTGAGAATTTTGCTTAAATTTTTTTTCTTTCTACTATTTTTTAATATCTGTAATTTAATAAAAAAACATTTTGAAAACAAGATATTACTGACTGTACATACCTACCATAGAACGATTTTTTAAAATTTTGAATTTCTCATTATTAGCACAACGGATTTTAATGTAATTTCGTAGAGAGAAGCTTCTAAAAAGTTGAAAAAACATTGCATTTCAAAACTTTAAGAAAAATATTTTTTTGAATTTAAAAAAAAATCAATTTTTTGTTTTTTGAAAATTCAATATCTCAAAAACGGCTCAATACTTTTTTTGTAAATTTAATTTTTATTCATATAATAATAAAAACTTCAAATTGGCTTACCAACATTTTTTCTTAAAAATGTTTTAAAATTTTCTTATATAAAACCTTATTTTTTAAGAAACCACTACAAAGACTTATAATTTTTGTTCTTGCATAAATCTATATTTGCTTGAATCACATGGCATCCTATTCTTACCTTTAACTACTAAAGAAGTTTTTTTTAGTCATTTAAAAAATGAATTTTATGCTTATGAACAGTTTCTCTAATAACATTCATTTTTGAAATTCTTAGTCTTTTACATAGGAGCAAGTTCGTGCGACCCGGTCGTGCATTTTATTTTTTTATGAATTTGTATAAGTTTCTTGAAAATTATAAAAAAAAAACTTTAGAAGTTCATACAAGAAATCAACGTCTGATCAATTACTGACCATTTGTGATGCTCTAGTAACCTATCAGATGGTATTCATTTGTAAATATCCCACAAATGAGGACCTAAAATCTCTATGACCATGGAACAAATTAAAACCACATGTGGTGCCAAACATTTTTTTCGGTGATCTCGAAAAAACTTTAAAAATTAATAAAAAATACACATAGTTGACATTTAATCATAATCTAGTGATTTTCCGGACGGTGTACATTGTTTTCTAATATACCACAAATTTCGAGTAGCCTTCAGTTACATTGAAATACCTAAAGCCTAAAATTTTTAGGGCTGACTAATTTCTAAAATAAAAAGGTTTTTCAACAAGGATTTTCAAGCTTTGACAGTAACATCTGTAAAATTGAGTCTTGCTTATTAAATCGGTCTTGACAAATCAATACAAAGAGTTATGACGTTCAACAACATGTGCAAGTGATTGTTTAATGAAAGTGGTTTTTTTTTCACGCGCTTCGTTGAGTAAAGTTGACTTTTCTTGTGGATATCTCATGTACGGTTTTCCAGACTCCAGTTCAGGAGACTTTTATAAAAGATCTGCGTATGAAATTTTTAAAGACAATTGAGAATAGCAATACCTTTGTAGTTATCAGGGACCTATATCCCAATTGCCTTTCTTAAATTTGAAGCCATTTGAACCAAAAATTCTTAAGTCGTCTCTTAGTTAACCTTTAAGCAAAAATCATAGAGCATAACTAGTTGTGTTTTGATTGGGGTCAGGTAACAAATGCTCTTCGCAATATCTTCGTGGTAAGTCATCATCAATGTTGATTAAAACTGTTATACTCCAGCTGCCTTGGGAAAAGACATCATAAAGAAATGATTTTGAATCCCTGTATCCTACAAGCATAAAAACCGTTTTTTTGCTAGACATAATTCCTACTTTTCCCGCAATAATTTATTTTAAGGGGTTCTTTTTTGTTGCAGGAACAAGTTTTTGAAAGCCGCATCGTTTACTCTTCTGAAAAGCTTTAGTAAAGGCAGTGACTTTTATTGGAGAATACCCGACAGCACAATAAATACAGAATTTGCAGCTTCTCTAAGATGTTGGATTGGGCTTACATTTAGCTTATTAAACATAAAACAAGGTCCCAGTTTTTTCTTCTTAATTGCAACTTAATATTTTCAATAAAAAATATCTTTTATCACTTTACTTAAATAAAATGCCAAACAGCAAAGAAAAAAAAAACAGCTTAGTAACGTGGTCGAGACAGTTTAATGAGTTCTTTAACGATCACTTAAGTCAAATATAAGCTAAAGTAAGATTTATTTAATAAATGCATTAAAAAATTGTGTAACTATGTTTTACTGTTTAACATTCCATTTATACTCCCCTGAAGGACAGCTCCAGCTTATAGAAGAACATCAAATACAAAAGTCAAGTCTCACTCAAAGTTAGGTTAGTTTTTCCTATTATTACCATGTCGAATTGAGTTGAGATGAAAGTTATATTAGCCATGGTTTAAAGGTGTTATTATTAGCAACAGGTTTAATGGCTGATATTTAAGTCAATCAAAATTAAATCTATACTCAGACATCACACACACACACACAAACATCCTTCCGTCATCTATCTTCAAATCAAAAGTCTCATTCCTGATGGTCTCTGTCACTCAGCGAGAGAAATCATCATTCAGACGTTCGTTTGTTCGTTGGTTCGTTCGTGAGAACCAAAAAGAGAAACATTCCAAATAATTGCACATGAGTGCCTATGGTTTATAGCTCAACTTAGCTTATGGCAGCCCGTGCGAATTTCAACTAATCCGATAGCTAAAATCTTCCACTTTCTGGAGATTACTCCACAATTCCAAAACGACGGAATGGCCATCAAAAAGATAAAAATCTAAAAAATCTCTTACCTGCGCGATTCTAGCTTATAATTCATAGAAGATGCATCTAAGTCCCAGTCGCCATTGAATGACTACGACCGACGACCGGCGACCGAAGAACCAAGACCGCCGGCCATCATAGTGGTATCTTCCAGATACAATCATTATTTTTACATTAGAAATGACTACATTCTGCCCCATAGGCATTCATCTCACGACAAGTGAATAGCCCGGGCCAGGCTCAGCGCCCAGCAGACCTCAGCTCAGAGTGAGAGCAGCGGTCAAATGGCCGACAGTCTGATCGAGCATTCGCATCAGTCTCTCGCATAAAGCATCAGCGTTCAGCGTTCAGCGACTGACCTGACATCTCCCAGCAAAAGTCTGCCCCACGGACCATCCAAAATGCAGAGGTTGAGGTGGAACACATTTGAATAATGATGTTTCATGTTTTATGGCATTGAATTGATGCTATGTGTTTCATTTAATATTGCTGACGGAGATGGTGCCCAGGTTCGGCTTAGTTTGCTCTGGCTTGGTGCCGTATTGCACCCATCATTATCTGTGTAGGTATGGCAAAGTGGGTCCCGAGAAGAACGGGGAGCATTTAAGTGTGGCACAGTGTTTAGCCCGTGGGAAGTAAAATTAATTCTGATATCATTTTAATTGCCGAGCGTCGTATTTCACTAATAAAACTGAAATAAAAACAAAATACCCAACTAACGGCTTTAAAATGATTGCGTGTTTAAATTTAAATGCTTTTTTTTTTTCGTTTTCGGCCCGACTTCCAAATTGGTTAAACATTTATTGTTTGTTATCATTTTTATTTATCGATATTTTCGAAACGAAGCACACTTAATAAAATGAGTGGAGCAGGTTTTTGTTATTATTTTTTTTTTTTTTTTTGGGTTTGAAACGAGAATGTAAGGTAGCCTGATTAATTTAATTTTGACAGGTAAACCACCAATGGAAGAGAAAATAAATTTAAGAGTCGTGTTTTTTGTCTAAAATATTTGAATGTGAATTTAAATAAAACAGTAATTTGCATCGAAAGTACGTGGGCGAAATAAAGCTGTTTTGGTCTAGAAAATAGACCGATAAATTAATTGAGGTGCCTTTTGGTAATGTATGATAATTTCACGGATTACGTTATCGATATATATTTTATTATTTTATAAGAACTTGTTCGAGAGTGATTTTAAATTCTTTCGATTGTTTTGCTAATAGTTCAGTTTATAAAACTGCAACTAATGCGAAGTATTTTTTTTTTGAACTTGAAAAACATAATGAGATCATTGCCTATTAATTGGAGTATTAACAATCTTATAAATTACACGGAAGATCACTTTTAGGTAAAAGATGCCTATGTTAAGTCAATTTTGATACATCAAATGTGTTGGTCTGAAAAAGCTAAGTTATTTAGAATTTTGAAAAAGTTCTCTATAAAAAATAATAAAATTTAAATCGGCAAAATTTGGTATGGCACGCAATGCTTTCTAGAAGATTTTGAATAAATTAAAAAAAAGTCTAAATCTTTTTGAAAGTTTTTGAGAAAATCAGAAATCATTACTCGTATCATTATCGCGCGAAAGCTACGTTTTTGTCCATGGTGTTTTAGTTGATCTCGAACTTGAATTATTCATACAACACATTAACTACTGTATAACCCCTTTTTCGATTGTCAACTTTCAATTCACAATTGATACATACCTATTGAAAATGGATTTTTAAGATGTCCCAAAAGAAGTTAAAATTTTTGGTCAGTTGAAACACTATACGTCATCCTCTGTTCCAACGCTCGTCTTCAATGACATTCCTGTTGTAAGCTCGATAGATAAAGCCAATTTGCTTCCAGCACAGTTTGCTGTTAGTTCGACACTACCAGGGGGCGACATGACTCCTCCTGTACTTGAGAGCGTAAACTACATATATATGGGACCAATCTTTTTAAAAGATCATGACATTCACAAATCCGCTTGCCCGGATAGTATACCTGCTATTGTTCTGAAGAGGTGTTCTTCAACGCTGGCAAAACCTCTGCGTAAGCTTTCCCATCTGTCCTACTCTTCAGGTCTCTTTCCGAGTAGATGGAAAACAGAATTTGTTCAGCCTGTCCCTAAAAAAGACGAATCTTCTTCCCCTCTAACTATCGTCGAATTGCACTTACGTCCCTTCTTTCCAATGTCATGCAAACCCTGATAAATTATCAGCTCAAGAAATACCTAGAAGAACGAAAGCTTCTAAATGAAGCATACTGCCGGTTTCGTAACAATAGGTCCACTGGTGATCTGATCGTATATCTAACTGAAGAGTGGAACAAAGTAAGATTATTGCACTTGATATTTCAAAGGCATTTGATAGAGTTTGGCATCAAGCTCTCTTATCGAAAATACGTGCATTTGATATCGACGAATCCCTTCTTCGTTGGATTTGAAATTACCTTTCGGACCGTTCTCTACAAGTAGTATTGGGCGGTTTTAAATCTGATATCCGCAAAATAAATGCTAGTGTGCCACAGGGCCCCGTTTTGTCTCCGACACTCTTCCATATGCTCAGAGGCGTATTTAAGGATTTGGCGCCCCGGGCTGATAAATTTTGCCGCCCTTTAGAACAATGAAAATAAAGTAATAAAAAATAATAATAAAACACAAAATGCATAATATTTGATGTTTTTAATTTTTTTTTTGTGTTTTTTTCGTTATCTAAATTTCTTGTCAGTTCAGCTTCTATATTTAATAAAGCTAAACTATTAAGGCGCTAATGCGAGACCTTAAATACGTTTTTATTCGTTTCAATACGGAAAACGATCTTTCTGCACTACAATTCGTCACTGCAGTAGAGCTGTGTCAATCAGGATCAATTCCATTTTTTCGATCCGATCTTCGAAAAGCATTGGTGATCGAAATCACAAATTTTCATTTTAATCGATCCCAATCTCAATCATTTAGATGATTCTCGTTTCTCGATTTTCTATTTCAATCTCAATCATTTCAATGAGTCTCATTCCTTAATATCAGTTGACTCGATTAACCATGATTTACTCGATTCGATTTGGTGTTATTTGAGGTATTAGGGGTGGAATCGCGTAAGATGATAGTTGATTGTCAATTTTTTGATTGTTATTTTGAATATAGCTGTCTCTATCATATCAATAAAAAAATATAGAGAGAGCGATTGTCAAAACGACAATCAATTAATTTAGTGATCACTTTACTCTTACGCGATACTGGCCCAGGATCTGGTATGTTTAGACACTGTGGGAATTGAACTAGTAATGAGACTTATCGAATAAAAACTTTCGACTTACATATGTGATAGTATTTAAAAGTTAATTTATTCGATAGTACCAATTCATTCAGTAACTATTGGTCCTAAAATTGATCTTTTAATGAGCAACAAATGAAATCTCTTTGTCTTGAATTTTTTGACGCTTTTTAATCAATGGACATAGTAGCCATCAATCGATGTCATTCGGTAATTTATGGCTTACAATATAGAGTATTTTGTGAAAGCCTCAACTTAATCTTATCATCGAAATCGAAATGAAAATCGAATCGGAACAGTATTAAACCATTTGAGTGAAATGAAAATGATCGAGTTCGATCCGATCATTTGAAATGAACGATTAACACAGCTCTACACTGCAATGCACAAGTATATTCTTAAAGCAACCTCAGCATCAGCATATAAAAATGCTTCCTTCAATTATTTTTCTCTTATATGAAGGCTAAGCTGCCTTAAAATCATATTTTCAGAGTTGTTTTGCTCCAGAAAATTTTTAAGTAAGACACACTATTCTTGAAAATTTTCCCCAAGATCAACTAGGTATAATTTCTGAAGAGTGGTTGCATTTTTTCGAATTGCTTCTTCATTCATGTGATCAAGCTTAGATAAAAAAATAAAACCATTTGTTTTTGCCTCATAGGATGAATTTCTTCTCTTCAGCGCACTCAATTATTGGTCGCAAATAGGAATGAAAGTATTTATTTTGAAATTTTCACGACCACAAAAAAGAACCTCCCTACGCGACACTCATAATCTCGTTTTTTCCTCTTGACGATTCTTTTTTTGGTCCATTTTGTAATTCTAAGAGGTTTTGCTTTTCCCATCTTTTCAAAAACATCAAAGCATTCTCGTTTTTCTCTCACAAACGATATGAGTGCCTCGTAGAGCCTGGACACAGTTTGTATCAACACCTTGAATTTTTTTGATACAATATTGAATTGCTTGAGTATAGAACCCCAAAATTAAGACAATATTTCTGTCTCAAGGGACTTCAATTGGGACAAGTGAGAACGATACTAAAAATATAAAATAGGTATTCGACGATTTTAACTTTAGTAAAATGTTAGAGATAGCATGATGCTAAATTTGATTAAAATTAGCAAGATCGTCTTTTTAACCTAGTATTATACTATAGTATAATCGTACTAATTCGACTAAAATTTTGAGCCAATAGTTTTTAAAATAATACCTATCCTTTTATTTATCCATCATTATAAACTATTGTACAAAAAAAAAAACAATCAATATATTGTTTCTTAAGTCATTCAAAACTATTGACGAAGGGAAGGGTATTTGTATATAGGGACACGAGTCAGCCAAAACTAAAAAAAAACTGAGACATTAGCTTTTTTTTGGAAAAGTTATCCGTAGTACAGTAGGATTTTATATGAATAACAAATACAACATCCGCAGTAGGATCACAGCCGAAAAAAGGAGAAGTAAAATCCTGCTGCGGATAGTGATTTGATGTTTATTCGAGTATCGGCAGTGATCCTACTGCGGATGTTGTATTTGTTATTCATATAAAATCCTACTGTACTACGGATTACTTTTCCAAAAAAACACGGCTATTATTTGCTAGGTATATAAAGAATAAAAATTTGTGTGTGACCTTATATTTAGAATCCGACTTGATGGATTTTTATAATTTTTTTTTTAATAAAAATGGACTTTTTGTAGATGGCTTAGAAACAAAAAATTAAGATCCGTTCTAGCCCATTTTTGTAGAGCTACATAGCAACAAGTGTTTTTTTTTAGATAATGTTTTCGTTTCATTGGAATTTGTTCCAAAGAATAGGTAGATACATGTCTGTAAATATTTTAACTATGAATTTTCATTATAAAAAGTCGTTTATAAAAAGTAAGAATAGTAAATTTTACAGTGAACTCTCTTACAGCCGGACAGTCACGGCACTGAAAAAATTGTCATGCTTGAAAAACTCAAAAAATCGCATTTTTTTAATCTTTGTATTTTTTGTTTATCCTTCAAAAATATTGTAAATTGGATAATTGTTATGGTTTTGATAAGTTGATAAGTTCAATCGCTTCAAAAAAATATTATAAATTGGCCAATTGCTAGGGGCGGCTTGCGTCCCTTTGCTTGTATGTTTTGAAAGTTCAATCACTCCAAAAAAATATTATTAATTGGCCAAGCGCAAGCCGCCCCCAGCAGCCTTGCCGCCCCGGGCTGTAGCCCTTTTAGCCCTAGGGTAAATACGCCTCTGCATATGCTCATAAATGATCTTTTGTCTGAAACTTCTGATGCACCTAATTGTTTCGCTGGCGACAGTGCTCTCAGCTTTTCATATTCATTTTTAGGTGCATATCCTTGTCCTCCGGATGTGGACTTCCAACGGCAGCTCATTAATTTCTGATCTTGACAGCATTGTCCAATGGTGAATCAAAAACCGTGTAAAATTTAATGCTTCAAAAACTCAATGCTTTTTACTGTCGTTAAATCGCAACCCTCCCCTAATGCCACTTTCTATGAGCGGCACTTGTATCGAGGAGACTGACCAGCTTTCAGTTCTAGGTATGTGCATCACAGACCATCTTTTGTGAACTGATCACATATTTGACGTTGCCAAAAACGCTGCTAAGTGGTTGGGTTTTCTCCGCCGATGTAAGAAGTATTTTACACCTTCTGATCTGGTTGTTATATATAAAGCTTTTATTCTTCCGAAGCTCGAGTACCATTCCCATATATGGGCAAGTACTCCAAAAACCCGCTTGAGTCTCTTGGACAGAATTCAAAAGAGAGCAATAAAAATGATAGGCGACCGTTGTCTAACTGAAACACTTATATTTCTCGAGCACCGCCGCAATGTTTTATGTCTACCTATCATTATTTTACCGCTATTTTCATAAACAGTGCTCTATTGAAATAGCCAGTTGCATTTTGATCATAGATAATTATTCAGCCAATTGTAATTGCAATGTATTCTTGAATTTTTGAATTAAGTTTTCAAATCGCAAAAGTCGTGCATATCTTATAAAGTGCATACAATTCTTGGTTCAACAAAAAGGGAGTCAAATGTCTGGTTCTTTTGTTGTTGTTTGTTGTTTGTTGTCAAGTTTGGTAGCCTTAGGCTAAGTCGAAAACTTCGAAAAAGTGATTCAAGGGTACGAAAAGTCAGTAATGTCTTAATTTCATAAATTCAAGGTGCCGTGAAAAATACGATTTTCGTAAGCCAATTTTTAACAATTAGTAGTATGGTGTGTACCAATTTGTTTAGATAAAATAATTTTATTTTCTATACTTTGTGCATAACCTTAAAAAACCTTTAGCTGTCAAGATTACAAAAAAATTATTTTTTATATTTATTATTATTTATATATTTTTTTTCATTTTGAAAAACTGATTATATTTAAAACAATTTGCAAAACAAAATCTTGTTGAAACTCTAAAAATCAAAAAGTGGTACGATTTGAATGTTTCTTGCGATAAATTTTAAGTAATCGTTTAGGAATATGATTTTTTTTTATATTATACGCGCACTCAAGGGGTTATAAAATAATTTCTAAAACATAGCTTTAAGAAGAAGAATCTCTTATACAAAATTATAATTACGATCTACTAGTTGGGTAGATTTTAAATATTAAATAATTCGGAGTTCATATTTAAAACATATTTATTGGGCAAAAGAAATGGCGTTTTCACTTACAAGTTCCGAGGAATGTTAAAGTGTAGGATAACCATGGAACCAGGATATAATTTACGAACAAGAAATAAAAACATTTATTCGTCCTTTTTACTTGCGACTTATAGGTACTATAAGGCAAGTTATGCATTCGTAAAAAAATTTGAACTCGAGATTTTGATCAAAGTTGACATTACGATGATAGCGAAGACCAAAAAAGTGGTATATATGGGTTTTATTTTTTTCCCCCCGGATGTTTTTTTATTTGTTTTTTTAAGACCAAAAATAACGGTAACTGCCATACGATTTTTTTTTTCGAAATTTTATAAATATTTTTTTTTTCTCAAAAAAAAAATTCATAAAATTTCATTTAGTTAAACCTACTCGTAGGTAGATAAATGAATGAAAAAAAATGTCCACCATTTTTTTTGTTTTTGATTTTCTCTAAAACGGTACGACCGATTTTGATCATTTTTTATGTTAAGGCTCCCCAGCAGTTTAATATTATTGTGTATTCAAATTTTCCCAAAAAAAATTTTTGGATTTTTTAAAAACTTTTCAAATTTTTTTTTTGAAAACTCAATATTTCGAAAACCCCAAGCTCGATTTTTTTAAAACGTGATAAAGAAAAGTTTCTTAAGTGAAAAAAAAAATTATTTTACCTAAAAATAACGGTACCTACCCTTTATACAAATGTTAAAAAATGGTTTTCGAAAATCGTATATTTCTCGAAAACGGTTCCGAGAATTTTGCTTAAATTTTTTCTTTCCATTAAGTTTTAAGATCTATAATTTAGTACAAAATATTTTGAAAACAAGATATTACTGACTGTACCTACCATAGAACGATTTTTTAAAATTTTGAATTTCTCATTATCGGCATAGGTAACGGATCTTAATGAAATTTTTTTGAGAGAAGCTTCTAAAAAGTTTAAAAAACATTGCATTTCAAAACTTTATGAAAAATATTTTTTTTTGAATTTTGAAAAAAAAAAAAAAATCAATTTTTTTTGGAATATTTAATATCTCGAAAACAGCTGAATATTTTTTTTGTCAATTTAATTTTTGCTCGAACAAAAATAAAAACTTTAAATTGGCGTACTAAAATTTTTTCTTGAAAATGTTTTTAAAATTTTGTTTACAAAAGTTTATTTTTTTAAGAAACCACTACAAAGACTTATAATTTTTGTTCTTGCATAAACCTATATTTGCTTAAATCACATGGCATCCTATTTTTACCTCCAAGTACCAATGAAGTTGTTTTAGTCATTTAAAAAATTTATTTTTTGCTCATGAACAGTTTTTCTCTAATAACATTCATTTTTGAAATTCTTAGTCTATTACATAGGAGCAAGTTCGTGCGACCCAGTCGTGCATTTTATTTCTTTTTTCTTTTCTTAGACAATTTATCAATACAGTTTAAAATAAGATCTTTTGAACATCGTGAATGGCTTTCAAAAATACATATTTTTATTTTATTGTGATGGAAAATCATCCCAAATATTAGGAGTTGCTTTTAAGAGTGGGCGTGGTAGAAATCAGATTTCGAAAGACGAGTTATAAAAAAAAATTACAATAAATAAATAGTTAAATTAGTAAGAATTAGGTTAAATTGAAAAGATCTCAAAATGTATTTTTTTCTGGCTAGACTAAGTGAGTCACTTGGTACATTTTGCCCCAAAAAATACGGTCTCGTCTCGGATGCTTTAGAGGCCTACTTTTTGGAGGCCACTTAATTTGTCAAGTGGCAACAAACATTAGATACTGTAAATTTTCAAATTAATTCATCGAAGTGTGTTCTTCCAATTTTATAAAACAACATGCCAGCCATGAACTGTCAAAATCTAGCCGTTCCTATTGGGAAACAACATCAACACATAATTAAAAGCAATGAACTTCAAAAATCCTTAAGTGTTAAAGTAGAAGTATTTTCAAGATGGCCGCTAAAATTGAAAACTCGGAATCTCAATATTCTTTTGTTAGTTCAATTTTGTCCATTGATAATTTTATTTTTAAATAATGTCACAAAATCTTCTCATACACTTTCCCAACCAATCAAAGAAATTGTTGAATTTCTCAGGTTATAAATTAAATTGTATTTCAAAGCTGAGAAAATTTAAACTCACACATCACATTCAATTTAATAGCTTTTTAAAATATCAAAATGTCTCTATTTATCTCTTAACTGCGCGTTCTCAAATAATTAATAATAAAATCTTGTTTCATGCAAATGCATCATCAAACAAAATTCCCTTAGTAATAATCAAATCATTTTGTGGGTGTGTTACAACTGTGAAAGAAATACATAAAAATCACAGCTACCGACCGCCTATAAATTAAAACCGAATTAAAGTCTCTTGTTCTTGGGCCCTAATCTATTGTTGTTGCCGCTGTCTCTTTTTCCCCACACAAGACAATAATTTTAACACCAAAGATTATAGACAGATCTCCAAGCTGGGATTTCGTTAAATATATTCTCAAGCATCTGACCGCATTCCAATAAAACATAAAATTATTTATCGTTTTTGATTAACAATACTAAATTTATAGCGATGCTGGTCTTGATAGTTTGATCTATGATCAAATTAACAAAAAGCTATTGAAATTAGTGCGAACGTAACTGTGTGAGAAAAAAAGGGCGTTATGCCCGTAGACAATCATTAGTTCATCACATAAATTCGTTGGTGTATTTTTTACAATTATTCGGTTTGTTGTAAATAAGAAAAGGTTAAATTAATTTGCAGGCCACAACTTTGCTTTTGGCAATTGGCTTCAAAGGGCCTGATTCGAATATGACTCTCTGATTGGTATGGGCAATTATTTCATGCCTTCATGAATTTTTTAAGGTATCCAAAAAACAAAGGTCATTTCCGTAATTATTTTGATCTAAAGGGAAAATTTTTTTGTTATGACTATATTCTCGAGATAAACTTGAAACCTTTGGTTTTCTTAAAACTTCTAATTTTAGAGTATTTTTATAAAATCTATCAATTCACAGTAGGTGTAGTAAAGTTGGTAACTCTCAGTTCTATAGATGAGAATTATCTTTCTCGTTCTAGTACATAACTTCCAGTTGAAAATTCTTTTAGTTCTACGGGATAAAGCGGTAGGAATTGACCGCGCAGCTCAAAGTCTCTTCAGGTTCCTACAAGTTTCTGTAGGTAAGTGTAGAAAATTTTGAGAAATAAATCAAAGTAAATTTTTAATGATCCTTTTTACGGAACTTCTTTTATTTCTTAGTCTACCTTTTTGAGGAACCTAACTGTTACACGCCCTTCCCTAGCATAAGCCAACCCACCTTCTCAACCCATTTGTGTTGCAAAAAGTATAAGCACTTGTTCTCTTTAATCTGTTGCACGACATTCTCGATGTCACTGCCAAATTTCATAAGAATCCGTCCAGCCATTCGGGCTTAATTTGAGGATAAGCATCCAAACAATCATATTTTCAAATTTCTAATACATATTAGAAAGATAAGTTCTACATCTAGTTATTTTATTTTTTTCTTTTTATTTTCAGTCATTCTTTGGTCGAACCTACAACAACATCTCCGCCATAGCCGGATGCAAGAACAACGGTGATTGTGTGATAAACAAAAAGAATCGCACTGCCTGCAAGGCGTGTCGACTTCGAAAATGTCTCCTCGTTGGAATGTCGAAGAGTGGCTCACGCTATGGCCGTCGCTCGAACTGGTTCAAAATTCACTGTCTGCTGCAAGAGCAACAAACTCAGCATCAGCAACATGGTTCGTCTTTGGGGAACAATTCGCAGCAAATGAGCTCAAATCTAGAGCAACTCAATCATATACACCAGCAATTGCAGGCACGTCAGACGTACCAAGACAAAACAAATCCCTCCATCAAGACTGCAAATCTATCACCCCCAGCTGTCCTTGGTCAACAACAACAGCATCAACATCACCCTCTGCATCATCAGCACCACTACAACAACCAACAGCACCTCTTCCTGCCCGCCAAATATCTCAATGGCAGTGGGAGTGGAGGAAGCATATCGCATACGAAATCCGAACCACGGCTCAGTTCACCGAGTGATTCGGGAGCGTCATCGGCAGATCCCGATGACAGCAGCAGCAATCGTGGCGTTCCTGATAGTCCAATCGAAGATCGACAATTCATGAAGACCTTCCGAAGTTCCTCAGTCGAACCACTTAAAGTATTTTCTCCAAAGGCGCTGAGTACGAATATAAGCCCCTTCGCTGCCTATCCCACGTGTTACGGAACCAAACCGATTCTACCGCCCGTTCTGCCTCCCACAACCACGACGAGCTTAAGTGCGGCGATAAGTGTGCAGGACGAACCAATCGATTTATCAGTGAAATCTCAAACGCAATGTCGAACAACACCTCAGCCACCACCAACACCACCACCCAGTACTCTAGACCTTCCGAAACCTGCCCCACTCGACCTGACTCTGGTCCGATCGCAACCAATGTCGGGATGAGACATTCATATCAATCAAATACTCGGATGTCCTGGGGAGTTCAAAGTGCCATAAATCTAAGGATAACGAAGTCTTACAAAAATTAAATGTGCAGGTGCTTCAAAAGTGTAGAGTTATTGCAAACAAGGCCAGTTCTTGCCTCGATACATACATAGTTTATTTTGTTACTTTTTAGGGACATTATAGCCAGTTTTCAATATTTAAAAATGTATTTAATTAAATAAATGAAGAAATAAATCCCAGAAATATTAAGTTAATAGGAAAATTCTCCATTGGTGCCAGAAATCGTACAAATATTTTTGACAAAAAAAAACTTTTTATACTTTTACATAAATTAAATAGTCACTGTAGAATATTTATATATATTTTTATATATGCAAAAAAACAGACACAATTTTAGTTAAATTTTGTAATGATTATTATTTTCATAATAAAATTAAATTTAGCAAATTAATTTATTTTCTAGATTATAGAACTTAAAATATAATTATTGAACATACATAATTTATTATTTTTTGTATATAGCTGGTCAAAGTACCGTTGTTAATTTTATTATTTTATATTTTTTTTTTTGATAATTTTAAACAATACCTACCAGTGATTCTGTGAATTTTTTTGAAAATTTTCACAGAGCAAAAAACATTAGCCAGATTTTTTTAAACTTTTAAAATATAGAAAATAAAAAAAAATAAAGGAAATGAATTTTGATTTTGTTTGAAATGTGTGTGGAAAATATAGTTTTTAATAATATATTTCTTGTTTATAAATATAAAACTGAGTTTTTTTTTTAATTTGTTTTGGAGAGTTATGGAGAGCATATTGGTTATGATTTTATCATTGAATGTAGGTCTAAGGGAAGTACATATTTTAGGTTCAAGGTGTTTCTTGTCTTTGAGATTGAGAGTAGTAATTAAGGGTTAATGTAGTACCCTTTGGCAGTATGTAAAGCTGCCATGCAGAATGTCTTCATTTCGATTCTCAGGCGCTGCAACAAAAGTTTTTCAGAGGCTTACTGCCTTTTGCGAGGAATTAAAAAGCCGCTCTGAATCAGTGACGCACAGAAAGGGCTGAGAGTTGTAAGTCACTAGGTTAAGCTTAGGCTCTCTAGGAGCCGTAATTGCCTGCTATTTATTCATTTATTTTATTTTTTTTTATTAAGGGTGAATATAATTTAACTTGTGATATTTACGTAGGAGCCAAATTGCAAATTATGCATTTGTAAGAAAATCAAACTTGAGATCTTGAACAATGGATAACTATTACGATAATAAGTGTCAATATAATTTTTTGAATTCCAGTCCACTATTAGATTTGGTCTATTATATCTGCTTTTCAAGTCATTCCAATCTAGAAATGCAAAAATGAAGTTTTTTTTTAAAGAAACTTATTTTCCACTTTTTCTTTATTTCTAATATTTTGGGTTTCTCGTTGCTCGTTGAAAATCAGGTCCTATTGATTCACAACCCTAAAACATTCTTCTGTAATCGTCTTGTCGCCAGGAATTTACTTCCGACTCCAAAGGGCTTAAATAAGATGATACTTTTACGATGAAAAATCCTCTTTTGAGGACTCTTTACTTCCTCTAAAGAGACTATAGCCCTGGAAAAATATTATTTTTTTTATTTTAAGGTAACGTCACTGATGGCAAGACAGTTCAACACAATACTCATTACATCAAGGGGTATTCGTTAATTTTTTCTATTTTTATTTAAAACGATGGTTTCCGTTAAATTTGAGTTTATGTTACATAAGTAAAATACAATTTTATTATTATTATTTTGTCTCTTGACTTTTCTTTAAATACCCGTGTCAAATCCATTCCCATAAATTTACGTAAAGATAAGAGAACGATTTCTCGTAGAAGTAAATAAAATATTCAAAACATTAAATATTATTTTTTAGGGAAAGATTAGTAGTTTTTTTTTTTTTTTTTGAGAGAAAATTTATTTCACTTTATCTCAAAAACGGTATTTTTAGGAAAAAATATTGCAGTTTAGGGCAAATAAAACCCTTAGAAAAATACAACGTGCTGTAACATAACTTTTAACTTGCGACATATAGATGCAATATGGTAAGTTCGTACAAAAATCGAACTCGAGATATTTATGGGACTTTATATTACAAGACGATAAAAGTAGGTCTCGCAATTCTGTCTGTCTGTTTGTTCGACTACAGCCTAAACGGCTCGGCCGATTTTCTTCAAACTTGGTAGAATTGGGTTTTAATTTTTCCCCCCCCGGACGTTTTTTTCTGTTTTTTTTTAAGACCAAAAATAACGGTACCTGCCATACGATTTTTTTCGAAATTTTATAAATATTTTTTTTTTTTCAAAAACTGTCCCACAGAATTAAAAAAAAAAAATGAAAAATTTGGTTTGGTTAAAATTAGCTAATGGTTGAAAAAAAATTTACAAAAGATTGTTATTTTTGGTAGCCCCCCTGGGTACATTTTTTTTGTTTTTGATTTTCTCGAAAACAGTACAGCCGATTTAAATCATTTTTTTATGCCAAAGCTCCTCCAAAGTTTGAATATTATTACGTATTCAAATTTTCAATTTTTTATTTTTTGGATTTAAAAAAAAAATCAAATTTTTTTTTTGGAAACTCAATATTTCGAAAACCCCATGCTCGATTTTTTTCAAACTTGACAAATAAAAATATCTTAACATGATCTACAAGATTTGAGAAAAAAAAAAATTGTTTTATCTAAAACTAACGGTACCTTCCATACAAATTTTAAAAAATGGTTTTCGAAAATCGTATTTTTCTCGAAAACGGTTACGAGAATTTTGCTAATTTTTTTTTTTCTTTTGATTAATCTTTACGATCTACAATTTAATAAAAAAAAATTGAAATCTAGATATTACTGACTGTACCTACCATAGAACGATTTTTTCGAATTTTGAATTTCTCATTATCGGCATAACGGATATTAACGAAATTTTTTATAAAGAAGCTCCTAAAAAGATTTAAAAACATTGCATTTAAAAACTTAAGAAAAAATATTTTTTCAATTTTTAGAAAAAAAAGTCATTTTTTTTTTTGAAAAATTCGATATCTCAAGAACGGCTTAGTATTTTTTTTGGAAATTAGACTTTTATTCGTACAATAATAATAAAATGCACGACTGGATCGCACGAACTTGCTCTTATGTAAAAGTACTTTGGAATTTAAGATACATTTTATAAATATAAAACATGAATTTAAAATGAAATTGCCGTCTGATTTCTAGAAAAGTATGAATTTATGCAAACAAACTTTAAAAAATCGTTTTATTATTAAATAAATACATTTTTATATAAGAAATATCTTTAAAATTTTTCAAGAAAAAAATGTGGGATGCGAATTTTAAGTATTTAATAATATTGATTTTAGGAAATAATTTCAAAAAATATTCGTTCATAGGTTTTGAAGATATTGATTTTTCAAAAAAAACTTTTTTTCAAAAAAACCCAAAAAATAATTTTTTCAATATTTTTATATACAATATTATTTTAAAGTTAGGGGGACTGCTGCCGAAATTTTTTGGTTAAAATCGTTAGAGCCGTTAATGAGAAAGTCGAAAATCAAAAAAACGGTTCTATGACAGGTACCGTTAATAACATTTTGCCCCAATTTTTTTTTTACCAAAACGTAGTCCATGTCCATAATATCACTCCTAATTTTTTTTATCAAAATCGTTAGAGCCGTTTTCGAGATAAATAAGATTTTGTATTACGGGTGTATGGGGGGTACCGTTAGTTTTAGAGCTAAAAAAAAAATTTCAATTTCCCCTCTAGGGAATCACCGAAGACCCATAACTACCGAGTTTGAAGAAAATAGGTCCAGTGGCTTAGGCTCTAGATCGAGGTACAGACATACAGACAGACAGACAGACAGATAGACAGACGGAATTGCCGGACCCACTTTATTCGTCTTCGCTATCATCGTAATGTCAACTTTGAATAAAATCTCGAGTTCGATTTTTTTTCCAAATGCAGAACTTGCCCTATAGTACCTATATCGCAAGTAAAAAACTTAAAGTTGGCGTACCAAAATTTTTTCTTAAAAATGTTTTAAAAATTTTGTACATAAAAGCTTATTTTTTTAAGGAACCACTACAACGACTTATAATTTTTGTTCCCGCATAAATTCATATTTGCATAGCATTCTGTTTTTATGTCTTACTACTAAAAGAATTTAAAAAATTCATTTTATCCTTATGAACAGTTTTCTTTAATAACATCCGTTTTTTAAATTCCTAGTCTATTACAAAGGAGCAAGTTCGTGCGACCCAGTCGTTCATTTTATTTTTATTTGAAATTCAATTTTTATTCGTACAATAATAAAAACCCAAAGTCCAAGTATTCAAATTTTGTATATAAAAGCTTTTTCTTAAGAAACCGCTTCGGCGGCGCACAGTGCGTCGATTGTATGGTGGTACATCAAATATAGGCAATGATAAAGACCAAGCAGAAAGACTGATTGCAGCCCCTTATTGTTCGCACTCTTTCTCGATGACCTTGTGGAATGGCTTACATGTGGGGTTGGTATTGACAACACAAAGGTAAAGGTTATAATGTACGCGGATGACATAGTTATTCTTGCCGAATCACCATCTTCACTGCAACTGATGATAAATAAGCTCTATCAGTATTGCTTAATATGGGGTCTGGAGGTAAATGTTGAAAAATCAAAGGTTATGATTTTCCAAAAAGGGTGCGGAAGAATTGCAAGCGGTGAAAATTGGAAATATGGCGAACGTAAGCTAGAAGTAGTAAAAAAATATACCTATCTCGGAATGTAATTGTCGTTCAATTTAAAAATGGAAAACCATCTTAAAAATAAAGTAGATAAGGCGAAACAGCAGTATGCCAAAATTGGAAAAAAAATTTTAGCAACAATTTAATAACTATCAGCTCCAACGGGATAGAACGACACGAGGAAACGGCAAAGCCTACAGCGCACATAGGTCAATTTTTCACATTTATGCGGCCAAAAACATTCATCCACTTATATTCTTTGTATTGGGTTTTATATGACGAAAAAAAATATAATTTTAATAAAAAAACTATTTTGAGGTAAATTTAGAAATATTTTGAGGTTTTTTAATTTATAATAATAACATTTAGATATTTATAATTATTTATTTAAGAAAATTAAATTTTTTTAACTTCATTTTTTTACTTTTTTAACAATTTTTCAGCTCACAAAAAATAATTATTATTTAAACTTAATTCATAATAATTCAGTAACAAATTCGTCTAGTGGTTCAATGCCTGAATCGGGTTCGGTGTTAGAATCTGCTGGCACAAGCATATTTCTTGCTTCAGGGCAAAATGATTTTAAAATGGTTCGCTTTTTTGGCTTAAGGCTGCTTATGAGTGGATCGGAACTAAGTAATATATACATTCAAATTGCACTGTTCTTTTGAAAA
Organism: Chrysotoxum bicinctum; assembly: GCA_911387755.1. Classification (NCBI taxonomy): domain Eukaryota; kingdom Metazoa; phylum Arthropoda; class Insecta; order Diptera; family Syrphidae; genus Chrysotoxum; species Chrysotoxum bicinctum. The sequence continues at coordinate 41,964,255 of OU426990.1, forward strand.
TGTCCTTGCAAAATTTTCGCGATATAAGCGAAAATGTTTATTGTGGACCTCTGCAGCTTTCTGTGGTAATTGGCCTATTGGCAACAACAAGTTTTCGATTATGATTGCACCGTGTATCAATATATTGTGCATTGTCGGAGTCATTGGGTGCCAATTATAAAGATTGATGTATAGCTGACCTGTACCTTTGACAAATTGGTCATATTTTTGTGAATCAATTTTGTGTCCACTTGAAATGGTTTCCAATATGACCTTTAATCTACAGCTACGAGCAACTAATTAAACGAAATCTCAATGAATGAAAATGCACCTGTAAAATCTAACGGTTTTTTTTTTAATTATTTAAATGTTAGTTTCTTGTTTACTTAGCTGTTGACTTCTAGAGTTGTAGGTTATGTGATATTGGTGCTTATACGAAAGAAATTTTAAAGGAAGTTTGAAGGTTCCGTTTAGCCACGACTCATTATTTACTCAAAGTCCACGAAAATTGTTTTAAAATTTGTAATATTACAAATATTTGCCAAAATGTATCAGTTTAAAAGCAAATTAATGTTTAGAAATTAAAAATGAATTATATCTCACACAGTAGGGTGTGTCACTTTTGTATGGCCGCAAAAAAGTACTCTTATTTTTAAATGTAATATTGCTCAAAAGTTGTATTAGGGTCTGAGGTTTAAGAACATGTAAAAAAAAAATAAGATATCGTTCGTCTTTGGCTCGCTCAAATCGGTTGAAGTTGCAAAAAAAAATTTAATTTACAGCATTTTTTTTTACGTATACTAAAAAAAAACTAAACAAAATACAGAAAGAATTTTGGTTTTTATAAAAAGATATACCACGATATTGTAGGTGATTCCGTTGATTTTTAAGAATTTTTTTTTGTAAATAAAAAAACGATTTTACATAAAAAAATGATTTTTCTTCCTTCTTTTATTATTTCATAGCTTCTTTATCAAGTGTTCAATTTAAACAAATATAAGCTTAAAAGTGTTTCCTTGCAATTATCTTTGACTCGAAAGCCTAAAGATATTTTATATAATTTTTTTGTATCCACACGGTGCAATTTAAAACAACACATATTTCAAAAATCTCGAAAAATCAAATTTTTTTGGATTTCATCCTATTTTTGAGCAAGCCAAAGATATTAATTAAAATGAAAATTGTAAGCGCAGGGTTTAATTTTGATAAGCAATGCAACTTTTAGAAGCTATTACATTTGAAAATACCATAGTTGAGCACTTTGACACACCCTACTATACAGACACACGACAAACTTTGTCATATCTTAATTTATTCATGTTCACTACTCAATACATTGTATAAAAAATTTGTTTCTCATGAATAAAATGTATCTATCTATCTTGAATGGTGGTAGTGCATAAAAATCTGTTTTTCAAAAGTAAGGTAACTGTGCACAAAAATTGGTTGGTAAATGCAATAAATAAGGGATTTTACTCAATTTGAGGAATTGAGGCAACGAGGAGTTCCAGAAACCTATGTGCGGATAATTATGGACATGTATGATGGAGTAGTTACTAAAGTAAGATGCGCAGCTGGAGTCACCGAAGAATTCGAAATCACAGTAGGTGTACACCAGGGAAGTGTCTTGAGTCCCCTGCTCTTTATTACAGTTCTTGATTACCTGCTTGAAGGCAAAGTGACGGATCCAAAAGTACATCAGTTATTCTTTGCTGACGATGGAGCCATCATAAGTGAAGACCCGATATCCCTACAACGAGCACTTGACGTATGGGTGGATGTTCTAGAAGGAAGTGGGTACCGCATAAGCGCGAAAAAGACAGAATACCTATGCTGCCCATTTTCTGATCCACACAGGCCTACTCCAGACATTTATTTGAATGGAGTAGTGCTTCCCAAGTGTGAAAAGTTTAAATATCTGGGGTCTATGATAAATAACGAAGCTACTTGTGATGACGATATCAATCATCGCGTAAGCGTAGGGTGGATGAAGTGGCGGGAAAATTCTGCTATCTTCTGTGACCGAAAAATGCCCCCTAAGCTGAAAGGAAAGCTCTACACTTCAGTTGTGCGTCCAGCACTCACATACGGTTCACAATGTTGGACAATGTACAAAATGTATGAGAGTAAGCTTACGGCAGCTGAGATGAAGATGCTTCGTATGACAGCAGGAGTTACAAAGCTTGATCGAATTAGAAGTACGAAGATCCGAGGAAGCCTTCATGTTAAGAATACCATTTCCCAAAAAATTGAACACGACCGACTCAGTTGGTATTGCCATGTTCAAAGGAGAGATCCTGAGAACCCCGTCAAAAAGGCAATATCATACAACGTTCCAATTCGGAATAAAAAGAAAGGTAGGCCTAAACACTCCTGGTACAAACAAATGCAAAAACACCAGCATTCAGTTGGCCTCAGAAATGGAACAATACAAAACCGGGAGGCTTGCCGCCGATTTCTGAGGTCAACCCGGCGAACCCCACAGGCGGATCACTAGTGTGAAGCAGATACGTGGGAGAGTTATGATCCCCTCGACATCGAGATCATAACAGCGCCGAAGAAATGGAAGAAGAAGAAGACTCAATTTGAGGAATTTTCATGCCCCTTGCCATGCCTACTGCTGACAAAAAATTGATTAAACGGAAACTTCCGTACGATAGTGAATTCAAGTAATAATATTTTGGTTAGTTAAGAAATTATAAATTAAGAAAAGTGTGAAGTACGCCCACTGCCACGCCCAATTTTTCTATAAAATTGTTTTTTTTTTTTTAACTTCTCGTACGATATTGAAAAATGTGTCCAGAATTGATGTGTGTGATAAAAAAATTTATTTCAAGCGAAATCAACCCACCGCCACGGCCACAATTTTATTATTATTAGTTAGAAGCCAAACATTTCAAAAAATTTATGATTTGTACGTTATACAAAAGTTGTAATATTTTAAAAGTTAGTAGGAATGCATACATGTTACCAAAGCACAAAAACCACGGAATAAAAGATTTTGCAAAACAGAATGAATATTTTTATTGTTGACAAAAATAGTTATTCATAACAAAGTAATAACAAAAGGAAAAACTGAAAAATAAGCAATTACGAAGAACGATTTTGATATATCTACTATTTTATTTACTATTACTGAAATTCGAAATAAAAGGATCAGACTTTAAAAGTAAGAGGTCTTCGTTTGTATTAATCCGGGATGATTTTCTTGTGAGAGAGGTGATTTTTCCGTAATTCTTTATGACTTGCCTCTAGTGCTTCTTCAGACAGTTGTCTTAAAGGTGTTTCAAAAGATGAAATTCGATAGAAAACCCTGAAGCTAAGATTCTTAATGCGATTGAAAATTTATGTATGAGTTCTTCATCAAGTCTTATTATTTCTGCAGTTATTTTCGAATTCTGAAAAAAACTTCTTGGACTTGTCAACAATGAGACTCAATCTTTTTTGATGAATTTTCCAGAAAATTAAGAATAATATTTGGAAAAATAAAAGAAGTTCTCAACCAGACTCTGATGCATATCGCAAAATGATCACCGTTTCGTGTAGAAGCCTTCCACATACGTTCAAGATTTGTGACCAAAATCGTTCTTAGTTGTAACCGAACAACCTTTAATTTTTAAATCATTCAATATAAAATCAAAAAAACCTTCAACTTTTGTGTTCTTATCAAAAGAAATCCATTTTTTTAATTTTTTTTTTTTATTTTTTATGGGTTAACCTTGCCCTACAAAAATTCAAATATTTTGAAGGTTAGCAAGAAGTAGCAAGAAAAGTAAACATTTTCTCAAAGCACAATAACAACAGAATATAATGACATAAAATATTTTTCTACAGCTTGCTAATATTTTCTTAAAAGCTCAACTTTATACAATTTATAAACCTCAAAAAAGAGTATTTTTCAAAAATCACAAAAATTCAAATTTTTAAGAAAAATTCGAAACAGCAACTCATACCTACGGTCAAAGTATCCGTTATTAATATTCAAACAAAAAAATATATAAACAGTCTAAATATTTTTCTTACGCGAGCTAAGCTAATTCGCACAAAATTGCAACTTTCAATTACATTTCAGCTTAAAGTATATCTATCAATTGCTCACAAAACTCCAGCTAATCCAGGAAGAAGAAAAAAACAAAAACAAAATTAAATTTAAGTTCAAGATGTTCTAAGACAGGTTTAGAGCATAAACATAGTATTTGCATTTTTATTTTATTTGTTATTTTTTTATTTTTGTCCACTAATCGATGCATAATAAATAAATTCGTGTTTGCTTAAGAAATCGCGTGCCAAAAATGAATTTTGCGAAAAGTTTATTCTAACGGATTAGTTGGATTAGTATAATGTTTAAGATTTAAGAAAGCATAACAGAAGAAACACATGAACTGAACAGCACACGGTTAGTATTGAACTGTCCTCCATCCAAGTACTAACCACGCACAATGATGCTTGATTTCGCTGATCGATGGGAAGCGATGGTTTCATCAAAGCCAAGGCCGTGTACTCTCTACCCTTTTATTGAAGTAAAAATCATCGAATATTTATTTTATTTTTTTAGTTAGTCATTTTTTTAGGTCAGTTTACTTACCTTTTTGCACGAAATCTCAGTGTTTTAGATGTGTTGAGAAGCAATTTATTAAGAAAATTCCCTTAGTACGATACTAGTTTGAAAATGGTTAAAGTTAAGAATAAATTAGTAAACTTCCCTAAATTTAGCAAATTGTTAAGTAGTATCATACCAATACCTTAATAATAGGCTGTTATGCACCATTCATTTTTAAACTTTTTAGTCAATTACGTAGGACCAAGTTCGTGCGACCCGGTCGTGAATTTTATTTCTGAACATAATAAAAACAGTCGCGTTCGAAAAATTCATGCACAATCTCCAAGTTGCAGTGGTGGTTTGGATAGTAACCATGAAACATTGACTTCTCTGAACACTCGGAAAGTCTAGGGGCAGATCCATGTTTGCTCTGTGAAATTGCAAGATTGAAGCTCTGACTGCCGCAATGTTTCTTGTCTTGCAAGAAACTTACTTTTATAAGCAATGTTCTAATGGGATACTCCGTTTCATTCCACCCCTAGAAGAATTCAACATTAATACTCACGAACTCAGGGAATGCCTGACTTCGGACCTACAAACTGTTAAATTCAGTGATTTTTTCTTTAGATACACTACGCGAATGTGGAATGTTTAACGAGGATAAATATTCCCTCCCATTACGATTTTCAATAATTATAATCCTGTCCAATATGGAAGGTTCGCATTGTGCCTAAAAGGGTAGTCATAATCCCTTAAGTGCGAGCAAAATTATAAACAAAAAATACTCTCAGGTAATTCAATAGGTATAGAAGAATGCCAGTTCTTCGTCCAGGGATGTACCTTGAGCTGGTGAAGCCCCGGGTAAAAATTTGAGGCGCTTTTCATATTTTGATTATATTTAATAAGTTATAATAAATTATTTCCTACTTTAAGGAAATAACAAAAAAAAAATCAAAAAAACAAAAAACAAAAAAAGATGAAGTAGTATTTTTTTGAAGCATAATATAGAAAATTGTCGTAATAAATTTTATTTATTTGTAAACATTATTCGGGCGTGATCTTTAACATAATGAAACTTTTGTTTTAACTGAATGCTTTGATATCGACAGTTTTGTAGTTAGTTGGCTTAAGACGGTGATGTGGTTTTTGCTTTCCAGCCAAGGTTCTGCTCATCGGTCTCGCCAGGGTCGTCCTGAAGAAAACACGAAACTCCAGATTTAAAGGTCTTCAAACCTTATTACAAAATTTTTATTGGAAATAACTCTTAAATCTATAACATACAATGTTCTGCTACTAATATTTCACTTAATTCGGGTAATTGAACGGTTCACGGGCATCTACTCTTATTTCTTATAGTCTAGCTGCCTCGCTGCTTGCTGATGATCTGGATCTGGTACTTGATTACGGGTATTCTGGCTCCTGGTAATTCGACTTGAAACGGGCCCTTTCATTCGGATGTCTGGTTCATGACGGGATCCTTAGGTATAACGCCCCTGGTGGCACTAAACAGCAGGCTAAACGCTCTGGTAGATCAGCAGGTACCGAAGCCCCTGGTGGCAATTAGGACATTAAACTTCGAACTAACATAAGACCCCTTACCGCTGGTGGGGGGAAGCCTTAATAAGAAATAGCTGGACACTCTCACCTACCTAACTTGTCTTCATACGAAACCCCTTACCACTGGTGGGGGAAGCTCCGCAAAAAGCAAGGAAAGCTAAATGACCAACTCGTCTATACTGCTTGTCTACGACTGGACTTCGAAAGATTTATGCAATCAATTTACTGTGCCGCCTGACTGTATGCATGAGCGAAGAGGTATTTTTCGTTCACCCAACTAGGTCCTCTTGATGGTTTTTCCAGTAGAAACTGAATGTGAACTATATACGACCCAAACTCAAAATAGTTGGTCTATTCATTTAATAACACATTAATTCTTCATATATCCTAAATTTAGTGGCAGTCAGCTTTTGTTCATTTAAAAAATGTTGTCAATTTAATAAAGTAGTTTCACTGAGAGTAAATTAGACCTAACAAAACAAAATTTGAGAGAGCAAATAGCAACAATATTCCTTTCATCCCAGACAAAGATAAGAGCATAAAAGTTGGTCTACTCTTTTTTGGGTGCAAAATAGTTGATCTAAGACTATTAACATATAGTTTCAGTTAACCGTTATTAAAAAAATGACAAGCACTGGTTTTATTAATGATTATTGTATGATTTTATACAAGCTAGCGAGAGTTTCATGTTAATCCTGGCGCGTGGCGTTGCATTATCAGGAGACCTAAGGGAATCAATTATTAAAGCGTTTGAAACAGGATTGTCTAGCTACGAAATCCCTGAAAATTTTAATTTACCGCCCTCGTCAGTGCAGAACATAATAACAAAGTTTAAAAATTCTGGAAATGTGGATATATGCAACAGAACGGAACATCCACTAACAGCAAAACCTCGCGATAGCCAAATTTTTAAAGAAAATCGACGATATTTATCTGCTTCAATAACGGTTCAGTGGAGAGAACAAATTCAAAAAAGTGTTTCGGTGGACAGTTGTAAGCAGATAATGAAAAAAATTGGATATAAATTTTATAAAGTTTAATTTAAAATATTTATGTTTTGCATAAATTACGACAACTTAAATCATTAAAAACGCAGGCAAAAGAAATATCACTACTGACACCTAAGCAAAAGAAAAGGCGCATTGAGTGGGCCAAACAACTTAAAAATTTGGACTTTTAGGCAATGGCGGTCCGTTAATTGGAGTGATCAGTACAGATTGGAAGTTTGTGTTGGTGATGAACGAGGACCAGTGATAAAAAATGCTAAAGAAGCCTTTCACAACTCACAAGGACTGCCTTAAACAAACCGTAAAGCTCCCAATATCTCTAATGGTATGGAGGTGCATGTCGGGATGTGGTATGAGTAATTTGCATTTTGTAATTGGGATAGCTAATGCTGTCAAGTACCGCAACAGGAGCTGCCTCCGTCAATACTACGTCTTCAATATAGCAATGCGAAGTATATTTTCCAACAGAATGGTGCTTCTTGTCATACGGCTAGGTCAACAATGGTAGATATGGTTAACTGCTGAAGCAATTCTTTATTGGAATGGACTTCCAGCAGCCCTAATCTTTCACCAATCGAAACTGTTTGGCACACGATGAAGCAAAAATTGCGAAAGGAACCGCGTCGGACTCTTCAAGATTTAAAATCCACAATTACAAATAATTGGGAATCTTTTGGTGCCGAAGAGTGTCAACAATTAGTTGACACTTGACACTATGCCAAGGTGCATTATAGAAGCAGTGATTAAGGCCAAAGGTCGCTTAAAAATGTGGTAAAATCAACATAAAGAATCATAGACCAACTATTTTTGCATCTAAGAAATGTGTATAAATCGTTATTTAGTTTTGTAAAGAGACTCCATATCAATATTTTATTAAGCCACTTTCTTTTTTTGTCCACTTTTCTTATTTATAATGAATAGGACTTGATATGTATATCAAAAAAGAGTTTTTGTTTCGAAATAGGTTAAGAATGAACAAATATTTGCATTCTATCCTCGGTAGACCAACTATTTTGAGTTTGGGCTTGTAGGTGGCGAACGAAAAATATTATTGTTTGTTTTTTGCGTGACGTCATATGCCTATGGCGTTTGTGAATCTTATTCGGGCGAAGTATAACTCTTAGTATTTATTACAATTCTCGGTGTTAATGCAGAAGTAGTATAGAATAGAGCAACATGGAACACTTCGTTACAGCCTAAAGGTTCAAAGTTGTTAAGTCCGTATTGAAAAATCCTTTACTTGATTATGATTAGGCATATTTCTAAACCGTGTTATATTCAGGTTTTACTGACTTCTCTACATGCCGATTGTATATGTAGGAAATAACGATAGAGTTGGATTTTTCGGCAGCTGAGACTGAGTTGAAATTAGCCAGAAAGTGGGATTGAGCTGAACGAAGCCAAATTTACAAATTTAATATTGATTGGAACGAAACTTATGTAAAGAGTTTTTCGTTGAGTGTCCTTTGATCGGAGCGGCAGAGCATTGCCCGCATCTGTTTCGGGACAAGGCATAAAGAGGATACAATAAAACAAGTTCAGAAGGAATGTCGAAACGCACGCTGGACCTGGAACAAAACAAAACATTTTTTTGAATCACGTTTGTAGAATGAGACCACTCCGACTCAGGACGAGGCCTACAGCCCAGGTTAGTTGTCGCACCCTGTTTATTTGGTTTCTTGGACGAAAAATGTTGTTGTTCAGTGAAGGTAATAAGGAACACGGAAAAATTAGGTTTCCCAATTCAGGATGTCACATCCGTTACAGCCTTTACGCCTGGATTGAAGTTTGGTACCTACCAAACGTTTTTAGGAATTTTTTGTTTTTTTTAATGAATTAATAAACTTTTTATTTTAATTTGGGACTCAATAGTTTTTTAACACAGTCTAGATGATTTTTGGAAAACAAAATCAGTATCATAAGAAGCAACGATACCTACCATGCAACTGCTAAGAAACCAGCTCAGTAATATAAATATATGTATATATAAAATAGCACTATTAAATACTCGTACCAGTTCACGTATGGATAGAAAACTTGTCTGTTTGATAAATTTTCTTATTAATAAACATATTTTGGATTAATGATATTTTTAAGTCTTCACTGGAAGCATTCTTATGCATATTGTACTAAACGGTTAATAATTTCTTTTGTATTTTGGCAAAATAATATTTAACCTTTCGCTAGCACATATCGGAGACTAGCTAATTCACATTTATTAATAACAAATGGAAGTTAAAGAATATCATAATTTAGTAGTGCAATCTTGATCTTGTTCGTCATTAGTTAGTAGTGGAAGAATAGTGAAGTGAAATGCTGTACAAAAATCAAATTTACCACATTTAGTTAATTTATTCGACAAAAATTAGACTCAAAATGCACATAAATTTTTATACTACAGTTAACATTTCAAATTTGAAACTACCTTAATCTTTCAGACCACCTGATAAGCCTGAATTTAATTCCTTAAGTAGGAAAGCCTAGAAAATAAGGAGTGGTAACTAGAATTCTGTCAGAATGGTGTCAACCGTTTTGTATCAAGCAATTAATTTGAATAAATTATAAAATATTTAAAATCAAACCAAACTGTCAATACCGACCCCACCTTAAAATGTAGTCAAACTTTATAAATAATTGAGAGCATTTGTTGTTTCTGGCCATAGCTACTATTTAATGTTGTGTCTTGATGAGTCACATAGATACGAGATCAACCAATTTAAATAAATTAATTAAACAACCATTAAAATTCCAAAATACCCAAATAAAATTTGTTGTTATAAAACAAAACAGCAATAATAACAACGTTATCAGACGAAATTTTACGACTTGAATTTGATAATATTTATAAATAAAAATGCAACCCAAAGGCAGGTAAGGTATCTAACTGGAAGCGAACTTTAAATTCAGTCAGATTTATATCTTTTATTAAAGCAATAAATAATTAACTTTATTTAACGAGTTCTAATATTTTTTGATCATCGGAAGGCAAGATGAAGGTAACCCTATTTATAAATTATTTTATAGCTTGTGGTTTTGAATTATAAACAAGCTTGACTTTGACCGCGCAAAATCAAATTGGTTTAATTTTTGGGGTAGGTTGTTAAACTTGTCAGTTATCTTAATGCTTATGGATCAAATTGTGTTTTTTTTCCATGAACTTTTGAGGTTTTTAAAAAAAGTTTAGTATTATTTAAAATTTGTCGAAATATATGTGAGTTTTATCTTACATTTAATTATGCAGAAATGGTAAGGAAAAAAAATAATAATATTATTAACCCGTTCGACGAAATAATAAATAATTATGAAGATGACTGTGATTTATAGCAGTATCTCTACTGAAGGTTGTTTATTTATACGAACAGCGGTATTCAGCTAACCAGTTTGATTATTCAACTTAATAAAAAAAAGTGTGCCATTTTTACCACAAAACTCAATAATTCACAGAATTCACCGGTAAATACTGTATGATACAAGTGAATTCCAGTTAAACTCTGCGAGGGCTTAGGATATACATACGACTTTATACCTACATCATATACCATGTGAGAGTTAGATAATACAAAAAATGTAGGTATGTTTTATTTAAAAGTGTCCAATCAAGCGAATTACAGAGGCATTCCAGTACTTAAGATCCTCACCAAGTTTCTTAACAAAAGGTTATATAAATAGATCTAGGAAAATAGTCTTTTGAGTTAAGATCAGGTAGTTTTTCGAAGGCATTATTCTACCGTAGACCAAATCTGCATTCTACATCATATTTAAGGGGCTATCGATTCTACCGAAAGAGTAGAGTAAAGAGTTTTTACCTTAAAACTACGTAAGCTGTAATAAATGGAGTCGAAATTTCCGAAGAGTTTGAAGCTGAATTGCGAGAAATTGACAAGTTCTCCAAGAGTATCTCTTGTCATGGAAAGTGCTGCTCATTAGCCGTCCAGAATCGGCAGAAAATTGTAGGTCCCCTCCGTTCCTGGTAACACGCACACAGGAAAGGTTGAGAATTGTAAGTCACTAGGTCCTGGTTCACTCCGAGCTGTTGCACCACCAAATTTATTTTTGTATTTAAAGCTGAAAGCGGGCTTAGACAAGGATGCAAATTAAGTCCACTTTTATTTGCCCTCTTTAAAGACGAGTACCATAAAACGGGATTTCAGGTTTTCACCGGAGGAGCAAAGTTATTTGAAACACCTATGTGATAAGCCATTTAATGTTTGATGGATGACATCGTTGAACTTTCTGGGACACCATATGACCTTCAAGTAATACTAAACAGGCTGGCTGAATATTTCCAAAATGAAGACTGAGAGTCAACCTCGATAAGTCTAAAATAATGATCTTTCGCAATGCAGGAGGCAGGAACAGTCTTAAAAAAAATCCGACATAGAGTGTAGTAAATGAGAATGAGTATGATACACAAATTGCCGGAGAACTCACGAAATCTAAAAGTGCAATAAATGCAACCTGCAGAAATATGTCCAGCAAAGATATAGACTTAGCTTCAAAGTATGAAGTGTTTGAGGCAAAATCAAAGGCAATAATGAATTTGAAAAATAAGAAAAACTTTAAGATACTTTTTTAAAAAGAATCTTCAGGTTGCCACAATCTACGCCAAACCACATTAATTTCCTTGAAACTCCATTGTCACCGTTTTATTAATCAACGCTTAAAATTCAAGTTTACTTTTCCCTCAAAAAAATAAATTTGATTGATAGTAGGATATGGTTAAGAAAGATAACTATGCTGGTAATAAGAAAAGAAATCTTGTGGCTTGCGCAATGGAAAAACTGGACAGAGTATTGCAGCTATTCCTAAAACCTACAAATTAATAAAATGAAATTCTGGAAATCTGAGGAGTACGAACTTATTAAGTTAGTTGAGCTTATCCCACTGAACTATATTCCGTACAGAAACAATACGCATAATATGTGGCTTGCGTAACGTGAGAGTGCGAGAAGATTTGTATCACTTTCTGGGATGATGTCCAATTCTAGGAGAAATCCGAATATCAGTTTTTGAAAAATTATGCTGCCCAATGTTGAGATGGAAAATTCTTTAAATGGCGAAAATTGTAAGCAACTGTTTAAATATGAAGAATAAGTGTTGAGATAAGGGAAGAATATTGTTGATGAGCTTTTCAAATTCCAAAAAGAAAATTTCACTAAAATTTACTTTTAAAAACAGTCACTCTGGGTCTGGCAGATGGCGTAGGTCATTTGTTACGATCCAGACATTTTGTTAAATAAAGTCATTCAATAACTTTTCACAACAGGGCTATTGAAAAACTTAACACTAACAGCCCTATTAATACAAAACGATTATCGTCTTCTAAAGATAACTTTTAGATATAAAACTTAATTAATCGTTATTTTATTTTTCTAATTAATAAACATGTTTGCCTTATGATATTTCTCCAGTCCTTATCATTTTAGCACTTGTAGCATCCATCCACGGATTTATATTTGGCATCTAAGGAAGAAAAAGAGCTTACAAATCAGAAGTGGCAAGAGCGCTGGAACTCGGAAACTAGAGGAAGATGGACAGCAAGGCTGATGAGGAACGTGTCTGAGTGGAATGACCGGAAACACGGTGAGGTTAATTACTACATCACCCAGCTACTCACCGGACACGGTTATTTCAACGCTTTTCTCCATAAGATTGGCAAGAAGGAAAATCCAGCTTGCCAGTACGGGGACTCTGCAGAAGATGACGTAAATCATCATCAGTGATCAGTAGATGGAATTCCCCCCGCCTAAGCTTGCAAAACAACATGGATGTTATCACTCCAGACAACGTAGTAGAGAAGATGCTATAGAAAACAAACAAAACTGGCATAATATCGGTAGATAGATACATAGAACACATTCTCAGAAGTAAAAAAAGAGAAGAAGAAAACAATCGCGAAACAGTTGAGCCCATGAAGTCATCCTGAAAGGGAAACATGACAACACCCCTGAAGTACATAATGCAAAAAGCGGTCCCGGGGGGCTAGGTCAGACGCCAATAAGGTTTTTAGAGGAGTTTTAGTCGGTATGTAGCGAGTCCGTTACGGTCAATGGGTCAACGCCAAGACGTCCTTACGGTGCATCAAGCATTTCTTTTCATTTTCCCTTAAGGTACAAAAAAAAAAATCCACTTATTTATGAAACAGCTCTATTCAAATAAATTAGAATGTATGTTAAAAAGTTATTCATCATTTTAATTACGAATTAGGAGATTTAAAGCATCCGCTAATTGTCAAATGTCAACGGTTATTAAATTTTAACTTCTGATTGTACTAGGCACCATACGTTAAGTTATGCATTCGTTAAAAATATAATGCACGACTAGGTTGCACTAACTTGCTCCTATGTAATAGACTAGGAATTTCAAAAACGAATGTTATTAAAGAAAACTGTTCATAAGGATAAATTGATTTTTTCAAATTCTTTAAGTAGTAAGAGATAAAAACAGAATGCTTTGCAAATATAAATTTATGCAAGAACAAAAATTATAAGTCGTTGTAGTGGTTCCTTAAAAAAATATGCTTTTATGAACAAATTGTTTAAAACATTTTTAAGAAAAAAATTTGGTACGCCAACTTTAAGTTTTTATTATTGTACGAATGAGAATTAAATTTCCTAAAAAAATACTAAGCGGTTTTTGAGATATCGAATTTTCCAAAAAAAAATGACTTTTTTCACAAAATTGAAAAAATATTTTTCCTTAAGTTTTGAAATGCAATGTTTTTTAAATTTTTAGGAGCTTCTTTATAAAATAAATTCATTAAAATCGGTAATGCCGATAATGAGAAATTCAAAATTCGAAAAAATCGTTCTATGGTATTTACAGTCAGTAATATCTTGTTTTCAAAATTTTTTTTATCAAATTATAGATCGTAAGAATTAATCGGAAGAAAAAAATTTTAGCAAAATTCTGGGAACCATTTTCTAGAAACCAATTTTTAACATTTGTATGGAGGGTACCGTAATTTTAAGTACAATAATTCCTTTTTTCTCATATCTTGTAGATTCTATTAAGAAACTTTTATTTGTCAAGTCTTAAAAAAATCGAACATAGGGTTTTCGAAATATTGAGTTTTCAAAAAAAAATTTGTAATTTTTTTTAAAATTCCAAAAATTTGACTAAACCATAATATTGAAACTACTGGGGAGCCTTAACATAAGAAAAATGATTAAAATAAAAAATGTTTTTGAGAAAATCAAAAATCACAAAAATGGTTCCAAGGGGGTACCAAAAATTATAATTTTTTAGATTTTTTTTTTCAACCATTACCTAGGTTTAACTAAATGAAATTTTTTTAATTTTTTCCAAAAAAATCTGTGAGACAGTTCTTGAAAAAAAAAATATTTATAAAATTTCGAAAAAAATGGAATGGCAGGTAGATATACCGATATTTTTGGTCTTTAAAAAAAATAAATGCACCACTGGGTCGAACGAACTTGCTCTTATGTAAACGACTAAGAATTTCAAAAATGAATGTTACGAGTATTAGAGAAAAACTGTTCATAAGCATAAAATTAATTTTTTAATAGAGTAAAACAATTCCTTTAATAGTAGGAGCTAAAAACAGGATGCCATCTGATTCGAGCATATATATTAGCTTATGTAAGATCAAAAATTATAAGTCTGTACTGGTTTCTTAATAAAATAAGCTTTTATATAAAAAATTTTTAAAACGTTTATAAGAAAAAATTTTGGTACGCCAATTTAAAGTTTTTATTATTTTTCAAATAAAAATTAAATTTACAAACAAGCCGTTTCTGAGATATCGAATTTTCCAAAAAAATAAATAGAATTTTATTTTTCAAAAACTTTTTTAAAGTTTTGAAATACAATGGTTTTCAAAGTTTTTAGAAGCTTCTCTATAAAAAATTTCATTAAAATACGTTTTGTCGATAATAAAAAAATCTAAATTTGAAAACAGTCAGTAATATCTTGATTTCAAATTTTTTCTTATTTGATTATAGATCGTAAGAATTAATCAAAAGCAAAAAAAAGTAGCCAAATTCTCGGAACTGTTTTCGAGAAAAATATGATTTTCGAAAACCATTTTTTAACATTTGTATGAAGGGTACCTTTATTTTTAAGTAAAATAATTTTTTCTTACATCTTTTTTTTTTTTGTATAATTTATTCGCGCTCAAGGGATCATGATTACCCTTTAAATGTTTCAACACAGCGCGGGCCTGAAGTTACGGAAGAGAAAGAAGGATAGGAAAGATTATATTAAAAAACTTTTTTTTATTAAGTTTTAAGAAAATCGAGCATGGGGTTTTCGAAATATGACTTTTCAAAAAAAAATTGAAATTTTTTTTAAAAATCCTTTTTTTTTTGTTTTTGAAAGTTCGAATGCACAATAATATTGAAACTGCTGGGGAGCCTTAACATAAAAAAATGATCAAAATCGGTTGTACAGTTTTTGAGAAAATCAAAAACAAAAAAAATGGTTCCAATGGGGATACTGAAAATAACCATTTTTTGGATTTTTTTTTTTAACCATTACCTAGCTTTAACTAAATAAAATTTTTTGATTATTTTTACTTGCGACTTATAGGTACTATAAGGCAAGTTATGCATTCGTAAAAAAAATCGAACTCGAGATTTTGATCAAAGTTGACATTACGATGATAGCGAAGACTAAAAAAGTGGGTCTCGCAATTCTGTCTGTCTGTCTGTCTGTCTGTCTGTCTGTCTGTCTGTCTGTCTGTCTGTCTGTCTGTCTGTCGGTTCGACTACAGCCTAAACGGCTCGGCCGATTTTCTTCAAATTTGGTAGATATGGGTTTTAATTTTTTACCCCCGGACGTTTTTTTTTTTTTTTTTTTAAGACCAAAAATAACGGTACCTGCCATACGATTTTTTTTCGAAATTTTATAAATATTTTTTTTTCTCAAAAACTGTCCCACAGAATTTTTTAAAAAAAATTTTGAAAAATTTCATTTGGTTAAAACTAGCTAATGGTTAAAAAAAATTTTACAAAAAATTGTTATTTTTGGTAGACCCCCTGGGTCCATTTTTTTTGTTTTTGATTTTCTCGAAAACGGTACAGCCGATTTAAATAATTTTTTTTATGCCAAAGCTCCTCCAAAGTTTGAATATTATTGCATATTCAAATTTTCAATTTTTATTTTTTTGGATTTTTAAAAAAAAAATCAAAATTTTTTTTTGGAAACTCAATATTTCGAAAACACCATGCTCGATTTTTTTCAAACTTGACAAAAATAAGTTTTTTAACATTATCTACAAGATTTGAGAAAAAAAATTTTGTTTCATCTAAAACTAACGGTACCTTCCATACAAATTTTAAAAAATGGTTTTCGAAAATCGTATTTTTCTCGAAAACGGTTCCGAGAATTTTGCTAAAATTTTTTTACTTTTGATTAATCTTTACGATCTATAATTTAATAAAAAAAAATTTTAAATCTAGATATTACTGACTGTACCTACCATAGAACGATTTTTTCTAATTTTGAATTTCTCATCATCGACATAACGGATTTTAATGAAATTTTTTATAAAAAAGCTCCAAAAAAGTTTAAAAAACAATGCATTTAAAAACTTAAGAAAAAATATTTTTTCAATTTTTAGAAAAAAAAAGTCGTTTTTTTTTTTTGAAAAATTCGATATCTCAAGAACAGCTTATTATTTTTTTTTGGAAATTAGACTTTTAATTCGTACAATAATAAAAGCTTAAGGTTGGCGTACCAAAATTTTTTCTTAAAAATGTTTTAAAAATTTTGTACATAAAAGCTTATTTTTTTAAGGAACCACTACAACGACTTATAATTTTTGTTCTTGAATAAATTCATATTTGCATAGCATTCTGTTTTTATCTCTTACTACTAAAAGAATTAAAAAAATTAATTTTATCCTTATGAACAGTTTTCTCTAATAACATTCGTTTTTAAAATTCCTAGTCTATTACATAGGAGCAAGTTCGTGCGACCCAGTCGTGCATTTTATTTAAATCTGTGGGACAGTTTTGGAGAAAAAATATTTATAAAATTTCAAAAAAAAATTCGTATGGCAGGTACCGTTATTTTTGGTTTAAAAGAAAAAGAAAAAACGGGTGGGGGAAAAAATTAAAACCCATATCTACCAAGTTTTAAGAAAATCGGCCGAGGCGCTTAGCTGTAGTCGAACTGACAGACAGACATACAGACAGATAGACAGAATTGCGAGACCCACTCTTTTAAGCCATCATCGTAATGTCAACTTTGATCAAAATCTCGAGTTCGATTTTTCTTACGAATGCACAACTTGCCTTATAGTACCTATAAGTCGCAAGTAAAAATTGAACTCGAGATTTTGATCAGACTTGATATTATGATAATGGATGGATGATGGGAAAAAAGCGTCTCGCGCATGGGAAAACATTTTGAAAGCGTTTTGTTTTTAGTTTCGGTTTTCTCATTAATGGCTAAACGATCTTTATCAAAATGCGTACACATTAGCTCCTTTGAACTCGAAATAATATTGTATATAATAATTTTCGACAAAATATTTTGTGGATTTTGAAAAAAAAAAAAAAAATTTTTATTTTAAAAATCAATATGTAATGTATGTTGAAAATAAATGAGCCGTTAATTTTTGAAATAATGACCTCAAATGTTTATTATATTGTAATGCTAAGATTTTCATCTAAAATTTATTTTTAAAAAATTTTAATAAATAAAAAAATAAAACGATATTTTAAACTTAGCATAAATTCATATTTTTCCAAAATCAGATGCCAATTTTATGTCTTTGAACATTTTTCTCTTTCAAAACAAATATTTTTATTTTTATAAGCAGTTTTTAAATTATTTAACATAAATGAGAGAGAATTAGATTAAATGATTTTGACTAATCTATTTTGACTATTTTCTTAATATTATTTAAAAATGATCTCCCGTCAGTGTTAAAAATAAAAGAAAAAAATTTTGGCTCTACAAATTGACTTAAATGCTTTTTATAACTGGTCTGCAAGTAATTATATATGTTTTCATGAAAAATATATGTTTTCATCATCAACTCGCCATCGATCTCAATTCTCAATAGCTCAACATTTCACTCACTAGCCGAAGTAGATTTTTGGACAAAGATCTCGGATTATTCGCTTAAAAGGTCCAATTAACTCAGCAGTTGAACGCGCACGACTAGCCGAAACAGCCACTTGAACATGTTGGAAAACTTTCTTCTAACTGAATCACTGAGGCCTACAGAACATGTGGTTCCAAAAATACGGCGTCACATAACACCCATATCGGCTGAATATTGTCAAGGAGTGGTGATATCGACTGGCCCCAGATTCCGCGATTTGACGCCTTCAAATTTCTTCCTAAGAGGGTACTTAAAGAAAAAGGTGTACATCAACAAACTAACCACAGCTTCGAATCTTAAGGAAAACATTAGAAACAAAATTGCTGAAATTACAACAGCAGTCTTCGAAATTATCATGCAATATCTGCTAAAAAAAGCTCGCTTTTGCAACGCGAAGTGGCCACAGGCACTCACTTGACTGACATCCTATTCCATACATAATGTTTAAGACCATATAATCAATCAATAAACAAAATATAAAATTGTATCTCATTCAAAATTTATTGACAAAAAAAAACGACCTGCAACATAAAGAGCACTTTGTATCAACACTTCGAACCCTTTTATCTGGTTTAGATCCTTCAATACTTAAAAATTTAAATAAGGCAGATTTTTGTCCCTAAAATCATGGGGAAACCTTTCGTTGACTTTGGAAACTAATCAATCGTGCTATGTTGCCAACTGTCGATATTTGGATTCTAAAATTATTTCTCTTTTTCCGAACGGAAGAAAATGACTCCAAAACAATGCGGTGCGGTGTGGCAAATTGGAAACAGTAGGTTCTTTGACACAACACCCTATTCCACAGCAAACCGCATGAGCCAAATATAGTTCTACGCACATGAAATACATTTCAGGCATAGGTACCACATGATAAAAGTACGGTTCCCGCTTATCTACCCTACACATGACAAAACAAACTTTTTTTTCAAGAAACTTTGTTTTTTTTTGAAATATGCAATAATGTTTCGTTTAGACCAATTTCTAATGCTCAAACGGGAATCCAGTGGAAAAAGTAATTTCCAATTAGTTAAGTTTTATAAGACTCATCCGACCACAAAATGGTTTTATATCACTCAGTACAAGTTTTGTAAAAAATATATGAAAGTAAAAAAACTCTTAAAAAAACTGATCAAGTTACTTCGTTTGCTATCATACCTTGAAGACCCAACTTTCAAACGCTAAAAGGTTTAAACTTATGGAATATTCACACCCTCATCTACAAGAAAGCCACGCATTAACAGACAAATAATCCCTTAATCGGATCTCTACCAAAAGTACTAGAACATCATCAGAAATAATGTAATTTTTTTTTGTCAATCATAATCAACTGTCAGATTGTAAGTGACCACAAAGGTATTAAGCCATTGTGAACTAATTCAAATAGCATTCGATTACGAATCAATCAATAAGACTGAATTTTAAAAAAATAAAACAATCTTACTTTTATTGACGTTCAATAAGTCTCTTAGGCCTCTTTTTGACCCGCAAGTCTATAATCTTGCCGAATATGGCCGATGGCCATGTCAAACCGCACTGTAACCCAATCATTGCTCTACTTCTAAGAGCTGACATGTCCAAAACTTTATCTTCTCCTAGAGAAGATATCAAGTTATTGAGTCAGTAATGTTGTGTATAATTCTCGAGTCTTGACCAATTCCTAGGCTAGAGTCATAACTCATTTTCCATCTTATGAACATTGAACATACACCTCACTCAAGTCATAAATACCACCAACGATTGTTCATCTAGGTATATTCCCCATAGGTTAAACAAAAAAACAACAACAACAACAAAAAAAACAAATGACTTGGACGGAAAGTAAACAAGCAAGAAAAATAGGCTTAGTATGAAGAGAGCTTTGAATCCCAATCGCTTGCCAGTGGCATCTCAGCCCGCCATCAATCCATCTATTTTTCCAGCCGTCGAGTCTTCGTCTCAACGTTCGTCGACATCGTCATCTTCTATCTATTGAATTTCCAAGCCAGCTATGGTCCAGATCGAATGCCTTTATAAGGTGGGGGATCCATTATGTTTCGAAACTGTCATTCATTGTCGTCGATTGTTCAAAACAGTATTGCGTCTTCTCGAGATAAAACGGGTGGACTATGTGGAGCCACCGCTTACCGTACGCCCGGCAGTCGCCGCCGCACCGTACCGCCTTCTCAAGATGATTGACATTTCGGAAGATAGCTATTGGTAATTCTTCATCCCGGCCGGCGATGTCATTCGGTCAGCATTGTATTGCTGGTATACTTAAATATGACAAATGGTAATTTATTTGTTATACGAATGTGACTTGAAGTTTTATATGATGTTGACTTCTGCGTAAGTCTCAAGCAGGATTTTTTGTCGGAAAAGGCAACAATGTTCCTACTTGTCTTAAAATGAACAATGAACTTAAGTTTTCCTTTTATGATTGGATGAATGAGCTGCTCGAACTTATATAAACTCATATATAGGAAATGAAATTTGAAAACCTAGGGAATATTTTAAAGGGGTCTTTCAGCTTATAGCTTTAACGCAGAATTTTTATTATCAAAAGCTGAAAGAGATATATACATATTCGGACCTCGGAAATAACGCAAGATTTTTTTTTAGGAATCTTTCCAGATTTCCATGAATTTCTTCCAAACAATATTACAAGGGCCTATTTAAATGCTTTGGAGAAAAATCAGAAACAAATTTAGGAAGATAAATGTAGAAAGGGACGAATTTCCGATGACGCTGTAGAAAAAGATTTAATGTAATTTGTTTAATTTTAGGCTTTTCAACCAATAATTGTGATGTTGCGCTGACCTAAAAGAACACCCTATCTGAGAAAGTCATTGGTTGTATTTGATAAATCTTCTTTTGTTTCATGTCTCAAACTAGAAAAGGTGACAAAATCCCTTTAGTTACAAGTCTTCCTTTAAGCGAATGTTTAAAATATGAATGCCTATGAGATTATTATTCTCAGAGTACGGTCACAACTATATTACAAACCTAATCCCATCAGCAGACAAATTGTCAGGATGGCATTTAAATGAAAGACTTCGATACACCCATCCTTACTAATGGCTCAAAGATGGAGTGTGGTGTCGAATGGGGAATTTCTCGGAGTCTTTCAATGTCTCTTGGGAGTTTTGGCTATCTGATTTTGCCAGTGCCTTGCAAACAGAATTACTGGCAATAAGGGCAGCATGCTAAATACTTTAACTAGATGCAAGGCAAACTCTAAATACGACCATTTTTACAGAAGGCCAGGCGACTGATTCTGCTTTTCCGTCCTCTAAATTGGTCCACAAATTCCGGGATGAGCTTGTGAGCCTAAACGTTAACCTCAATGTCACACTTATCTGGGTTCTGGGTCACAGTAGAATAGAGGGAAATAAATGGGCTGTCGAGGTCGAGGTAGCCCGGCAAGGCCATTATAGCTCACTTGCGGAGAGAGTTAACATTCCTCTTGGTGTTTTTCTCAGAGGATCCAACCGTAGGTTGAGCAGTTTAACCAATTGAATTACATCTATAAATATGTGGACCATCTATACATAATAGGTCCCGAAAAAATAATCTATCCAGGTAAAATATAACCCGGGTATAGTTGCAACATATTAGGCTGTAGACTTATCCAGTGCATGTTCTTATTAGGGGAACATGCAGCGAAGCTGAGCGTTCCTTGTAATACTCATTGTCAAATTTGTTGGGGATCAGGAGGAAGGGGTCATTCATTTCATCTGTAAATATTCTGCTCTGGCCAGAATGAGAGCCCATTTTTTCGAAAAGTAATTCCCCGTTGACCTTCATGAACTATCTGAACTTATTTTATTTATTTTCGTAACACGACGAAGTGACTCTAACAGCCCGATTCTCCCCCTTGTGAGGAGTCACAAGTCACAAGCTCTTGTGACTATTCCTTGTGAGGATTGTTGTGACTCGATAACATTTTGGTATTCTCCCCCTAATCGTCACAAGAAAGCTCACAACGAAACTCACCACAGCATGGTGAGATTCTTAAGTGTCATTATTTGAACAGCTGATTATTGAAAACGAAAAAATTACTTTATAAATGTATTGTTTTGTATCTCTCAGAGTTTTTAAATGCCGTCGGCGCTGCAAATTTTTTGATACTATTAGTTTTTTAAAAAAATGTTTGTTTATGTAAAAATGTTACTTTCCATTTTCGTGGGAAAGATCAGCAATTATTATATTCACTAGAACAAAGTCCACTTCCATTTTTGTGTACTCACAATTATTCACAAATCTAGAAAATTTTCTTACAAAATATACTGAATGTCAGTCCAAGAAACTAAAAAAAATATGAGTTGTGACCTGCTCTGAAGGAGATCACAGTTTCGATTGTTTTTGTGACTCTCACAAGTTGTGACTGAGCAGCAGAATCCGAAAAAGTCACAAAATCAATTTCACCTCTTCTTGTGACTTATGAGGTATCACTGACTTTGGGGAGAATCGGCCTGTAAGATGAATCTCGACGTCTTCTGGAACGGGTACTCCTCGATCTAGCTAACTAGCTAGAGGGGAGCTTATCAATCACAACTCATTATATCTACACGCCAAATGAGTTTATGGTATCCAAACGGTGAACTTCGGCACTATTTGGCCCCCTTTTCTACATACCTACCTATTCTCAGAGTCACAAATTCGTTGGTCCAGATTTAATTTACAAATATTCTTCTACTGTGGCAAAACCACAACATAAGCTTTTTCCATGTGTCATAGTCCTCGAGAATTTTTCCAGTCAGTTTCTAAAAAGGTGTATCTTCTCCTCCCGCTGACGTCCCTTATCACCAAGGAAACGTTGATTAACAATTAGCTTAAGAAAAATATTGAGTACTCTTTAATGAACGGTATAGTGCGAGTTAGGTAGCAATAGGTTCGCTGAGCTAGTTGAAATTTAAATTTAAATTCTCACAGTCAATCCGGAATTTTATAGTTAGATTTGGGAATACACGGCTTGAATATTGCTTTTTACAGAAATTTGGCATTCGTGGTGTGATCAATTGGAACGTTTGATTAGACGAGTTTTGCAGCAAATTCACACGTATGTTCGTCGATATAGTTGCTTTCTCACCTTAGTACCAAAGATATCATAATTTCAAGCATGTGCTCAACTCATTTGCGCGTATTGCTTTAGCGGAAATCACCAGTAAGAAGTTGTAAGTTGTTTATTCGAAAATCATGGAGAGTGAGGGTCAAGCGCATCTAATGGGGCATTGTACATTCGTTCCAAAGGATAATTTTGTCCGTTTTAAGAATTGTGGCCATACCTGAATTTTAACTGGTATTGCAAATTGGTCTATGGAAGTTTGATTGTTGAGGGCGCAGTGCAATAGCGTTGATGCAATTCCCGATATTACGAGTGCAACCGACTTTTTCCCTTAATAAAACGTTGCATGACTTTATCGTTAGCACATCTTTAATAATCGAACCGTCTTGTTTGAGCTTGCACATCTTGTTTTTTCTGGTTCTTGCACCAGGTCCCTGTCTAGTACTTCTGACCCGTATCGAAGCCCGCATTTTAAGGACTTTCTTGTTGATGGGTAAGCAATGTCTTTAATCATGATTTTTGTTTAAGGCAGACTAAGAACGGGCGTACGAAAAGCCTCAATATTGCAAATCAATCAAGTACATACATACGCACATCTATTTTTATTTATATGGAAAATATAACAGAACATTTAAAATAAAATGCACGACTGGGTCGCACGAACTTGCTCTTATGTAAACGACTACGAACTTCAAAAGTGAATGTTATTAGAGAAAAACTGTCCATACTCTTAAAATTCATTTTTTAATAGACTAAAACAGCTCCTTTAGTAGTTGGAGCTAAAAACAGGATGCAATGTGATTCAAGCAAATATTAGCTTATGCAAGAACAAAAATTAAAAGTCTGTACTGGTTTCTTAAAAAATTAAACCTTTATATACAAAATTTTTAAAACGTTCATAAGAAAAAATTTTGGCACTCCAATTTAAAGTTTTTATTATTTTTTAAATAAGAATTAAATTTGCAAACAAAAATATTGAGCCGTTTCTGAGATATCGAATTTTCTAAAAAAAAATAGATTTTTTTTTTCAAAAAGTCAGAAATTAGTTTTTTTTTTTTAGTTTTGAAATGCAATGTTTTTTAATATTGTTAGAAACTTCTCTATAAATAATTTCATTAAAATCCGTTTTCTCGATAATGAGAAATTCTAAATTAAAAAAAAAATGGTTCTATTGTAGGTACAGTCAGTAATATCCCGATTCCAATTTTTTTTATTTGATTATAGATCGTAAGAATTAATCAAAAGAAAAAAAGTTTAGTAAAATTCTTGGAACCGTTTTCGAGAAAAATACGATTTTCGAAAACCATTTTTTAACATTTGTATATGGAGGGTACCGTTATTTTTAGGTAAAATAAATTTTTTTCTTACATCTTATAATTTATATTAAAAAACTTTTATTTATCAAGTTTTAAAAAAATCGAGCATGGGTTTTTCGAAATATTGAGTTTTTTTTTTAAATCTAAAATTTTTTTTTTTTTTGAAAATTTGAATACACAATAATATTTAAACAGCTGGGGAGCCTCAACATAAAAAAAATTATCAAAATCGGTTTGGTAGTACCGTTTCTGAGAAAATCAAAAACTAAAAAATGGTTTCAAGGGGGTACCAATACCAAAAATAACGACTTTTTGGAAAAAAAATTTTCAACCATTACCTAGCTTTAACTAAATGAAATTTTTAAAATTTGTTTATATTTTTAAATCTGTTGGACAGTTTTTGAGAAAAAAAAATATTTATAAAATTACGAAAAAAAATCGTATGGCAGGTACCGTTATTTTTTGATCTTAAAAAAATGAAAAAAAAACGTGTGGGGGAAAAAATCAAAACTCATATCTACCAAGTTAATTCGAAGATTGTCTGAAAATTGTATTAAAATCGGTCGTGCCATTTCCCCACGTCTATTTTTATACATATTATAACGATAGATAGATTGGGGGCATGAAAAATCTCAATTTAACTACATACTTATATTTTCAGATTATGGAAAATTTCTTTTTCTTGCTTTTGAAGCTACAATGTCTTCAATGACGTCGTCAAATTTATTAACCAATACTGATTTCGAGTGAGATTGTGGCTAGTGATAATTCTAGTAGTAATTCTATTTTTATTTATTTTTCATCAAACTAAGCATTCGCCTTAATTGTTCTTATGTTCTCTTTCTATGGACCCGCTGGAATTACTGGTAGGACAGGCCCTGCTGTGTAGGTTCATCATAGTAATTTAAAATTTTGAACTTATAATGCGAGATTATAATGTAATGTAGTGGTTTCTTTTTAAATCATAAGTTATTATGACCCTGACAGAAAGTCAGTATCATACCTCAGCGGAACGAAACGAGTCGTTTTACGATTGACCAACGTTGGGAAATATTGAAAACTTATTTCCAAAGTGAGTGCTGTGTATCCCAAACATTGCGTTTAAAAAAAAAAAGTTTTGGCCGAAATGAAGCACCCACCGCGCCTGCTGTACGCAAGTTTGTGCAAGAAGTTCATGGGACTGGTATGTTAGTGGACAACACTCATGGTTCCCGTTTCCCGTACGGTGCGTACAGACCAGAATGTGGCTGCTTTTGTAACCGAGAGTGTGAGAATCAATTCACGAACATCAACTCGCCATCGATCTCAACAGCTCAACATTCCACGCACTAGCCTAGAGAGAACTCCGCACAAAGATATCGGATTATTCGCTTAAAATCTCCAATAGACTCAGCAATTGAATCCGCTTGTGTTCCATAATTAATGGGAATGGTTGCTCTTAATAATAAAGCCATAATAAATGGATAATATTTGTTTTTTTTTTTTATTGCATTTGGCTCACCCTGAATTTAAACCTCGAGATTTTATTTGTGTCAAATTTTACAAAATGTTCTAAGAGGTTACAAAAATTCCTCAGAAATAGAAATTTGTAAAAAAAATAATTCTTACAATACACTCAAAAGTTTAAACAGTTTAGTGTAAAGGTATTAACCTGATTCAACTAAATAATTTTCTAGTTTAAAAATATCAGTTTATTTAATTTTTCAACTTTTTAAACTTGTATTGCAATAATTTTTCAAATTGGCTTTTGTACCAAGGTCTGTTGTTTAGCTCAAGGTAATTATTTAATTCAAGCATTTTATTCCAAATGGATATTAATGTTTATTTATTTATTTCACAAGTACTTACAATTTCTTATTGATGTCCAGTGTCCAGTTTTAACCTTTCCCGCTGTACCTAGGTACCCAGGTTATAATTTAAAAAATGGCCTTTCGGCACACCCTGACTTAAATAAAGTATTAAATCAAACTAATAAGGAAATAATTTTTACAAAAATACACCTAGAAACAAACAGACCAATTACAGAAACAATTAATTTATGCAGCTAAGGTACCTATACCTAAGGTTGTGCCTCTCAAGCCATACGCCATATAGTAGACGCTGAAGATATTTAGTTATAGATTGAGAGGCACGAGTGTAAACATTAAATGATTCCATTTGTTTTTATCAGAACACGTATCTCACACTTTGCAATCGAGTCCCAAGGGGCGTGTTTGTGTATGAAAACAAGCCCGATCCGAAGTGCCCCCAGCTCCCCTCCCTAATAAATAATGCATTAACCAGAGAGAAATGAAAAACAAAATCAAAAAAAAAAATATACAACAAATCAGCTTGGTGGAAGTGAAGACCGATATTCCCATTCTATAGGTACATACCTCTCCACTATAGGATACAGTCGTACAAACAGAAATTCTCTTAGCGTGTATCTCACAGATAGATTTCATATGAATTGCAACACCATTTATCAATGCAGATTCTTCACTTGTCCGACATTTGTTCGTGGAGTCATAATAATATGTGAGGCTAGGCTGAGCGTTGAACGTTGAACGTTGAGCGTGTTTCAGTTTAATCGAATGAAAACGGCGGCGCCTCTGTTCTTTACTGTTTTCCTATTGCTTGTCATTTTTCAGCTTTGTGCATATAAATAATCGGCAAATGGAAAAACTTACACGAAAGCGCCCATTCCATTCAATTGGTGATTCTGATTGAAGTTGGAGCTGAAGCTGGAGAGGTAGCCACCAAGAGATATTCATACGTTATCCATGATGGCAGAGGTATATTGTGTATTGTGGCATTAGAACGTCCAGTCGAGTCATCTCAAGAAATCGATGTTTTCTTCGCTTTGGAGAGGAGAACGCATTTATTCGGGTCGTCTTGATGACAATGACGACAGAGACTTGGCTTTCAATAACTCGTTGTGTTCATTTTTGCAAACAATAAGCATTCTTATCTTATCTGTGAAAAAAAATATCTATTCCGTGCCAAATCAGCTCTCTGTAGATTTAAGACTACGAGTATGCACTCCTGAATCACACGACCTTTTAACAAGAGTCAGTTGTCAGAAAGCATTAAAATATAAAAGTTATTTTCTTCTGCAGTTTCAAGTGTATTTGAATTTAGTTCAAAAACTGTAATATAAGTTCAGAGAAATATTGAGGTCTTCATAAGCAGTCTTAGCCCCTATTTCATTATGTTGGCTTTTAGGACGGCAGTGGTAGTTGTGGTTTATTGGCGTAGACCGGTAACTTGAATGTATATAACATGGGTCTTAAGTGCACTGCGGCCTATAGATCTTATGTGCCCCGTTAAGAGCTTAAAGAGAACGGTCAGTTTACAGCTGATCCTCTAGATTAGTTTCCTTGAGAAATTTCAGTGTATGGAGTGGTTCCAAGAGATTTTAGTTTGTTCCCTTCTATCGGGAGACCTCCAAAGATTCAGAATCTGCATCTAGCACTGTTCACTAGGCCAAGAATTGAGGTGTCTTCTCAGTTTACAGTTAGAAAATCCCGGGTTATTCAGAAGTTGTTGCTGCCTAAGCCGATACAAAATATAAAGCCTTCTTCGTTGAACCTTCCAAGAAGCATTTTTGCCTGCCTCAATTTTGGGAGTTCTTTCAATACGGTCCCTACTTTCACTTTCTTAACCTATTCCGCAATAAGGCTTTGGTCCCGTTGGAGTAGTTTTTGTTCCTTTCTTTTGCCAATTAGTCTGCGTCTTCATATCACTTGACCCATTCTCTTGTACTGGTCAATGAAATGTGACATTATTCCAAGGTCGTTAAGCCTTTACAGTACACACAATTCCATACCAAATTCTGAAAGTACCTCTGGGCTATGACACAATGGCAAATGTTTTGATTTAGATAGTTCCTTTCGAGTTAACGTTCGGCACATTCTTCTTTGGCATTCACTTCCGCTAAGAATTTTGAATTTTGGCTGGGGCAAAACCCCCATTTATTAAGCTTAATACAATTCTTAATCTAACTTAAGTATAGCTCTTAAATCTAGGATTGGGAATTGGAAGGATGATTAAGACGGAGTTACAGGCAGGATGAACAGAGGAGTCGAAACAGTTAATGTTACAATTAATCCTCCGAAGCATGCGGGTAATAGGTTCGTTGGAGCCGTAAGAGGTACGGTGGGTAGGCAGATGGAAAAGACTAGGATTTCTTATATTACGGGAATTAGTGTTGAAAGAGATGGAATTGTAGAGAGATGTGCAGTCAACAGACACTGAAAGTAATCGATGAATGAAGAGAACGTCGCTTATTGCTCTTCGATCTTCCAGCGTATACAAGTTGATTAACAGAAATCAGTCTTGATACGGAGGTAAAATAAGAGGGTTATTCCAAGACGGACCACGAAGTGCGAAACGTAGGAAACGACGTTGAATGCTCTCGATTCTGGATATATGAGTTTGTTGATAAGGGGATCATACTTGAAAGGCGTATTCAAGAAGCGGGCGAACAAAGGTTATGTATAAGGAAAGGGTCACGTATGGGTTAGAGAAACCTTTGGACCAACGTTTCACAAAGCCTAGTGTAGAGTTTGCTTTGAGTATAATCTTGACAATATGTGGGAGAAATGTGAGTTCTTTATCACATAAAACACCAAGGTCTCGAATTGACTCAGCGGTGGATATGGGTTGATAATGCTTGTGGACTGCCTCATCAGACAGAGAAAGTTTGATTCTGGACCCAATTCCTGCTTCTGTGGTTAAGCAAAACCTTTATTTCTTCAGTAAGCAAGTTTTCATACTCTAGCAATGAATATGCATGAGTGCCTTTAAACTTTTTCTACTGATTTCCAAGTTTCTGCTAGTTCGGTTGTTTTATACCATGCAACCGGAAAATAGGTAATGATCGGGTTTAACCATGTTAGACGAGCTTTTGTTGCTTTCCCGATAGATAGGTTTCATGTTTAAGCCCACTGATAATTTTCAATCAGTTTTTGGTTATATCAAAGAGATCTTCTTCAAACCTCACTAAGACTGTTATAAAGATGTCAGCAGCATCGCTAACCTGGAAAGGTAAGACTTTCTAGCAATTCATCCGCAACTAGACTCCAAGGCAATGGCCTTCCTGAGGACAGCCTCTTATGTTGTGATGATATTTTGTCTTAAAACTTTGTATGCTTCCACAGTTCTTTAACTAGCATTTAACTTATCTAAGTGATAACGGTGATGTGTACGCATTTCCTTACAACATGAGAGGTGTTATCAAAAGTACCCTCGATATTTAAGAAGGTGCATAAGGCCGAGACCAGTGACTTAAGAAAACCCCACAAGTAGAATTCTAACAGTTCGCGTACACTAAAACTGAATTATCGGCCGATATCGGGTCGGAGCTATTCGGACGACTGTCCCGGACGTTCGTCTGCATACACTCCTTCCGATCTCGGATGGTGCCGGTCTGGAGCCTGACTGTGAACCTTGGATATGAAAGTAATAATTTTTTTCAATGGAAGATTTTTTCTTTATGTCTGCAACAGTCAGTTCCATCTCCGATGAAATTTCGGCCAATAGTCGTTTAGCAATGTCTCAAAGAGGTGCCCTATTATAAATGGGATTAATTAATTTTCCAATATCCATAATTTATTTTTACTTGCGATATATGTAGGTATATTATAGGGCATGTTCGGCATTTGGAAAAAGAAATCGAACTCGAGATTTTGATCAAAGTTGACATTACGATGATAGCGAAGACAAATAAAGTGGAGTTGACAATTCCGTCTGTCTGTCTGTTTTTCTGTATGTCTGTATACCTCTCCCTGGAAATCAGACGGCAATTCCATGCATTTGAAGATTTTTATCTCATTAAATCCATGTTGGTTATTTAAAAAATGTATTTTAAATTCCAAAATACTTTTACATAAGAGCAAGTTCGTGCGATACAGTCGTGCATTTTATTTTTGCATGAATTTAATCGCAAGAATCAACCGGAAATCTGACGAAAAATCCAAACATGTTGGGATATGCCGGTTGATCGCTTATTATCGGGCGTCATCGGACGATGTCGCTTTCAGTGGTGTATGCGCTCTCTTTCCTATCTATACGTTTGGTTCGCTGACAACGCCCGAGTATACTTCGGCCGATGACGGATTAGGTGTACGCGATCCGTAACGGGTCAATTCGCACGATCTCGTTCGGTGGCAAAATCACATAATACCATGTTTGAAAATCGATCACAAGAAGTGTACGTTGTGACACGGGCTGTATGACCAGTAGCGCCACTGTCTTTTTGAACCTAATTGTGTGGTCCATATCCATATCCTCAAATTCCAAAAGAAATTGTTTATCATTACCTGATAGCCCTTGCCTTTGATGGTGATGGCCTGGCCAACGTTGCCGTCGTTCTCAAAGAAGAATGATAATTCCGCCAGTCCAAAATCCACTACAAACAATAACTTTCTCTGCATGCATTGGAATTTGGTGGATCTTGTGTGGATTGTGATAGTGATGTTGTTTGTTGACAAACTCATTCATTCAAAAAAATTGGGGTCCACATGCATCTAGAGAGCATAGTTATCAAATAAACGTTGTTATCTATATTCATTAGCCTTGAGCTCCCGAGTCAGGTGAAGTTTTAAGGGGTGAAGGGCCCAAGTCACGACGCAAAATTCGCCAAGTTGTGGTCTGCGAAAGGCCGAGTTCTTTTGAGCGGCATGGAATTGACAGCCTTGCATTCTACTGCACACCTTCACCGACAGACACTCTCAGGTAGATTCTGCGTTTCGTTGATGAACGGGTGTTGGCGGATTACTGCTCATTGAAACAGTCGATTCGAATTTATCCACCGCGTTGCAAATAGTCCTTTCGGAAGGACGATTATGGCGACCGTAAAAAAAATATTTCTCGAACTGAAGACCAACTTTCATAATAAAACAATTTAATCATTTGCATATATGTATGTTGTCAAACTGTCGACCGGTATAACTATACATACTGATTTGTAGAGACAAACTTAATAAATGACAGACAATTTAACTGATATAGCTTAAGCAATACGGCCGCATTCACCTGTCAAAGTTCAGAAATTCCTAATGGATGGTAAACTCATTAGTTTGTCAAGTGCTCTTGACAAAACCAGTTGAAATATTGGCTTTCCGTTTAGTCACTGCGTCAAAATGCAAGTTAGGGAGTCTATGATTCCAGGGGGTTTTCACATCATCCCATTCGTTAGGCTGTTGGAAATAGTCTTACATTCTAAATCTATAGTGAAGAGCTCATCATTTTCGAAGAAACTGGTAAATCTTTTTGATTCTGCCTCTTAAAACCCTTGTTAACTATACCTGGGTCCTGATACCCGCACCTGCCTACTTTGCCTTTGTTTTATCATAGTCCGATACTTGGCGGTTGCATCCTGTTATTTGAAGTGTGGAAATGTCCTGTCGCTAACGCTTTTGGAAAATGATATCTAAACTTCGTTCGATGCATTTGGCAATGGCAAATGGTATAAATATTAATCCGTTGATCTGTCAGAAAGACATTGCTTATGTCATGTCATGTCTGTCATATTCATGTTGCTTGCCATATTAATATTTGTCTAGTAAAGGGTGTTTTCTGAGAGGCGAAAACATTTAAATTTAAACCAATAGAAAAATGTTTGTAATGTCTATGAAATTGGCTATATTTGAAAGATAACTTTTTGTCATTCATTTTTGAACACGGTTTTGACCTGTGACCACCGCGACTGGCACGTGTTCTGGACGTCCAATTCTCAAGCACTTTTCATTGCGAACATTTTGTCAGAGCACGTTTTCAATTGTTGAACATGATGTTGAATTGACATATTTCGATCATCGTCCACACTACGCTGCAGTGGAACGAAAACATGAAAAAGTGGTCATCGGGCTGTAACTTTTAAAATAATGGATGAATTTTGAAACGGTTTTCACTATTTTGTACTTGAACAATTATAGTCTCATACTTTATTTCAAAAAATCTGAAAAAATAAGCTATTTTCCAAAAAAAAAAATAACATAACCACTGATACTAAAAATTTTCCAAATTTTAGCTTTAGGCAAATAAAATTAATTTTATGGAGGAAAAACAATTAATATTTATTGCTCTTCATTCATATTTCAAGTTTGATGTTTTGCACTTTTTTTTTTAAATATGTATTTCGAGACATCGTTCACAATTTAATTTAAATGTTATTTATATTGAATACCTTTTGTTCTAGTTAATATATGTAGAATATTCTTCCCCAGCAAATTAAAAGAGATGTTTCTTTTAGTAAGTATAATTCAAAATTAAAATTAGTTTCAATGAGAGAAAAAGCAAATAACAATTATTATTAATTAGAAAATAAGTAAAAGTAATCAGTTAGTGCACAGTTCCGTTCGTCGCTTAACTCAACTGTGTCTCTCTCTCTTGTCTGTGCTTTTGACTACTTGAGTGGCATTTACTGCCTCTGTGCCAGGTCTGCCACCCACATATATGTATGTACAAACAAATGTCTTTTGCTTTTTCATGGTATGTATTTTATTAAATAATCTATTACTTTTGAAGCACCAAGTTTAACTTCACTTTTCAGATTAATTTTTTCTGCAAAAAGAATCGTATTGCTCCCTATACTTTGACGTAAAGCTTGGGTTTTACACCTGTTTTGTCGCTCACTGAAGTTTTCAAACTGCTCATTAGCGTTGTTAGCGGCTTATGGGGGTGTTTTTTTTTTTATAAAGGTTAATGTATTGAATTTCGTTTCAAGCCACGTTTTATACAGTTTTAAAATAAAATTTTTTTGTAACTGCATTCTACAAATCTATTTTCCAACTTCCACAGAATTTACTGTCGCTGTTTGGATAACAATATTTATAGTCACAGTCACGCCCGTTAGCATTTAAAACGTTGAAAAAATCTTCGTAAGTAAACAGAACCATTTTCAATTAGCAGAATGCTTCAAAATTATTTGTGTACTAGACAATCGCTTTGTTAAAAAAAACCAAACAAAAAGGCATTCATTATTATAAAATTACATGATTATTTTTTTTTTAATTAACAGAGAAAAAATAACCGTTAGCATGGGAGCCATACTTTGTTTTGCCATTTAGTCTATAATAAATAATGATAACCTAAAGAAAAAATTTCTTTAACCAGAGCAAATAAGGTTTAATTGATTAAAGGAGAAACGCCCACCCACTCCCTCTTTATTTCATGTCAATGTATGCACTGTTTCATGCTTTTAGATATCTTAATGTTAGTTATTATTATTTATAATGCAAAAATGCCCCTACCCCCTCTTCCAATTAACGAACTTATTTTATTTAAGCGTTCTCAGCTCTAGGGGAGATTTTTTAAATCCCTAAAGGGAGCGGGGTCGGATCCAATTTTATGAAAATATGACTCCAAATAAGTACAAAATTCGTTTAAGACTACCCAAAAACCGAGCATTTTCGAGTATTTTTTTAAAACCATCTTCAAAATTGGAATTAGGATTTTTTTTAAATACTCAGAAAAGGTGTTTTTTTTAAGGCTAAAACAACTTTGTTTCAATGTTTTTTTTTTGTTAAGCTTAGATGAACCAATTGCATGCCTACAAAATTTATTTCGAAAAGAAAACATAAAAAGGTTCTGAGAAAAACAAGTTACAAAAATGCGTCAAAATTCCATTTTTTTTGCATCTTTGAGTCCCTTTTATTCGAAAATTAAAGAGTGTACACAAAAAACTGTTTTATATATAAAAGACGACAATTTTCTATGCATATCAAATTAAAAATATTTCCAAGAATGATAAATAAAAATCACCCAATGTCCGGAATTTTGTACTAGACGTTCGACTGTGCGGCGGAGTGAGTTTATTCTTGATGAAATGCTTAATTAAACTTACCTCAAAACCGAAAACTTTGAAATCGTGTGTAACAGAAAATAATTCTGCCAATTTAAAGTTCTCCGCCTCTAGAAAAAACACCCTTTTTATACTTAATAGGGCTCAATACTCATCAATACTCAAAAGATACGTTGGTTTCTGTAATTCGGTCTCTGTGGAGACTGTATTCCCATAAAAATTTAAAATTACATAAGTGAAAAAAAATAGGACCTAATTTCTCATATGACCGATATCCATGTAACAATATTATCATTAAATGCAGCTTTGGATTTAAATGTTTTTGAGATTCGAGGAGCCATGGAGTCGACTAAACTGATGCTAATCAATTTTCACTGTCTATAGCTGCATCTCAGAATTCCTTAGCATATTCTTCTATACCATTTCCAACGAACATCTGCACCCAAAACAATCTTTTTCTGACACTTTTCAAACCTAACGAACTTCCTTCTCATTTCAACGATCTCATAACATTGCACCAACACCAAATGTACCATCTTTCTAAACGATAT
Source organism: Chrysotoxum bicinctum (assembly GCA_911387755.1). Lineage (NCBI taxonomy): Eukaryota > Metazoa > Arthropoda > Insecta > Diptera > Syrphidae > Chrysotoxum > Chrysotoxum bicinctum. Next base: position 41,999,116 of record OU426990.1, read on the forward strand.
CATTTTTGGCATTTGTTATGCAATTACACGTATAAAAGTTCAACTTTGCACCGTTTAAGCTTCAAAATAATATGCAATGCAGCTCTATACCTCAGTTAATATTGAATTACAAATTGTCAAATATGGTCAACAACAGAGAATCCCGTTTCTATCTTCAGGCTAACAAAAAAAAAATAAAAGAATTAAATACAAATTCGCATTGCAATTTACAGTGTCACAAGAAATCAACATGCTGCTTATATTTGCTACCACTTAGTCGATCGATCGTCCCAATCCCAGCCGAACCGGTGCGGTAAATACAACATTGTGTTGTAGTGCAGTGCAGAGATACTACAGATACGATTTACAATTCGACCAACAATAAAAATGTCCAACTCTAAATACATGTTTGAGAAATTGTCCATTGAATGCAACTCAATAGGCCAATAGATGGCAGCTAGACAGATTGAATTTTAAGTCGCAACCACAAGATGCAGAAATAATAATAAAAACGAAAAAAAGCCGTCCTCTCACTTGTTTTATGGTAATGCGAACAAATTGCATGTCTGCATTGGTCCACTCTTTGCGAGTCACTTAAAATTCATGACGTTCAATTGGACGCGTTTTTGTTCGCAAGTTTAGTGCGTGCATCGTTTTTTAACATTTAGCTAGACCAACTACCTACTAAACATACAAAACACAACAACAAAAAAAGAAAAAAAAAAAACTGCCATGAATTGAATTCTGTTTTGTTTTTGATTGGTTTTGTGTTGGGACGTCTTTTTTTTTTTGCGGAGACTGCAATTTGTACCAGAGCAGACAAAAAAGTTTTACAAACTAATTTCCTCCGGAATATGTTGATTTTTTTTTGTATTGTTTCTATTTAATCGGAAAGACTTTAAGACTGCCTTTTGTTGGTTTTAAGCTTTCATCAGAATTGTAGTGAAATCTATTTCTTTTAGCGGCCCTTGCATCCGATTTTAATGTAATAGTACTTACGGAGACAGGGATGAAGCCCACAATTTCGATCAATGAAATAAGTTTTAACTGATTCGTTATTTACCAAATATAAAGGCACTGTAATCCGTCAGTTCCTGGGAGTAGGCACAAAACCCCCAGGGTCATAATCCCCAATTTTGATTTTTGAGGCTAATGCCCCACTGAATGAAGATGTTAAGCTCATATCGAATTGGCACTTAGATACATATGTCTCATCTAAAAAGGACATAAATCCCAAATATTGTATGTCCCAGAACACACAATTGTTGCAGAAGTATTTCTATAAAGAAAAATGCTGTGCATTTTCAGTATTGAAACCCCTTTTGAACTTTTCCAATAAAATGACAATTTGGACTTATGTCACTTTGAACTGTTTCTTATGTATGTTCAATCGCCAGGCAGGAACCAATGCCAACAGTTTTCTTGATGAACTATAGCTATCTGATTCGCTTCGTAGGTGGTTCGAAGAATTTTAGTTCCTTTTTTGGGTCCTCCGTGCCGGTAACGCATCTCCATTGCTCCGTTTAAGGTGCATTTAGTCTTCAGGGTGGGAATTCAAAAGAATTTGAATATCTGGCTCACTCCTCTGAATATAATCTAGGTCGTTCAGGTTACCCGAGTTTGCTAGTGTTTTCTAGCTGAAATACTGACTGATCAGGGAAGCATGCAAGGTACTCAAACAAGATCCAAGCCAGAACTGGAATAGGGCTTTTATCACAGAGAGTCAGGAGGATGATATCACTCTTATCTGGGTTCCGGGAGATTATGGCATTGATGGAAAGAGCGGCGGAAGAGCTGGCCAGATAAGGATCATAACTTCATTATAACCTCCAAACTCATTTGCAGAAAGAGTCAACATTCCGCTCGAAGTTATGAAGGCCAATATTCTCGCAATTTTTCTTAGCGAATCAAATTCTAGGTAGAGCAGTTTAACTAACTTTATTATATCTACAAAGATATGGCCCACCTATAATAAATCCCGAACACTGAATCTGATATGGAGAATCAGGCAATTCATAGCCAGGATTTTAGTTAATGGACACTGGTCAATAGGAGAGCATGAAGTGAAGCTAGGCATTCCTCACAACATTAACTTTCATAGAGGTGAAGATCAGAGGGTAAAGGAAACAATCCTCCATTTTCTCTGCAAATGCCCTGCTCTGGACAAATTTAGAGCAGCACAATCATAAAAAAGAGCATTTTTTTGACGACATTAACGAACTAACTTTTATGTAAAAGGATCAAAGAATTCATCTCTTTTCTCAATTCGACGAAATGGCTTTAGGACGAACAGTTAATTCACTGTCGTACCCTCCGTTTGATTCTTTAGATCCCGAGCTAGCAGACTGAAGGCTTTGACGGTGCGAGGGCTCATTGATTACTCAATCGGATTGGCTACTCTTTCAGTTTCAGTCAACAAGCTGCCTTGCTTGACATAGTTTAGATGGTGAAGGATGATTGCGATGGTCCGGTTGAGTGAGTGATCCAAATTCCGGTCCCCTCCATTCCTGGCAACACGGATACAGGAATAGTTGACAATTGTAAGTCACTAGGTCCTGGTTCTCTTCGAGCTGTTGCACCACCAAAATCATCTATTTTACATAAGAAAAATATAAATCTTATCTCACATATAGAGGGCCTAACCTTATACAATGGGTTAATTTTTAAAGAGTGCGGGTTGAACCTTAGCAAATCGTTCAAGTTGATACCCAGGTGCTTGACGTTCCTTTTGGCTGCAATGGTGGATCCATTTGGAAGTTCCAGAACTAAGTTTCTGCAGGTGGTTGTTGAGCAAGATCTGCCCTCACGAGGTCTCCTAAAGCAGACAAGCTCCGATTTGGCTTCATTGATTTTGGCACCCAATTTTTTGTAAAAAACCAACAGTCTGTTGATGTGAGCCTCTACTCTCCGGACAGCGATTAATGGTGACATTGAGTTTTCTTATACGCAAGCGAATCATCAGTTATACAACCGGTTGGGATGGGCTTGCCTGATGTCATCAGAGATCAGACTGTATAGAGGAAGGGGCCAAGTTTGGAACCTATTGTATCAAAATGGCGCACTTCAGCGCTAATTCGATCACAGGGCTAGACACCCAGTGATTGCCATTTCGACCTACCTACCTGGCCAACTTCCAAAGATTGTAATTTTCTCTTTGGGTCATCTTTTCCGCTCACGCAATCCCGTTATTCCGCTTGCGGTATGTTCAATCATTAAGCAGGCGTATGTGTCAACAGTTTTATAAGAGCACCACAGTTCCATGGGTGGTTTCTTGAGTGGTACTCTTAACTGCGAAATATGTTGGCACAGGAGCCTACCTGATGACTGAACATAATATTTAAGAGATCAAGGCTGTCTGTCTGTCTGTCCGTTCGATTACAGCTAAACGGCTCGGCCGACTTTCTTCAAACTTGGTAGATATGGGTTTTAATTCCCCCCCCCCCCGGATGTTTTTTGATTTGATTTTTTAAGACCAAAAATAACGGTACCTGCCATAAGAATTTTTTTTCAAAATTTTATAAATATTTTTTTTTCTCAAAGACTGTCCCACAGATTTTTTTAAAAAATGTTCATAAAATTTCTTTTAGTTAAACCTAGGTAATGGTTGAAAAAATTTTCCAAAAAATGGTTATTTTTGGTACCCCCCTTGGAACCATTTTTTTTGTTTTTGATTTTCTCTAAAACGGTACCACCGATTTTGATAATTTTTTTTATTTTAAGGCTCCCCAGCAGTCTCAATATTATTATGTATTCAAATTTTCAAAAAAAAATTTTTGGATTTTTAAAAAAAATTTCAAATTTTTTTTTGAAAACTCAATATTTCGAAAACTCCATGCTCGATTTTTTCAAAAATTATAAGATTTAAGAAAAGAAATTTGGTTTACCTAAAAATAACGGTAGATACCCTCTATACAAATGTTAAAAAATGGTTTTCGAAAATCGTATTTTTTTTCTTTCAATTAATTTTTAAGATCTATAATTTAATAAAAAAAAATTTGAAAACAAGATATTACTGACTGTAGAGCGATTTTTTAAAATTTTGAATTTCTCATTATCGGCATAAAGGATTTTAATGAAATTTTTTATAGAGATGCTTCTAAAAAGTTTAAAAAACGTTGCATTTCAAAACTTTAAGAAATTTTTTGTTTTGAATTTTGAAAAAACAAATCGTTTTTTTTTTTGAAAATTCAATATCTGGAAAACGGCTCAGTATTTTTTTTTTGTAAATTTAATTTTTATTCAAATAATAATAAAAACTTTAAATTGGCTTACGAAAATTTTTTCTTAAAAATGTTTTAAAAATTTTGTATATAAAAGCTTATTTTTTAAGAAGCCACTACAAAGACTTATAATTTTTGTTCTTGCATGAACCAATATTTGCTTAATCACATGGCATTCTATTTTTACCTCCAACTACTAAAAAAGTTGTTTTAGTCCTTTAAAAAATTAATTTTTATGCTTATGAACAGTTTTTCTCTAATAACATTCATTTTTGAAATTCTTAGTCTATTACATAGGAGCAAGTTCGTGCGACCCAGTCGTGCATTTTATTTTTTATTTGAAAGGCCAATGTATGGAATATGACATCGTTCGACTGCCTTCCTCGGGTTCTTTGGGTGACACAGATCCGAGTTGTCCAATTTTCAATGACTCTTCCGCATAGATATGGTTGAATTTGAGCGATGGCGTATGTTATGTTCACCTTAAGGGAATCGGTCGATTGTGGTTTATTGGAATAGCTTCTACTGGTCTACTGGTGTCAAATTGCATGACCTTGGTTGCTCATTCTCGTGACCTCGGTCAGAGATAACCTTACCATAAGATCGTTCATGCAGAATGCCAATCGTTGCGTAACTCCGCGCTGTCCTGCTGGAACCACATGTCTTCTAGGTCTATATGGTAAGGTTAAATCTGGGGCATAAGGAATTGGTTATTATCGTTCTTTAGCGCTCGACATTGACGCTGACCGCCTCACCAACTCCGTTTACGAAAATGTACGGACCATTGGCGCTGCCGGCCCAATATCCACATTAAACAGTAACTATTTGAGGATGCATTGTCACCTGGTGGGCCTCGTGTGGATTGATGTCGTCCCATCTACGGCAATTTAACTTGTTGATACAGCCATTCATCCAAAAATGCACCTTGTCATCAAGGATGTCTTTCCCTCCAAAATTGGGGTCCTCTTCCAAGCGCTTTGAAGCTCAGTCAGATGAATCTTGTACGGGTATAGGGCTAACTCCCTACGCAAAATTCACCAAATTTCTCTGCGAAACGCCGAGTTCTTATGCACTGCCAGCTATCGACTGCCTCGGGTTCTACTGAACTCGTCGAAAAACGGAGACACTAGTAACTTACAACTCCTTCAATTTCTTATTCTATCTAATTTGAGTATTGGAGAATGAGGGAACTTCTTCAGTGTCTCATAAATTAGATGAGCAAAAAAGCAACTTCTTGTTGTTTGGTGAGTTGCAGAGGGTGTTTCGGAAAAAAACTCACGAAAGCAAAATAGGGTCAGACGAAGACTATCAACTTACTTTATATTTATCAAATGGTTAATAAAGGATTGGACCAATTGAAACTGTGTTCTTAATCGAGAAATCAGGTGTAACTTATATAAGTATATCATTACAAATTTTTTTGGTGAATATTGATTCTGGGTGGTAGCATAACCTCAAATATAGCGATCAAATTGTTGTTTCGAACTTTTATGTAAAAATACCTCAAAAACCTGGGCAAAATGTAGGTCAAATTCAGAATTTTTCACAATTTCAAGATAATTATACCATACCTATTAATATCAGGAAATCGGTGCATAAAATTAAGAGCTTTGAAGATTCCTTAAAAACATCTTTGCAAGTCTTTAACACTGAAGGTTCTTCCACACCTCCCGTTTCTACCCCAACTTCTTCCCAGTTCAATTTCTGTAATTATTTGTATATCAGTAGGTGAAGGTAGCGACCTTTTTTTTTAATAAAAGCGAACCATTACGAATCAATACACAGGCCCTTACCTCAGTGTATCCAAACGTTCAATTGAACAGCAATAAATAAGAAAATCAATTCGAAATACCAGAAAAAAAGAAACATAATTATAAGTTACCTCCTTTGTATGATTTTCCAAAGATGTATGAGGTGTAGCAATAAAATCGCCCAATATACAAACCTAAACCAGAAACTGTCCAAACTAAAACCCAATTCCCGTGAATCACTCACAAAGTATCGGCCCTTGGTTTGGGCCGAACGTTTCGACCTAGATCTCCATCCTTAAACAATCTGTAATTATTTCACCTCCCTGTGATTACGGAAACTCGCTCTTACGCGCACTCATTGTGTAGGCCCAAAAATATAGGTGATCGCTTTTCATTTAAAATTGAAATTTATTTTCTTTTCTTTAAAGCTCGTCAAGACAGCCAAGAAGACTGCGAGAATACACATGCATATACATAGCCAGCCATGGAACATCCTCTAAAATTAATCTCCAATATTAATCGATTTGATGGTTCATCATGATATTATTTGATATCAAATGAGTGGTGTGTGGCCATGGAAGGCTGGTAATCAACGTCAAGAAAGACGTCGAGGCTCCCCCGAGGGACCTCATATGCTGTGCGTTGCCTCGGAATTCTCACCTCCTAAGGTCGTCATTATTGTTTGGGCCGCGTTGATGCTGCTGCACGAGACTGCACCAAAAATCTCTCCGATACCATTTTTGACTTTCAAGTCCAAAGATGCTGAAGCCTTAAAGACGCCAAAGATTGATGCAATGCAATCAATTTTACACCGATTTGAGGTCTATAATTACTTTGACAGATTCACTTTATTAAACGCATCACCTGGGTTCGATCTTCGATGGTTCGTTCAATGGGTAGTCTTTTTGTTTTTCTTCTGGTCAGCTGGACGGACTGCTGGACGGGTTAGGTGAATTAATTTTCCGTTTTGGGGAACTGGGTCAGTGAGTTTGTTTCTTTTTTGTGTAATTTTTATTTTTGTATTTTTCGTTGTTGTGTTTTTTTTTTATTCCTTGAAGAACTTTTAACTTCGGTTTGTTGCAATCCAAAAACTCTGCAGCAGTCGCTGCCTTTTTCAGAAAGTGTGAACGATCCTTATTGAGTGATGCGTATAGATGTTCCACGGATGCCAGTGCTAATTGCGCGCAATGGTCAGTAGTCAGTAATAAAAAGAATCAAGTGGATGGAGTGCCTGACCTCTAAGACCATAAAAAGGAGCACTGATAAGTTTCTATGGACGGATGGGATAGTTGGAATAACTACAACACATCGGTACATAGTGCAAAACACTCCGAGTAACACATTGCTTTCGCCTTTTCTAATCTTTTACAAAAATATTTCTGCGTTTTTCAAACGTACGCGTGAAGATTAAGGCTTCATTATTATATCTAGTAAATACAAAACAATGTAGAATATGGCGGTATACAATAGGAATAGATTTGGGGGCTTCAGCTTTTAAGGAATGCAAAAGAATTAAATTACGTTATATTGGAATCAAAGTGGTTTGTTATTGGGTATGCCTAGGTAGATAAAAGAGACTCAAAGTTTCCTAAAATTACTCAACTCAAAACATGAAGCAATTGATGTTTGGAAACTTTACCGCCATCTTTCCCTTAAGGCACTAACTACAGATTGAATTAATACTTGGACAATTAATATTCAAAATCACGAGCTAAATATCTTTTTATCTTTTGCCTTCAAGGTCCTTTCCTCAGATGAATAGGAATTGAAGAAATAGGTTTAGAGTATACATAGTGGAAGGGGCTTAGTGCTGGGAGGAGATAGTAGACTGGGACCAAATCATATTGTCACATTTTTGTGTCTATGCTGTAGATTTTGAGGAACATATAATGCAATTAAGTCTAGCCCGGTGCCTACATTATTCTGTCAAAACTTAGTTTCACTGTAGTATAGTGCAATATGGGAAAACATTTTAAGCTTATTTTTGATTTAATATTTTTGCTTGCGACTTATAGCCAGGTACTATAAGGCAATTTATGCCTTCGTAAGAAAAATCGAACTCCAGATTTTGATCAAAGTTGGCATTACGATGATAGCGAAGACCAAAAAAGTGGGTCTCGAAATTCTGTCTGTCTGTTTGTCTGTTGGACTATGTATAGCTAAACGACTCGGACGATTTTCTTCAAACTTGGTAGATATGGGTTTTAATTTTTTCCCCCCGGATCTTTTTTTTTTTTCTTTTTTTTTAAGACAAAAATAATGGTACCTGCCATACGAATTTTTTTCGAAATCTTATAAATATTTTTTTTTTCTCAAAAACTGTCCCACAGAATTTTTAAAAAAAAATTCCAAAAATTTCATTTGGTAAAAACTATAATAATATAATAATATTCAAACTTTGGAGGAGCTTTGGCATAAAAAAAATTATTTAATTCGGCTGTACCGTTTTCGAGAAAATCAAAAACAAAAAAAATGGACCCAGAGGGTCTACCAAAAATAACAATTTTTTGTAAATTTTTTTTCAACCATTAGCTAGTTTTAACCAAATGAAATTTTTCAAATTTTTTTTGAGAAAAAAAAATATTTATAAAATTTCGAAAAAAAATCGTATGGCAGGTACCGTTATTTTTGGTCTTAAAAAAAAAAAAAAAAACGTCCGGGGGTAAAAAATTAAAACCCATATCTACCAAGTTTGAAGAAAATCGGCCGAGCCGTTTAGGCTGTAGTCGAACCGACAGACAGACAGACAGACAGAATTGCGAGACCCACTTTTTTGGTCTTCGCTATCATCGTAATGTCAACTTTGATGAAAATCTCGAGTTCGATTTTTTTTACGAATGCATAACTTGCCTTATAGTACCTATAAGTCGCAAGTAAAAATTTTTAATGAAAACACAATATTTCGAAAACCTCATGCCTGATTTTTTTAAAACTTGATAAATTAATTGATATGAGAAACAAAAATTATTTTACCTAAAAATAACGGTACCCTCCATACAAATGTTAAAAAATGGTTTTCGAAAATCGTATTTTTTTCGAAAACTGTTCCGAGAATTTTGCTTAAATTTATTTCTTTCAATTAATTTTTAAGGTCTATAATTTAATACAAAAAAAATTTGAAAGCAAGATACTACTGACTGTACCTACCATAGAACCATTTTTTTAAATTTTGAATTTCTCATTATCGGCATAACTTATCTCAAGGAAATTTTTTTAGAGAGAAGCATTGCATTTCAAAATTTAAGAAAAATATTTTTTTTTTTGAATTTTGAAAAAAATCTATTTTTTTTTTTGGAAAATTCAATAGATATCTCGAAAACGAATCAATTAGTTTTTTTTTTGTAAATTTAATTTTTATTCGAACAATAATAAAAACTTTAAATTGGCGTACCAAAATGTATTCTTAAAAATGTTTTAAACATTTTTTATATAAAAGCTTATTTTTTTAAGAAACCACTACAAAGACTTATAATTTTTGTTCTTGCATAAACCTATAATTGATTGAATCACATGGCATCCTCTTTTTACCTCCAACTACTAAAAAAGTTGTTTTAGTCATTTAAAAAATTAATTTTATGCTTATGAACAGTTTTTCTCTAATAGATAATATTCATTTTTGAAATTCTTAGTCTATTACATGGGAGCAAGTTCGTGCGACCCACTCGTACATGGCTCTTGCTGTTTTCTTGATATTCTTTTATGTATCGCTTAATTTGTATGATCTATCTTTCAATAAAAGATAATTTTAAATTAAGACAAAGAGCCATTTCGTAGACTTTCTTACATAGCCGATTTAAATTAATTTAATTTATTTTAATTAAATAATTTAATAATTAATTTGATTTAATTTAACGAAATAAAGGTGCTATATATACGACAGGCTATGGATTCGTAAGAAAAACCGAATTCGAGATTCTGATCAGTCTTCACATTCCGACCAAAAAAGTGGGTCTCGCAATTCTGTCTGTTCGACTACTGCCTTCGTGTCTTGTCATTTTTTTCTTAAACTTGGTAGATAGTATTTTTACATTTATCCACCTCATGATTTTTCATTTTTTTAAGACCATACACATTTTTTTTTGAAATTTCAAAACAAACTTTTTTTCCCAAAAACTGACCCACAGATTTAAGAAAAAAAAATCTAAAGTTGCATTTAATAAAAGTAAGTAATATTTATTTTGTACAAACATAATATCTTGAAAAATGTTAAAAATTATTGCATATCAAAACTTAAACAAAAATATTTTCTGGATTTTTGAAAATTCGAAAACGAAAAACTTAAAAAATATTTATTTTTATTTTTTATTTTATTGCATAAATTCATATTTTCATATCATAATGAGTTTCATGCATTTTTATACAATCTCATCCATAATATAATACAATTTTTAAACTCCAAAGTGCTTGTAAGAGCAAGTACGCCACTACGTGCGATCCACAATAATTTTACTTACCATCGAATCAATATAATATGTGTATATGGATTCCTCGTGAAAAATACTGTAAACAAAAGTTTTTATATCACAACACCAAATTGAAAACTTCAAACTTTATCTTGGAGACAAAAACAAAGTTAAACTAAAAAAAAATTCAACAAAATAATTATTATTTTAGAATTTAAAAGGAAATTTAAAGCACACCTGGGGGTCAATTCTCTATCTGTGAAACTGTGAAGTGATAAGTTTTTTCACACACTATCCGATTCACAATTTATGAGAAAAAAAATAATAAAATGTCAAAATATTTTCAAATATTAAATTTGTTTTCAGACTCAAACGATTTTGTGAAAAGCCCTGATAAAATATGAAAATTACAAAAACAAAATTATACTCAAAAATGAGTATCGTGTATAAAAAAATGAGAGCGTTTCTCATTTTAGTACTGTTTAGTACATGTTTTGACAAACATTTATCAGAATGAATTCCAGAATCGCATTATGTGAGTTCATGAAATGTAAAAATAAAAAATGGCTGTGAAAACTGAAATGATAACTTATTTATCACTTCACAGTTTCACAGATAGAGAATTGACCACCTGGGTCGCTAAATAAATCACTTAACACGTTTTCCTCGAATTTGATTTTCTTATTATTTTATCGATTTGTGTTGAAAAATGTCTTCGAATTTCTTTCTAGATACTAGTAGCTTGATGAGCTTTCTCTAGACGGAAATTCCCGGCTTAACCTATTTCCTGTCATTAGAGTCACTTAATTCACATCCGTGCAGCCACTTTTTTAAAAAATCATCGGTAAAGAGATTTCGGCCTTCTGTAAATCTTTTTCGCTACACAAAAAACCTTGGTCGTTGTTTTATCTTAACGAAATTGTCGAGTTCAAACTACTCTCAACCTAAATTTCTTTTCCTTATTGCAAAATTTGATTGGACCAAAAAGAAGTTAAATCATTAACTTATTTGACCCGTATATTTTATTTCCCTTTGAAAACGTATGTTTTTTCAAATACCCAAATCTAATTTATACCTAACTGACATATTATAATATTAAAATTCGATTCGATTTTAAGACCATACATCTTCATCATCTTATTCCATAGATTAAAATTATTTCCTTGTTCAAAAATAATACTAATCAATTTCGAATTTTCTCACCCAAATTTTATTTTTCATAAGGAAGTTTAAAAACGAAGCCACCTTACGGAATCAAATGGAAGCACTTATACCGTAATCATATACACGAACCAAGCAAATGCACAAACCATACGACTACACTATCGACTGGTTGTTGCATTTGCTGATCACGATATAGTATTTGTAGTATATAGTATGATACATAGGGGTCGCCGTTAGCAAGAAATTACTGGTTCAAAATGAACAAATTTTCGTTTACTTTTACTCTTTATTTTAAAAACAAAATTAACAAAACGTTTAACTGTCTTTCGGACGATGAATGCAGATCAACCAGTTATGAATTTAAGGACAACTTCAGGATGTAGTTTTGAACAACAAATTAAATAGAAAATGAGAGCAGATCATAAATTGCCAAATAAAATGTTTCTTACAAATAAGTATTATGAAGTGTTAATCTGTGTTTTTTGACATTGAATCATAGATGGCTTGTTTAAATGATTTTAAATTTACTTTAACGAGCTGCCACAAAATAATTAAAATATTACCGGATTGTTAATTCTTAAAGGCAAACTTATTTAGAATTATTTGATATTTTAGTTGTGCTTCAGCAAACTTGTTAATTATATTTAATTCAATGAAACTTCTCAATTGAGCGCCTTTTTAAAAATATACAAATTAGTGTATCTCTATCAGGTAAAATGTAAAATATTTGATATTGCTGAATTAACTTAAGTAAAAATAAATGCCATAATAACCTCGCATTTCTTTAATAAATCGATTTACGGAACAGACAAATAACGCCAAGTTGGGATTATTTCATTTTCAAAAGCGAAATAAAGCCAAATCTAAAATTTAGCATAATTTCCATATTAAAAAAAATAAGGCAATAATTTTATTTCTTGAGTTAATTCGGGATGCTTTAGCGATATGCACACTTGCATACCTTGTTAAGGTTGTATATTTGTATGTATATGGTAAGTTACGCATTCGTAAAAAAGAAATAATGCGAGATTTTGATCCAATCTGACATTACGATGACAAGAAAGATGAAAAGGTGCGTTTCGCATTTTTGCGAAGAAGCGTACTCCAAAAACAACGTTATGTCTTAGCAATTTTTCAATGAATTTCGTGGATATGAATATATTTTAAGTCCAAGAGGAATTGAACCAACAAAACGACATCGAGGATTAGCAATGCCATCACCGAAAATATATCACCATCAAATGCCACCATAACCTACGACTTCAACTACATACGTGGCAAACATGAGCATTTCCCGTAATAAATGCAACAACAATATTCTGAAATAAAATCAAAAATTTCAATTTCAATTCACTTATCGTCTTTGAAATAAAATAAAATCGAATGGTTTTATCGAGATTAGAGTGATAGATAGATTGCACTGAAAACACAATTTTCTTAGATTCAGAATTAGTTGTTTTGAAAATATCATTTTTTCGTTCACTAAACATCCCAAAAACAGATGTCATAACACTTCTTGAACCAGTTGTCCGTTCACTAAGTTGTTAGAAGCTTCTTTTTTCAATACATTGACAATTTGTTCATTGTATCAAATTTAATTGAGGAACTGAGAAAATCTTTTCCAGAGTTTTCGAGATTATGGACAAGCAATTCCTCCAAATTCACATTGGAGGCGTCGTAACATCTGCTTAAGGATACTTTGTAACAAAAGAGGAAACCAAGAAATTAGTATCCAAATTTGACGCTATCAATTCCTTCAAGACAATAAGCCGTCAATAATTAAGAAGCTGTGAAGATTCTTGGGTACTGTTAATTTGTATTCCCAAAGCTGCTCAAGATCCTCTTTATGCATGCATACCCAGCCGGCGAGTGTTTTCCATTGGACACTCGAACTTGACAACGAACTTAAAGCTTTCTTTCAGTTTTGGCCAACTCAGCTCTTCTTTCAAGTCCAGCTCTTCATGCATCTCGTACTGCTGCGAGCATAGTATAGTACAGCAACTTGAATCAAAAAACGCTCTAGGTCAGTTAGTCCTTTCAAAGAAAATCCATCCAAAAAGAAACCTACATCTATAAAATCACCTAGATCTGAGTCACTGAATGAATTGCCATCTACGTCTGCTTCTAGTTCTATTGATAGTCCAAGAACCATCTCAAATGCTCCGATAGTTACTAATGAACCTCCTATTATCGTTTCAAATGCCCCCATAATTAACATCGAACCTTCTATTATTATTTCAAATGGTCCCATAGTTAACATCGAACCTCCTATTATTAAAAACCGCCTCTCTGCTTTGCCTAAACCGAAAGAAATCTACGTCTCACGTCTTCAGCCGGAAACTTCAATCAAAGACATAATCGGCCATTTAAAAGACTTCGACATTGATGTTAAAAAACTTAAATGCCAAAAGATTAATAAAGAATGTAGTCCGTTTGCGTCCTTCAGACTAACAACGGAATTTTGTTTGTATGAAAAGATAATGTGTTCTGAACTCTGGCCTGAAAATGTCATTGTAAGAGAATTTAAACCTAAGACCTCGCAAGTTAAAAATGTTCAAAAACCTTCAAAAAACTAGATCGCCTGTCCCTTTACTATCAAAATGTGAGGGGACTTCGGTCGAAAACTCAAAAATTTCTTTTAGCATCTCATGCATCTGATTTCGATGTAATTGTGTTAACAGAAACTTAGCTGAATTCAACATTTCTAAATAATGAACTATTTTCCACCGATTTTGTGCGGTGCGAAGCGTTTTTCATAGCTGTATATTCCCAATCCCTAATACTGACTCAGTTGATATTATTTGTGTTAAAGTATGTATCGGAAATAAATTCCTTTACATATTAAATATGTACATCCCTCCAAAAAGCCCATTGGAAATATTTAATATTGCTTCAAATGCCATTAACTATATTTCTGATACTTGCGATCCTCTTGACGATGTTCTTCTTGCAGGAGACTTTAATCTTCCTGACCTAGAATGGACTCTTTCTGATGACGAAATATGTTTAATACCCACCAACGTCTCTTCTCCGCAGGAAGCGTTTGTTGACAATGTGATATCTTGTGACTTACAGCGGTGGCTCCCTTGAATTCGAATTCAATAAAACGAACTTCCTTTTACTCAATGAACTAATTACAAACATTGACTTTGACTTACTTTTGAATGGGAGCATTGATGTGATGGTTTCCAATTTCTACTTAAGTATCTTTGAATGTTTCATTGCATCTGTACCTGTAAAAAAATCGAGACACTCGGCCCTAACAACACCCCCCTGGTACACTCATGAGCTTCGTAGTCTACGTAACATAAGAAATAGAACATGGAAAAAGTACCTAATATCTAATAAATTGGATGATTACAACAGTTATTTATCGTTATATGAAGAATTCCAATCATTATGCAAAATCCTCTATGATTCTTATATGTTAAAAATGCGGTCTTAACTTCTTGTTGACCCCAAACTTTTTTGGAAATTTGTTAATAGCAAGAAAAAATCTGACGGATATCCATCTACTATGAAGTACTTGGATAAAACCAACAACAACCCTCTTGTTATTTGCAATATGTTTTCTTCCTTCTTTAAACTTTCGTTTTGTGATGATGATTTTGAACCTTGTGAGAGTAATTTTACTCATTTGAATAGCTTTTCTCAAAGCTCAATGAGTGATATTGTTATCACAGTTGAGGATGTATTAGACCATCTTTCGGGCTTAGACCACGACACATCCAGTGGACCTGATGGAATTCCGGCGTATATTTTAAAAAATTGTTGCAAACCTCTGGCAAGACCCCTAACGTTTTTATTTCAAAACTCCCTAAAACAAGCTGTTTTCCCTAAAATTTGGAAAAATTCATTCATTATACCAATTCACAAAAAAGGAAATCGCGGTGATATTTCTAATTATAGACCAATAGCCAAACTTTCTTGCTTACCGAAACTATTCGAAGCTATCATATTTAAGAGTTTTTATTTCAGCTGCAAACCTTTCCTTGCGAGCGAGCAACATGGTTTTATGAAAAAGAAATCTACTGTTACTAATCTCGTTGAATTCACGTCATTTACAAATAAAACGATCGAGGATGGTCATCAAGTTGACTGTATTTATACAGATTTCAGTAAGGCCTTCGACAAGTTATCTCATAGTCTAATTTTATTTAAGCTTTCATCTCTTGGATTCCCTTCTGCATTCGTTCAATGGATCAGGTCTTATTTGAAGGGAAGGACATACCAAGTTCTTTTTAGAGGAATCGTTTCTGATCCAATTAATGCTGACTCTGGTGTTCCACAAGGTAGTCACCTTGGTCCACTTCTTTTCATAGGGTTCTTATCTACGCAGATGATATTAAATTATTTAAAATCATCAGAAGCCAATCCGATTGTGTTTCTCTTCAAAATGACATAAATATGTTTTCTGAATGGTGCTCATATAACAATCTTTTTCTAAATGTTTCAAAGTGCCAATCAATGTCCTTCTTTAGAAGAAAAAACCCAATATGTTACAATTACAGCATAAATCAAGCCATTCTAAGTAAGGTAGAAACAACATGCGACCTGGGCGTTCACTTCTCGCAAAATCTAGACTTTTCACTCCACATTGAGAAAATTGTCAGTAAAGCAAACTCAATGCTTGGATTTATTAAGCGTTGGAGTAAGGAATTTTCTTGTAGTCTTGTAACATCTTTGTTGTACAACACCTTTGTTCGTCCCCAATTAGAATATGCTAGTTCTGTATGGTCGCCACTTTACTCAATACACATTGATCGAATCGAATCTGTCCAACGTAAATATGTACGCTTCGCATTAAGTCATCTTAATTGGAGTGACCCAAATCATCTTCCTCCATACAGCAGTCGCCTTCTTCTTTTAAACATGAATTCTCTAGAAAAACGCCGGAAAGTCAGCGATGTAATGTTTTTATACCAGCTCTTAGTTGGTTCCATAGATTCACCGGTTCTTCTAGAACAAATTCATTTTAAAGCTAGAAGCCACAGTTCTCGGAACTCTGAAATTTTTCATATAGACTTCCACCGTACCAATTATGGTCTCAATGAGCCTTTGACACGTATGTATGAAACATGAGGCTAATATAAACCATGATGTTTTCGATTTAAGTTACTCAAAGCTTACACTTAAGCACAGGTTGTATGGGCGTTCTCATTAAGTATTGGAAACTACTCGTAACGTTATTGTTTTTATAGCAAGTAGTATTTGACTTGTAGTTATTTTTGTAGCTACAGATAGTAGATTAATATTTATTATTTCTTTGTTTGTCATATTTGTTCGTTTTTTTAGTAGAGTGTTAGGCTATATGTATGTATATCTATTTACTAACAACTAACACCACGCTAAATGATGACTGTGACAAGCTGATGTTTCCCAGTATCTAAAGGTAAAAAAACCCGAAGAGAAAAGAAATATTGTTACAAATGCTTGCATTAAGCAGTACTGATGGCGTTTAAAATGATTTTCAACCTCTTCTCGATAAGAAACGTTCACCATCGCTAATATAGGACAGTATTTTTGACCACAAGCTTTTAAGTGCTTCAACACCTACATGAAGCCGGAAAATTCAAGCCATGCCTTCGAAAATTTTACACAGGTGTAAGACATGTATCTGCCAGAGACAACTTTGTTCCTGATGCTCTATCTAGAGTAAATACAACAGGCCAATGAAGAAGATCAAGAAATCCCTCTGCTCAAAAACTTCATTGAAGTTTAAATAAATCATTAAAGGCGTGCTTCTGCAACTAAGACGTTTCGAGTGGTGTCTTATTTTATTTATATTAGGGTTGCTCTTTTACTAGCTCTAAGATATTAAATTCCACTATAAATCCACTCCATGGGAAGATGAAATATTCTGCCATTTCATCATCCACCAGTCTTTGTTTCTTCCTTCATAAAAAGAAGCATTGTTTTCGTGAGACGAGAATCTTGGTTTAAGAAATTATCTGCTTGCAGCTGAAGAGTGTAAGGCAAAATTTTAGGTAGATCAATTTCCAAATACACTGCTTAACTTGGAGTATTTCTCGGCAGATTGAAAAGTTCTTTTTCAGAAAATTTCTATGAAATTTTTCAACTTCTTCGAACTCATCTGTTCCCCAAACTTAGAAAGCATAACAGATCTTTGTTTTTACATTACTATGAAAAAATTTGAATCTGGCAAAAAGTTAGAAACAAAAAGTTAGTTGGTAAACATTTTTCGCTATGTTATGCTGACCAATCTTTGTCATGTATTTGCTTTCACTCCTAATTCCTAAATACATCTGTTCTTTAACAACTTCTTTTTCTTCTTCTTTCTGATGCCATCAAATTAAAGAACCAATAATATCTTTTTACACTTCGTGAGTTCTGTTAGTTAATAATTTTTCATTTATAGATATTTATAGTAAGAGCCTTAGTTTCGCAGTAATTTGAAAGTCGGTTTATAATTAACTGTAAGTTTTTAGGTGATTATGACAGTAGTACTAATTTGATTACAAAAGATGGGTGATTCGGATATCTTCGGGTATACTGGTAACTCTGTCCTTTACCAATAGTGAAAATATTAAAGCACTAAGAAAACATTCTTGTTCTACTTCTGAGTACGTATAAAACCATTGTGGATAATCTGATTTATCTCAAATTGCAGCTTATGCATACATTTCTGATACATTTCTTTCAGAATTTTAATGATTTTGGACGAAATTTCCAGTCGAGAAAATTTGTACAGTAGTGTTTTTTTAAAATCTACAAAAAGTTAGTAGACCTTCTTTTTAATACCTTGAAACACTAATAAAAAGGTGATTTAAAAAATCCTGAAAATTATTGATGGCAATCAAATTCCACAGGATACAAGATTGGGTAGGTGAATTCCCATTTGTTCTATTCGGCTTAAGATTATATATTTGCAACGAGACCTAGCTGAAATCGTCTAAGGTACAAGTCTCGACTGAAAAGGTAAAGTATCTTAAGTCAATTTTGATGATTTTTCAGGAGAGCAAAAAAACACTTCAAAGCTTTATCCCAAAAAATCTATCAAATATAGATTCTATTCAACAAAGCATTTATATGTAAAATTTTATGATCTTTTTTTTGAAATTATTTTCGAAAAGATATTTTTAATATTTTGGTCGTTATGAGGAAAAATATGACTTAAGATAGTTTGGCTTTTCTATAAATTGAATTTTATATTAATTTCCAAAATCTTAAGTTGAGATAAGATATTTTGCCTTGCGTTTTCGAAGGACGTTTTCAATTCTTATGTCCATTTAAGATGAGTTGCGTGTGCAAAAGTGGAAAAAAAGAGATTTAAGATGATATTTGGTGGTTTTTATTTAAGTCGTATATGAAAAAGTCACATTTGTTCTATAGAGCTTTAATAATAAAAAAATAAAATGCACGACTGGATCGCACGAACTTGCTCTTATGTAAAAGTACTTTGGAATTTAAGATACATTTTTTAAATATAAAACATGGATTTAATGAGATAATAATGTTCAAATGCATAAAATTGCCGTCTGGTTTCCGGAAAAGTATGAATTTATGCAAATAAACCTTAAAAAATCGTTTTATTATTAAATACATTTTTTATATAAGAAATTTTAAGTATTTAATAATATTGGTTTTAGGAAATAATTTCAAAAAATAATCGTTCATAGGTTTTGAAGATATTGATTTAAAATTTTTTTTTTTTAAAAAACCAATATATATTTTTTCGAATATTTTTATATACAATATTATTTTAAACTTAAGGGGACTCCTGCTAAAAATGTTGGGTTAAAATCCTTAGAGCCGTTAATGAGAAAGTCGAAAATAAAAAAAAACGGGTCTATGGCAGGTACCCCTAATATCATTTTGCCCCAAAATTTTTTTTGACCGAAATGTAGTCCATGTCCATAATATCACACTCAATTTTTTTTATCAAAATCGTTAGAGCCGTTTTCGAGATAAATAAGATTTTGCATTACGGGTGTATGAGGGGTACCCTTAGTTTTGGAGCTAAAAAAAAAATTTCAATTTTTCCTCTAGGGAATCACCAAAGACTCTTAACTACCGAGATTGAAAGAAATATGTCCAGTGGTTTAGGCTGTAGTGAGAGGTACAGACATACAGACACACTGAAACATGTTTTTTGTGTACTAAATTTTCCTTAAAATTTTTATAAAAAAATTGATATGCAAATTGTTAGTATTTAATAATATACATTTTAAAATGTAATTTAAGAATTTAATCGTGTATCGGTTTTCAAGATATTGAATTTTCAAAAAAAAAATTGTATTATTTTTTTAAAAATCCAAAAACTATTTTTTCCAAAAAATTTTTAGTTTATATTTTTTCAAATGCAAAGCAGCTCCTGTATAAAAATTTTGGTTAAAATCGTTAAAGCCGTTGGTGAGAAATTCGAAAATCAAAAAAACCGTTCTATGACAGGTACCCCTAATAACATTTCCCCCCAAATTTTTTTTTCACCAAAATATAGTCCATGTCCATAATATCACACTTAATTTTTTTTATTAAAATCGTTAGAGCCGTTTTCGAGATAAATAAGATTTTGCATTACGGGTGTATGGGGGGTACCCTTAGTTTTGGAGCTAAAAAAAAAATTTCAATTTTTCCTCTAGGGAATCACCAAAGACTCTTAACTACCGAGATTGAAAGAAATGGGTCCAGTGGTTTAGGCTATAGTGAGAGGTACAGACATACAGACACACTGAAACATGTTTTTTGTGTACTAAATTTTCCTTAAAATTTTTATAAAAAAAATTGATATGCAAATTGTTAGTATTTAATAAAATACATTTTAAAACGTTATTTAAAAATTTAATCGTGTATCGATTTTCAAGAAATTGAATTTTCAAAAAAAAAATTGTATTATTTTTTTAAAAATCCAAAAACTATTTTTTCGAAAAAATTTTTAGTTTATATTTTTTCAAATGCGAAGCAGCTCCTGCATAAAAATTTTGGTTAAAATCGTTAGAGCCGTTGGTGAGAAATTCGAAAATCAAAAAAACCGTTCTATGACAGGTACCCCTAATAACATTTCCCCCCAAATTTTTTTTTCACCAAAATATAGTCCATGTCCATAATATCACACTTAATTTTTTTTATCAAAATCGTTAGAGCCGTTTTCGAGATAAATAAGATTTTGTATTACGGGTGTATGGGGGGTACCGTTAGTTTTGAAGCTAAAAAAAAAATTTCAATTTCTCCTCTAGGGAATCACCGAAGACCCTTAACTACCGAGTTTGAAGAAAATACGTCCGGTAGTTAAGGCTGTAGTTCGAGGTACAGACATACAGACATACAGACATACAGACATACAGACATACAGACATACAGACAGACAGACGGAATTGTCGGACCCACTTTTTTCGTCTTCGCTATCATCGTAATGTCAACTTTGATCAAAATCTCGAGTTCGATTTTTTTTCCAAATGCAGAACTTGCCCTATAGTACCTATATCGCAAGTAAAAATAACTAATAAAGATTTGAATTTCTTTAAAAAAAAAGGCTATAAAATCACATTTGGTTCCGTAACTTCACGCCCGCGCTGTGTTGAAACATTTAAAGGGTAATCATAATCCCTTGAGCGCGAGTAAATTATAAAAAAAAAAAAAAAAAGTTTAAATTTATTCAGATAATTTATTTTAAAAATATTAAAATAAAATATAAAATAAATTATTAAATTATTTAAAAAAATTCATTGATGATTGTAAAAAATGTTACATGAAAACATATTTTTAAAAGTCAAATTAATAATAACAAAAAACTATTGGAAAAAATTTACATAAGGGACCCAAGGTGAGATAGGAGAAATTGAAAATTGTTTTTACCTCCGAAACTAACGGTATCGCACCCGTAGTGTAAGATCTTATTTATCTCGAAAACGGCTGAATAACATGTTATTAACGGTACCTGTCATAGAACCGTTTTTTTTTTAAGTAAAACTTCTTTTCCGGCGTCACGTCAGTGACGTGTCAAAACGACACGCTATCAGTCAAAGACAGCGACTTTAAGAAAGTTTTACTTCTACCGCGCGTACGTCGCGTCAGTACACACAACCTTTTTCTTTTTATTTTCGACTTTCTCATTAACGGTTCTAACGATTTAAACCATTTTTTTTTATCAGGAGCCCCCGAAGCTTAAAATAATATTTTATATAAGAACATTCGCAAAGATATTTTTTGGATCTTTTGAAAAAAAAATCTAATTTTGTTTTTTGAAAAATCAATATCTTCAAAACAAGTGAAACCATTATTTTTTGAAATTATTTCATAAAATCAATGGCACAAAATTTTAATTGAATTAGTACGACCGACGTTAAAGCTGATTTAATATGAAACTAAGTTAAATCAACGATTTAGCAAATTTTATTCGAATATAGCATCATACTAAATATATCTATATCTACCCTTTTATTAAAGTTAAAATCATCGTAAGAATATCATGCTTTTAGAAACGCCACAAAAGGTTTGTTTACTTAGTTTTTTGCACGAACTGTCAATGTTTTTGGTGTGTTCAGAAGCAAGTTGGAAAATGTTTTAAACTAAGAATGAGTTAGTAACCTGCTTTAAAGTTAGCAAATTGTTAAGTAGTATCATACAAAGAAGTTAAAAATAATAGGTTGTTTGACATTTCGCGCCAGTCTTTTTAGAACTATTCGCCAATACTACTACGTAATTTCTAGCATAAAAATTCTTTTAATAATAAAACTATTTTTGAGCTTTGTGTGAATAAATTCTTAGTTTTCTGGAAATCAGACGGCAATTTCATAAATTTGAACATTTTTATCTCATTAAATCCATGTTTTATTTTTATAAAATGTATTTTTAATTCCAAATTCGTGCAATTCAACTCTTTTTTGTTCTATGTATACGTATGTGTTTCATTTGTAATAATTTGTCAATCGCGTATGAAACAAAACTGTCTGAAACACTAAGTGAAAAAATAAGAAAAACGGTCGTACAAAAGGCAATCTAGAAACAAAATACGCTTAAAAATATCTTATGTCCTTGTTATTACGGAAATTGTTTTAGGTTTGCAAACGGTAAAATATTATATGACTACTAAGGGAGCGAAAAATTTCAGTTTTAAATTTAAAAATTCATCTTATGTTCACATAAGATGATTTGCGTTTTCACACTTTTGTGGAATTTTTTTAAGGATTTTATCTTATGTCGACTTAAGGATGACTTTTGTTACTGTTTGCACGCGCGAAAATATCTTAAGTCAACTTAATATGATTTACGATTTCACAATAATAAAAAAGTCTTAAGCCAACATAATCTTAAGTCTATTTTAGGTTTTAAAATTAAGCAGAACACACAATCTTATGTGGACTTAAGATATCTTACCGCGTGTAGAGATGTGTCTTTTGAACATAAGATAAAGTTGTTTTTGTTTATAAAAAAGCACAGGAGTGAGATAGAAGGAAGCCGATAACACAGAACTGTAGCCTTTTAGAATGGCACTAAGGATCAACAAAAAAACGCGAAATATCTTAAGTCGACTTAAGATACTTTACCTTTTCAGTCGAGAAGTTTAAGGTTTTCATGCGATGTCTACCACAAACATACTCTGCTTAAAATCATGATTTTTGAACAAATATCCAGACGAAATAGAAAATCTTGAACTCTCATATCATGACTCTAAAAAAACCTTACAAAATTCTATTAATGTTTTTGTTAGCAACGTTCAACAGTAGCCTTCCTTATGAAGGTCCATTCATGGTGGAATGAAAGGCAATCAAATATTTTTCACTAGTTATACGAAAAGGCATCAGAAGAATATCTCAATTGACCGCTTCAACGAAAGAATTAATATTGAGAGGGGCTTGCACTGTGACCAAAAGATTTATTGTGCCCCAAAACCGTCTCAAACCAGATTTTCTGCTAAACGAACAAGGCCATCAAGAACAGGAAAAATCTTCAGATTTACTTGACCGTCTTCTTCGAATTCTGAATTGTTCTCAGTTCTAAATCGAAATTGATTCTAAGAACAGTTTTGTTTTTGTTCGAAGCTTCCCTTTAAGGTTTCCTATACAGAAACAATAATAATTTTGATTTTTGGATTGCAATCCAATAGCTCCAAGGCGTCATGTCAGAGCACCAATATATTGACATAGGTATTTGACAATTGAGTTCAAAATATGTCACACGAATTATCTCATCTCAAAAGTTAAAAGCTTTGCAGAAAAGTGGAGAGTAATAAAAACAACGAAGAAAATTAGAGAAAAGAGAAAATATTGCTAAAATTCTGAAAAAGTTCAAAAATTGAAAAGACACAAAAAATTTTTGTTTGTTTTGTTTTTTTATTTACAAAACATATAATTAAAACTACAATCTTAAAACTAGAAGCAAAACAAACAAACCGGAAGACAATGATCCTTAAACTCTAAAACCTTTCCTTTCTGTGCTCCTTAAACTCTAAAACCTTACCCGATATACTATGGTCACCTTAATCATATAATGGAAGACAATTATACTTATGGCCTAAAATTTCTTAGACTAATATAGAAAGTTCTGTGCTATATGTTTTTTTTTTTTCTCTTTTGTTGCTATCACAGTTTAATTTACACAAATAAATAATTTTTTTGTTTTTAAAGCTTTGATCCGTTGACAAAAACGTTGGGTCGAACGCGGCTGTCTTGGATGGGTTTTTCAACGAATTCACACCTGTGAGTTCCGGCCCGAAAATGTGCTCTGGTCTTGTTGGTCAGTGCTAATGTTCGAACAGCATCTTCTTCGATCGGAGTCGTCAGCTTCTTCCGTTGTGGATGCACTGTGGCTACAGCACGTCCGTATAATAGAAGTCTTGGGCTTGGCAGTCTATTTAATTCGTATGGGCATTGTCAAATTAGTCACTGAACTACCAGCCATCTCGATGAAAGGTCCTATATTCAGCAAGTCGGCAATGGGCACAGGAAGGGTCGTTCCATAAGCCAGAGTCTTATGCTGAGTTGAGGAGGTGTTTTCCGAGAGTGGTTAGATAATCTTTTCAGCAACTAAGTCACTAGGGTGGTGTCTCAATGCTCCTTCCCGATTGTGTGCTTGGATATCTTCGCCAACAAAATTAAACAAACTAGAGTTAAATTTAAACGAAAGTAATCAGCACTGGTGAGCAAACCTGGTCCTAAGACCAGGATGTTCCTCGGATGAACGACGCACTTTGAGTATACAATTTTCAAAAATATTCCCGAGTATTTATACCATCGACTATGGGCACCCCCACCACTTTTCAGGGTCCTTTTTCCAACATTCACATGCAGTTTCCTTTATGGTTCACAGCAAGATCCTTATCGCATAGTTTTCCATTCTTCACCCTCCATTATTCACTTTACGTGACCCGATCAGGAATTTCAATAGGAATCGGAGAAAAAGGGACAGGGATGCTCTTTGGTGTGTAAGTATGTATGAGCGTTCGGAATACTAATAGGGATGGAAAAAGGTATAGAAACTGTTGCGCGCTAGGTGGTAGCTATAGGGCGAAGAAGGCATGTAGGTAGGCAGGTATAAGGTACCTGTTTTCTAAGTTAAATATTTTTTTAAACAATTCTTACGAACAGGTCACACCAAGCCAAGCTGATGACTTAGCAACAGATTAGAGTGTTATTTTTTATTGAAGGAGCTAGTTTTTGGAGAATCTTATGAATTGGTGGTACGTGCCCCGGTGGATTCCTACGATACAAATCTTTATCACATAAACATTGATGACACTTGACACTATGATGAGGCTCGTGTGGAGAATTGTATGTATGATCCTTCATCATATAAATTTATGAGCCAAGAAATAAAATTAATTTTTTTGATGTGGTATACTCTTTTATTGATCAGCCTGTAAGGTCGTTTGGTTTAAGTTCCACAGAATAAATATTATAATGAACGTTTTTTTTAAATTTCAAAATCCAGTAGAAAGCAATGTGACTTAAGGGAAATTTAGGGCAAAAGAATTAAAGCAAATTAAAGACAGTATTCTGAACGTCTGATTTTTGGGTACGAGTGTAACAAAATGCAAGATGTATTGCAGGCAAATGTTACTTTACCGTCATATCATACATGAAACTTGATGTCATCACTCTTAATACTAAAAAAAACTCTTCTAAAAGTTTAGAAAATCAATTGCTGATTTTCAACTTACAGAAGTAACCTTAATTTTTTTGCATTTAGTTGGTTTCACTTTTTACCTTTGAAAAAAAAACCATAACTGATAAATGATTAGTAATCTTTGTTATAAGGACCTTAATGGATGTGTGTATAAGACAACCGGATCTGCCTTTTGAAACTTGTACTTTTCAAATGCTTCTGAAATTAAATCTTCCGTAGAAAATAAAATAAATAAGACAAGAATGTATTTATTTGATTGTCCTTTGGAACATCTTGTCAAGTAATTAATTCGATTTCCCTTAGTTTTGAAGAGCTACCGTGAATTTTGGCACTAAATTTTGCCATTACGTCTTATCCTAAAACGATCACTATAATGTATCGATTTTTTAAGAGAATGTCAGACCGTTTTTTTTTTTTTTTTATTTTTTTTTTAACTATTAAATAAATGTGGGGCATATTTCATAAAACTAAAAGACTTGTAGTTTAATGGCGAATTTCTTTGTTTCATAGAAATGTTTGCGCAAGCCACTTATTGATCATGAACTTGGAATTACATGTTACTTATTATTTGTACAAAAAAAGAAAAAATTAGGAAAAATTACTTAAAAAACGTTTTTGAAATGTTTCCCATATGTTAAAAAAAAAACATTTCAGGTTAATTTATTTATTTAACAACGTTTTAGAAAAAAACAAAAAACGAACTTTTCTGTATTAAAAAAATCTTTTTTGTCATAAAAATACTTAAAATATTTTCCTCAAGTAGTGATGAATGTGAAGACAAAGAAAATTTTGAGGCACAAAACGTGCGATTTTTTAAAAAGCAGACACATTTTTATATAAAAACTTTATCATATATATATTTTATATCATGATGGGTTTTTGAGGAGCAATTAATCATCGATGCAATTTTACACTGATTTTAACAATTTTGTTATTCTTCTACCCTGAAAATTATGGAGAACAGTGACAATTTTGAGGAAATTTGGAGAAGATTTAAAAGAAGAAACCTTGTTTAAATATCGCAATGGGAAGTAAATATTGGCCCGAGTAAAGTGTTCCACGTTCGTGATGTGCAGCTAAAGTAAGAATATCTGAACCTTACACTACGTCAGAAGTTGATCTGATGGATAAACTGATGCACTTTCCATATTTTTGAATAAATTCTAGACTGAAAAGGTAAAGTATCTTAAGTCAATTTTGATGAATTTTCAGGAGAGCGAAAAAACACTTCCAAGTTGCATCCTAAAAAATCTTTCAAGTGTAGACTTTCAAAGCATTTAGATGTCAAATCTTATGATGTTTTTTTTTTTTAAATTAATTTCAAAAAGATATTTTTAATATTTCGCCCGTTATAATGAAAAATATGACTTAAGATAGTTTGGCTTTTCTTTAAATTGAATTTTATATCAATTTCTA
The DNA here is from genome assembly GCA_911387755.1 of Chrysotoxum bicinctum. NCBI lineage: Eukaryota > Metazoa > Arthropoda > Insecta > Diptera > Syrphidae > Chrysotoxum > Chrysotoxum bicinctum. The sequence continues at coordinate 42,026,134 of OU426990.1, forward strand.
AATTCTTAAGTTGAGATAAGATATTTTGCTCGCGTTTTCCAAGGACGTTTTCAATTCTTATGTCCATTTAAGATGAGTTGCGTTTGGAAAAATGAAAAAAAAAGAGATTTAAGATGATATTTTCTGGTTTTTATTTTTAAAACTTCAAGTCTTTAATATGAAAAAATCACATTTGTTCTATAGAGATAAACTTTAATAATGAAAAGAATAAAAAACCAAAGACTTGAATTGCTCAAAAAAAAAAAACTAAACTAAACTATAAAATCACATTTGGTTCACAGAAAAAATTATTTAGAAAAACAAACAGTTTAGTTTTATTTAATTTTGTTTTTAAAGTCGATGCAAACTAAAAAATAATATAAAGGAAATAAACTAAATTATAAATTCATTGGAAAAATCTTTAATCGATTTCATGAAACATTGTTTTAAAAGTCAAATTACCTCCAAAACTAACGGTACCACACCCGTAATGTAAGATCTTATTTATTTCGAAAATGACTCAAAAGATTTTGTTATCGTAAAAATTAAGTGAGCTATTATGGGCTTAAACTATATTTTGGTTCAAACAATTTTTGAGAAACATGTTATTAACTGCACCTGTCATAGAACCGTTTTTTTTTTTATTTTCGACTTTCTCCCCCGAAGTTTAAAATAATATTGTAGGTATATAAAAAATATTCGGAAAAATATTTTTTGGATTTTTTGGAAAAAAAAATTACATTTTTGAAAGATTATTTTTTTAAATTATTTCCTAAAATCAATCAAAATTTTAATCGAATTTTAGTATCGTGCTATTTGCTATTTAAATAAAATGCACGACTGGATCGCACGAACTTGCTCTTATGTAAAAGTACTTTGGAATTTAAGATACATTTTATAAATATAAAACATGGATTTAATGAGATAATAATGTTCAACTGCATAAAATGTATGTAACTAGGATATTATTATGTTTATACTTCATTAGTCTATTTGAGATTGTTAACTCTAATTGATGTAAATAAATAAATAAATAAATATCTCAAAATTGCCGTCTGGTTTCCGAAAAAGTATGAATTTATGCAAATAAACCTTAAAAAATCGTTTTATTATTAAATAAATTTTTTATATAAGAAATTTCTCTAAAATTTTTCAAGAAAAAAATGTGGGATGCGGATTTTAATTATTTAATAATATTGGGTTTAGGAAATAATTTCAAAAAATAATCGTTCATAGGTTTTGAAGATATTGATTAAAAATTTTTTTTTTTTTCAAAAAAAACCAATAAATATTTTTTCGAATATTTTTATATACAATATTATTTTAAACTTAAGGGGACTCCTGCTAAAAATTTTGGGATAAAATCCTTAGAGCCGTTAATGAGAAAGTCGAAAATTTAAAAAACGGGTCTATGGCAGGTACCCCTAATAACATTTTGCCGCAAAATTTTTTTTTGACCAAAATGTAGTCCATGTCCATAATATCACACTTAATTTTTTTTATCAAAATCGTTAGAGCCGTTTTCGAGATAAATAAGATTTTGCATTACGGGTGTATGGGGGGTACCCTTAGTTTTGGAGCTAAAAAAAAAAATTTCAATTTCTCCTCTAGGGAATCACCGAAGACTCTTAACTACTGAGATTGAAAGAAATAGGTCCAGTGGTTTAGGCTGTAGTGAGAGGTACAGACATACAGACACACTGAAACATGTTTTTTGTGTACTAAATTTTCCTTAAAATTTTTATAAAAAAAATTGATATGCAAATTATTAGTATTTAATAAAATACATTTTAAAACGTAATTTAAAAATTTAATCGTGTATCGGTTTTCAAGATATTGAATTTTCAAAAAAAAAATTGTATTATTTTTTTAAAAATCCAAAAACTATTTTTTCGAAAAAAATTTTAGTTTATATTTTTTTAAATGCAAAGCAGCTCCTGCATAAAAATTTTGGTTAAAATCGTTAGAGCCGTTGGTGAGAAATTCGAAAATCAAAAAAACCGTTCTATGACAGGTACCCCTAATAACATTTCCCCCCAAATTTTTTTTTCACGAAAATATAGTCCATGTCCATATTATCACATCTAATTTTTTTTATCAAAATCGTTAGAGCCGTTTTCGAGATAAATAAGATTTTGCATTACGGGTGTATGGAGGGTACCCTTAGTTTTGGAGCTAAAAAAAAAATTTCAATTTCTCCTCTAGGGAATCACCGAAGACCCTTAACTACCGAGTTTGAAGAAAATACCTCCGGTAGTTTAGGCTGTAGTTCGAGGTACAGACATACAGACATACAGACATATAGACATACAGACATACAGACATACAGACATACAGACATACAGACATACAGACATACAGACAGACAGACGGAATTGTCGGACCCACTTTTTTCGTCTTCGCTATCATCGTTATGTCAACTTTGATCAAAATCTCGAGTTCGATTTTTTTTCCAAATGCAGAACTTGCCCTATAGTACCTATATCGCAAGTAAAAAGAGCAAAGGTTCGGCTCTAGACTTCACTTCGTCTAGCACAAAATTCCGCTGGACAAATTCTTACTGTTGCAGAAAAGAAATACCTAATAACTAGGTTAATTAGAAAGATGATAACCCACCCACGACATCCAAAGCTAATGTATGCCTTTTCATGGAAGCATTGTATAGCAAGGAATCAGTTTCATTTTAACTGACTCATGATCATTTTACCACCGCTGGTAAATGGCAAACCCTACCGAAACCTACACAAAAACCACCACTGGACAGCCCGAGGGCAAATCTCTTAGACTTTAAACAAAAAGATCTCATGTATTATGTGTCGTTGGACTGTCATGCAGAAGGTCCTTGGGTTTGGTTCTCAGCCGCTTCAAAAAAGTTTTTCAGGGGCTTGCTGCCTCTTGTGAGGAATTGACAAATCCTTTGAGACTATCACTTGTCATGAAAAGCGTTGCTCATTGGTCTTTCGAAATCGCCAGAAAAGTGTAGGTCACCTCCATTCCACGCACTAGGTTTAGGCTCTTTACGAGCCGTTATGGCATCCTACCTATTCATATTTTTTTATAATCTATCGCCCAGCCATTTTAAGTTTCTTAGTGCAAAATTATAGGCACATCCCTTTACATAGTATTAAACATTAATTCTGTCCTTCCGGATTATTTTGTTTTTGAATCCATTTCACTCTCAAAAACTCGACAGAAATAAAAAAAATTAAAAATTTGTTAAAAACCCATAAAACTGCAATAAGCACTTTTTGAATGTCCATGAAATTTTCTAAACTTCAAATGATCTATTATTTGTGTTACTCTTTAAATTTGCAATTTTCACACCTAGTGTCCCATCAAAGGCAAACAAACTCAAGCTACAAACATGGCAATCCGCAACAAGAAACCAAGCAAACACTTTTTATTCCAAAGAATTCGTGGCTTTTTGGATAAAAAGCGCGCCGAATCTAGCGTTCAAATCGAAATTTCTTGCTGCTAACACCTGGAAAAATTGCTACCAATTGAATATCAATGACTTGGAACCAATCGATTTGGCTAAAGTTGATTTATCCTGAAATTAAATTCAAAAAGAAAAACATCTTTTAAAGAAGAAAAAACAATCTGTCATGAGGAAGAATGAAAATTGAAATCACAGAAAAAAGGACAAAATCACCAGAGTGTAGGATGGAATATACAAAGTTGAACAAAGTCATAGTCAATTTTGGCAGGAAATGTAGAACACGAACAAAAAGGACATCATTTCGGAGCGTTACGAATTGGCTTGGATTTATTTTCGTTTTTAGATTCCGAACATTTTTGTGGAGTATTCAGCAATTTTCAACGGTCAGTGAGATTCTTTTAAAGATCAGTTGCTTTGTGATCAGTTTACGTCTCTGTGAAAAGAAGAAGAGACGAAATTTAATCTGGCGTAGCGAATTTTTCGAACTGTCTCGTTGTATGTTCGAGGGTATTTTGTATTTTTCAATGCATTTCGACTTCACAGGGAAAAAAAAATATTTAATCAAGTTTGAGAAATTAGTGAAGTGTTTTAAACAAAAAAAAATATAAGTGCCAAATGCCGAAATATTTTCTACTCAAAATTGAATATCTCTATAATGTTGTTATTTAGGAAACAAGCGACTTTCAAAGCTCATTTTCAGCAAAACTTTTGTTAAAACTAAATTAAAAAAAAAAATTAATGGACCCGTTTTTGTTGTAAAGAAAACATTGTTTGACAGTCTTGATATACTAACTTTTAAGAAGTTTATATACATATAAAAAAAAATAACAAAGTAAATAATAATAAGAAAGTCAAAAATCAAAAGAATAGTTCCATCGCATTAATAATGTCTTAATTTGAATGATATATCGTAAAAAATAAGCAACAAAGAAAAAATGTTATCTAAATTCTAAAAGCCGTTTTAGAGAATAAATAGAAAATTAAGATTTTCAAAAACGATTTTTTTAACATTTGTATACTAGGTACGATTATGTTTAGATAAAAGAACAGTTTCTATTGTAAAAGATAGTCTTAAAAATTTTCTTTTTTTTAATAAAATACGCAAACGTACACTTTTTGAAAATTTAAATGCTATTCAAAGTCTTGGGAGCCTTAGCAGTAAAGTTTTTTGAAAAATCGGAAACAAAATAACGCTATTAATTATTTAACAAAAAAATTAAATAAAAGGCTTTTGTTCTTAAGTCGGCTTCAGATGTTAACTGTTATAGATTTAGAAGTTATCGAATAAACTTTATCATATTGAGTGCGTTCTATTAGATAGGCTCTTAACCAATCAAGTATTTTCGAATGAAATCCTATTTGCAACAAAATTTTATAATCAACTATGTACAGTCTCCCTCTAAGTCGAACTTTCACGGGATATCAAAACTAGTTTGAGTTAGAGGGAGTTTTAGAAGAGAGTTTTTTTATGATTTATTGAATTAAATAACAAATAAAATAAATAAATAAAATAAATAAAATAAATAAAATAAATAAAATAAATAAAATAAATAAAATAAATAAAATAAATAAAATAAATAAAATAAATGAAATAAATAAAATAAATAAAATAAATAAAATAAATAAAATAAATAAAATAAATAAAATAAATAAAATAAATAAAATAAATAAAATAAATAAAATAAATAAAATAAATAAAATAAATAAAATAAATAAAATAAATAAAATAAATAAAATAAATAAAATAAATAAAATAAATAAAATAAATAAAATAAATAAAATAAATAAAATAAATAAAATAAATAAAATAAATAAAATAAATAAAATAAATAAAATAAATAAAATAAATAAAATAAATAAAATAAATAAAATAAATAAAATACATAAAATAAATAAAATAAATAAAATAAATAAAATAAATAAAATAAATAAAATAAATAAAATAAATAAAATAAATAAATTAAATAAAGCTAAGCTTCTTGCTTTTATCACTCATTAATTCAGAAATATGTATTATCAAACAATATTTTTTCAACTAAATTATTTAAAAAAATTTGTAATTGTAATTTGAAATGTATTGCAATTAGAATCCCGCCGCCAGGATCCCCTTTTCTTTTCCAGTACACAGACCCACAATGATTTAAGAGAACTTCAGTAATATAGTTTTACTGCTTTCAAATAAAGCACAAAATGTTTGGAAGTTGGAATGGAATAGAACCCAACCAACAAAAATGCTTTTCTATTGCCTTCCATTTTTTTTATGAATATCTTTTTAGGAAGAGAAACGGTGTCGGTGTAGACGATATTCATAATACATAGAGAATCAAAGTGTTTGAGTGTGTGCTTCATGTCTTAATAAGAATTACAAACAATAACGAGTTGCGATTTGAGAAACTTTTTTTTTCAGCAAAAGAAAAAAATTCGACTTAGAGGGAAATAAAATAGGTCAATAATCAAGAGAATGTGTTCGAGTTAGAGGGAACTTCGACTTATAGGAGGTCGATTTAGAGGATAGTTTTTGTATGGAAAATTGAGGGGAATGCAAAAATACGGCTAAAAAGTTCGAGTTAGAGGGAACTTCGACTTAGAGGGAGTTCGACTCAGAGAGAGTCGACTGTATATGTCAAATGCGTTACATGTCAGAGAACCGCTTTATTTTAATTCGCTTTTCTTATCTTACTAACAGCTGGACTGATTTCGATCAACATTTTTTACAGGAGCATCTTTAAACTTAAAATAATATTATTTATACAAGTTTTCGACAAATTATTTTTGTGATTTAAAAAAAATCAATATCTTGAATACTTATCTTTCATTGAATTCGTACTTTGTCGGAATAAATCTTTTTAATTAAATAACAATTTTAGTCAAATGATTTTTTTATTTATTAAGCGTTTTTAAATGGAATTTTTTTACATATATATTAACAATGTATCTATGTATATATTTTTTTATTTCATTAATTTATTGCCTTAAACTTATACTTCTTGTTTTTGTTATTTAATAAGTTTCGTAATAGTTATTTTAAAATTTGAAACACTTATAAATGTGTGAAAACAAAATTATGTTATATTATCTTAATTTACTTTTAATATATTAAATAACCAATTACATTAAAAATTCCTTAAGCCACAATTCATAAATGTATTTTCTTTAAAAAATAGAATTTCATTTTTAGTGTGCTGGTGGGTATCTACAACACATGTGCCAAAAAAATCTGTTAAAGAAAGCAGTTGTTTAGCATTTATCTCTACTTATTTCCTTAGAGATTAAAAAATGCTTTATGACGGACAACCTAACCGAAGTACAAAGTATTCATATTTCAAAAACATTCAAACACACATGAATACACCCCCATATCATTTCGATTCGATATGCATGTCGTAAAAATCCACTAACGATCGATCCTTTGTGTCCATTTAATGAGGAAGAAAAAAATGATCGAAATACATATTCATGCATTCACCCATTCAACCGATAATAACTGCTTGTTCTTTTCAATCTTGTATCTCCGATTCTATTGTATCGTGATCCTGAATTGCAGTCAATTTGCTACGCTTTTCACTGCAACATGGTTCCCAGTCGTTCTGCCGATTTATGGTTGTTGTTTTTTTGTCTTCAATTGCACCAGCACGTCCTTTCGTTTGGATTTTCCTTTTAAGAAGAATCATCCGGTGACACGCTTTAGGATTTCTTATAGGATCTTTTTTACGAAAATTGATTCGTTCCAATTCGTTGCGATTGAATATCGATGTTAGTTTTCCAGGTGTTAAGGCAAGAAATTTCGATTTGAACGCTGAATTTTGCTCGGCCGATTATGTGTTTGAAGTATTTTTGTTATCTTTATACAAATATTGTTTATATTTTTAGTATTTAATAGAATTTAGCAATTAGTATTGGTAGGAAATCTGGAGAATCTTTTATGCGAGAGTGATGTTTCAGAATATAATAAAATTCACTTAGAAAGGTTTACTCTATAGATCAACCTTACTTAATAACAACAAGGTTTGATAATGTTATTTTTTTTAAGCTAAGGACAGAAAAAACACAAAAAATGCAGAATAAAAACAGTCAACAGTGGACAGTCAAAACCAATTTAAGTACAAATTCTATGCCATTATATATGATATCCGTAGCTAAAAAACTTCAATTATGTATTTACTTTAAAGTAAGGTTGTACATAGCATAACTACTAAAATTAATCGACCAAGTAGAGGACTTCAAAAAAGCATTCAATGGCCTTAAGTTCACAAAAATTGTTATTTCTTTACTGATATCTCATTGATATCTTTTACTAATTCCTCAATTTTTCGATCAATTCAGAACATAGGGTCTTTTCAGCTTCCGATTTTGTTTGAGTTCAATTCAGCTTACATCGATTTTTTAATAGAAATCCAATGTCATTTTCTGAGACCATTCAAAATTATATAAGGTATAATGAAAAGAAAGCCACTAATTAATGAACTTAGACCCTAGACAGAAACGGGGGCACATTTGAGTAAGATTCGATATATGTATTATTATTTTCTGAACGAACCGTGTCGTAATATGGTAATTTTTGATATTAAACATCTCGGTTATGATTGCCCTCAAAAAAATATAACTTCAGTTGTTCTGCTCGGACTTTTCAAGATAAGCCTTTTTATTTTAATTTTTTATTTTTATTTAATTATGATTTTTTTTAAATATAAATATGAGTAAGGAAGTTTAAAATTGGAAAACAAAAATTTTATTCTAAAAATAAAATTTTGAATTTCAATAATATTGGAAATAACTGATAAAGACTTATAAATTTTGTGGAAACATATTCACTTATATGATGTTTATGAAAATATGTTGCACATGTCTTAACAGTTATATTTTTTAACTTTTGACAAAAAATAACATATTTTTTTTTTTTAAATTTTGAGCTAAAAGTAATAAAATTATGGTCTTAGACTTTTTGGAATACACATTTATGTGCATCAATAAAGGTACCACATTTTTACAAAATTTTAATTTTTTTCATCACTTAACAATAAAGTTATTATAAGAATACGAAATTTTATTCTAAGAACTTTTTTTTCTTTCTCATCACATGTTTTTTCCTCTTAAACAAAAATGCATGAAAACGCGAAAGTTTTTATTTTTTCTTCCAAATTTAGAATATTTTTAGAATACTTAACAACCATTAACTAAACGGAGGCAGCCGGAGCCAACAGAGAAAAAGAAAACTTCAATTGAAAACAAAAAAAATAAAAAGATACTGCACCTTACTCATTTTTTTTTTTAATTAATTTATCTACTGGTAAGCTTAATAAAAAAAATATAACTGTTTTGTAAAGAAGAGGGCTTGGGCTTTTCAGAAAGGTATAATACTTATACATTCTGTCCAGAAAAATACGAAATAATTGACTTCAAACTATCACTTTTAATAATTGTAAAAAATAAAAATATCGAAATGTCATTTTTAACGGTAATTTTATGTACCTAGAACAAAAGTAAGATACAAAAAATTTACTATGTTTGGAATAACTCTATTTCTAGTATATAATCCCATCATTAGAATTTTCAAATTACGAAATTCACCAAAACCATTTTTGAGATGGATTTCATCATTTGGTCCCATAGTGCGCCGGAGTGACACCAACCTGTGAATTTTGTGTTACACATCAAAAACTTTCACTCTCATCATTTTTTCATATCGCGGCAATAAAAAAAATATTTATCATTCTATTGGGACTCGAACCCACGTCGTTGCATTGACGTCAACCTGTGAATTTTGTGTTACATACATTTGAATTTTTTTTTTTAATTTCACTCTCATCATTTTTTCATAAGGCGCCTATTTCTTTAGCTAACTTCAAAAACATAAATTCAATTTACTTTTGTAAAACTTTTTTTGTTTGCACATCGATCGGCCAGCTGTTTATTGTCAACAAAAAATGACATAAATGGAAGTGTTCCGAAAATGAATTAGGTTTGAACCCATGGAACGCATTCAGCCATGGAGATTTAAATGGGTATCGTAAGTCATGTTCGTCCGCATTTTTGACGCCGCGACATCTCATGTCTGCATTTTCTATCTTTTCTCTTTCCCTGACAAATACATTTCGAGTATTTTGAAATTCTCTTTTTTCGCAAATATTTAAAATTCAAATGCAGACAAATGTAAATAAGTTTTGAAAATAATTCAATTATGCAAATACGCAGAGCTTACACTTTTGCATGAATATCCCTATTATTGTAAAGCCATAACTGCATTAAACTTGAAAAGTGAAAATGTTAAAAAAAATCTGCTCTCCTTTTCCAACTCAATTTAAAATTTTATCTCCCATCTTAAAAAACCAAAAAGTAAAAAAATGTTTCACTTTTTGAAAACACTAATACATTGAATAAATTGCTTTAGAAAATGACCGATAGATGTCGCCAAACTGAAAGCAACAGATTTCGCTAGTGTATGTGTGTATTGTTATTCACTTTTTCACAGTTTGTCCTTTTTACACAAATTGCCCATTGCAATTAACGTTTAAAAGCTTAACTACAATCAAATTCAAAAAGTGAAAAAAATAGGCTCATTTTTCCAACTCATTTCACATTTCTTTCTTCCATCTCAAAAAAAAACAAAAAGTATAAAGCTTAGTATGCACATCGCGCTAAACTAAATTTTATCTCTCCGATTTTCGTCTTTACGAAGAAAGATGAATTTTGACGTAAATTTTGGTGTAAATTGTATTCTCTTTTCACCAACAGTTGTCGCTAGTCAATGTGTGTATTCTTTTTCACTTTTTGCAGAAAGTGGCGATTGTAGTTAACGCTTAGGCTAGCCGCGCACTAGCAACTTTTAGTTGCGAAACTGCTTGGTTCGAGCAACTAAAAAGTTTGTGTTTTGACACAAACTAAACGATTGCCTAAAATAAGTTCGCCATTTTATTGAACATATAATTATCTGCAAATTCACGGACATTCAACCAAATAGTTCATCTGTTTTCTATAAGTAACCAAACAGTTTCGCAACTAAAAGTTGCTAGTGCGCGGCTAGCCTTAATGTTTCAAAATATTATTGTAAGAGCTCAACTACTAAAACAACACATGCCTAATATTTATATTGATAATATTTCTTCACTAAGGGGGGTTCACATTCAACAACATGTTCATCAACTTTTATCGTGTTAGCAGATTTGTGTAATGTGAATCCACCTTAATGTTTCGGGTTCTGGCTTTGGGTGCTTTCATTTTTCATATTCTGGATTTTACATTTCTAAGTTTGTGTCAGTCGACTTGACATTTCTAATTGTTTTTGTTTTTGTTTTTTGGGCATTTTTTTGCAGTTTTTATCTATTGTTTTACACGATTTCTGTGTAGTATATTTAAATAATTTTGGCATTCTGCACATCTATGCAAAAAAATGCTTTCGTTTAATATGTAATTTATGCCCCTTCAGTTTTTGTGGGCCGCGAAAAGTGTACCACAAAAAACAAGTTCGCCGTTTTATTATAAGATACCCAATATAGAAATGTAAGAAAACTTTTTTCGAACATCGTATGTATTTTTCGCGAAAAGCGCACCTAGAATTTGGATCAAAATTTGTTTGATTCGATTAATTCGATTAGTTCAATGAAAATTTAATGCACGACGTACTTTCTTTTTTAAAAATTTAGAAATTGCTTATAAATATAAAAAATAACATTGGTTTAATTAGAAAAAAATATTTTAATGTCTAGAAAAGTAGGAATTTGTGTAAGCGAAGTTTAAAAAAATCTTTTTATTATAAAATTATTTTTGTATAAAATAAATTTTCTTAAAACCTTTCTTAAAAAAATTTGGGATGTCCGTTTTAAGTATTTAATAATATACATACATTTTAGAAAATAACTTCAAAAACTAATCGTTCCGTCGTTTTCAAGATATTGAATTTAATTAAAAAAAATCCAAACAATACTTTTTTGTTTTAAACTCTTATATAATTATTATTTTTAATTTGAAGAAGATCCTGTATGAATATTTTCTCAATTTCAAATCGTTACAGCCATTTATGGGAAAGTAGAAGGTGAAAAATTACATTTTTTCTTAAAAAAATCGCTTACCAAAATTTGGATTATAACTAAAACAGTACATATAATTTCAATTTAAAAAAATCGTTAGAACTTGGTCTTGAGATAAATAAGATCTTGCATTATATGGTAGTTATGGTATGTGCCATTTGTTTGTGAGCTAAGAAAAAAAATAATTTAATTTCTCTTCTAGAAAATCACAGAAGACTCTTAAATGCTGAGTTTGAAGGAAATCGGTTGAGTGACTTAGTCTGGAAGTATACAGGCATACAGACCGATTGACGGAATTGCAGGGTTCAGTTTTTTAGTCTTTAATATAATATTATTATTATAGTAATGTCAAGTCTGATCAAAATCTTTAGTTTGATATTTTTCAAAATGCAAACCGTACCCTATAGTACCTACATACATATGTACATACATCCATCGCAAGTTAAAATTTAAAATTAAGACATTACTGACAGTACCTAGTACCTATAGAACCAGTTTTTGATTTTGAACTTTCTCATTCTCGGCATACCTAACGCATTTTAATTTTTGTTATACAGAAGCTTCAACAATGTTTGGAAATCATTGGATAGCTCAAAAAATAATTTCTCAATTTATGAAAATTGATTTTTGTTTTCAAATTCATTATTATTTTATTATTTCAAAAACAGTTCAACGGTTTTGTTTTTGAAAATAAATTATTATTTTTACAATAACTAGTTAAAACTTCTGTTGACATACCAATATTTATTTCTTAAAAATGTTTTAGAAATTTCATAATAAAAACTTATAGTCTTAGAAACTTTACAACAATTTATAATTTGTGTTCTTCAATAAATTTATAATTATTTGCTTGGGAGATCATTTTGATTTCTGTTTTTATTTTAAGTCTATTAAACATCAATAGTTATCCATTTTATTTCCATTTGTAGGAGAGAAAACAAATAATAGCGCAAATTTGTATTCGAATTAATACGTTGTTAAAACTGTTTTTGTGTGATACTTGGTTAAAACGAAGTTTTGCAAATTTTTATTGACTTTGGCATCGTAATTTCTCTTACGTTTTATTTAAATCAAATAAAATCATCAACTAGCTATGTATTATACATACATAAGCTTTTTTATTTTTTTTAGTACCTATATCGTCGTGCTAATTTCGTATTTACAAACGTCTTGTTGGCTTAGTTTTTTCATTATACTAGTTAGTCAATGTTCAAAATTGAGAAAAAGGCTGTTGAAAATTTTGCACCAATAATTAAAAAAAAATCGTTAAAACTTACCTTCCTGCAAGCAACTATTAACAAAACATTTATATTTAAAAATACAAAAAATGCATTTGTTCAGTCAAAAAAAAAAAATCCTAAAAAAATAAAAAAAATCAGTATCCAAACCAAGTCTTTTGATTTGATAGATTTTAATTTAATTTTTTCAACATTAAACTTAATTTCATTTCAACATTCTTATTTGCCCATGCATTCTTAAGTGGATTTTTATTTAATCATTACAATTTTATTCTAGACTTCAACGAATCGAGGAAAGCTAGGTATTAACTCCTTTTTTAAACTCAGCTGCTACTTTGTCAATTAAACGAAACATTTTTATTTGCACACAAATAAAACTTTTTGTAAAATTTTAGTCTTCCAGATGTTATTTTCCACCAAATTTAAACACCTTCAAGCATTAAAGTGCATTAAACGTCCTTTCAGATGGCAGTTAATTTTTAAAAATCAAACATTCTTCAACTGTATAGACATTGTATATTTGTCAAAATGTATTTAACTACGCATGTTATTATTAGCATTCAACATGAGTGTGCCCATTCTCGTTTCTTGTCTTTTTTTTTAATTTTGTACAAAATAGTTTTATGTTTCTTTGAGGCTACCGGGTTCATGAAGTTAATATTTATCTTCTTTTAAATAAACAGAGAAAGGCTAATGCGTACGATTTTTGACTTCATTTGCACAAATCTCGAAAATCTTCACTTAAAACTCTTTGTCGGAAAAGATTTTTTTAAGTAACCGCGTTCTTACTTTAAATCCTTTAACCAAATAATCCTTAATGCGTTTGTAAAGTGCATCTGCAAATAAAAAGGGAAACCATCAAAGAAAAAGAGAAAATAAACAAAGTAAATTGATATAATTAGAAAAAGTCCGAGGATATCTGAGGGAAAAATATTTTTAAATGTACCCAAACAAGTATAGGATTTCTAAAACAAACAAAATCGGACACAGTATTTTCGAAAAGTCAAACTCTTTCATAAATTGCATTTTTCCGACAGAAAAAAAGAACATTTTTTCTAGTTTGTTATTTGACATTATCAAATTTTTTCAAATCAGGGTTGCGAATTTTTTAATTAAAAAAACCATAAGTCAAAAGTCTGTAGATGATTTGTGAATTAGTTAGTGACTTATGATTTAAGAAAAATTTAATTCATAAGCTACTAAGTGACTTATGAATTAAAAAAAACTTAGTTCATAAGCTAGTTGGTAAATTGGATGTGTTTAAGCTTGTTTTGACAACATAATTATTTAATTATTAACGAAGGTAGATTTCAAGCTTTTGTGTGTCATAAAATTATCATGCTAGCTTAGAAATTTTCCAATTAATAATTTTTTTAATCAGATTTTATCCATTAGCTTATGAATTAATTTTTTTTTAATTCATAAGTCACTAGGTAACTTTTGAGTTAAATTTTTTTAAATTCTCAAGTCACTTACTTTCTCATGACTTAAATTTTTTTAATTCATAAGTCACTCGGTAGGTTGCGAATTATTTTTTTTTAGTTTATAAGTCACTTACTTTCTCAAGACATACATTTTTTCAATTCATAAGTCACTTAGTAGTCACCAACTGACTTATGAATTAAATTTTTTAATTTCATAAGTCAGTAACTAGCTGCTGAATTACATTTTTCTTAATTCATAAGTCACCACTAGTTTGTGAATTAAAGCCAAGCTTAAGCTAAAAAGTGACTTAAGCTTTTGCAACCCTATTTCAAATGCATAGTATTTTCTTACAAATCAGGAGTCCAAATTCAGCATTCCCCTTTTGAAAATTTCATGAAAAAGGTATTTTAGTGATCATAGTTTTTATTTCATTGCATGAATCCAATACTTAATAAGATTTTTTAATCATAATGCTTAGTTCAAACAAAATCATTAATCAGATTTGTTGGTAACAACGAAAATTAACAACCCTATTGTGGTTATCAAATAATATCAAAATAATGGAAAAAATTTCCAACAATAGTTTTTAATTGTACCTCCAATAGAAAATTTTTTTCTATTTCTGATTTCTTAAAGGCGTAGATACAACTCATTTTAAATAATTTGTGTATGCTAAGATACTTGAAAGTTTGAAAATTAACGTGAATTTGAATTTTCCAAATAAATTCAAAAAAACTTGAAAACACAATGTTTCGCGAACTACGAGTATTTACGTGCTTGATCTTTCTGAAATTTGGTGCCTAATTAATTTTGAACCCTGTCTAAGAGCTTTAAAAAAAACATTGTTCTTTAATTGAAATATAAAATGAACTCGTATCATACAAATTTTAAAAATTAACTGCAAAATATTATTTTTATCAAAAATTGTTCCAAGAAGGTTGATCAATTTTTATCTCTATCGTTTAATTTGTTCGTCCTTCGAACTTTACCTAAATAAAAGACACTTTTAAATTAAGACATTATAAGCAGTCCTCCTGCCACAATACATTTTTTTATGAATTTTGAATTTTTTATCATAGGCACAAAATATTCAAAACCTTGAATATAAAATCTTTGGAGAAATATTTTTTAATTTAAGAAAAAAAAATTATTTACTTTTGTTTTTTTTTTTTTTTTAAATTCGATATTTAAGAAACTGGTCAAAGATTTCTTTTTAAATCTAATTTTAAATAGTAATATGTATATACCCAACATTCTTTCATTTTAATATTTTTCTTTTATCGATTTTGATTGCTGGTTGTTACTAAAAGATTATGTAATTATTATAAATGTAATTAATATATCAAATTAATTATACCAACCACTGTATAATAATCAATAAATACTTGAACAAAAATATATAAAAATTTTTTTTTTTTTTAAATGCACAACTGGCTCACACGAGCTTGCTCTTATGTAAAAGACTAAAAATTTTAAAAATGAATGTTGCTAGAGAAAAATGTTCATAACAATAAAATTCTTTTTTCAAATAACTGAAACAAGTCATTTAGTAGTTAGACCTAAAACGTCCTGTGATTCTCAAGCAAAACATTAGTTTATGGAATAACAAAATTTATAAGCCGTTGTAGTGGTTTCTAAAAAGATTAAGCTTTTAAATTCAAAATTGTTACTGTCAAGTTTAAACAAAAATGAAGAATGGGGTTTTCGAAATATTGAGTTTTGAAAAAAAAAATTATTTTAAAATCCAAAATAAAAATTGAAAATTTGAACACACAATACTATCCAATATTTTGAGGAGCATAAGAAAAATTTTAAAAATCATTTTCGGAAGTTTTTAGTAAGCATTATTTAGATTTAACTAAATGAAACTTTGTGAATTTATAAAAAAAAACTGTGGAAAAGTTTTTAAGAAAAATAATATGATATAAAATTTCGAAAAATATTCGTGTGACAGCTACCGACATTTTTGGTCTTAAAAAAGAAAGATAAAACCGTGTGGGGGGGGGGGGATTTAAAACCGCTATCTACCAAGTTTAAAGAATATCGGAAGAGCCGAAAAACAGAATTGCAAGATCCACTTTTTTCGTCTTCCCTATCATCGTCAAATCATCAATGTCAAATCTTATCAAAATCTCGAGTTATATTTTTACATATGTCGCATTTATACATACATTTTATTTTTACTTGTGATATAGTACAATAGTGCAAGTTTTGCATTTGAAAATAAAATCGAATGAGGTTTTGATAATAGTTGAAATTGTGATGATAGAAAACACGAAAAGCGATTTTCTTCAAAGATATTTAAGGTTATTCTGTGATTCCCTATAGGAGAAATTTTTTTTTAGACTCCCTAGCTATTAATACGTGCAATACAGTTATGAAAAATCTTATTTATCTAAAAGAAGGCTCTAACGATTTTGATAAAAAAAAATTAGGCATTGTACGCATGGTTATATAATCTTAGTAAAAAAAAAAAATTAAGAACAAATATTTTCTCTTTAGTTTCCAATATCATTAAAATGAATGGGTGAACGGCTTATTTTTGAAATTATATTCTTGAATGTACATAGTATCAAATACCAAAAATTTCTATTCCAACCTTTTATAAGAAAAGACTTTAAAAAATTGTGTATGTATACATAATGTAAGAAATTAATTGTTTATAACACTGCTCTATTGTCTTCTTAAATTTAAATTTTTTTCCAGAAACACGACACCAATTTAAACAACGAATTTTATGCATTTAAAATTTTTGTCAAATCTCATCCATGCTTTTATTATTTATATATAGTTTTTAAACCAAAAGTACTTGTAAATTAAAGCAAGTTCTTGCAATCCAGTAGTGCATTTTATTCTGTTTTAATTTTATTTATTTATCCAAATATTTATTCTTAATATAGAGTGGTTGGCACAATATTAAAAATAAAATTTGGATACTTAAATCTCAAGATTTCGAATTGTAGTTCTATTTAAAATAAAAATTAATATTAATTTAATACAAAAAATAAAATTTTAGTGTGCCATACAAATTTGACAATTTTATTTCGATAGAGAGAAAATTTAATTATGAAAGATGTTAGGTAATTCTATAGATTATTAACATAATATATAACGTCCCTTAGCATCTCTGACTTTTTGAAGGCACCTTGGTTTCCCTTTTAACACGTTTTGTATAAGCATTTAATCCCAATATTCCTATTTCATGTACGTGTGATTAAAGAACTTCCTTTTTGTTTTAAATATGCCAATACATTTCCTATAATATTATAACTTGATGACCAATATTGATATTGAGCGTATGAAATGACCGAACCACGACCATGTTTTACGGTTAACAAAACTGGCACATTCTTTGCACGAATTTCTTTCCGGAGCCGAACAATTTTCTTCTTTGTTGAGCCATGTAACTCAAAAAAACTATCACTCCACTAACTCTTGATCAGAAGCTAAGCGACTGGCTTGACTGGCTTTATTTTTCAGTAAATTGGAGTCTCTTTGTTTTCTTCTTGGTTTTATTTATATGGTATTTTCTGGACGGTATAAGTACAAAAACTCTGTTCCTTCAGATGCCTTTAAATAATTCTTTCGCTAACGGCATTTTCGTTTTCGAAAAGACCATCATCTTATTTGGGTGGTCTCCGCAAATATTTCTCTTTGAAAAACCCATCGAACAGCGGAAGTTCTCAGACAATAGCCAATCCATCATCAATTCATTTTTCATACTTTGTGCAATAAAACTGTAAGAACGTGCTGAGAGCAATTTCTCGTCGGAGCGTAATTGGAGGTCCAACTCAACTATTTTTTTTTATTTTTTGAAACAAAAGTCCTGAAAATTTATTGTCATCCCAGTGATTACAACAAAACATCAAAGCATGAAATTGTACACCTCCGTATCTGTCGACAAAGGATCATTGGTGTCAAATACTGAAGGTCCCTTTCACCTGGTGTTTAACTGTTACTACTGTCAAAGAAAATTTGCAGAACAGCGAAAGATCAAATAGGACAAAAGAGGCGCTCGTTACGGCAGCATCAAAGCGGAAAATGTTCTCTTTGCGGTGGTCCGTTCCACCTATTGCCTGAGTTGTATGACACACACATTCGATGAACAGTGTTAGTTTTCGTCCTTTTTATCATCGACCTTAGATCTTATGCTATCATTTATTTTGTATAATAGCTCACAATTCTGATGTTTGATCTCGGCCGCCAGAGTTCGACGATTGTGCGAGTTGAAGAAATCCCCAAATAAGGTGTATTTAAGATTTATTCATGCAACACGTCCCTGCGTGGTGTAGAGTGAAGCTCATTAGCACGTGTGGTGTCAGAGTGCTAGTATAAAGCCTGATATAAGACACACCGACATCAAAAATAATTATTAGTACTGTCGGCAAGGATCTGATGATGGCAGGAAATATGTGTCGAAGGAAAAGAGGAATCCTTGGAATCCTGTGGCTGTTTAATAAATTAGTGGCGTTATTAGCGTTAGCTGTTGGAAGGTATCAGAATCCTTTTGATGCTAAGGAACGCCGCCGGTGCGTTTAAATATTTGAGGAAGTGTTATTTATTATTTGGAGAGCGCATCAAGTTCAATCATTTTCACGCGAAGGCGTTTCTTGGATTTCCTTGAAACAACACAGCTGACACTTGGGGAAGGGTAATGCGTGTCTATGTACCTACTTATTAGGAGGCTCAAGTAAAATCCCTGGAGTGCATTTTGTAGTTCACTTGCTAATCAATTTGGAGGATGTATTTTGATTTTTAGTGTACATTCCTGAAAAAAAAATATTTTGTAAAATAAAACGTTCATAATTAAAACATCTGTTTTATTCAAACAAAAATATTTATTTTTAAGAAATAACTGTACAGCTCACAAGTCCATTAATAGGAATTTAAAATTTTGTGTATGGCTAGGTTAGAGTGACAGCCTTTTATATTTAATACAATCAAATCCTTGCATTATTTGCTTACTTGCGACATAATTATATATGTCCTATATGGTAGGATATTCTTTCATAAAAAGCTTTATAACATAAGATTGTCAAACTAACTAAGACTTAAAAAGTGGATCTAGCAATTCGTTCTGTCTGTTCTACTGCATTCGACTATATATAAGTCTAACATCACTCCCACGTTTTTTTCTTAGGAACAAAAGTAGAGGGTACCTGACATACAATTTCTTTCAATTTTTTTTTTGTTCAAAAAATTTTCTCAAACTTCATTTTTTAAAAGCTAGGTAATGCTTAAAAAAGATTTCCAAAAAACGATTCTTAGTAGTATGTACCTCCAATAGATCAAGAAATTTAAAATGAACATATTTTGTTTTCAATTTTTTTTAATTTTTGTTTCTATTATTTTCGCTCAATCTTTTTGAAACTTTATAATTAACAGTTTATTAATATACTATCTACAAAATGTAAGATTTCTGTATTTTCTCTATTGACGTAATAATCCAATATGTATTGTATTAAAAAATTGAATAAATTTTACTTGATCCATACGTTTTGCGTAAAAAAAAATTCAAACATAAGATTACGATATTGAAAAAGTCCATATAGATATGTACATATAAATATCGGTGAGTATGTTTGGTGCGATTTTTAAAGTTGGCACCGTAATATATTTCACCCACACACATCTAGAAATTTACATATAAAAATTAATTTTTTTCTAAGAATCATTCTTAAAAAAGTTTTGAATTCCAAAATTTTGTATAGTGTTAGTAATCTCCTAGAACGGCAGTTCAGGTTACTAAGAACTTAGATATTTCTGGAACTCCAGAATTATGAACAGTATTCCTCACCAACATTTCTAAGTTTTCTTTACTTAAAATTGTGGTTTGGTCTAATTACATACATACATGCCTAGGTGGCACGAACTAACTATTAAATTTGTTTAATACACTTATAATTTTGCGAATGGATGTTATCAAAAAAAGACTAAAACAACTCAAACAGTCAGCAGCTAAAATATATGCCATGTGATTTCGTAAGCAAATATGAATTTATGCAAACACAAAAATTATAAGTCAGTGTAGCGGTTTTTCTTATACGGGTCTTAAACAAAATTTTTAAAACATCTTCTCTATAAAAATGTTCATTAAAATCCGTTATGCCGACAATGAGGAATTCAACACTCGAAAAAATGCTTCTATTGTAGGTACAGTCAGTAATAGCTATCTTAATTTCAATTTTTTTTATTGAATTATAGATCGTAAAAATTAATAAAAAGAAGAAAAAAATAACATCAAAATTCTAGGTGCCCTTTTTGAGAAAAATATTATTTTTAAAAACCATTTTTTAATATTTCTATAATGGTTAAATAATTTTTTTCTCACATCTCGTAGATTGTATAAGAAACATATTTTTCTCGAAAACGGTTCCGAGAATTTTGCTTAAATTTTTTTTCTTTCGATTAATTTTTAAGATCTATAATTTAATAAAAATAATTTGAAAACAAAATATTACTGACTACCTACCATAGAACGATTTTTTAAAATTTTGAAGTTCTCATTATCGGCATAACGGATTTTAATGAAATTTTTTAGATAGAAGCTTCTAAAAAGTTTAAAAACCATTGCATTTCAAAATTTTAAGAAAAATACTTTTTGTAATTTTGAAAAAAAAAATCTATTTATTTTTTTGGAAAATTCAATATCTCGGGAACGGTTCGATATTTTTTTTTTGTAAATTTAATTTTTATTCGAAAAATAATAAAAGCTTTAAATTGGAGTACCAAAATTTTTTCTTAAAAATGTTTTAAACATTTTTTTATATAAAAGCTTATTTTTTTAGGAAACCACTACGAAGACTTATAATTTTTGTTCTTGCATAAACCTATATAAATTCTGTTTTAACCTCCATCTACTAAAGAAGTTGTTTTAGTCATTTAAAAAATTAATTTTATGCTTATGAGCAGTTTTTCTCTAATAACATTCATTTTTGAAATTCTTAGTCTATTGCATAGGAGCAAGTTCGTGCGACCCAGTCGTGCATTTTATTTTATCTGTGGAACAGTTTTTGAAATTTTTCAGGTACTATTATTTTTGGTCTTTAAAAAAGAAAAGAAAAAAGGTGAAACATTTTAAAATGCTGTCTGCCAAGTTTAAAGAAAATCAGCCGAGCCGTTGAAGCTGAAACAGAATTACGCGACCCCCTTTTTTGTCTTCCTTATCATGGTAATATTAGGTCTGATTAAGGTCTCGACCTCTCTTTTTTATGAATGTTTAACTTGCATATAGTACCTTTGTATGTACTATGTAGTATAAATCGCAAGTAAAAAATAAATGTTTGTATATTTATACAATTAAAAACATTTAATAGAAAAAAATATAGGTACTATAATTTAAAATTTTTATTATTTGCTTTTCTGCAAAAAAAAATATTTCATTTGAATCCGTTAAGTCGATTACAAGAGAATAACAGAGACAAAAATCAAAAAATGGTTTCAAAATTTTAGGAGTATCTTTCGAGAAAAACAAGATTTTCGAAATCGAGTTTTTAATATTTGTATGGTGGAAACGTTAGTTTTGGATAAAGCAACAATTTTTTTTAGCTTTTTAAGATAATGATACAAAACTTTAAAATGTCAAACTTCATAAAAATCGAACTTGTGGCTTATGCAATACTTAGTATTAAAAATAAAAATAATGATTTTTCTTAGTTCAAAATTTTAAACAGCCTATAATTAAGGTATACGAACGATACAACTTAACAATTTGCTTACTTTAAAATAGCTTACTAACTCATTCTTAATTTTAAACATTTTCATATCGTATCGTACGTAAGCAAATTTCTTAATAAATTGCTTCTGACAGTTCGTGCCAAAAACTAAGTTAACAGACCTTTTGTGGCCTTTGTAAATAGCACGATACTAAAAAAAATTAAATTGTGTCAGTATGATTAAAACTTTTTAGGAGCCTTAACGTTAAAAACTCATCAATATTAGTTGTAAAAATAATTTATAAACTAGAAGTTACAATTTACTTAAAGAATTAAATTATTTTTATTTAATTTGTGGAATAGTTTTTGTGGAAAAAATATATTTCAAAGATTTGCGTGCAGAAACCTACCGTTGTTTTTAGTCTTACAAAAAAAAAGAAAAAATGTGAAAAATTTTAAAATGCTGCCTGCCGAGCTCAAAGAAAATCTGCAATGAAATATTTTTTGGACTTTTGAAAACAAAAAAATAATTTTTTTGAAAATTCGATATCTCAAAGACGGGTCAATGTATTTTCTTGAAACTCAATTTTCATTTCTAAAATATAATGAACTTACAATCGGAGTAGATACCAAATTTTTTTCTTAGAGGCAATTAAAAAAATTTATATAAACTTATTTTTTTTAAAACTCGTCAACGATTTATAATCTTTATTTTTACATTTATATTTACTTCAGAAATCACATGTTATCCTGTTCGTATCTAGAAGTACTAAAAGAGCTATTTTTGCCCATTAAGACTGAATTCAATGAATCCGAATATTTTTCAAAAATGTGCTTATATAAAACACTTTTTAAAATTCAAACATAAGATCAAGTTCATGCGACCCAGTTGTGCATTTTAATTTTTATAAATTGATGTTGATAAAATATTTAAATAATGCTAAGAATGCTAAGAAAACCTTTAGAAAGTTAGTCTCTTGAACACCACTTGCATCATACGTTGCGTTTTAGGTTCCAGGTCGATTTTATTTGGTTGCCATTTTTGTGTGAATGAAATAGTGCTTGTATGAATTATTTAAAAAATATATTTTAATAAAGATTGGCCAACAAGAAAGTCAATGTCCGCAAGATTATATTAAGTCAGTGATGCAGAGTGTTGCTGAATGTACGGTTACTTCTTATCGATGCCATGTACAAGAATTGGGAATTCCTTCGGCGGCGTCATTGGGCCATATTTCATATTTTTTTCGTCCGAATAATATCGAAAATTATTGATATTTAGCTGGCCACCCGATTTCCTTTTAAAAGGATACTTGAAAGGAAAACACAAAGTTATTGGAGAAAATCAAACGACCTGGAACATAAGGGCATCTGAAATTTTATACTAATTTCGCAATTTGTAGGTAGAAAAACTAGAAGGTGGGTCACTGGAAACATGATAACAACTTTTTCGGACCACCCTAATGTACAAATTGTGTATGGACTAAAACTTCTTCTTAATTTTGAAAAACCTCTACTTTGAAATAATTTTTGAATCACAGAGAATATTTTTATTAACATGGCTAATAATTATTTTTGATGAAATATTTTTAACTTAACAAAAATCGAATCAAAAGTTAATGCTATTTAAAAACAAAAAAAATTGTAACTATTAAAAATAACATGCACGACTGGGTCGCACGAAATTGCTCCTATGTAATAGACTAATAATTTAAAAAATGAATGTTATTAGAGAAAAACTGTTCATAAGCATAAAATTAATTTTTTAAATGACTAAAACAACTTCTTTAGTAGTTGAAGGTTAAAAAAGGATTTATATAGGCTTATGCAAACACAAAAATTATTAGTCTTTGCAGTGGTTTCCTAAAAAAAAAAGCTTTTATATAAAAAAATTTTTAAAACATTTTTAAGAACAAATTTTGGTACACCAATTTACATTTTTTATTATTGTTCGAGATATTGAATTTTACAAAAAAAAAATAGATTTTTTTTTCAAAATTCAAAAAAAAAATTTCTTAAAGTTTTGAAATACAGTGTTTTTTAAACTCTTTGTAAGCTTCTTTATAAAAAATTTCATAAAAATCCGTTATGCCGATAATGAGAAATTCAAAATTTTTAAAACTCGTTCTATGGTAGGTACAGTCAGTAATATCTTGTTTTCAAATTTTGTTTTTATTTAATTATAGATCTTAAAAATTAATGGAAAGAAAACAAATTTAAGCAAAATTCACGGAAACATTTTCGAGAAAAATACGATTTTCGAAACTCATTTTTTAACATTTGTGTGGAGGGTACCGTTATTTTTAGGTAAATTTTTTTTTTTTTTTTTTCGTGGGTAGGTGAAGAATCTTCATAGACACTATGAGCCCGGTACTCATAGTAGTGTGAGATTTTTACTCACTAAAAAACACCTCCCTTTTGTTCTTGCGACTACAACTAAGTTACCTTATCAAGTAGTTTTAATTTCATTATATTATAATCACTTTTGGCAGGAAGCTCCCCACTGAAGTTCTTTGAAGTCGGCGCACAAGGTTTGTCTCATTAATTGTTTGTCGAATAATTCTATTGCTTTGGATATTTAAGTTAGTTCGTAGCTTTCCAGCGAAAACTGCTATTTCATCTTCAACAGTTGGCAATCGTAAGTCTCTGTGTAAATCACTGTTTCTAATGTACCACGGAGCATTAACGATTTCTCTGAGAACTTTGCTCTGAAAAGATTGTAGTATTTGTCTATTGCTTGGTTTAGTACAACCCCAAAGTTGTATACCGTACGTCCATACTGGTTTTATCACTTGCTTATAGATAAGCAATTTATTGTAGATGCTGAGTTTGGAATATCTTCCAATAAGCCAATTCATTTCACGTAGTTTATTTTCAAGTTGATCTCGTTTCTTTTTAACGTGAGTTTTCCATTTAAGCTTAGCGTCTAGTGTCATTCCTAAGTACTTTGCTTCATTAGCATATGGTATTTGCACCGAATTAATGTAGGTGGGCAGATTGGTAATTTGTTTGTAAGTAAAATTAACATGTGTTGATTTGGACTCATTAAGAACAATTCGCCATTTCTTAGTCCATACCGAAATTTTATCTAGAGCTCGTTGGAGCTTCTCGGTTGCAGATTAAACTGAATCTGATATTGCAAGTATAGCCGTATCGTCTGCGAAAGTACCTATTATGGTATCTTCTTCTTATTTTAGGTAAAATAAATTTTTTTTCATATCTTGTAGATTATTTTATGAAACTTTTATTTATCAAGTCTTCAAGAAATCGAGCATGGAATTTTCGAAATTTTGAGCTTTGAAACAAAATTTTGAAAATTTTTTTAAAAATAAAAAAAAAAAAATATTTTGGAAATTTGAATACACAATAATATTGAAACTGCTGGGGAGCCTTGACATAAAAAAAAATAATCAAAATCGGTTGTACCGTGTTTGAGAAAATCAAACACAAAAAGAAGGTTACAAGGGGGGTACCAAAAATAATAATTTTTTGGAAATTTTTTTTCAAGAATTACCTATGTTTAACTAAATGAAATTTTATGATTTTTTTTTTTTAAATCTGTGGGACAGTTTTTGAGAAAAAAAATATTTACAAGATTTCGAAAAAATTGGTATGGCAGGTACCGTTATTTTAGTCTAAAAAAAAAGTAAAAAACATCCGGGGGAAAAATTATTAAAACCCATGTCTACCAAGTTTGAAGAAAATCGGCCGAGCCGTTTAGCTGTAGTCAAACAGACAGACAGAATTGCGAGACCAACTTTTTTTGACTTCGCTATCATCGTAATGTCAACTTTTACCAAAATCTCGAGTTCGATTTTTTTTACGAATGCATAACTTGCCTTATAGTACCTATAAGTCGCAAGTTAAAATCAAAATTATAGAGAAGAGAATTAGTTAAATTTTTATTTGAGAATAATATTTGATAGGACACAAATGATTTTGACCTTTTTCAGACTTGTTGAAAATTATTTTAAATGGGTTATTTAAAAACTCATTAAAATTTAATCCAAATTGCAAATATGAGCAACCAAATGAATTTTAATGAAAACTCCAAACTGCACGTGCACAAACTATTTTCACCCAGATAGACTAGGTAGTTTAATCGGACCAAAGGGAGTTTGAACTAGACTTACATTTTTCAACACAATTAAACAGAAATAAGATTTGTATAAAATAAACATCGAACACATGTCCTTTGTCCAATTATTCAAAATCATAATATCCAAGTGGTGTGAACAATTTACTCTCCAAAGTGGCTAATGACAAAGAAGTGTAATTTCAATACCACTTTGAGAGAAATTAGATTTCTTCCACAATTCTTCCCCCATTCAAAATAAAACTCATTCTTTTCAAAGTACAAACATGAAATGAATACAATTTACGCGTTTTGTAAGAAACAAATCGATTTGAAAAATGTGTCAAGGATATCAAAGCCAGCACATCGAATCCATTCAAGCGTTTAAGTGAACAACTCGATCTCTCTTCTTCGATTGTAAGAGAATATCACATTCCCATAGAAACATCCGAGATAGTTAAATTTGTCCTGCCGATCTTTTCACAAAATTATCTATTTTTTTAATTTTGTTAAAGAAATAACAACAATGTCCTTTTGAAATCGAACTCGAAAATCATTTAACAGCAAATCACCTTTAAAAGTGGCCATAAAGACCAATTTAATGTCAGCCTTGTGTTCGTTCGGTGGGCAAAGGCATAGTGAATGGGATTCCATTGACTTTTCAAATGCACTCAGCCGTACAAGGACCTGGCATATACCGTGCGGGTGTATTATGTGTCACAAAGGACTTCACTTAATAGCCGAAGAATGGCAGTCTATTGAGTTTGAAATTGATTTTTGATTATTGTTCAGAGTTCGTATTATATTTTTTTGTATTTCAAACTGAAGCCCTTTTAAAATTTAATAATATATTTTTGTTATTGTTTGAGTCCTTGTTATTGATTAGAAGTGAATATTTTTTTTGTGTCATTTGAAATGGTTAAACACCCACTTTTAAAGACGGCTGGTGTGTTTTTTTTCTATGTGTCGTGAGATTTCTATGGGAATCATTATTTTTAACTGAACTGACCGTTTTGTTAATAAAGTGCATACAAAGGAGCAGCCAGGATTAAAAATTAACCTTGGCACTGAAGTATTTTTCTTTGAAAAAGACAATCATTTTTTCAAAGCGAATTGAATTCAAGCGAAAAATTGTTACACCATTGAATCAATTTAAAAAAAAACCATCTGCCACTAATTCCAAATTATTGAGGAGTTTTCGAACAATATGTCCTTTGTCAATAAGGACGCTTGCGAATTATGATCATGCAATTGGTTTACATTGGGATTTTTTTTAGAGATAATAAAAAAAATGTGACAAAGATTCGTGGACGCTGATCGATGGGACTAGTTTTCCAGATCATTAAAAAGAAATGCCCAACATCAGACGCCAAATGTTCGCTACCTTTTTTTAAATTTATTGTCTAGAGACTGACACTGACCCGTGCTCCATATTATGTTTTAAAGTTGTCTATGTTTTTTCTATAGAATATTTCAGGTGCTGATATATACAATTATGTATTGTTTGAAAAGTTTTTTCTCGAAAACAACGGATTACGGATTTTTTCGTATAGAAAATTGGGACGTACGTCATAGTAATTCGTATTTGGTTTTCTTAAAAAAATTTCTATTTTACATATATGAAATTTTTTAAACGTTTTTATATTTTTTTAATTAAAAACTTATTTAAATCGGTAAACTGGGAAAAAATAAAAAAGTTCTATGGAAGGTGCCAATAATAGTAATTTTTTCAGATTTTATTAAATTTTTTGTTAGCTTTTACTTAAATGAAGTTTTTGAACTTTTATTATAAATTCAGCGGAAAAGTTTTTTGATAGGAAAATGGATTTTATTTAGTTTTGAAAAATAAGTATTGCGGGTACCGTTATCTTAGGTCCGCAATGAAATGCATCGTTAAGAATTTAAGAAATTAATGTTACCAGAGAAAAATTTTCATAATCATAAAATTCATTTTTTTTTTTAAATGACTGAAAAAAACAACTCCTTTTGTTCATGAAGCTGAAAACAAGATGCAATTTAATTTCTGAAGCAAATATCACTTTATGCTAGAGCAAAAATTATAAATCGTTGTAGCTGTTTTTGAAAAAAATAACAAGCTTTATATACAAAATTTTTAAAACATAAATTATATTGACCGTTTTAGAGGTATGGAATTTTCAAAACACAAAATAGTTTTTTAAGTTTTGAAATGCAATGTTTTTCAAACTTTTAGGAAGTTTCGCTATAAGAAATTTCATAAAAATCCGTTATGCCGATATTGCTACCATAAATAACATACAATTTTTTCAAGAATCACCTAGCTTAAATAAATGAAATTGTTTGAATTTTTTCTCAATCCTTGGAACGGTTTTTGATAAAAAAAATATTCATAAAATTTCGAAAAAAAAATCGTAGGTCAGGTACCGTTTTTTTCGTCTTAAAAAAATTGGAATTTTTCATTATCCGCATGACAACCTTTAATGAAATTTCTTAAGGAGAAGAAGCTTCTAAATAAATTGAAAAACATTGCGTTTCAAAATTTAAGAAAAATGTTATTTTTTTGTATTTTTGAAAAAAAAAATTTCTCAATATTTTTCTTGGAAATTTAATTTTTATATGTACCATAATAAAGACTTAAAATTGGCTTCCCAAAATTTTTTCCTAGAAATGTTTTAAAAATTTTGTATTTAAAATTTGGTTTCTTTAAGAAACCACTACTTCACTTCTGTGAAAATTCATATTTGCTTAAGAAATCACATGACATTTTTATTTCTCACTACTAAAAGAGTTTAAAAAATTAATTTTATGCTAGTGAACAGTTTTCTCTAATAGCATTCATTTTTAAAATTCTTAGTCTATTACATAAGAGGAAGTTCATGCGACCCAGACGTGTATTTGATTTTATTTTATCTAAGAACAAGGTTATCCACCATAAAAATTTTAGAAAAAGGTATTTTAATCGAAAACAACACCTAGGATTTTGATAAATTTTTTCTTGCGCTTAAACGATTTACCGATTTATAATTAAAAAAAAATTTTCTTGTATACATAAGCTGCTAAGAAGCTTAAAAAATATTACATATTAAAACTTAAACAAAAATTTGTTGTTTGGATTTTTGAAAAAAAATAATTTTTTTTTGAAAATTCGAAATCTCAAAAACTGGTCACTGTTTTTTTTTCATTCTTATCTTTATTTACACAGTCAAAATATTTTAATAATCTTTTGTAATGTACATTACTTATATTATTTTTCAATTCTATTTTTGTAACCTCATATACTATTTAATAAGATTTTTTAGAAAAATAATCAACGAATTTTACGCATTTTTGTACTTAAGAGCAAGTACGTGTGATCCAAGGTGCATTTTATTTATTCAGCTTAGCTTAATTTTAACAATCTATCATTCAATTAAAATAAAATGCACGAATGTGTCACATAAACTTGCTCTTATATAAAAGACTTAGAATTTCAAAAAATGAATGTTATTAGAGAACAACAGTTCATAAGCTTTAAATGATTTTTTTACATGAGTAAAACAACTCCTATAGTAGTTTAAGCTAAAAACGGGATGCCATGTGTTTTAAGGAAATATTAGCTTATGCAAGAACAAAAATTAGAAGTCGTAGTAATGGTGGTTTCTTAAAAAAAATGAGCATTTAAATACAAAATTTTTAAAACATTTTTAAGAAAAAAATTTTGCTACGCCAATTTAAAGTTTTTATTATTATTCGAATAATAATAAAAAAATACAAAATACAAAAAAATATCGAGCCGTTTTCGAGATATTGAATTTTTAAAAACAAATAGATTTTTTTTCAAAACTAAAAAAAATATTTTTCTTAAAGTTTTGAAATGCAATATTTTTTAAACTTTTTAGAAGCTTCTCTATAAAAAATTTCATTAAAATCCGTTATGCCGAGAATGATAAATTCAAAGTTTTAAAAAATCGTTCAGTATCGGTACAGTCAGTTATATCCTGTTTTCAATTTTTTATTAATAAATTATAGATCTTAAAAATTAATCGAAAGAAAAAAATTTAAGCGAAAGTCTCGGAACCGTTTTCGAGAAAAATACGATTTTCGAAAACCATTTTTTAACATTTGTGTTATTTTTATGTAAAATACATTTTTTTCTCATAAATATCTTGTAGGTTATTTTAAAAAACTTTTATTTATCAAGTTTTAAAAAAATCGAGCATCGAAATATTGAGTTTTCAAAAAAAATGTTTTTTAATTTTTTTAAAAATCCAAAAAATTTTTTTTTTAATTTGAACACGCAATAATATTGAAACTGCTGGGGAGCCTTAACATAAAAAAAATGATCAAAATCGGTAATACCGTTTTTGAGAAAATCAAAAACAAAAAAATGGTTCCAAGGCGGGTAACAAAATTTATAATTTTTTGTAATTTTTTTTTCAACCATTACCTAGGTTTAACTAAATACATTTTTTTAAATTTTTTTAAAAAAATCTGTAGGACAGTTTTTTAGAAAAAAAAAAATATTTATAAAATTTCGAAAAAAAATCGTATGGCAGGTACCGTTATTTTTGGTCTTTAAAAAAAAAGAAAAAACCGTGGGGGGGGGGGGGCATTTATCTAGCTACCAAGCTTAGCGAAAATTGGCCGTGCCGTTTTGTCATGAAGAGTGCCGCTCATTAGCCGTTCGGAATCGGCAGAAAATTGTAAGTCCCCTAAATTTCTCAAAAAACGGACACAGAAGTGTGTGAGAGTTGTAAGTCACAGGTTAAAGCTCTTTATGAGCCCTAATGGCCTCTCATTTATTTTATTTTTTAATAGTTTTATTTGAAGGCACAAAAACGTTAAAATGTTTTTATGTCATTATGACGATATGACGATATGACAAAACCCATTCTTCAGATTGCTTCTTTCACGAAATCTTAAAAACGATTTTAAACCCCTCTACATTGAAAGAGTAAGTTAAGTGAATAATTTTTACAACTTTTCTAAAAAAAAATAAAATTCTCAGAAATGAATCATACACAATTAGAAAGGTTTATTCATGCGCTATAATTGACCTTCTACAACGGTCATTTATCAAAGTGTTTCTTAATCAAGGTATTCAAGTAAAAATCACCTACATTACTTTTTAAAACGCAGAGCTATTTTCACAAAATTAATGGTTTCTTTCAAATTCGTTATTTTCGCAACGTGACTTATTATCATTACTGAAAAACAGTAGCAAGGGAGGTTCTCTGATTGCGATACCTCAAAAGGTTCTTCTAGTCAAGTAAACCGAAACCTCGATAATGAGTTCGGACTATCAACATAAACCATTATCCTAGTTCGTCCCCGCAGACGATTAACTTCCGGTAAAATTGCATTAAATCTATCGAACTACAGGAAGTTATGGGAGCAGTGTTGGGACTTCGCAGAAGCAAAAGAGTGGTAGAAAGGTTGTCAAAAAAGTGGTAGAAAAGTGGTAGAAATTAAAATCCATTTTTATATAACAAATCGTATATTCAATAACTTTATTAAAAATAAATCAAATACAAAAATAAAATAAATAACATTTCAGTTCTTTATGTTTCAAAGATCGCATTATATCTGGAAGCAAGTCATATACATACACAACCCCATACAATTTTATTTTAGACTCGTTCCAAACCAAAAACTTAAATCTATAACATACGAGTATAAACCGTAGGAAAATCTAAATCTTGAAGCATATTTTACTAATTCTTTTAGGGGATCAAAATTTTGATCATTGAATAGAATTTCCCTTGCAGCTAAAATGTTGTGAACAGTTGTTGTTTTCAATTTATTTCTCTTTTCATTGTTATTATTTTTCAAACATGAAAATTAAATTTACGTTCCGCAGCAGCACTGCTGTGCGGTGAAGAAATGTTTTTAAAACTAGTTTTAAGTTTTTGTTGTTTCTAATAGTGTTAATGTTAATGTCAATTCTTAAGTGTTAAATTATTTATTTGTTCATTTATTAAAAAATTTAACGTAAATTTTAAAATTGTAATTAAAACAAAATGTAAAACATTATTTTTTAAACATCAGAAATAAATAAAAACAAAAAACCCCTGAAGAAGCCGGAAAAAAGCCAGCGAAACGTAGGGTAACATAAGATGAGTTAGTTTTTTTTTTTATTAATTGCATCCACTTAAGCGATCATTTAAGCCCAATTAAATACATAATATATTAAAATTTAATACATGATCAAATATAACAAAACTTAAGTGTATTTTTGTGTTCTCAGATTGAAATATTGTGTTTAACTCATTTATTTTCAGATTTATTGATAAAAATTAAAAAAAAAAATAAATTGTCTTTATTTTTAAAAAAATCAAAAATTTGTGAAGCCTTAGAAGTAGGTTCTTTAAATGAGTGCATTATAGAAAAATGCAGAACTTGCCCTATAGTACCTATAAGTAAAAATCAAACAAGGGATTCCACTGCTCTATGATTTTATTAACGACCATTTCCAGCCAACGAGTTTGGCAAAATTTTAAAATTTGATGGTCATTAATCCCAAGTGCTTTTTGGAAGGTAATGAAATCTTTTTGTTTTTTTTTCGAGCTGTGGCAAAAATACAAATATATATCTCTTAATGATTTTTCAATTAAATTTAAATTTTACATTTAGCAGCATAAGCGGATAAAAAACTTAAATTATGACATGTATCTCCAATCGGTAAAATATTAGGATTAATATTTTTCAAACGTGAAGCACCACTTAAAGAACCCATCATAACAACAGCATTGTTTGAAGCAAATCCAATCATGTTTTGAATTGGAATATTCAAAAGATTCAAAGTTTCTACAATTTTATTGTAGATTGATTCAGCTGTTGAGTCCTCTAGCTCAAATAACCCAAAAAACTTATCTTTAACTGCTCCTTCAATTGAATCAAATTACCTCACAAGGACAACAAAACAAATTTTTGATGAAATATTAGTGCTTTCATCAATTAGTATACTATATTTTTTGATTCTTAAGACTTTTAAAATGTCTTCCAAAGCATTTTGTCCTAATAAAATTTTAGGTGTGGTTGTGGTCGTATGGTATATGATAAAGTTAAAAGTGCAAAAAGTGGTAGAATTAGACTTTTAGGTGGTAGGTTTTCATGAACAGTAAAAAGTGGTAGAAATACCACTTAAGTGGTAGAAGTCCCAACACTGTATGGGAGTCCATGATACCTCCCACGTTTTGTTATCAATTCGTTTATTTGTTATGTCCATTTTGAAACCTGTTCGTGGACGGTTTGTTAAATAAAAATAATACTCGTGCAAAGGAAACTGTTTACCGATTGTATTACTCGTAAAACTGAATCGAATCATAGTTTTGTTGGAAAATCTTCAGCTAACTGATAGAGAGATATTAATGAAATCTTCTTTGTTCGTTGGCGGGAAAAATGTTGAAAGCTGTTACTACAGCATATTTTTCCAGAATTGAACAATATGCCGACATGATACATAAATTATAGAGCCAAGATCACACCTGAGAATTTTTTTTTGTAGAAAATCGGAGCACTTCCTATCTTCAAAAGAAAACTACGAATAACATTTTAACGATGCTTGAACTCTTCTTGAATTAAAACGAAGAATCCTTGACAAATTGTTAAGGATGTTTGTCACAGTTGTTGAATTTTTCCAATCTTATTGTTGCTTGAAAATACCACACGTATAACAATGATTGCAATTTCAAGAATGGCTCTTTCAAAACCCACCGACAAAACTATTTACGATTTAAACAAAAAACCAACTAACACCACCGCTTTTCAATACTTATATTTCCTGTATCTTTTTCAGTTTTTCTTTTTAAATTGTGATTGTAAAATTGGCATTGAATGGTTCTTTCTGCTACAACTATTGAATTAGTTTCTGAAGTACATTGAATGGGAATATCCTTGTCCGGCTGATGTGGCCTAAGAAAATGACAATTCAGGAGATCCGCATGAGTGCACTTTGTGAATCGAAAGTCTAAAACTCACCATGAGAGTGCGTTGTAATTGTTTGTGCATTCTATTCTTTGCGCAAGGACCTCCAACGTGTTTTCTGAATGAATATCCATTCAGGTTTGAAGAACGCACTCGTCTTGTTAAGTCTTTTTTCTTGAGAGCTCACCTTCAAATTGTGTGAACAAAAAAAAACAAATAGAAAGTAAAGTAAGCCAGAAACAATTAAAGGACCACGAGTTGCGTTTTCTATTAACAATAAAGCAATTGAATGTAAAACAAAGAACAACTTCGAAAAGTTGTTATTTTCTTAAGTCGAAAAAGATTATACAGAATAATAGTTTTTCTTTGAAACTCAATATTTTTGGCGCAAATATTTTTTCTGTACAGCCGTGTGCAAACTAAAATAAATATTTCAGCATCAGAAAAATTTATGAAAATTGAACTTTTTTCCAATTATTTATTATTCAAACTTTTCATTCAGTAATATTAAATTTATAAAAAAAAATCAAAAGTATTGATTTATGGCTTGAAAAACAATTATGACACAGTATTGGAAAAGCTGGTTTGCAAGTTGCATGAACCAATTTGATCGCTGCACAGAGGAGTATTCGACCCCAAAATCCGGTCGAATACTCCTCTGTGCGCTGGGCAGCAGCGTGTATCCGACTCTGAGGCATTGATTAGGTTGAATTTTAGTTATGAAATTAAGGACCCCCGATTGCTTGAGGCTTGTTGGCTCGATCCAAATGTTTAGTTCAAATCGACTTTCCATGAGAGAATCACGGTCTGAAATCGTTCGTTCAGAATGCACATTATAATCTTTAATTAGGACTAGGCCTACAGTTTTTAAGGGGTGAAATAAGGGGAAATTCAGTTTTTTGTATGTAATTTAAGGTAAGAACTGAGCTTATGTATGTAATTGAACATTAATAAATCTTGTTCTTGTATTGAATTTAAATGCGCATTGGAGATTTCACAATAAAAAAACGCTCCTAGTATACATACTTGAAATGGTGTAAAAAATTCTACATTTAAAAAAATAGATTGTAAGCTTTTCACAAGATTAACCTAGGCGAACTTGGGCCCCCTATATAACTTTCAGATAAATCCACTTACAAAAATTCGTTAATAATTAACTTTTTGATACATTTTTTTTTTCACTAAAAAACGAAATTCATTCAATTTTACTCTTTAATTTTGCAGTTACATGAAATACTTGTTTAAAAAAAAAATTAAGATGGCGCTCCTTACGTTAGTCAAAAAATTTTTAAATTAAATTCAAATTTTGGTATTTGTATAAGAAATTTCACTCAAATGAGACAATGAGAAAGTCAAAAATCGGAAACATGGCTCTAAAGTTATTAGAAATGTCATAATTTAAATTTTTTATTGAGTTGAAGATCGTAAAAATTCAAGAAAAATATTTATCAACATTTGTATGGTATGTGTAAAATGGGTATCGTTATTCTTAGAGAAAAGGCCATTACTTTCTTAATCTTGTAGAACTATTTATTTTCAAGTTTACAAAAAATGGAGCTGTGGTTTTCGAAGGATTGAATTTTCTGAAAAAAAAAAATTGATTTCTTTCAAATTTTTCAATATTACCAAATTCATTTTTTGAGAAAATCGGAAAACCAAAATGGTTGGTTCTATAGCACGTACCATTATATTAACCATTTTCTGGATTTTTTTAAGTCATAGCTAGCTTTTACTAAATGACATTTTGGGATTTTTACTTGCACATACAAACATACATATGTAAGTAATATAATGGCAAGTTATGAAGTCGTAAATAAAATCGAATTCGAGATTCATATCAGACGATGATAGGGAAAACGAAAACAGGGGGTTGGGGGTCGCGTAATTCTATCTACCTGTTCAAAAACAGCCTAAACGGCTAATTTTTTTTGAAACTTTGTACATAGAATTTTTTAAATCCCCCCCCCCCCCCTACAAATTATTCAAAGATCAAAAAACCGGTTCCTACGTGCCATACAATTCTTTTTCGAAATTCAAGAAAATATTTTTTTCCTCAAACACTGTTCCACAGATTTTCTAGAAAATAATTCAAAAAACTTCATTTACTAAAAGCTGGCTAATATTTGAAATTTCCTTAAATTGCTTATTTATGTTTCCCCCATAAAATCATTTTTTTCGAT
The DNA here is from genome assembly GCA_911387755.1 of Chrysotoxum bicinctum. Taxonomy (NCBI): domain Eukaryota; kingdom Metazoa; phylum Arthropoda; class Insecta; order Diptera; family Syrphidae; genus Chrysotoxum; species Chrysotoxum bicinctum. Next base: position 42,062,033 of record OU426990.1, read on the forward strand.
TTTATCAAAAACGGTACAACTGATTTTGATCAAATTTCGTACTCGTATACTAAGGCTACTTAAAAGTTTGAATAGTATTGTACGTTTAAATTTTCAAAAAATGTTTCTTTGGGTCTTAAAATAAATTTTAAGATTTTTTAATTAATAGTTTTTCAATAAATTTTAACAAATATTAGAATAAATAGTTTATTATATTTAAAAATATTGGTACCTATCATACAAATGTAAAAAAAATGATTTTCACGTAAAAAGCAACTCGAGTTTTAACAAACATTATAATTCGATGAAAAGGTTCTTTAAAAAAACTAAAGATTCTTAAAGGTGAAATTTTTACATATAAATTTGTATTCATGTATAAATTGGAACGACAACTTTAATTTTTATCAATGTACGAATAAAAATTAAATAAAAAAATAGTGACATTTTCTTGAGATATCGAATTTTCTCTTCATTAACAATATCTTTAAAACGTGTGAACGTTTATTTTTTGAAACTATTTCTAAAATCTATACTTCTAAATACTTAAAATTTGGCATCCCAAATTTTGTTCTAAAAAATTTTAAGGAAATTTGTTATATAAGAAATTATTTTAATATTAAAAGGATTAATCAGACTGCAATTCCATACATTTGAACATTTCTATCTCATTAAATCCATGTTCTATATTTATAAAATGTATTTTAAATTCCAAAGTACTTTTACATAAGAGCAAGTTCGTGCGATGCAGTCGTGCATTTTATTTTATTTTTCTTTTAAGACCAAAAATAACGGTACATGCCAGACGAATTTTTATTCGAAATTTTATAAATATTTTTATCTCAAAAATTGTGCCACAGATTTCTATATAAATTTAAAAAAATTGCATTTAGTTAAGCTATGTAATGGTTGAACATTTTTTTTTTCCAAAAAATGGTTATTTTTGTTTTTGATTTTCTCAAAAACGGTACAACCGATTTAGACCATTTTTTTATGCTTAAGCTCCCCAAAAGTTTGAATATTATTGTGTATTCAAATTTTCAAACGACATTTTTTTGGAAAATTCGAATACACAATATTCATGTCGATTACAGAATTCGCAGAATTTTACTCCCGGTGAGTTGACTCGATTCGCATCCGCTGTAAAACTCAATTATGAAATTCGTCGGATGAACTATGTATCTACATTGTCGATTCCTAAAATTACCTTATCATTATTTATGAACTTCCGTATCGACACTGTCAGATACAGGCATTTATTCAACCGGCCTAGTTAACGACAATCGCATCGCAAGAAAAATAAAACAAATTGCGACTTTTAAATCGTCATGATTTGTTGGTAGCAAGTGCGTTCATTCTCATTTAAATTCATGTGTTCTAGTTTTGCGACTAAAAAATCGTGCGATTGAAATCTCAAGTGCGGTTCTAGGCTTAAAAGGACTTAACTTGAATTTTCAGCAATGAAATTGAATTTATTAAGTTTAAAAAGTTTTTAATAAACATTCATTTCATTAGCTAAAGATGGTTAGTCTTAGGCTAGGACCGCACTTGCGATTTCAATCGCACGATTTTTTAGTCGCAAAAATAGAACACATGAATTTAAATGAGTATGAACGCACTATTGGTACCAACAAATCATGACGATTTAAAAGTCGCAATTTGTTTCATTTTTCTTGCGATGCGATTGTCGTAAACTTAACTGAAACACATGTACTCAAATGGATATGCCCATACTTGCGATTTAAATTACTACGACTTAAAAATCGTAGTCGCAAAGAGAAATTGGCATGCACGCACTTGCGATTTTTAATCCACGATTTTTTAGTCGCAAAAAGTAAGACACATGGCCTTAAATGTGAATGCACGCACATGCGACTTAAAAATCGTAGCGATTATAAAAATGAAACAAGTTCCATTTTTTCAAGCGATTTTTCTGTCGCTAATTTATTTGTAGCAAATGCGTGCACTCACATAAGAAGTAGTGTGTTTTATTTTTCGCGATTAAATAATCGCGCTCAAAAAAATCACAAGTGCGTGCATGACAATAATTTGTAGCGAATACGACTTTTTAATCTCCTCGACAAAAAATCGCAAGTGCGGTCCTAGCCTAAGGCTAGGATTAAAAATTCGTAGTCGCTACAAATTATTGTCATGCACGCACTTGCGATTTTTTTGCGCGATTATTTAATCGCAAAAAATGAAACACACTACTTCTTATGTGAGTGAACTTGTTTGATTTTTCTGTCGCTAATTTATTTGTAGCAAATGCGTGCACTCACATAAGAAGTAGTGTGTTTTATTTTTCGCGATTAAATAATCGCGCTCAAAAAAATCACAAGTGCGTGCATGACAATAATTTGTAGCGAATACGACTTTTTAATCTCCTCGACAAAAAATCGCAAGTGCGGTCCTAGCCTAAGGCTAGGATTAAAAATTCGTAGTCGCTACAAATTATTGTCATGCACGCACTTGCGATTTTTTTGCGCGATTATTTAATCGCAAAAAATGAAACACACTACTTCTTATGTGAGTGAACTTGTTTCATTTTTATAATCGCTACGATTTTTAAGTCGCATGTGCGTGCATTCGCATTTAACGCCATGTGTCTTATTCCTTGCGGCTAAGAAATCGTGGAATAAAGATCGCAAGTGTGTGCATGCCAATTTCTCTTTGCGACTACGATTTTTAAGAAGCAGTAATTTAAATCGCAAGTGTGGGCATATCCATTTGAGTACATTTGTTTCATTGAAGCTTACGACAATCGCATCGCAAGAAAAATGAAACAAACTGCGACTTTTAAATCGTCATGATTTGTTGGTAGCAAGTGCGTTCATTCGCATTTAAATTCATGTGTTCTATTTTTGCGACTAAAAAATCGTGCGATTGAAATCCCAAGTGCGGTCCTAGCCTAAAAATTCAAATCCTTAAGACTGAATAAATATTAAACGTTAAATAAATAAAAACAATTATTGCAAAATATTAAAACAAATCTTAATGGAAACATAAAAGTCTTTGAGTGAAAAATCAATTCTGTTCTTGGAACTCTAAGTTAAAATGATTTCAGAATTTGGAAAAAATATACTATTTATTAGTGATTAATTAAACATTAAAATGCCTTAGAAAATTATTCCAAGATAATGCATACCGATTGAATTTCAATTTTTGGCTTAAATGAATCCCAGACGAAAAAAAAACGTCAAAACTGAACCTGTGAATACTATAATCATAACATGATCTTAATGCAATTGACGCACGGCCAATAAGTTAGCAGACTTTCAAACAGTTAAAACATACATACATAGCTTGAAATAAACTATGAAAAAAATCTACTTTAAATAACCATTTATTAAAAACCTTTATGGTTAATTTAGTAGTGCCATTGTTCATCATAACAAATTTGCTGCATTTTTTTTTTAAATTAAAAAATGCCTGATCCTCATTTTGCTCTTTCAAATATCTCCTTTTTGGCAGAACTAATCCCAAGTAACGTGTTTAGTTGGTACAACATAACTAATCTTATCTAAAATCACTTAAAAGGATGAAATCTCTCCATTTTGAGACACATAATTGCCAACTGCAACACAATGTACCAGCTCATAAATAAAAAGTACAATATTGATAAAAATCAAGGACTCGAGTAGGACGAAATCACCCAATTGAGAATTTAACCAAAAAAAGGCTGGCTAATTTGAGATTCATGATAAATAATTATCTCTCACTTCTTCGTCAGATAAATCATTGCGAAAAAATTACCTCTTCAAATATTTTTCTGAACTATCTCAAACTTTTAATCATCCTTATTTGCAGTCCCTTAGCCGTAATGTATGATTTTTAAGGCACATCTTAACTTTGTTCGTATCGTGGAACATCTGTAATTTGAGACTTTATTGAGAGCTCTTAAGATTTGCAGCAATCTGTATCTGGAGATAGTAATCAGTGGGATTGAAAAATCCATCCATCCATTGGTTGTAGGCGTATTGACAAATCCCTTCTTCATCTGTCCCAAAAGAAAAAAGAAAAAGGATCCTCGCTTGTAAGGGTTATCGCATCGATCGATCTAAATATTTAGAAAATACTCCTGCTTCAAGAGTGCAACAATTGTTTACTTATATACTTTTCTCCTCGATGCACTCAATCCATGGATCACTGGTTGCCTACTTATCCCTTCTTATAAAGTAGTCATCGCCGCCGGTTGTAAAAATAAAAATGTCCTTTAGGGCATATTGCATTATATCCTTCTGTATGACCGAAGACCAAGTATGCGAATTACAATTGTTTAGTGATTCTATGTGGCTCCTTCTCTGAAAATCCTCAAGATAAGATCAATTTTCGGGATAATGGATGAGAGGAGATGCGTCTTAAGAAGGAATTCAGTCTTGCAATACTCGTAGACAGCTTAGGGCTCAGGGGTTGTGTCAGTGTCTTTTCCGTTTTTTGTTCGAGTTGGAACAAAAATAATAAAAATCGTGTGATATTGTTATTATTACAGATAAATGGAGAATAGAAATCAGGATGCGCATTGATATATTGTCGAACACAACAATATGTGGACACAATTGAGTTTCACTGATGCATGAATCCGAATGAAAGGATCTTCTCCTTTTTGTCTGGTATAGATTTGGTCAACCTCAGCACGGTTGGTTGAGTTTTTGGGCTGCTTATGGGCGTATTGTGGGACAAAATAAAAATTTGTGTTTTTCTTCTTCGTTTTTTCAAGGCTGTTATTGAGGACGTGAGTAGTTGTTGAATAGGTTTTTTATTTTCATTTTTGATACTCCATTGCTGACATTTTTGATTGGTATGTTGGTGAAGGAATTCATATTTTCGTGAATAAGAAAACAATTAAATGGAAAATATTGGGTGTTATGGGTTTTTTTTTTTTTTATTTGTGAATGTTTGTTTAAGGAATACAAATTTATTTTCAAAGTGTGGGAAGGTAAATAGAAATGTTGTGAAATTTATTATTATTTTATGGATAGGTAGATTGCTTTATGAATACACAAAGGGTTTATATTTCATGTCATATGCGACACATTTACAACTTTTTCAATTATGGTTTTTCTTAGAATTTAGCAGTATCCTTATGCAGTTTCTGGTTTGCTCTGAACAGCATTTAAGTATAGTTAATTAAGTTAAAAAGAAAAACTTCAAGATCAACAAAGACAGATTCTATTGTAGAATTTATCACTTTAAATGTATACTTAAAATTTTAAAGAAAACTGAGCTTCTGGCTCTAGTTGAAGCTTCGGTTTTAACTAGTTAGGTACTTGATATTTTGCAATACGGCGTTCAGATATTTTGATAAAATGATTTTCTGATAGTTAGTTGGATATTTTTTTTAATTTAGAAAATTTACAAATTTTACGAATGTTATTGAATTTTAAATAAATTACACGACTGGATTACACATACTTGCTCCTAAGTAAAAGTATTTGGTGTTTAAAAATTGTATTTAATTGTAATTAATTATTGAAAAATGTTTAAATGCAAAAAATTCATTGTCTTAGTCAAACAAAAAAAATAAAAATATGGAAACAAAATTTTAAAATAAGGTTGGAAGACTTTTATCAATAAATTAATTTTTTTATATAAAAAAATTCTTGAAAATTTTCCTGAAAAAAATGGCAACCCTACTTTAAGTATTCAATAATATGAATTCAACGAAATAATTTTAAAACACGATCGTTTACCCGTCTCCATTGAAAAATCCAAAAAATTCCAAATTTATAGAGCAGTTTTTGAGATTATTAACATTTTTCATAAAGGCTGTATGGCAGGTACCATAAGTTTTGAAGCTAAGTAAACATTTCAATTAAAAATGAATCTTATTGGGAATCATCGAAGACTCTTAAGCACCAAGTTTAAAGAAAATTGCTTTATCGGCTTATGCTGCAGGTTGAGGTACATACCAGATAGACGGATAGAATTCCGGGACCCACTTTTTCGTTTTCGCCATCATCTTATTGTCACGATTAATCAAAATCTCGGTTTTCGATTTATTTAGATACTATAAGGCAAGTTTTGCTTTTGGAGAAAAAAAAACGAACTCGAGATTTTGATCCAACTTGACATTACGAGGATAGGGGAGATACATCGAATTGGAACTCGGTCTGCCTTTTCACTACATTCTAAACGACTTGGTCAATTTTCTTTAAACATGACAGATTCTTTTTAATTATTCCCTGACAAGTTTTTTAAATTTATTTTTAAGTCTAAAATATGTATACACCATACATTTTTTTTTAAATTTAACAAAATATTTGTTCTCAAAAACTGATCGACAGGCTTTTAAAAAGCAAAAAATTCGTTAAGGTACTAGTATACGGTCTAGAATGCCAAAAAACGCGCGCGATATTTGGGAATTTTTTTTTCGGAAACCTTATTAGGTACACGGTTAAAAATTGTGGAATGTTTTTTAATACGGCCCTCGTATTACAGCCGTATGCAATACACGAATAATTTGTTTTTAATATTCCAACTTTATTAAAGGTTTTTTGTAATAATTTGGTATTAAAACTCAGTACATATCCCACTAAAATGTCTTTTTTAATACTTTTCCACTAAAATTTAATCTTCAAATATTAAAATATAATATTTCTATATTATAATCTATTACCATTATTATTGAAAACTTATATTTGAATAATTTGTTATTTGATTTTAGTAGAATATCTGGTTAAAAGTGACCATAATAAAATAATGTATTGAAATTTAATATTTGATTGTAATAAAATTCAATAAATTTTGTATTTAGAGCGAAACTCTCGACTCAATGCTCAAGAAATACTTTTTAACTCGTACTTGAATTGAATATCGAAGTATTAATTTTGAACACATTAATATTAGATTTTAATACATAGGTATTGATTTTTAACCCTTCGGTATTACATTTTAATATTGAATAGGTATAATTTTGTCGAAAGAAAACTCCGTTAGTTTGTCTCAACACGTCGTCGCGTCAGTCCAGTCGGCAACATGGAGGTCCAAATGGATAATTTAGTTGGCACTTACATTAATGTGAAAAACGTGGAAAGAAATACAATCATTTTAAAAAAAATTAAAAATCAGACTAATGAATCATCGGAATCCTTATTCGTTTCAAATAAAGATATCCTTCTTTCAAGTAAGTATTGAATACCAAGTTTAAGTGCCATATATTTTTTTTTTGGAGAGTGCAACCGTGTTTATTTAATTAAAATTTGTTTTTGCTTTAGTCTTGGAAAACGAAGAACTGGTGAACGGATTTACTCTGAAAGATCGAGACGGTGTGGTGATTCCAGTGGATTCCTTGTGCGATATAGTGCGGCAGTATTCAGGCTGTGCCTGCTTCCTTGTGGTTCTTGACAATGCTGATGGAGAGCCTCCTAATCAAATAAGTGAAAATTTGAAAAAACAAGGAGCAGCAATTGGGAGCTCTCTTCTTTTATACAAAGAAGTAAGTAACTTTTTCAATAGTAAATTTAATGTACCTATATAAATAAAATTTTCCTAATTTTACAGGAATTAAAAGCATTTATACAAACAAGCACAGCGGCATTTATATAGCATTGAAATTTAATAAATAAATATTAATTTTCAATACTATGTGGGTTCAAAAGTAATCCAATCAAATCTTAAATAGTATTGAAATTTAATAAATAAGTATTAATTTTCAATACTATGTGGGTTCAAAAGTAATCCAATCAAATCTTAAATAGTATTGAAATTTAATAAATAAGTATTAGTTTTCAATGCTATGTGGGTTCAAAAGTAATCCAATCAAATCTTAAATAGTATTAAGATTTAATAATCTTGTATTACATTTAAACTATCTTTGGGCTTAAAACGAGTAAAAAAGTATTCAATTTAAATACAAAAATATATCGTGGGTGTACAAGCAGAAGGCACTAAGTCAAAAAACATAGTTTTGAGTAAATTGATATTTAATGTTTGTTTAGTCGTGAAAATTCAATACCGATTTTAATTTTACATATGATTACGTGAAAAGCTCTATTGATATTATGACTTAAGTTTCTAATCAAAAATTTTAGTTTTCGCCAAACCAATTCGAAAATATTGCATTAGAACTACAAAATATGCTGACTTAGTGCTGTTTAGCAGAAAAGATAATTATAACTAAAAATACAAATTAAAAAACAATTTTTTCTTAATGAAATATTTAAAAGTTTTATTTTATTTTTTTGTGAGGGCAAAGATTCAAACCAAGAATGGAAAACTTCAGAAACTACTCCTTTTTGACACATTTCTATTAAGTCTTTTTTTTGTCTGCACTTATTTTAGGAGGTTCTTGATACAATTTAGGCCTTTGTGTTAGAGAAAGATACTTTTGAACAGCGTTTATTCCTCTTTGTAAAGTTTTTATTACGTTCGTTGTTCTAAAATTGTCCGCGAAATTGTATTTGAAATGAAGGATTCCTGGTTTTGATGACAGCTAAAACGCACTAAGTCACTTTAATGCCTTCTTGCTGTATTATTATAGCATATTGTAACTTTTTCTATGACAGCCAAAAGGCACTAAGTCAACTTAGTGCCTTTTAGCAGTATTAAAAATTATTTAACTGACTTAGTTCAAAACAAAACCTCAAAAAATTCATGTTTAACGATGAAAAATCACTAAGGAGGTGATTGGAGTACAAAGATATCATCATTCTTGATCACTTTGCATTAAAATGTGAAAATCCTAAAAAATTGACTTAGTGCCTTCTGCTTGTACACCCACGATATCTTTTCAATATCCAGCGTATTAAATTCTAATATAAATGCCCTTAAAACCAATACAAGAAGTGATGAATTTTATTTTTTTGGTTTAAATACTAATACTTATGTGTGTTACTATTTAATAGTACGAACTTGGTTTTTAATACAAAACAGTATTGCAATTTAATATGTCTTCTATTCGGTTTGAAAATCAAATATATTCAAAGCATTACATTTAAATACCATTTTGGACTGGTCATATATGCAACCCAAAAAATATTAAATTTAACGCCAAAATTTTTAACCGTGTAATAACATAACTTTTTTTTAAATAATGAATACATGCGTCAAGAGCACAAAAATATTTTTTTTGTTTAAATTTCGAATTTTGGCCGAATTATAGAGGGCGCAAACGTCGAATTATCAAAAAATACATGGTCCCATGGCGGACAGTTAATCTCAGAATTGGCTGGACTGAAACAAGAAAAACAAAGTGGGTTATTTAAAGGAAGGTTTCTTACGAGACAATTTACCACAATTTGCTTAAAAAGTCAAAACAAAAAAAAAATATCGAGCTTTGTAATTTTTTTTTTTTTTTTTTTTTGAAATTTTTTTGGCCATTTTTGGGTTGCCATTTTTTTTGTTCATAATTTTTTTCTGAAAACGTAGTTCAACCATTACCTAGCTTTTACTAAATGAAATTTTTGTTTTGTTTTTATTTCTTAAATCTGTCGAACAGTTTTTGAGAAAAAAAAAATATTTATAAAATTTCGAAAAAAATTCGTATGGCAGGGGGTCAATTCCCTATCTGTGAAACTGTGAAGTGATAAGTTTTTTCACAACTTCACACAGTATCCATTCGCAATTTATGAAAAAAAAATTAATAAAATGTCAAAATATTTTCAAATATTAAATTTGTTTTCACACTCAAACGATTTTGTGAAAAGCCCTGATAAAATATGAAAATTACAAAAACTAAATTATTCTCAAAAATGAGTATCGTGTATCATTTTAATACTGTTTAGTACATGTTTTGACAAACGTTTATCAGAACGAGTTCAAGAATCGCGTAAGGTGAGTTCATGAAATGGAAAAATTAAAAATGGCTGTGAAAACTGAAATGATAACTTTTTTATCACTTCATAGTTTCACAGATAGAAAATTGATCCCAGATCACACACTACATATGTAGATCAACTTTGATCGCATAACTAATTGCTTGAAAATAAAAGAAGTGGATAATTCAAATTGCTACCTATACCGTGGAGATTTGACACCACTAGAATATCTTCTTTGGGATTTTGTCATAAATAATGTAAGCGCCTATGGTCCACCATCAGTTTTTGCCAAAATTCGCCTACTCCTAGTCAAGTTTGTGAATTGAATGATCTGTCAGTTGTAATGAGTGATTTGAGAATCATTTTTTTTTAGTTTCATACTTAAAAAAAATATGTTCTTTAAAAGAAATTCAGCTGTTCATTTTTACAAAAGGTTTTAGTTGAATATTTTTTAAGACTATCCTTCTTGCAAGATCATTTCGATCTACAATAATTGACATATTGTGCTTCGTTTTCAAAAATATTTACTTAAGATTGGTTGTCCTGCATTGAAGGATGAGTCAACATTACCTCCATGGAATACCCATCAACCTTCAACTCATATCCTTTGAGGACAAAACCCAACTTGTCAGTACGTTTGATTGATCAGTATCCCAGCAAGGAATAGTTTGTTATTTTCAGCAAACATATCCCACAGTGACCTCAAAGCAACCAACAGACATTTGGCCACGACTTTGGCCAAAACAAAAAGTTTCTCAAACAATATTGTTACAAATAATACAGATCGATATACAGCAAAGCAAGACACACACATATTATTTTCAAGCGTTTTATACATTTAAAAGATTATTATATTATTTCCTTTGTGTGGATGGATTTCTATTTGTTTGCCTTCTACAGCGTTTGGACATCTTAAACAGCAGTAGTCCTTTGGGAAAATAAGTTACTAAACAATAATAGATTTCTAAATGAAATAAATTTCAAATCTAACAAAACAAATAGCGAAAGGACCTTCTTTCTTGCCTTTTTCGAAGTCCAAACGAGAAAAAAAAGTCCTTTTCCAATCTATTTGTTCAACACTAATTCCTTCCCTCGATCTTTTTATCCTTTAAGCCAGAAATTCTATGAATATAGATGCTGCTAAAAATGAAAACACAGAAAGGATCAATCTATATACTCGTAGCTGGAGCTAACCAAGCGAAAATGAAGCAACTAACGACAAGGATCATTTCAACACAAAAGCAATTTCCAATTTGGGATCCTTTTGAAAATTCATTATTCTTCATTTGTTGAGTTGCTTCTCTTAATTTGTTACCTTTTTCCAAGGATAACTTCTTACCTGCGCATATTTACCTGCATTTAGCAGTTCTTTTGGATTTTCCCTTGCCGCACGGTTGATCAATTTTCAGTGCACCCAGGACACGAGTGCAAGATTAGTGTGGTAGTCAAAGGAATCTTTTTATCGAATTGCCTCCGTGGTAGAAATTCAAGGGAAGCCAAGCCTATTCATGGCCCTGTGTGTCGATAGGTTATGCCTAACCTAATCAGCACCAGTATGTGGCGTGGCGATGCGTGAGCGATTTCAATATCCTACCGAGCAGAGGCAGGGACTGGGGGTAATGAAATTTTTAGCACAGAATTGAAATAAATTATCCTTGTTCTCGATTTCATTGTATGATGCCAAGGGATGCCGAATTGGGCATGTGATATAAAGGAATACAAGAGAATAAGGTCTTATGCTTGTTTACAAATGTTTTTGTGAAAATATTTCCAAAGCATTGGTACAATATTGATCTGCAGGAAATCGACGGGTGATCGAATACAAATGATTCTCGTCGAGAAGGAATAAAATTGTCATCCTGCCAGAATACAGAAATCTGTGACAATGACAAAAGGGAATTTCGGGGGTGTATATGTGACAATCCTGTAGTATAAACTGTCACGGCTTCAGTTTGTATGTTCTTATAGAGTTGACATATAAATTCTTCTTTGAGCTTGTAGGTGAGATGTAAGTCAGAGGCTTATTATTCCTCCGGGGTGCCGAAATTGTCGGCTTCAAATTATACGGATTTGACAAGGTCAAATGCCCAAGGGAGCCGATTCAAGCAATTTTTAAAGATTAATTGATTTGTTTATTATAAATGTTGATTTTTTAATTCAGAATGTTCATTTTGTTATGCTTTTACGTCCCTATTCGAGTTAAAGGCTAATAGATTCGTCGAGGAATTTTGACCGTAGTATAAGCTAGATGAGGCATAGCAAAGCAATTATGTAAATGAACAGACGAATTCAATTTCGAAAATTTTTCAAACAATTAAGGTTAAGGCTTCTAAAACAGATTTGATTCACTTCGCATGGCTTCGAAATTCGGATATTCTGTTCCAAAGCGTATCACGAATCCAACAGCAGATGTTTTGTGGACGTCCTTACGAACACTATAAACTTTCTTCTGGCAACGACTATTACTTTCTAAAGAGACATCTAGCATGATTAGTAGTTCTTCCATAGGTATTTTGGAAACATTCTTCCAGAACAAACTTTTTCCTTTTTCGAATCTTGAACTGGCCGTAGCTCCTCTGTCGGTCGCGCAGTTGGTTGGTGAAAAACATTAAGGATTCGAAAATATTGGATTAGTTCTTTTACCTTTAAAAGCTATCCAGAAACAAAGTTGCGTAATTGAGTTCGTATCACGGCTGCCTCTTTTTATTTAGAACTTAACCATCAAATTCTATGAAATGTTTTGAGATGCATGTGCAGGTTTTCAATCTTACACATATTGAATTCTAGTAAAATGATGTGGAGTGATCAATAGATCAAGAGAAATAAGTAAAACCGTACATAAGTAGGTTCTTTTTGGCAAGTTATGGATTCGTGAACAAATCGAACCCGAGATTTTCAGTGTACATGAAAGACTCGAAAGATTTTCGATAAACTTGATAGATATCATTTTTTTAAATTTTCTCCACCTTTTTTTCGAACTTAAAATAAAAGTGTCTGCCATCAAAATTTTCGAAATTCAAGAATCTTAAAACTCTCACAGAATTAAAAAAAAATAAAAAAAAAATAGTTTAGTAAAAAAATTTTAAAGAATTTTCAGAAAAATATTCCTTAATGGTACCTACTATAGAATAATGTTCTTAATTTTCAATTTTCTCGGGAATGATGCAACCAATTTCGATGATTTTTTATGCTGAAGCTCCTCAAAAGTTTGAATAATATTGTATATTAAAATTTGCAGAAAATGTCTTTTTTTTTTTTGAAAACTCAGTATTTCTTGATTTTGTTGAAACTTCACAGTTAAAAGTTTTTGAATACTATGTATTAACGAGATGTAGAAAAAAATTATTTTATCTAAAAATAATGGTACCCCTAATGCAAATATTAAAAAATTAATTTTCGAAAATCATTTTTTTCTCAAAAACGCCAATTAGAATTTTAATAATATTTTTTTATAAGTTTATGCAAGAAAATAAGTTATAAGTAGTTGTAGTTGTTTCTTCAAAAAATGAGCTGTATGTACAAGTATAAATAAAATTCTTAAAACATTTTTAAAATAAATTACGTACGCCAACTTAAAGTTTTTATTACTGTACGAATAAAAATTAAATTTCCAAGAAAATATTGAGCCTTTTTTGAGATATCGAATTTTCAAGAAAAAATTTTTTTTTTTTTTTAAATTCAATAAATATTTTTTTTTAATTTTTGAAATGCCGATAATTAGAAATTAAAAATTTGAAAAAATGGTTCTATGGTAGGTTCAGTCAGTACCTAATATCTTAATTTTAATTTTTTTTTTTATTAAAAATTATAGATCGTGAAAATTCATCGAAATGAACAGACATTTTTCTAAATTCTATCGCCCCATTTTAGAGAAAACTACGATTTTCGAAAATTATTTTTTAACATTTGTATGGTTAGTTTTACCGTTTGTTTTAGGTAAAATAAAATTTTAAACTTTTATTTTTCAAGTTTAAAAACAATCGAGCATTGCGTTTTCGAAATATTGAGTTTTGAAATTTTTTTTAAAGTTCCCAAAAAAAAAAATGAACATTTTAGTTCAAACTTTTGGGTAGCTTTAGCATAAAAAGAATCAACAAAAACGGTCGTATAGTTTTTTGAGAAAATCAAAAACAAAAAAAAAAAATAGTTCAAAGAGGGGTACAAAAAATAACCCTTTTTCGGGAAATTTTGTTCAACTATTACCTAGCTTTAACTTATTGAAATTTTTTGATTATTTTTAAATCTTTCGAACAGTTTTTGAGAAAAAGTATTTATAAATTTCGAAAAAAAATCGTGTGGCAGGTACCGTTATTTTTGGTCCTGAAAAAAAGAAAAAAACGTGTGGGGAGGAAGGGAAAAATTAAAATACTATCAACAAAGTTTAAGGAAAATTGGCCGAGCCGTTTAGGCTGTGGTCGAACAAACAGACAGATAGAGAGATATACAGGCAGAGTTGCGAGACCCAAATAAGAAGTAAAAAGAGAAAAAAATGTCTACCAAAATTGTATGTAGGAAAAATACGATATTCGAAAACATTTTTGTTAACGTTTGTGTGGAAGGTATCCTTATTTTAAAATAAAATAAATTTGTTCCTAAATCCAGTAGCTGGTATTACAAAACTGTTAACTGTCTGGTTTCAAAAGAATCGGGCATGTACTTTTCAATAGATTAATTTTTCAAAAAAAAAAATAATTTTATAACCTAAAAACATTTTTTTCTTTGGAAAATTTAAATTCAAAATACTACTAAATCTTTTAATGAGCTTACAAAGCGAAATTTGATCAAAATCAGATATTCCGTTATTGAAAAAATCTAAAACAAACAAAAATTGGTACCATTATAACCATTTTTGGAAAAATATTTTTCAATCATAAGCTCGGTCTTACGAAACGATTTTTTTTCATTTATTCTGTGGAAGAGTTTTGAGAACAAAAAATATTTTCTAAGATTTTGAAAAAAACTTGTAGATACCCTTTTTTTTGGTCTTAATAAAAAACCAAGGTGGAGGAATTTAAAAACGCTATCTACATACCTATCAAGTTTAAGTTTAGTAGCCGAACAGGCATACAGAAATGCGAGACCCACTGTTTTTGTCGCCCTTATCATTCATTAGCCGTAATTTTTGAAAAAGTGAATAGGCAAGTTAGCAAAATTTTACATGCAAAACAATAAAAACATCAAGAGTGAATATAATTTGGTCAGCAATCAGAGATAATATAGAATGAATAAAAATGATTGATATATTGAGATGTAGATGGCGCTTAAATCGAGTGCAGAAAAACATTTGCTTCGGAAAGGTTGGTACTGGGATGTGTTCTGGAATGCATCTTTTTTTTTCTCAGAGATTCTTATTACATTTGGAAATGAGGCTTCATGTCTGTTTTGTAAAAGACGTACAAAAAATCTCAAATGTCAATTGATAGAAAAACTTCTGAAAAATCTTATTTTTTTTTCACCGAAAAATCGAAATTTTTTTGATTTTTTTTTTTGTTCAGGAAAATTGCAATTTAAGGGCTTTTGGAAGGCATCTAGAAAGAAATACTCTAAGTAGGTCAAAATATAGTATATTACCCATCAACCAAGCCATAAACTGTCAAATTCCATTGGAGGATGGCTGAGATCTTTATGGATTAAAAAACATCTACAAAATCTGAATTTTTTGTTAACGAAAAATCGATTTTTTGCTCATTAGTTTACCTCGTTACGCTGCGCCGAACACAAGAACATTATACAGTCCACTATGACGAAATAAATATTGTATTAAAAAAAAAACCTTTTCTTTTTGCATGTTAAACCATGAGCGGTTAAAATTCTAAATACGTCAAAACAAATTTGAAATTACTCTAAAATTCGTGTCAAACTTTGAGATTAAAAGTGAGTGAATATAAAAGTGACTATAATCGTTTTTTTTCAATTTTCTTTACTGAGTGGCTATCAATTTTCCATAAAACATGGCTATTGTAATGTCAAGTCTGATCGAAATCTTTGCGAATCAAGACCTTGCCACACAGTAGATACCTTCCTATATTATGTTTTTGAAATTAAGAGATAACATAGAACCATTTCCTCGATCCCTCAATTGCTCATTATTTATCGACATAACAAATTGTAATGAATTTTTCTTAAACAGAAGCATTCAAACAGTTTTAAAAACATTGCATACCAACTCATAATAAAAAAATTATTTTTTTGAAAAAATAGTAAATTTTTTGAAAATTCAATACTTGATTTTTTTTTTTAAATGTTTGTATAAAATCCTATCCTCACATAAATTCATATTTGCTTACGGCTTTCTGTTCTTGGCTCCAGCTACTAATGATAATGTTTTCACGAAATTAAAAATTTAAATTATTCACTCATCACAGTGCTGAACGAACAACCTAAAAAGGTACTTCTTGTTCCTTACAACAAACAAACAAATTCTTGAAAATTTGACAAATTTCAAATCTCAAACGTTTGCCATTTTGGATCTGTACCGAACTCAAGTACCTATAGTTATTTTCCTTTTACAATTAACCAGCCAGAGTCTCTAGTTTTATATAGAGTTAAAAAAAAAAACATTCCATAAAATATAACTAACAGAATAGAAAAAGCTTGACCTTCGGCAGGCCTGAGTTCCTGGGTACCAACACAGTTGATAGCTCATTTGAATTATGATGTAATTTCTGAAAACAACATTCTTAGTTGAAGTAACTCAATTCTTTCAGTTTCTTAAGACTTCAAGTAATACTCAATTCGACATAAGGCCTAGTAGGAATGGACACCAAAACTCCCTTAAAGTAATAAAGCTTGTGGACGGCAGTAGGAATGTGATTCTTCTTGGCCCTCAAATGGAGACATCCATGCGATTTCTGGTTGGGAAAGACTTCCTAGGATATTTGGGATTACGGGACAATTTTCAAAGTGCGGACCCTCCTGATAATGACCTTGGTTTGACCCTTTTTGAAATTTTAGCTCAACTTCTCTTATCAAATAATAATTTAGTATCTTCTCAGAAGTCCTCTTTAAGAACAGTTAACCATCGTCGTTATAGTCGACTAGCCTACACCAATATCAAGAAGTTTCCATCTAATCTTCGAATCGATACGGCAAAGTGTATCACT
Organism: Chrysotoxum bicinctum; assembly: GCA_911387755.1. Lineage (NCBI taxonomy): Eukaryota > Metazoa > Arthropoda > Insecta > Diptera > Syrphidae > Chrysotoxum > Chrysotoxum bicinctum. The sequence goes on from OU426990.1 coordinate 42,078,867, forward strand.
ATGGAGAGCAAATACAATTCCTTTCCCAAGTTATCCAACAATATTAATATTAAATATTCCGATTTGGTTTGAACTTATTTTCAATTTTGAGGTGTTAAGAGTTTGTAGAGATTTCAATTTTCAGGAGTTTTCAAATCGTTGAATTCTTATTTTTTCTGCTAATTTTTTTTTATATATTTTTACAAATTTATATTTTATCAGAATTACTTATGGCATCGAAAAGGTTTCATTCTAAAACAGACGCTCAAAAACGTCTAGCTGAAGCATCATTATGTTTACGACAAACATGGAATTGGAGTCCATGCTTATGGCATGTTTTCAATTATTGTGATACAGCTTTCGACTTGTCTCACACAGTCTATCTTATAACCAAATTTTTAATTTCCTCAGTCAAAACTTTGGGACCAATTTAATCGAAGAAATGAACTTAGAAATTGCGCCTTATATAGATAAATCAGAGAATAGACCACAACAGGTTGGAGTCCTTCTTAGCTCGATCCTTATAACGATGTCGCTATTAAACACCACATGTAGATACAAACTTCCTAATTTTAATTTGGAGTACCTAATTCCTATAAATGGGCCCTCCACGAAGCATTCTTACTTCCTAATCATCAACACATGGTCTAGTTAATTATCACTTCTTAAAAATCAGCATAAAAAAAAAAGATTTTGTGTCATTTCATTCCATTACTAAATTCATCACTCATCGTTTTATAAATCGCTTGAATGGATTTCTTTTTAGAGAAGAAAATCCCTAGAAATTATCTCCTCAATAAGCAGAAAAAAGTCTCAAATTACATCCTAATCATCGCCCAAAAACTATCGACCATATCACCAGCGATATGAGGCCTCTAACGTTCGGTTAGTCTTCTCAAGTATCAAAACGGTCAAAGTGGCATGTATTTAACGAAACGTACACAAAGACCAAAATATCCTCCGAAATACTCTTTTATCATACACATATTCATGTGGGCCGACATTTTTTTGCCGGCGGAATATCAGGATCTGAAATCGGAGATACATCCACTTCATCATGTATGGTAAACATGGCGATATGAACAATCTAACGAGTGACGCGACGTAGATAGATCGGCACTTAGCAAATTGAAAAATTCAAAAAAAATTATCATCGTCCTTTTTTCTTGTAATTTCTTTCGGAAACGCCTCTGGAATATCTTGTGAATTGTGTTGTGGCTCTCCTTAAGAAAGATTTGTCCTAGAAAATGAGATAACAAATTTTTCCCTAGCACCATCATCAAGAGAAAAAAAAAACACATTCGTTTAGAAAAAACAGAAAGATTAAAAGCAAACTGCTTATAACGACAACGATGCTGGATGGTTTTTAATGAGAGAAAACGAGGAAATCGTCCTTTGGACGCCTTCAAGTGGCGTTTTGAGTTTCCTTGGAGTTTTCGTTTGTTTAAAGGAGCTACCCAAATTGGTTCTCATTAAGACTACGTTAGGATAGGCAACATCACCGAAAACCTAGGCCATAAGGAAAAAGGATATTTTCCAAATCAACTGCATCAGAATTAATTTGGTCCTCGTAAAACAAATAAGATCAAATGAACTGCCGCTTTTTTCTAGATATTGACTTTAATGGGTTATCGGCAGCGTTAAAATGAAAAAAAGGGATACCTACTTCGTCAGAGGAATTAACAAGCGGTAAACTCTTCGAAATTGATTTTATGCGGGTCTCTTTTAAGTTGTCGGAAGGAACAATTTATTTGAATCAATTAAACGCTAAGTTGAAACATTCGAGATAAGATTTTTCGACTAACGAGTGGCTAATGAATAAACATATATGCACTACAGCAAATGCATACACTTTTACCTTGCATAACGAGGACATTTTCACAAAAACCATATAGCTAAATGTATTTTTTTTAAATTAAAAAAAAAAACTTGGTAAATGATTTGAATTTATGCCTGGCAGCTGGAATACGTTCCAAAACTGTTTGCGGAGACATTAACATAATGGCAAGTGCGTTCGAGGTTCGACTGTCATTCAGACGATCTTGGGCTTGATTCTCAGGCGCTTCAAAAATGTTTTTCAGTGGCGTACTGTCTCTTGCGAGGAAGTGACAAATTCTCCAAGAGAGTCTCTTGTCGTGAAAAGTAATGCTCATGTTAGGCGTTCGACCTCGGCAGAAAATTGTAAGTGCCCTCTATTCCTAATAATATGTACACCATAATGATTGAAAGTTGTAAGTCACTACAAACTTTTATCAAAATCTTGGATCCGTTTTCGAGAACTATTAGATTATATCTTAACCGCTAAAAGGGTTTTTATGATAGGTCCTCTTTTAACTTGTGAATTATGGATTCATAATAAAAATCGAACTCGATAGGGATTTTCTTGACTTCTCCCTAACGTGTTTTTTAAGACCAAAAATAATGGTATCTACCTACCATACAATATTTGTTTTCGAAATTTTAAAAAAATATTTTTCTTAAAAAAACTCTTCCACAGATATCATTTAGTAAAAGCTTAAGTATTAAGTATTTAAATTTCCAAGCATTTTTTTTTTTGAAAACTCTGTATTTCGGAAACTAGATTTGAATGAAATTTGGTATACATACGAGTACATTATGTAAGCTTTTAAGAAGCTTAAAAAATATTACATATTAAAACTTAAACAAAAATATTCCTTAGATTTTCTAAAAATCGGACCAAGTTATTTTTTTAAATGTTTTAATAACTGTATACAAAAATATTTTTTTTTTTGTTCTTTTTAATTTTATTTTTTTTAACCTCTTATTATTTTAGAAGGTGTTTTGCAAATTAAACAAAAAATTTTAAGCATTTTACTGCATTATCATCCATGTTCTTATAATAAATTATACATATAATAATCAACTATATTTTTTCTAAATCTCTTTTAAAGTATTAAGACACATTTAGATACCAAATTTACTAATGAGAATTTCTAAAAGCTTAAGCACAAACAAATTAATTGATTAAAATAAACTTTATCAGTTTTGAAAAAGTCGCAAGCAAGGAATGGTTCGGTATGAATTTTGTGAATTTTTTTCAATTTTCTTAACTGAAAGAGTTTTTTTTTACTTTTTTGGAACAGAAAAAAAATTGCTCAGGGAAGAAAATGTTGGTAAAGAAAAACTGTAACTTTCAACGTACTCGTAGTACAACCAATAAGATACTCGCATTTGAAATTGATAACAAGAGTAAAGTTCAGTAGATTTTTCTCACAATATTATGTTTAGATCGAAATCTTAAACTTTGAAATTTTAACTCGGCTTTTCAAATGAATCCACAAATTGGCTTAAATTAACCGATTTGTAGTGTCATTTTGCACAGCTCAATATCTGTTTGTCATTTAATAAAAACTACATCACAGATCGACTAATTTAAGCCAAATTATGGAGTTATAGATTTTGAAATGCCGCACATATTTTTAATTATTTATTTATTTATTTTTTTTTAATAAAGCTTTACTGTCGACTGTTAAATAAAATAATAAACCCAACATTTTCTTTAAACTTATTAGATATCACTTTTAATTTTCCCCCCACACGTTTTTTTTTAAGACCAAAAATAACGGTACCTGCCATACGAATTTTTTTCGAAATTTTATAAATATTTTTTCTCTCAAAAACTGTTCGACAGATTTAAAAAATAAAAATGCAAAAAAAATTCATTTAGTTAAAGCAAGGCAGTGGTTACAAAATATTTTCCAAAAAATGGTTATTGAACCCATGGAACCAGTTTTTTTTTTGATTTTCTCAAAAACGGTACAGCCAATTTTGATAATTTTTTTTAATAAGGCTCTCTAAAAACATACATAGAATTGTGTACTCAAATTTTCAAAAAAAATTTTTTGGATTTAAAAAAAAAAACTTCAAATTTTTTTTTTCAAAATTCAATATTTCAAAAACCCCATGCTAGATTTTTTTTTTTAAATTGATAAATAAAAGTTTCTTATTATAATCTACAAGATATGAGAAAAAAAAAATTATTTTATCTAAAAATAAAGGAACCTACCATACAAATGCTAAAAAACTAAAAAAATGGTTTTCAAAAATCGTATTTTTCTCGAAAACGGCGCCTAGAATTTTGATAAATTTTTTTTTCTTTCAATTAATTTATACTAATTAATATTACCTATAATTAATAGAAAAAAATTTTGAAATTAAGATTTTACAGCTTGTACCTACCATAGAGCCATTTTTTCGAATTTTGAATTTCTCATTATCCACAAAACGGATCTTAATGAAATTTTTTATAGAGATGCCTCTAGAAAGTCTTAAACACATTGCATTTCAAAACTTTAAAATACAAATTTTTTGAATTTTTGAAAAAAAAAATCTATTTTTTCTTTTTTTGAAAATTCGATTTTTTTTCGTAAATTTAATTTTTATTCGAACAATAATAAAAACTTTGAATTCAAGTACCAACATTTTTTCTTGAAAACCTTTTAAAAAGTTTGTACATAAAAGCTTTTTTTTAAGAAACCACTACAACGACTTATAATTTTTGTTCCTGCATAAATTCATATTTGCATAGCATTCTGTTTTTGTCTCTTATTACTAAAAGAATTTAAGAAACTAATTTTATCCTTATGAACAGTTTTCTCTAATAACATTTCTTTTTAAAATTCGTGCGACCCAGTCGTGCATTTTATTTTTTCGTGATCTTAAATTGTTAATTTTATATATGTAAGTTTGACGCTAAGGTGTTTTATTTGTTACGTCTGTAAAAATTCGGACCTTAATCAAACATGGAATTATTATAGTTACTCCACAACACAAAAAAGTATTTTAATTGTGATTATTTTACTCAACTTCTTCTATTCTTCAATAAACAATTTTAGTTTTACTAAAATTATGTTATTAAAAGAAAAAACTATGATGGTATGGTTGAAATTGTCGGAAACTGTAGTGTCTACGTATAATAAATTTTCAAGAAAATAAAAAATATCATAAGGTGCCAATCTTATAAAAAATCTGTAAAGTTTTTAAGAACCAAATAAAATGCACGATTGAGTCACACAAACTTGTTGACTTAAAACTTTAAAAAATTTGCTTATACAACATTTATGAAATATAGAAAATTTTTAATTTTTCATAAAAAAAGAATGCCATTTGATTTTTAAGCAAATATAAATCTATACAAAAACAAAAATTTGTCTTTTATAACATTTTTGAGAAAAAAAATTTGATATGCAAATTTTATTTGCTTTGATACTTTTAATATGGAATTTTTTTCCAAACCATTTTTGAATTAATAAATCGGTCATGCCAATTATGATAATTTACAGAATTAATAATGGCAGAACTTTATTTTCAAAATAGCATTTTGGCCTTTAGTCCACAAAAATGATTGCAATTTTAATCTTGGTTGGGTATAGTTCACGATGGATTTTTGTCACAAAATCGATGTAAGATGAACTGAATTTAACAAAAATTGCGTATTGACAAGGTCCTCACAGTCAACTGATGAGTCCATGTGAGATCGCAGCGACGAAACGCCAATTTTTGTGAAATAAAGGCCAAAAAAGCTATTTTGAATCAATTATTATTCAACAAGTCCATTAATAGTGCTAAGTCTTCTACTTGGCTGATTAATTTCAGTAGTATATAGAACTAGCCGACCCGTACTCGCGTTGCTTCGCAAATTGTAACTACGAATATTTTCTTAATATTAATATTAGCATATGAAAACATTTCTCAATGGGACTGAGCATATTTGCTACAATAATATAAATTTTTTTTTATAATTTTAGTTTATATGTATAACATACCGTATCGAATTAGATTCTCTTTCACACTTGAAAAAAAGAGCTTGTTCATGTTTGTGCATGTTATAAATATAACAACATAGAAAATAATAAAATTTATTTCAAACAAACTTTAAAATGGTTTCGCTTTTATAGAATAGTTCATGTGCACGGCACTGTAGTCAATTGAATGTCCAAAATGCTATTGAGTGTATTCAAGTAATTTAAAAAATAAAATGCACGACTGGATCGCACAAACTTGCTCTTATGTAAAAGTACTTTGGAATTTAAAATACATTTTAAAAATATAAAACATGGATTTAATGAGATAAAAATGTTCAAATGTATGGAATTGCCGTCTGATTAATCTTTTTAATATATAAGTAATTTTTTATATGACAATTTTCCTTAAAATTTTTCGAGAAAACAATTTGGGATGCCAAATTTTAAGTATTAGGTAGTATAGATTTTAGAAATAGTTTTTTTTCGAATATTTTTATATACAATATTATTTTAAACTTAAGCGGGCTCCTGTTGAAAATTTTTGGTTAAAATCGTTAAGAGCTGTTGATGAGAAAGTCAAAAAATCAAAAAACGGTTCTATGACAGGTACCGTTAATAACATTTCCCACCAAACATTTTTTTTACCAAAATGTAGTCCATGTCCATAATATCACACCTATTTTTTTTTATCAAAATCGTTAGAGCCGTTTTCGAGATAAATAAGATTATGCATTACGGGTGTATGGGGGGTAGTGTCAGTTTTGGAGCTAAAAAAAAAAATTCAATTTCTCCTCTAGGGAACCACCGAAGACCCTTAAGTACCGAGTTTGAAGAAAATAGCTCCAGTGGCTTAGGCTCTAGATAGAAGTACAGACATACAGACATACGGACATACAGGCATACAGACAGACAGACGGAATCGTCGGACCCACTTTATTCGTCTTCGCTATCATCGTAATGTCAACTTTGATCCAAATCTCGAGTTCGATTTTTTTCCAAATGCAGAACTTGCCCTATAGTTAGTACCTATTACCTATATCGCAAGTAAAAAGAGCCCACCCCCACGATAGAATTAGAGAAACTCAAAAAATGTGTGTGTGTCGGTTAGTTAGATAAACTATACAATACAGAAAAATTGAATATGTAGGTAGGTAGGTAAGAGAAAAAACGTAACTATTGAATGGAACAGATATTAAGAGAGAGAGAGTATGCGAACGGGAAGAAAAGAAAATTAAAAATGTTGGAATGATAATGAAATGAAACAAAGCAGCGACGTCGCGATTGTGATGAAATCTAATTCCTGGATAAAATAAATTCAAAAAGTTTATAATTTTATAATTTGTTTTTATTTATTTCTCAGGTTGTATGTGTAACTGAGAAGTGATTTTGGGCTTAAAATTTGCGCAACAATATTGACTTTATGAAGCAATGCTAATCTTTGTCGATTATTGTATAGGTTTTAAGATATGAGTGTTTGTATAAGTCAACTAATGAAAAAAAATGGACAAAAAATGTAAAATTAATAATATTTATGTTTGACAAATTATTAATGAAACAAATTATAGCCATAAACATTCTTATAACAATATAGAAAATAATAAAATTTATTTCAAATAAATCGGTTGACTACTTTCTGAGATCGTGCGTATCAAGGTTTAAAATGGTTTCGCTTTTATATAATAGTATAGATTTGTATTATAAAAATCTTCATATAGAACTTTATTTTAATTTAAAATTTGATACAAACAAATTTTATAAAAATTCTTTGAGTGTTTGTAGATTTTCCAAACCCATTTTTTAACAATATCGTACGTAATATTGTGTTCAAAAACAAACAACTATTTGTTTCTTAATATTAGTAAAAAAAAAAACTCTGTCTGGTGAAAAGTTTCAAAAAAACGTTTTGAGGTTATTTTTTTAAAAACTCCTTAAAATACATATATTTAAAAATCTTTTACACAATAATATTCAAGCTTTCTAGAATATTAAAATAAGTGGTAACATTTTTAAGAAAATATAAAATAAAAGAGAGATTTTATGACAGATGACCTGCCATTAGTATCTAACCATTTTTCATAAAAAATGTTCGCTTAAAGTAATTACAAATACAAATGTGTTAAACATTATTTGAAAAAAAAAAAAAAAAAAATTTCTTTAATTTCGAAAAAATATATGGCTGGCACTGTAGTTTGTTGGTCTTAAAAAAAACGCAGCAAGGAAAAGTCGAAAATGCTAGCTGCTAAGGTTACGGAAAATTGGTTGTGCGGCTTACAGTTCGCGTACACTAAAACCGAATCATCGGCCGATATCGGGTCGGAGCTATTCGGACGACTGTCTCGGACGTTCGTCTGCATACACTCCTTCCGATCTCGGATGGTGCCGTGCCGGTCTGGGGTCTGACTGTGAACTTTGGATATGAAAGTAAATTTTTTTTTTTTATTTAAGATTTTTTCTTTATGTCTGCAACAGTCAGTTCCACCTCCGATTAAATTTCGGCCCATTGTCGTTTAGCAATGTCTCACAAAGTTGCCCTATTATAAATGGGATTAATTAATTTTCTAGTATACATACATATTTTATTTTTACTTGCGATATACATACATAGGTATTGGCATGTTCTGCATTTGGAAAAAAAAATCGAACTCGAGATTTTCATCAAAGTTGACATTACGATGATAGCGAAGATAAATAAAGTGGGTTTGACAATTCCGTCTGTCTGTCTGTTTTTCTGTATGTCTGTACGATTAGCGATTAGTTTTTGAAATTATTTCCTAAAATTTATACTACTAAATACTTAAAATTGGCATGCCAAATTTTATTTTCGAAAAATTTTAAAGAAATTTGTTATATAAAAAATTATTTTAATAATAAAAGGATTTTTAAACTTTGTTTGCATAAATTCATACTTTTCTGAAAATCAGACGGCAATTTCATGCATTTGAAGATTTTTACCTCATTAAATCCATGTTTTATATTTATAAAATGTATATTAAATTTCAAAGTAATTTTAAATAAGAGCAAGTTCGTGCGATCCAGTCGTGCATTTTATTTTTGCATGAATTTCATCGCAAGAATCAACCGGACAACTGCCGAAAAATCCAAACATGTTGGGATATGCCGGTTGATCGCTTATTATCGGGCGTCATCGGACGATGTCGCTTTCAGTGGTGTACGCGCTCTCTTTCCTTTCTATACGTTTGGTTCGATCGGCCGATTTCGGCTGACAACGCCCGAGTATACTTCGGCCGATGACGGATTAGGTGTACGCGAGCCGTTAGGCTATAGCCGAACAGTCGAAACAGAATTGCAAGACCAAATTTTTTCGACTTCCCTATCGTAATGTCTTCTTACATCTTACTTACTTAATCTTACGAATATATAACTTTTCATAGAGCCTATGTATAAATTGCAAGTAAAAAATTTAAAATTTAAAGAGAAAATGTTTTTTTGTTGTTCTTAAGTTCACCGAATACTTTTTTTTTAGTTGTTTTAAAATATTAAAGTCGTTAAAATGTTATAAAATCTATAATTTGAAGTATTATCTCCCATGATTTTTTTTTCAAAACTGCACAAAATACCGGAAATACAAACTTTCTTCATATTGCTATAATAGTTAGCATAGATGAAAACAGTGGGTCAATTCTGTCTATCTTCAACTACGACTAGACTGATTTTTTTTTGGTACGTGGCATTTTTCAAATATTCTCTCAACAGGTTTTTCTTTTTCTTTATTTTTCAGAATAATGTTACTTATCATGTATTTTTTTTCGAAATTAAGGAAAATATTTTTGTTTTCAAAAACTGTTTTAGTAAAAGCAAAACCGATTCCGGAGACGATTCCGGAGACGGTACAATCATGAATTGTACGCAATCTACCTAGAAGCAGATATCGTGACAAAAATTAAGCTCGGTAGACTCCGGTGGGCAGGGCACCTAGCTCGCATGAGCGAAGAGGAACCTGCTCGGAAAGTTCTTTGTGGTACATTCTATGGTAGACGACAGCGTGGTAGACCATGCTTGCGCTGGAGAGATGGCGTAGACCAGGACGCCCGAAGCCTTGGGGTGCGCAACTGGATGGCGTCGGCTAGAGACCGGGATAGGTGGAGAGACTTGTTGAAAGAGGCCAGGACCGGAACCCGGTTGTCGAGCCGATGATGATGATGAAAACCGTTTTTTATTGGTACTTCCCGTGGAACTATTTTTTACTTGCAATATTTAAGTACTACCTATATGGCAAGTTATACATTCGTAAAAAAAATCAATTCGAGATTTTTTCCCCCAAATTTGAATAGTATTGTGGATTCAAATTTTCAATAAATTTTGTTTGGATTTAAAAAAAATCAATTTTTTTGTATACTATATATTTCGGAAACCACATGCCCGATTTTCTTGAAACTTGACAGTTAAAATTTTTTTTTACACACTCCATAAGATGTGTGAAAAGAATTTGTATTTTATATAAAAATAACGGTACCCACCATAAAAATGTTAAAAAATGATTTGGAAAACCAATTTCTCGAAAACGGTGCCTAGAATTTTGATAATTTCTTTTTCTTTCTTTTAAATTTATCGATTTTTAATTCAATAAAAAAATTGACATTAAGATATTATGCTCACCGGTACGGATTATTAGCATAACGGAACATTGTATGTATTTCAAAACTTAAGAAAATATATTTTTTGAATTTTGAAAAAATAATCAATTTTTTTTTGAAAATTCTTTATCTCAAAAACGAATCAATATATTTTTTGAAAATTTATTCTTATTCATACAATAATAAAAACTTAGAACTTTTTTCTTCTTGCACAAATTCATATTTGCTTAAAAAATCACATGACATTAAGTTTTTATCTCTTACTACTAAATTCTTAGTCTATTACATTAGAGTAAGTTTGTATGACGGAGTCGTGCATTTAATGTATTTTTAGAAACATTTAATTTTTTTTTCAGAAGTCAATACTTCGAAAACCTCTAAATTTGACAACTAATAGATTTTTTAAAGCTACCTATATAAAAGATAAGGAAACAAATTTTTCTTTTATCCTAGAACAAAGGTATACCCACCATATGTATAAATGTTAAAAAATCCTTTTCAAAAATTATATTCTAATAAAAATTAATCGGTATCACTTAATTTTTATGATCTAACGGGTGATTTTTTTGAGGTTAGGATTTTCATGCATTAGTATTTGACAGATCACGCGGGATTTCAGACATGGTGTCAAAGAGAAAGATGCTCAGTATGCTTTGCAACGCTTGCAAATCATTGAATTTTATTACCAAAATCAGTGTTCGGTTCGAAATGTGTTTCGCGCTTTACGTCCGATTTATGGTCTACATAATCGACCAAGTGAGCAAACAATTAATGCGATTGTGACCAAGTTTCGCACTCAGTTTACTTTATTGGACATTAAACCAACCACACGAATGCGTACAGTGCGTACAGAAGAGAATATTGCGTCTGTTTCTGAGAGTGTTGCTGAAGACCGTGAAATGTCGATTCGTCGCCGTTCGCAGCAATTGGGTTTGTGTTATTCGACCACATGGAAGATTTTACGCAAAGATCTTGGTGTAAAACCGTATAAAATACAGCTCGTGCAAGAACTGAAGCCGAACGATCTGCCACAACGTCGAATTTTCAGTGAATGGGCCCTAGAAAAGTTGGCAGAAAATCCGCTTTTTTATCGCCAAATTTTGTTCAGCGATGAGGCTCATTTCTGGTTGAATGGCTACGTAAATAAGCAAAATTGCCGCATTTGGAGTGAAGAGCAACCAGAAGCCGTTCAAGAACTGCCCATGCATCCCGAAAAATGCACTGTTTGGTGTGGTTTGTACGCTGGTGGAATCATTGGACCGTATTTTTTCAAAGATGCTGTTGGACGCAACGTTACGGTGAATGGCGATCGCTATCGTTCAATGCTAACAAACTTTTTGTTGCCAAAAATGGAAGAACTGAACTTGGTTGACATGTGGTTTCAACAAGATGGCGCTACATGCCACACAGCTCGCGATTCTATGGCCATTTTGAGGGAAAACTTCGGAGAACAATTCATCTCAAGGAATGGACCGGTAAGTTGGCCACCAAGATCATGCGATTTGACGCCTTTAGACTATTTTTTGTGGGGCTACGTCAAGTCTAAAGTCTACACAAATAAGCCAGCAACTATTCCAGCTTTGGAAGACAACATTTCCGAAGAAATTCGGGCTATTCCGGCCGAAATGCTCGAAAAAGTTACCCAAAATTGGACTTTCCGAATGGACCACCTAAGACGCAGCCGCGGTCAACATTTAAATGAAATTATCTTCAAAAAGTAAATGTCATGGACCAATCTAACGTTTCAAATAAAGAATCGATGAGATTTTGCAAATTTTATGCGTTTTTTTTTTTAAAAAAGTTCTCAAGCTCTTAAAAAATCACCCGTTACAATTAAATAAAAAAAGAATAAACAATAACAGACATTACTATGGGCATAATGGATTCAAATACAAGAACTTGTAAAGAAACTCCTACAAACGAAAAAAAAAACATTGTATATTAAGATTTAAAAACAAATATATACATTTTTTTTATTTATAAAGAATATCATTTAACATTATTTTTTTAAATTTAATTTTCATTTGTCCAAATGAAATATGTAGCTAGTCGTCATGCATTTAATTTTAATTTTCTTTTTTTTTGTACTGATAAGATTTTATAAGAGGCAATTTTGAAGACAAATTTAGAAAAATCTCATATATCGTCGCAGCATGTAGCTGAAAATAAAAATACCATCTCTGGTTGTTTGAGAGATAAGCGAGCAGAGATGATATATGGATTTAAAATCAAACATAATATTGTTGTGAGTTTGTTTAACGTTTACAAATATATAATATGTAGTAATACGATATTTCAAATTACGTTTCATTTAACTTTGATTTTCAAACAAAAATGTCGAAATACGGTATTTTATTATTAAAAAGAGAAATAAAAAAGCTATATTTTCAGTATCCAATTCTATTGTTTTAAGCATTAACCTGAAAAATCTAAAGTCATTGCCCACAATTTCCCAAGAAATGACGCAAATTAAGTGAATTCAAACTTGTAATACTTTTTTTTAAATTTGAGTAACTTAAAAATCTTCTTTTTTTTACATCCTTTCATGAAAAATTCCTATCTAACTGATAATGAGTCACCAAAAGGACATGCAAGTACAAATTAATGAAACAGGAACAGAACAATAATCATTATAAGAAATGTAAGACTCAATTGAAATTGAAATCCTCCCTGAGACATTATACGATACAATAAGTCTAATTCCTTGGATTTCTTTTCCATAGATAGGGATCGACAATGTCAATTTCAATCCAAGGGAAACAAAATAAGGGACACATCACTTTACTTTACTACTTACCCTTACTTAGATTGTGATGCGTCTACACCAGACAGGCGCAACAGGATAATACTATACCTTCAATATTGTCGCTTGTTGCTATCAAATGTTTTGGGCAAACAAAGGCCTTGGGAGGCATTGTTTGTACAACAAGCCAAGCCATTGGTAAATTCTGAGCGAAACAAACACCAATCCGATTCTAAAGGACAATTGAGGGGTTACACACAAAAACCTTAGAGTCCCGACCAGGGATCAATCCATTCGACAAAATAATTACACAACAGGATAACTATTATATCAGCAGGAACATGATTGTTAGTAAGGTATCCCTCAATATTCTGGATGTAATGATTGTACCTTTAGTTTTGAGTTAAACACGAAATGCCATGCGAAGCGGTGTCAAAAATACAACAAAAACGAAAACTCTAAGGATCTAATTTTGGCCAAACAAAGCAAACTCTAGGATGAGATTACTCACTTTCTATGGTGGCAAAGCAACCGTAAACGGATCTGCAGTAAATGAAATAATTGCCAGGAGACGATACCTAATCATCTTTCATGTCTTAGTTGTGCCACCAGTTGAGTTTCCATCCTGTATCCTGCCGCTCTTCGAGGTTAAACGCAAGTGAACAACAGTCGTAGAAGTGATGCATCATGGACAACAAAGTAGGTTGAAAGTGCATCAAACGAGGCGACATAATGCGGATTTCGTCAAACAATTTTGGCGCGAATTCAAACGCTTACGTAATAAACCAACACAAATTTTGAAAGACCAACTGTTGCCAAGCAAGGTATTGACATGTTGGTTTGCAAGGGAAAAGGAGGAGGACAATGACAGAAAATCAGTGGTTTGTGTGATGGTTGCAATAATTGAACCTAATAGAGAACGGGGTACTTAATGACGATGCTACAGAAACTGTGGTCTTCAATTATATCCCCCATCTGTTAAACAAAATTGAAGGATTATTAATTGATTGACAGAATAGATTATTTGATTGTTGAAGTCTTAGGGTGGTAATTATCGATACATTTTTAAATGTATGAGGCTCATGAACTTACTATAAGCAAACAAGGGAAGTCGACGTCTATAAGCCCCCTTATGCTTCAGCTTTAGAAAAGGATAAACGCAGTGGAAAGTAATTACTATTTTACATTTTTACTTGCGACTTATAGGTACTATAAGGCAAGTAATGCATTCGTAAAAAAAATCGAACTCGAGATTTCGATCAAAGTTGACATTACGATGATAGCGAAGACTAAAAAAGTGGGTCTCGCAATTCTGTCTGTCTGTCTGTTCGACTACAGGCTAAACGGCTGGGTCGATTTTCTTTAAACTTGATAGATATCATTTTTAATTTTTTCTCCCCCACACCTTATTTTCTTTTTTTTTAAGACCAAAAATAGCGGTACCTGCCATACGAATTTTTTTCGAAATTTTATAAACATTTTTTTTTTTTTTTTTCAAAAACTGTTCGACAGATTTTAAAAATAAAAATACGGAAAAATTTCATTTAATTAAATCTAGGTACTGGTTGAAAAAAATTTTCCAAAAATGGTTATTGGGAGTACCCCCATGATCATATTTTTTTTGCTAAAGCTTCCCAAAAACATAAATAGAATTGTGTACTCAAATTTTCAAAAAATTTTTTTTTGGATTTTTAAAAAAAACTTCAAAATTTTTTTTCAAAACTCAATATTTCGAAAACCCCGTGCTAGATTTTTTTAAACATGATAAATAAAAGTTTCTCAATATAATCTACAAAATGTGAGAAAAAATTTTTTATTTTACCTAAAAATAAAGGTACCTACCATACAAATGCTTAAAAATTTTAAAAAATTGTTTTCAAAAATCGTATTTTTCTCGAAAACGGTGAATAGAATTTTGATAATTTTTTTCTTTCAATTAATTTTTACGATCTTTAATTTAATAAAAAAATTTTGAAACTAAGATATTACAGCTTGTACCAACCATAGAACCATTTTTTTGAATTTTGAATTTCGGATAATTAACGGATATTATTGAAAATTTTTATAGAGAAGCTTCTAAAAAGTCTAAAACACATTGCATTTCAAAACTTTAAAATAAATATTTTTTGAATTTTTGAAAAAAAAAATCTGTTTTTTTCTTTTTTTGAAAATTCGATATCTCCGAAACGGGTCAATATTTCTTTTCGTAAATTAAATTTTTAATCGAACAATAATAGAAACTTTAAATTGGCGTACCTAAATTTTTTCTTAAAAAGCTTTTAAAAAGTTTGTATATAAAAGCTTTTTTTTAAGAAACCACTACAACGACTTATAATTTTTGTTCTTGCATAAATTCATAGTTGGATAGCATTCTGTTCTTTGCTCTTACTACTAAAAGAATTTAAAAATTAATTTTATCCTTATGAACAGTTTTCTCTAATAACATTCGTTTTTAAAATTCATAGTCGATTACATAGGAGCAAGTTCGTGCGACCCAGTCGTGCATTTTATTTTTCTTAAACTGATAAGTCTAAGAAATGTATAGCGATAAGGAAAACCGTTTATCAAAATTTTAGAGTCGTTTTCAAGAAAAATGATTTTCGAAAACAATTTTTAACATTTTTGTGTGGAAAAGCCTTATTTTTTGATAAAAGAATATTTAATTTTTCAAATCGTTTTTTATTTATTTATTTATTTCGAAAGGCTATACACATTAAATTATATATCTTATAAACTAGTGTAAACCTATATACGAGTATAATTTAAAAATGAGAGCAATGAAAATGGAAAAATTTAATAACATATTTTGGCAAAGATTAATTATTTTGGCAATAAAATTAAATAAAATTAATTCTCAATTGGATCTTAAGATGTGTATTTTGTGTTGATCCTCTTGATATGGCGTGGCAAAGAATTCCAGAGACATGAAGCGTTAATGTAAAATTGGTGCTCAGGTGTCAAGGAAGCGTAGCGGCGTTAAATTAGTTGATCAGACCTAGCTGAAGAGGCTCTCGCAATTCTCCCAAAAATATAGGTTGGTTAGGTTGTGAACAGAATATCCGAGAACAAGGATAAGGTGCGAAATTAAAAGTATTTCTCAAATGACATGTTAAGTAAACAATTTCGAAAAAATTGATACCCTGTAGAAACTACGTAGTCCAAGGATGTATCTAAAAAGAAGAAGAAATTCAGCTTCCATTTCGCAACTATACACTAAAATACGAAGAATTAAAATTTTCGCAAACATTGCACGCGTCTTCTTCGGAGTGCATGACTGGGAGACCTAGAGCATACGTAACGTTCCGTATTCCTCACCGACTCGATGTGCTTATCCCATGTTAGATTGCGCGTAAAGGTTATTCTGAGATTTTGTGCGGAATTCATATGTTCAACAGTTGTATTATTTAAAGCTATTTGAGGGAACTTAGTTAAATCCAAAATTTCTTAGATATAACCAAGCACTTATATTTTAAAGGGCTTAAGTCCATCAGTCCATTACTCTTAGTCCAAAGTGCTAGTTTCTCAAGGTCCTCATTCACACAGAAAACACCAACTTTAATGAGACCAAGACCGTAGCTAAGGAACATTTGTACATCGTAAGCATACATATGTAACGAGCAGTTATCAATGACGGAACACGGAAGGAATATCATTGACGTAAAGTGAAAAAATAAATGGGCCAAGAATGGATCCTTGTGGAACTCCATTTGTGGTACGGAGAAAATTGGATAAATTGTTACCTATTTTAACTGTTTGCATTCTATCGGATAAAAAGGAAGATATAAGTTTTACATCATTAAACAAGAAGTTATAAAGCTGGCGAAATTTTTCATGTAGAACTGTATTGAATACCTTTGAAAAATCTAGGAGAACTAATAAATTCACTTTTTCTTCATTCAGTGCTTGACGAAGGTCCTTAATTAGGTACATTTAGCAAAGAGGTGACAACTGACACAGGTGTGTTTCTCTTGAAAACCACTCTGACTTGCACTAAGAAGATTTTGCGTCTTTAAGAAAATCGTTCATTTGATTTTTCAAGTCCTTTCAAAAACTTTTGTAAGGAAAGCTAAGAATTTTTGGGTATGGGTAGGATGTTCGCTAATTTTTCACTTTAAATATGTTGTTCAAAAGATGTGTCATACTGCAGAATAATTAGAAGTACTTTCTTTAAAAAAGAGTTTGAAAATGTTAAAAAATTAGTAGTAGGTAATACAATATTATCAACAGTTGTACCGTTTTGAGAACAACATTAGGGAGAATTTTTTAGTTTTTTTTATGTCATTGATTTTTTTTTCTAAATCTGTTTAACAGTTTTTGAAAAATGTTTCTTTAATTTGGAAAAAAATAATTACAGTAAGTGACATATACTGGTTGAATATTTAAATAAAAATATCTACCAATGTCTATCATCTTAATATTAAGTTTGATCAAAAATCGAGTTAGATACACAAGGTGGCGCAAAAATTATCACCCTATCAAAAGATGTTATAATTTTTGCAAATGGCGTCGTACGTCAGTTCTGCTTGACATTTGTGAACTATACTAGAGCTGTGTAAATCGTTCGTCTCAAATAATTGAATCGTTCAACAATTGATTACGAAAATGATTCGATCATTTGATCGATCGTTCATTCGATCATTTTCACTTCACTCAAATTATTCAATACTGTTCCGATTCGATTTTTATTTCAATGATAATATTGACTTGAGGCATACAAAAAAAACTATATTTTAAGCCATTAATTGCCAAATGACATCGAATGATGGCTACTATGTCCATTGATTAAAAAGCGTCAAATTCAAGAGAAAGAGATTTTATTTGTTGCTTCGGAAAAGGGCAATTTTAGGGCTTTCGGGTGATATTTGGAACTAAATACTCTATGTAAGTCATAACTGAATTCAAGTCATAAACAGTCGAATTCCATCAAAGGATGGCTACGATTTCGATGGATTAAGAAACGTCTAAAAATGCCAAAAAAAAAAAAGAGATTGTACTTATTGCGAAAAGATCAATTTTAGGTCTAATAGTTACTGAAAATAGTTACTGAATGGGTTGGTACTATCGATTCAATTAACTTTAAGCTACTATCGCATATGTAAGTCGATAGTTTTTATTCGATATTTCCGATATTTTTAACCAATAAAATCGATCGGTGGTGTTAGCGCAGCTTGAATTTCGTAGTCGATTTTCTAAACGTGTCGCGCCAACTAGGCAAACATTCCGGTGCTTAGGTACTCAACTTGAACAGACTGAAACCACAGGAGACCATGAAGGGCTAAGTTGCCACCAGACTGTTCGTTCGGCCAAGAATATCACGGCTGTGGCTGCCGTTGTCGCTGAGAACGAAAAAACATCAACCGGACTACGGGCCATGCAACTGGACGTCACCATACGGATCCTACACCAGAATTTCAGTGAAAGACCTACACATATTCCGGTACAAAGTGCAAACAGTGCATCAGTTAATGCCTGCCGACTATTGCTTCTGAATTACTGTCAAACCATCCTCAATTTCAACAGCGAAGTCGAAAATCATCATGAGCGACGAGGAGTATTTCCACTTAAAAGGAACTGAAAATCCGCTTGTGATGCATGATGCACGAAGAGTCATTACACCCACTCAAATCCACTGTGGGGTATCCACGCGGGCAGTGATTGGGCCGTATTTTTTGTTTGACGCTATCGGCAAGACAGTCACGGCTACTGGCAAACGAGGGCCATGATAAACGACTTCTTACTGCCGGAATTGGATGAGCGGAATTTGATGTGGTTTCAACGGTGCACACACGCACACACAGCACTAGCTGCAATGGATATTCTGCAAGAAGCGTTTCCCGGTCGCGTAATTTCCTATTTTGACAATTTGAGATGCCCCAGCGAGATTGCCCGATTTAAGCATCCCAGACTTCTTTCCTTGAGCTATTTGAAATCGGGGGCTTATGCCAACAGGCTTCAGACAATCGCAGCTCTTAAGGAGAATATTCGATAGGCATGAGGACAGTTATCGCCGGAAATCTTGCGGAAAGTCGTGTACAAAAACGGGCGCGAATGTGTATCAACGTTTTCAGTAGCCCCTTGACGGATATCATCTTTTCCACCTAACAGAAAAAAAATTAAAGGTCCAAATAAAGATTTCCATCACTGAAAATCATTTTTCTTTGTTTATTTAAAAATTATTTAAAAACAAAATTGGATGATTGGATTTGCCCCAGCTGTGTATGGTCATTTTCGAAAACGTCATTTGCGTCAAAAATGCTATTGCTCGATGCTCTTAATTGCAAACTACAACAGTCAACTGTACGAAACACACAAAATAACGCAGTTTGCTTAGGTCATTATGTTCGATAACATAGTTTGGGGCGCAACTCTGCAGTCAAAAATCGAGTTGACAGCAAAAACATGGACAGAGGGCGTGATCAAAAACGTCAAATTTGACTAACATTGATTGAAGATAGCAATATCTGCGTCAAAGAGTTACGATCATTTGACGATCATATGGACTTTGATTTGACGTTTTCGAAAACGGCCTTTAACAGCATAGCAGCGGGAAACTAAAATAAACTATGAAGGTTAAAAAAAAACTATTTTAATAATTAAAATTTGAAAATTTGGAATCTACTTCGCCTTTTTCAATCTACCTTTAATTCCACAAATTTCTTTTATTTATGAGCGTTTAGAAGGAGCGTTGGTCTATAAAAGAAATTATAACAATATGTTTTTGAAATAAATTTATTTCAATTTCGAAGTAGATTTATTCCAACACAAAATTGTATTCATCCCCAAAATAATCGACGATAAAAATTTAATGTATTCCGAGTCCTCCTCTAATACATAGTTTACAACCTTAATACCAAATAAGCCTGTCAATCATCGTTTATAGCTCATCAGGGTCCCTTTTCGCCCGATCCCAAGTCAAACATATATTCAAATTACTTTGAACCATTTACGACCTAAAAAAGAAGAAAACACATGGTCGTGGCATCAAGACACCACATGAATCACAATCGAACCGTCTCGTTTAGCACTTGAAAAATTAAAAAGAAAAAAAAAATGATCTTCGACAGGTCCTTTTTGACGGAATAAACAATGCAACACATGAAATAAAGGGTTTTCCAATAAGAGGTGTTATTTTGATATTCAAAGAAAAATGGCATTTTTGGAGATAAATGATCGGATGTTTATTTCATTATAAAGAAGAAGGTATGCCGTTAATAATGGAACACAACATCAGCCAAATGGCCGTGTGTGTGTCTTTGCTGATTGGGTCCTTGAAATGCATGAAAATGATCCGGAATTTCATCGAAAAATCATCTTGACTGATGAGGCCCATTTCCACCTCGGAGGCTACGTCAACAAGCAAAACTGTCGCATCTGGGGCTCGGAAAACCCAAGAGTTATTGTTGAAAAGCCTCTCCATCCTCAACGCGTGACTGTTTGTTGCGGTTTATGGTCCCGCGGGGTCATTGGACCTTACTTTTTCGAAAATGAGGCTGGAGCAACAGTTATACGGTCAATGGATTGCGCTATCGAGAGATGATTAATGATTTTTTATGGCCTGAATTGGATGGTATTGATCTGGACAACGTTTACTTTCAACAAGACGGCGCTACGTGCCACACAAGCAATGAAACCATCGATCTTTTACGGGAAAAGTTTCCGGACCGTGTTATCTCTCGAAGAGGTGATCACAATTGGCCACCGAGATCTTGTGATTTAACACCTTGCGACTTCTTCCTTTGGGGCCACGTGAAAGATAAGGTCTACGCCAACAGCCCAGCGTCGATTCAAGACCTCAAAGATGAAATTCGTGAGGCTATCAAGGACATAGGGCAGCCACTTTGCGATTTGGTTATGTAAAATTTCATGAAAAGGATATGGTCCTGTAAGCGTGGTCTTGGCGGCCATTTGGCTGATGTTGTGTTCGATTATTAACGGCATACCTTCCTCTTTATAATGACATAAACATCCGATCATTTATCTCCAAAAATGCCATTTTTCTTTGAATATCAAAATAACACCTCTTATTGGAAAACCCTTTACTATATCCAACGACTCGTCTTGGTTGGGCTTCAAATCCATAAATTGTCGGTTATGGATGATCTGTTGTGTTAACTGTGCGATCCGTATGTCAGAATGTCAGAGCGTAATATTTATAATTTCTTTATTCAGAAAATTGTTATGTCTAGGGTTTGGCTGAAGGAATCATGTTTCAATGTTTCCCTATTCCCTGTAGGATTTGAAAAAAAAAATCAAAAAATAATCGTCATATATGCACAATTCACAAAAACAAATATGGAGTGGCTTTGCGTCTTGTCAGCGCTGAATTGAACACTTGTTTTGATAAAATCGAACTCGTTGTTTCCTGCTTTTTACAGAATAAAAAAAGAAAAACTAGAACATGCATATTCAATTTATGTTGACACTTTCAATTTATCTTCAGGACATGTACATTTTGTCTTAGATGTTGTGGGTTGGATGGTTTACCACTCAGAGTTGAAGCTATAGGTACACTAATAAATTAAAACACAAATTAGAATTTGGATTCTAATATTTTTATTTCTCTAAACAAGATTTTCTTTGACACAAATTAAACAATATCACAAAAAACTAAATGAAATCAAGCAAGTTCATTATCCTTAAAGGAATCCAAAACTGGACTCTTCGGAATACAAGAGGAATCTGTGCTCATGCAGAATATCTTATCCTTTTCGATCAGAGAAAACAGGCACACAAATCCCAAGGTTAAAAAATCCACACGGTGATTTTTAATAAAGTCGACAAATCCCACAAATAGTAACTTCGACATTTTAATAATATCTGAACTGAAAGTTTCACAAGCAGACAAGTTGATCTACTGCAGCAAACTTGAAAGTTCCAATAGAAAGAACACCTAAGCAAATATTAAGATCATTTATTTTAAAAGCTTTTAATTAAGTATTCTTAAAAAAGTACAAAAGAAAATTTTACTAAAACGTGAGGAAATAATTAAACAATTCATTTTAACATTACACACGACTTTTTGTTAAAACAAATATTGAACTAAATAGGTATATATCTAACTATATTGATTTCTGCAGTTGAAAGTGAATTAATTTTCTATCCAAGCTAGAAGGGCTTTGTTTTTTTAATTAATTATTAAATGCAATAAAATGTAAGATTATAAAAATGTTTTAAAAATTCAAAATCTGCAGGTTATTTAAGTAAACTCCATTAAGGAATTTAAATTTAAATAAAATAAACTTTGATTCAGATATAATTCGATTTGGTTCATCTATTTAGAAGACTCAACTATGTCATTTTGTATGAAGTATTACAGAATTAACAGAATTCAAATGTTTCTCGGGGCTTTTTTTGCCAGAGGCGTATTTAAGGACTTGGCGCCCCGGGCTGATAAATTTTGCCGACCTTAAATAGGTTTTTACTGGTTTCAATACGGAAAACGATCTTTCTGCACTACAATTCGTCACTGCAGTAGAGCTGTGTCAATCAGGATCTATTCGATTTTTTCGATCCGATCATCGAAAAGTATTGATGATCGAAATCACAAATTTTCATTTTAATCGATCCCAATCTCAATCATTTAGATGATTCTCGTTTCTCGATTTTCTATTTCAATCTCAATCTTTTCAATGAGTCTCGATCTTTAATATTAGTTAACTCGATTAACCATGATTTACTCGATTCGATTTGGTGTTATTTGAGGTATCAGGGGTGGAATCCCGTAAGGTGATAGTTGATTGTCAATTTTTTTATTGTCATTTTTGATATCGCTGTCTCTATTATATCAATAAAGAAATATAGAGAGAGCGATTGTCAATACGACATTCAATTAATTTAGTGATCACTTTACTCTTACGCGATACTGGCCCAGGATCTGGTATGTTTACTGTGGGAATTGATCTAGTAATGAGACTTATCGAATATATAACAACTTTCGACTAACATATGCGATAGTATCCAAAAGTTAGTTTATTTGATAGTACCAAGTCATTCAGTAACTACGAGTATTAATCCTAAAATTGATCTTTCAAAGGAGCAACAACTGAAATCTCTTTATCTTTTTAATCAACGGACAAGGACATAGTGGCCATCATTCGATGTCATTTGGCAATTTATGGCTTACAATATACAGTAATTTGTGAAAGCCTCAACTCAATCTTACAACGAAATCGAAATGAAAATCGAATCGCAACAGTATTGAACCATTTGAGTGAAATGAAAATGATCGAATGATGGATCGATTCAAATGATGGAATCATTTTCCTAATCGATTGTTTAACGATTCGATCATTTGAAATGAACAATTTACACAGCTCTACACTGCAGTGCACAAGTATATTCTTAAAGCAATCTCAGCATATAAAAATGCTTTCTTCAATTTTTTTCTCTTATATGAAGGTTAAGCCGCCTTAAACTCATATTTTCAGAGTTGTTTTGCTCCAGAAAATGTTTAAGTAAGACACACTCTTCTTGAAAATCTTCCCCAAGATCAACCGGGTATAATTTCTGAAGAGTGGTTGCATTTTTTCGAATTGCTTCTTCACTCATGTGATCAAGCTTAGATACAAAAATAAAACTATTTGTTTTTGCTTCATAGGATGAATTTTCTTCTCTTCAGCGCACTCAATAAATGGTCGCAAATAGGGATGAATGTATTTGTTTTGAAATTTTCACGACCACAAAAAAGAACCTCCCTTCGCGACACTCATCATCTCGTTTTTTCATCTTGACGATTCTTTTTTGGTCCATTTTGTAATTTTCAGATTTTTTGCTTTTTCTCATCTCTTCAAAAACATCAAAGCATTCTCGTTTTTCTCTCACAAACGATATGAGTGCCTCGTAGAACCTGGACACAGTTTCAACGTCTGTATCAACACCTTGAATTTTTTTGATACAATATTGAATTGCTTGAGTATAGAACCCCAAAATTTAGACAATATTTCGGTCACAAGGGACTTCAATTGGGACAAGTTAGCACGATACTAAAAAGATAAAATAGGTATTCGACGATTTTAACTTTAGTAAAATCTTAGAGATAGCATGATGCTAAATTTGATTATAATTTTGCGCCAATAGTTTTTAAAATAATACCTATCCTTTTATTTATCCATCATTATAAACTATTGTACATAAAACAATCATTATATTGTTTCTTAAGTCGTTCGAAACTATTGACGAAGGGAAGGGTATTTGTATATAGGGATACGAGTCAGCCAAAACTAAAAAAAAATTGAGGCATGATTTGCTAGGTATATGTATAAAGATTTAAAATGTGTGTGTGACCTTATGTCTAGAATCCGGCTGGATGAATTTTTATAATTTTTTTTTAATAAAAAGGGACTATTTGTAGATGGCTCAGAAAAAAAAATTAGAATCCGTTCTAGCCCATTTTTGTAGAGCTACATAGCAACAAGTGTTTTTTTAGACAATGTTTTCGTTTCATTGGAATTTGTTCCAAAGAATAGGTAGGTACATGTCTGTAAATATTTTTACTATGAATTTTCATTTTAAAAAATCGTTTATAAAGAATAAGAATAGATACTGCTGAAAAAAGTGAGTGACATGTTACAGTGAACTCTCTCACAACCGGACACTCACAGCACTGAAAAAATTGTCATGCGTGAAAAACTCAAAAAATCGCATTTTTTTAAATCTTTGTATTTTTTGTTTATCCTTCAAGAATATTGTAAATTAGACAATTGTTATGGGCGGCATGCGCCCTTTTGCTTTTATGTTTTGAAAGTTCAATCGCTTCAAAAAATATTATAAATTGGCCAATTGCTAGGGGTGGCTTGCGCCCTTTTGCTTGTATGCTTTGAAAGTTCAATCGCTTCAAAAAAATATTATAAATTGGCCAAGCGCAAGCCGCCCCTAGCAGCCTTGCCGCCCCGGGCTGTAGCCCTTTTAGTCCTAGGGTAAATACGCCCCTGTTTGTTGCGCACTCAAAACATCCAATTTTACATACCTCTGGCGCAGAAATCAGGCTGTATTTGACCAATGGCATTGATAATGTTGGCTTTTAGGGCAGTGGTGGTCTGTGATTTATTGGCCTGGACACTAAGAAAACAATACAAGAAGAAGTCTTACGTGTTCAACTCACATGATTCGGTGGTCAATTCACATTGCCCCCGCGTGAGATAATTACGTTGAAAAATCCCTCGTGTTGACAACACATTTAGTTGGTGCCCATATCATCCAATTTGGGGCCAAAATAAATTGGTTATCTATAGGTCGTCAACCATTGCCGGTGGTGGCTTGGCCAACAGCGTTCTCAACCAAACAGTGATTTTCTCTGGATGCATTTCAAAATGGTGGATCTCGTGCGGATTGTGATCGACAAAAATTTGACAATTTTACGTGTTGTTGAACCGATTCGTTCAGAAAAGGGCCTCGTTGCTGAATATTATTTTTAGACCGAAATCAGGGTCAACTTCCTTCCAACTGATCGTGAGCCAAGTAAGTGAACACAAATCATCATAAGCTCCTGGGTAAGTTTAAGTTTGCAACGTTGTAGGCCGAAGTCATAACGCAAAATTTGCAAAGTTATGATTTGCGAAAGGCCGAGTTCTTGTGCGCTGCGCGGGATTGAGTACTTCGGATTCTCCTGCGCACTCTAACGGCCAGACACTATTCGGCAGATCTTGTGTTTCGTTGAAGTACGGGTGTTGGCGACTCGAATTTCCCCACCATGTTATGAATATCCTTCTGGGATGGACAATTATGGCGATCGTAAAATGGTCAAAGCGTTCGAATTGTTGTTTGAACAAAAGAGCCGCTTTCATAAAAACATTCAAATATTTGCACTTATTCTTGTACGCCATACCTATTTACGTTGATATGGCAAGATAGACCACCTGCCTACCTGAGTACCTGCCAAAGTTTATAAATCTCTTTTGGAAAACTCTAGTTAGTATTGTTCAATTTTAGTCTGATACATAGTCTGTTTAAGATTTTATATTTTATGTAATAAATTTTTTTTTTTGAGACAAAGTTTTAATGGCTGAGATTGAATGGTTTTTTGGCTATTTGAAAAGATGAGGATATCTTAAATCGATATCAGATGGAAACAAATGTCCAGTGCTACAAAAGGAGAAGTGTAAATTGTTTGGCAAGCTGAACATTTGGCTTTGATTACGTTATCGAGATTTATAGCTTCGATTAGTCAAGAGTTGTTCGTCATACTACTACAAAGTATATTATTAATCGTCTGATTCCCATTGTAAGTAATTAAGTAATATGTGGTTTGAGAAGAAGGGTCTATTATGCAGAAGAATACCTATATGTTAGGATAAATTCCTGACACGGCAATTGAAACCAAATCCCCATCCGCAATCACTCGATAGATTCTCTGCATTCAGACATGTCAACAGATCATGCGGGGTACTTATACTGACAGAGACGCAAAAGTGTGTGTAGAATAATATTCATTGGTGTTTACTTAACATATCACCGATATAAATATTGACTTTTAAGGTATTTTAAGGCCTAAACTACTTCAAGTTTATTAATATCAGACAAAGTAATGACGAAGTTAAAAATTAAAAAAACAAACTGACCTTACTTACTGTAACAATTGATGGTTCTTATACATATCTTGAACATAGTTCACGAAAAAAATTTCGAAAAATTAGTCAGCCTAATCCGAAAAAAGTGTTTTTCCCTATTTTTCAGCAAAGACCCTTCGAGCTAGATCTGAGATTTGAAATACTACAAACAAGTTTCATTCGATAAACACTGTGTTTTCTATTGACATGATTCGTACAAAAATTTTATTATTCATTTTTTTCCACCCGAAAAACCAAAAGTAGGCGTTTAAGAAATAATATTCCATAAGTTATGATGGCAGCTTATGGTAGCAATTTTGCTGTTAAAAACCCTATAGAAAAATATTTTATCCATATTTGATTAATTTTCGATTAATGTTTACTTTCTTGGAAACGATTTTTTTAAAAGAGGCGTAAAGATATCGAAGTGGTTTTTGAACTTTTTTAAATGTTTGTTGTTAAATTTTTATTTCCGACGCAACTTTTTGCACCAGAAATCCAAAAATTTTCAGGTATCAGGTAATAAGTTTTGAGTGCCTACATTGACTGATTTGGATTTTCAAAACTCAACATCACTATTAGGTTGGTTTTAAAGTCATCAGGTTCCGTATTCAGAGTTTTAGTTCAAATTTTCTGTCGTCAATGCCTCCCAGGTTTGTCCCTATTTTAAATTAAATAATGAATTCTTTCAATTTTCAAATTCGAGCATGTGGCTTTTGAAATCTTGATTGAAAATTGAAAATTAATTTAAAAATAAAAATTTGAAAATTTAAATACACAGTCCTATTCAAAAGCTTGAAGATCCTTTCCATAAAAAAATTGAATAAAATCAATTGTAACATTTTTATTAAAATGAAAACGAAAAAATGGGTTCTATAGGAGATACCAATAATAACAATATTTTTGCAACCATAAACTTTTACTTATAAAAATGCTTTCTACCAAGTTCAAAGGAAATCATAGCTAAGTGGTTTGGGCTGTTTTCAAACAGACAAACAAAATTGCATAGCCAGCAAATTTTTATAATAATTTACCTTAAAATATATTTTTATTTAAATTTATTTATTTTTATTTAAATTGTTTGTGTTTATAAATTTACTGCGCTGGCGTTTAGTAAGAAAAGCAATTCAATTTAACCAGCGTTAACAACTTCCATAAACTCATAATAACAATCTTATGATAGATAATCTAAAATCGAAATATCTTCTAAAACCGCCCTCATTTTAACCTCCATAATAAATTATCTTCTATAATCCAACAAAAATTATATATCGGTCCTCCTTTCGTAATTGGAACATGATTTTATTATCAAAAAGAAATAATAATAAAAGATTTCAAATCTCTACAAAGCAAAAAATTAAAATTAACACTCATACGAGTTTAAGCCTAATGCATTTCGTCACGGGTGAAAAAATAAAAAATCAAATTACCAGAAAAGGACTCAAAATCGTTTGGCCGAACAAAAAACACACACACATCATCCACAAAAAAAAAAAAAAAATATAATCCCTCTCATCAGGGGACCAACTACCACACAAGATAAAAAAAAGTCCAAGCAGAAAACTGTTGAACACGTGTGCACCACTAAAGAAGTTCCTCACAGCATCCGATAGAAGGAAATAAACAAAAAAAAAAATGTATAAAACCCTAAAAGAATAACAAGACCAAAAAAGATTACACCCGGGTCCAACACGAAACACACAGAAACGCTACTCCCTTGAATGGAAGATTCGGTTTTTGGGCACATAAATGTCTAAAGTGGGTTTATAGGCTAACCTCGGACTCGGCAA
Source organism: Chrysotoxum bicinctum (assembly GCA_911387755.1). NCBI lineage: Eukaryota > Metazoa > Arthropoda > Insecta > Diptera > Syrphidae > Chrysotoxum > Chrysotoxum bicinctum. Next base: position 42,107,283 of record OU426990.1, read on the forward strand.
GATAATGGTTTTGTTTCAGAATTTACTGAGCAACTTAAATTATGTTGATCGTTCAAACTGATAAGTATCTAGTTATATTTTTTTTGTATCCCAGTGACATGGAGGGACTATATGAGTTAGGCTTCCACACATCTTATCGTTGGTGTTGTCGTAATGTTTTTTTCTTGTCAAATACCCCCTATGACTCTGACTTAAAGATAAGAGTTTTGATAAGTCTGAGTTAAAGTAAATATTTATGAATGCATTTTAAGGGTGCACGTGTTGAAACAAAGGGACAATTTTAAAAAGCGGAGCATATCAGAAAAATCTACCCAAAACTTGCTCTTGATTAACAATTTGTATTTCTATTCATCTACGTTTGATATAAACTAGTTAACTGCATAAATCAAAAGACCAAGCTAAGCAATAGACTTTGCATATATTTTTTTAAAATTTTACCAAGGTTCTTATGTCCTGAATTTGACTTCGAACTTTCTTCAGTCATTTCAGATTTCCAAGGTACAATTTCTATCTAAAATTCGTCTATCATTGCCGTTTAGTTTTCCCAATGCAAAAAATTCATTAGGCGTGTTTTTTTGCAAATCCATAAGGAATTGTAGAAAAAACGACATCGGGTCTAAGCGCATTAAATGTAAATACAACAACTATACTTAAGTCTATACGGACTTAGCTAAGTCCAGTTAATTTTCGAAACTTAACCTAAGTCGTGAAAAAAACGGTAATGCCAAAATGATATATTATCTATTTGTCATCGATAAAACTTGTTCAGAGAAATCAAAAGTGACGCTTTTGGATGCTGGTTGATGCTAGTCTCAATACAGCTAACAAATACCATAATGTTCACAGTCCTTTCAACCTTTTGCAAAAAAGTTCCTAAGTCCCGATGTCGTTTTTTTCTACAATTCTATATGGAAATTTGACAGTGAACTTTAAAAAAAGTATATATATCTATTGACTATTAAGCCTTCTTAATAATTTCATTAAAAAATATGATCTTATGGGATGAAAGAGAAAACAAAATCTGTTTTTTTTTTGTAAGTTTCTCGAAAACAAATATTTATTTAAAAAAAATAACTTTAAGTCAAAATTGTATATTTCATCACTTTTCCCAAAATAGATCTCATTGACCAACCCTTACAATATCAGATTTTTATGTAAATATATAATGTTGCACATTTACATAGAGTTTGGTCATTTTAAGAAAATAGTTTTGAAAAAAAGCTATTCAAATAATTTTTTGGTAGATACCATTTATGACATGATGCTTTATTCATTCATTTACTTTGTTGGATAGATAGGTAGGACGGCAAAGGAGAGCCTAGCACTTGAAGTTAAATATGTATTCAGTAGGTTTAAAATATTAAACATGTTCTAATACTAAAAACGTAGATGTTAAAAGAGGGAAATGTTCAAACGTATAACATTCATGCCGCATGTCATTCGTATGTAGTTTTCCATTAGTAAAATAAATCAATTTATTTTTTATTTGGATCCGAAAAAATGAAGATTTTGGCAATTTTTGCAGTCCATTGTGCAAAAACATTGAATTTTTTTCGATTTAAAATCAATTTTGCATATTAAAATTGTTCGGCAAAAACTATTTTCAGCTGTTAGTTTAGGAAAATGATATTGAAAACATCAATAAAATTATTTCTAGACAAATGGAAGCAGTTTAAAATGATTCGGTAAATACATTCAGCTAAAATTTCTCTTCTGAAAATAAATTAAGTATAAAAATTTGTTTGGAAATAATGAGAGAGACACAAATTTACAGAACGACAAAAATAAATCAATTTGATATCAATCACTTTTTGATTAAAATCTGAATTTTCGAATGGAAAACTTCATGAACCTATGGAAAAACAGAAATTATTTTAAATCGTTGGAACGATTATTTTTAAATTCAAAAATTATGTACATATATGTATATGTATTATATAAAATATTCAACATTTTTTTAAGAACAAAAATTGATGCGCCAATTTTAATCTTTAATTAATTGTCCAAATAATAAAGATTAAATTTCCAAAAAGTGTTTTTTTTTAAGTTTTGATATTCAATGCGTTATTAAAACGTGATTATTATTGTTTAAATTTAGTTGGTTTTAAATTAATTTTTGTATGTTAATTTTTAAACTGTTAATAATACAGAAACAAGTTAATCAAACTTCTTGACGCCGTTTTCAAGAAAAATGAGATATTTTTAGATTTGATTTTTTTTTTTTGATTTTGTATATATAAGATTTTTTATATATAATTACAAAACATTTCAGATTTTAGCTTTAAATAAAATCGAGGATTTGGTTTTTAGAAAATTTTTTTTTTCATTATTTTTAAATCCGAAAATATTTTTTGGAAAATTTCGATAAATAATACTTGAAAAACTTTTATGCAGAACCAAAAATATAAACATGATTCAATTTCCATTTTTCGGAATTTTGTTTTTACTTACGATTTACTAAAATAAATTTTTGAAAAATACTTGGAACAGTTTTCAACATTTTTGTTTGGTAAAAAACGTAACTAGTCGTAATAAAAAAAGAGAATTAACTTGTCGGAGTAGTAAACCAAATATGAGTTTCTTAGTATACTTTTTTCGGGAGGTTATTTAAAAAAATATTTTATATGGATTTAATAATTATTATTAAATAATTTAACTAAACTTAACTGTTATATTTCCTTGTTTTAGAAAAAAAAATAAAAAAAAAATTAGCCAAACTATTTTTTTTTACAAGACTATTTTTTATTTTGAGTATTTTTTAAAACTAAAAGATTGTAAAAAAATATATGGTCTTAAGTGATCGAAAAGAAATTAATAAGAGAGGTAAATACTAAAAAGTCAACTAGTTGTTAACAATAAACAATTAAAAAAATCAGTAAAAAATATTTTTATTTTTCCAAAATCTATTGCATTATATAACTTGATTTAAAAACATAATTGATATCTAATTATTGCAAATTACGTACTCAAAAATTCTGAAAAAATATTAAACGAAAACAACTTTTAATAGAAATTTCTTTGTTGAAGCAAAGTTTAATAGGAAATAACTTAAGATTAAACATATGTATGTACATAATTTCAATCATTACACTTTTGTTTCAGAACCTGTTTTTTTTTTCAATGTAATTTTCTGATTGTAAACGTCATGTCGGACCTCAATCAAACATTTTATGCGGAATCTACTTACATAAGCTTTAAATTCAATAATAATTCAGAATAAGGTCGATGACTTTTGTTTATAATTTAGTTTGTTGTTTAATGCAATTAATACTTAAAACTGGCATACTAATCTAAATTTCTTTTAGTTTTTTATGAAATCCAAGCATCATTGGTGCAAAAGTTTAGTTGAATTAGTACAATGTTAAAGCTATTTTACTATGAAATTACGAGTAGATTAAAGCGATGTTTTTATCGTGCTAACTTCATGGATGACTCTTTGACATTTACGAACATCAAATCAGGTCTTACTTAGTTTTTTGCATGAACTGCCATAACTTTAGATGTGTTCAGAAGCCATTTAAAAAAATAGCTTAGCACGATACTAGTTAGAAAATATTTAAAATTAAGAATGAGTTAGTAATCTACTTAAAAGTTAGCAAATTGCTTAGTAGAATCATACTTATATCTTAATACTTAGCTGTTTAAATTTTGCGCCACTATCTTAAAAGTATTTATTTAAACAAAAAAAAAAGTCCAAAGGCTTGTTAACAACCTGAACCCAGTGCCACCAATCTTGTGTTGCTTTTGTCGGCATACAATTTATTGTTTACTCGGCTAAGATTAAAAGCACTTTTTATGACAAGAGGTACTCTTAAAGAATTTGTTATTTCCTAGCAAGAAGCACTAATACCAAAAAAACATTGACGCAAAATTTTAATTGAATTAGTACGATGCTAAAGCTGTTTTGGTATGAAACTAGGTTAAAACAACGAATTTGCAAATTTTAATCGGATATAGAATTATACTATCTCTATCCTTTTATTAAAGTTAAAATCATCAAACACTTACTTAATTTTTTTAGTATCGTGCAAGCTTCATATGACTCTTTGACATTTGCAAACATCAAAAAAAGGTTCGTGTACTTACTTTTTTACACGAAATGTCATTGTTTTAAGTGTGTTCAGAAGCAATTTATTAAGAAAATTCTTTTAGTACGATACTAGTTAGAAAATGTTTGAAATTAAGAATGAGTTAGTAAACTAATATAAACTTAGCAAATTGTTAAGTAGTATCATACTTATACCTTAATAATAGGCTGTTAAAAATTGTGCGCCATTTTTTTTTTTTAATTCTTCAATGGCGGTGGCTGGGAGCGAACCCGAACTTACACCGCTTTGACATTCCAGTACACTAACCAATGTGAGAAGAACCGCACACTGGCAACTCTTTACTCACGCCCGCACTCTTTTCCCTCTTGCACTTATAAAAAACAGCTCAACTGATGCGAGGCAATCGTTTAGTTTTGTGTCAAAACACAAACCTTTTAGTTTCGAGAATCGAGTTGCTCTAAGTGCGCGGTGTCCCATATAAGCCCATATGTTTCATTTTAGCAACTAAACAGTTGCGAAACTAAAAATTGAATGTGCGCGCCTAGCCTTAAGAGACAAATTTCGAACTTTTGTTTTAGTTTAAAGAAGATCGACTGAGCCACTTAGGCTGTAGTCGAACAGATAGACAGAATTTCGAGAACCACTTTTTTCGTCTTCGATTTCGATTTTGTTTACGAATGCACAACTTGCCTTATAGTAGATATAAGTCGCAAATCTGATTTTATACATTCTCACTATGTCGTAAATAGCTATAGCTGTAGTAATTTAACTAAACTTAATGTGACCTCATCGAAAAATTCACATAGTATGTGTGGTTTCATCTTTCCAACTCATCTCACCAATACCCAACCATACGGTCTCCAGATGAAATTGTAACCCAATCGAGCAAATCATTGGCATAATGCGTTAACACTTGAGAAAATGCCTCCTCAACAGATACGGCGACGTCCATCGAAGCAGAAAAATCACTATTTTGCAAAGTAAACCCGAACATAAACAGTATGTGGTAACTCATATGTTGACCACATGAGATTCGAATACACTTGAGAAGTTAAGTGTAAGTTACTCTTATAGTTTTCGAAAACAAAGCCTGGCAGGCGCCAACAATTACAAGCAAAACAATACTGATTCTTGCAATAGGTTACCAAAGTCAAGGACAAAAGGAAAAAACAGACATTTCAGAGCCATAGATGTTCGAACTCACTAACAGTTTAAATTTAAATGGCAATTTTGTGTTCTTAAAATGGCGTAATGCACAACATTTAACAATTTTAACAAACAAAAGAGGAAAAGACCTATGAGATGGATTTAACACGGATCGTAGTCATAGGTGCTTGTCTCACCTTTTGTCTAGAATCTCACAAAAACAATGCGACTCCACAGGAAACCGGCGGCGCCAGGCAACAAATTTTAAAGGTAAACGGTTAAAGAAATAAATATTCTTACATGGCCTACAAAACTTAGAGGTGGACATATAAGTTCAATCTTAAATCAATCCTGGCTATTGTTGGTTTTAGATGAGTTTTTTGTTTAATGTTTTTACTACCTGTTGTGTAGATAGAAGTCGCAGTAGGTGCCGATGTAACACATTGCTGTTGAGGTCCATCTAACATTTTTAACACTTGCCGTCTCGCAGCTAGGTGAAATGTGTTGACACCTTTTGGATAAGAATTCACAGAAAAACATTTATTTCTTATTTGTGTTTTAAAATCCTGTTTCAGTAAACGATAATTGTTTAGGGGCAAATAGTGGTTATTAATTCTTCTTCTCAAAATGAGGAATCTTACAAATTTAATCGCTCATGCCTTGGTTAAAATGTTACTAAGTTTACCTTTTAGATTTCTAGAGTAAAATAAGGACTGAATCGCACTCTTAAGGTTCCAGGCGGTGCAGCATTGAAGATGTATGGTTTTTCTAATATAATAGAACTAGTTAAAAGAAACAAATATTGCATTAATAAATTGGAAGAAGCGTACAATAAAAGGGCATAGACAATTAGACATACTTGTATCTAGGTACTTGTCACTCAAAAGTTCCTATGGAGCTACCTCCTTTTAAGAGTGCTAATACTCTTCGATTTAATAAAGGATGACAAGTGTGAAAGGCAAGGTGGATCTTGGTCGTAAACTGCTACTTTTGCACCCACTGTGACCTACCACTATAGACTAGGTATATGAGTACCTCTGTACATCGTTTTTTTTAGTTTTTGAGAGAAAAATCACTGCACTAATAAGATAACATTTAATTTATGTCAACTTCTTTGTATTGACTGTCATGCAAAAATTCTATTTCTAATATGTTACCTTTGAGTTGTGAATGTCTGGCGCCAGTTTCCTGTGGTGTTTCATTGTTTATGTCTAAGATGCTAGACAAAAGGTGAGACAAGTTTAGCTATAGGTACAATTCATCCGTGTCAAATTCATCCTCGGTTGACTCTTTTTTCTTTTGTTTGTTAAAATTGCTAAGTGTTGTATTATACGCTGCTCTTAGAAACGAAATATGCTGTAAATATGACTTTAAGTTATTTTCAACTAACAAATATATTCTATTGTATGCGAAAGTATTGTTCTGTAATTTTCTTAGCGCCTCCCGTCAGGTTCGGAATTTAATAGGAGTTTTTTTTATGTTTTCTTGATCAATTTTGGCAAGGAGACACCTTGACATGAAAAATGGAAATTTAGATTCAAACAAAGTCATGAAAATACGAACAATTACTTAACATAATTCAAAAAATATTCAGAAAAAAAAAATTATAGAAATCGTTTCAAATCCAATTTAAAGTAAGCCAGACCTACCAAGATGAAACATTAAAAGTTTACATAGAAAGGCCGTTAAAATTCAACATGACCAAAATACATAAAAAGTATTTAATTGCTTACTTTATTGAATTCAATATGGAATTAGTCTTATAAATCGAAATTGTTGTCTGTTAAAAAAAGTTTAAAAACATCGTCGATAGTGAATATAAGATGATAATGTAATACTTTTTTCCTAAACATGCTTCCAATTTTTTCATAAAATACAAAAATTTTCTTTTCGACCAAAAATAATGTTCTACTTATTTATATATTGAAATGTTGTTGAAATGAAATAAAACAAGCTGTGTGTTAGGTATTAACAAAATTACGTTTTTATTTGAAAGTCTCATGTATAGTATTATGTATGCAATATTACATCGTTCAAATGCCCGCTTCAGCTTCTTACGGTAGTACGGGAACAAATGTCATGACCTTGGTGGCCAATTCACCTTTGTGAGAGATAATCTTACTCACAATTAGTTCATAGTTGGTTCATATGATTAAATTCGAGCCACAAGAACTGGGTTCTCATCCTTCTGTAGCACTCATCATTGATGGTGATCGCCTTACTACATACCTTCGTTTTCGAAAAAGTACTGAAGATACACAGAGTACAAAAAATATTTAGTAAAATAATTTTATTTCTTAAAAAAAAAACTCTTTTAAGACAAAATTTTTCTACACCAACGTACATTTTTTCTACTAATAAAAATTAAATTTCAAAAAAATACTGACCCGTTTTTAATATATGGACAGTTTTTTTTTCAAAAAATCAAAGAATATTTTTTTAAGAAATGCAATGTTTTTCAAGCTTTTTGGAACCTTCTCTATACAAAATTTCAATAAAATCAGAACACAATTTCTAGAAAAGTATGAACTTATTCAAGCAAAGTTTAAATTCGTTTTGTTTTTGTACATTTTGAAAGTATAAGACAAATTTCTTTGAAATTTTTCAAGAAAAATATTGGGATGCCAATTGTAAGTATTTAGTAATATAGGTTTTAGGAAATATGTAATTTCAAAGAAAATATTGATATTGATCTTTCAAAAGAAAAATTTTTATTTTTTTTTTTTCAAAAAACCAAAAAATATTTTTCAAATATATTTTTATAAAATATTATTTTAAATTTAAAGTAGTTTCAGTTAAAAATGTTGGTCAACATTGTTAGAGCCGTTAATGAGCAAGTTAAAAATCAAAAACGCAGTGACAGGTTCCCTTAATGACATTTCTAAAAATTAATTTGACCCAAATGTAGTCTACGCCCATAATAGCACACCTAATTTTTTAACCAAAATCGTTAGAGCCGTTTTCGAGATAAAAAATATTTTGCATTTGCATTTGCATTATGCTAACGCCAGTTTTGGAGCTAACAAAAATTGTTTTCAATTTCCCCTCTAGGCAATCACCAAAGACCGTTAAGTACCGAGTTTAAATAAAAGAACTCAAGAAGTTGAGACTGTAGATCGACGTACAGGCATACAGACAGACAGATAGACTTCCCGGACAAGTAACAACTGTGTGTAAATGCCGTGATAGTGACAAGTCTATTGATATTTGTTTTCTGATCAAGAGTGTATTCATGCTCGAAACGTCATTCATCATGTACCTAATACCGTCTTTTCGAAAACCGTCTTCTTAAAAAACTTCTAATGTGTATATTAATTGGAAAAGTCACTTATATAAGTTTCTTGATTTAGTATTGTGTATTCAAATATATAAAATAATGTTTTTTTATTTGAAAACAAAATATTTCGAACCTATACATTTTCTCCTCGATGTCTGAAACTTGGCATCATACAGTTTCTTAATACAAACTTAAAAATGCAGAAAAATATGTACTCTTACTCAATTTTTACCAAAATTTTGAAATACATAATATCGGATTTAAAGAATTTTGGAATATAGACTTTTGAAAACTGAATCTTGGCACGTACAGAATTATAACCGCAACCCTATTTTTTGCTTAAATCTAATTTTTATTTACAAAAATAATAAAAACTTTAAATTGGTATTGAAATAGAAAAAATAAAATGCACGACTGGATCGCACGAACTGGCTCTTATGTAATAGACTAAGAATTTCAAAAAAGAATGTTATTAGAGAAAAACTGTTCATAAGCATACAATTATTTTTTTAAATAACTAAAACAACTTCATGAGTAGTTGGAAGTAAAAATATAATGCCATATGATTTACTAAATATAGGTTTATGCAAGAACAAAAATTATAAGTCTTTGTAGTGGTTTCTTAAGAAAATAAGCTTTTATATAAAAAAATTTTAAAACATTTTTAAGAAAAAAATTTTGTACACCAACCTTAATTTTTTTTTTGGTACGCCAATTTAAATTTTTTATTATTGTCCGAATAAAAATTAAATTTACAAAAAAAAATATTGAGCCGTTTTCGAGATATTGAATTTTCCAAAAAAAAAAAAAGAAAAAGATTTTTTTTTTCAAAAAAAATATTTTTCTTAAAGTTTTGAAATGCAACTTTTTAGAAGCTTCTGTTTAAGAAAATTTATTTAAATCTGTTTTGCCGATAATGAGAAATTCTAAATTTTAAAAATCGTTCTATTGTAGGTACAGTCAGTAATATCTTGTTTTCAAATTTTTTTTATTAAATTATAGATCTTAAAAATGAATCGAAAGCAAAAAATTTAAACAAAACTCTCGAAACCGTTTTCCAGAAAAATACGATTTTCGAAAACCATTTTTTAACATTTGAACGAAAGGTACCGTTATTTTTAGGTAAAATAATTTTTTTTTCTCAAATCTTGTAGATTATTTTAAGGAACTTTTATTTATCAAGTTTAAAAAAAAAATCTAGCATGGAGTTTTCGAAATATTGATTTTTCAAAAAAAAACTTTGAACATTTTTTCAAAAATCCAAAAAAATTTTTTTGGAAAATTTGAATACACAATAACATTGAAACTGCTGGAGAACCTTAACATAAAAAAAATGATTAAAATCGGTCGTACCGTTTTTGAGAAAATCAAAAACAAAAAAAAAATGGTTCCAAGGGGGTATACCAAAAATAGTAATTTTTTGTTCAGCCATTAGCTAGGTTTAACTAAATGAAATTTTATGAATTTTTTTTAATTTGTGATAGAGTTTTTGAGAAAAAAAATATCTATAAAATTTCAAAAAAAAAAATCGTATGGCAGGTACCGTTATTTTTGGTTTAAAAAAAAAAAAACATCCGGGAGGAAAAAATTAAAACCCATATCTACCAAGTTTGCAGAAAATCGAACCGGCAGACAGACAGAATTGTGAGACCCACTTTTTTGGTCTTCGCTACCATCGTAATATCAACTTTGATCAAAATCTCGCTCATTTTTACGAATGTATAACTTGCCTTATAGTACCTATGCATGTATAAGTCGCAAGTAAAAAGTGCTTGGAAGCCCAAGACAGTCCTAAAATTCCGTATCACCTCCGGTGGAAAAACAAGCTTTTTACCCTTTATCAAAGGGATTTCTGATGGAATTGGGGAATTTTGGGCAAAAACGGTATAAAAACTTTGTTTGAACCCCAAAAAAAAGTACGCTTCCTCTTAAGAACATCCAAGAATACAATAATTCCATTCCGAAATCTCGGAGGAGTATATTTATTCCGTTCCCTGTAATTGCCTTAATCGGTGAAACAAGAAGAACAATACAAATACATCTGAATGAGCATATAAAAGCTATCCAACATAATTGCATCATAAAATATGCAGTCTGTGAGCATTTATCTTATAACGAAAATCATTTTATTTGGTTTGATCAAGCCAAATTAATTGTTATAGAATGATTTCATGTGACAAGGATAGAAAATGTACCAACATCAACGCACCGGTATATATTAAGAAGTAGAGTAACCAACAGCAGCATAATAAAACGCCGTCTAATCCAACAACAAATAACACAATACTCTAACCATAACTCATTCAATCCTTAAAGATAAACAATATTCCTTTACCGACATCTAGCATGAGCCTATATTCTCCTGTCAAACTGTCAAAGAAAAAGAAGAAAAATACCCAGAAGTGGTCTTCTCTACCAAAGGATTAAAGAACTAAAAACTCTTCACCGTCCATACAAAAATCTGTACCGGATTCCAGCATGAGTATCTACATAATATACTCCTACAATCTTACATATAGAACAAGGATGCGTCATATTGAAGATCTGTAACGGTCAATTGGAAAAAGTAACGAACTTTTTCGTTGTTTTTTTAAGAACAAAATTCTCCCGAATATTTTTCCTTTATTCCTGTTTCTAGTCACAAAAGATTAACCGAAATAAATATCCATGGAGACAGCAAAAAAAAATTCAAACGAACATTTATCTTTTCTCTTTTTTTGTTGCTGGTCCAGAGATACAAAACAAAAAGCAATTTTCTTTTTCTGGTGACCCTTGCACGTGTTCAAATCGGTTCTAAAACCAAATCGTATAGGAACACAAAAAATCCATTAAAATACGGATTGGGATAAAAGAGGCCCATTGTCCAGAAGAAGAAAAAAAAAACTTCAATCTTTTTTGTTGGTCCCTTTTCTCTGCAATACACCTCCTAAATAGGACTTCAATCCAAAAATACTTTGAAAAGGGACCGAAAAATTAAACCCACACAAATTTTGGTCGCTTGGAGATTTTCGTTTTTTTTTTTGTTTGAATTTTGAAACCTTTTTTATGATCAAACCTTCGATCATGCCAAAAGAGGTACCTGCCATATCCTATAAAAGGGATGCAATGCATTATTATTCAAGAATTCGCTGGAGGCAATTTTTCGATTTTTCAATCTCTTCTGAATTTTCGCTTATCGTCCCGCTTGATCACAATCACAAACAAGAAAGCGATTGAGCAAAGGGATTAAATAATAGTGTTACCCTTCGAATTTTGCAGGTAAAACTACATACATCATATTATTACCATAGGGATACATTTTCAAATAAAAATTTATTGTTCGTCCATGAAGGAGTAATAATACATTTTAGAAAGGATATTTGAGACTTGTGGAATATAGGGAAGTAAGAAAAGTGAGTTGATAGTTTGATTGATCGACAGTGTAACCAAAGATCGAAGACAGGGCCGCGTTTATGAGTATTGGAAAAATGTGTATGGGTTCAAGATTATTTCAGATGCTTTATTTCGTATGGAAACAGAGCAAATCAAGCTAGGAAAGTACTAGATGACTTTTTTTCTTGAAAAAAGATTCTGCCAAATTAAGAGATGTTTATAAAATAATTAAATAAATAGATAACCACAAACCGTTTATCAGTTCGACTCTGAGTACGATTTGACAAATAATATCACAACTTAGATTTAGTTATGTCTGTCAAGTTAGCACTATCACTTTAAAATTTTAAAGATGTAATAATTGGATTAAGTGTCGTGAATTTGTCGTGAAACGAAAAAAAATGTCGCGCTTGTTTTTTTTTTTTAATAATGCTAACTTGACAGTCAAGTTCGCACTACCCACCTCTCAAAACAGGGTAAAATGAACTCGAAAAAGAAAAAGGCCATCGTCAATAATTGTTTTAAATTTGTTGTAAATATATCGCAAAAGAAAAAAATTGTCGCATCATTTTATCTCAAAAAATGTCATGAATATGCTAAATTTCTTAAAATAGAATTTTTCATAAAACCTAGCACTACCATACCCAAACAAACTCTTATAACTAATTTTTTACTATGTAATTTATTTAAACAATTATCGTAGGACGTCTTCGAATAAGTTCCGTCATAAAAAAAATTTGTCGCGCCCTTCTTGCCCAAAAAAGTACCATAAATATGACAAAGGTACTTAAAATAAAATTTTCAGGGGTCATTCGAGATATTAAAACCCTGACGCAAACGTGGAACCAATTTACTAATGAGAGGATAATAAATCATTAGTTGACATAGCATGAACATTCTGAATTTCAAGACTTACATAAAAAATATGAGGAATTCTTCCTCTTCCTCGGTTCCTACGCTTGTTTTCAATGACACTCCTTTCGTTAGCTCTATTGATAAGGCTAAATTGTTTGTAAGGCAGTTCGCGGCAAATTCCACCTTGCCGGATAGTGTCATGACTCCCCCAATTCTTGAGCGCGTTAGTGATTCTATGGGACAAATCTTTTTTCGCACTCGTACCGTGGCAAGAGTCCTGAAAGATCTCAACATTCATAAATCCGCTGGTCCGGATGGTATCCCCGCTATTATTCTGAAGAGGTGTTCTTCCACGCTAGCAAAACCCCTGCGTAAGCTTTTCTATCTATCCTATTCTTCTGGGCTCGTTCCGAGTAGATGGAAAACAGCATTTGTTCAGCCGATTCCAAAAAAAGGCGACTCTTCTTCTCCCTTAAATTATCGACCGATCGCACTAACTTCCCTTCTTTCTAAGGTCATGGAAACGCTGATTAATTATCAGCTCAAGAAATATCTTGAAGAACGAAAGCTTCTTAATGACCGGCAGTATGGCTTTCGTAGCAATAGGTCCACTGGTGATTTGATGGTTTATCTAACCGAAAAGTGGAACAAATCTTTACATTGTTTCGGAGAAAGTAAGATTATTGCACTCGATATTTCAAAGGCATTTGATAAAGTCTGGCATCTTGCTCTTTTATCGAAAATGCGTGCTTTCGGCATCGACGAATCCCTACTTCTTTGGATTAGAAATTTTCTTTCGAACCGTTCAATACAAGTTGTACTTGACGGATTCAAGTCTGAAACCCACAATATAAATGCTGGTGTGCCCCAGGGCTCCGTTTTGTCCCCAACCCTCTTTCTCATTTTTATTAATGAACTCCTGTCTGTAACTTCTAATCCAATTAACTGTTTCGCTGTTTCGCTGATGATAGTACTCTTAGCTTTTCATATTCGTTTTCAGACTCACATCCCTCCTCTTCGGATGTGGAACTGCAACGACAAAATATGATAAGCTCATTAAATCACGACCTAAACAGCATTGTACAATGGGGAATAAGAAACCGTGTCGAATTTAATGCTTCGAAAACTCAATGCTGTCTTGTATCGTTAAAGCGTGATATACCCCCCTTGCCACTATCTATGAGTGGCACTTGCATCAACGAAACTGAACATCTCAATATTCTCGGTATGTGCATCACGAACCACCTCTTGTGGAATGATCACATACGCGATGTTGCCAAGAATGCCGCAAGATGCTTGGGTTTTCTGAGACGGTGCAAGAAATTCTTCTCTCCTTCTGATCTGGCTACAATCTATAAAACCTATATACGTCCAAAACTTGAGTATAACTCCCATCTATGGGCTGGTGCTCCAGTAACTTACTTAAGTCTCTTGGACAGTATTCAAAGAAGAGCTTTTAAAATGATTGGTGAGAATAACATCATTGGCTCATTTACGTCACTCCAATATCGTCGTAATGTTTCTTGTCTCACCCTTTTTTACCGTTATTTTAACGGACTTTGCTCTAAAGAAATAGCCAGTTGCATTCCTCCCCTTAAACAATTCAACCGTAATACTCGCACTTCTAGGAATGCCCATCAGTTTACCCTCGAGCCCAACTTCGGCCGTACTGTGAAGTACAAAGATTCGTTTTTTAGCCGTACCACGCGAATTCTTTACCACGCTCTGTCTTTCCCAGTCATTGCAGTGTTCAAGAATTCAAAACCAATGTACACCGACACCTCCTTTCTAACCCCTCCCTTTTTTCCTAATGCTCACACTGTGTCTCTGGCATATTAAGGGTATACAAAAACCTTTCAGTGTGTGCTAATTATAAAAAAAAAAAAAATACTAACTTTTTGATCAAATTGAGCGGTTTTTTTGTTGAAAAATTTGACTATAGAATGATCATTTCAACTGTTGCTAATTCACTGATCCCCATGATACACTGATGATGACAGTGTAGAACAGTCTGTGTAGTTTTTTTATCTTATAAATATGAACAATTCTAAGTTTTGTGCTTTAATCATGGTTTCGCAATAAATTTGGCCGAACGATCCAAAGGCGTATCTGGATACCGGCCCATCTCTTTTCTGTTCAAAATGAATAAAATAACTAAAGAGATATTAGTCATAGGGCTTTTAACATTCTGCGGTGACAACTACATAATTCCTGATATGCATTTTGGGTTCCGAGAAAAATATTAGACCATTCATCTACTTCTAAAATTACAGTACCAAATCGACTTCTTCATATAACTTCATCAAATCACTGTCGGATATTTTCCCGACGTCAAAAAAGCATCTCACAAGGAATTGTTAACAAAATTTTCCAACTAAGAATTTCAAATTCGCTAATCAAAATTATTTACAACTTTCTTCATTCCAGAACGTTATAAGCTTAAACACGGACATTAACGTCGGGGGAAACCAGGACCAGAGTTGCGCAAGGAGCTAACCTGGGACGCCACGAGAGTCTGTCCCTATTTGCCGATGACTGTTTGACGTAAGACATGTCCATGTCACCGATATTTGCTGCTTGAATAGTGGAAGCCCACTAGACGACTCTGCTTCGACTTCAAAATTAACTCGCCCAAATCCGAATTGATTTGTATCAAACGATCTAATGGAAATAGGTTAGGCGTAAAATGCACAAACTCATATTATCACGGAACCCAAATGTCAGCAAAAACAAATGTAAAATACCTGAGATAATAGTTCAACAAGTTATATCGGTTCTATCCGCATACAGCAGCTGTACCATGAACAGGCAGTTTCGCCTACCACCGCATCCATCCAGAACAAAATGGATCAGCCAAAAAACAAAGATTTTTCTATGCAAGCAGCTCTTCAGGCTGGTAGTCACTTACTGCTCTCCCATCTGGTATATACGCCAACTGAAATATACATGGACAAGTTGACAATCTTCGAGACACAAGAGATTAGATGAAGATGCCAAAATCTAAAACTCGACAAATACCTAATCCCGAAAAATTACCCAAATCCTCTGATAGGAGGAGTGGTAAATCAACAAGACATCCGGGACCTCGAAGCAATAGAACTGCTAAACCTGAATCTTGAGGCCCAAATGACTAAGAAAACCTCAATATCCTTGTTAAATGTGATGATGGTTCTGAGTTCATAAAATTTGGCCTTACAGGTGCAGGGTTATAAGTCCACAATGGACATACGAGGGCGGGTCAATAAGTCCGTGACTTTTGCAATAAAACACAGATTTTTTGATAAAAAAATAATTTTATTTTTCAACGTAGTCTCCCTTGAGCTCTATACACTTTGTCCAACGCTTCTCCAATTTTTGTATCCCTTCCAAAAAAAATGATTTGTCGAGGTCCTCAAAATAGGCCTCTGTTTGCGAGATGACTTCATCATTGGAGTCAAATCTTTTTCCACCAAGCCATTTCTTCAGGTTTGGGAACAAGAAGTAGTCGCTCGGAGCCAAATCTGGAGAATAGGGTGGATGAGGGAGCAATTCATAGCCCAATTCATGGATTTTTGCCATGGCAACTGCACATGTGTGCACCCTTGCATTGTCTTGGTGGAAAAGAACTTTTTTCTTGGCCAAATGAGGTCGGTTTTTTTTTTCAAGTCATCATTGAATCGGTCCAATAAGTTGGCATAATATTCCCCATTGATTGTTCTTCCCTTTTGAAGGTAGTCAATGTGGATTATCCCGCGTGCATCCCAAAAAACAGTCGCCATAACTTTATTGGCTGAAAAACCCACCTTGGCCTTTTTTGGCGCCGATTCACCCTTAGAAACCCACTGTTTTGACTGTTATTTGGTCTCTGGTGTGTTGTGATGGATCCATGTTTCGTCCACGATTACAAAACGGCGCAAAAACTCCTCCATATTGCGATTAAACAACGCCAAACCTTCCTGTGAAGTTGTTACACGATTGCGTTTGTGGTCGACTGTGAGCAAACGCGGCACCCATCTTGCGGAAAGCTTTCTCATGAACAAGTGATCATTCAAAATTGAATGCGAGATCCCTACGGCTTCCACAATCTCTCGCACTTTCTTCGGTCGGCCAACACCATATCGTAATTTTTTTCGATTGTTTTGGGTGTAGAGACCTCAACTGGGCGTCCAGGATGTTCGGCATCTTCAGTGCTTGTACGGCCACAACGAAATTCAGTAAACCACTTTTTGACCCGCCCTCGTATATCACATTTTAAATTTTGCTTGTTGACTAGCCGATTCATCCAGAAATGGGCCTAGCCGCTGCAAATACTTCCAACTCCTCGGGAGCCATGTTACAGAACACATGTGACTTTCTATTTTTGTTTACTCTGAGCTCTCGGGTCAGTTGAAGGTTTGTACCAAGTCATGATGCAAAATTATAGCCAAATTGTGGACTGCGAAAGACCTAGGTCTTGTGTGTGGTGCGCAATTGATTGCCTCGGATTGTCCTGCACAGGAGTAGAAGCTAGTTTCTGGCATGGATGGCCACAGAACTGTCTCACAAATAAAAAATAAACAAGCAAAGTCTAAAAGTGGCTATACGATCGACACCTGTGCCGCTTCTTCCATTTTTCGAAGGGACTTGGTGAAGATACCGTGGCTGCATAGCACCAATGACTACCATGTGAAAAGTGCAATAGGGGAGGCAGCTTGAGTGTACGGAGATCTCTTACATTCTCTTTGACAGAACTAGAGGACGGAGTAATCCTCGATATTATAACGAAAATCTGCCGCCAAACTGCAGAAAGAAAATAGAAGACGGAACCCCAGAGAAAGTAAAAAATTTCATTGCCAATCAACTTCTTCAGAAGTCTTCGTTTGGACGAGACTAAAGTGAAAGAGAAATAGTGGAGCCATGTTTTGATCTTTCTTCCCAAAATATCATCCTAGGGAAGACCCTGGTAGCACCAAAGAACAACATGGTACCGCGTACAGATACTTAACATTAAACTGAAATTTCTGGAAAATGTGAATTTGTAGCCGCAAAACAGACAGACACTATTCGATAGATCTTGTGTTTCATTCACTTAGCGGTATTGGCGGATTGTTTACTGAACCGGTTGACTCGAATTTATGCACCACGTTTCCAATAGTCCTCTCGAAACGACGAAATATAGCTCTAACACTTCCATAATAATTTAAACATTTGCACATGTTGTTGAATGTTATAGTTCTCCATGTTTATGATTTGGCAAAACAGACTGAATATGACAGCCAATTTGACTGATGTAGATTTAAAACTATGGCTGCAATCTTCTGTCAAAGTTCAGAAACTTCTATTGCTAAACCCTTGGTTCGTATACATTATTTAATTTTCAAATAAAATGATGGTATGATCATATCTGCAGGTCTTAAAACTAGAACACGGTTTGACTTATTTTGAAGGATACATAATTTCAGCCTATATTGAATGTATTTTCGAAATAATTGAATTAGAAAAACATAAAGGAACGGATCATTATTCTGTATTCCTAAATTCTGTATGACCAAAATTCTGTAAATGTACCAAAAATTCTGCATGACTTTAATTTTATATTCCATTATTCGGTAATTCTATTAATTCTTGTTCAAAAATTCTGTGAATCTAAGACTTTATAGGTATGTATTTCGGAATTCTTTAAATCAATTTTTCTAATTCTCCAAACTCTGTAAATTCAAATTTTCGAAATTCTGTAAAGACCTAAACGGTTTATTCTGTATATGTTGATCATTTTTTTATAATATCATCAAATAATATCATTAAATTAAAGTTTGGCCTTATTTTTGTTTTGATATCAAGTACGGCCCTGTGAAAAGTGAATCGATAGTTTGATTAATCCACAGTGACCTGTCAAGCAGAATTCACAGTTGATTAGAACCATAAGAAATCGACGAAGACGAAGGAGGAACCCCCTTCAAGCACTCTTAAAAGGTTTCACTTTGTTATTTATCCAAATGCATCGCCTCTCTTCGTCACTGTCAAGTATATTCCGATGCGTCAGTTATTCTAAATGCAATTTTTTATGTTTTTTTTTTTATTATTTTCAAACTCTGAATTTTGTTTGCTTATGCTTATGGAACTTGATGTGATGTTAGAACAAACACTGTACCTATTTTAAGATGGAAATCTTGTGGACATATAAAAATGCGTGTGTGTGTTCCTTTCGGTTAATGTTTATCTTTGAGGAGAATTTCATAGCAAGAGTCAGAGAAACAGGACGCTATAAACAAACACAGAAACGCAAAGTGTAAACAAGTGTTTTGAAAACACAATTCCACTCGTTAGCTGCGAGTATATTTGAGATGCCATAAAATGCTTTGAGAAAAGA
The DNA here is from genome assembly GCA_911387755.1 of Chrysotoxum bicinctum. Lineage (NCBI taxonomy): Eukaryota > Metazoa > Arthropoda > Insecta > Diptera > Syrphidae > Chrysotoxum > Chrysotoxum bicinctum. Next base: position 42,126,310 of record OU426990.1, read on the forward strand.
GTCTCAGTATTTTGTATTGAAAACGTGTTTGTTGACCTTGAAATCATCCTGTACGTGCTATGAATACGTATAGATTTTCTAAATGTATGTAAATGCAACAGGTATTTTTGACGAAGACCGAAAATGTTTAGCTTACCTTTCTTCTTTATTTCTTCGTAAGAATTTTAAAGGACTAAGATTTACTTTGGAATTCAAAAGGTTTAATTATATTAGCAAGGCATAAGAGTCAGGAGTGAAAAACCTAGGTGAGAGATGAGAAATAAATGTTAAGAGGACAAAAAATATTGACGCTAAGTTTAAAATAGCATAGTGTTAAGATAGTATGATTTTACTTAACAATTTGCTAACTTTAAAGTAGCTTACTAACTCTCTCTTACTTTTAAAAATTGTGTAACTATAGCCGTGCTTAGGAATTTTTTTATTATAGGTATTGCATTCTAAATAATGTGAAATTGTGGACAGAACAAGGTAAACCCACCTTTTTGACGTTTATAATAATGTCAAAGAGTCAATAAATGTCAAGAATGAAGCTAGCACAATGCTAAAAAATTAAAAAAGCTGTTTGATTATTTTAACTTTAATAAAATGTTAAGGAAATTATGAGCTCAAATTAAACTTGCAAAATCATGTTTTTTAACAAGTATTACTAAAACAGTTTTAATATCGTACTAATGCCATTAAAATGTTGCTTCATTATTTTTCTGATCAAGAACCTAGAATATCAAAGTGCGGGATCAATTCCTTAAAATATATCTTGCCCAAATTCTCAGGAGCATTAATAAAATCAAAATGCATTGTCAAACCGACATTCTACCTTTTTGTCACACCACCGACGTCTATATATGAAACACTTAATCGGATTTTGGTGAAATAAACTGACCACTAGTCTGCAGCTTATTTAGAAACGCCTCTGAATCGACTCCCTTTTAATGCATTTAACAACTCGACTTTCGCATGAAATTGAATGCGATCCACAATGCCACACAGTTGCAATCTACCAGTACTCCCCTTATCAAGATGGAAAAGGTCCTTTAAAAAATTATTTCCGCTTCATTATTCTGATAAAAGAAATTTTTGAAAAATTGTCCTGATTCTTTTGGCAACCAACGCCTTTCAACTGAGACTGACCCTAAGTTATATTTTATGATTCGAAAAAAAAAAATATTAATTCCCATATAGGGACGCCTGTCAGATTCCATAACTGATTATGTCATAGCGACTAGACCATTCGCAATCCTCTTGTACCTGTTGCAATTCTATTTGAACAGGATCTTAGGAAGAACCATTAAAAAGATCAAGACCGGATAAAATTTCACAAATCAATAATGATTCCCTTGTCATCCTTGAAAATGTACATTTTTCAACGGACCACACAATACACTAGAAATATTTTATAGGTCAGTCCTCCTTTTGTTTGCTCTTCCTGTAGGTCTATAGGGTCGCCTATCTCCATTATGTAATTAATTTATTTCCTTGCTTGTGATTAGTTTGTTATAGAGAGATTCCTGTTTGGGAGGGCTGAGATAAGATATAAGTATCGTATAACAAATTTCGATTGCCCTAGGGGGCATTCAATCAGTACCTCTCTCTATGACCTAGCGCAGTCTTATAGTTTATGCTATTTAATGTTATATTTTTATTTTCAGCTCACGTTCTTGTCGATCAGATAAGACAGCGTTTTTTCCTTCCTAATAAGTATCTACGAGTATACAAGGCATTTCAATTCGCATTGAAATTCAATATATATTTTAACATTTTTTCACATAAAAATGGTTATTAAATTTTTATAAAAGTAAAATATTAGAAAACCATCGAAAGTAAGCAATTTTTTTTATAATTTTTCAAATATTTATATAAGAAGTTGAACATGGTTGCCAGGTTATTAACAAAAATTAATTTACGAGTAAGTAAATAAAAAAATTAAAACCGATTCAGAATAATTTTGATTTCATCTTTCTAAGCATAAAAAGTATAAAGATTGTGAATACTGTGGCTTATAATTTGATGTTTGTAATTTAATTTCATTAAGAAGCATGAAAAATTATGTTCAGTATTAAATTGTTCTTATTCATTGGTGCATCTTTTAAACACTGTGTATAACTTCTGACCTACTCGACCGATAGAGATCATATTCCCATAATTGATTTGCTTTGTTGTAACTATGATATGCGAAGATCAGATAAATAAGTGACGCTAAAGTAGTGGCTAGTCAAGTCATTAACAATTTCCATTATAACCATATTAAATGCCTACCGATGATAAAAAAGCCTTGTTTATTGTTAGAATTAATTTTGTATAGCCGAATTCGTATTGTTCGAATAGGGTTTTTATTCTAATATCGTAGTATATAATGAGATGTACGGATAGGATTTCAACAAGGATGGTGGAATTATTTATTCTATATACTTACGAAATTTTCCACCAAAAAGCTTACTGAGAAGGAATTTTTTGAAATTTAAAATTTTGATATGGTAAAAGGAGGCAAAAGTATATCAATATCGAAAGTCTATTTTCTAAACAGTTATAGAGACAGTTTATTTGTTTTGCATTTCATACATTTTTCTATTGCTAGAGTGCCTTAAAAAATTCGACAAAACAAACTTTGCAGAAAAACGTTCAAAAATAAAAATACAAAAAGCTTTGTTTCATAAAAAATTCAATATATGTAGCTACTCGTAAACCAGAAGTGCAATGAATGAAAATTTGAAAGTTTTGAAAACAAAAATTTTGGAGCATTTGAGTATTAAATAAAATGTACACGCCTGTGTTGCACCAACTTGCACTTGTGCTTAAGAGACTTTAATATAACATTGATGTTGTTTGAAATATAAATTTATTTCTTTGGATTTAGGGCATTTACAGTTCAAAGGAATATTGCATTTCAAATTATATTAATAATTTTAAAATTGACTTTTATTAGATACAAATTTTAATAAACATATCTATAAATAATACATTTTTAAACTCTTTTAATATTAAGAGATAAAAACAGAAAGCCATGTGATTTCTTAAGCAACGAGGAATAAATGTATGCAAGAAATTTCAAATGGTTGTAGTGGTTTCTTTAAAAAATAAGCTTTTACACACAAACATTTTAAAATATTAAAAAAACATGTTGGTACCTACGGCAACTTTGATTTTTTTAATATTATTACTAATTATACTAACAAAAAAACATTTCGAGATATCGAATTAAAAAAAAATATATATGTATTTAATTTGTCCATATAATATAATTCAAATAATATTTTTTTTTTAAGTTTTGAAATATAATGTTTTAAAAACTTTTTAGAAGCTTCTTTATAAAAGTGTCATTAAAATCCGTACCGTCGGAAGCTACAGTCAGTAATATCTTAATTCCATTTTTAGTTGCGATATATATAGGTACTACAGGGCAAGTTCTACATTTGGAAAATAAATCGAACTCGAGATTTTGATCAAAGTTGACATTACGATGATAGCGAAGACGAAAAAAGTGGGTCCGACAATTCCGTCTGTCTGTCTGTATGTCTGTATGTCTGTACCTCGAACTACAGCCTAAACTACCAAACTCGGTAGTTAAGGGTCTTCGGTGATTCCCTAGAGGGGAAATTGAAATTTTTTTTTTAGCTCCAAAACTAACGGTACCCCCCATACACCCGTAATACAAAATCTTATTTATCTCGAAAACGGCTTAACAATTTTGATAAAAAAAATTGAGTGTGATATTATGGACATGGACTATATTTTGGTGAAAAAAAAATTTGGGGGGAAATGTTATTAGGGGTACCTGTCATAGAACCGTTTTCTTGATTTTCGAATTTCTCACCAACGGCTCTAACCATTTTAACCAAAATTTTTATGCTGGAGCTGCTTTGCATTTGAAAAAATTTAAACTAAAAATTTTTTCGAAAAAAATAGTTTTTGGATTTTTAAAAAAATAATACAATTTTTTTTTTGAAAATTCAATATCTTGAAAACCGATGTACGAATAAATTTTTAAATTAAGTTTTAAAATGTATTTTATTAAGTACTAACAATTTGCATATCAATTTTTTTTATAAAAATTTTAAGGAAAATTTAGTACACAAAAAACATGTTTCAGTGTGTATGTACATATGTCTGTACCTCGAATTATAGCCTAAACCACTGGACCTATTTCTTTCAATCTCGGTAGTTAAGGGTCTTCGGTGATTCCCTAGAGGAGAAATTGAAAATTTTTTTTTAGCTCCAAAACTAACGGTACCCCCCATACACCCGTAATACAAAATCTTGTTTATCTCAAAAATGGCCCTAACGATTTTGATAAAAAAAATTGAGTGTGATATTATGGACATGGATTATATTTTGGTAAAAAAAAATTTGGGGGGAAATGTTATTAGGGGTACCTGTCATAGAACCGTTTTCTTGATTTTCGAATTTCTCACCAACGGCTCTAACCTGCCATAGACCCGTTTTTTTTTTTTTTTTTTTTGATTTTCGACTTTCTCATTAACGGCTCTAAAAATTTTAACCCAAAATTTTCAGCAGGAGTCCCCTTAAGTTTAAAATAATATTGTATATAAAAATATTTGTTGGGTTTAAAAAAAAAAAAAAATTTAAATCAATATCTTCAAAACCTATGAACGATTATTTTTTGAAATTATTTCCTAAAATCAATATTATTTAATACTTAAAATTCGCATCCCACATCTTTTTCTTGAAAAATTTTAGAGAAATTTCTTATATAAAAAATTTATTTAATAATAAAACGATTTTTTAAAGTTTATTTGCATAAATTCATACTTTTTCGGAAACCAGACTGCAATTTAATGAATTTGGACATTATTATCTCATTAAATCCATGTTTTATATTTATAAAATGTATCTTAAATTTCAAGGTACTTTTACATAAGAGCAAGTTCGTGCGATCCAGTCGTGCATTTTATTTTTTATTGATTTATAGATCGTAAGAAAAAAAATTATCAAAATTCAAGGTTGGAAAAAATTACGATTTTCGAAAATCGCTTCATAACATTTGTATGGTGGGTACTGTTATTTTTAGGTAAAATAATTTTTGTTCTAAATTCTGGTAGATTATATTGAAAAACTTTTAATAGTACAGTTTTTAAAAAATCAAGCATGGGCTTTTCGAAATATTGAGCTTTGAAATTTTTTTTATTTTTTTTTTAAATCAAAAAAAAAATTGTTGAAAATTTGAATACACAATACTATTCAAACCTTTTTCACAAACAATTTATAAAAATCGGTTGTACTGGTTTTCAGAATATCAGAAACAAAATAAATGGTTCTAGCCAAGGTACAATTCATAACCATTTTTCGGATAAAGTTTTTTCAAGCATAATATAGCTTCAACTCAATGAAATTTTATGTGGAACAGTATTTTATAAAATTTGGAACAAAAATCGTATGGCAGGTACCGTTATTTTTGGTCCTAAGAAAAAATAAACCTTTGGGGAAACTTTAAAACCGCTATCTATTTACAAGTTTAAAGAAATTCGGCCGAGCCATTAAGGCTGTAGTCGAACAGACAGGCAGATAGACAAATCAAAGTGTTAAATCTGATCAAAATCTCGAGATCGATTTTTTTACGAATGCGTAACTTGCCATATAGCTAGTAAAAATGATAAACTCCAAAAAAAATTCAGGAAAAGCTGAAGATTTTAAAGATTTCATAAAATTCGGAGCCGGGAAAACATTTTTTTTGTGGTGAAATTCAGCGTTTTTTGGCATATTTGTCTAAGATATAAATAAATTTCCATTTGTTAAGATAAAAATTATAGCTTATGTGATCTTACACAAAAAACCATCATAATACTACTTGTTTTCGCGCAATCACTAGATTTTGAGAAAAGGTTTATAGTATTTTTCATTTAATCACTAAATTTAGTTACTGATTATCTATTATGTATATTAATTATTCTGCAATATTCTTAAAACAAACAAAAAATAATTATAAGCACTCATTCGAGATGATTTTCTTCAGATATTTGAGAATAGCCTTTTTAAAATAAAAAATATTTTTGTCTAAAATTTCGTACAGACCTGCTATAACAATTATTCACTATGGACATCCTGTATAAAGCAATTGAAAATAATTTTGCAAATAAACTATACCAAAGCTCATTCCGAAACAGTTCTTACATTTTAGATTATCTAAGTTGAACTTTCACTTTTCAAAAATCTATTAAAATCCTATATGAAAATTGTCCTTTCGTGTCGCACTTCGATTTTGATAGATTTTCAAAACATAGCCATCTCTCAGAAATATATATTTTGCTAATCGCAGAGTAAATGCACCGAATTTGTTGATTTAGTCTAAACAGGTTTAAGACATGTTCCAGGAGTTAATACTGTTTTATGGTCAATACTTCACCCTGCATTGATCTGTAGAAGCCACTGTTAATCAGATCTCACGACCAGCGTTGCCACAAAGTGCCCGATCGGGCCATTTGGCCCTCTGTTTTACATTTTGGCCCTTTGCCCGGGCCAATTAGAAATGGCCCCCAAATCTAAATTTTAGAAGATTTAACATCACATCATATCGTGCTTAGTAATATTTAAAAAGCTTAACAAAATTAAATATAAACCATCGCAATGCATCGCCACTACAATGTGTTTCCACTATATACAAATAACCATACTTAAAACGGAACTGAATTCATTAATTTATCTCATTTAATGATTTGACTGTTTTCACGTCAGTTTCGTGCAGCGTGTTCACTTCTCTCATGTCATTTACTTTCGCCATCTACCAAAGCGTTTATATAACTGAAATATCAAAAACTTAATCTTACAAATTACATATATCGTAAATTTCCCAATAATGAAGATCTTCTGATAAAATATTTGCGTTTTCAAAAAGAATTTGATTTTTTAAATAAGTTTTAATACAAGGACTACTTAATTCGACCTGAATCGAGTCTAAAACTTAATAGTAAATTTTTTTTTGTCATTTATCAATGATTAAAAATGTTCAAATGTTATCCCCAATTGCATGCAATATTCTGGAAAGACATCTACATATACATTTTAACAATTTGCAGACTTTTTTCACTCCGTTTATAACCCCCAAGGTATTCCCTCTAACCTTTCTGCAATTTCATGTTTAAATTCAAACAATATCGGTCACTTAAACTTAAGTAACAAAGATGTTGAAATAGTCTTAATTGGACTAAATGATGATAAACAACCAGGTATTCCTTCCAGTTTTTCAAACTGGGCAGCTGCTCTATCGGGGCCATTAACTTTATTTTTTAATAAATAGTTATTTTCTTGATGATTGGAAAATTCCTATTCGATACCAAAAATTTTGGAACAAATTGTCTCTGATAGCTTGTACCTAAAGAAATTATTTTCCCACTTCAACATGGATTTTTTGCTGGAAGGTCAACAACGACCTCGCAATATTTAGTAACCAGATTATTAGTAATTTTGAAAATGGTTTCCAAACAGATGTCATGTATACCGCCTTTGCTAAGGCGTTCGATAGAATAAATCACCATATATTTATATTAATACAAAAATTGGATTCTATCCACTCAAATATTTTAAAGTGGTTTGAATCCTACCTAAACGGAAAAAAATAATTTGTGGGTATTAATAACGTACTATCAGATCTAATTGAGGTCACATCAGGAGTAGCACAAGGAAGTCACTTGGGCCCTGTTCTATTCTGGCTGCTGATTAATGATATCACTGATTTCTTAAAAAATATTTCCTGTTTGATATTTGCGGATTACATTAAAATATTCCGTCGTGTTACGTCAATTAATGATTGTCATTTACTCCAATTTGATCTTCATCGCTTGTCTGAATGATTTTTAGCTTATCAGCTTTTTTTGAACGTATTAAAGCGTCAATCTTTATCATTTTTTAGGAGCCTATCATCTATTCCTTTTCAGTATTCTATAGATTTAGAAGATACGGAACTCTCAATACTTAACGAAAAGAAAGATATCGAAACTCTATGTTAGGATTCATTAATCAGAACTCTAAAGAGTTCACTGATCCTTTTACTCTTTGATCTCATTTCTTTGCGTATGTAAGGTCATCGTTAGAGTATTGCTGTCTAATTTTGGATCCATTTTTTCAAGTTCATTCTAATAGGATTGAAAACATACAAACATACAATATTCATACCCCAACTTATAAAACTCAGTGTCAACTTCTTGGCTTACAATCTTTTGTCGTTCGTCCTAAAAATTTTGCAATAATATTTTTGCGCGATATTATTACATCCCATATAAATTGCCCTTTTCTTTTGTCTCTTGTAATTATGTATGCTTCATCAAGGCATCTGCGATCGCTTTTCCTCATTATCGGGTTAACTATAATCTAAATGAACTTTAAACTCGATGCATTAGAGAAGCCAACAGTATTATTTGTAATTATGTTGATTTTTTCTCAAAGTCGAGAATTTTTTAAGAAGCACATATTGCTTATGTCTAATTCGTAATCTGGTGGTATTAAGTTATTATTTTAGATTAAGCTTATAATTTTATTTTGTTTGCTCCACTAATTAATTATTTTGTTTTTCTATTTTTCCATATAAAAATTTTATTCGGTATTCTGTAAGATTATATATTATTTGAATAAAACTGCTTGATGAAATAAAAATAAATAAATAAATCGTATAGACATTTGTTTTTTTTTTCGCCGCTTGTTGTTTGTTCGTTGGCTGTCCATTCATAAATTGAATTAAAATATGAAAAAAGTAATATAAATATTTAAATACATAATATTACTGGTGTGATTTCAATTTTTTTAAGATATTTTTAGGTAATTCCCAAGAAATCAAATCAGACGACAGAGTCAAGATCTGCTTCTGCCTATGCCTACTACATAGATTTAAGAAATGCGTTGAATAAATAAATAAGAATAAATATAATTTTAATATATGTATTGTAGTTTAATGTTTTAAGGACGGATTTGTAAGTAAAATATTTGGCCCCAAGTTTTGTCAAATGGCCCTCAAAAAATTTCGAAATGGCCCTCTATGTTTTTTCCTTCGCGGCAACGCTGCTCACGACTTCTTCTATACTGCCCACTTGGCACACATGTAGAAATATTCATCCATTCTCTCTTATTAACTGCCCTGTTCATACGGTATATACGTAGTTAAGAAGTAAATGTTAATAAACAGAGATGAATTTACAAAATTGGACGTACTAGTGGAACTATTGAAAAGAAAAATAAATTAATGATATGCGAAATCGACCTACATATTTACTTTAAAAATATTTTTGTAAAAAATATATGATAGTTTTCTATTAAAATGCAGGAGATTTTCAAAACCAATTGTTGATTTACTTGGTAGAAACTTTCAGAAATTTGTTTGAAGCTTTGTTTCTAATAGATTAATTTTCCAAAAAAAATTATTAACAGTATTAAAAACAGAATCGGTTTCTGAGTTTCCTGTGTTTTAGGTACCAAGCTATTTATTATTCGCATCCTCCAACTGAAACTTTTGTTAAACTTAGTTACGAGGAAGACTGATTCACAACGAACTGGAAATTATCATATCGACGGTGAAAGTAAAGCACCTTGTAAGTGATTTTTGCATATTTTTTTTGAAATAAAAGAAGGGGAGTCTGATATATTTTGCATAAATAACATTAGATATTTATTGAATTTTTCTACTGACGAGGTCCTGTAATTTAACCCTTGATATCTGGCTGCAACGTTTGTAACACATCAAAGTTTGAAGAAGAGAGAATAAGGAACTAGCTTGGACCTTGGAAGCCACTTTCAAGCGCAAATCATATAAGACGATAGATTGGCGGACATTACTTGTGCCTGGAAAATAGAGTAGATAAAAATGTCTGAATTTTGATTGAGTTTTCACAACAGGATCAGTTTGCAAAGTGATCAGCTGAACATTTTATTGAAAGTGTCCAATTTCACACCAATTGTAAATTAGATCAGTTTTGTATTCTTGGAACCTCAAATGTTGAAATTTGTCATAACAGGAAAATCAAAGTGAAATAATAATGAAAGTGAATATTTCTTAGCACGTTCCAAAAACAAAAACCTACAAAGGAAACCTATCACTTTCTGTCCACAAATAATTCTCCCACAAGTCTTCTGTTTGGTAAAAATATCACGTCCCTCTAAGCACCCAATAACAGTTCTTAAATTTCTTCTTATTTTGGCAGATCCCTTACAAAAATGTTCTCACAAATGAATCCTTATAATTTCCGAAATGAACGTGTTGCAACATGTTATCCTGCAATTTTCCACCTTCGAATAGAAAAGAAGCAAAACAGGTCACCACTTTATCACCTAATATAAACAACAAAGCCTTAATAGAAAGCAATTGCAAGACCTTGCTCTCTATTGACAAAAATGACTTTAGGATGCCCGGACAAGAAAAATAGATCTTATTATGATCATCAAATAATGAAACTGGACGTGAGAAAAACCATTTCATGAGATTTTTCGTTGAAAGGTTTTCCCAGGATAACCTAACAGATACTTCCTTGCTTTAAAAAAAAAATTTAAAAAAATTTATTTATTGGCAAAGGCAAAAAGGAAGTGTGACAACATTGTGCAATGCTGAAGTCATCGTTAACACCCTTGTGGCATTAAAAAAGGTGCCCTATTCCACAGATACTGATGCAGGTATCATTATTATACTTTACATTTTGATATTTACTGTCACGCTCGAGTTAAACGTGATATAAATGATATCGGTGGCAACCCGATCCCCTATCGCACTTCTAATGGATCATTAGAGTCTTTGAGATATTTTCTTGATGGTAGTTAAGATGAGTTCATGCTTGACTCATTAGCAGGTCTTGGTTAAGATGTCGACTGGCGATAATTTTACGGTTGGTTATATTTTTTTTTTTTCATTTAAGAAAAACAAACTTCGTTTACCGTTGAACGATTAGGCCTACAAGCACGATAACATGGAAAAGGGTTAAGCTTAAATCGTTTCAAATTAATCAATCAGGCAGGTTGGGCAAACGAAAACTGATTTAGGGTTTCTTAAGTTGCAGTGGTGCTTAAGGTTACCTCGTTTGAATATGTGTTGATAGAAAAACGAGTTTGTTGCTAGATAAACATTTGACACCAATTGATACTCATTATTGTTTTCAAATTATAAAAGATCAGTTTAGGTCTACAGGTTGTTTTCTTTGATTTATTATTTCGGTATTAAGTCATTGTAGGTAGATTAATGTGATTCGAGAAAGTGCTGTTAGAAATATCTATTAGGTATTATATTTCATACAAATTACATTTTTAATTTAAGGTTGGAAAAAGATTAATATTAGTCTATTTTTTTTAATAAATCGCCAAAAAAAATGAGAACAAACTTTAAAGTATTACAAGATTAATTTCTTTTTTAATCTATCGAAAACAATCAGTAAATAATTTTGAGTAGCCTTAAACAAATATCATTGGCGCAACATTTAAGACAAGCTAATGTTAAATAATCATTGGAATCTACTTAAGAATTTGCTAACTTTAAAGTAATTAACTAATTCTTTCTAACTGGCATCGTGCAAAAGTAATTTTTTTTTGTAATAAATTGCCTCTGCCCACAAAAGTTAGCAGACCTTTTTAACGTTTGAATCATGCTAGAGAACGTATGCAAATTAATTCGATTAAAATTTGCAAAATCGTAGTTTTAGTCTAGTATCATACTATTACAGTTTTAGAATCACACTTGCTCGATTATAATTTTGCGCAAAAATAAAGAGTTTTAGCAATATTAACCTATACTGATTGGATTGGTATACTTCTTACAAATTGGCCTGGCAAAAATGTCATAATAGTAGTCTTGAATGTTTCTCATGTTAAATAAATATTTTTTTAACCATTGATTGACACCCTTCCAGAAGGATGATCAAGAGTTTGCAATAGAGCGTCCAGTTCTATTCGTTACTGCTTTTAACTTTAATTTTGAAAGAGCATTATAGAAATTTTAATCAAAATGTGAAAGTCAAGAATGAACAAAAATCATCTTTAATTGAATACATTAGTTCAACGAATTTTCATCAAAAACATTTAGGCTCATCAAAATTAAAGTCAGAATTATATTGTTTAAAGCTTTAAAAGTGAGTCTATTGGCTATTTTTTTAAATCTTATGATAAGCATAATGGGAATGTCTATGAATCGGGTCATCAACATTTAGGTGGAAATACCTAAATCATTTACTGTTTTTAATAAAGGAATTAAAGTGACACAAAAATAGGAGACAGTTTCACCCCCTCACCCCAACCGAAAGCTGAGTAAATATCTACCAGGCTTTTGTGTTCGATATCATGACCCATGCATCTACATATAAACACTCATAGTATTATATTTTGGTTACATATACCTATATCCACTCCCAAAAGTTGCTGTCGGCTATTAATCTATGACATTACGATGATAGATAAAAGGTGGTATCGCAATTCTATGTGTACGTATGTCTCCTAATAGTTTAAACAATTTTCTTTCAACTAGATATTTTAGCTAATTTCCCATAGAAGAAATCATTTTTTTTTTTTAACAATATTTGTATTGTAGGTATGGGCTAAATGTTGGTCAACAAAAATTCTGGCAAAGAATTATATTGACAGTTTTTTTGTTTTCCATTTTCTCATTGACGACTCAACCTATTTCGATCAAAATATATTTGCTCAGGATGTCCTTTCAACTTCAAATAATATTCCATACAAATATTTCAAATGAATATTTTTGGGATTTTTGAAAATACAATATGACTTGATGAATTTTTTTTAAGATAGTTATGCAATGAATATTATTTAAAACTTTAAATTGACACACAAAATTTTTGTTTAGAAAAATCTTTAAAAAATTTTGCATACAAAAAATGAATTATAAATAAAACTGCTATTTTACTACAATTAATTTTAAGTACTTGAAGAGTTTTTTTTTTATTACCATCCATGTTTTTATAAACATTTTTAGAACTCTAGACTGCTTTTCTTAACATTTCTAAAAAAACGCGGGTATGCCAATATTAGGTATGTATGTATATGTAATACTATCTGAAGCTTAAGGAGCTCCTGCTATCGAATTTTAATCGAAATCAGTGACGTTAACGAGAAATAAAAAATAAAAAAAAAACAATATTTTTTCGAAAACATTGTCTTTCTAAATATTTGTATTTTGTATTTTTTAATAAAACATCATTTTCTAAATCTTTTTATATTGTGCTTAAAAACTGTAAGTTGTCAAGTTTAAAAGATCCATATTAAAGTTTTCGAAATATTGAGTTTTAAGAAAAAAGATATTTTTCAATGTACAATACTATGATTTTTTTTATATCGAAAAAACAAAATTTCGTTCTTTTTAGCAAAAAAAAAAATATTAAAATATACATGTTAGTGGAATAATCAAAAATTATCAGTTTTAAATAAAATTAGACGACCCGTTTATTCTGTAGTCGGTGGCAGACAGGAAGACAGACTTGCGAGTCCCACTTTTTTCAAATTTGATCAAAATCTCGAGTTAGATTTTTTATAAATCTAGAACTTGTTTTTAATCTTGTATTTTTTATATATTATTTTAATTTTTTAATTATATTATCATAATTTTTTTCAGTTTATTTCGAAGAATTTTTAAAATGTTTGTGTTAAATCACAAATTTAAATTTATTTGAAAAAAAAAACAGACAGTTTCATACTTCAAATCATGTAATTGCTTAATATCGCTTAGTATACAGAAATTTCATTTTTAAATGAACTTTCTACTAAATTAGTTTTTTTTAACACTTTTATAATTTTGTATATATTAACGAAAGAAAAATAGGTTTAATCTGAAAGAAATGTATGGTAAAACCTCCAATTTATAGAGAAATAAAATGCACGACTGGGTCGCACGAACTTGCTCCTATGTAATAGACTAAGAATTTCAAAAATGGATGTTATTAGACAAAAACTGTTCATGAGCATAAAATTAATTTTTTAAATAACTAAAACAACCTTTTTAGTAGTTGGAGCTAAAAATAGAATGCCATGTGATTCAAGCCAATATAGGTTTATGCAAAAACAAATATTATAAGTCTTTGTAGTGGTTTCTTAAAAAAATAATCTTTAATATAAAAAATGTTTAGAACATTTTTAAGAAAACAATTTTGTACGCTAATTTAAGGTTTTTATTATTATTCAAATAAAAATTAGATCTACAAGAAAAAATATTGAGCCGTTTTTGAGATATTGAATTTTCTAAAAAAAAAATACCTACATAATTTTTTTTTTTTTAAATTAAAAATAATATTTTTCATAAAGTTTTAAAATGTGATGTTTTTTAAACTTTTTAGAAGCTTCTCTCTAAAAAATTTCATTAAAATCCGTTATGCCGATAAAGAGAAATTCAAAATTTTAAAAAATCGTTCTATGCTAGGTACAGTCAGTAATATCTAGTTTTCAAAATTTTTCTTATTAAATTATAGATCTTAAAAATTAATCGAAAGAAAAAAATTTAATCAAAATTCTGGGTCTCGAAAAAAAAAGATTTTGGAAAACCATTTTTTAACATTTTTATGGAGGGTACCGACCGCTATTTTTAGGGAAAAATAATTTTTTTTCTCATATCTTGTAGATTATTTTAAGAAACTTATATTTATCAAGTTTTAAAAAATCGAGCATGGTGTTTTCGAAATATTGAGTTTTCAAAAAAAAATTTGAATTTTTTTTTTTAAATCCAAAAAAAAATTTTTTGAAAATTTCAACACAATAATATTAAATCTGCTGGGGAGTCCTAACATACAAGAAATGGTCAAAATCGGTGGTACCGTTTAAAGAAAAACAAAAAAAAAAGGTTTCAAATGGGGTACAAAAAATAATAATAAATTTTTTGGATTATTTTTTTTCATTCATTAGCTAGGTTTAACTAAATGAAATTTTATGATTCTTGTTTTTTAATCTGTTGGACAGCTTTTGAGAAAAAAAAATATTTCTAAAATTTAGAAAAAAAATCGTATGGCAGGTATACCGTTATTTTTGGTCCTAAAAAAAAACAAATAAAAAAACATCCTAGGGGAAAAAAATAAAACCCATATCTACCAAGTTTAAAGAAAATCGGACGAGCCGTTTAGCTGTAGTCGAACAGACAGGCAGACAGAATTGCGGGACCCACTTTTTCGGTCTTCGCTATCATCGTAATGTCAACTTTGATCAAAATCTTGAGTTCGATTTTTTTTACGAATGCATAACTTGCCATAACTAGTACCTATAAGTCGCAAGTAAAAATAATAACAGTAAAAATTCCAATTTTTATTAAATTATGAATTTTTTGCACATAGTTTATACATTACGCGCCCTATTTGTTATAATTCGCTTAGAAGTTGAATAGCAGTGTATAAGGACTTATTCATCCAGGATACAAATTCTTATTTATACAAAAAAATTCCCACCCATTTTAGTAATATAATGAGAATATGTATGTCAAATAAAGTACTAAGAAGTAAGAATCTATTACATTTTGCCATCGTAAGGCTTAGCTGCTTGTCAAAGAATTTAATAACCAAACATGAAACATCGGATAAGGTATGTCGTTATCTTAAGCACAATATTGGTAATCAAATTGATATCCGTTTTATCATAAGCTGCAGTAACTATCCACATACCTTATTGAGGATAAAATCTCAATTATCGAAAAACAAATTGCAAAACTAACAAGTCCAGGATGAAAAAGGATGCCTTGAGAGGGATCAAATACAAGTATATTTATCAATTTAATTCTAAATAATTTTTAATTTAATTTGTTTTTAATATATAAAATATAAATTTTAGTTTAAAAAACATAAGGAAGAAAAACAAAAAGGGATTTTTGTTTTGGTAATCGCTATATTTTAATGTGATGTCAAAGTGAAAGTGACAGTTCAATACTAAAATATCCTTTTGTATTTTTGTAGTTTTCGAAATATTTCAACGACAAGACTAAATTTCTTCGATAATAATTTTCTTTGAAATGCAAGTTAAAATTTCCAGTTTATTGCAAAAGTGAATTTTTATGAAAATTAAACCTTGGAAAGAATGTAGAAAATAAATATTACATCAGTTGTATTAGAAAATTTCTTGAAATATTTCATTGTTGTTCATATTATATTGAACAGTTAATTATTCATCTAAAATAATATCCTTTTCAGTTTTGATCTATATTATTCTTTATTTAATTGCAAAATTACTGCAATGAATATTTCTTATTCACCCTAAATATTTAGGTATAAAAACTGGATTATTGTTGAAATAAAAATTATTGCTTTGAATTATTTTAGGCTTAAAAATTAATTAGATACTTGCACATTTATTAAAAATTTCAAGGCTCGATACTTGCTATACATTCTCACGGTATTTAAGGAAAATCCCAGCTAGAAATGCATTTTCGTACAATAATTATCTACTCGTTTAGATATTTCTTGTAAAAATTCAAAACCACCGACAAAGGCGAGAAATCGGAACCTTCTCGGTAAATTACCGTAATATCCTTGATCTTTGGAATGAAAAGAGCAAAGTGCAGCTATTGTAGATATTTTCTTTAGAACTCAACATAGGTATTCACTTATAGCACTATTCCTTCGTAAACACTTGTACGCAGAAAATATCCAGAATCCTCAATGAGAGAAGGTAGAAAAATTCACGAAGAACATGTTACAACACGTTCGTTTTCATTTTTCAAAAATTATTCTTTTCGTAAGAGGAACATTGCACGTGTTTTCATACAAAAAATAGTGAAGAAAGAGTGTATTGTAAATAATTTTCCCAAGAAGTTTTTGTATTCGAAATAGAAACGTGCTATTTATACCAAACAGAGAGATCCTTGTAGAAATTTATTTGGCTTGGTTATTGGTTTGTATTTATTTTTTGCAGAATTCTAAAGGACCTGCCAAGAGGATGAGCATTGAGAGATAATCCTGAACGAAACTTGTTCGTGCACGTTTGGAAGTCCTTTTCAATCTTTCGCAACATAGGTACCAAGTAGCGTATTTAACAATAGGTGTGTTTTTTTCGCAAAGCTATCCGTAGTGAAGTAAGATTTTATACGTATTACAAATACAAAGTCTTCACTGCCGATAAAAGTAGAAGTAGGATCCAACTGCGGATAGAATGTTGACGTTTGCTCGAGTCTCGAATACAAATGTTGGTACAATTGAAAACTCTTTTGTATCTCGAAGGCATGTTCGTAGAGTACGAAAAGTAGTTTGTTGTTTAGCATTTTCCATTGAGAGTTTAAGTCTTTTTTTTACAAAACCATTTTTATAAGAAAAACGCTGCATTTTGTATCGTGTTGGTGTCGAAATCTTATAGAAAGCTGTTTAATAACTAACGCGTTTTTGTAGGAGCGAAATGTCGTGGTCAGCTGTTATACTTTAGTTAAACAGCGACATTTAAGAGTTACTAACGCGACAAAGCCTTCTTATGAAAAAAGCTGTTGAAAAATCCAAAACTAACTAAAGTCTGCGAACAGATCCCTTGACTTTTGTGGTGATAATTGTCAACAAAAAAAAAAAATCACAAACAAAACTTCCGCTTTATGAAAAATGGCTGGTGAACAGAAAAAGTAAATACAAAATTATTTAAATTGAAATTCATAAATAAAAACCTCCATATATATTTTCAGAAACATGAAAATTACTTGGCAAAAAGTTATTGGTTGTTTTTTTTTTTTCAATTAAATATTTGACAACTAGTCAGTGGTACCAACTTTAAAGTAGAAAAATCGCACAACTGCGGATACGTTTTTTTGTTAAATCCTACTTCACTACGGATAATTTTCCCAAAAAAACACACCTAATATAGAATGCACAACAGCTGGGCATTCCATTAGGTGTGTTTTTTTGGGAAAATTATCCGTAGTGAAGTAGGATTTTATACTTATTACAAATACAAAGTTTTCACTGCCGATAAAAGTAGAAGTAGAATCCAACTGCGGATAGAATGTTGACGTTTGCTCGAGTCTCGAATACAAATGTTGGTACAATTGAAAACTCTTTTGTATCTCGAAGGCATGTTCGTAGAGTACGAAAAGTAGTTTGTTGTTTAGCATTTTCAATTGGGAGTTTACGTCTTTTTTTAGAAAACCATTTTTATAAGAAAAACCCTGCATTTTGTATCGTGTTGGTGTCGAACTCTTATAGAAAGCTGTTTAATAACTAAGGCGTTTTTTTAGGAGCGAAATGTCGTGGTCAGCTGTTATACTTTAGTTAAACAGCGACATTTAAGAGTTACTAGCGCGACAAAGCTTTCTTATGAAAAAAGCTGTTGAGAAATCCAAAACTAACTAAAGTCTGCGAACAGATCCCTTGACTTTTGTGGTGATAATTGTCAACAAAAAAAAAAATTCACAAACAAAACTTCTGCTTTATGAAGAATGGCTGGTGAACAGAAAAAGTAAATACAAAATGATTTAAATTAAAATTCATAAATAAAAACCTCCATATATATTTTCAGAAACAAGAAAATTACTTGGCAAAAAGTTATTGGTTGTTTTTTTTTTCAATTAAATATTTGACAACTAGTCAGTGATACCAACTTTAAAGTAGAAAAATCGCACAACTGCGGATACGTTTTTTTGGGAAATCCTACTTCACTACGGATAATTTTCCCAAAAAAACACACCTAATCTCTAAAGATGCATACCTGCCTTCGGGTATTCTCCAGAAAACTACACTTGTTTCTGTTTGAGCAAAGTGAATGCTTTATTTAAACATGACTAAACACGATTGTGTATTCTTCCTGATTTTTACGAAAGACACATAAAATTAACAAATAATTGCATCCTTTCGTGACTTTTGGACCTTGCAAATAATTATTGCATGAAATGTTTCTTCGGTTTTTTTTTTATAAGCCTGATCAATCTGAAATACATAAGTACATTGTCTGAATCGTCAACCTCCTCGGGCAATTTTGGCGTTCCTTTACTTAACATGATTGTGAATGTACATACATACATACATACATATGTATGTGTATTTTTTTAAATTATCTTCTTTGAAAATGAATCAAAAAGGGCAAGTCCAAAGTCAGTCCATAAAAAAGTTCTTACAAAAATGTATTCCTTTCTTTTTGCTCTGTACAAGCGAAGATGAAAGATCTCAAAAGAAACGGGGAGCCGTTCCTTGGTTTTTATTTATTTATTTTTTATTTTTAATACCGGCAAATACAAAACTTGCTCTAAACTGGTTCAATTCCTAACCTACGGCAGATATGCTTTTGTATAGATACTCGTACATACAGTGCTGTGGGATTTTTTTGGTCAAACTTTTTTTTTGATAGCCTGTGGTTTATTCAACTTGATAGAAGGTTTTTAAAAACGAAACAATCAGCTTCCTGAATAATGAAATCTTTTCAGATGAATTATATTTCTACAGAACTTTTTTCAATAGTGACAGAGAAAACGCAAAACAGAAGAGAAAATTGTGAAGTAAAGGATGGACTAGTGTGGTTTCTTTTTAAATTTTATTTTGACACTGACAGCTGTCAGTCAGTATCATACCTCCGCGGAATAAACTGAAGAAACTGATTGAACTGCGTATCTATTAGGTTAAAAGCGACTAAAATTAGTTTTTGAAAAAAAATTTACATACGTAATGAAAATAGTGTTTTTTTTTTGTTCTTTTAGAAAAATTGCCTTGATGAGCTCAAAATTTTGTTCTTTTTCCGTGTAATATACTTCAGAATAATACAAATAATATGGCATTCCGTAATTTTATTAAAAAAAATCTTAACAAAATTTTATAAGAAATTCTTCTTTTAGTACCAACTTTTGACTATATCCAGTCGTAGTATTTTGACTTGCGATATATGTAGGTGTACTATAGATCGGGCTTTGTATTTGCATACAAATCGAACTCGAAATTTCAATAAGACTTGACATTCTAAAGCTCGAGAAAACGGCAAAAAATGAATCCCGTAATTTCGTCTGCCTGTAAGTCTGTATGTCCCTACCGTCTAACCCACTGACACGATTTTCTTCAATCTTGGTACGTGATTCTCTAAAGAAGACAATACATTTTGTTAGTCTAAAACTAACAGCCATTATGAAACATCTTTCATGTGAGAAGTTAAGAAGGCTTGGTCTACATTTTGGTCGAAAAAATTTTAACTCAAAAATGTTATTAACGGTAGCTGTCATAGAATCGTTTTCTTTTATTTTCGACTTTTCCATTTAAGGCGATTTCAATCAAATTGTTTTTACAGAAGTGTCATCAAATTTAAAATATTATATTATTGCATATACAAATCTTAGAATGTATTATAAAACTCCTCTGACGATTTTTTATTTAAATTTTGGTTGAACACATTTAAATTTTTTTTTTTCAGGAAATTAATTTGACTCTAATTATATGGATGTTTATCATCTATGCTATACATGATTTTTGAATTGCAAAGTTTGGTCCATTGTTAAGCGTGCTGTGTGGCATGTGGCATCGTCTTGTTGAAATCACATGTCATGCAAGTCAAGCTCTTCCATTTTGAAAAAAAAAGTTTGTTATCATCGCACGGTAGCGCTCACAATTCAAAGTAACGTTGCGATTCGTATTATCTTTGAATAAATACGGCCCAATGTCTCCGACAGCCCATAACCCACACCAAACAGTGACTTTTTCTGAATGTATTGGTATCTCTTGCAATGCTTGTGCCTGCTCTTCACTCCTTTTCTTTTCTTTTCTGTTTTTCTTTTGCACCAGCTGTATTTTCAAAGGCTTCACACGTAAATCCTTCCGCAAAATTCCCCACGTAGTGGAGTAACAGAGGCCCAATTGCTGCGAAGGGTGCGGCGCCGAATTGATAATTCACGGTCATCACTAACATTGGCCAATACAGCTGCAATATTTTCCTCAGTTCGCACTCTACGTAAGCGTGTTAGTGGTTTAATGTCCAACAATGTAAATTTAGTCACAATAGCCCGCCTCAGTAGGTCAATTAAACTGAACATAAAATTAAAGAAGCGCACGATGAACTTTCTTAACAGAGCACGCATTTTGATGATAAAATTCAATAATTTGCAGGCGTTGTTCGTTTGTAAAACGATTCATGGTTAAATTATAGACCAAACTGAAGATGTTTGACAGTGACACAAAAAACCAACGTGCGTGAGCTGTCAAAACCAGTGTTGCCAAAAAGAAAATATCAAAAAAATCACCCATTACTTGTACAAAAGCGAACGTACGTGCGATCCAGTCCACCATTTTATTTTTTATTAAAATCGTTGAAATTTAGTATTAGAGGAATTCTCTATTTCCTTTAATTTGTGTATTTTTTTTTCAAACATATATTTTACGCTGGGTTACAAAACCTACAAAGCCTTGAAAAATTCCACTAAGAAATCAAAATTTGTTTTGCTTTTTTTTTATAATTTTATACTATACTACTATTTTAATATTGCTAGCTTACGTCAAATATCTTAATAAACGCCACTGAAACTGTATGGTATTGCAATGTCTTCTGATAAAGGAGGGAAACCTGTTCTACCTTTTACAATACTTTCAAACAAATTTAGTTCAGTTAAGACTAACTCAATAATTTTAATCGTAGCATATTTTATATTTACAAATAATCGAATATATTTATATTTATGTACATATATACATACATATAACCTCACAAACTAAATATAAATAATATAATAAAATCCTCAAGACAATTTGCATTTATATTGATTTATGGAAATAGATATCAATTGTGTAATTTTGTGTTCAAAATATTAAAGACATTTTTCATAGAGGATCAGTTCCAATAAGATTATTTTCGCCAATTATAGCATTTCGGTTTCGACCAATTTGACACCATGAGCGTGATCATACTTTTAATTTCAATGCTTTTGTAAAATCAATTGTACAATTTCTACATCTTTCCCGCTTGGATAGTTCTGTGAGAGAAGAAAATGTAATTTAATATTCTCCAATGAAGTTGAACATCGAAAAGAATACCATGCGCTGTTCAAAACTTATTAAAAAAGGAGTAGATTCGACTTTACTCCGGTTTGTGAAATTTAAATTAGGGATACTCGCAAGCCATTTTGATTGTGCTTTGGATCCTTCAATCTGGCCTAAGCATATCCAATTAAAGAAATTTGTAAACTTTCCGAAAGTGGAATTCAACACCAAGATGAAATAGCTGATCCAAAGTTTAAAGCGAATTTATATGAAATTCCCGTATATTTTCAAAATGCTGGTAGTTTAAGTACAAAAACTAACGAGCTCTTTTTATGATCTTCTCTTCAAGAGTTCGATGTCATTATCATCGTTAAAACAAGGCTCAATTCAAATTTTACATCGTGTGAGCTCTTTGATTCTTCGAACAATTTTTATCGTAAAGATCGTTCAGCTAAAAGAGGATGGGATCGGGGAGGAGGTGTTTTGGTTGCCGTCTGAACGACTTTCAACAGTAGTCAATACTAAAGAATGATGCAGATGATATTGAGCAGCTTTGTGTTTTTGTAAGTTCTGAAGATTCTGCTGAAATTAAAGATTAATTTTTTTATTGTAAGTTATATCCGCCTAACGACAGAATAGATTTATATACCAAACATGTTTCTAATGTTCAAGCAATATTAAGTGAATTAACACATAACCAATTTCCTTGTATACTTGGTGATTTCAACATTGGTGATATCGACTGGTGCTACATGGAAGAAGATCATATTATGATCTCTTTTAATGTAAATAAAGATGTAGAAATGTTAGTAGTTGATTCATTTTCTTCTGTGGGCCTGTTTCAATTTAATAATGTTAAGAACAGTTTAAAAAGAATATTGGATTTAGTGTTTATTAACAATGGTCTTAACTATTCTTTAAGAATTTCTAATTTTGCTCTTTTAAATAACTCTATTCATCATAAGGCTATTTGCTTCTCTTTTAATTACTGTAATAATTATGCTTCTGTTTGTCTCAAAATACGAAAAAAAATTTCATTTTGTAAAAGCGGATTTAAAGGCACTTAATAATTTTTATAATACTGTTTATTTGAAGGCAAGACTCTAGAGGATATGTATACAAGTTTAAAAAGTAATTTTAATAAAGGCAGAGAACGATTTGTTCCTACCTTAACTATAGGAAGAAATCGTGTAAGCTTTCATGGTTTAAAAAGAGAATACAAAATTTGGGGAATGCTAAAAACAAGGCATTAAAGCGTTTTAAAATGACAAATCTTTCCGAGGATCGTTTAGTATTTTTTCAATTGAGAAAAGAATACTGAATCAAATATAAAAAATATTTCAAAATCTTTCTGTTAATTGTTAAACTCTAAAAGAAAGTGTTCATCTTTTCCTCATTCAAACCTCATGTGACCTTTTTGCTCGGTTCTTTCAAACTTCATATAATTGTGATATTTTAACAAATATTGATGGCCTGTACCCTGATATTACTCCTTTGATAGATTTCAATCTGCAAAGTTTTTCAGAATAAGGATATTTTGGAAAGCCTAAAGGAAATTGATGTTTCAAAAAAAATCTGCCCTTGATATGATTCCTCATATTCTTTTGTCAAAATGTTTTTATTAACTTTGTAATGTTCTGACCCTTATTTTTAGTAAATCCTTACAAACCTGTGTTTTTCTAAAAGAATAGAAAATATATTCTATAGATCCCGTTTATAAAAGTGGTCTTAAGCACTTAGTGAGGGACTATAGAGCAATCTCAAAACTTTCAGTTTTACCCAAACATTTGAAAGTCTTTATGTTGCTATTAAGAATTCGTTGTCTTAAAAACGGCATGGTTTTTTAAAAGGTAGATGAACTTGTAATTATTTAAGTCTTTTTGAAAATTATTGCAATAATCATGAGGAAAAAGGTAGACAAGATGATGTCCTGTATACTGATTTTGTTAAAGCTTTTGACCGCGTACATCATGGTCTTCTCCTGCAAAATCTTAAAACATTGGGATTGAATGCTTCATTTTTAAAGTGGTTAAATTCATACCTATCTGACATAAAACAAGCTGTTAAGATACCGAATGTGTCTCAAATCTTACAGATGTGTTATCGGATCTTCCACAAGGCAGTCATTTAGGCCCACTTCTTTTTATAATCTTTACCAATGATTTACCTTCTACTTTTAAATACTGTAACTGCTTGATGTACGTATGCTGATGATACAAAATTATTTACAGCTTTTTAATGCAATTCAATATCGACAATTTTCTTAAATGGTGCGACTACAACCATCTTCAGTTTAATTACTCAAAATGTAAATTTTTTAATGTATCTAGATCTTCATCTCTCATTGATTTTGAATATAAATTGTAAGGTGTTAGTCTTCTGAAGGTGACTAGAGTTAATGATCTTGGTGTGATTTTTAATTCTAAGCTTGACTTCAGATCTCATGTTGACTATATTGTGTCACTTTTAGGGTTTTTGAAAAGGAACTCCAATGATTTTAAGGATGCCTATACTTTGAAGCTCTTATTTACATATGTCAATTACTCTACCGGTTTTAGAATATTGTTGTGTCGTCTGGTCTCCATTTTACTAAAATAATATTTTGAGAATCGAAAGAGTTCAAAAAAGATTCAATCTTTATGCATCACGCAAACTCAATTGGGTTGGGTCTCTGCCAGATTCTAAATCAAGGTACCTATTCTCTTATTGACTCTAAACACTTAAATGTCGCAGGCAAGTCCAATGTATTTTGTTCATTAAAGATATTATTGATAATAGAATAACCTCTTATGAACTGCTTTCATTAATTCCATTCTATGTTCCATCACGAGTTTTTCGCAACAGAAATGAGTCCTCCTCTTCACAGAACTAATTATGGTCTTAATGAACCAATAACTCTAAATCTATTTAATAAGGTTTACAATGAAATAGATCTTAGCATGAATATAGATTGTTTTAAGAAAAAAAAATCATCAAATATGTAATTGATGAATTAATTTATTAAAGTATTAAAATAATTGCTCTGGCAAATAAGTAAATATCTTGTACATTTATTATTCTTTGTATTTTTGTAATCAGCAGATCTTCGAATCAAAAGATGAAATAAAAAAAAATAAATAAAATCAAAGAAGACTTAAAGTGCAAAACCATATCATTATCATTTCATTTCCATGACTCAACATTGTATCTTTGAATTAAAATTTGAAAACTAAAGCTGCACTGTCTGTAAACAAAATTGTGTTTTATTTTATCCCATATTTTTATTAAAGATGATTGAAAACCTAAAATTTGGCACGAGTACGATAACTTGGCCGCCAAGATTTGATGACGTATTTTTGTAGAGGGGTCAAAAATAAGCACCTTTTACTATGGGAGGGGGGGTCTATCTCCCCCCGTTTAGGAGGTAGGGGCACTTTTAGAAAAAATGGTTTAAGTTGAAAAAAAAAAATATTAAAAAACAACGGCAACACCTACAATAAAGTGCTATACTGCGTTAGTGCCAGAAGATTGTTCTATAATCCTGCATTTAAATTAAATTACTCATATCAACAGTTTTTGAGAAATTCGCATTTAAAGTCCAAATTTTGATAAAAAAACGTGAAAAAAAAGTTTAGACCGGTTGTTTTCAAAATTGTGAAATGAAATTGTAAATTAGCTTATATGTGTTTCATGTATCTATCAGTTCTTAATCGAACACAAAAAACCGCATGGTTCTATGTCTTCTGGTTTTTGAGAAAATCGAAAATAACTAAAACTACTTTTCTACAAAATGTTTGATATTTTTTGCTTCCTTACATAAATAAATCAGTGCTAGCTTCCAACATTACAATATATAAACAGTAAAGTATGTATGGGGGGGCATGCTGCCCCCCTGCAACCCCCCTGCTTGGGCACACTATAGGATTTGGGGTAGGTGCGAGGTTGGGTGCATGCAAAGTTTCTTTTGCATTCACAGAATCTGTATTTAAAAAAATTCAAATTTATTCTATTTATCCAATGTCCACTAAATACATATAAAATACAATAAACGATCTTGAAAACCAAAACAAACTTCTGACCATGTTCACCAATACATGGCACTATTTTTCTATCGAAAATACTGCCTAGAAAGGAAATATAAGGACGACTGGGGTTCGCAAATAATAGAGTTTTTATCAGATGTAAAAAAAGTTTACCCTTGTTATACCGATGGTGATATATGTGAAGGTTTACAGTTAAAAGACATCGATCATCCCACCCTTCAGAGCGAAAATTTAGAAAGTGTTTACCGCCAAAACATCCTCGGCTTCCCACCATAAAAGAGTAACTCAACGAACTCGACAGTTATGGTATAGTACGAACGATGGCTTTATTGACGAGACTTACACACCTTTTTAATACATTTTGACCATTTTTAACTAACTATGACTGACTAACTCCTGACTAACTGACAAAATAACTGACCCAGATGCAGTTCTACCTCCTCAAGGTGCATTCTGGGTAACGCTAAATGAATTGCGGTACTGAACTAACAAAGGTTCATTATGTTTATTAACATTAATCCTTAAAATGGAATCACCGTCACCACCAAAAATCAAAAAAAGTAGTTTTGGTAATTTTCGATTTTCTCAAAAACTAGAAGACATAGAACCATGCGGTTTTTTGAGTTCGATTAAGAACTGATAGATACATGGATCACATATAAGTTAATTTACAATTTCATTTCAAAATTTTGAAAACAATTGGTCCAAACTTTTTTTTTCACGTTTTTTTTATCAAAATTTGGACTTTAAATGCGAATTTCTCAAAAACCATTGATATGAGTAATTTAATTTAAATGCAGGATTATAGAACAATCTTCAGGCTTTCAAACGTAGTATAGCACTTTATTGTAGGTGTTGCCGTTGTTTTTTAATATTTTTTTTTTTCAATTTAAACCATTTTTTCTTAAAGTGCCCCTACCTCCTAAACGGGGGGAGATAGACCCCCCCTCCCATAGTAAAAAGTGCTTGTTTTTGACCCTTCTACAAAAAACCGTTATCAAATCTTGGCGGCCAAGTTATCGTACTCTCCCCTAAAATTTGAATACTTAGTACTAAAAAATGATTTAAGCCTAAGATCCACACTTAAAAAAAAAAACACTTTCTGAATAGAAAAATACATTTAACAAAAAACTTTACACACCACTGTACCCAACCCATAATATCTTTTCCCTCGCCGAGATTGTTTGATTATTGCAGTAGCTATATAGGTTTGGTCTGCGTTATGCTCCAACTTTGACCGCTGATCATGTTGGACGCCGCGCCGCGTCGTCGTCGTCGTGCCGATGCCGAGGGGCTTAAGCTATAGAATAGGTAGATACATTTATATACATTTTTTCATCTAGAGCTCCAAGCCCCTTTGATTCTTTAGAATTTTGTTTTGGTCCCTTTCCTGGGGCTTGTTTTTATCAGTTAAGTCAGTAGGTATTTGCCATAACCAAAAAAAAAAATAAGAAAAAAAAAAAACATCGTAAAATGACATTGGTACAGCATGAAAAAAGGGTCTTAACGCGCTGATTCTTTAAGGGGAACCGGTTGATGGCCAAAAAGAATAATAAAGCAATACCGGTCTCCCCACGTTAGGTTCGAGTTGTGTGTGCATGTTCTCCATTTCTACACGCAAGCTAAAGAGATTGGATGCTGTTGATGCTGAGATTTTCTTTTATTTTTTTTTTTCATCTTATTGCTTTCAACTTCAGATACGTTTTTTTTCTTCAAGTTTTAACTTTTTTCCTTGCGGTCGCACTGAAGATGTAGCATAAAAATGCGCATTTTTTTGTTCTTTTTGTTGAGCGGCAATAAAGTGGCTATGTACAGTGTACACTGTACAGTGGCTGAATGGATGGAGCGAAAAAATCTGTAAAATTGCAAAACGTTTGCTATGCCATACGTTTGATTACACTCTTTAGATGACGAACGAAGAAGCTCTGCGATGTGAACTAGCAACAGGTGCAAGTTCTAAGAAATCATTGTATTAGCCGGCAATCAGAGACTACTCTGGAGCATAATATATACAAACACAACACATATCGGTACATATCGGCTAACGCGGTGATGCGAGACAACGCGCCTGCCGCGTGGAAGCTGGAATGCTGACGTAAGGTGAATGATGATTGCGCTCTTAGGTCATTTATAGGTGGGATGTGCGCGGAATGAAATGCACCTCATCTAGGTAGAGATTTGCAGTATATTTTCCGTAAAAATGAAGGTCATCGTATCGGCGGTATTAAAGTGTGGATGTAGCTTCTTGAAAAATGCTTTTGAGGCTAATAGCAAGGTGGCTACTTACTTCGAGTAAGACGAAAAAAAAAGAAATTAAATGACTATGACAAAACTTGAATATTAAGACGGTATCTGGAAGATTTATGCAGCCTTAAATATGATGAATGGGGTCTTAGAAATTTTGTTCTTTAATTTTCTGAGTCTGAGACATAATTTTTCATTAGTTTTAAGTCATTAGCATTTCATAACTAACTGAAAACAACTTAAATTTTAAGGTCTCTGACTTTTCTCAAAGCGCGATTCTTTATAATTTTTCTAACTAAAATGAGGACGATATTTATTTACGATATTTAAGCAGTTCTTAAGGTTAAAATATTTCATAAACTAGACAGGTAAACGTGTTCTCAAAAAATTCTTAGACTATTGCACATACCTATTTTTTGTCAGGGCCAATATTTCCCACTTAAAAGCTTACCTATGTATATCTTGCGTTCTATTAATCGGATCTTCAAGATTAAGGTAAAGGTACTTGCTTATCAAAATTGGCAGAGCATCATAATAAATTTAAAGATTTAAAATAAAATATATGTAAGTATATAAATATAAGTATATAAATAAAAATATAATTAAAGCGGTGTAATAAGGGGTGTAGGTGTACACAAAACCAAGAAATCGCTATTTTAAACCCCTTACACACACCAAAGGCTGTAAAAAAAATAGCCAGACTTTTTTTTCTTATTACATTTCTTATTTCCGTCAAATGGTATAATCTGGATAAGGAAAAAGGCGAAGCTTTTATTTCGAATATGCAAAACGTTCTGTATAACAACACCGATATAGTTCGAAATGAAGAGAGTACAGCACAAAGTATGTGGGATCTCCTACAGAGAACTTGCAAAGAAAAAGCCAAAACACTGTTAGGGGTTTCAAAAGGACACAACCAACAAAGCAAAGAAACATGGTGGTGGAATGATGAAGCTAAATCAGTTATAAGTAAAAAGAAAATGGCTTTCAAGGCTTGGTCGAAGTGCCCCTCTAATAATACAGAGCAAAAGTCACGCCTCGAAGTGGAATATAGAAACTGCAAGAAAGAAGCGAAGAAGAAGTGCGCCCAAATTCAAGCAAAGAATACAGAAAACCTGTATCGGGAGCTGGATGAAATTTCTACCCCGACAGCTGGTGCTATTCAAGAGCTACGGCAAAACACGAATAAGGGCGCAACTATCTTCAAAATAGCCGCTCAAAGAAGAAGAAATGCCTAGGAGATTTGTTCGCCAAAGTTCATTAACAATGCTCAAGGCCAACTACTTGTGGAAGACAACGAAATTCTTCACAGGTGGCGACAGTATTGTGACGGACTTCTAAACGAACAATTTCCAAGGCTATACTTTCCAATAGCTTCACCTAACTTAAGCGAAGTATCCGACGTCACAGTCGAAGAAGTTAGTGAGGCGGTAAAATACTCCAAAAAGGGAAAAGCTGTTGGCCCAGACGAAATACCCTCAGAGTTTTGGAAAAAGATGGGAGACATCGGGTTAAGATGGCTCATGATTCTTGTCTCCAAACTTATACGAGGTGATCGCATGCGTAATCAATGGAGGGAAAGTTACCATCTTCCAATTTATAAAGGAAAGGGTGATACTCGAAGCTGTGATAATTACCGTTCGATTAAGCTGATGTCACACACCATGAAGATCGTTGAGCGAGTCTTGGGTAGCCGACTGCGAAAAATAATTAGGCTATCTGATGACCAGTGCGGGTTTGTCGGGGGTAAGTCAACCACGGATGCAATCCAGAGTATAAGAATAATTATGGAAAAACATCGGGATTCTTTGGAGGATTTGCATGTCGTATTGGTTGATTTTGAAAAAGCATTCGATCGGCAACCACGAGATCTAATATGGGTGGCCCTCAGGCAACGAGGAGTTCCAGAAACCTATGTGCGGATAATTATGGACATGTATGATGGAGCAGTTACTAAAGTAAGATGCGCAGCTGGAGTCACCGAAGAATTCGAAATCACAGTAGGTGTACACCAGGGAAGTGTCTTGAGTCCCCTGCTCTTTATTACAGTTCTTGATTACCTGCTTGAAGGCAAAGTGACGGATCCAAAAGTACATCAGTTATTCTTTGCTGACGATGGAGCCATCATAAGTGAAGACCCGATATCCCTACAACGAGCACTTGACGTATGGGTGGATGTTCTAGAAGGAAGTGGGTACCGCATAAGCGCGAAAAAGACAGAATACCTATGCTGCCCATTTTCTGATCCACACAGGCCTACTCCAGACATTTATTTGAATGGAGTAGTGCTTCCCAAGTGTGAAAAGTTTAAATATCTGGGGTCTATGATAAATAACGAAGCTACTTGTGATGACGATATCAAGCATCGCGTAAGCATAGGGTGGATGAAGTGGCGGGAAAATTCTGCTATCTTCTGTGACCGAAAAATGCCCCCTAAGCTGAAAGGAAAGCTCTACACTTCAGTTGTGCGTCCAGCACTCACATACGGTTCACAATGTTGGACAATGTACAAAAAGTATGAGAGTAAACTAACGGCAGCTGAGATGAAGATGCTTCGTATGACAGCAGGAGTTACAAAGCTTGATCGAATTAGAAGTACGAAGATCCGAGAAAGCCTTCATGTTAAGAATACCATTTCCCAAAAAATTGAACACGACCGACTCAGTTGGTATTGCCATGTTCAAAGGAGAGATCCTGAGAACCCCGTCAAAAAGGCAATATCATACAACGTTCCAATTCGAAATAAAAAGAAAGGTAGGCCTAAACACTCCTGGTACAAACAAATGCAAAAACACCAGCATTCAGTTGGCCTCAGAAATGGAACAATACAAAACCGGGAGGCTTGCCGCCGATTTCTGAGGTCAACCCGGCGAACCCCACAGGCGGATCACTAGTGTGAAGCAGATACGTGGGAGAGTTATGATCCCCTCGACATCGAGATCATAACAGCACCGAAGAAAAGGAAGAAGAAGAAGATTACATTTCTTATTTATTTTGCTTATACATATATTTTAGTCCTACCTTGCTCTTATGTAAGCGACTAAAAATTTCAAAAATGAATGTTATTGTTCGAATAAAAATTAAATTTACAAAAAAAAAATATTCAACCGCTTCTGAGATATTGAAAAAAAAAAATATTTTTTTTTTTAAAATTCAAAAAATATTTTTTTTAAGTTTTGAAATGCAATGTTTTTCAATTTTTTAGAAGCTTCTCTATAAAAAATTTTATTAAATTCCGTTACGTCGATAATGAGAAATTCTAAATTTAAAAAAATCGTTCTATGGTAGGTATAGTCAGTAATATCTTTATTTTAATTTTTTTTATTAAATTATAAATCGTAAAAATTAGTCAAAACAAAAAAAAATTTCAGCAAAATTCTCGGAACCATTTTCGAGGAAAAATACGATTATCGAAAACCATTTCTTAACATTTGTATGGAGGGTACAGTTATTTTTAGGTAAACAAAATTTTCTTACATCTTGTACCTAATTTATATTACCAAACTTTTATTTTTCAAGTTTTAAAAAAATCTAGCATGGGGTTTTTGAATGATTGCGCTTTGAAAAAAAAAAAAATGGAAAATTTGAATACCCAATAATATTTAAACTGCTTGGGAGCCTTTGCATAAAGAAAATTAGCAAAATTGGTTGTAACGTTTTTGAGAAAATCAAAAACCAAAAAAATTGTTCCGAGGATGAAAATTTTTCTGAACCATTTAATAGCTTTAACTAAATACATATCTACTTTTTTTTTTTTTTTTTTTAATATCTGGGTGTCAACTTTGATCAAAATCTAAAGTTCGATTTTTTTTCCCAAAGCATAACTTGCCTTATGTAGTACCTGTACCTATGTCCATATAAGTCGAAAGTAAAAATGTGGAAGCAAAAAATATTCAGTTTAATATTTTTACACAATCCTGGTCTCATATCCAAAATCCAACTATTTGTCGTTAAAACCTAAAAATATAGATATTTTGGCTTCAACACATATCTAAATAAAAGAAATAAAATTTTTCTCACCAAAAAATATATCGATACAAAAACATTATTATTTTTCGAAATAATAAAATATACGATAATTAGAACAGGTGATACCCACATTTTTTTGGTGTACTTTTTAACTTTACTAGTATTATAGGGGACAACTTTTTCGAGGTTTTAATCAAACATTATTAACATTTTAAGAAGTTCCAAAAAGTGATTCGTCTGTGACTACTGTTCACCCATCAAAAGTCTAAGCCGGTGGACCGATTTTGCTAATTTTGTACAAAATATTATTATCTATGTAGTTCCCTGGAGCAGAAATACGAATTTTCTTTTGAATTCATTTAAAGGGGGTTGCTTTCATACAAAGATTTTGGATTTGTCAAATTTTTCTCGAAATTTTTGTACGAAAAAGTAGATTTCTTGGGCAAAATTGGCCTATTTTTGGAGGCTTAATTTTGCTTTAATTGTTGCTTGATTCTCTTGTTTTGTATACTGCTATGTTTTTGTTGTTGAAAATTTTAAGAACATTTTTTTATATAAAACAAAACAAATTTGGATACAAAATAAATCTTACATTTAAAATTTTAGAACTTTTCGGTGCAGAACATAATTTTTAAAATACTCTTAAGCTAGTAGGTACCTATACATTATGTCTTCGATTTTTGATCATAAGACTCTGGAGCACAAGAGCTAGTTTGTGGGACCCAGTGGTCCATTTTATTCGTCCATCTTCACTCTAAACGAATTTTAGGTACTAAGTAAAACTAACGAATTTAAGAGCAGTCTTCTTAAAGGCTCGTTGATCGAGTATGAACACCTATCAGTAAGATTTCATTACAGGAGGTAGGTATCTACAATTTGAACATTTAAATTCCTTTTAGCGCCTGTAAGATCCATACAAATAATTTTCCCATATCTCATTTTGAATGCAAACATAATAAAACACGAAAATCTTCTCTCGGCCATCCTTTTTTCGTCAGAATTGGTAGGTATACCTACCTATACATACATTTAAAATAAATAGTCCTAAAATCCCAAACGATAAGAATTCTTCAGTCAAAAACAAGTTCCATTCACTGACTATTCTTGCCACTTTGGTATTTCCATAAAACTTCCTTCCTCAAAATTCAAAGATTTACGACTTAAAATCGTGTCGTATCCTGATGAAGTAAAATATCTTTCCAGAACTATAAAATCCAAACGAAATAAAATTTTATCTTCCTTTGCTTGTTTTGTTTTCTTATCAACATCAAACTAAAAACAAAAAAGAAACTTGTTCCTTGCTAATAAAACCTTTTCACGTGTTCTTAAAATAACATAGGAAATGCCCAATGCGCTCTCTATAGGTACATACACTGTACAGCCTACCTTCATACCTAGTCAAAGGTATATCTATCTATCTACCTATCTTCATCAGAATTTGAATTACAGAAAACAGGTACATCACGAATAAAAGTCTCCAGGAAACAACATTAACACAGGTCTTCAAAAAGGCACGTACTTTTCTTTTACTCTATGTACTTCTACAGGTAGGTACATAGGTATAATCATTTTAAAAGTATCTATTAACGCTAAGTTTCAGCGTCACGCTATAATTTGAAAAATCCAACCTTCTCCCAAAGAATGAACCTGACCCTGAAAAATTCAAACTTCCCGAAAAATATACCTAGCTAGGTACGCTAATTCAAATCAAACATCTATGGTTTTTCGGGAAAAGTCATAAACAATAGAGATAGAGACTTTCGTGTGTCTGTCGAATGAAATATACATTTTTCTGAAAAAAACCCTACTTGCACGTGAGATCTTCCCTATAATCCTTCCTACACTGACTGTGTGTGACGAATTTAAAATTTCGTTCCTAACAAAACAAAAAAAAAAATAAGTTGTTAATCCTACATACAAAAAAGATCCAAGCATAATATTACAATAATACCCAAAAAAAGGGAACCCAAAAATGCAACCTAACACAAAAGATACAATATCTATAAAGTACGTACAAAATTAAAAAAAAAAAAATCAAACGAACCTGAAAATAAAACGAAACAAAAAAGAATCTCAAATTCCGAGATTTACCCGCGTCTCTCTTTTGCTCGTATCTTCGCAACCACTCCAAAACCACTTTGTGCACCATAGAGATCGGCGATCGTCGAACACAAATTTTCAAACTCAGTGCATAAGCACAAACAGGTAGAGAGCGGGCGAGAGAGATAGATCGACATCGAGTATCTTTTTTCTCAAACTCCTCCACTCAGTTCAGTGCATTTTAGATACATTCTCTGAACACCTGCGTAAGCCTTCTTTCTGATTGGCCAACGCCAAACGCTCTCAAGCCAGTATATAAACTCCGGCTCAACTGGTTTGTGGAATCAGAAGTCGCCTAGCATTCGAGCAGTTAACAGCACACCAAGTTCGAACTATCTAAGAGATACATTTTTGTTTTTTATTTGAGCGAAAACCGCTGAGTCGAGAGAATCTAAAAATACCATGTCATTTATTGCACGTGAATACAAATTCGAAACAAGCACAATGTTCGCTGAAAGAAAACGATTCTCGGCCATTCGCAACCTAAGGAAGATCCTGAAGCCCCTCCTGCGGGTGATCAAGAAGAAGCAGTATCTGAAGAAGAGCGTGGGTGAAATCCAGGAGAATGACTACAACACATCACTGGAAGATATGCGCAAAGACCAGGCAGCCCTAGAGGCAACCGATGACAATGCCGCCAACGAAGCTCTGGAACAACGCATCTTAGCCGAAGTCAAACAGTGCCCCAATGATGCTGCTATCTATGTCCATCAAGGAGGTCGGCGTCATGTGGTTCCGGTGCATCGCGAGCAGAAATTCATTCCTGTCCATTTCGCCCGCACAAATAATGGAACATTTTTCTGGACCTCTGTTGATCGGGAACAACAGCACCAGCAGCAGAGACACCAATCACAACTTGATCGTTGGGTCCAAGCTTAAGGCGGAGATTCCAGCGTGAAAAGTGATCTTCAAATTGTTCTTGCGACAACTCGATGGCTTCCAGCTTTAAAAAAACAACAACAGCAGCAGCAACAAGTGTGTGTTTGTTCGCATATCCTATGGATATGGAGAATTAATCCAGGACTTCCATATTAAGTGATATTAGGTTTAGCTAGGATCTTAAGACGAGAGGCGAAAAGTACAGAGAAATATTTTATTTTACTATATTTTGTGATTTATCATATGAAGTAGGGCTTAGTTCATTTTTATCTTCCATTTTTGTTTAATCGATCATTGTCTTCCATTGTAGTCTTAAGAAAAATGAATAATGTATTTTTAGGTTTTAAGAATTCGAAATAAATAAAAAATCTATAAAACGAAATTCGATTTGCATTTCTTTCTGTTCAAATTGGTGTTGATTGGAATTTTCCACTTTGAATGAATGAGCTCGGGAGGTGACGAGATACCCATCAAATCTCGACAACTAACTTTCTATAGGTTCTTGTTGGTCTTGGGCTGAGTTTCGGTTCGTTTTGGTCATTAAGTACGCAGTTCTAAGTTGTAGATAAGGGGTTATCTCGAAGTCAGATGGGAACTTGAGATATCAAATGGAGGTATCAGAATGGTCGTACTCGTTGAATGACGAAAGAATGCGTGAGCTGTTAGCTTGTGTGTGGTATGACTCTGCTTACAAAATTGTTTTGATAAGTTGTTGTTTTTCCTTGATTGTCATTTTATGTACATTTTGTCGAGACACATAAATAAATAATCAATTGATAGGCGTTTGGGTTCGGGTCTGGGTTTCTGGTTTTTTAATGGAATGAAAATTTCAATACGAAAACGAATAGAGGTCACAACCTGTAAATGCAGTAAAATGAAATAAATTATTGGGACTGTTCGTTGCGGACTGAATAATATTATGTCGATGCATTTTATGTGCAGCAAAGTTGATTTAAAATTCAAGTAAGAAGAACATTACGGAACCAATGACCTTTTGGTTTATTTTTATGAAACATTAGAGTTATGGAGTTCATACTATACATGCTGTACGTTAAACATACGCCATGGTGGCCATTTTTGTTAAACTTTTTACAGTTTTGTTAATATTTGTTATGATTTTTGTTTTGTATAGGAGAGATAAAGTGGATAAGCAAATGAATAAAGTGTATGAGTCAGTCACACACGTGCTCGTGAGTTGCGTTAAATGAAAAATAGGAAAATTATTATCTACCTACCCATTTTATGGTTATGAACAATCTTATAGATATGTTTTTTTTTCTCACAACTAGAGCTTATAACCAGTTAGGCACCATCTTAAAAAAGATTCTGCTCTATTTTTGTTAAAACCCGTTGAATTCATAAACAAATTTTTAGACATGCATAATTGAGTAGGTATACTTAAGTTTCTTTTTAAGGACTTGAACAGTGATCGATGATAATTTATTAT
Source organism: Chrysotoxum bicinctum (assembly GCA_911387755.1). Lineage (NCBI taxonomy): Eukaryota > Metazoa > Arthropoda > Insecta > Diptera > Syrphidae > Chrysotoxum > Chrysotoxum bicinctum. Next base: position 42,162,789 of record OU426990.1, read on the forward strand.
CGACCACCTAACGCACTAACCTATTCTTGAAATAATTAAAATATTTTATTTAAATAATTATGCAATTGGAAATATGCGAAACATTCACAATTTTTAGTTTTGAAAATTTGGGAGATAAAGTAAAGACTAGACAATATGTAAGCCAAGTACGCCAGAAAGATTGATGCAGTCGGGCAGAGTGTTGTTGAATGTTGAATATCCGGGTACCTCCCATAAACACCGCCGGGCAGAAGAATTGGGAATGTATAGGTATATCATATTTGTTAAAAATTCTCAAATATGATTTACATTTATACTCGTACGTCGTACCGGTCGATAATTCAATTCACCCAATAGTTTCAGGTAGAAGACCATTAACGTAGGTGCGATTTTTACAACTCGCTATAGACGACCTCTATTTTTGGCAAAAAATTATTATGACCGACGAAGCACATTTGGACTTGGTTGGATTTATTAATAAGCAGAATAGCACCTTTAAGGGTACTGAAAACCCCCGACTGAATAACCAAAGACAACTAAACTCTCGTAGAGTAACTGTATGGTGAGTAATTTGGGCCAAAAGCGTCATTAAGCCATATTTCCTTGAGGATGCCATAATCAATGTTGTAACAGGCAGTTACTGGTGACTGCTATCGGGATACGTTGGAAAACTTCCTTGTGCCCGAATTGGATCAATTAAGTTTCCAACAAGACAGCTCATTCTGGATGCGGATTTTAGGAGAAATTTTTCCCGCCCGATTCATGTCGAAAAGTGGTGATATCGACTGGCACCCTACGATCCCGTGATTTGTTTTTTTAGGTGTACCTCAACAAACCAATCACAACCTCGGTGCTTAAGGACAAAATTAGAAACAAACTGCTGAAATTTCAAAAGAAGTCTTTAAAATTTTTATGCTTAAAAGAGCTTGACTTTGCGCGACGGCCAAGGGCCGACTCGAACTCGAGATACATAATTTATATGACTATAGGCGTTTTTCTTTTTTAGTTCAGTTTAGAGCTCTGAACAGAGTCCGAGCATGTCGAGCATGTTCCGAACATCCTCTGAACCAAGCGTGCTCTGAGCGCTCTGAGTATTTTTTAAAACACACCTGAACACTTAGCTGTCGACATTTTTTTTTAATTTCCATCTGTCAAATGCCTGTGTTAAGCATTGTACTCTGTCTGCTCAGTTATTTTATTCTGAGCTTATAGAGCGCACTCTGAACACGCTCAGAACATGCTCAGAACGAAAAAAGAAACAAATTTACGAAGCTCTGAACGCTCCGAACTAAAAAAGAAACACAATTTATTTTTTGACAACTCAGGCTCTGTTCTGAACTAAAAAAGAAAAACGCCTTTTGAGAGAGACGACGAAAAAGTGAGTCTCGAAAATCAGTTTGACTATCAGCTTTGACCTTAAACATGCCTCTATTTTCTTTAAGCTTCGTAACTAGCGTTTTTTTAATTTTATTCCCTCGGTACGTTGTTTTAAATATTAATCAAAAGTAGGTAACACTTCTTGGTTCTTATGCATTAAAATTTTTTTTCGAATTAAAAAAAAAAAATATTTCTTTCTCAAAACTCCTCGACAGATTTAGAAAAATAAAAATAAAAAAACTACTTGAAGCAAAAGCTTCCTTAATGTGGAAAAATCAAAAAATTTATTTTCGATTTTCCGAAAACCAAAAAACTGATTTTAATAAGTTTTACTGTGCAGAAGATTCAAACAGTATCTTGCCAAAAAATTTCAACTAAAAAAGCCACATAATTACCTCTTTTAAAAATAATCGTATACTTAGCATTTCGGAAAGAATTAGTTTGATATTTTTGTTTTTCAAAATTTTGAGTTTGAAAATTATTTTTTTTTTTAAATTGTTCACGAAAACAACTTTATTTTTAAAATAAAAAAGAACAGATTTCTGGTCTTTTTTTTCTACTTTTGAGTTATTTACGATTTTTTACTTGCCATGCTATATTTATGCAAACAAAATTTAAAATTCATTAGTGGAGTTTTATCAAGCAATGAATTTTTTGTATACGAAATTTCTTTAAAATTTCATATGTCAAAATTAAAATTTTTAGTTTAGCGACATTATTTACAAAAAAAAATGTTCACCCGTTTTCAAGATATTGTATTTAAAAAAAAAAAAAAAACTTTATTTTTTTTCCTGAAATCCAAAAAATATTTTCAACAATTTTTTTTATAGGTACCTATACAATATTCAATAATGTTTATCCTTAAGTGGGCTTTAGGTCAATTTTTGTTTTGTTTTTTATGTTGTGACGTTTCGGATGTGGTTACACCCTTCTTCAGACCTATTTATTAATTGAAATATAATTTAAAACATATATACATATATACCAAATATATCAAAATTCTAAAATAGTATACTTACAACTTTAAAATACAAATATTTTTTATTTGTTTGTAAGCTTTTGGTTTCCGTGTTTTCTCAAAAAAGTTTAAGAGACGTTTCAAATCTTTTTCTTTTTTGTTGTTATGTGTTATCTCTTTTGTTTTTTTATTTTTTAGTTTGTTTGAAAATTTATTTCAAACAAATTGATGTTTAATTATCTGAATTTTTTAAATTCAAATAATTAATTTTGAAAATAAATTCAAATATTTTTATGTATATATGTATAATATATTTAATCGTTGAGTTTTGTTTATGTAGATATGGTTTGATAATTAATAAACTGACCGTAAATATTACTAAGTCTATCACAATCTGAACGTCTATTAATACTATTTTGGGTGTTTCTAATATGTAACAAAAAAAAAAAAAAAAAAAAAAAAAAAAAACATTGGAATAATAAAAGATACAATGTACTCTAATTCATTTCCAAAAGAAATAACTAAATCACTTATTAACAACTATTTCAATGGTGTCAGACGATCAACTCAAAATATAAATGAACCACAAAGAATATATAAAAGTGCTTTATACGTTCCAAATTTTTCAAACCGTTTGTTGAAAGCACCAATTAGAGATAAAGAAAAAACTAGAATAGCCTTTAAATCAACAAATACTCTTAGAAATTCAGTTTTCTCAAAATTAAAAGATAAATTAGAAAAAGAAGAAAAATCAAATATAGTATACAAGATTAAATGTATAGGTGATGGCTCAACATCATGCCCATCAATCTATGTAGGAACCTCAATGCAAAAACTTCGAAATCGTATATCAGGTCATAAATCTGATATAAATAGTGGTAGTACACAAAAGACTGCACTAGCTCTCCATTGCATAGAAGAAAATCATCGTCCTGACTTCAAAAATATAACAATTTTACAATCAGAACAGAATTATAATAAAAGAATGTTACTAGAAATGTTACATATTAGAAACACCCAAAATAGTATTAATAGACGTTCAGATTGTGATAGACTTAGTAATATTTACGGTCAGTTTATTAATTATCAAACCATATCTACATAAACAAAACTCAACGATTAAATATATTATACATATATACATAAAAATATTTGAATTTATTTTCAAAATTAATTATTTGAATTTAAAAAATTCAGATAATTAAACATCAATTTGTTTGAAATAAATTTTCAAACAAACTAAAAAATAAAAAAACAAAAGAGATAACACATAACAACAAAAAAGAAAAGGATTTGAAACGTCTCTTAAACTTTTTTGAGAAAACACGGAAACCAAAAGCTTACAAACAAATAAAAAATATTTGTATTTTAAAGTTGTAAGTATACTATTTTAGAATTTTGATATATTTGGTATATATGTATATATGTTTTAAATTATATTTCAATTAATAAATAGGTCTGAAGAAGGGTGTAACCACATCCGAAACGTCACAACATAAAAAACAAAACAAAAATTGACCTAAAGCCCACTTAAGGATAAACATTATTGAATTAAATAAAAGGTCACGAAGAAAGAAAGTACCTATACAATATTATTCTAAAATAAAGGAGCTCTAGTATAAATATTTTGATCGAAATCGGTGATCAGTTAATGAGAAAGCCAATAATCAAAGAAACGGTTCTAAAAAGGTACTTACCGTTTTTTTCGACCAAATGTCTACATTAGCTCAGGCTCAGTTACATAATTTTTCTTATCAAAATTGAAAGGGCTGTTTTGGAGATATAAAAGATTTCTTAAAACGACTATGGTAGGTACCATTTAGAGCTAAACATGAAATTTGTAAGTATCAAGTTTGAAAGAAAATCGAGGTGTAGACAGACAAGCCGTATGGCTAGACCCACTTTTTTCGTATTCTCTATCATTGATATGACAGTTTTGATCAAAACCATGACATTATATTTTTTCAAACCCAAAGCTCTGCCTGTATCGGAATTTCAAACTTATTTCAAACATTTTAACATTTTTCTCTAATATAAAGCATACGAGTATTAAAAATTCTAAGCCTCTTGAATAAGTGAGTGAAAGAATGTATTTATTAGAGGTTTTGGAAACTCTGCCAGACATTGAAAGCTGAAAAAATAGGTTAAAGCTCTCCATATACATAGTGCTCCAATGATATCCAAGCAACAAAAATATAAATAATATTACGAAATATCATTTCTGAAAATTTCAAGCAAATAGTGCCAATAACTTTAATGCTCTCCTGTAAAATTAGCTAATATGGAGTTACACACTTTTCTGGTTTCACCGACGATATGTATTTCACATTTCGTAATGTAAAAAAAAAATATTTTTTGTTACTAGATACTCGTAATACTAGTTACTTTTCTAATGACTTTTTGCAAAAACATATTTTTGTGCAAATATTACGCCCCTGGTGATGTTACATCCCTGGCATTCGAGTTTGGCACTTATGAAATGATATTCGATTGACTCTTTTTTTACCACGACCACTGAACTGAATTTGAAACTTCGGCACACCAAAGAAGACCGAATCGAGTGTGATTGCGAGTGACCTGGTATATGTTTTAGAAACTAGACTACTTAGTTATTTCATTTGTATCATTTATTTTGTGTAAAGTTTTAAAACAGTATCTAATCGTTTTTGTTTTGGTTTTGTCAAGTCAGCTGAAGTAGAGATTTTGGGAGTAAACTTAATTTTTTTTTGTAAGTATATGTATATGCGTTTTTAAATGGCTTACTTCCTATTAAATATGAATCTTATTACTAAGGTATTTTTTACTATACAAAATAAATCTTTTCTTTAAATTGAATATGTTTTTTGATATTTGTACTGAAAATGTTTTCTAGTGACTTTTTTCAAAATTTTAACATATCTAGCGGATTTTTAAGGTTGATCTAGCGACATTTTTTTTAGCTTGCGGCAACACTGGTTAAATCCGTCTTCAACAACAACAACAATGTTTTCGGAGAGCAAGAAGGGTTTCCAAGAAGCCAATTTTCCCTGTATGTGTGATGGACGCCCATTTGCAATTTTCATTTTCTGTTCCTTTTCTACTAATCGAAAGAATTATTAAATTTAAAACTCTTACGCTGTTCAACCTTGTAAAATGTTGGGTTTAGCTACTTGATTTCAAGAAAGAGGTAAAGGTTTATTCAAATAATAACCATTTATGGTCCTAGACATATAAAAACTATGTTTCATTTTAAAAACTTGTCTTAAAAAAATTCCCATGATGCCGATCTTTTATTGTGAGTACATTAATGTGTTTACAATAAATATTTTAGTTTTTGAATTGATAATAAAATTAAATACATAATCAATGTTACTTGTCGCTATTCTTCTTCTTAACCTAGCCTGGCTAAAAAGTCCTTGCCCCAGAATTTATCAATATAAAAAAAGCTCATATTAATGATAGGGAACTTTACATACATAAATTTATTATAAATAACCTTATGCTTAAACATCCTTCGAGGTGGATGTTTTACATAGATCTATTCACAAAATAAATATGTATATGTAAATTAATACCACCGTCACTCACTGTTACCACATTTTATAAACTCTAACAAATCTTTAAAGAGTTTTTTGTGTTTTTAATAACACAAATAGGTAGTAACAAGTTCATTTTACAATGTATGATCAGTGTCTTCTGCGAGCGATGGAATCGACTTTAAAAGGTGTACACAGGCACCTCAATCATAAACTAGGTGAAAACAACTATTTTAGAGAAGATTTTAAGGCAATTGAAATGAGCTATAATTTCAAGGTTAAAACCTGGACTTGAACTATAGGCCGCATCGAACAGATCTAAATCCTGTTTGTTCACTTTGCAAACATTGATCAAAAAGTGTTTTGCATTTTTTTTTTTGAATTTTTCCCTAATTTGCAGGAAATTCGAAAACACATTAGGCGTTTTTCTTTTTTAGTTCAGTATAGAGCTCTGAACAGAGTCCGAGCATGTCGAGCATGTTCCGAACATCCTCTGAACCAAGCGTGCTCTGAGCGCTCTGAGTATTTTTTGAAACACACCTGAACACTTAGCTGTCGACATTTTTTTTTTTAATTTCCATCTGTCTGTTATTTTATTCTGAGCTTATAGAGCGCACTCTGAACACGCTCAGAACATGCTCAGAACGAAAAAAGAAACACATTTACGAAGCTCTGAACGCTCTGAACTAAAAAAGAAACACAATTTATTTTTTGACAACTCAGGCTCTGTTCTGAACTAAAAAAGAAAAACGCCTATTAAGGGTATTCATTCAAACGCGGAAAACCCTGATAAGCCTCGGAAACCAGATAATTTTATCTCTGCAGAAACGAGCTGTCAAAATTTGTATTGGAAAAACTTTCTGCAAATCTGATAAAATTATCTCACGAATTTGATGCGGAAAGTGAAGAAATAAACCTGATAAACTAAATTAGTATGGATTCTGACTTTTAATTTGACATTTCACAAAATATTTCTCACATTTACGCAAGTATTATTTAGAGGGTGTTCATGAAAACATGTTGCGGAAAATTATATCTTTCTACAAAGCGGAAAATTATCTCGTTTCATGAGTACCCTTATTTTAAATTTCGACATTTTTCTGAATTGTAATATAAATCCAATGTTTTTATGATATTCCCCTGTTACAATGTATATATAGTTTACACTTTCTAAACGTTTTGGGAGATACAGTTTTCGATCGAGTGGCAATAATGATCAACTATTAAAACATTAATTCAAATGAAAATGTAGCGTCAGCATTTTGCTGTCCCTTTCCATTATCCCAACCACAATCATTCGAAATGTTTCCTTTTTTTTTAATCAAAGATTGAATAAGAGAATCATCAAGTGGTTTTCGGATGTGTGAGCCTGAGCAGTGAGCACCAGCCATCAATATGTCAATCATAATTGAAAACAAAAATTTTTTTATTAAAAATAAATTCAGGCGAGAGATGTATGCATGTAAGAATTTTAAGTATGTATATTTGTTTATTTATTTTGTAATTTTGTATTGATTTTCAACAAGACTTTATCCCCATAGTTAGACCTTTTTGTCATGAGCCAGCATACTTACTCGTACAGAGAATGAACGAGTTAAAATTTTGTTCGTCGCGTTTGAAATGTTTCTTTGGCAATTTTTGGCTTCCGTTTTATATTAAATCCAATTAAAAAGATTTGTTTTTGGTGAGGGTCTGAATAAGATCGTTGTTGAATGTTTATAAATCAAATTTTAAAACGAGGGTGTTTCTGTGTGGACTACTTTGTTTTACTTATGGCAGATTATGTTGTTGCCTAAAGTTAAATTTCAATTCATTCTGGTGGGCGAGACGGGGCACGGGGTATTCAAATACAGTAAAACTTGCTAGCAATCACAAAAATTGCCTTTCAAACTGAACTCAGTTTTAGCATAAATTTGACTTCAGTCCGCGATGAACTTCGTTGAGTCAATGAATAGTTGTTTATTTTTTGATGGAGATGTGGATTAAACATAAAATTTGTCATTAATCACAAACACAAACGTGCAACTTCAATGATTTTTCTGTTTATAGTGAATCTGTCACTGTATTGTCACAGCCTATCCCTGTCATATTTGACAATTGAATGGGTGAAGTTTCATTGGTGCAGCAGAATAATTCATTTAATCAATGAAGTCCGTCTAAAATTTGTTTTAATAGTTTAGTCAAACGTTGTTTCTTGTGTGATGTATGTTTGTTTTTGTGTTTTTTTAAGAAATTTAACTTTTGATTTTTTAATGCAGTAAACAAGCACAATCCTCTCATAGTCACCTCATTTACTTAGTTCTCATCTTTACGTGCATATAATTGGGTCTTACCGTTATGATTACTTATCTTTTAAATTATCTTAAAAATATTATAAATATAGTTAAGTACTTTCGCTTGGGTGTTGGTATTTCAAAAAATTTTTGTCGTGAAATAAATTAAATGATAACATTTTTTTTTTCAAACACAAGGGGCTTGAGGAGGTCGTCTATCAAAATAGGTAGTAAAAAATAGAACAAATCATTCAAGCTTTGTAAACATAATTTTCAAAAAAAAACTCTTCACAATCTTTAATTAGTCTATACTGCAAACTGGCCAATGTACAGTGCATAGTGCGAAGTGCATAGTGGTATTGTGGATAGTGCATAGTGCATAATGCATACTGCATACGTAGTGCATAATGCATTTTCCATAGTGCATAATGCATAGTGCGAAGTAAAACAAATTGATCAAAATCGTTTTTGAAAAAATCGAAAACAAAACAATTTTTGTATGGCTAAAGTACATATATGTTAAAATTGTCGAAGGCATAATTCAAAAATGCTGCCTGTACCAAGTTTAAGGAAAACGGTATAGGAGCTTAGACTATAGACGAGTAAACAGATTCACAAGCAGAATTTTGAGACCAACTTATATCTTCTTTCTTTTCATCGTAAAGTGAAGTTAGACAAAAATATCTGAAATTGTATGGCAAATCCTATAACTCAGAAAAAGTATTAAAAAAATCATAGGAGCAGTGTTTTTTTGAAAATGTTGAAATGTGTTATAAAACAGACGCAAGTTTTCAAAAATCAACAATGTTTTTTACTTGCGATATACATAGGTAGATACTATAGAGCAAGTTCTGCATTTGGAAAAAAAATCTAACTCGAGATTTCGATCAAAGTTGACATTACGATGATAGCGAAGACCAGGCGCGGATACAGGGGGAGGGCAATGGGTGCAATTGCCCCCCCTGGGCAGTTCTTCGTTTTACAATTATAAAAACCATAACACTTTTTTCTTTTTACTTGCGACTTATAGGTACTATATAAGGCAGGTTATGCATTCGGAAAAAAAATTGAACTCGAGATTTTGATCAAAGTTGACATTACGATAATAGCGAAGACCAAAAAAGTGGGTCTTGCAATTCTGTCTGTCTGTCGGTTTGACTATAGCCCAAACGGCTAGGCCGATTTTCTTTAAACTTGGTAGATATGGGTTTTATTTCTTTTCCCCGGATGTTTTTTGATTTGATTTTTAAGACCAAAATTAAAATTTTCGAAAACCATTAACGGATTAAATAAATAATGTAGGTAATGAATGAAAAAAAAAATTCCAAAAAATTATTGTTTTTGGTACCCCCTTTGGAACCATTTTTCTGTTTTTTATTTTCTCAAAAATGGTACAACCGTTTCAATATTAGCTGTATTTTATTTTCCCCCAGATCTGATCCGGATTGCATTTCGTTTTCAAAATAACATGTAAAACAACAAATACAAACAAAACTGGGCTTTGTGTTGTTTTTGTTATACATGTAATTTTGAATGAAGATCTAATCTGGATCAGATCTGGGGGAAAATAAAACACAGCTATTAATGTGTAGGTATTCAAATTTTCAAAAACAAATTTTCAAAATTTTTTTTTTGAAAACTCAATATTTCGAAAACCCCATGCTCGATTTTCTTAAAACTTAATAAATAAAAGTTTCTTAAAATAATCTACAAGATATGAGAAAAAAATGTATTTTACTTAAAAATAACGGTACCCTCCTTACAAATGTTAAAAAATGGTTTTCGAAAATCGTATTTTTCTCGAAAACGGTTCCGAGAATTTTGCTTCAATTTTTAGTCTTTTGATTAATTTTTAAGGTCTATAATTTAATACAAAATATTTTGAAAACAAGACATTAGTCACTGTACCTAACCATAGAACGATTTTTTAAAATTTTGAATTTCTCATTATCGACATAATGGATTTTAATAAAATTTTTTATAGAGATGCTTCTAAAAGCTTTAACAAAATTGCATTTCAAAACTTAAAAAAAAATATTTTTTGAATTTTTGAAGTAAAAAAATCATTTTTTTTTTAAATTCGATATCTCAAAAATGGGTCAATATTTTTTTTTGGAAATTTAATTTTCATTCGTACAGTAATAAAACCTAATATTGACGTACTATTTTTTTTTTTAAATATTTTAAAAATGTTATATATAAAACCTTATTTTATTAAGAAACAACTACAACGACTTATGTATACTTTTTGTTTTTGCATAAATTCGTATTTGCATAGCATTCTGTTTTCGTCTCTTACTACTAAGAGAATTAAAAAAAAAATGATGATAATTTTATCCTTATAAACAGTTTTTTCTAATAACATTCGTTTTTAAAATTCCTAGTCTATTACATAGGAGCAAGTTCGTGCGGCAAGTTATGCATTCTTAAAAAAAATCGAACTCGAGACAAAATTGACATTACGATGATAGCGAAGACTAAAAAAGTGGGTCTCGCAATTCTGTCTGTCTGTCGGTTCGACTACAGCCTAAACATTTATCATTTTTAATTTTTACCCCCACACGTTTTTTTCTTCTTTTTTTAAGACCAAAAATAACGGTACCTGCCATACGAATTTTTTTCGAAATTTTGTAATTTTTTTTTTCTCAAAAACTGTTCTACAGATTTAAAAAAAAAGATACAAAAAAAATCATTTAGTTAAAGCTAGGTACTAGTTGAAAAAAATTTTCCGAAAGATGGTTATAGAGGGTACCCCCCAAAGAACCATTTTTTTGTTTTTGATTTTCTCAAAAACGGTATGACCGATTTTGATCATTTTTTGTTTGCTTAAGCTCCAAAAAACTTAAATAGAATTGTGTATTCAAATTTTCAAAAAAAAAAAAGTTCGAATTTTTAAAAAAATTTCAATTTTTTTTTTTCAAAACTCAATATTTCGAGAACCTTATGCTAGATTTTTCTTAAGCTTAAAAAATAAAAGTTTCTCAACATAATCTACAAGATGTATGAAAAAAAGTTTTATTTTACCTAAAAATAAAGGTACCTAACATACAAATGTAAAAAAACCGGCCACACAGAAATATTAGAATTAAGTATTTAAGAAGTATGTATGTATATCATGTACAACACTATAATTCCTTCATTTATATATATATTATATATTTTTTAATACGTACGAGTTCCTATTTAATACTTTAAGACATGCATATAGAGCATTATTGAAAGAGGCTAAAGTAATGTAAACGAAGATGTCTGATTTACTATTTAATAGTTATTTACATACGACCTACATATATTATGTACCTGCACATGCTTTCCTTAATTCAATTTAATAACTTGTTATTTTTATATTCGATTATGTTTATACCTTTTTAATATTTTAAGACAGAAATGCAGAGAAATGGACCATTTTTTTTTAAGTTAAGCAAAATATCACGAAAATTGCCTCCCCCTGAACGAAATCCTGGATCCGCGCCTGGCGAAGACGAATAAAGTGGGTCCGACAATTCCGTCTGTCTGTCTGTATGTCTGTATGTACTATGTACCTCGATCTAGAACCTAAGCCACTGGACCTTTTTTTTCAAACTCGGTACTTAAGGGTCTTCGGTGATTCCCTAGAGGAGAAATTGAATTTTTTTTTAGCTACAAAACTAGCGGTACCCCCCATACAACCGTAATGCATAATCTTATTTATCTCGAAAACGGCTTTAAAGAATTTGATGACAAAAATTAAATGTGATATTATGAACATGAACTACATTTTGGTGAACAAAAATTTTGGGGGGAAACGTTATTAACGGTACCATGTCTTAGAACGGTTCTTTTGATTTTCGAATTTCTCATCAACAGCTCTAACGATTTTAACCAAAATTTTTATGCCGGAGCTCCTTTGCATTTTATAAAATATAATCTAAACATTTTTTCGAAAAAATAGTTTTTGGATTTTTAAAAAAATAATAAATTTTTTTTTGAAAATTCAATATCTTGAAACACGAATAAATTTTTAAATTACGTTTTAAAATGTATTTTATTGAATACTAACACTTTGCATATCAATTATTTTTTATAAAAATTTCAAGGAAAATTTAGTACACAAAAAACATGTTTCAGGGTGTCTGTATGTCTGTACCTCTCCCTACAGCCTAAACCACTGGACCTATTTCTTTCAATCTCGGTGGTTAAGGGTCTTCAGTGATTCCCTAGAGGGGAAATTGAAAGTTTTTTTTAGCTCCAAGATTAACGGTACACCGCATACACCCGTATTGCAAAATCTTATTTATCTCGAAAACGGCTCTAAGGATTTTGATAAAAAAATGAGTTATATATAATGGGCACTGACTACATTTTGGTAAAAAAAATTTGGGGCAAAATGTTATTAATGGTACCTGTAATAGAACCGTTTTTTTGATTTTCGACTTTCTCATTATAACGGCTCTAACGATTTTAACCAAAAATTTTCACCAGGAGCTCCTTTAAGTTTAAAATCATGTTGTATATAAAAATATTCGGAAAAATATTTTTTTTGTTTTTTTGAAAAAAAAAATCCAATTTATTTTTTTGAAAAATCAATAATTTGAAAATATGTGAACGATTATTTTTTGAAATTATTTCATAAAATCTATATTACTAAGCACTTAAAATTGGCATCCCAAATTTTGTTCTAGAAAAAATTGAAAGAAATTTGTTATATAAAAAATTACTTTAATAAAACGATTTTTAAACTTTATTTGCGTAAATACTTTTCCTTAAATAAGACGGCAATTTCATGCATGTGAACATTTTAATTTCATTAAATCCATGTTTTATATATATAGAATGTATTTTAAATTCCAAAGTACTTTCAATTTTGGAAACATTAAAAACATTTTTCAAAAAAAATTTGCTTCGAAATAAGATTTTTGGATTTTTTTAAATATATATTTTCGTGGCTTCGTTATTGAGGAAAATAACATTTTTGTTAATGGTCAAGAAAATTTTTAAATTTTCCTTAATCTTATATGTATTGAATTTTGATTACATAACAACATACAAAATTTATCAGAATTTAATGACATCAATAAATTCATATTCAACATACATAATGTTTTCTCCGTTAAGTCTTTCTTGTTTCTCTAGAAAGCTTGAATAAAAGACTTATAAAATGCGCTGTGCCTTCCAGTCTACCCTACATATATGTAAGTATCTTTTTAATATCCAATCAAGTCAAACTATTGTACAATTATTAGAATCAAACCCCATTCTGTGGATCTTAAGAGTTACCTTAGTATATTCAAGGCTTGGTCTTCAAAAAACAATTTCTCGTTTAATATATTTCAAAAGTGAGATCGATATCTTTACTTAGAAGAAACCAGAAGTTTTTTCTTCATTTAGTTTTATCATTTGAAGAACTACATCAGTAATAATAGCCATCCCTTAGTACCTATGTACATACATACAGAAAACCTAATTTTTCTTTCTCAATAGCTATTTCTGAAAAAAAAAACTATTTTTCAGAACATTTTGAGGTCAATTCATTATTTATTAAAAGTACCGAACTTCTTTCAATCTCCTTCTCATTATATTCTACAAGGAGCCACTTAAATCTTCGATCATTCTTAAACATAAAAATTACCTCAAAACCAAAAGAAAATCTCGAATAAGGAGAGTTTTGACCTTTACCTACCCCAAAAACACTAAGACCAACAAAATTAAAAAAAAAAAAACTCCACAAGTCCGTAAGACATCAACTTCACCGCAATGGTCCTTTTTAATAAAATAATAAAAATAAACACCTACTTGTAGCAATTTCAAGAAACCAAATTAATATACCCGCATTACACTGTCCCTCTACTGTTATCCCGTTCAAAATTATCCCTAAATGACTATTGAGTGTGAATTTTGAATTTCAGCAACATATGGTTAACGAGGGTTTCGACTACAAGTTTTATTACTCACGATTTTCTCAAGAGATTGCTTTTGATTTTTTTTCGATTTTTTTTGTATAATAAATGGGAGTTTGGTGGGTTTTTCAAAGGCAGGTCCTGAAAGGTAGATATTTTGGGAATGTATGTCAATAATGAATGGAAGAATTAACAATAAAGTGAAAGGAAGGACACAATACGTATTAATAAAATTTGCTGCAAGCCGAAATTTTTTTCCCACGATCTGTGAAGAGTCGATTTTCAGAAGCAGGTAGAAGATCCTGATAAAGGGATTCGAATATTTCACCTGGCGTTTTTCTCGACTGTGATTGGTCGATCCTCATACGGAAAAGTAAACCAAGAGAATTTTCCTCGTTTCGGGAATTGTATAAATAGCCACCGAGAACTACCGAAAAGTATCAGTATTCTCCTGTCGTTCTCGATAGCAGCATCAATTCAAGAATTTTTCAATTCTCTCTCTGAAAAATAAATCTAAAACCAACTCAACAAAAATGGCCGCATACGAAGTTCTTGCTCAGCAACACAATATTGCCTTCAGCGGTGATGAAACAACCATCAGCAACTTTATCGCTTACAAGCCCAAGAAATCATTCAGACCATCCTATAAGATCAAGAAGATCCTGAAATCAGTCCGTAAATTCTTCAAGAAGCCAAAGGAGTCACCATCCCAGTACAATAGAGACGCATCAATTTTGGAAATCCTTCCGAACGAATACGAGGAGCCGATTGTCGAAATCAACTTCTTCAGTGAGGAAGAGCACCAGAATATGGAAAATGAGCGTCTAGAAGCTCAAATGGCGAACCAGTGAATTAAAATCGTGACAAAGGGCATCAAGAAAATGATATTTTCAATGCAATGATGAATTGAGCTCTTCCTTCAAAGGAACCTGCAATATCGACGACGACTATGGAAATAGTTATAAACTATTCATATATGCATCAGATCGTGGGAACGCATCACCAGTGAATACAAAATTCCACTCCCGGCACCTGCATCCCTGGCACAATTCAATAAAAGGAAAAAGGTCTTCTAAAGACTCATTGTATCCGATAGATACGCAAAATAATAATGTAAAACCTATTTATAGAAGAACAAAAAAAAAACTGAAAATAAAAAACAAATCAATCAAAAATATTTCTTTGCATTTTTCTATTACTATTTCCTTAAATCTTTTGTTGTTTGGAAGCAGGTATCACCGAAACTACCTGAACTATCTAGGAATTTCGGGTCAAATCCTTTTTATCTTTTCTATTTTTGTGTGTTTCGGGGATTCTTTTGTGTGTTAGGAGAATTCAATAGATTCAAATTTTTTTTGTGTTTTTTTAGCTGAGTTTTTCAAATTGGATTTTTCTTTTTCCCACGAACCAATTATTTTGGGAAAAGATATTTTTGGGCATGTTTGAACATGAAAATTGGTACAGTTTTCATATTTAAAAAAAAAACTGGTACAGTTTCAAAGAAGTTTGTTTCAAAGGCAGCATCGTTTTTTCATCGGAGTGTGCTAGCTCCATCTATCTATAGGAAAGGCAACAATTTGCTTAGAAATTTGATTTCTCGAAACTAATAAGAAATTATTGTGTTGAATGTGACTTGAATTCTATAAGTTTCAATACATTTGTTGGAGTTGGGTTGAGAATTACCTATTGGGATCTTGAATAGTCCAATCAAAAAGTAAGTTTAGTAAAGTTCTTAGAACTTATAACACATTTACTACAAAAATTATGGCATTTCCAATTAACGTCCTTCTTCTCTGATCCAGAATCTTTTCAGTACCAGTACTTTTTCTTTTGACAGACAAAACGGTCTATTTTCTACTTGACAGGGAAAAATTGTAGGCGATATTTATGTTTGAAAGTGAGTAGATTGCACCAAAAACACAAAAATAAAAAGGACAGTAAGCTGACTTTTAAATCAGGATTTCATAGTTCATAGAGAAGATCCTCATGTGGACTAACCAAAAGATGCCAATCGCAGTGCGCAATAAATTTATATCTTAGTCACGATTACAATTTCTCCATTGAATAAATCCTTAAAAATTAACAATACTGCCAAAATGTGTTCCATAAAATTAATTCTTTAAGGTTTGGAAGTAATTATTGTTGAATTCTCCAAATCTCCAGATTTATATTTACCATACGTAGAGAATGAGTTTCCTCTGAAGATGACTCTTGTTAGGTAGTTGCTTTTACTTTATTCCCATAATCGTCCTCTTGAGAGGACTATTCGCAACGTGGTAGTTAAATTCCAGTCTGTCAGTTCAATCAATAATATTCACTAACACCCCTATGTCATTGAAATGCAAGATCTGCCGAGAATATCGCCACTGATCGTTCAGAAGAATCCCCGAAGTCGCGAACAAGAACATTTGGCAGACCACAACTCGGTGATTTTGCGTCACCACTTTCGCCTACACCCGTATCTACAATCTTCAACTGAGCCAGGGAGACGCATAGTAGTTAACAATCGTGGAAATCGACGTATGTTCGCTAACTGGGCTTGGAAGTTGACCCCAATTTCGGTGGAAAAATCACATTCAACTACTAGGCCAATTTCTGGATGAATGGGTTCGTCAAAGAGCAAAACTGTCCAATTTTGAATGATCACAATCCACAAGAGATCCACAAATTTGGAAATATTGGGAGCTTTAAAAGCCGAAAGAAATTTTAAAATCGGTAGAAGGATTCGTATGGTAGTCAAAGTTTCCTTATTTTTAAAATCAAAGAAACAATATTTGTTTTGTAAAAAGTTTCAGAGTTTCGGCGATAAAATCTAAAAACTTTGTTTAAAAATTATATTTCTTTTATTTAAGCTTGTAAAAATGATCATACAGAAGAAGAATTCACCACAAGTGTTCCAGTATGCAAAGGAAACTGCAGATCTTATAAGGAGCATAGTGAATGACATCAAAATCCAAATCGCTGATCTTCAACTACGAACTATTTTTAACGATGTTTGACGGAAAAGTATTAAATGAAATCACTGAAACAAAGTCGACACGGTCATGTCCCATTTGCAAGACAACACAAAAAAAACTTCAACAATGAAGAGCAGTGTACAAACGACGAGCATATTTACGAATATGGAATATCTCCATTACGTGCCAGAATCAGATGCATTGAATTCATTTTTAAACTTGCTTATGCACTTAAACAATATGGAGAAAATATTGATGAAATTGGAACTAAGGAGGCAGAAAGAATAAGGAAGCAGGATATCCAAAGGAAATTTCTCGAGGAAATGGGACTCGATGTGGATAAACTTCAAGTAATACTTAACGTTCTAAACTGCAGAGAAAATGTAGATGTAGACGGTCAAAGTTTGGAGTTATGCAATGGAAACAATGAATTTGTTGAATTTTGGCTCATGGCAATAGTATAATCGAGTATCAGTCGTTACCAATCGGAGAACTGTCAGAAGAAGCTCAGAAATTCAAAAATAAAGACTACAAAAAATATAGCTACCAAAATACCTGTAAGGTTTCAAGGATGGGGCAAAATGAAGACCTTTCTAACATGCTTGCAGCCTCGTCGGATCCTCTTATTTCCTCGCTAAGGCATGTTAGAACCGAAAAAGACCTCAAAGCACGATACTCTCCAGAAATGATTAGTTTATTAAAATTACCTTGGACTTTGACGAAAGTTTCTAAGAAATCTAGTTTTTTATTTCTTATTTATTAATTTATTTACTCTGCACTTTTAAACTTGAAATATATTATTGAAATAATTTGTTATGTTAACACCCTGTTCTTACTTCAGTTAGTTACTTTTGGCAGTTTTTGAGGTAAAATATTCACCCATATTCTGAAACTCGTATTTATGACTCGTATTCGACTACAGTCATAGGAAAATTCTGAAACACCCTGTGAATATTTTTTCTTAAAATTCACAAAATTTATAGCCTTAGAAATTGTATTCAAGCTGAAAAAAAAATTATCACGATTTCTCTATTTGTTTACGAGCTATGATTTTTGCAACCAAAAAAGTCAATATGCGCCACTGTGCGGCGGCGGCGGCGTCATCTGTCCATACATCTTTGAGAACAACATTCTATCGGTAGAGGATAACCAATTTCTTTTGGCACAAGTTTGATGATATTGGTATCACACAGCCCCTGCCACAATGTATATATAGCACGACCGATTAGTGAACATTTGTATCTCATGTGGATGCAATGTAAATTGGCCACCAACACTCTCCTTTCCTGAAACCCAACATAATCAGTACCTTTGGGGTCAAATTGAGCCTGATTTATGCGCCAGAGTTATGGATGGGTACCGCTCAGAGAAGCCGTAGATATTATCTGAACGATGTTATATACTCGTATGTACATATTTCATACATAATGGTATACATGAGTTATTTAAATAAGTATAAATATTGAAAGATACTTGCTATAATTACTTACAATTTGTTTTATTCAAATTTAGAAATAAGAAACGCTCGATTGAAAACCCTTTATGTACATAAAACTATTTGATTTCCCACTATTCGTCAGCTCGTTTTTGTTCTAATGAAAATAATGTAAGTAAAATTGTTTACATGCTTTTACATTCCCTTTCAACCTTTTTTTAACCAATGCAAAATTTTGAATTAGAGAATTTCACCGCAAAACAGAACTTTAAATTTGGACAATTTATAAAATACTTAATCTTGGTACAGTCACAGTCAGAATTAGGCAGTTATAAACTCAATTAGTAAGGAGGTATTAAGGAAAATTAGACATATGCCAATTACTTTAATTTTACAAGAAGGTAAAACACTTAAAAAAGTGTACTTAAACAAAAGCTCTAACTTTTTGTAGGTACATATACATATATATTTATGTATTTATAAATTTTAACGCGAATATTTCCACGTATGTATATGTATGTACATATATATTTTTTTTTCCAAAATACTAATTTAGTATTTTTTGAAACAATTTCTTGTTATTTGTCAAGCATAGTTTGTTATGAAGAGAATGGTTAGCAAGCAGGGTTGCGAATTTTTGAAATTAAAAAAGCCATAAGTCATAAATCTGTAGATGATTTGTGAATTAAAAAATTTAATTCATAAGCTACTAAGTGACTTATGAATTTAAAAAAAATTAAGTCATGAGCAAGTTAGTGACTTATGAATTGAAAAAAAAAGTTAATTCACTACTTTGAATTAACTACTTTTTTTTAATTCATAAGTCAGTAACTAGCTGCTGAATTACATTTTTCTTAATTCATAAGTCACCCAATAGCTTGTGAATTAAAGCCAAGCTTAAGCTAAAAAGTGACTTAAGCTTTTGCAACCCTTTTAGCAAGTCCTAATTTTAGTTCAAAAACTGATTGACAGATATTGTTAAAAAAAAAACACTAGTTTAGACTTCAATTAATTAAAAAACAAAATGCATAACTGGGTCATACTAGGTTTTCTGTTCTAAAGAATGCTGTCTGATTTTTTGAACAAATGTGATTTTTTGTAGAATAAGAGCCTTGTCAAACAGAGTGTGGTTTTAACAAGGCGTTGAGATTGTTTTGACGCGAAGTTCTATACACCGTGCTGCGTTAGACAACAGAGAGCTGTCTGTCAGTAGCGCGTTAGATAAATTGAATCATGACTTTCATTTTCTCAAAGCACTCTAGATGGCTCGACATTAAAATGAATACTGTTCGAAATGGCCTTTATTTAATAAATAAAATGGAATAGTAATATCTACTAATAAATATATTTTAAAAATATTTATAGTGTTATTTAACAAGTGAATTTTATATTATATTTTTAAGACATTTTTAAGAAAAAATTTGTGTCAGTCCATTTTAAGACTTAATTATGTGCAGATAATAAAAAGTTTCAAATAAAATTTTCAATCTGTTCATGCAAGCTGGTTTTACAGAAAAATAATTAGCGTTTGATAATTCATAATCTCAGAAGTTGCATCGAGTAATCTTGTACCTTTCTTCAATTTGACAAAAATAACATTTTTCTTAGTGGCTACCTATTTGTATGGCTGATGCAATTGTTTTTGACTCTAAAAAAAAATTAAAAAAACATCTGTTAAAAAATAAGAAACCTATTTATTAATTTTGAAAAAAAATTGACCCATTCATTTAGTTTGCATCCGAAAAGACAGACAAGCAAACGAACAGAATTCCCTATTATCTTCTCATCAAAATTGATTGAAAAACAATTGATTTCAAGTACTTTCGAGTTTTGTTTATCGTGCTCTGAAAAAACGTATTCCTTATTATTTTCATTACCACCTTTGGTGTTATTGTGTGCCAAAGCCTTTTATAGCATTTATTAAAAATTGTTCCGAAATAAAAAGGAATAATGAGACTTTTTGCTTCAATTGAGATATTTTTTTTTCGGTTTGGGGCGGCCAAGAATTCAGCACAATTTTTTGAAAACGCTTATACTTAGAAAGATATGACAGAAAAAATTTTGATTTTGCAAATAAGTAACATGAAAAAAAATTACTTTCCATTTGATTATTTGATTTATAGTTGTTAAAATAATAATAAAATCCTTAGTGATAAACAAAATAATTTAATAACATTTTTTTTTGTATTAATCAACATTAAGCTTCTCCTCCTTCTTGTTAATGATTAAAAAATCTTTTCCAAAATAATATCAAAATGTGCTTGTCAATATTAAAATTTTATTTTTAAATTTATTAAAGTTCACCAATAAATCTTATTGTTCTCGTCGAACACCCTAAGAACGTTAATTTCAAATAATATCTTTATTCCTAATTATAATAAAAAAGAAACAATCGTCACCACCTCGGAAATGAAATTTAGAATTTGAATTACATTAAAGTATACATAAGTCATCAAAAAGATGTTTGGGTACACAGCAACCATTGTGAAAAGACGGTTTTCGTTCTAATTTAAAATAGCCCACACAAATGAGCATCGCAGAGATATAAGTCGCTTGAGTTTTTAAAGAGCGATATTTCTTAGGCTTTATATCCACTTATTTTCATCTAACCTATTTTTAATTCTTCTTACAACAATAGTTTTCTAAGAAGTAAGACTAAACAAATAAAGTTCACAAAGATTCTTAAAAAAAAATTAAACTTGAAAATGAAGTAAATTAAAAAGTTCGAACGTCAGCTCTTTCGTTTAGAGAGTTATCCTGGAACAGAGGGAAATATTTTACGTACAAAGGTTATGAAATCTCATAACATGGCTCCTAGGAGAATTACACGTGTCTCCGCCTGACATTCAGAATGATTGTATTAACTCAGGGACATTTCGATAATCGATATTGAATAGAATCCACAATAAGAGTTTGCCTTACAGAGTTAGAAAAAAAAATCAAAAGAAAAATCTTTCAACGCAAAGAGACATTGAAGAATATACTACAAAACCGATTCCATAATTGAATCATCAAATTCCAATTGAAAAATGGAAGAGAGAAACCTGTAAGTTTGAGAAAGTCATAAGAATATTTATAAGAAAAAGAATATTTGTTTTTTTTTTTTTATCAAAATAAAGTTTTATTAAATTGTCATGTTCATATACAAAAATTTGTCTTAAAACTAATAATACATTTATTGTGTAAAACTAAATAAAATATCCCTGATTATAAAATATACCTTACAATTTTCATTATAAATTAATTCAAAATGTTAACTGGAAGACTGCGTCTATAGATATACATATAAAGTTTCAATAAAGCTTAAACCCTTTTCTGTTTGTTCAAAAAAACTTGTTTTTCTCCTCTTAAAATCAGTAATTACCAAAAATATAATTATGTTAAGCGAAATAAAACAATTTTGATGATTTTAGTCCTTTCCTCCACAATCCTCCCCATCTGGGATTCGATTCAACTCAGATGATTTGTCAGCATAGTACAAATGTCATCGGTTAAATTTCATTTCGTTGCGGTAAAAAGTCCAAAAAGCAGAAATTTCCCTGTCCTACTCACAGCCATTATCACAAAAACTTGAAGGTCACGCAAATCGCAGAATCACAGCAAATCCTCGAAAACAAAGATTCATTTATTTTTTAAAGCCTCAAAGTGTGGTTTAGGTGTTCGAAAATTTGATTCCTTCAAGCTTGTCCCCAGCGGTCTAAGAAATTCCATTCAATCTGATAAGGCTCGATGGTCTCGCGTTGAATCGATGTCCAAAAGAAGGTTCCGGCATTGGTGCGGGCAAAGTGGACAGGAACATAGTAGTTCTCCTTGTCAACGGCTTCCAAGTGTCTACTGCCATCCGGGTTGTAAACATAGATAGCTGCATCATCGGAACAGTTATGAATCTCATCGATTATACGATTCTCAAGCTCTTCGTTGGCCAGGTTCTCAATTTCGGTGATCCATTCGAAGTCGTAATCCTTTTCGCCGGATGCAATGTAGGAACTGCGCTTTGGCGCCTTTTTCGTCTTGAATATTCTCCCCAGGACTGGTTTGAGGATGTTTTTGATTTTTCGCGATGTTGATATTTTTGATTTTTGACTTTTGCTCGCAACTAACGCGGATGGTTGTGCGTAAATATTGTAAGATTGATTCAAGCACGAAGCCATGATTGTAGAATATTTTTTAATTTTTTTTTAGGAACTCAAAGAACGCACTGTCTTACTCGGATAAAAATCCAAAATCTTATATCGAATATCTGTGTGTGCAACTCGTATTTATACCTTTTCTGAGGTAAGAAGCGCCCTGAAGAGCATTTTACGACCATCTTAGCCAATAGGATTGCTGCGTCAGGCAGGTGTTTCATATTTCATCTCTCCTACAAGTACAGTGCTCTCTCTGGGAATCAGGTTCCCACCAGAAAAATATACCAATATGAACTGTGTGTTGCGTGTTGTGTGTAAAGTGTTTTTTCTTCCCTTAATCTTCTTCTTTTTCTTCTCTTCAATTGGGAGAAGACCCTTTTAGAGCCATCATCAGCAGCAATCAGTATGCACAAGCATACACAATAAACAAAACACAAAAAAAAAATCTTTGAACAAAAAAGGATCTCCTCTCCTTGAATACCGTGGGAAACTCTCGGCCGAGAAAAGTTTTGGTTTTTTTTTCCAAAAAATCTTTAATGACACACACAAGTGATTTTTGGTGGTTGATGCACCATATGGTGTTGGTGGTGGATAAGTTTAAGGATAGTTTTATGTTTTCTTCATGATCCCCCATAAAGAAATTTAACGTTGTCTTATAAGAACACATACTGGATATAAACAGGGGCCGTATTTGGTACTTTAAAGGCTCTGGGCGCGATGGTAGTTGGAGTTAGCTATTTTAGACAACGTGAAATGTTTTTCTCAGTGTTAGGACCGAAAAAAAAAACACAATTTGAGACAGAATAAATGCCACCAAAACCAAGATGATAAAAGAACTCTAAATAATATTCTTTTAATAACATGATCGCATTTTCAAAAGTACAGGTCGATAATCTAGGGCAGAATTCAAACTCCCTTTATTCTCTTCTTAATAGGATAAGTATTTATTTAGTGACAAAATTAAAATAAGAAGTTTTAATGAAATCTTAAATTACGATTTCGAGACGTCTAAAATATTTCGTTTGGGCATGATGACAGTCTCGGTGTCTGTTTCCTTTCGTTCAGGTGTACATCTGTACATTGATCTAGAGCTAAATCCCATAATAGGCTTAATTTCTTCAAATCCGATAAGGGCATTTTTATGTGGTGCGAATTGTTGACTTAGAACAGTGCCATAAAAGCATTTCATTTTTGACTTTTTTTTTAAACTTTATCCAAACGCCTCTAACGATTTTTATTAAACTTAGCAATGT
The DNA here is from genome assembly GCA_911387755.1 of Chrysotoxum bicinctum. Classification (NCBI taxonomy): domain Eukaryota; kingdom Metazoa; phylum Arthropoda; class Insecta; order Diptera; family Syrphidae; genus Chrysotoxum; species Chrysotoxum bicinctum. The sequence goes on from OU426990.1 coordinate 42,186,539, forward strand.
AGTGATGAAACCAATTTAAATATAAAGTGGGTCATTTCAAGGATATTTGATATATCGGGTTTTTCAATAAGAGCGCTACAAAAGTTTTTTTAAATAAAACAAAAACGGTTTTGGATATCAATGAAATTCTTTATTCCTGTAAAAGTAATTTTGATGCCATTATGTATGGAACTCGATTTCTTTTGCATGGCCACCTCGGGCACGCTTGCAGAAGTCCAGACACTGAACCCAATTTTCGACGGTTTTCAAGCATAAATCGGCCGATACTGCTGCAATTTCACGTTCGATATTCGTACGAAGTTCATCAATCGTCGCTGGCTTGTTGGAAGAAGTACGGCCCAATGACGCCGCCGGCCCATAAACCACACCAAACCGTAATTTTTTCAGGATGCAATGATGACTCATGGAGTATGTGTGGATTGCTGCCTGACTAATACCGCATATTTTGTTTATTGACGAAGCCATTCAGCCAGAAATGAGCCTCATCGCTGAAGATGATTTTTCGATGAAAATCCGAAACATTTTCAAGTTGTTGCTCAGCCCAATTAACGAACATACGACGCTTCTGGTGGTCAAGCGGCTTCAGTTCTTGCGTCAATCTAATCTTGTAAGGATGTAGGCCAAGATCTTTTCGCAAAATTCGCCACAACGACTTCACAGAGATGGCCAACGCTTGAGAACGACGTGTGAGAGACACATTTGGGCTTTCCGCAACTGAAGCCTCAGCGGCAGCAATATTTTCGACACTACAGGCACTTCTTTGTCTCACTGGCACGGGAACATTTTGTACTGTGCCTTGTGGATTCGATTCAAATTTTTCCACTAGACGCACAATTGTTGATCTGCTAGGACGATTATGACGACCATAAATTAGACGTAGCGCTCTTAACGTTGAGGCCACTGACTCTGAATTTCGGTAGTAAATTTTAATAATTTCGACTCATTATTGGCTCGTATATCTTTCCATCATAAAATAGCAAACCTAACTGAAGAGAAATGTCAAAAGAGCGGCAAGAAATATGGCGTCGTTTGCTGTCCCTGTCGCTCTACTTTTGAAGCGTCCCTGTTGAAGAACCCTTTACTTATCCGATTTTGTTATATTTCGCGGTTTTAAACTCGAAAGTAGTTTAAACTGTACTGCTTTTTAAAACTGTAGGTACATATATAATTTTGTTTTAACGAATAATAAAACGAAAAATCCATTTTTTTATATTTTTGACTTTATTTACACTTTCTCCATAACAATACCATTACATTATTGATTTATGATGAATTATAATTTATAGCTTTGAGCTATACAAGATATTAAAAGGTGTAGATTTTTAAATATAGCTCGACATTTTGTCTGAAGCTTGAGGTAAAGGCTGAAGCGATTTTCTCCAAACTTACAATTTTAATAAATTTTAACTAAAAATTACAGTACAAAAGCTAAAACGGTTTTTAAATTTTTTTTAAATATCAATTTTTTTTTTGAAAATTCAATCTTTTGAAAATAGGTTTCTACATTTATTTTAAATTAATTTTTAAGTGTACATTAGTAAACAGTTAAAATTGGGATATGTACATTTATTAAAACGGAGGACAGTACACCATAACAATATTTGAAAAAACCTTAAGCCCTCTTGAGGACATATTATTAATAAAAAAAAACAGGAAACTTTTAGTATCTAATAGCTATCATTTTCTCTTACGAGTATCTATATATTTTGTATATAATAATAAAACAATAACATAAGAGAAAATATGAAGGTATATGCAATGAAAAAAAGTCTTGAATTACTTTTTCAGGTTATATTTTATAATCTACCTCAATAGGGTAAATGTTCCTATCGTGGACATTACGTCAATTTTTGTATTTTTGATCGTTAAGGCTGTCATGTTTCTGGTGTTACGAAAAACTGAATTTAACAAAAATTCTCTCCTTTCTTAAAGTCTTTCTTTATTTTTTGAAATATTTTTTTTTTATTTATTTTTATTTATTATTTTATTAATTTTTTTTGCAATTATGTTTGTTTAAATATGGCCAATTTTTGATTGGATATTTTACGAGTATTCACATACCATTAAATCTTTAAGCTCAGAAGCAATAGAAATTAATTCTATTAAGAAAATTTATTTTTATTAGCTTACCCTTCCAACTTCGTTCGTACTGCGAAATATAGAAATTCTTTTTTCACCTGCACTACACGAATGTGGAATGATCTTCCTAGTTCTATTTTCCTTTCCTTTTAATATTCAAAAATTAAAAAATTAATTAAATATTAGAAATATTAACTTGTTGTAATATTAGGACTGTTCACGATAGATATGTTCGGATAGCGGAGATTTAATTATTATTGAAGTGCGTATTGGGTGATTTCTCTTTTTGACAATAGGAAAAGTATTTATATTATGATTTTTTGTATTGCTGAATTATATTACTCGTATATTTTATTTTACCTTTTGTAAATATAATATGGTTAAAAACTTTATTCGTAAAGTATTCTCATTTAGCCATAAGACATATTTTAATAATAATATAATAAGGATACAAAATATATTAAGAAAAAACAACTATCCAAAATCCAATTAATAATCAAAAAACTTATTTCATCAGTTAAAAACGAAAATCTACAAGCCAAAATTATTTCATAGATTTGACCAAAGTAACTACAGCTTTCTATTTAACAATAATGTTCGGACAAAAGATTCATCCGATATACACATAACAAAATTTATTCAGCGATGACATATGTACCAAAATTAAGTGAGTCCTTAGCAAAAGTGAGCCAATATTTTGTACCAGATGTTAAAGCAAAAATAAAGCCAACAGAACAAAATTCAAAATTCTTTCTAAATACAAAGCAAAAAATTAATAAAACAGAAAACAGTGGATTAGTTTACTCTGTAAAATGCAATGATTGCGAAAAAATATACATTGGGAAATTATTCAAAAACTGGGATCAAGAATGAATCAACACAATACCGAATGTCAAAAAGTTAACGAAGGATCACTAAACAAAATTAAAGCTGCTTTAGCTGATCATGTTAAGAAAATGGACATTCTCTTGATTTTAATGCCGCTAAAATTTTAAAATTAGAAAGAAACAAATTTAAGTTGCAAATTCATGAAGTTAACCAAATTACAAAGAATGAGGGCATTGCGTGCAACTAACAAAACAGATAAAAGAGACTACACTAATACATACTACAATCTAATAGTTAATGCAAATTTACAAAACAATCAAGTTCAAAATCAAAAAAAATTATACACTTTAAATATTTAGTAACTTTATAAGAAATTTTGTTCAATGATTTTTAATTTTTAATTTTTATTTTTTAATTTCAAAAACAAATGTCTAATATTAAAAACAGATAGTTATCAAATACCTATATATATAAAAATCAATGCCACTTTTCGTTGTAATTCTATAACTCAAGAACGGGCTTACCTATCCAAACCAAATGTTAAGGCTTTGTTTGGACTATTTAGTAGATGGTTTATGTGAAGTTTGCACAAAATCGGTCGAGTGGTTCTTCATTTATCACATTTTTTGTAACAAATGAACTCAATAAATGTCGGATCATTTTGTTAGTGGGGATTTTGCTGTCAAATTGAAACTTATATCTTTAATTTGATTTATTCTTTTTTATATGAAGGAATAAAGCCACAAGCCGGGCGAACAAATATAGGTCGGCGAACGCGTAATGCAAATGATGTGGCATTACTAAGTCGATCACAGACTGCAGATGAACGCGCACAAGCTGATGCATCGCAGTAAACGTAATGCACGAAATAGATCTGTTGACCCTGTACCTGTACTGCACCTTGCACGCCGATCACGAATACGTCGTGCTGCTCTTTTGGCTAAAATGATGCGTGCTGCTTTTAATTACAACAGTCCACATTGTGATGCGGCTAACTTTCCACGTGAAAAGCCCGGCATGTGTTATGCTAATGGCAAAGTGAGATTTCCAGCATGAGAAATACCACCCAAACAATTGTATTCATTTATTTTTGGGACATCTCAAACGTCGAATCACTCTTTGATCCATATTCAACAACACAATTCGGCATTTCAAATGACTTCTTTTAATGCTACTAAAATTATTAGAGATAGTTATGCCGACGTTTAAGGTAAATACTTCAACTTTATATCAATCTGAATCATAAAGTATTCGATAGTTTTAAAAATTCTGATCCAACATCTACCTAAAATTGCATACATGTTATACAGATTCAGGGCCAGATTTATCATCAAGCTGGTTCGTTATTGCCATACTTCGACGCTGATCATCAATTTTTGCAAACTTTTTTTATTGGTGATGAAAATCGTGAATTGGATCAACGTTGTGCAATTGTTTCGAATACAAGACGAGAAATTATTCGTGAGCTACAAAGATTTTTCCATCAGCATAACAAATTAGTTCAATTGTTCAAAATTGCTCTCGATCGTATGCCATCTGATAATCACAAAATCGTAATAAGGGCTGATAGAACACCTTTTGGAGAGCATGCAAGGCGATTCAATGCACCCACAATTGATGAGGTTACAATTGTAATTCTTGGTGATCAGTTTCAATTAGAGCTCTCTATTACACGGATAATGAAATACACGGATACACGTGTAATTATTGGACCGGGATTTGAATCCGTGTAATTATAATTACACGTGTTATTTTAATTACACGTATAATTAAATACACGTGCATCCGTGCATTTAATTATACGTGTTACTAAAATATTCGTTACCATTTCTAGAATGTAAAAATGCAATTAAAACGAACATAATTATAGTTCTTAACAAATTATTAAGAAAAAAAATTTATTCAATAAGTCCTCTATTTTGGTACAAAAAAAACTAAATTCAATTCCTTTTTGAGGTAACAATGTTTCCCGCTGTAGAAAAGGACCGCTCTGAGCTAGCTGGTATTGCTAAACACTTTTTTGCTAGTTCTGCTATTCTGCTTAGGTACAACGGGTGACTATTGACAAACAATAATTTTGCTCAATGCAAAAATAACGGAAATAATTTAAACAAGTTGCTGGTGTTTTGCACTTGATAACGGCTTAGGTATACCTCGTTGTTCAATTATTACTAATTACGTATCAAATGTGAGATAAAATAGCAAATCAAAGACCAATTATAATTTCAGACTCATCCGTGTGTGTACTAAGGATTCGTTTACACGGATAATAAAGTGAATAATTACACGTGTTTTAAGAACACGGATTTGCAGTTGGTATATATTTCCTACACGGATTCCGTGTACACGTGTTTCTTAAATACACGTTTAAAAACGTAGGCTCTATCAATCCCGTGATATTGTACTTCATCGCAGAAATGAGCAATTGCAACATGTTTCGGAACTTCATCGTATATGACACAATCATGCAAGCCGTTTTCAATAATGCAGGTGGATTATATTTCTTGGATGCGCCTGGTGGTACAGGCAAAACGTTCGATATGTCATTGATTTTAGCTATTCTAACTATTCAATCGGAACAGAAAATTGTATTGACACTTGCATCTTCGGGAATTGCTGCTACATTATTAGAAGGTGGTCGGACTGCACACTCTGCACTAAAATTGCCATTGAATGTACAGGTGATTGAAACTCCAACTTGCAATATTTCGAGAAATTCTGCTATGGCAAAAGTTCTGCGATTAACGCCAATTATTTTATGGGATGAGTGTACAACAGCGAATAAAAAATCACTAGAAGCATTTAATCGAACCATGCAAGATTTACGTGGTAATCAACAGTGTTATGAATCAAGATGAGGCAATGAATTATCCAATTGAATTTTTAAATTCATTGGAACTAGCTGGTATGCCACTGCATTGCTTTAATTTGAAAGTTGGTTCTTTGATTATATTATTGCGAAATATTAATCCACCAAAACTGTGTAATGGCACCAGATTGGCAGTGAAAAAGTAATTGCCAAATTTGATTAAAGCTACGATCTTAGCTGCTAAATCAAAAGGAGAAGTTTGTTTGATAACACGTATCCCTATGATTCCAACTGATATGCCATTTAAGTTCAAACGATTACAATATCCTGTGCGTTTATCATTTGCGATGTCCATCAACAAGGATCAAGGGCAAACACTTCACGTTTGTGGTGTGAATTTCGAGGAATCATGTTTTTCACATGGTCAACTTTATGTTTATTCATGCTCAAAATGGAAAAACAAAAATATTGTTTATCCAAATGTTTTGGATTAAGTTTTAAAATAGCTAGCAATTAATAAAATATTTTTTTGTTTGAATAAATGAATTTGATGTTGCAATTAATTTTTTTTTATTATTTCACTTTATACGTAGCGAAGCACGTACCGGGCCGCTAGTTTATTATAAAATAATTTTGGTAATTTTTATATATAATTAAATTTCGTATATATTTATGTTAATAAAAAACGCATGTATTTATTTTTAGCTACTGATGATGAGGCAAATAAGTCCTCGAAATACGAGTATGTATACAGATACAAAATAAAAAGAAAATAATGCGTTTTAATTGAATTAAAATGAAGAAAAACAAAAGGTAAAATAAAAAAAAAAGGAAAAGTATTCTTTTTCTTTGGCTTATAGCATTAGATTCACTGAGCTTCCGGCTATCATAGGCCTGCCTTTAATCGTGCAAATAATCCACTGTTTCTCATTATTTTTGTCAGAATAAAAGTAGTAGATAGTAGACAAGTGCAAGTGAAGTTTCACTTAAAAATCATAATTTTTTTTGCAACTTATTGACGATTTGAACATTTGATTTACTCTCACTCATATAATTTATTTTGACATCTGTGGGCCTATCCTTCTCTGTCTTTATTGTAAGTGCAAAATGACAATGCGTTGCGGGATTTTCTATCAATTGCTATTGGGACATTTAGTTTTGGTTTGGTTTTTCCATTTGGAACTAATATTTCAAAAGTTTTCACAATTTTGATTAATTTGGATTAGAAATAAATTATATGTACACCAATGTTCATTTCTTAAATTTTATCTAAAATTTTAACTCTTATTTAAATGAAAAAGTTAAAAAATCGCAGAATTTTGTACAGATCATATTTCCCATTTAAGAATATTAGAATTTGTTTAATTGGCAATAAATTTATTCCTGACAGTATTGAACAGAGCTTGATTTATATATGCAAGCAAATAAAATTTTTCTGCAAAAATAATAGATATTTGTTACCAAAAATTTTGAAAAATTCCTAAGTTACACAAAACGGGAATTTCGAAACTCTTGGTTCTTTTCTTTGTTTTGAAGTACGATTTTTTTTTGTTTCTTAGTCGATTTTAAAACCAATTTGATTATAACTTTTTGTAATTTCACATTGAAACGATTTAACTTGGCAGTAGAAATGTCGGTGTAGAAAAGTTTATATTTTAAATCTTTATAATTTTGTCCTCGAGGGAAGGTGTAGAACCTTTACAGGCTACACGTACGACTTAATCTTCTTTATTCTATTAATATTTCGATCTCACACATTTGTTTTCATATGCAAGTAGTAAATTTTTGAAACGAAGCATTCTTTGATGTTAGGTAAAAATAGTTAACTTTAAAAAATTATAATTTAATAGAAAAATAGTTCAATTTTTTTTTAAATACAAGCAACCCAATAGCTTTTGACGTTTGTTTCCATCGAAAGTAGTTGCTCTAGATTTATGTTTTTAATACCAAAATAAAGAGAGAATACATAATTCAAACCAATCAAATTCTAAAAATCCAATTTTATGAATTAAGCCCTTAAAACAAAACTAATTTTGTTTTTTTTTCATATCCAAACAAATTGTCTGCTGGTTAATAATTCAGAATGAATTTTGGATATCTTCAACACTTCTTTGGTTATTTAAAAGATTTATGTACGATAGAAATTTTGTATACCAAATCGGACCGGCTGCTTACTTCAGCGCCCTACACCTACCACACATACTGAGTACGTCCCCTATCACTTTCAGCATCAACGGTCTCACAGGGTTGTATTTATTAAATGTGATCTTTGAGTCATCATCATCGTCATCGTCTTCAGATGGGATAAGGAAAAAGGAAGAAATTTTTAATTCATGCGTGCAAAGAGAGATGGGACCGGTTAAGAAGTAATTTGATCCTATTTGTTAGATATAGAGTTCGTCCTGGTTGTTATTTTCAGTTATTTGCAGGAGGTATCCATAGATGTTGATGATGATGAAAATGATAAAACCATCCCGGGGTATTTTTAAGAAGGAGAGAAAAAAACGTGATTCCACATGATCAGAGAGCCAGAGTATCGGTGGCTAAAGGCTATAGTGCGTTGTGTGATGTAGGGGTCCTCGAGATTACGGAATTATTACTATTTTTTTTTGTATCGTCATCATTTGTTTTGTTGCTCAGATTGATGTAAATAATTAAGAAGAGAATCTTTGAAAGAGGGGAGCATGATGATGACGTGAATAAATAAAAGGGTCCAAATCAAGGGAATTTCAGGTTTGGTGAGTTTTTTTTTTTCGTGCTTCACTATCGGTTGTTTATGGTTTTTAAGTAAGGCTTTCAAGTTTTTTTTTCTTAATTTTTATTTTTGTACGTTCTCTTTGAAGGGGAGATGCTCAAACACTTGTTGCATTTATTTATTAGTTCGGATTTTTGTTGAGATGAAAAAAGAGGAATAAGAAAATTGATGATGGTAAGTATGTGATAGCTGAAGTGGAATAACTCGTTTGGAAAAGAACAAGTGAGAGATTTATTGTTGTTTTCATAAAAGTAATTGTATAAAAGGGGGACTTTTATGAGATTTTTAAATGTACTCGAATTTGGGGAAGAAACAGTGAATGAACCTATGTATGCTGAAAAAAAATCAATAATTATTTTGAAATTTTTCGAAATCAGATTTTAAAAGTTCCCACAAGAAATCTATGGTCTAACCTTTTATAAAAAAAAATTAAAAAATATATTTTTTGACATTTTGTCAAATCCTGAACTGAGTTTTACCAAAAGTTTACTCAAGAACTGCTAGATACAAACTTGGACTGGACACGTAGTTGCTCTTACGTAAAAGAACTTTGGAATTTTAAAATTTTAACATGAATTTAATCAGAGAAAAATGTATAAAATGCATTGTTATCTGATTTCTAGAAAAATATGAATTTATGGAAACAAAGTTAAAATATCGTTTTATTATTAGATTCAATTTTGCAAAGAAGGAGTAGAAATGCTTGCGAGCTCTACGAGCAGAAGAGGAGAAACGAACACCGGCTTCTCAGAAAGAAAAGGAAAGCAAGATGCCATGGCATGAATGAGTTTCGAAAGTTTTACCAAAAGGTGAAAAAAACATTAAGGATACCATCCTCGAGCCGAAGACTTGTCCGTTTGTGCAGGATGACGATGGAGAATACACACTGCTCCATCAAGGTCGGAAAAGATCTCACCGATGCATTTGATGTCAAAAAAAGTTTTAGGCCAGGCGATGCTCTGTCGTGCGACTTCTTCAACATCGTTCTTGAAAGACCCACGCGTCAACACAAGAGGCACAATCTTTCAAAAGTTTGTCCAATTACTCGGATACGTCGATGACATTGACATTATTGGAAGAACAAAGCGTGATGTCATTGGCACATTTGTGAGCATTGAGACGGAAGCGAAGAAGATGGGTTTAGCTGTAAATGAGGCCAAGACCAAGTATATGCTATCATCAAGAAAGGACACACAACACCGACGTCTTGGAGAAAACATCATTATAGACAGTTATAACTTTGAGGTAGTTACGGACTTTATATACCTAGGCGCCGCTATAAATTCAGAAAATGACACAGTGCTGAAATCAAACGGAGAATAACTCTTGCCAATCGCTGTTTCTTTGGACTAAGAAGGCAATTGAGTAGCAAAATCCTCTCTCGAGCAACTAAAGTGTCCCTCTATAAAACCATCATCATCCCGGTCCTTGTCTATGGTGCAGAGACATGGACTTTGTCGAAAGTGGATGAGAGCGCTTTAGGATTTTTCGAGAGGAAAATTCTTCTTGTGATCTTTGGTTACGTCTGCATAGACGGGGAGTGGAGGAGAAGATATAACCACGAACTGTATGGGCTGTACAGAGAAACTGACCTAGTCAAGCGAATCAAAGTCCAACGACTAAAATGGCTAGGTCATGTAGAGCGAATGGACCCGAATGCTCCGGCCCGAAAAGTCTTCGAATCCAACCCCGAGGGACGGCGCAGTAGAAAAAGACCGCGACTGAGTTAGCATACACAAGTGGGATAGGACCTCAACTAACTTGACGTGTGAAACTGGAGACAGCTAGTTAGGCACCGAGCTAGCTGGAGAAGCTTATTAGTTGAGACCTTGGTCCACCCCGGACTGTAGTGCCAACTTAAGTAAGTAAATAATTTTTGATATAAGAAATTTGCTTAGAATTGTTCTAGAAAAAATTTGTGATGCCAATTTTAAGTTTTTATTAATATAGAAATATTTTTAAAAACTAATCGTGCACACGCTTTCAAAAAATTAATGTTTTTGTTTTTCTTTTAAAAAAACCCAAAAATATTTTTTCGAATATGTATACATAAAACATAAAAGTACCTAGCTGTGGTTAAAATAATAGAAGTGAACCTTTTGACACAACAAAAACTAAAATAAATTAATCTACTCATTTATTAATTTACTAATTTTATTTATAATTAATGTTTTTTAAGATTTTAATTTCAGAAAAAAATCATTTTCAAATTCAATGAATTAGTTGTTAATTTCAAATCTTTCCAAGTCATATAGAAAAACAGCGGTCAAAAAAATAGTAGGCGCATTCAATATCCACCTTTAAATATTAAAAAAGGGAAAGTTAACAGACAATTTCTACCATAAGTCATAGTCGAGATAGTCGAGTGTTTGAACCTTAAATTAATATTTATAGTTGCATGTCCCTTATTGTTAGGAAAACAGCAGCACTACGACGTTGCATCGAATTAATAAGATTTTCACATCTTTCTTCAGGTATGGACCTCCAAGGCTGCTGTTTGGCTTCTCAAAGGATTGTGTTAGTAGTTGGCTTACAACTAGCAACATACTTGTTGACATCGCACCAAATATTTTCTATAGGGTTTAGGTCTGTGGACTGCGCAGGCCACTCCATGAAATTACCCCTCTTTTCTTGGACCCACTGCTTCGCAAGTTTACTTGTATGCTTTGGGCCGTCTTGTTGAAAGACATGGCATTTCATCTTCAGCATATTATGGGAACATAACTTCCTCCATGATTTTCACATAATGCCTCCAATCCGATATATTTTACCAACACCACATATAGAAGGAAAAACATTCCCAAACCATTATTCTGGATCCTCCATGTGTTTGGACGCCTTCTTACTTATTGACGAGATCCCTTTTCACCATATAACACAATCTTGGACTCGTCCGACCATAGAATATTCCTCCACAAAAACATGAAAATTCAGGGACTTACCAATGATTTTATTTACATTACTATTATTTTGACCGCAACTGTGTGTACATAAGTATACATACATAGCTAACTGTATGGCCCTCCACTTAGATTAATTTATTTTCACTTTTATTTTATGCGCAAAAGATTACTGAACGAACGGTCTCTAACTAGAGCCATGACATGACAAATTATTATATTATTTACAAAAAAAAAAAAAAAACTAGGCCGAAAAACACTACTCCCCGACGGGGAATTGAACCCCGGTCTCCCGCGTGACAGGCGGGGATACAGACCACTATACTATCGAGGATGTTGAAAATTGTTTGCTTACTTAGTATTTTAAATGGAGACAATTTTGTTTTATTATTATTTTGATATGACATCCACAAATCTTTGGACTCAGGTCTTATACCTATTTAAATTTTTTTTATCGGCTGTTCCAATTGGTATCAAACATATCAAACATTTATATCAAGCGTAACTGCTTTCGATACAAACAAGGCTCGATGACCAAAACGTACTCGATTTACTTTCAATTATATATAAATTATGAATTCTCAATAAAGATAATAAGATCTTGCCTATCATGAGTGAATTATATTGATATAAAGTCTTATAGTTTTTCTTTTCCACAAGTTTTCTAATCGATTGTGATCCGAAAATGGCTGTTAAGTCCAAAAGCCCCATAAAATAAAATTTTTAAAATTGTAATGAAAAAGATAATTACTTATATGGTGTTTTATTGACTTCGTATCAATTTGATTTATGTAAGTCTTTAAATATTAGAAGATTTATTATTGTGGATTTAAAAAAAACTTGTAGCTTTAATAATTGTCTTAAGTGAAGTAGCGTAGGTGTTTTCCGCCCCTAAGCTTTTTTTTGGCGTCTTTCATTTTTTTTGCCACCATTAAAAAAGTAGTAACCAAGTAATTGGTTCAATAAAAACAAATCAATGATAGGAAATGAAAAAAATTGGAATAGGGCCATTCTATTTCCTCTCATGGAAGAGTGCAACATGAACAGGTTTAAAGAATTATATAGAACCATTTAAATAGAAGAGTCAAGAAAAACAAAATATAAAGAAAAAGATACAAAAACATCGGCAAATTTGCCGGTTTTAAAAATTTCCCCCCATAAGATGTACTTATAATGGTTAAAAAGACTCTAGCCCGTGACAGAACTCATTGTTAAAAAAGAGAAAATTTTGAAACTAAATTTTTAAAAGCGAGAAATTAATAAGTTGCTTTTTTGGGTAAAGGGTTTGACACTTACATGTATTGATCAATTTGGCCATTGTCTAATCTGCAAGTGGATTCATGGCCCACACTTATTCGAAAACGAAGTTAAATGAGTTTCAGTCGCTTCAGCGTTACTTCGTAACAATTTTAATAATAGATTTTAATTATTGAAATTCTTAAAAAATCAGGATACGATATTTTTTACTTAACGTTCTTTTTAATATATTTTTATTTAAATTTATAAAAGTTAATACGTGGTTAATTTCATAATCGTTTAAACAGTAGCTATGTTGCCTTATTTAGAAAACTGTCATTCATTAATTTTTCAAATTTATTATGTTAAATTTATATTGTTAATTTATTAAATGAATATAGATATAATTTTTTTAAATACTGTTTTCGCCTTTTTCTTAATAATTATAATATGACCTAAAGCTCACTTAAGGACATATTATTATATTTTTGCTGTACAAACAGTTTTTAATGTACAATAAAAATATAAATTTTCAGTTAAGTAAAAAAAGTATCTATGCAGGAACATATTTAATTCATTTCTTAAAAAAAATATGTATATAACAGAGAACTTTATTAAATTTTACCTCTTCTACTTTTTTTTATTAAAGTAAAATCTTCATTAATGTTTCAATATCGATGGACCCAGTCATTTCTTGCTCTTTAACCATGATACCCAGATTTCTGAATCTAAGTGTGCTCATTGCGGACCGTAATTAAATCTTGATTAATTTTATTTTCTGGGAAATATGGTTAAAATTCCTTTTCAAAGCATTCCTTTTAGCATTAAACTTTATGAAGCTTGAATTTTAATGCACTTATGTTTTCAGTAGCATTTTATGAAGTATTTTTGTTCGGAAGCGCTCAAGGTAACGAAAGACCGATTACTGACTATGCCTATAAAGCATGTCATTGGCAAACTTTTGGGTGCATTAAATTCTTTGACTCTAAAAAATTACAAATTTGAACAAAAATGAATCTAATGGATTATTAAAAAATTATGAGAAGAGAATAGGAAGGTTGTTTTTAAGCCCTCTGTCAAAGTGCCGTAGGAGCATGTGCACTCCCTGCCCCCTACGACTACGCTTCACCACTGATTGCTTTTCTCAAGAAATTAAAAGTTTCATTAACGCGAACATTTAAAAATTTATGAAAAATTGAAAGTATTTATACAAACTTTGAATGAAATCCTCACGAAATTATAAAGTTTGAAATATGAGGACACACTGCACCGCTCCAGCCGATGCAAAGACGTTATCTTTACCTTCGTCACGAGCCCTTTTCTTCCATTACTTCCAAATAAAAGGAAATTTAATAGCTAACTCAAAATTAATGGGTTTAGAATTGAATTTCGTTCACTTTGCATGTCTATCATCCATTAAATTAATTTTTGTTTTGTCCCTCCCTACATCACTGAATCAAATGCATATCGTCCTCCATCTCAATCCTTTTAAAAATTGATATAAAAACCATTAATGATTGGTTAGTTAATAGTCTGAGAGATCATGTTGCACGTGAGGAATTCATTTCTTCATTTTATTTTTAACAAAAAGAAATATTATTTTAAACAAGACATTAGATGTTCAAAATTGTGTATTTCCTTTATGGTTGGACGAAATATATATTAAAATAATAGTAATTTTGCCATTTTATTGGAAAATGGCATGGAGAAATGTACAGAGTTGATATAGCTAAAAAATTAATACCTCAAGATTTAAATAACAAATTTCTGGTTAGTTTTCATAATAAGACCTATTTATTCCAAAATCCAAATTTTCTTATATTTTTATTATTCTACAAGTTTTGCTCTAAATACCAACCACCTTAGCATTGAAAACCTTAATCTGATGCCGGATTTTCACGATCACGAATAACAAAGCACAATTATTTGTCAAATATTCTAGCATAAATAAAAGATTTATTGTTAATTACTTAAAAACACACATATTTTATTCATTTATTTACTTTTGTTATTTAAAATAATATCTTTTATCTATTAATGTCTTTTATTTAAAAAAATATCCGTTTTTGATATATCGAATTTTCCAAGAATAATTATTTTTCTAAATCCACATATATATCCAACTTTTTCGAATCTTTTTAAAAAATCAGAATAAAGTTTAATATACATAATATAATAGTCAAAAATAAAATTTTAGAAGCCATTTTTGAAAAAAATATGATCGTTCTTTTTGTCATTGCAAAAAAACGTTAGGTGCCATGTTTTGAAATATTCAAAATATTTATTAAGCCAAAAAAAATTGTTTGATTTTTTTTAATAAAAAGTATTACCTTATGCAGAGAGAATGGAGACGTTCATTCGTCTGATATTGTATTACAGTATAAACTGGAGAGTTTCTACTTTAAACATAAATACAAAACATATCCAGAAATACTAATTTAGAATGATTTCAATTATTGATTTTAGTTGAGTTCGTAACTGCTTTAGTCTTATATCAAAGTGATAGAGCTTAGAGAATTAACAAAATTTAACTCTACCTCCGAAACTATAATGATGATGTTCTTTTTACAAGCATATATAATTTCAGACCTGTTTTGTTTAATTAAAAAAAATATTCATGACCAAAGTCTGAATAACGTTGAATTGAAAAGGGTTTTTGAGTTAATATGTTTATCTATTCACGTTTTTATTTTTGTAATGCGATCCATTTAAAAGGCAGGGTTAAAGAGGTAAAAAGGATTTCAAGGTTCATTGGCGTGAACAATTAGAATTTTAAAAGGATTAGATTTATGATTTTTTTTTTTTTTTGAAATTTCTTGATGGCCCTTTGAAGGATGATAGCACTTGTTAGATTTAGAGGGATCACCATAAAAATAATGAACTATAATATTTGAAGTTGAAACTGGTCAAACGGGTCTACATTTTTTACAACTCTATTTTACTTAAGAGGTAGAACTTTAGAGGTAGAATTTCTTTACGAAATAGAGATAAGAATTGAATTTAATTATAACTGCCGAATTTGTATTTGCCCCGAAAATGGCTTTAGTTTCTGTCTGTACCTATAATTTTAGACTAAATTTTTATTAGAATGATTTTTCGTTTTAAATGCGCTCTCTTATACATACGTACTATGTTCCCACCAAAAAAAAAAAAGAGATTTTAGCTGAAAACTTTGGATATTTCAAAGTGATGGGACAAGATTTCATGGAGATCTTAATGAAATCACAATAAATAATCTGGATTCCAACGAAACCTCAATAAAATTTTATTACACAAATTTGAGATCTCAATATTTTTAGCTGAAATCTCAGATTACTGTTTGGCGGGATGATAGTATTAATTTACATTTAATATTTCACAATTAAAGAGGCAACATATTTTTTTAATTTTTTATTAACCATTAATGTTAAAAAAAAACTGTTTGGTTTCATGGGTTAAATTATGGTTTCTTATATGTTCTCATAAGAACCTATAGATCAATTTTATTTTATTTTCCGATCTATTTTTTAAGCTAAATTCGATGTTGACAGAAATTTTTGTTTAATCATGAAGTTGTTAAATGCAGGGTCTTGTAAGCAACCAAAAAATTAAGTTCTGGACTTAACTGGATCGCATAAAGTTTCTCTTATGAATATATGTAATACAAAATCATTAAAATTGTTACAAGCGGCTTAAACAAAATTGGTTCTACATTCGAATAAAAATTGTTAAGTACATAGTTTTGTAAGTAAAAATTCAAAAACAAGAAGTACATACCGAAAAAAACGTTAAATTTACTTTATGGTTTTTCAATTGGAATTCTCGAATTTTGGTAGAGGTTTAAGCTAGCAAGAAGCCATGTTGTTTAAGCTATAGCTAACAAAGGTTGTGTGGATCGTGAAATGTAATAGCGTTGAGCAACGCCTGCAAATTCTCGAGTTTTATTTTCAAAATCAGTCTTTCGTTGGAGAAACCAAAAAAATTATATTTTTCAACGAGACCCAGTTTTTGATGTGTGAACTGAACTGGAAAATTATATGATTTGGGACAATCCCAAGGCATACAAAATACACTAGCAACAAATGTATCTTGTGAAAGCCACTGGGCGAAAGCACCGTACCTACTTCTTCCAAAACTAAAACATCATTGTGGCAACCGATATTTCATAAGAAAATTGTTTTACTTACATCTTAAAATTGAAAAACCCTTTACAAAAACTATGGAAAAAACATTAATTGTTTTTTTCTTGGAAAAAAGAATCATTATGTAATTAGATGCTAAGTAAAAGATTGTATGGAATGGTGACTTTAAAAAATAAGTTAACAAAATAAATTACTATAAATTATTAAAAGAAGAGAATGTTTTGGGCTAAGAGATAAATTAACAACTTTTCGAACACTTATGCGAGAAAAGATCAAAGCCAAGTTCTGACACTACACCCTTTTTACAGGAACAAAATCAGGCGATTTTTGACCCCTCCCTATCTTCAGTACCAATGAAGTCAGAAACCTAAAATTCCGATTTTCAATTTTCTAGCATAAGCAGTTCCTGAGAAATAAGGCCTCAAAAATCACAAAAACCGTAACTGACTGACTGACAGATCATCAAAATTATGGAGCACTTCCCAACATCCTAGAATTTTGTAATTTTGCACAACGGTAGGTCTCGTCGCAGAGGAAAAAATCGAAAATTTGAAGTTTTCCATTCAGGGGCGTGGTATTTGCCCACTTTCTTCGAATTGTTGTTGGTTGACGATGAAATTTAGTAAAGTGGCAGGGCTTTAATTGCATACCAATAGATAAATATAAAATTTGAGGTTTTCCATTCAGGGGCGTGGTATCCGCCCACTTCCTCTGAACTGAAGTAAATTATATATGTCACACTTTCGATTGCAGTAGAACAATGAAATTCGGTAGAACCATAGGCCTCAAATCGCATATAAAGGATCAAAAATAAAAATTGAGGTTTTCCATTCAGGGGGCATGGTAACCTCCTACTTACTGAGAAAAAGTTTAATTTATATGGAGCACTTCCGATTGCTGTAGAATGATGAAATTTGGTGTAGCGGTATAGCTTAATGTACAATTAAATCGAAAAATAGAAAATCTAAAATTTTTCATTCGAATTGTCTTTTTACTTGCGATATAGGTACTATAGGGCAAGTTCTGCATTTGGAAAAAAAATCGAACTCGAGATTTTGATCAAAGTTGACATTACGATGATAGCGAAGACGAAAAAAGTGGGTCTGACAATTCCGTCTGTCTGTCTGTATGTCTGTATGTCTGTATGTCTGTATGTCTGTATGTCTGTACCTCGAACTACAGCCTAAACTACCGGACGTATTTTCTTCAAACTCTGTAGTTAAGGGTCTTCGGTGATTCCCTAGAGGAAAAATTGAAATTTTTTGTTTAGCTCCAAAACTAAGGGTACCCCCCATACACCCGTAATGCAAAATCTTATTTATCTCGAAAACGGCTCTAACGATTTTGATAAAAAAAATTTGGTGTGATATTACGGACATAGACTATATTTTGGTGAAAAAAAAATTTGGGGGGAAATGTTATTAGGGGTACCTGTCATAGAACGGTTTTTTTGATTTTCGAATTTCTCACCAACGGCTGTAACGATTTTAACCAAAATTTTTATGCAGGAGCTGCTTTGCATTTTAAAAAATATAAACTAAAAATTTTTTCGAAAAAATAGTTTTTGGATTTTTAAAAAAATAATACAATTTTTTTTTTGAAAATTCAATATCTTGAAAACCGATACACGATTAAATTTTTAAATTACGTTTTAAAATGTATTTTATTAAATACTAACAATTTGCATATCAATTTTTTTTATAAAAATTTTAAGGAAAATTTAGTACACAAAAAACATGTTTCAGTGTGTCTGTATGTCTGTACCTCGAACTACAGCCTAAACCCTTAGACCTATTTCTTTCAATCTCGGTAGTAAAGGGTCTTCGGTGATTCCCTAGAGGAAAAATTGAAATTTTTTTTTTAGCTCCAAAACTAAGGGTACCCCCCATACACCCGTAATGCAAAATCTTATTTATCTCGAAAACGGCTCTAACGATTTTGATAAAAAAAATTAAGTGTGATATTATGGACATGGACTATATTTTGGTGAAAAAAAAATTTGGGGGGAAATGTTATTAGGGGTACCTGTCATAGAATGGTTTTTTTGATTTTCGAATTTCTCACCAACGGCTCCAACGATTTTAACCAAAATTTTTATGCAGGAGCTGCTTTGCATTTAAAATAATATAAACTAAAAAATTTTTCGAAAAAATAGTTTTTGGATTTTTAAAAAAATAATACAATTTTTTTTTTGAAAATTCAATATCTTGAAAACCGATACACGATTAAATTTTTAAATTACGTTTTAAAATGTATTTTATTAAATACTAACAACTTGCATATCAATTTTTTTTATAAAAATTTTAAGGAAAATTTAGTACACAAAAAAACATGTTTCAGTGTGTCTGTATGTCTGTACCTCTCACTACAGCCTAAACCCTTGGACCTATTTCATTCAAACTCGGTAGTTAAGGGTCTTCGGTGATTCCCTAGAGGAAAAATTGAAATTTTTTTTTTAGCTCCAAAACTAAGGGTACCCCCCATACACCCGTAATGCAAAATCTTATTTATCTCGAAAACGGCTCTAACGATTTTGATAAAAAAAAATAAGTGTGATATTATTGACATGGACTACATTTTGGTCAAAAAAAATTTTGGGGCAAAATGATATTTGGGGTACCTGCCATAGACCCGTTTTTTGACTTTCGACTTTCTCATTAACGGCTCTAAGGATTTTAATCCAAAATTTTTAGCAGGAGTCCCTTAAGTTTAAAATAATATTGTATATAAAAATATTCGAAAAAATATTTATTGGGTTTTTAAAAAAAAAAAAAAAAATTTTAAATCAATATCTTCAAAACCTATGAACGATTATTTTTTGAAATTATTTCCTAAAACCAATATTATTAAATACTTAAAATTCGCATCCCACATTTTTTTCTTGAAAAATTTTAGAGAAATTTCTTATATAAAAAATTTATTTAATAATAAAACGATTTTTTAAGGTTTATTTGCATAAATTCATACTTTTCCGGAAACCAGACGGCAATTTTATGCATTTGAACATTATTATCTCATTAAATCCATGTTTTATATTTATAAAATGTATCTTAAATTCCAAAGTACTTTTACATAAGAGCAAGTTCGTGCGATCCAGTCGTGCATTTTATTTCTCTTTTGATTTGATTGTCTTTCGGTTAGTTGTTCAAGAAGTGTTGATGAATTTTGTCACATTAGAAAACCAAGTTGGTAGTCTTACCACTGAATTCGAATCAAGGAACACTGATTTTCTATAACTGGGTGTACAAATTAATGCAGTTTCGCGGTTGCTGTGAGTCAAGTTCATGTGACATTTTGAGGTAGGTAGCAGAAAGATTTAATGAACTAATTCGACATTAATATCTTTGGTAGCGACTTTCAAAAATGTAATAAGTATAATGTATGTATGTATCTACTTAAATAATAAAACATGATCCCAGGATCTTTGAGAGATGGCACAATTGAAGCTTCCATTAATTTTTTCTGAATCGCAAGAAGGTCGTTGCATCAATTATTGTACTTTGCGTGCCGAAAAGCAAAATGGATACAATAAGTAAAATCGATTCACGCGTTGAAAGATTGTGAAACATACGAGTATAAATGACTCCATTTCGCTTATCGTTTTAAGGTCTTAGACTTGTGGGGTTGAATCCATAGAGCTTAGTTACACCACGTTATGTGCGAGCCACAAATAAAAGCTTGTCCGATGTACCTATTCTAGTTCTGAATATCTTGAAATTATCTTCAAAATATCAAACCAAAAAAATCTAAAATAGTTTCAAATTTAAAGGCAAACATTTTTTTTTAACTTTGTTAGTTCTTGTTTAAGTAGGAACCAAAATTATTAAAAAAACTTTTCCAGCTTTAAAATCGAGAGGTTTCATTAAGATAGCAAAAATTCTTGAAAAAAAAAAAAGAATGGACTAGTTTTCCTCTGATTCTTTTTCTTTGTAAACTAGGTAAAGGCTTGGGAGTATCCAAGAAAGAATGTTAAAATGGGAGATTTCATCTTTATAATAACCATGCGCACTAAAGTCTTTAAATAGGAAATTCCTTAAAAGAAGATACCGATGCATTTTGGTTTTTAAGCTTTGAATATCAAAAAGAGAGGAATATAGAACCAAAATTTAGGACAAATTGCCCAACGGAAATCAGACAAAAATAATATGTCTGCGCCTTGAGAAATGCGCAATAGTCTAAGTAATTTTTACTTGCGACTTAAAGGTACTAGGTATAAGGCCAATTATGCATTCGGAAAAAAAACATTACGATGATAGCGAAGACCAAAAGAGTGGGTCTCGCAATTCTGTCTGTTCAACTACAGCCTAAACGGCTCGGCCGATTTTCTTCAAACTTGGTAGATATGGGTTTTAATTTTTTCCCCCACACGTTTTTTTTTTTCTTTTTTTTTAAGGCCAAAAATAACGGTACCTGTCGTACAATTTTTTTTTCGAAATTTTATAAATATTCTTATTTCACAAAAACTCTTTCACAGATTTAAAAAAAAAAATCATAAAATTTAATTTAGTTAAACCTAGGTAATGAATGAACAAAAAAAACAAAGAAATGGTTATTTTGGGTACCCTTGCAATCATTTTTTTTGTTTTTGATTTTCTCAAAAACGGCACAACCGATTTCGATATTTTTTTGTGTTAAGGCTCTCCAGCAGTTTCAATATCATTGTGTATTCAAATTAAAAAAAAAAAAATGTTTGGATTTTTAAAAAAGTTTCAATTTTTTTTTTTTTAAACTAAATATTTCGAAAACCATTTCCTCGATCTTTTAAGACTTGATAAATAAAAGTTTCTTAGTATAATCTACAAGATATGAGAATGAAGAAATTGTTTTACCTAAAAATAACGGTACCCTACATACAAATGTTAAAAAATGGTTTTTGAAAATCGTATTTTTCTCGAAAACGGTACCGAGAATTTTGCTAAAATTTTTTGTCTTTCGATTAATTCTTACGATCTAAAATTTAATACAAAAAATTTTGAAAACAAAATATTACTGACTGTACCTACCATAGAAGGATTTTTTCGAATTTTGAATTTCTCATTAATTAAGAGAGAAGCTTCTAAAAAGTTTAAAAAACATTGCATTTCAAAACCTAAAAAAAAAAAAAATTTTCAATTTTTGGAAAAAAAGTCATTCTTTTTTGTTTTGGAAATTCGATACCTCTCAAAAACTATTAATATTTTTCTTGGAAATTTAATTCTCATTTGTACAATTATAAAAAATTAAAGTTGGCGTACCAAAATGTTTTCTTAAAAATGTTTTAAAATTTTTGTACCTATATAAAAGCTTGTTTTTTTTTAAAGAAACCACTACAACGACTTATAATTTTTGTTCTTGCATAAATTCATATTTGCATAGTATTCTGTTTTTATCTCTTACTAATAGAAGAATTTAAAAAATTCATTTTATCCATATAAACAGTTTTCTTTAATAACATTCGGTTCTAATATTCCTAGTCTATTACATAAGGAGCAAGTTCGTGCGACCCAGTCGGGCATTTTATTTATTGTCATTTTGAAACCATACATGCATCTTGAAAATTCATGACTTTTCTTAGAACTATGAGTGCTCGATTTGGTACTCTATGTTATGTTAAGATGAATTAAAAAAGAAAACATTTACATACCTGAAAAAATTATGAGTTTACATAAAAAAAAATCTTAACTGTGATGTGGACCATAATCAAACCACTAATTAGGCTTCATTTAAAAAAACGGAGTTGAAATTGCAACAAAAACATCATCGCATCCTCAACAATTATTGATCTTTTATGACTTTGAGCGGATGTAGGTTCTAGTATTTATAATTAAGGTAGTTATGTTAGTGATAGATATCTTGCCAGGTCAAGAAGAAACAATTGAAGTACAAGTCAAAACAACCAATAACAAAAAGCAAATATACCAAAAGAAATAGGAAGCTATAAACTAAGTCGATTTTAGTAGGTAGAGTCCACCCTTCTATCTTTCCGTATTTTTCGAGATTTTGACATGGCAAAATATTAAAATCTTTGCAAAAAGGAGTGAGATCAGACCAAAAACATAAATGTTAAAAAAAGAGCCAAGTTCTTCAATACAAAAACTTTTGTGTAACAAGTCAGTCGTGAAAAGTACTGAGATCTAAATGTTAATGAATGAGTATAATTTCTTCTGAGAGTGTTCTATTGGCATTCAGAATGACAGTTTCTCTCATGAAAAGAAGAGAGAATGGTTCAGAATCGAAACCATAATCACTCACTCACATATAAAGTTTGGAGAGTCATTGTAGGTAAACAGAATTTCAAGTTCTAAATTTAAATTTCAAATCATTTTAGAAACAAAAATAAGCAACAGTCCCAGATTTATTGAAAAAATATTAAATGAGCAAAAACAAAATGTCTGCGAGTGACTTTCTATCATCAATATACATGTACTCGTATAATATCTATGTATTTAACCGAAATATGGTTTTGTCTCTGCATGTGAGTTCCACAGAGAAAATTATAAGAAAACGTCAGAATCGAAGTTCGCTGAATTCTTTCGAGTTGCCAATGGAAAAGGCCATTAGTTTAAAGTTTATCATTTAATAATATGGCTCGTTTGACGAACCTGGCACGTGTTAAAATGGCGAAAAATAATTTTACAAAAATCACTGTACTATGTAGAATTCTGTATAATGGATGGTGTCACAGTCAATTCTCATTGGTATAGCCAAATATTAACTGGATTTGTTTTTTCTAGTCGGAAAGCGAAGATCTGAATGTGAATTATATGTGGTTTTAATCATCAAAACGGTGCCACATCTCAGGCAATTCGACCCGTTTGGTTTTTCCGTATTCTGCTGAATTGAATTGGTCACCAATATACCAATAACCTTTGAAATTGCCTTAGAATTTCGGTTACAATTGTATATTTCTCGGTCTAAGAACGTGGTCATATGACATCATACAGAAGTTATTTAAAATGAAAGCAATTTACGATAACGGCAATTAGAATATTATTGAGACCCAGGTCTTTGAACTTTTCAGCTATTTTAAGAGATTTGTAAATCAACATGAAATGCATTCACATTTATTTGAACCCCTTTTCATGGGAAATTATTTCGTAAAGCAACAGTCAAAAATGTTCCCTTTCATGGGGACAAGTTAATTCTATTAAAATACCAACGCTAAGACCCACGCATTGATTAGAGTTAAGTAAGATTTCAATATAATGGGGTCACCAGGGCTTCACCCCATGCCTTCAATCCTACACCCCTTTTTAATGAATAGTACCCCATATCACAATGACACACTAATTTATCTGAATTAAAAGGGAGTTTCAAACAAGACAAACTATACAACTACAGCACCATATTATGAGCCATTGGAATTTCTAAAAAGACTATACACATTCCCTTAAAAAAAAATCTAATAATAGAAAACACAAAATCGTGTGAAACAAGTGTAAAACCGAGACGTTTTCGTTTTCTTAAATAAAGATCGAGAGAGTCCAAAACACGTGCGATCTATCTAAGAATGAAGAAGTTCATCGAAAAGCCGAAAGGGTGTTAACTCCTTCAGTAGGTCGAAATAGATAAATCCTAATCAACAAATATTTTCCTTATTATCTAAGGAGAAAACATTGATGGCACCACAGGGTATCACTACCACAATATTATGGCTAACACATGACACACATTCTTAAGATACGAGTACTTTTTTATCTGCTACGAGAAAAAAAGCAAAGGAGTAGGTGACGGCACCTTATTTTTTATCAAAACCATCACAACCTCTGAATATATTTGTCACATGAGACATTTTTTTACCCCAAAAACTGGAATCAATACAGGGGTTGTGGAAAAATATTTTTACTTTCCCACGATTTTTACAAAAGATTATCACACAGAGCAAAAAAAAAAAACAGCAAAGACGCCTAAACTGTATCTTATTATTTATTTGTATAGAACCGAAATCGAAAAGATAAGACAACTAAGAAGGTGAATAAGAAAACAAAATCAAAGAAAAAAGAAAACCAAAACTGATCCTTCAATAGACACCCTCGATTTCGATACAACAACAACAAACACAAATATCACCAGAAACAGGTCATGGTAGGGGATGAACGTTCTGGAAATTGGTGCTTGATTTTTTAGAGTATAAAAGAACTGACACAGGTTTGGAAAAAATCAGTCTAACTCACACAGCCATTGATGTAAGGTGTCTTTGGTAATATGACCTATCCTTAGGGATAAAGAGGTCTTGGATATTCTGGTCGATGCCAATAGGAGCAACTTACTCAACTGCTGGATTGAAGCAGTTGAAAAAAGTAAAACCAACAAGAACACTCCACACCAACAAATGGGTCGTCTTCAAAGGAGAATCTCGCTTTTAAGCAAAGGAATCAAATTCCATTGGACGCATGCAGAAAAAGAGCTTTAAAAACCTATAAGATATTGAACTTCATCACACAAGACGATGAAAGCAGCCTGTGATAGCAACTTAAAAAAGATAATTCAAAATTCTTTTTAATTTAAAAATCCCATGTCTTCCGAATTCATTACAATTAAGAACTATTCATTAAGTTAACAAAACAAAAATCATTGTCTTCCGGTTTGTTTGTTTTGCTTTAGAATTAAGAGAAAAAAATTATTGTAAATATGTAAATTAATAATAAATAGTTTTTTGTAAAGATTTCACAAAAAACTCAAAAAAAAATCATGTTGTTTACTTACTCGTATTGATGGAGTTGAGTTGGTGTCTTCTTTTTTTAGGTTGAAACTGATATGGCTCGGCATATGGCCAAGTTGTGGTTATTTTTGCATCATGTTGATCGGGGATAGTGTGATCCCACCTAATAGGTGGTATTAAATTTCCATTGTTTTTGTAATTTGATAACAACTTGGTGTGTTATGGTAACATTCAAACCAGTTTTGATGAAGTTCTGGGCGATGCGATTTACGTACGCCCTTGACTTGGAATATCTGATTGCATTTTCAAGAAAACGTTAGTTAAACAATGAATTTCACTATACACGTACTGTACAGTCAACGTGTTACGCAAAATTTTGTTTAGAGAAGTCCAGATTTGCTCTCCAATTGATAGAAGAGCCAATAATGAAACAAATATCAATTGAAACAACTTATCAATCATTAGAAGGTTTTCCAAAATTAGTTTTTTTTAAAACACCTACCTACCTATCTTAATTCGTAAACAGTCAAATTTTAACTTGTTATACGGAATTAATACGTCGACAAAAGGGTTGCAAAACTTTACCCCTGGGCAAGTATTTTTCGAAATATTTATTAAAAAGTTTCTGATTAATAAAAAAATCTCACTTTTACAAACCATAACTTTTTTATTTGTTTAAGCTTGTTGTTGAAAAAAAAAATAAGAAATTGAATCAATGATAACAAATATTTCGATAAGAAAAATTATTTCGTATTAATATTTTAAAAGTTGTTTATGATGGAGTGAAAATATTTAGAAAATACAAAAAAAATGTATTGGTTGGTGGTAACGACACCGGCGAAAATATTCACCTATATCTTTTGGTCGAGATTTGGGAACGGAATCCCAAATGATTGCTTCTGTGGCACCGCTCCTTCAAAGAGTATATCACAGACGAGCTTGTTATCGCGATTAAAACAACGATTTTTCTTCTGGCTCGCAGAGAGAAGCATGAAAAGAACATTGACCCTGATCTTTGTATATAAAATAGGTATTGTAAATAAGGTTATACATTATACAAAACCCTGATTTATTCTGCAATCCACCTCTTCTAAGTATATTGGATACGAGGCTTTGCCTAGATTGATTTTTGGTGTACGCAAACTCCTGTTATGAATTATCATTTAGATTTTAAGAATACAAAAAATTGTAAGCTCTGTAAAATTACTGAAACAAGAACAATAAAAATGTATTGTGAATTGGAGTTTAGAAACTTCTGTCCCAGATTTTTGCTTTCTTTGGGATAAATCCTGGACACGGACGAGCCTACCTTACCCTCTATAAAAAACATCAGAAATTAGGTCCCTTAATTCTTTCTGTCTGTTGGTACCTCGATATAAGGCCCTAAACGCTGAAGGTTTTTTCTTTAATTTTGAAACCTAATGTTTTAAGAAGATTTTTTTTAGTTTTAACCTAAATTAAAATAAAATTTTTGTTTTTTTTTTTTTTGAAAATTCAATATTTCAGAAGTGGGTTGGCATGACATTTTTCTTAAATTTTATATCTATATTAAAAAATATATTTTTTAAAAAAGCACTTCCATTATAAGATGGAATTTTGTTGTTTTTAATCTTAAAAGACTTTAAGGAGTGGTTTAAGCAATAATCAAAAAAAAAAAATCATACTTTTAAAAATTTTCTCAAATTACATCAATATTTTATGTATAAAATATTTTGAATTCCAATCAAGTCGAACAACCATGTGAAGTTCATGCCTCCAGTCAATCATTTTATATTTTCAAAACTTAAAGTTATCAACAATCAATCAATTTGTATAGCATTTGCTCGAGGCAACTCTTAAAAAGTTTCAGTTTACAATTTTTTTTACTTTAAAAACAAATCTTAACTTGGGATATATGGAGTTCTAAAGAGCAAGTTTTGTTTGTGAAAATCGAACTTTAGATTTTGATCAAATTTGACATAGAGAAGATAAAGAAACTGGGTTTCGATATTCTGTCTATCTGTCAAGGTATCTCTGTCTGTCTGTCTGTCTGTTCGACTACATTCCAAGCAGCATCTCTCTCGATAAATCAAATTTTTATTAATTTTTAATGTAGAAGCTTTTAGGACATTTTAATATGTAGTATTGTTAAACAAAAATTTCACAATATATTTTTTTTTTGATTTTTAGAAAAAGCTTCAAAATTTTGTTCGTAACTTTGCTCCTAGAAGTTCTCAAAAGTGTTTGAAAAATTATTCTTATACTCAATAATAAATTCCAATGAATTTAAAAAAATCGATATGGAAAATCCTTTTTTCCTCCAAAATGGTTCCAAGCAGTTTGATACATTTTTACTTACGACTTAAAGGTAATAATTAATTATAATGCAAGTTATGTATTCGGAAAAAAATGAAACTCAAGATTTGGATCAAAATTGACATTACGATGATGATAGCGAAGACGAAAAAAGTGGGTCTCGCAATTCTGTCTATTTACTACATATGTTCTTACTCTTTATTGGTTAAAAGCAGAACTTAATATTAATATAAACATCTTTTAGATAATTAAACCCTGTTGTGGAATTATGTTAATAGATAGATACATATGTATAAATAATATTAAACAATGTATGAATAAATATTTTAAACAATTATTTACAAACAATATATTAAAAAAAAATAAAAAAATGATTCGCATATTATGTACACTTATAGGTATAGTTACAAATATATAGCAACAAGAAACTTCAACCCAATATTCGATTTTGAAAATGATTTCAAAAATAACTGGTTCAATTTCAATGATTTGAAACATATAAACTTTTTTAAAAATATTTCGTTAAATTTCTCTAAAAATGTTTCAGATTATCTATTCTCCTTAGTTGACGTGGCAACGAATTCTAAAGACGAACTGCACTAACGAAAAACTGTCGCTCAGAAGACTGACTGAAATAGAGATTTGGTTGCTTCGTATGGACAATTTTAAATAACATAGTAAGCGTTCTAAATTATACTATGTTCGCAGATCTAAATCGATACAGACTTTTCGTATAATTCGAAATGTAGTCAAATATTTGAAGTTCAACAACGTTCAATTTTCTCTGCGAAGCAACAACTAAACTACGAAAAATTTCACACCCGCACTTGGCACTACCAATGTTTTGACCAGCATTTTCCTAGTTTTTACTGGTGTGAGCTTCTTTGCAATAGATAGTGTTCTCAGCGCACCATAAGCCTTTCCTTACACAGCGTTTACATGATAGCTCCATGTTAGATTACGGTTAAAGTATATATACCTACATTTTTCGCAGTATTAACGTACTCCACTGGAGTGTTGCTTATAGGAATATTGTCGAAAAATTGCTTAAGTGTAAAGTTTTCTTCGAAATGACGAGACACTTAGTCTTAAGCGGATTAAGAACAAGACCATTGGCGTCAGACTATTCAAATAAGGCCTTCAGGTTCAGATCTGTGTTTATATTTACAATTTTTTCAATTAGACCCAGCGCTGTACTTCCGAGATACTGTACATCATCAGCAAACATTCTCGTTTCACTATGCCTCAAGATACTTGGTAAGTTATTCACATAAGAAGAGAATAATATTGGACCCAGAATGGATCCTTGTGGTACACCTCGCGATAAAGAAATGAACTCAAATGTTTTCGTTCCCGAGACCACAGCTTGTAGCTTGACTCCTTCTGAATATGAAAATATGAGGTTAACTGCTCGAGTTGAAAATCCGAATTCAGTTGACAGTTTTTGGCAAATAATGTTGTGATCAATAGTATCAAAGGCTTTAGAGTAGCCAAGAAATTTTTAGTTAAAAATGTTTCAAAAATTCTCTATATAAGGAAACCACTACAACGACTTATAATTTTTGTTCTTGCGTAAACTAACATTTGCTTGAATCACATGGCATTCTGCTTTTAACTTCAACTACTAAAGGAGTTGTTTAAGTCATTTAAAAATTTAATTTTATGGTTATGAGCATTTTTCTCTAGTAACATTCATTTTTGAAATTTTTAGTCTTTCACATAAGAGAAAGTCGGTGCGACCCAGTTGTGCATTTTATTTTTGTATGGTTTAATTTTGACGATTTATCAATCAGTTTAAGACAACTTTCAATTAGGATATTTTTGACACTGCCTACCGTAAAACAATTTTTTTTTGTATAACAATCTTTCAAACATTTTTCAAAACATAAAAAGTAAATTTTTTGTTTGAAAATTCTTTATTTCAAGAACCGGGTGATTATTTTTTTAAAATGGCATACCAAAAATTTGTCTTAAAAATGTTTTAAGATTTTTTATATATTTTTACAAAATTATTTAAAAAAAAACAAGCTCCAACGTTTTAAACACTTTTATTTACATGCCTTCAGATTAATTTATTCGTGTAAGCAAGTTGTTTTAGCATTTAAATTTGTATGTCACAATTTCCATTTTTATAAATTTAGAAATTTAGGTATTCTTGCACAAGTTAGTTTTGTTTTCCGTATATTTTGCATATTAGCAGTTTGTATTTATTGTATTAATTATAGTATCGGGAATTACCTTTACATACCCCGAAAATTAATGTCAAAACAAAGCGAAATCACAAATAAAGTCATTCTACATCAAATGTGTTGGCGAGTAGATCGACGCCAAGATTTTTTTTTCATAATGTAAGTAAATAGCAGTTATAAATTAATTGGATTGAATAGATAATCTAGGGTAATGTGGTATAGGCGGGTAATGTGGTATAGGCAGTTTTCTCAAAAACTAAGCATGTTTCTTCAACGGTTTTTACCTTAGCGGACGGTAATACTCGTATAAATAAAACTAAGTACTCGTGTTCAATCCAGTCAAAAATCTTCGTATATACTCGTATCAAGCAAATATTTGAGAAGGGTTATTGCGGGAAGTTGAGTTTTTTTTTGGTCAAACAAAAAGTGTTTGTGTGCTCTCAAAAATTGTGTTTCAAGCTAGTTTATAAATTCTTTACAAAACTTAATTAATCATCTACGAGAAACAACTGTTAGTTTTGTTCAAAGGTGTTTATTTTATATTTTATTATTTATTTTTGTAAAAATATACAGTTTCGGCTAATGTGGTATACTAGCCGTAGCTACTGTGGTAGTATACCACTTTACCCATCATAAAAGTTTATTTCTTTTTTTTGGCTATTTGTGTTTTTTCTAAAGATTCATTCGTTTAAATGTCTAAAAGGGTTGAAGTAAGAAAATGAGATTCAAAGGACATTTAAAAAATCTACTGGGTAATGTTGTAAAGTATACCACAATAGACAGCATAGTGTACCACATTACCCTTTAACTTTCAAAAGTGACGATTTAGAGGTTATATCAATATTTTGTCTAAATCTTTGTTAGTTTTGTTAGAATTCGACAAAAAGAAATCACTTGGTAGCTTATATGTTTTTGGTAAAATCTACCAAATTTAGGAGCATTTGTTTCATAATTTTTTCTGTTAAGTCAAAAAAACAAACATGTATACCACAATACCCTAACTTCCTCTATTTTCAAACAACTTTGTAATATGTTGATGTTTTCTTTGTAGGAAATCATCTAAAAGTGCCAACACAAAGGCTTTTTAGTTTGAAATTCTGGTACAATATATGATCAAACATCCCGATTTGTCCAAGGAATATTTAAAAACACCTAAACATCGACAAAAATAAAAAAAATATGGAGCAATTTGTCTAAAAATTTGACCGAAACTAGATGTAGTTGGATGGAAAAAGTTACATAAAATTTCAACATTAAATATACTCGTAATTCTTTAACTTTATTTATGCATCTTAGGTTTCAGCTGATTTAAAAATCATGCAAAAGCAAACCTAAGAAAAAACTAATTTAGTTTGACTATTAATACCATTCCCCTAATCCACTGGAAGAGAAGGTCTATAAGTTGCTCGATTTAGATCAAGCAACCGATGGAATGAATGGTTTTGGATGAAAGTGAACAGTGAACAACACCCCAGACAGTGAAGTTATAATGGATATGTACGATGTTGTGCTTGCTGAAACAAAAATCGAGAACGATATTCTGAGTGGTAAAGAAGAAAATGCCCCACAGACACTAATAACAACAACAACAAAATGTCAAAAATTACTCCTGGAAAAACAAATTGAGCATCAAATATCGTATCACAATAATTCTTACAACCAAATATCCACAGCGTTCTTGTAGCTTACTATTTTACTGTTCAAAAACTTTTTTCAAATTAAATCGCCAAGATTTTGTTTTTTTTTTTCATACTCATACATACATATGTACATACTCTATAAGTCTTTGTCAATGTTACCCGATGACCAACCTCTTTGAGGTCAGTATTTGACAGTTGAAATGAGACAACCTATTTATTTAAAAGTGTGCAAACAGATCGACAATTTCGAGAACTCGAAAGGGCACGATAGTTCAAAAGATTCATCATTTCGAACGCCTTACCAAATCCAAGGAAGTCGGTTTTGTTGTTGTAAGAAAAAATGAAAAGTACCAGAGATTTTTTTTTACAATATATACAAATTTTATTTATTATTTTTATTTACAAAATATTTCTTAAACTAAGCAAAACAAACAAACCGGAAGACAATGATTTTCTTACTCTAAAAACCTTAAAAGCTAGTTACATATTTGTGTTGAACTCCACGTATACCACGGAAGGTAACACAGAGCTAAACGGAAGACAATGATTTAAAGACGAAAAAAAAATAAAATAAATTCCAACTAAAAGTGAATGTTACACTTAGTTTTGTATCACAGTTACAAATTCCATGTTATTGCTGCAGTTCATGTTGTACATGTATGCGTGTATGCATTTTTAAAGCTTTCAATTCTTATATGTAGGAGCACTCAATAAGAGTCGTTCAGGTCCAGTCCAATGCTGTTCCAAGCCCAATTAGTCGCGTCACCAGCTCCGGCATACTATATTCACTGATTTGCTTGATTTTTGTTGTTGTTCTTGGCTCCATTATGTACTGACTGAGTACAGTTTGAGTTTTAAAAAAAAGCAACGAGTTGTTGTTTGCTATACTCTCAGCTACGAAGCAGCTCAGCGGTAGCGGGAATGGCGACAGGTCCAACTGGTTTTTATAGCTCTTTGAGCTCCCATTTAAGGCACTTCTGGTGGCTGCCAAAAGCGTGTTGGTTTTATCAGATCGAGATGATCGTGAACACAAAAAAATATATAGTTAACAAAAAAGTAAAAAAAAAAACGAAAAAAAAACAACAACGGTCCCAAAAACCAGTATGAAGTGTGGCTCTGATGGTTTGGAACACTCTCGTCGGGATCGTGCGCTACGAGATTGTGCAGTTACACTGCACGTCTCTGACGTAGGCAGAAGATCTATCCGAGATAGTTGTTTGAGTTAGACTGATTTTAAGGGTTCGAAAGTGTGCCTTTTATATGATGGTTTCTTCGAATGCAAGGGAATGTTTAGTTTGATATTTTTCCCTATGATGTGCCTGGGAGTTATAGGGGTGGAAAAATAAACAGGTACCTACATACGAGTGTGGAAGAAAAATTACCTGCACGAGTACTTTAAGAGGGCGACGAAGATTCCCTATTGGTCGGATGGAATCGATCTCAGTTAGAAAACGACAACAACTACCAATAGGAGAAATTGTTTGTGTCCTGTGGTAGGGACAAATATTGAAATCCTTTCAGTTAATCGAGGAAAACTGTTTGGACAAGAATAAGGGGTTACTTTTCACTTAGTGTATACTTTCAGATGACCTGACCGGGACCGGTTTCATTTGCTGACGATAGCAGTAGTGTCATGAAAGTAGCACTTACAAAATTAGGAAGGAGAATTATTACTTATTGAGGTTTTGATTTGAGAAACGAACTTAAGATTCATTGTTAAGGAACAAAGGATAATAATTTTTCAATAAATTAAAAAGAAGACACATTGAACGGGCTGCCTATAGTTTTTATTAAATATTGAGTTATAGCCCGCTTAGGGTTCTAACTTCTAAGCGGAAAAGGAATAATTGTGTTTTGTTTTTTTGAAGAGATAATCCTTATTTTTACTTGGTAAACTACCGTTCCATTGACTTGACTATTAGAGTCTACAACTATTTAAATAATATTGAAGCAGTAGAATGCTAGAATTATAGAACAACTGAACTGATAATAAAGGTCCTGTACCTTGCTTAAATGCAAATAAGCAAGCGTGCACCTTTTTTAAAATTAAATTTTTTTGTTACTATGTTGCTTTCTTCATTGTTAGTTACATAAAATATTTGTTTTACATTTCTCCTTATAATTTTTTACTTGCGACTCAACGGTCTTCGGCGATTCCCTAGAGGAGAAATTGAAATTTTTCTTAACTATACAAAACCAAGGGTCCCCCATACAGCTATTGTGCAAAATCTGATTGTTCTCGAAAATAGCTTTAACGATTTTGATAAAAAAAAAATTAGGTGTGCTTTTGAGTGCATGGACTACATTTTGGTCAAACAAATTTTAGGAACAAATATTATTTACGGTACCAGTCATAGAACCGTGTTTTCTATTTTCAACTTTCTCATTAACGGCTCTAACGATTTTAACCAAAATGTGTATGCAGGAGCTCCTTTAATTTTACAATAACATCTTGTATAAAAAGATGCGAAAAAATATTTTTTGGGTCTTTTCAAAAGAAAAATACCATTTTTTGTTTTCTTTGAAAAATCAATATCTTCAGAACGTGTCCACGATTATTATTTTAAATTATTAGCTAAAATCTATGTTTAAAAATTTTAAGAAATTTCTTATATGTATTAAAAAATGTTTTTAATAATAAAACGATTTTTCAACTCTGTTTATCTAAATTCATACTTTTCTAGAAATCCGACGGCAATTTTATGCATCTGAACATTTTTATCTCATTAAATCCATGTTTTATATTTATTTATACATAATTTTTAAATTCTAAAGTATTTTCAAATCACATAAGAGCAAGTATAAGCGATCCAGTCGTGCTTACGATTATTTTTTGAAGTCTATTAACATTTTTTTTTCTGTTCAACAGATTAAAAAAAATTATTTAATTAAGGCAAGGTAATTGTTCAACAAATGTCCGAAAATGGTTATTAATAGTATCCCCCTTGGAACCATTTTTTTTGTATGTTATGCTCCCCAAAAGTTTGAATAATATTGTGTATTCAATTTTTTACTTGCGACTTATAGGTACTATAAGGCAAGTTATGCAATCGTAAAAAAAAATACAAATCGAGATTTTGATCAAAGTTGACATTACGATGATAGCGAAGACCAAAAAAGTGGGTCTCGCAATTCTGGCTGTCTGTCTGTTCGACTACAGCCTAAATGGCTCGGCCGATTTTCTTCAAACTTGGTAGATATGGGTTTTGATTTTTCCCCCACACGTTTTTTTTTTTCTTTTTTTTTAGTACCTGGCGATACAATTTTTTTTTAGAAATTTTATAAATATTTTTTTTTCTCAAAAATTGTCCCACAGACTTTAAAAAAAAAATAAAAAATTTCATTTAGTTAAAGCTAGGTAATGATTGAAAAAAATTTCCAAAAACAGGTTATTTTTGGTACCCCCCATGGAACCATTTTTTTGTTTTTGATTTTCTCAAAAACAGTACCCCTGATTTTGATCATTTTTTTTTATGTTAAAGCTCCCCAGCAGTTTCAATGTTAATGTTCAAAAATTTTCAAAAAAATTTTTTTTTGATTTTTAAAAAAAATTCAAATTTATTTTTTTGAAAACTCAATATTTCGAAAACCCTACGCTTGATTTTTTTAAGACTTTTTAAATAAAAGTTTCTTAATATATACAGAAACTACAAGATATGAGAAAAAAGAAATTATTTTACCTAAAAATAACGGTACCCTCCATACAAATGTTAAAAATGGTTTTCGAAAATCGTATTTTTCTCGAAAACGGTTCGAGAATTTTGCTTAAATTTTTTTTCTTTCTATTATTTTTTAATATCTGTAATTTAATAAAAAAAATTTGAAACAAAATATTACTGACTATACCTACTATAGAACGATTTTTTCGAATTTTGAATTTCTCATTATCGCCATAACGGATCTTAATGAAATTTTGAATAGAGACGCTTCTTAAAAGTTTGAAAAACATACGAGTAGCATTGCAAAACTTAAAACAAAAATAAATATTTGTTGAATTTTTGAAAATTTTTTAAAATTTAATTTTTATTCGTTCAATAATAAAAACATTTTTTCTTTAAATTGTCTTAAATATAAAAAGCTTATTATTTCAAAATAAAACAACTACATGGGCTTATAATTTTTGTTTTTGCTTAGAAATCAGATGGCATCCTGTTTTTATTCCAACAACTAAAGTAGTGGTTTCAGATCAAAGCATTCCAAACAGTAAAAAAGAATTCAAGCAATCAAAAGATTTCAAGCAGTTAAAAGACTCCAAAACAGCCAAATGACTGCATTACTTTCAATGCAATCAAAAGACTCCATGACTGCACAGAATGTAAAAGACTTTTAAAACTCTTCCAAGAATGCAACCGGTTAAAAAGTATTGCAATCTTTTGACTTCAAGTCTTTTGATTGCTCTCAACGATTTTATTACTAAAGTTTCAAAATTAACTGGGAATTTTTTTTAAAGTTAAGTTCTAACATGAATTCAAAATATTCAAAAAATAAGTCTTTTTCATCATTTTACTGCAATACAAAAAAGAATGCATTTTTTGCAGCTCTGCTAGTGTGGATGTTTTTTTTTTAAATTTCTTAATGTACGAGTATAATATACAAAATTGAAAAAAAATTGTTATTAACAATACGAACCCCAAAAAGTCTATAAAAGTATACATCGTGCAAGAGCCCAAGATGATGTATGAATTTGCTTTAAATTTGATACAGACCTTTTCTAGAATACATAACATTTGAATTTTCATTTAGAACGGGTACGTAGTGCATTTAGAAATTTAAGAAAGAATGGGTTGTTCCCTTCAGCGTCGAAAATGGTTTCTCTTAGGTCTTAGATAATTCCCAAATCAACCTGTGTTATGATTTGATTGGACAACAGAAAAATAATTTAGAACGTCAAACCAAAATTAAAATTCATTTTTCAATTTCGAACACAAATAGTTTGCTCAATTCTTTTCCACTTTAAGTGAACTTTAAAAATGAGGAATTAATCGTACTATGGGGAACGCCGATTTTTTACCAGAGCACTTTTGAACAAGAAATAAACATACGAGATTAAAATCGTAGCTTGATTAAAATCTCTGTTCAAATGAAGTTGAAGAAGGTCGAAAAATTACAAAAAATTGTAATTAATATTTACAAGCATTTTATTTATTTTTTTTTTAACCTAATAATTACAATACATGTATACCTATGTTTAAAATAAGCAAAACAAACAAACCAGAAGACTAACTTAAAACTATTTTTACTCTACCTTAATTATATGCTGGAAGACAATGATTATTATTTTAATACTATCCTTAAGTTTAAATGAAATATTTATCACATTTTAAGAAGAAAGTATTGCTAAGCAATTGTTTAAAGCTTTAAAGTTGGATTTATTTTAGAGCAGGTCCGCCTTCCTGCTTGTTGTGGATGCAATATTATTCCATGTTGTAATTTCTTATTGGGGGACTAAGAATTTTGCAGAGAAGAACATTTTTCTTTTTTAACTTTTTTATACAAAATTGGTTCTAGTTTTATGCGAAATTGCAAATCCATGTTATCAGGTTGAGATGTTGATTGAAACTAATGCTTCCTAAACTCTGATGTTCCTTTTTATACAATTCGTATACAATAGGATCTTAAAATTGAAAGAATATAAATTGAACCACAGGAAAACTGTGGTGTTTGAATGAATACAAAATAAGGGATGAAGTGTGTCATCATAAGGGTGTAAGGAAGGCAAATTCAAGCTAGGTACCAGTAACAGAGATATCATTATTCCATCAAACCAACACATAAACTACAATTTGATCTAATTAGGTGAAAAACCTTTTTTCAATTTTGAAATCCTTGTTATAAAATAACTTATTCTAGCAGCCGAAAGTTGTCATGCATGGTAGTGCTGCCTTATTTTTTACTTGCGACTTATAGGTACTATAAGGCAAGTTATGCATTCGTAAAAAAATCGAATTCGAGATTTTGATCAAAGTTGACATTACGATGATGGCGTAGACTAAAAAAGTGGGTCTCGCAATTCTGTCTGTCTGTCTGTCGGTTCGACTACAGCCTAAGCGGCTCGGCCGATTTTCTTTAAACTTGGTAGATATCATTTTTAATTTTTCACCCCACACGTTTTTTTCTTTTTTTTTTAAGACCAAAAATAACGGTACATGCCATACGAATTTTTTTTTCGAAATTTTATAAATATTTTTTTTTCTCAAAAACTATTCGACAGATTTAAAAACTAAAAACACAACAAAATTTTATTCAGTTAAAGCTAGGTAAAGGTTGAAAAAAAATTTCTGAAAAATGGTTATTGAGGGTAACCCCCGTGGAACCATTTTTCTTGTTTTTGATTTTCTCAAAAACGGTACATCCGATTTTGATGATTTTTTTTTTTTGCTAAGGCTCCCCAAAAATTTAAATAGAATTGTGTATTCAAATTTTCAAAAAAATAATTTTTTGGATTTTTAAAAAAAAACTTCAATTTTTTTTTAAACTCAATACTTTGAAAACGCCATGCTAGATTTTTTTAAAACTTCATAAATAAAAGTTTCTTAATATAATCTACAAGATGTGAGAAAAAAAATGTATTTTACCTAAAAATAAAGGTAACCACTACACAAATGTTAAAAAATTTAAAAAAAATGGTTTTCAAAAATCGTATTTTTCTCGAAAACGGCACCTAGAATTTTGAGAAATTTGTTTTTCTTTCAATACATTTTTATGATCTTTAATTTAATAAAAAAAAATGAAACTAATATATTACAGCTTGTACCTACCATAGAACCGTTTTTTCGAATTTTGATTTTCTTACTATCCATATAACGGATCTTGATGAAATTTTTTATAGAGACGCTTCTAAAAGGTCTAAGATACATTGCATGTCAAAATTTTTAAATAAATATTTTTTGAATTTTTGAAAAAAAAAAAAAATCTTTTTTTTTTTGAAAATTCAATCATGCTTATTTTGACATTCTCATGAATAGTCTATTCGTTAGAATGATTCTATTCCTTTGAATGAACTTTCTTAATTTTGAGATTCGAACGAATAACATTCATTTGCGAAAGATAGCATAAAATGAACTTCAAAAAAGATTCATTTTCATTGTCAGCTGTTTGACATTTACTATATTTCTATTGAATTTGTATGACCGTTTTACATTTTTTTTGTTTCTAAACATTATATAGATGTTGGATAAATAATCAAGAAACAAAATAAATAATACACTTTTTCATTATAAAGTAAAGTTTAACCATAAAGAACTACATATTTATTACATTTTTTGTGTCAACTCAGCTGTTTTGAAACTATTCTTAAAAAAATAAGTTGTTCATGACGCGTTCTAAATTTTTATTTTTTTTTCGTATACACTTGGTCACACTAAAATATCAAAAACAAAAGAGAAGTGTTTGTGAAATGTCAAAACTCAAAAGCAAAAAGTGAAATCCTTGTTCAGTTGTAGTTGTCTTGTTTATTGTTTAATAATTTAAATTTCTTTGATAAAAACATAAAATAAATAAAAAATAAAAATATGGCATTTGTGTTGTTTATAAATGAAGATGGTGTTGAAGAAGTGCAGAGGAGAAGGATAGTGGATGCTTTCCGTATCAACGCGGGTGCTAAAAAAAAACCCTTTGCTACCTCCGGGTTTTCTTCCATTATTTTAAGTAACTTTTCCTTTTGTTCGCGGTTTGTCCAGTTGGAATGCGACCTTTTAACATAAAACAACAACAAAAAATAATAAAAGTAATTTATTTTCCATGAAATAATTAAAAACTTACATGTTTTGTTGTTTACTCGACAGAAAAATTCAAACGACACAAAAATGACATTTAATTCTATTCTTTCGAATGTCAAAATTGAATTAGCTTTCGCAAATGAATGAACTTTCTATGGATTGGGTGAACTTTCGATTTGTTCGATTAACATTCTAATCGCCGAGTCTCAAAATTAATTTTCAACGAATTCGACTCACTTTCTAACGAAAGAGAATGTCAAAATAAGCACCAATATCTTAGAAACGGATTAATATTTTTTTTTTGTAAATTTAATTTTTATTTGAACAGTAATAAATTTTTTTCTTAAAAATCTTTTAAAAATTTAGTATATAAAAGCTTTTTTTTTTAAGAAACCACTAAAACGACTTATAATTTTTGTTCTTGCATAAATTCATATTTGGATAGCATTATGTTTTTGTCTCTTACTACTAAGAGAATTTAAAAAATAATTTGATCTTTATGAACAGTTTTCTCTAATAACATTCGTTTTTAAAATTCCTGGTCTATTACATAGAAGCAAGTTCGTGCGACCCAGTCGTGCATTTTATTTCATTTATACTTCTAATTGAATAACGAAATTCAGTGGAATGATTTATAATCATGAAAATGCTAAAATTTGGGCCAAT
Organism: Chrysotoxum bicinctum; assembly: GCA_911387755.1. Classification (NCBI taxonomy): domain Eukaryota; kingdom Metazoa; phylum Arthropoda; class Insecta; order Diptera; family Syrphidae; genus Chrysotoxum; species Chrysotoxum bicinctum. The sequence continues at coordinate 42,226,416 of OU426990.1, forward strand.
AAAAATAATTTTCAATAATCACCTAACAAGCAAAACCAGAAAAAATGTAAATTCATGCTTATGTTCATAATATGTACATAACAGCATCTAATTCATTTTGGCTTTTTGAATAACCAATTCACTTTATTGAGTTTGGAATATGACTGTATAGTGTATAGTGCTTCCAGATATTCAGTAGATATCCCTCGATGTTCTCTTATGATTCAATTTGAAATGTGACCTCAAACGTGGCCGCAGTATACCTACCGTGGACATTGTCTAAACACCTCCACAAAGCGTTAAGAGAAGAATTATTTTCCTAGAATCTTCCAATTTTCTTTACCTTATTTTGAAGGCCATCACACAGTGTTCCGAAGAAGAAGAACCAAACAAATTATTCAATTAGCATACAATTTTATTTCGTTCTGTATTGAAACACATTTTTGATGAAATTATTGGCCGACTTTGTTGAATTTTTTGTCAAATAATTTAATCTTCAGAAATGTTATTTTACCAAATGCTTAGTACACAAGTTTTATTTATTTTATTTATTAAAGGATTTGATGAGGCCTCATAACACAAATAGGTTTTTAAGGCTCTATTACATTAGCATTTTATGTTGTTCTTCTCATAATATGGCTTAAAATTAAAGATACTTATATATGAGTATTTTATAAAGGAATTTTGTGAAATAATCGTAAATTAGTAACAATTCAAGGATAATAAGATAAGATTGAATACAGTTTCAATTAACAAGAATTTTATATCATTTTTAAAATAAATTTATGAATTTAACTAAGGTATACAATAAAAGTTAATTATATCTTGGTAAATTTATTAATAGTTATTATTTAAGATAACATTCATCTTTATTATTATTATTATTTTTGTTAACATAATGATAATTAATTTTTGATACAAGTTAAAAATTTAATTTAAATTTTATTATATAGCTCGATTTCTTTAAGGAAAAGAATACACTTTTTTAAAAAATCTGAATCATTTCGATTCAAAATTTGAGTAGATATTTTCGATTCCAAAAAGGTTTCTTTCTCGTGTTGTTAGTGTACAACTCTCAAAAATATGTTTTACGGAAAGAACTTTACTGCAAGCACATCTAAGGAGCTCGTTAGGCTGGCTGAATAAATATTCGTGAGTAAGCCTTGTATGTCCTATTCTTAGTCTGGTAATAATGCTAGATTCCTTTCGATTAAGAAAATCAATTGAATTTAATGGATCATTAAGTTTGTCTTTATTAGAATGAAGTTTATTGGACTGTGGTTGAGATACCCATTCGTTATTCCACTCAATTTTAATTCGCCTCCTGTCATTATATTGAAAAAGAAAATTTGTATCTAGAGATTTTAGAGTAGCTTTTTTTTGCTAAGATATCAACCTTGTCATTTAAACCTAACCCTAAGTGTCATGGGATCCAAAAAAAAATATAACATTCTTGTTTTGCATTTTGTGTAATAAATCCTTAAATTTTATCGCTATTGAGTTTGGTGTCTAAAGTTGTTGTATTGTTTGGAGTGTTCCAATGAATCCGAAAAAATTAATACATATAAGTACATATTTGTGATGTTTCGGTTTTTAAAAAACTCTATGACTTTAAGTATTGCTAAGAGCTCTGCTGACAAAATGTTTGTATTTTCTAAGAGTTTAAAAAGTGATTCACTTGATTTATATTTTTAAATGCAGTTCCAGTCTGGCCATTTAAAACTGAACCATCGTTGTAGCATTTTTGGAAATCTGTATATTTTAAGTCTAATTGTTGAAAAAACGTTGATGAGAACTGTTCTTTAGGGGTTTCTTTTTTGTTTAATTTTGTTAGGGACAGATTGAACTTGAAATTTTTATTTTTCCATGGGGGATATTTTTGAAATTTGGATTTATCGAAATTGTATTTTAGGGGGGAATTTGAAGTCTATCTAGGATAATTTTTGATCTGGTTATGGAAGACTGGTATCTAATTGAGGGTGGTTAAATTTTAAGGGCCGATGTTGAATGTGAGCCACACCTAAACGTCAAGTTTTTTCTTGCATTTTATTTGACATTTCTCAATTTCAGACTTACTCAATTTGAACCATGGAAAGATACACAATCGAGCAAGGCGTTAAAGTTATTCAGGCTTATTATGAAAATGGCCGTTCAAATCAAAATGCATATCGTGCACTTCGTGATTTTTTCGGTCAATTTAATCGTCCAAATGTGCGTACAATCGGAAAAATCGTGCAAAAATTTGAGCGAACCGGGTCTGTAGGAGATGTGAAATTACCAGTGCATACTCGTACAGCTCGTACTGTAGAAAATATTGCTGCTGTTCGCGATAGTGTGGCTGAAGAGCCGTCCACCTCAACTCGTCGTCGTGCCCAACAATTGCACCTCTCACGCTCGTCGTTGATGAACATTATGCATAAAGACTTGCATTTTCACGGGTGCAATTGACTCAAGAACTAAAGCCTCTTGACCATTTCAAGCTTCGTCAATGGTCAGAATGGTGGCAAGAAATGGCAACAGTGGATGATCAATTTTCGAAGAAAATCATCTTCAGTGATGAGGCACATTTTCACCTCAGTGGATTCGTCAATAAGCAGAATTGCAGCATTTGGGCGAATGATAATCCAAGAGTGATTGTCGAAAATCAAATGCACCCACAAAGAGTGACTGGTTGGTGCGGTTTATGGGCTGGCGGCATCATCGGGCCGTATTTTTTCCAAAATGAGGCCGGTCAGACAGTTACTGTGAATGGTGTTCGCTATCGTGAGATGATAAAGATTTTTTTATGGCCCGAATTGGAAGATATGGATGTGGACGATATGTGGTTTCAACAGGACGGCGCCACTTGCCACACAGCTAACGAAACAATGACTCTTTTGCGCGACAAATTCAATGGCCGTGTTTTCTCACGTGGTGGCGATGTCAGTTGGCCGCCAAGACCATGTGATTTGACACCGTTGGACCGTTTGGGGTTATTTGAAAGAAAAGGTGTACGTCGATAAGCCAGCAACAATTCAAGAGCTAAAGGATGAGATAATTCGGCCTATTAACGGCATAGAACCTCCATCGGATGGAGGTGTGCCGCCGATATCGCGGCGGCCATTTGGCCGATATTTTGTTTCATACATAATAGAACCATACCATATTATCATAAAAAAAAGAAATGACAATAATTCCCTAAATAATTTGTGTTTTATTCAAAATCAACATCGGCCCTTAAAATTTAACCACCCTTTAGGTCTATTTTTCAATTTATTAAACAATCTTTCATTTGAGAATTTTGGGTAGAGCATGTGATTTTTAAAAGAAAGAATGTTTATTACATATAATATGAAATTTGCTTATCACTGATAAGTTTAAGAGGAGACTGTTCACTTTTGGGGCTAAAATCCTATGAATTGGGCTTGTACGGAAAGCACCTGTGGAAATACGAATTCCAGTATTGTTTGTTGAGCTATAAGGAAAACTCCCATAGTTTATTATTGGAAGAACTATCATATAATGAATTCTGAGAAGAAGTTTTCTGTCTGATCCATAGTTTGTATTTGCAAGAATTTTTAAAAGATTAAGAGAAGATTTAGATTTTATGTTTGCTATGTGTTGATTCCAATTTAATTTTGAGTCGAAAATCATGCCTAAAAATTTGTGTTCTTTTGTAAAGGTTATCGGTTTATGGTTCAAGAGAAGGTCAGGATAGATAATATTCTTTGTTTTTCTAGTAAATAGAACGACTAGGAATAGAGTTACGCTCAAAACAGATCCTTGAGGGATTCCGTTTTCCATGTTTTGAGTTGATGACATAGTTTTTCCCAGGACAGTAGAACAAGTATGATCTACATGGAAATTACTTACAAAATGGACGAGATTTCCTTTAAGACCTATTCCTATTAATTCATCAACAATTTTTCATTTCCATACCATATCATATGCTTTTTTAATATCAAAAAAGATAGATAGTGCGAATTTATTTAAAGCAAAGGCTTCCATAACTTCGGTAGATTAAATTATCCGTTATAGATCGGTACTGTTGAAAACCTGATTGAAAACTACTTAATTTGTCATTGCTTTATAAAAACCATTTTAAGCGTTTATTAATCACCCTTTCTAGAATTTTACACAGGCAATTTGTGAGGGCTATAGGGCGATAGCTAGATGTAGAATTAGGATTTTTCCCTTTTTTGCGAACTGGTATAAATTACTGGTATCCAATTACGTGGGAAGGTGTTGGTGGAATATATTCTGTTAAAAAATAAAAGTAGGTGAGATCTCTATTTAAGATGTCCATGTTTTTGATCATATCATAATAGATTTTATCTGGACCTGTTGAAGAGCCCTTACAATCGGATAAAGTATTTTTAAGCTCTTCAATTGAAAAGGGTTGGTTAAAACTGATCATATTATCAGGAGGAATTTTAAGGTCTTTTTTATTCAGAAAAGCTTTTTTGAATATGGAATAGTTTTCTGAGCTAAACGAGATAGCAAGTTCTTCGCAAATGTCTTTTGGTGAAGATATTATTTTTCCGTCAACAAAAAGAGAGGTGATATTAATACATTTGGATTTACCGTTCAGATTTCTTAACTTTTTGAATACTTCGGACACAATTGTTTTGCTGAAAATACTACTAATGTACTCTTCCCAAGATTTTTGTTTATAGAATCTAATAATCTTTCTTGTTTTGTATTTAATAGCAATAAAATTTCTTTAATCCTCTATATCCAAAGATCTTTTATATTTACGGAATAGTTTGTACCGGGATTTAATAATAATTATATCATGGAACGTTTTTATGGCATTTATTATTTTTTTGGAAAGAGGTATAGATTTGTCAGCAGCAGCTAGAATTTTACATCTAATAAACTTTTCAAAATCGTCTATTGATTCAAAGTTACATTCTATTTTCAAGTTAAGCTCGTTCCTAAGAAAGTTCCCAATTCTCCTTTTTTGTTAAATATTTTTCTCTAAAATTTGCCTTTATTTCAAAGTTAAGGACTGGCAATATCTATGACATGAAAATGGTCACTGCTATGCAAATCATCCTCAACAAACCATTTGAAGTGATTTTACATAGTTGGTCAAATTAGTGTAAGGTCTATTGCACTAAAAGTTTTATGGGCAAAACTGAAATGGGTAAGATATTGAGGGAGTTTTCATGAAAATATCTTCATCCATTTTTCCCCAAACCTCACACTTTTCAGAATCCCAGAGATGATTGTGAGCATTAAAATCACCAAGTAAAATGGAAGTAGAGTTAAATTGCTTAGTAAGATTTTCAATAGCTGAACATGATACTCGTATGTTTTCTGAATTCGGTAAATACAAATTACATATAATAAATTTTATCGGATAAAAAACCCCAACAGGCAACGGCTTGAATATCTGTTTGCAGCGGAAGTTCCTCTGCCACAAAATTTGAATTAACTAAAATAGCAACTCCTCCACGGGAATTCGTAACAGATTCACAATTTTTATAAAAAACATTAAAATTTTTAAATGCTGGTTTATAGTTTTCCTTAAATCTAGTTTCCTGAATACAAAAAATATATGAATTCCTATTTATTAATTAGTAATTTAAATTCTTCAAAATGGCTTAGAAAGCCATTACAGTTCCACTGGACTAAATTTAATAAACTACTCATTTTTATCACTTCTATTTTCACAACTTAAATCCATTTTATTGATATTATTGATTTTACTCTGATTTTTAAGTTCTTTTTTCTTTCTTGTAGGTACTTAGCTTAACGGGGAGAATAGTAATAATTCTTTTCCAGTTCCAATGATTTTTGTGGGTGGTTGTTCACTTGATGATGATGATAATGAGTCACCTGCATTTGTACGTTTATTTTTTTTATTTTTGGTTGAGTGTAAGATATTCTCTTGTGAAAGAGAACTTGATTTTAGAGAAATTTCATTAACAGGTATGGGTGTCTCTTTCTCCTTTGGCTTACTGGTGCAGTAGCAGTGGTGCATTGGCATGAGCAAGTTTGTTTTGTGTTGTTGTTCTTGTTGATGGTTGATGTTGAGCTAAAAGTTTGGGATCTCTCTCGATATCTTCGTATGGCTTCTTTTATATCGACTCGTTCTAATGCTTTGATTTTTTGTACCTCTCTTTCTTGTAAGTATTTACTGCAAAGCTTCGAAAGCGCATTGTGACCTTGTTGACAATTAATGCAAAACGGTGTTTTGTCGCACATCTTCTCTTCACCATCGTTGTTGCTATGCATAGATATAGAGCAATTGGCACATTTTTTATCAGTTAAGTACAGTTTCCACCAAGATGCCTAAATTTTAGGCAACGTAACGGAGCGGGAATATACTGTCTTATTTTAATTTTTTCATAGCAAACACAAATTTTGTTTGGTAAGTTGTAGGCAGAAAAGTGGAAAACGTAAAGATTACCTTCTTCATATTGGTTTGTAGTAAAATTTTTTGTTTTTATTCTTCTAAAATCGACAACATGTTGGTGTTTTAAACCTTTATCCATTGACTGATCGTCGGATCTTTCCATCAATAAAAATTTTGGACCGTTTGTTTGGTTTTTTAATGTTATTGAATTGTCATAATATATGGGTCTTTCATTTTTGTAAGATTTGATGGAATATCGTTTTCGTCCATTTTTATAAAGCGCTTAGAAGAATTCACTTACAAATTGTATATGGTATTTCACAAGAGAAGGAAAGGGAGAGATATATGTACACTTTTAAATTCACTGCTCACACTTATAACACGAAGCGCTTTTAAACCTTTTATGTTAACGACCGACAACCGCTCACGATGACTGCCAAAGATCAACTCCATTAGGTATAATGTTCTGTTAACGGTTGAAACGTGAGTTATGATCTTGAGTTCAAACACAAAATCCGATAAAAAAGAACGATGAATTTTTCCCACATTTCAAAATTTTCTGGGGGATTTACGAAACATGTTCTCTAATACAAATGTTTAATTATTTTTTTTACTTAATCAATAAACAGAAATAATCCAACTGCACTGCCAATTATTATTAAAATAATAAAACACCTACCAAACAACAGTATCTATGTATTTACTTATTCATATACCGAACGAACGAATACGGTAAGAAAATCAAAAAGAAATGTACAAAATAACCCACGACACGAGGCGATCGCGATACTACAGCTCGAAAGGCTATCAACCAACTGATACACAAGTTTTAAAAAGTCCAATTAAATCAAATTAAGTTGTTGTTCATGAAGAGCGTTCTAAGGCTAAAATAAAAAAAAACAACTTCAAAACGCAGAAAATCCAACTTCTTCTTCCTTTTCGTGCATTTTTCTTAAAATGGTGTTTTATTTCAATGGCTTAGGGCATTTCATATGTGCAGAAATTTAATTAAAATCTTGATACCAGTTTTCGATAAAATGAGATAAAACAAAAAAAATTTTGTATGGCAGTTACCCGTTCATAACTTTTTTTAAATAATAAAGAAGAGTAAGGCTAGGACCACACTTTGCGCGCGATTATTTAATCGCAAAAAATAGAACACACTACTTCTTATGTGAGTGCACGCATTTGCTACTAATAAGTAGCGAGAGAAAAATCGCTTGAAAAAATGGAACTTGTTTCATTTTTATAAACGCTACGATTTTTAAGTCGCATGTGCGTGCATTCACATTTAACGCCATGTGTTTTATTTCATGCGGCTAAGAAATCGTGGATTAAAAATCGCAAGTGCGTGCATAACAAATTCTTCTTGCTACTACGATTTTTAAGTCGTAGTAATTTAAATCGTAAGTGTGAGCATGTCCATTTGAGTACATTTGTTTCATTTTAACTTACGACAATCGCATCGCAAGAAAAATGAAACAAATTGCGACTTTTAAATCGTCATGATTTGTTGGTATCAAGTGCGTTCATTTGCATTTAAATTCATGTGTTCTATTTTTGCGACTAAAAAACCGCGCGAATGAAATCGCAAGTGCGTTCCTAGCCTAAGATGCAAAACAAAATAGGAAATTAATTAAAAAATCCATGACTTACCATTTGCTTAGACAAAAAAAAAATAAAATGCACGACTGGATCACACGAACTTCCTCTCCTCTAAAAGACTACGAATTTTATAAATAATGAATGTTACCAGAGAAAAATGTTCATGGCCATAAAATAAGTTTTTAAATGAGTAAAAAAAACTCATTTAGTAGTTGCAGCGTAAAGCAGGATGTCATGTGATTGTTCAAGCAAAAATATTTGTTTTTGCAATAACAGAAATTATAAATCGTTATAGTGGTTTGAAAATAAAAAATAAGCTTTTATATATGTACAAACTTATATCTACATAAAAACATTTTTAGGAAACAATTTTGGATAGCCAACTTTAAATTTCTGTTATTCTAATTTATTTCCAAAGAAATATATTAACTTGTTTCTGAAATATAGAATTTTCTAAAAATATTTTTTTTTTCAAATTTTGAAATTTATCAAACTGAAACTTATCGAACTTTTTAGAAGCTTCTCCACAAAAAAAATCATTAAAATACGTTATATCTATAATGAGCAATACAAAAATTTGGAAAAATTGGTTTATGGGAGGTACAGTCAGTAATATCTTAATATATGTAACACTTTAATCTAATTTTTTAATTGAATTATAAATTTAAGAAACTAACTACCATTTTTGAAAAAAAATACGGCTTTTGAAAACCATTTTTCAACATTTGTATGGTGCGTACCGTTATTTTTAAATACAATAATTTTGGTTTCTCTCACATCTTGTAGATTGTATTAAAAACCTGTTAGTTGTGAAGTGTTAAAAGAATCCAGCTTTGGATTTTCGAAATATTGGCCGTGGCGCGATGGATGTGTGCTCGCCTGTCAACCTCATGATGATAGGTTCGATCCCTGCCGTCGTCTATGTCGCTTTAATTCCATTAAAAACCTTCTAAAAATTGTCATCAATGGGTTGCTGGTTTACTCATTACATGTTGTTCAGGCATAACACTAACAACATGTAATTGAGTTAAACTAGTATGCCCAACAAGGATGAACACGAATAAAATAATGTGAATTATAAGCGACATAGAAATAAGACACGGCATTTCTCCGCTTTAGCTCAGCCGCCATCCCTGGAGATAAAAATATCTGAGACAACCACCAACAGTCTCAGACCATCGTGCCACACATCTCTTCTATCCTTCTTTCTCTTCATTAACTTCAAGCCCGCGCTGTGTTGAAACATTTAAAGGGTAATCATAATCCCTTGAGCGCGGGTAGATTATAAAAAAAAAAATTATATTTTTTAAAAATTCAAACTAAAATTCTTTGAAAATATGAAGCAACAATATACTATCTAAGCTTTTGGGGAACTTTAATATAAAAAAAAATCAATTCGGTTTTAAATTTTTTTAGGAAAACAAAAACAAATAAAATGCACGACTGGGTCGCACGAACTTGCTCCTATGTATAATAGACTAGGAATTTAAAAATGAATGTTACTAGAGAAAACTGTTCATAAGGATAAATTTTATTTTTTAAACTGTTTTAGTACTAGTAGTAAGAGATAGAAACAGAATGTTATGCAAATATGAATTTTTGCAAGAACAAAAATTATAAGTCATTGTTGTAGTGGTTTCTTAAAAAAATAATATTTTATATAAAAAATTTTAAAACATTTTTAAGAAAAAAATTTGGTACGCCAATTTAAAGTTTTATTATTGTTCGAATAAAAATTAAATTTACAATAAAAATATTCAGTCGTTTTTGAAATATTGAATTTTCAAAAAAAAAAAAATAGATTTTTTTTTCAAAATTAAAAAAAAAAATATTTTTCTTAGAGTTTTGAAATGCAATGTTTTTTAAACTTTTTGGAAGCATCTCTGTAAAAATTTTCATTCATTAAGATCCGTCATGTAATTAATGAGAAATTCAAAATTCGAAAAAATGGTACCTACTATGGTAGGTACAAGCCGTAATATCTTAATTTCAAATTTTTTTTATTAAATTAAAGATCATAAAAATTAATTGAACGAAAAAAAATATTTTATCAAAATTCTATGCGCCGTTTTCGAGAAAAATACGATTTTTGAAAACCATTTTTAAAGTTTTTTTACATTTGTATGGTAAGTACATACCTTTATTTTTAGGTAAAATAATTTTTTTTCTCACATCTTGTAGATAATATTAAAAAACTTTTATTTGTCAAGTTTAAAAAAAATCTAGTATGGGGTTTTCGAAATATTAAGTTTTGAAAAAAATATTTTGAAGTTTTTTTTAAAAACCCACAAAATGTTTTTTAAAAATTTGAATACACGAATCTTTTCAAGTTTTTTGGAAGCTTTAGCAAAAAAAAAATTATCAAAATCGGTCGTACCGTTTTTGAGAAAATCAAAAACGAAAAAAATGGTTCCATGAGGGGTTCCCTCAATAACCATTTTTCGCAAATTTTTTTTGGACTACCTAGCTTTAACTAAATAAAATTTTTTTGTATTTTTATTTTTTGATTCTGTTGAGCAGTTTTTGAGAAAAAAAAAATATTTATAAAATTTCGAAAAAAATTCGTATGGTAGCTACCGTTATTTTTGGTCTTAAAAAAAACGTGTGGGGGGGAAAAATTAAAAATGATATGTATCAACATAGTTTAGAGAAAATCGGCCGAGCCGTATAGGCTGTAGTCGAACCGACAGACAGACAGACAGAATTGCGAGACCCCCTTTTTTGGTCTTCGCTATCATCGTAATGTCAACTTTGATCTAAATCTCGAATTCGATTTTTTTACGAATGCATAACTTGCCTAATAGTACCTATAAGTCGCAAGTAAAAATGATTGTATTTTAATAGAAGTAAACTACTTTTTGCAAACTCCGAAAAATTATGCATAATGGTGTACTTCCCCAAAGTTTTATTTTTCTTTGAAAAAAAAAAATCATATTCTTTTTTTTTTTAAATTTATGAATATTTGGAAAACTACAAACTTGATTTTTTCAGTCTTAATAGCTAACAGTGTTTTTATACTATCTTAACGATTTTATACGATATTTTATCTTAAAAAAACGGTATGTCCATAAACATTAATCAATTGTATTCGAAAAACCTGTTTTTCTCAAAAACGGCTGCTAGAATTTAAATTTTTTTTAATTATTATTATTAATATTTTCGTCTGTATCACTTAATTTATAGATTTTTTTTTATTTTTGACTTTCATATTGGCATAACGGATTTTAATAAAAAAATTAACAGAAGCTTCAAAGCAAAAAACAACTACATATACATACATATATTTTTTTGCATTTTAGGAGGGTTTTAATATTTTTTTGGAAATTCGATGTTTTAAAAACAAATCAATTAACTTGTATGAAATTCAATTTTTATTTGCAAGGTGATAAAAACTTTGCAATTTAATTGAATTTCGAAACTTTTTCGTAAGAAAAAAAGCTGGTAGATGCGAAGTCGTATTTGAAATATTGACTTTTTTATAAAGATGGGTGTGTTTGATGTTAAAATATTTGAACTTTTAAAAATCTTCTGTATAATAAAAATCCATATATTCTCTTCGAGGAAGTTGAAATTCGAGGTAAGTTTATGTTAATATCCATTTTTCTGAAGAAGTAAGAACTTGTGTTGCCTGTAACTTAAATAATATGATTTTTTTTTTTTGAAAAACATGTTCGCCTGTTCTTGAGATAATAAAAAATTTGGCATATCGGAGAAATTCCCTATTAACTCTATTTATTAAGTTTAAAGAAAACCGACCCATACAAAGGCATTGCAGAATTGAGAATGGCAGAACCATCTTTTCATCTTGTCTATATCATGTTTATACAAATTTAGTTTGCACTTTAGTGAGCACTCGTAAATAAAGGGTGATTTTTTTGAGGTTAGGATTTTCATGCATTAGTATTTGACAGATCACGCGGGATTTCAGACATGGTGTCAAAGAGAAAGATGCTCAGTATGCTTTGACATTTCATCATGAATAGACTTACTAACGAGCAACGCTTGCAAATCATTGAATTTTATTACCAAAATCAGTGTTCGGTTCGAAATGTGTTTCGCGCTTTACGTCCGATTTATGGTCTACATAATCGACCAAGTGAGAAAACAATTAATGTGAATGTGACCAAGTTTCGCACTCAGTTTACTTTATTGGACATTAAACCAACCACACGAATGCGTACAGTGCGTACAGAAGAGAATATTGCGTCTGTTTCTGAGAGTGTTGCTGAAGACCGTGAAATGTCGATTCGTCGCCGTTCGCAGCAATTGGGTTTGTGTTATTCGACCACATGGAAGATTTTACGCAAAGATCTTGGTGTAAAACCGTATAAAATACAGCTCGTGCAAGAACTGAAGCCGAACGATCTGCCACAACGTCGAATTTTCAGTGAATGGGCCCTAGAAAAGTTGGCAGAAAATCCGCTTTTTTATCGACAAATTTTGTTCAGCGATGAGGCTCATTTCTGGTTGAATGGCTACGTAAATAAGCAAAATTGCCGCATTTGCAGTGAAGAGCAACCAGAAGCCGTTCAAGAACTGCCCATGCATCCCGAAAAATGCACTGTTTGGTGTGGTTTGTACGCTGGTGGAATCATTGGACCGTATTTTTTCAAAGATGCTGTTGGACGCAACGTTACGGTGAATGGCGATCGCTATCGTTCAATGCTAACAAACTTTTTGTTGCCAAAAATGGAAGAACTGAACTTGGTTGACATGTGGTTTCAACAAGATGGCGCTACATGCCACACAGCTCGCGATTCTATGGCCATTTTGAGGGAAAACTTCGGAGAACAATTCATCTCAAGGAATGGACCGGTAAGTTGGCCACCAAGATCATGCGATTTGACGCCTTTAGACTATTTTTTGTGGGGCTACGTCAAGTCTAAAGTCTACACAAATAAGCCAGCAACTATTCCAGCTTTGGAAGACAACATTTCCGAAGAAATTCGGGCTATTCCGGCCGAAATGCTCGAAAAAGTTACCCAAAATTGGACTTTCCGAATGGACCACCTAAGACGCAGCCGCGGTCAACATTTAAATGAAATTATCTTCAAAAAGTAAATGTCATGGACCAATCTAACGTTTCAAATAAAGAATCGATGAGATTTTGCAAATTTTATGCGTTTTTTTTTTAAAAAAGTTCTCAAGCTCTTAAAAAATCACCCGGTATATTATATGGGAAATAAAAAAGATCAAAAATTAAATTTTAATTTTTAATATAATTTGAATTATTTGAATCCATCAATGATCATAAAAATTACAACAGATTTTATTCAAACATCTCAAAATTAAAAAAAAAATAAATAAATTTTCAACACTTCTTTTCAATAATATTGTTATAAGGACTGGGCCTCATTTAGGTATTAGTCTTGATCCAGTTCACATTCTCCCAATACAAAAGTGTTTAAACTGATTTGGAAATATTCCCCAAACATTTGGATCATCCAAAAATAAAGAAGAAATTTACCGAAATTATTAAATAGAAAAAACTCGTATCACCCAAATATTTTCAAATGTAAATTGATTTTTAAACATTTTTGGGGCTTGTTTCGTAACCTTTTTGTGTAATGATTCTTCCAAACTTAATTACGATAAGACTTTTTGACATAAGTGTTCATTGTAAGACAGTACAGATTCAACAAATCTTTTGATAAAATAAAATAAGAAAAGACTCTCTTTATAACGAGGATTGGCGTATTTCATGTCATGAGCTATCGATGGTAACGTGTACGCCCAAGTTTATTTTGCAGTTTATTTAGGCAATTTTTTTTATTTTGTTCTTTAATTTATCTCATATAAAATGCAAAATAAAGTAGGTACATAATTATATCCAAAATCATAAATAAAATCACGACAACAATTTTTTTTTTACTGGCTTTTGGACATTCTTTCCAAATCGATACGGGCGCTTTTTCCTCGGGTGATATTTTCTAAAGAGATCGCGTCCTGAGTTTTCATTTGTTTGTAACATTTTAGATTTACATCGACATTTCTTGGTACACTTTCACATTGAGGACATTTCAAATATAAAACTGCATTTTGGATACAAAATTAAAAACTTGTAAAAAGTGCACCCCTTAAAATTCCATACCGTTATACATTTTAATTGATTTTAAAAAGAATTTATAAAAAAATATGCCACTCTCGAGATCAATAATTCTCAAGTTTGAAACAAATTAGAAAAACAAACAATAACCATGGGAAATCTCTTATTTTTGATAGATGATCCAATATCACTTGTATTTTGCGAACCAAAATGAAAGAACGAAAAACACCCTCAAAAAGTAAAAGTAATTCAATCAGACCAAATGCCTTAAGTGATCTTCAAAAAAAAAATCACATTCGAATATAAGTGTGGGAAAAACGACAACTGCAACGCAAGCTATTGATTGTGCCAGACACATGCTGTCCACACGTTATTTGAAACAGCATCCACATCATGCAGGTAGAGCCATAACAGAGGTGAACATCCACTAGCAGCACTGCTTTCCATGGGAATCCTGGCAGATCCTTCCTGAATCCCGCAATGAAAAAACGGAAGACGACATTTTGTTGGTTGTATGCCACAACAAACTAAGTGTGGCAAGCACCTGTGAAGGGTTTTTTCTTCCTTTTTCATCAATATTCTCGGTGATCGTTCCCACGATCGTTTTGTTGGTACTACGGGCCATAATTTCTGTCATCTGGAATTGATCAGAAGAAGAACAATTGGAAATATTGAAGCATGCGTATCGCACACCGGTCAAAATTCACACACTTTAATCCAATTATCTGGATGATTCTTTGGGACTAATTTCCATCTTCTTCTTGCTGAATTAAATCATTTTGCAAACCGTGGGCAATTTAAAACACATGTTACAAGAAATTAAAGGTGACGTACTAAGTTGAAAAACATGCGTTTAGTTTTTTGGGAAGACCCAAGATCTATTCATGACAAGTTAAAAGTAAATACGTGACATCATAAGGATTCGGAGAATTTACTTTTTTTTAAGCGACAATAAGACCAAAGATTTAAGAGCTCAATTTTTTAAAAATAGAAAAGAAATCCTTTAGGAAAGGTTGAAATTATAATCCTACCCATTGACCTTTTTCCATCATCGGTCTAGAGGTTTCAAATAGCTGTTTTTAATGATTCCCCAAAGAAGAAAATCAAATGTTCGTTAAGCTCAGTTTAATTAATAATAATGAGTTCTTTTAACAAAAGCAGAATTAATACTAGCTTTTGGAATATTGGCTTCGAAGAAGTGCTACAGATAGTTTAGCATTTTCAACAAATAAAACTAACTTGTCACACATCTTTCATCGTGAAATACAATGCATCTAATGTTCTGAAGTAGCTTTTTCTCACTTTTTTATTATTTCCCATTTAATGCGATTTAAGACCGTTGAATTATTTTGTGGGGTTTTATTGTCTTATCTACGCCAACAAGCTTGAACCCTTCGATTAAATGAAACCACAACAATGTATAATAAAGGGTTTTCCAATACTTAAGGTACTGAATGTGGTAATAGTAGAATGTAGATGTAGTATACAGCTATACGGGTGTTCGGGTGTACTTAGAAAGTTGAAGAGTCTTGGCTTCCACTCAGTGAATCAGTGTTGTCGATAGAAATCTTAAATGACCTTGGTGTTCCACAGGGTAGTCACTTAGGACTAAATTTTTAGTGGACAGTCAGAGACTGAACAACGACGTAGATAAAATCGCCTTCTTTTAAATGTATCTACATGTAAAATTAACCATTTAAAATATCTCTAGATAAAATATATTTTGTGTGCCACATTGCGAATGAAGCCTGAGAAATATTAAATAATGAAAAAGATTTAGAAGTTATATTTATAAGTGTCAAGTGTCAAAAGCCAATAGATTATTTGGATTTGTAATAAGCAAATCTAGACAGTTTTCAGACCTATATAAACGTTCAGATCGTTATACACGTATCCTTGATAAGATCCTCTTTCGAACATGCTTGCTGTATATTATATCCATTGTATAGAATAGGTGATAATCAGATCGGATCAATACGAAAATGCAGACGGGTTAACTTTATACTGCCATCGTATAAGGAAGACTTTCTTTTGACTGACTTTCAAATCTCTTGCACGGGATAATTTCTGTTGAGTGCCCAAAACAGCTCTCTCTTGTGCCTCGGAAAATCCGCCATCTTGGCGATGTCAATTTGCCGCCTCGGAGCTGCGATTTGTTCCTTTGGACTTTTTTTTGTGGAGAACTGTAAAGGTCTGATGTCATGCCAACAATCCGATAATGATTCTAGCACTTAAGGCCAATATCATTCAAGTAAGCTACAATCCGAAACCATCAACAACATCTTGGAAAATTGGGTTGACAGAATGCGCTACTGTGATGCCAGCCGAGGCAGCCACTTAAACGAAGTTGTGTTCTATAATGATAAGATACGTTTACTCTAACTAATAAAATCAAAATACATAAACAAAATTTAATTTTGTTCATTTTATTACATTTTCAAAAAGTATTTGGCCCACCCGTTATATAATTTTATTAATTTATAAAAATAAACATATAAGCCTTGTGTACACAACTTAAATTTAAGTACTAAATATTTTATTGTTTAGTCTGGGAGAGCTGTGTACTCGTTAGACGGTATATCTATATATTAATACGTTAACAATTTTTTGTAGTTCCTTTTTAATATTCTTAAACTGAACGCCCGACAATAAAAAATATACCATTTGAAAGCTAATATTAATAAGAAGTGAAATAAATGACCGTGTTCACATTGGACTTACTCAACCGATTTATTTTGACGTAAGGCCACCCTGTCGTGTTCAGACACAAAAGTAGTGTGAACACTCCAAACTCGCTTTGAAGTCTTGTAGTTGTCATAATTGTTGGCCATTTGCTTTGCCACTACAAATATACAGTGAATTACAAAAGTAAGTAAAAAACTCTTTGTTTAAAAATCATTTCCTTCAAACAATCGATAGTAATGTTAAAAAAAAACTTAATATTTTTGTCTATAATTGATATGTATTTCGAACTAAAAAGTAACATTTCAAATAAAAATTTAAAGAAAACCTAAGAAATATTCCACTTAGACCCAAACGCAAAATAGTTGGCCTACTCATCAATTAACAAATTAACATTTTTTATGTGCCTATATTTTCTGATCCCCAAGCAGTTGTTTTTTTAATTTTTTTTGTCGATGTAATAAATTACATTTAATAAGTAAATTAGACCAAACAGAACTAAATTCGAGAAAGCACATATGGCTCCAGTTTGCATTCTCTCAAACAAAGATAGTGCATAATAGTTGGACTACTCTTTTTGGGATGCAAAATAGTTGGCCTACGAAGATTTAAATAGATTTTCAGTTAACCGTTATTAAAAAAATGACATGCACTTGTTTTGTTGTTTATTGATCTCCTGTTTTATGCAAGCCAGCAACAGTTTAATGTCAACCATGGTGCGTGGCGTTGCATTATCAAGAGACCTTAGGGAATCCATAAATAAAGCCTTCGAAACGGGATTATCGAGCTATAAAATCGCAAAACAATTCAATTTACCGCGCTCATCAATTCGAAACATTATCTCAAAGTTCAAAAATAGTGGAAATGTGGAGATCGGTTAAAATACGGGACGCCCACCAATTGCAAAACCTCGAGATTGCCGAGTTTTTAAAAAAATAATAAAAGAAAATCGACGTCAAACGGCCGCTGCAATAACTGTTCAATGGAGGGAAAGAATAAAAAAAAGTGTTTAGGTCGACACTTGCAAACGGACTATGAAAAAAATTGGATACAAATTTTATAAGGTTTGTTTTAGATTTATTTAAATAAGAGCAATTTTAATTCGTTAAAAACATAGGCCAAAGAAAAACCACTTTTAACACCTAAACAAAAGAAAAAGCGGCTAGAGTGGGCCAAACAACGTAAAAACTGGACTTTAAGTCAATGGCGGTCCGTTATTTGGAGTGATGAGTCCAGGTTTGAAGTTTGCGTGGGCGACGAACGAAAACGAGTCATTAGAAATTCAAGAGGTTTTTCACAAAGATTGCCTTAAAAAAACGGTCAAGTTTCCAGCATCTCTAATGATATGGGGATGCATGTCGGGGTGGGGTTTGGGCAATTTACATTTTGTAAATGGAATTGTTAATGCTGCCAAGTACAGGATATTTTGGAAAATGAGCTTCTTCCATCAATACCACGACTTCAAACTAGTGATGGAGACTATATTTTCCAACAGGATGGAGCTTCTTGTCATACTGCAAGGTCTACAATGGCGTGGTTATCTGCTGAAGCTATTCCTTTTCTGGAATGGCCTTCCAGCAGCCCTGATCTTGCACCAATTGAAACTGGCTGGCATAAAATGAATCAAAAACTGCAAAAAGAACCATGCCGGACTCTTCAAGGCCTTAAAGCTAAAATCATAAATATTTGGGAGTCTTTTGGTACGAAGAATGTCAAAAATTAGTTGACACAATGCCACGGCGCATAGAAGCAGTTATCAAGGCCAAAGGCGACGTAACACCATGGTAAAATAAAAATTAATAGCCACAGGCCAACTATTTTGCACTTAAAAAAATGTTTAAATCGTTATTTTATTTTGTAAGATTGCTCTATACCGTTATTTAATTGAAGTCATTTTGTTTTTGTTACTTATTCCTATTCAAAATAAATATATCTTAAGAAAAATACCAAAATATTGATTTTATTTCCGATGGAATTTAAGAATCAGAATATTTTTGTTTTCTATCATAGGTAGTCCAACTATTTTGCGTTTGGGCTCGTAAACTAAAAATGATAACAAATTTATATCACAAAATACAATACATATACAATACACATACAATGAATTTACAATACGCATACAATACACATACAATACACATACAGTACACACACAATACACATACAATACACATACAATACACATACAATACACATACAATACACATACAATACACATACAATACACATACAATACACATACAATACACATACAATAAACATACAATACACATACAATACACATACAATACACATACAATACACATACAATACACATACAATACACATACAATACAAATACAATACAAATACAATACACAATACACAATACAATACACATATTGTATGTGCATTGTATGTGTATTGTATGTGTATTGTATTATGTGTATTGTATGTGTATTGTATTTGTATTGGATGAGTTCTTTTTTTAATCGTTATTTCTTATTTGTGATTTAAGTCCGGAGCTGTATATTTGCATGAAATTATATTTTTTTTCTTTACAGTAGGTACATAAATACATGCGTAGAAGACTTGTAGTGTGTTTTCCATACAGCACAGCAGAGTGGCGCAGTGGAAGCATGCATGGGCCCATAACCCAGAGGTCCGTAGATCGAAACTATGTTCTGCTAAACACTTTTTTAATAATGCATTTTCTTTAAAATTAAATGCTTTTGATACTTTTTATGATCCTTAAAAAGGCATTCATATTTTAACTGACATTTTGTAACTAGGCTTAAATATCATCAGTTTACTCAAAGAAACACATTTTTTCAAGTATAAATTGAGATAGGTTCAGACTTTAGAGAACATTACAAGGAAAAGTTTCATTTTAAATTCTGTTCGAGCTAAATGATGAAGTTGTCATATTTTTCGCTGCGACAGGGCGGTCCGATAAGTACATAGCCTCGCCGTCCGATGGTGCCAGTATCGCAAGAGGGATTTATTATCGTCTAGTACATTTTCTTAGACGTCTACTGTCAAAATTTCAGCCGAATCGGACCCGTAGCTTTGTTTTGACCACGTGTGGAAGCCAGCTTGTCCGTGAATTTTCGGAAAATGGAAAGAGCAATATCGGTTGGTTATTCGATTCTTGTTTTTGGAAGGTAATCGTACAGCAAAATCAAAGAACGCTTGGATGCTGTGTACGGTGACTCTTCTCCTTCGATGGCGACTGTCAAAAATTGGTATAACGAGTTTCAAGGTATGGTCGCACATCGGTTTTGATGAGCCCCGCCCAGGTGCCCCGAAAATAGCTGCTACGGAGGATAACGTGTCAAAAATCCACGCTCTCGTATTGGCAGATAGCCGATTGAAGGTGCGCAAGATAGCTGAAACAGTAGGCATCTCAATAGACTACGTGGCTCATATCCTCCATGAAATTTTGTGCATGACAAAGCTGTCCGCGCAGTCAGAGCAGTGGTCGAATTGCACAACGAACAGCTGCCCCATTCACCGTGTTCTCCACATTTGGCCTCTTGCAACTTTTTTTGGTTGGAAACTTGAAAAAATAACTCGCCGTGCAGAAATTTCAGTGGAATGAGGCCACGGAGGCCTATATCACAGACCTCGCGAAAACCTATTTTTCGGATGGGTTAAAGAAGTTTGACCATCGATTGATCAAGTGTATCGAGCAATTTTGTTTTCTATATAGCCTAAGTACTTATCGGACCGCCCCCGTATGTAGCTACATACATAGCTCTTATGTCAAATAATGTATTCGTAAAAAATCGAACTCGAGATTGCGATCAAATTCGTCATTACCATGATACAAAAGACGAAATAACAGCGTCTCATAAGTCTTCCACTTCAAAAGCCCTGATACATTTTAATTTTACAACCTATTTTGTTTGCTGTTTTCTTTTAAATCAAATCTAATCAATATTGTTACATTTCATACTTTTCAAGGTGAACTTTCAAGAAGTTATGTGTGTATTGTATACCCTACAGAAACTCATTTTTAAAAACATCATTTGTCAAAAAGCATTACATTCGGTCAATATTCTTGGTAACCTTGAGAAATATGACACATAATTTTAAATTTTTCGTATAATAACGGACAAGTTCTTAGTCCCTGTTTATCAGATTGTAAATATGTACTGTATTCCAAAAAATGTGACACCTATGACAAAAAAAAAGAATTCACAACAACTTCGTCAACAACAACCTCTTGGGCACTTATCTTCTCTTCCATGGTACCACAAACAAAATGTTTTGGTGAATAATACTGTATCTTAGTTTTTGGTCAAGTTATTCGCTCAAAAACTCCTATGCGTACGCAATTTGGACCCGATAAACCCGATAAATTCTTTTCACCTAGATAACGTGATGCGTATTTCAATTATTAGTTCCCATACGAATGTTCCATTTATATCAATTAAGGTTTCGAATTATTCTATATAATTTTATGTGTTATCTTCCTTTTCAAAGTAAATCAAACGGTAGCGGTGGTATCGAAAACTATAAAATATGCAAAACGCTCAATTATACAATTTAAAGACGTGCGTGTTATGTCTGATGTGTCAAATAAACAATCAATTTAAAGTGAAATAATGTAATTCAGCGACAACGACGACCAGACGGAGACAGTAATTTACGTGACTTTAGTAACAAAGTTTATAGTCTAGGTAGGTTTTACAGTTGTAAAAATGTAAAAAATGTATGCCTTTTTGAAAAGAGGGCTCATTTAAGCTTGAATTTTGAAGAAATTGCGAAAAGGTTTAAAAAAAAATAAAAATCAAAAAACGGTTTTAATTTGAATACCAACTCTTACAATTATATAACTATTTCTTCTTTTTTTTTTTGAAAACTAGATTATCTAAACCTAAACTAAATACAAAATTTCAAAAAAAAAATCATAAATAGAATTTAGACATATTTTTGGTATTTTTTTGAAAATCGTTGGCATGAATCTAAATTCGGCTCGACTTGATAGAATGGCTTACAGAAAAAAGGTTGTTAATTTCAAAAATAAAATAAAATGCACATACATCAGAATCAGATGAAGCAGATTGCTCCAAGACTGCGTTTAGAGCATTTTTTTAGTCGATTAAATTTGGCATTTTGAATAGTTTTTTGAAAAAAAACTGCATTTCAGGAAATTGGTTAAAACAGTTCATATCTGACTTTCCATGTTGAGGATTTTCGCTAAAAACTGAATTGCTGTTTTTCACTTTAATAGATATTGTATTAATACATTTTCTTAAGGTATTATTCGTAAGCCCAAACAATAATGCGCTATACCAAAATTAACTTTTTTAATAACATTTTAGCCTTGGACTGTAAAATCAAGCGAATAGTGCATTTTAATTTATTGAACTAAACACTTCTACTCGATACTGCAGTTTGACTTATGTATGTTCAAATTCAAACATATTATGTATACTATGGCTTTTCACTTCTGAGAGGAAAATATTAATTTATTTGCGATTTCATATGCTATTTTCAAAAACGTCATTTGCATTAAAATTGCAACTGCAAAGATGTTCTTAAAAGTAAACTGCAATCGTCAACTGTTCGAAAATCGAAAAATGAAATTTGTATGCATAAGCATTGTTTTCGATAACACAGTCTGCTAAAGTCGTAGGTTCGATAACATCATTTACTGCAACTGTGCAGTTAAAAAATCGAGTTAACGCAAAAAATATTGATAAACAAAAAAGCGTGTTCTTAAACGTCAAATGCATTTCCAAGAAAATTGACTGACATTGGTCGACAGATCTAGCAGGACGATTTGATGATAACAATAGTTTTGTTCAGTGAATAAAAGTTCAGAGTAGAACAGAGCAGAGTAGAGCAGAACAGAGCAGAGCAGAACAGCTTCCATGAGAAATGTCAGACAAGTTAGAACAGTCAGTTATCTGTTCTACCTTTCTCTAACTAAAAAGCGAGGGCAAGAAATCTTGTTCTAAGCTGTTCCAAACTGTTCCAGACAGACTCATTGAACAGCAAATCAGAACAGTTTAGAACAGAAAATTTCTCATTGAACAGCAAAAAGGTGTACTTTTCTGTTCCAAACTGCTCTAAACTGTTCGGAACAGCGTCACTGAACACAACTAATATCTGCCTCAAAAAATTACGATCAAACTGACGTTGATTTGACGCTTACGATTTAAATTGAAATAAAATGTACGACTGGGTCGCACGAACTTGCTCCTATGTAAAAGACTGTTCATATAAGCATAAAATTAATTTTTTAAATGACTAAAAAAAACTTCTTTCGTAGTTAAAGGTAAGAATAGGATGCCATGTGATTCAAGCAAATATAGATTTATGCGAGAACAAAAATTATAAGTCTTTGTAGTGGTTTCTTAAAAAAAAAAAGGTTTTCTATAAGAAAATTTTAAAACATTTTTAAGAAAAAATGTTGGTACGCCAATTTGAAGTTTTTATAATTGTTTGAATAAAAATTAAATTTATAATATTATATGTATTTATTTGGGCTTTAATGATCGATGAGGTGGATGCAATTAATAAAAAAACTAATTCATCTTATGTTACCCTACGTTTCGCTGGCTTTTTTCCGGCTTCTTCAGGGGTTTTTATTAATCTAAAACAACCAATTATAGAATATTATTTAGAGTATTACTTATGGACATATTATGTACTTAATTATTATATAAAAGTGAATATGGAAAAAATTTTAAATTAAACTTACTTCTGATGTTTAAAAATAGCTTTACATTATGTTTTAACTGGAATTGAAATTTAAAATTAACAAATAAACAATTTAACACTTAAAACATGGACATTAACATTAACACTATTAGAAACAACAAAAATTACAAAAATTAAACATCAGAAGTAAGTTTAATTTAAAATTTTTTCCATATTCACTTTTATATAATAATTAAGTACATAATATGTCCATAAGTAATACTCTAAATAATATTGTATAATTGGTTGTTTTAGATTAATAAAAACCCCTGAAGAAGCCGGAAAAAAACCAGCGAAACGTAGGGTAACATAAGATGAATTAGTTTTTTTATTAATTGCATCCACCTCATCGATCATTAAAGCCCAAATAAATACATATAATATTATAATTTAATACATGATCATATACCACAAAACTTAAAATTAAATTTACAAAAAAAGGATTGAGCCGTTTTCGAGATATTGAATTTTCAAAAAACAAAAAATTGATTTTTTTTTCCAAAATTCAAAAAAATATTTAATAATGAGAAATTCAAAATTTTAAGAAATCGTTCTATGGTAGGTACAGTCAGTAATATCTTGTTTTCAATTTTTTTTTATTAAATTACAGATATTAAAAAATAATAGAAAGAAAAAAAATTTAAGCAAAATTCTCGAACCGTTTTCGAGAAAAATACGATTTTCGAAAACCATTTTTTAACATTTGTATGGAGGGTACCGTTATTTCTAGGTAAAATGAATTTATTTTTCTCATATATTATAGATTATTTTTCCAAACTTTTATTTATAAAGTTTTGAAAAAATCGAGCATGGGGTTTTTGAAATATTGAGTTTTCAAACAAAAATTTTGAAAGTTTTTTTTAAAAATCCAAAAAAATTTTTTTGGAAAATTTGAATACACAATAATATTTAAACTGCTGAGAAGCTTTAGCATAAAAAAAAAATGATGAAAATCGGTGGTACCGTTTTTGAGAAAATCAAAAACAAAAAAAATGGTCCCAAGGGGGGTACCAAAACTACTCATTTTTTGGAAAATTTTTTTCAACCATTACCTAGGTTTAACTAAATTAAATTTTTTGATTTTTTTTTTTAAATCGTTGCGACAGTTTTTGAGAAAAAAAAAAAAATATTTATAAAATTTTGAAAAAAAATCGTATAGCAGGTACCGTTATTTTTGGTCTTAAAAAATCAAATCAAAAAACATCCGGGGGTAAAAAATCAAAACCCATATCTACAAAGTTTGAAGAAAATCGGCCCAGCCATTTAGATGTACTTAATCGAACAGACAGACAGACAGACAGACAGACAAACAAAATTGACAGACCCACTTTTTTCGTCTTCGCTATCATCGTACTGTCAACTTTGATCAAAATCTCGAGTTCGATTTTTTTTACGAATGCATATCTTGCCTTATAGTACCTACCTATAAGTCGCAAGTAAAAATAAGCTTTTATATTTGTATACAAAAAACAACATTTTTATGAAAAAAATTTAGAACGCCAACTTTACATTTCTATGAATGTAAGAGTAGAAATTAAATTATAAAAAAATGTTGACCTCTTTTTGAAACATCGAATTCTTTTTTCTTAATTGATTTTTTTCTTCCGATAATGAGAAATTCAAAATTCTAAAAAATGCTTCTATTGTAGTTACAGTCAGTAATGTCTTCATTTCAATTTTTTTACTGAATTATAGATCGCAAAAACTTATCGAGCGAAAAAAATATTATCAAAATTATCTAGGAGCCGTTTTCGATAAAAATACGATTTTAGAAAATTATTTGTTAAGATTTGTAAATATGGTGGGTACCGTTATTTGTGGATAAAACAAAAATTTTACTTGCGATATAGGGCAAGTTTTTCATTTGGAAAAAAATCGAACGCGAGTTTTTGATAAGACTTGCACTTGACATTACGATTATAACGAACACCCAAAATTTTCGCAATTCTGCCTTTCTATATGTATATGTTTACATATTTGAACCTCGACCTACAGATCAAAATAGCTGAAGCGATATTCCTAAAACTTGGTACTTAATGGTCTTCGGTACCGGTTCCATTATAAGAAAATATTATATATCTTGTTAAACCACTCTTACGATAGACATGGACAACATTTTGATAAACAAATTAAAGAACAAACTATAATAACGATATTTGTCACAGAACGATTTTTTTATTTTCGACTTTCTCAATAACGATTTTGATTAAAATTTGTACACTGTAGCTCTTTTTGATTTGTAATACTATTGCATAGAAAATTTTTCGAAGAAACAGTTTTTGCGATCCAGTCGTGCATTTCAGCTTATTTACCAAAATTTTTAGAACTAAACTTAACTTTGAAGATCTTTTTGATTAAAATATCCAGTCAGTGCCATCAGTAGCTTAATATTACTATGAATTCTATACTTTCAAAATTTTACTTACGTTTTTTCACAAAAAACAAAAAATATTTTGTATTTAAAAAAAAATTTATTTCATAAAATATTTTTAAGTCAGTAATTATTTCTATATACATTTTCTAAATAAAAGTAAAAAATTAAAGTAAGACCTAAGGACATACATATGTACATATGTATGTCACATTATAAAAATAAATAAAAAATAAAAAAAGCTCAAAATATATATCAATAAGAATTATCACTTTGTGATGAAAATAATGAGAGAATTGTATAACTAAATTTACTTAAATTTAACATAGAATTTTATTATATAAAAATAAAGCTTTGAAATATCACAAAAGTAGAATTTAAGTAGTGATTTAATCACATTTTATAAAGCTTGTTTATTGCACATATCGGCCGTTATGAGAACGCGCTTAGGTCAGGTACTCTGATAAATAAATATCACAGTTGATAGATCACATCTCGTTATTGAAAATTGCACATTAGCAGGGAATCTGTAATAAATATATTATTTGTAATTATTATTGATCGCTAATTTTTAAAATAAAAAAATTATAAAAAATATTTGTTCTATGAAAATAATATTTTCTTACCTTTTGAAATTGTTTCCCTTCACATGTAGTAATCCACATGCATCATGCATGTAGGACGATTTTAATTGGAAACAATTTTAATCGTTGTATTTTACGATGAACAAATTGGCGAGAGTATGATGACTTCACAACGAAATGATTGTTCGTAATGATGTGAATTTCGAATACGATCTTCCCATTTATATAGTGAAATGCGAAGTTGTTCATAAATCAGTAAATAGGGGTGAGTACAACCAATGGAAACACAGCAATCCTAAAAGCAGGTGTTCAAGATACCAACGCATAAGTGAGTTTCATTTGAGTACATACAAATTGGGGAAGATTTTTGTGAGGGATAGATACCTTGACAGAAACCATTTTTGAAGACACCAAAAACTGACAACGATTCTATTGGGGGAGAGGTTATTTTTAGTTTTCAGTTAGGATGATATAGTTCCTTATGAGATAACGTTATTAGTTTTCTTTTATTGGCCAACCTTCTTTTTATATGAGATAGAAAAGTCAATGTAGACGAAAAAATAGCTAAAAATTCAAAATCTCCAAATGTGAATAATTTTTTGGATTCCTTTTCGAAACTTATTAAAATAGTAACACTTTCAACAAAGCAGAAAAAAAAACTTTTTTTTAACTTGAAGTCTAGTACACAGAGCGTGCTAAATTTTAGCTCTCACATTTCTCTCCAAACATCAGCTAAATTTCTAGCTAAATTTTGACAAAAAATCTTTGTAAAGAATATTACACAATGAAAGGTGTTTTCTGAAATGAACTTTTATAGACTAAGAATTTTAAAAATGAATAAAATTAGAGAAAACTGTTCATAACCATAACTTTATTGTTTAAACTGTTTTAGTTGTGAAAGATAAAAACAGAATGTCATGTGATTTCTTAAGCAATTTATACAAGAACACAAATTATGAGTCGTTGTAAGATTTTTTAAGAAAAAAATTTGGTACATCAACTTTAAGACTTTATTATTGCACGAATAAAAATTAAATTTCAAAAAAAGAAAAATATTGACTAGTTTTTCAAATATCGAACTTTCAAAAAAAAAAATTATTTTTTCCCCAAAAATTCGAAAATTTTTTTAAGATTTGAAATGCAGTGTTTTTAAGCTTTTTAGAAGCGTCTTTATACAAAATGTTATTAAAATCCGTTAAGACAACCATTACCTATAGCCTTAACTTAATATGACATTTTTTTATTGGAACCAAACTTTGAGAAAAAAATTATTTATAAAATTTCGAAAAAAAATTATATTGCAGTACCGTTATTTTTGATCTTAAAAAAAAAGTAAAAATTTTTTTCAAAATTTCAAGTGTATTAAATTATCTATGTATCTATAATTTTGGAATGAATTGCTTTAAATAGAGGATTTTCCAATAAGACAAGGTAGATGTTGAAATGGAAATGTGTGTGAGGTATTAACAAATTTTTTTGAAAAGTCCAATTTTCAATTGGGCAATTCACGTCTTCTCTGCGAAAGATAACCTTAATCTCAAATGTCATTCGTGGCATCCACTGTGTGGCACGCCATTCTGCTGGAACCACATGTATTCTATGTCCATATGGGCCAACTTGGTCCATAACAAATTGGATTATCGTTCTGCAACGTTCACCATAGTTCGAATCACATAAAATTAAATTTTAATTACCTAAGTAAAGAAATATTTGTACGTAAAATATATGACATTTTTTTTATTTAAATATGCTGAAGTTAAGAGAAAAATAAATTGAAAGTGGGAAAAACTTATAAATCAATGTATGAAGCATTTTTTGGCATAATTTTTACTGCCCGATTTTCTTAAAAATACTTTCGGAAAGAAATGGAATTCATTAAAGCTAATTATTTCACATATTTATATATGTTATAAATTAGTAAATCAGTAATTTTACTCAATTTATCCAGTATATACAGGCGATACAAAAATTCACAACTTTTCACAACTTTAAGTTATTTACGAATTGAAAATTGAATATGTGCTCTATCGAAACTCGAAAGATTCATATCCGCATTTACGAATTAGAGCGAAAAAAACACTTTACATAGCGACTCTTCTGTATGCAAATTTTAACATTGAGTATACCATCTTCTTTTTATTTAATGCGGTTAACAAAAAATTTGCTTGCAATTATTTTATTATTTATGTTGTTCTCATCAATCGTTCCGTTACATTTAATAATTGAATGATGGTAATGACAAAATTGATTTAAAGTTTTGGTAACTAATCTTAAACAAAGTGTTGGCCATAAAGGACAAAATATGGAACTATAAATTTCTTTTTGAGTGTTTTTGTGAAGACCCAAAGGGCAAGCCCAAGGATTTCAATAAAATTGTGACCAGTAAGTTGGATCTTTAAGGAAGTTCTTTTAATATAAGTTTTGTATTTTGCGCCGACCCGAAATTCACACAAAAAGATAACGTTTTGAAGATGCATTGTCACCTGGTGAACCTCTAGTGGATTAGTCTCGTCTAATTTACAGCAATTTTGTTGTTAACACAGCCATTCATTCGAAAATGCGCCTTGTCGCTAAAAATGATATTTCGGCCAAAATTAGAGGCATCTTCAAAACGCCCGAAGCCCAGAACAAACGGGGCAAATTTCAATAAAAATAACTTTTTCCATTAACTGATAAAATATGACACATGATTCAGGAATTGTTTTTTTCAGACAGTGGTTCCATCACTGTACCATTCGACATAAAAGTTGACATTTTAATTAAAACTAGCCGACCCAGCTCTCGAAATTCGAGTGCCAATTTATTTATTTAATTCATTATCATTCAATAAAAGACAGAGAATTCATGATTTCTTTAAATTGTTGAATGCAATGAGAAGTACCTACTAAGCACTCAATCCTGGAGTCCAAAGGAAAACAGTTTAATGGTAAACAAACTTTCAAACCTATATCTACACATTTTTGACAAAAAAATGTCCTTCAGCTGTTGTTATGGCCATAATATTGGAATCGAACCCACGTCGCCGGAGTGATGTCAACCTGTGAATTTTGTGTTACATCTAAAAATTTCACTCTCATAATTTTTTCATATCACGGCAATAAAAAAAATATTTATCATTCCACGTCGCGTCGTCGTTGCAGTGACGTCAACCTGTGAATTTTGTGTTACATACATGTGAATTTTTTTTTAAATTTCACTCTCATCATTTTTTCATAAACCGCCTAAAGAAATATAGCTAACTTAAAAAAAATAAATTCAATTTTCTTTTGTAAAACTCTTTTTGTTGCACATCGATCGCCAGCTGTTTATTGTTTTGTCTTTTTTTTACCCTGTAGTTTACACTACCATACTATAAAAAGCCATCTACTCGCCACAAAAAGAACAAATTTCTGGATCTTTAAAATAGCTCTAGATAGAGAACAGGATCCCAAATTGTTTTTGTAATACACGTTAAAAATTAATGCAGATCCGGATCCACATAGATCCGTAGATAATAAAACTCACCTATTATTGTAAGTGAAAATGTTAAAAAAAAAATCTGCTCTCCTTTTCCAACTCAATTTAAAATTTTATATCCCATCTCAAAAAACCAAAAAGTAAATGTTTCACTTTTTGCAAACACTAATACATTGAATAAATTGCTTCAGAAAATGACCGATAGATGTCGCCAAACTGAAAGTCGTTAGTGTATGTGTGTATTCTTTTTCACTTTTTGCAAAAAGTGCCGATTGTAGTTAACGCTTTATGTTTCAAAATTTTATTATAAGAGCTAAACAAACACATGCCTAATATTTATATTGATAATATTTCTTCATTTAGGGAGGTTCACATTCAACAACAACAACATGTTCATCAACTTCTATCGTGTTGGCGGATTTGTGTAATGTGAACACCACTGTGAACCCACCTTAATGTTTTGGGTTCTGGCTTTGGGTTTTCGCTGAATGCTTTCATTTTCATATTCTGGATTTGACATTTGTAATTATGTGTCAGTCGATTTGACATTTCTAATTGTTTTTGTTTTTGTTTTCCGGGCATTTTTTTGCAATTTTTATTTGTTGTTTTAAAAAAATTCTGTGTAGTATATTTAAATCATTTTGGCATTCTGCACATCTATGGGAAAAAATGCTTTCGTTTAATATGTAACTTATGCCCCTTCGGGTTTTGTGGGCCGCGAAAAGTGTACCACAAAAAACTTGTTCGCCGTTTTATTATATGATATAAATTTTTTTTTTTTTAACTTTGTTCACCTTAGCTTGAAATCACTTCGAATTTTTTATTTCTTTTCTTCTTCACTTGATAATCACTTTGAACTTCCCCATTCCAATAACGAAACTTAAAAAAAACCGTAAATATCTTGCGTTCAAAACAGCTAAAGGGATTTTTCAAAGTCCGTAGTGCAAAAATAAGGAATTTTTCGTTATGCTCCAAGCAAATGATTAAATTATTTTATACTAATAAATATTGGCAGTGTTTTCAAGCAAATTTATTAAATTAAATTTTATTTTATGTAATATGCAAAGTGTTCGACAGTGCAAAAACAAAAATGACCCACAGTGTGTAAATGCGTGTCTCAAGTATATTCTGCACATCTCCGTAACTGTGGCCTTCCAACCATATAAAATTGATCGAAATCGGTTAAAAGTGTACCACAAAAAACATGTTTGCCGTTTTATTATATGATTAAGTTCTAAGTTAAATTAGTCGAAATAAGTGGCCTATATTCTATATAAAAATTATATTGAATCAGGTATATCTATTCTTTATAATACCATTAGTTTTAACTCGATTATGTTGTACAATTTGCAAAAAAAAAATAAAAAAGAATGCTAGATCGTTTTAAAAAAAACTAAAACATTTTTTAAATAACGGTACTTTTTGGTTAGGCAAACATTAAAGTTAGATTTAATGTGTTATTTTAGTTTAATCTATTTCTTATTCGAAGCTGAAGTTAAAAGTATAAAATGTTTGCCTAAAAAAGAAATTTTTTAATCCCACTAGATTAATTCGTGTAATCCAGTAACGAAAAGGCATTATATTAATTTTCTGAATATTGTTTGAAATAAATAAATAAAAAGCAAAGTCTAAGTTGATTTAAAAAACATCTTGATTATAGCCCAATATGTTAAACGGAAATATTTAGATAAGCTCTATATAGAAATTTAAGCCAAATAGCTTAGGAAACTGAAAACTTAAAAAAATAAAATGCACGACTGGGTCGCACGAACTTGCTCCTGTGTAATAGACTAGGAATTTTAAAAACGAATGTTATTAGAGAAAACTGTTCATAAGGATAAAATGAATTTTTTAAATTCTTTTAGTAGTAAGAGATAAAAACAGAATGCTATGCAAATATGAATTTATGCAGGAACAAAAATTATAAGTCGTTGTAGTGGTTCCTTAAAAAAATAAGCTTTTATGTACAAAATTTTTAAAACATTTTTAAGAAAAAATTTTGGTACGCCAACCTTAAGTTATTATTATTGTACGAATAAAATCTAATTTCCAAAAAAAATACTAAGCCGTTCTTGAGATATCGAATTTTTCAAAAAAAAAATTACTTTTTTTTCTAAAAATTGAAAAAATATTTTTTCTTAAGTTTTTAAATGCAATGTTTTTTAAACTTTTTAAGAGCTTTTTTATGAAAAAATTCATTAAAATCCGTTATGTCGATAATGAGAAATTCAAAATTCGAAAAAATCGTTCTATGGTAGGTACAGTCAGTAATATCTAGATTTAAATTTTTTTTTTATTAAATTGTAGATCGTAAAGATTAATCAAAAGAAAAAAAAGTTTAGCAAAATTCTCGGAACCGTTTTCGAGAAAAATGCGATTTTCGAAAACCATTTTTTAAAATTTGTATGGAAGGTACCGTTAGTTTTAGATATAACAAAATTTATTTTCCCAAATCTTGTAGATTATGTTAAGAAACTTTTATTTGCCAAGTTTGAAAAAAATCGAGCATGGGGTTTTCGAAATATTGAGTTTCCAAAAAAAAATTTTGAATTTTTTTTTAAAAATCCAAAAAATTAAAAATTGAAAATTTGAATATGTAATAATATTCAAACTTTGGAGGAGCTTTGGCATAAAAAAACTGATGAAAATCGGCTGTTCCGTTTTCGAGAAAACCAAATTTAAACCCATATTTACCAAGTTTGAAGAAAATCGGCTGAGCCGTTTAGGCTGTAGTCGAACCGACAGACAGACAGACAGAATTTCGAGACCCACTTTTTTGGTCTTCGCTATCATCGTAATGTCAACTTTGATCAAAATCTCGAGTTCGATTTTTTTTACGAATGCATAACTTGCCTTATAGTACCTATAAGTCGCAAGTAAAAATAAAAAAGAATGTTAGATCGTTTTAAAAAAAAACTAAAAAATAGTTTAGGGAACTGAAAACTTAAAAAAAAGAAGAAATTTCCTCAAGTGTTACACATACTTACATTATGTATATTCAGAATGAAAAACTAGCTTTACGTGAGGAGTTATTTTTCTAAATCATGTTAAAACTAATTTGTCGACGGACTAGATAATTGAAATTTTTTTAATAAAAAAGTTCTCGTCCAACTTCTGACCTATGTTTGAAATTGTATGTATTAAGTTTATGGGGAACATTTTACTGACCTCTATTATTTCAATCTCTTGTACTTCTGGCATCACAAAACAAACTATAACATTATTTTTGCAGCATGAAATGTACCTATAAACTGAAAGTATTAAGAGAGTAAAATCTCGTCGTTTGATAAATGTCTAAATATTTACCCAATATCCACAAACTTCTTTGTATAAATTATAAGCTCTACGTGCATTCGTAACTTTGCATTCGTGCATTTTGAGATACTTTTCTTCAAATAAGATCACCTTCTTAGACTCATTTAATTTTATTTCAAAGTTTTAAATTAAGAATTAACTATTGACCTCAACAAATTTTTAGCTTATGCCCACAAAAACCTAGATCTTCGTACTTCGTTAAAAATTGTATTAAATTTTATCCAGTTTAACATGAAAATTTCTTGGTTTCATTTTCCAAAACTGTGGATCACATGAATTTAGCTTAACAATACCGTAAACAAAAACTCTAGTGCCTTAGGTTCATACTGGTTCACTAAAAATTCCTATTCATATTTGGCCTTTCAGTTTTGGTACCTCAAAGTAATAGATTGTCGATTCGGAAGTAATTATTATGCATATACCTTCTTTCCAAAACAATACTCGTACATCAGCACCGAATCGAGAATTAATGATAATATGAACTGACTTAATATTTTCTAACAAACCATAAGATAGGCTACTTCCTTCCGGATGGACTATTGAGTACTTTATAATCATTTAAATATTCATTTACCTTTTAAATTAACATAAATACCGTGTGTGAGTTCCTTTCCAGAAAGTCATTGTCGTTGATCGTTACAAAAGACCATGCATTTAAATGACGATTTAAAAGTCAAAATTATACGAATATTTATTTCATCGTTAGAATTTTTTTGAATTCTATTATTGAAATTTTAATTTAAGTACATAATTAATAAACAATTTAAGATAGACCTTAATTGAAATAGTACAAAAGCTAACATTATTCGTTTATGCAAAATTGATTTAAGGACAAAATAGATAGATAACATGCACGATTGGGTCGCGAGAACTTGCTCTTATGTATTAGATTAAGAATTCTAAAAATGAATTTTACTAGAGAAATCTTTGCTTAAACATAGAACATTTCTTATTTTTGAATCCAAATGGAATTATCTTCGTTCTTTATATGGTGCTGCAATAACTATTTATAATTGTTTCTAAATATGAATTTATTTCGTATACCTATTTCTTCCCAATTTTCCTAGGACCTACCTTCGAAACAGGCTTGTTTAGTTGGTCTTAATTTATCTACTTGATCTTGTTAAATCCTGTGATATAGAACTCAACTTTTATTCCACAGGTTACTCTTTGTATCATTTGAAGTTAATTTTGTTTAGATTTCTTTTAATATTAACCCACGTATCCTGAGGACTATCCTATTTTTTCCTCTTCCTCAGTATTGCACTATAATTAAGCCCATCGTTCGTATCACAGAGGCTCTAAGACCTTGCCTAAGTACCTTTTATTAGTTGATTTACACATTAATAGCCCTATTATACATTTTCCTTCCTATTATAATTACAATGAGCTTGAGTCAAACAAAGTACCAAAAAGTGACAATCTATTACATTTAGCTGTCATAACACTCAGCTGTTTTTCAAAAAAAAAAAAAACATCTTGTGTGCCGGTCGAATTTAATAAACAAAAATGGAACTACCAAGAGCTAAAAGAATTCAAAAAATTAACTGGGATTCATCGGATAAGGTATGTCATTATCTCTAGTACAATAGTGCTAATCAAATTAATACTCATTTTACCCTAGCTGCAAATACTCCTCAGGCAACTTATTGAGGCTAAAATATCAATAATCGAAAATAAAAATCGCAACTCTTATCTACACATACCGGATGAAAAAGGATGTCTGGAGAGAGATCACTAACGAGCAGGGTTCGGATTTTACTTCGATCGAAGTAGATCTACTTCGATTTTGAGAAAAAATTCAAACTACTTCTCTACTTCTCTTTTTTAGGATCTACTTCTCTTTGATCACTCTGTGTTACATTAAAATCAAGTTGAGGAATCGTGTAAACGTAAGCACCGTGGAAAATTTAATGTTTTCGAGATTACTTACAGAAAAACGGAAAGATATTTATGAGCCAACTTTTGAAAATTTATACAAAAGTACAAGTTCGTTGATGTAAAATTTACTTTAAAATAGTTATATTTAATTACTAAGTTTTTTTAAGTCTGGAGTCTGAATTTACTTTTATATACGAGTAGATATTTTATATTTATATATTTTTTTTTAGTACGTCTTTATTTAGTGTTATAAGTATATTTATTTTCTATTGAAGTCTATAGTTTATTCATTTTGTTTTTGTTTTTATTTTTTATTTTTTTGTCTCCGAGTTGTGTGATTAAAGAAAAATAAAAAAATACAAATAAAATACAAAATTGTTTGCACTATTGTTTATTTATAATTTAAAAAACCAAAAATTTTCACAACTTTTTTTTTTGTTAAAATTTGTGAAAATGTTTGGTTTTTTAAAATTATAAATAAACAATAGTGCAAATAATTTTGTATTTTATTTGTATACTAGATGACCCGGTAAACTTCGTATCACCTGCCATATATGTATGTACATATTTATGAAAAATATGGTCAAATCAAAATAAACAAATTATATATCTACATTAAATGCAACACAGTTATAGGTACACTTAATCAATTTAAGGCTTTCTGATGTACTATATTTTTTGACTTTTTTTGTGGTGCGTAAATATACAAAGATGATGGTTTTCCGCGAACATGCGACACAAATATCCACGAATATTTCAAATAAGCAAAATCGGCTTAGCCATTCTCGAGTTTTAGCGAGACAAACGAACAGCGATTGATTTTTATATAACATATTTTTATTCATCTAAAGTTTATGTTTTCAGTTAGGTATATTTATTTTATTTTAAGTCTGAATTTCTTGTACCTTATAGTTACTTCTAAGCATTTAATTATTTATTTTTTAATGAAAAATAATTTTTTATTTCCTTAAACTATTTCGAACATTTTGAATCTACTTCAGTTTTTTCCATATTTACTTCAAATATTTAAAACCTAATTCCTAATTTTTTAATTTAATTTGTTTTTAATATAATATACATTTTTAGATTCAATAACTAAAAATAACATAAAGTTTTTTTTTAATAACAACTAAAAGGCATTTTATGTTTTGGTAATCACAGAAATTGAATGTGTGAATGTCAAAGTGAAAGTGACAATTCAATATTGAAATGTGCTTATATAGACACGATTCAACCTCCAAACGCGTTCAGGTTAATGTCCTAGTTTAACATTGCATAAGTTTGAAAAATAAAATTTTTCTTTAAGAGATGTTATAAGGGCTGTATAACCTTATAATACTCACTATAATGGATATATAAGTATCTATAGTATCTTTTGATTGATGTTTTCTACTCCCACTGACTACTGCACCCCAAAATTGAGCATTTATGTAAAGATTTTAAGGTTATGTTCCCAAACAGAATATTGAGTTTAGAGTCAATCTTATCTGAGTTCCGGGTTATAATGTCATTGATGAGAATGAACCGGCAGATAGGCTGGCCCTTCATGGCTTACTTGCCGAAAGAATTAAGATTTCACTCGGAGGGCAATATTGTCTCAATTTTTCTTACCACCGGGTGTAGCAGTTTAACTAATATCTAGGAAGATTTGGACCACCTATAAAATAACCTGCAACAATTTATCTGATATGCAGACCTAAGCAAGACATAGTCAGGATCATTGCTACCTGTAGCATAGGGCTGTGTCAATCAGAATCGATTCGATTTTTTTGATCGGATCATCGTAAAGTATTGAACTGATGATTTTTGATGAATCAGGATTCGGTATGTTTAATGTGGATTTTTGGACGTTTCTTAATCCATCGACATCGTAGCCATCCTTTGATGGAATTTGACAGCTTATGACTTGACAAATAGAGGACGAATTCGGTTATGACGTACAAATAGAATTTCTTTTTCTTGAATTTGTTGACACTTTTTAATTCATTTACAAAGTAGTCATCATTCGATGTTATTTAGCAATTTATGGCTTACAATAATAGAGTATTTTGTGAGAACTATCAAAGCTACAAATCAATCTTATCATCGAAATCGAAATTAAAATCGAATAAGAACAGTATCTATTGAATCATTTCAGTGAAATGAAAATGATCGAATGATCGTTCGATTGAAATGATCGGATCATTTTCGTAATCGATTGTTGAACGATTCGATCATTTGAAATGAACGATTTACACAGCTTTACTGTAGCAGCCAATAAAAGAGCTTCCAGCGAAGTTAGGCATTCTTCACAACACTCACTGTCACTGATGTTGGGAAAGGCAGGAAAAGTCATTAATTTCCTCTGCTTGAAGAACTTTCGTAAGTGAAGATCAAACACTTGATCTATTTTCTCAACACGACGAAATGGGTCTACTTCTAGCCCGGAACCTCCGTTCCAATCCTTAGACCACGAGCTAGCGAACTGAGAGCTTTGACGGAGCTTTATGATGCAAGGTGGCCGGATGATCAGATAACTCAATCGGAATTTGGCAAAGATAATTTTGATGTACTCGTAATTTCATAAAGGAGCAAATTGAATTTTGATCTAGGGGTGTAGCTGTCTTTTTCTTATTCTTATGCTTCATTATGATCTCTAAGCCATTAGATCCTGAAGTTAGAAGAACCTTATTTTCCTTGTTTTGATTTAAATGAAGACAAAATTGACCTAATCAAAAACCAAAC
Source organism: Chrysotoxum bicinctum (assembly GCA_911387755.1). Taxonomy (NCBI): domain Eukaryota; kingdom Metazoa; phylum Arthropoda; class Insecta; order Diptera; family Syrphidae; genus Chrysotoxum; species Chrysotoxum bicinctum. Next base: position 42,264,095 of record OU426990.1, read on the forward strand.
ACAAACACATGAATAATGAAACACTTTTGATTTCACCCAGTAAAACAACATATCGATTTATATTTACATTATATACATCAATCCTAACAATCTCCAAACCCAGATTTATATTCAAAATTTTCTGGACCCTCAGTTAAAATAAAAAAAAGTGGCTACCAACCAGAAATGAAAAATTCAGGTGTTCACCCCACAAAATAAAAAAAAAACAAAACATGAATTCCGAAACGAGAGGATTCCTGTTTTGTCATCATAACACTCTCGTCAAGACCAAGACCCTAGGGTTAATTTTCACTCCCTAAAATGATTTCTTGTGTAATTTAAAGTTCCTCTGATTGGACGGAGGATACCCGAAATTCCACGAGGGGAAACCATCACATTGTTGTACGTATGAACATCCAAACATAATCTGCGTTTCGTGATGAGTTAACAAAGTAGGGTTGATTGGTAATTTCGTTGGTTTTGAATTTGGGGTCTTCGACAAAAAAAAAAAAACAAAAAAAAAAAATTACCCTATTCCTGTTTTGTATGTGCCATGCCACACCAACATGCATAAAATGAATACAAAATATCCTTGATGCAAGAGTTTCTTGGTCTCTTGATTGATTCCATTGCAGAGCTATATCGTGGGAAAATAGTTTCCTTACTTTGCACAGGTGTTCGGCTGGTTGAGAGCAACACGAAGTGGTTTCTTGAATTTATCTGATCTGAAGGCAGGGATCTCTGGAGAGAGGAATTGTTTATGTTGGAATTATGAGATATGAAGGTAATGTGATGGTGTGGTGAAGGGATACCCTCTAAACCAGGTTCGTTGTACTTTTGTTGGCGTGTCATTCGTACGCTAGGAATGATGTCGTCTTCGTGGTCTTTTGGATTGTGGATGACGAAGGGTCAACTTACAGATCCTTATTGCTTCTTTTTATTTTGAAAGAAGTTTCTACTTTTTTTTTGTTGTTTATTATCCGAGTGCGTTTTTGTTTGTCCTCACTTCAGGCGCACTTGGAACTTGTGGATATGGATGGACAGAGGCAGCACTCCTTGGTTTTTTGTTTGTCCTGCGTTTATGATGTGGTCCTTATATGGAGTCGGAATATTTTATCACGTTTATTTGTTTTATGGAAATGAGAAATCTGAAAGGCAATGGGAAGATGAAGATCGTACTCCTTTAATTGGGCAACGTAAATAATATGTAAAAGGTTAATATATATAAGGATGCTGTAGATTCGGTATATATAATGAGATAGGAAGATGGTAACGTTTAATTATATACATACATACATATGTATATTTAAGTCTTATGAAACATTCATGTCTTATAAGCAGGATTTTTGACAAGGTTTCAGAAGACTATGCCTGAGACCTAGACTGAGATGTGCATACTGTATTTTTACACTTCATTGATATTTTAAATTAATGAAGTAGCCAAGATTTTGTAAGATGTATTATATATGTATCTACAAATATATAAAATCATGTAATTGTTAAAAACAAATGGGTCAATAGTTAATGCAAAATACTAGAATTGATAAAATCTACATCGGGAATAGGTACTTACTTTTAATAACGGATTTTGGTAAAATGTTGTTCAAACAAACAAATAGTTGAACCGAATCTATTTTGGGGCATATATACATACATTTCTTATGAAGACCTCTTGGTACTCATTTCGAGATAAGAAAAAATTTCTGGAGGAGTGAATAAAATCTTAAATTTTTGTCAATTTTTTGGTCTCTGGGATCTTGGCAAACCTTAAATGGGAGATTCGTAAAAACATATACATATGTATATTCAAATTTTTCAAAAAAAAAATATTTTAAAATTAAAAAAAAAATCATTTTTTTTTTCAAAACTCAAAACTTCAAAAATCTCAAGCTCATTTTTTTTTAAACTTGACAGTTAAAAGTTTTTTAATAAAATCTACAATATGTGAGAAAAACATATATTTAATCTTAAAATAACGATGCCCACCATAGAAAAATTAAAAAGATTAATTTTCGAAAATCGTATCTTTCTAGATACCGTTACCTAGAATTTTGATAACATTTTTTTTCTTTTAACTAATTTTTTGAATCTTTGAAAAACAAAAATCATTTTTGAAAATTCGATATCTCAAAAAAGAGTAAATTTTTTTTAAATTTTACTTTTATTATATATTTTTTTATTTTATTGGTGTTCCAAAATGTTTTTTTTTTTCTAAAAATTGTGTATATGTATATAAAAAAGCTTAGTTTAAGAAAAAAAAAACTGCCGCAACGAATTATAATTTTTTTTCTTGCGACTTATAGGTACTATAAGGCAAGTTATGCATTCGTAAAAAAAAATCGAACTCGAGATTTTGATCAAAGTTGACATTACGATGATAGCGAAGACTAAATAAAATGCACGACTGGATCGCACGAACTTGCTCTTATGTAAAAGTACTTTGGAATTTAAGATACATTTTATAAATATAAAACATGGATTTAATGAGATAATAATGTTCAAATGCATAAAATTGCCGTCTGGTTTCCGGAAAAGTATGAATTTATGCAAATAAACCTTAAAAAATCGTTTTATTGTTAAATAAATTTTTTATATAAGAAATTTCTCTAAAATTTTTCAAGAAAAAAATGTGGGATGCGAATTTTAAGTATTTAATAATATTGGTTTTAGGAAATAATTTCAAAAAATAATCGTTCATAGGTTTTGAAGATATTGATTAAATTTTTTTCTTTTTTTTCAAAAAAACACAACAAATTATTTTTCTAATATTTTTATATACAATATTATTTTACACTTAAGGGGACCCCTGCTGAAAATTTTGGGTTAAAATTCTTAGAGCCGTTAATGAGAAAGTCGAAAATTAAAAAAACGGGTCTATGGCAGGTACCCCTAATAACATTTTGCCCCAAATTTTTTTTTGACCAAAATGTAGTCCATGTCCATAATATCACACTTAATTTTTTTTATCAAAATCGTTAGAGCCGTTTTCGAGATAAATAAGATTTTGCTTTACGGGTGTATGGGGGGTACCGTTAGTTTTGGAGCTAAAAAAAAAATTTCTATTTTTCCTCTAGGGAATCACCGAAGACCCTTAACTACCGAGATTGAAAGAAATAGGTCCAGTGGTTTAGCCTGTAGTGAGAGGTACAGACATACAGACACACTGAAACAAGTTTTTTGTGTACTAAATTTTCCTTAAAATTTTTATAAAAAAAATTTATATGCAAATTGTTAGTATTTAATAAAATACATTTTAAAATGTAATTCAAAAATTTAATCGTGTATCGGTTTTCAAGATATTGAATTTTCAAAAAAAAAATTGTATTCTCTTCTTCCTTTGTTTCGGCGCTGTTATGATCTCGATGTCGAGGGGATCATAACTCTCCCACGTATCTGCTTCACACTAGTGATCCGCCTGTGGGGTTCGCCGGGTTGACCTCAGAAATCGGCGGCAAGCCTCCCGGTTTTGTATTGTTCCATTTCTGAGGCCAACTGAATGCTGGTGTTTTTGCATTTGTTTGTACCAGGAGTGTTTAGGCCTACCTTTCTTTTTATTCCGAATTGGAACGTTGTATGATATTGCCTTTTTGACGGGGTTCTCAGGATCTCTCCTTTGAACATGGCAATACCAACTCAGTCGGTCGTGTTCAATTTTTTTGGAAATGGTATTCTTAACATGAAGGCTTCCTCGGATCTTCGTACTTCTAATTCGATCAAGCTTTGTAACTCCTGCTGTCATACGAAGCATCTTCATCTCAGCTGCCGTTAGCTTACTCTCATACTTTTTGTACATTGTCCAACATTGTGAACCGTATGTGAGTGCTGGACGCACAACTGAAGTGTAGAGCTTTCCTTTCAGCTTAGGGGGCATTTTTCGGTCACAGAAGATAGCAGAATTTTCCCGCCACTTCATCTACCCTACGCTTACGCGATGATTGATATCGTCATCACAAGTAGCTTCGTTATTTATCATAGACCCCAGATATTTAAACTTTTCACACTTGGGAAGCACTACTCCATTCAAATAAATGTCTGGAATAGGCCTGTGTGGATCAGAAAATGGGCAGCATAGGTATTCTGTCTTTTTCGCGCTTATGCGGTACCCACTTCCTTCTAGAACATCCACCCATACGTCAAGTGCTCGTTGTAGGGATATCGGGTCTTCACTTATGATGGCTCCATCGTCAGCAAAGAATATCTGATGTACTTTTGGATCCGTCACTTTGCCTTCAAGCAGGTAATCAAGAACTGTAATAAAGAGCAGGGGGCTCAAGACACTTCCCTGGTGTACACCTACTGTGATTTCGAATTCTTCGGTGACTCCAGCTGCGCATCTTACTTTAGTAACTGCTCCATCATACTTGTCCATAATTAGCCGCACATAGGTTTCTGGAACTCCTCGTTGCCTGAGGGCCACCCATATTTAAAAAAAAATTTTATTATTTTTTTAAAAATCCAAAAACTATTTTTTCGAAAAAATTTTTAGTTTATATTTTTTGAAATGCAAAGGAGCTCCTGCATAAAAATTTTGGTTAAAATCGTTAGAGCCGTTGGTGAGAAATTCGAAAATCAAAAAAACCGTTCTATGACAGGTACCCCTAATAACATTTCCCCCCAAATTTTGTTTTCACCAAAATATAGTACATGTCCATAATATCACACTTAATTTTTTTAATCAAAATCGTTATAGCCGTTTTCGAGATAAATAAGATTTTGCATTACGGGTGTATGGGGGGTACCCTTAGTTTTGGAGCTAAAAAAAAATTTCAATTTTTCCTCTAGGGAATCACCGAAGACTCTTAACTACCGAGTTTGAAGAAAATACCTCCGGTAGTTTAGGCTGTAGTTCGAGGTACAGACATACAGACATACAGACATACAGACATACAGACATACAGATATACAGACATACAGACAGACAGACGGAATTGTCGGACCCACTTTTTTCGTCTTCGCTATCATCGTAATGTCAACTTTGATCAAAATCTCGAGTTCGATTTTTTTTCCAAATACAGAACTTGCCCTATAGTACCTTTATTGCAAGTAAAAAGTGGGTCTCGCAATTCTGTCTGTCTGTCTGCCTGTCTGTTCGACTACAGCCTAAACAGCTCGGCCGATTTTCTTTAAACTTGGTAGATATCATTTTTAATTTTCCCCCCACACGTTTTTTTCTTTTTATTTAAGACCAAAAATAACGGTATCTACCTGCCATACGAATTTTGTTCGAAATTTTATAGATATTTTTTTTTCAAAAACTGTTCGACAAATTTTAAAAATAAAAACACAAAAAAAATCATTTAGTTAAAGCTAGGTAATGCTGGAAAAAAAATTTCCGAAAAATGGTTATTGAGGGTACCCCCCATGGAACCATTTTTTTTTGTTTTTGATTTTCTCAAAAACGGTACAACCGACTTTGATCATTTTTTTTTTGCTAAAGCTCCCCGAAAACATAAATAATAGAATTGTGTACTCAAATTTTCCAAAAAAAAAATTTTTGGATTTTTAAAAAAAACTTCAAATTTTTTTTTCAAAACTCAATATTTCGAAAACCCCATGCTAGATTTTTTTTAAGCTTCATTAATAAAAGTTCCTCAATATAATCTACAAGATGTGAGAACAAAATTTTCATTTTACCTAAAAATTAAGGTACCTACCTTACCTACCTTACATACATATGTACATGCTAAAAAATTAAAAAAAATGGTTTTCAAAAATCGTATTTTTCTCGAAAACGACGCCTAGAATTTTGATAAATTTTTCTTTCTTTTAATTAGTTTTTAATTTGAAATTAAGATATTACAGCTTGTACCTACCATAGAACCATTTTTTCGAATTTGGAATTTCTCATCATCCACATAACGGATCTTAATGAAATTTTTTATAGAGAAGCTTCTAAAAAGTCTAAAACACATTGCATTTCAAAACTTTAAAATAAATATTTTTTGAATTTTTGAAAAACAATCTATTTTTTTCTTTTTTTTTTTGAAAATTTCATATCTCAGAAACGACTCAATTTGATTTTTGTAAATTTAATTTTTATTCGAACAATAATAAAAACTTTAAATTGGCGTACCAAAATTTTTTCTTAAAAATCTTTTAAAATGTTTGTATATAAAAGCTTTTTTTAAGAAACCACTACAAAGACTTATAATTTTTGTTCTAGCATAAATTCATATTTGCACAGCATTCTGTTTTTGTGTCTCCTACTAAAAGAATTAAAAAAATCAATTTTATCCTTATGAACAGTTTTCTGTAATAACATTCGTTTTTAAAATTCCTGGTCTATTACATAGGAGCAAGTTCGTGCGACCCAGTCGTGCATTTTATTTTTATTAAAATCGGTTTTTGAGTTAACTCAGCTTTTTCATTTCTAGAGCAATTTTTTTTTTCGAAGGGATTTTGCGCTATTGTTTTTGTGATTATGTACTATGGACACAATAATAAAAATGTCGTTGCCACCTAGCAAAACATCGAATGAGACCTAGATGCCTACATATCGCCGTACTTAAATGCCCCACAGACCACTTTTTCGGGAAACTGAGTTAAAGATGCAGTTATACTAATTCGAATATTCTCTATCGTTTGGCGCTCTATCTTCATTATTAACGAAGTTACATAAAGCCAGTTTGCTCTATAGACCACTAATTTGTGGGTCCTTTTAGTGCTTATTTGCCGCATATTCAAAATTTGTACTAAGTGGGGCAATCTTTGTAGAAGAGTTCGTAAAACATTCATTTAATGCATAAGTGTCCCATATTCACAGAAAATGGGATATAGAGCATTTAAGCTCTCATATTTATCGCAACTAAGTTACATTTTCAGTGCTTATGTGCTCTATATCCTCTAAATCTCTATATGCTCTATATCTTTTAACATGCAAGAACAACATGTGGTCCAGGTTTCTATCGGAGGTTATTTCAATAACGCAAAAGTAAGTTTTCGCTTTGACGATGGTAAAGAAAAAGCACATCATTAAAGTTGAAAAACAATTAACCATGGGGTAAATAGAGATGGCTGCATTAAATGCAGTCTTGTAGATATTTTTAACGATTTAATTTAAGCATTTTTTTGTTTTTAATACTAAAGTGGATAAAATTAAAAAAGCTAAAAAAAAATTTTAATTTAAAAAAACTTTTGAAAATAAATAATACTTAATACAATGAAATGTTGACGAATTTTTATAAACTATTCCGAATTAAAAAAGACGTCTTTTTCTGGAAAATTTTAAGGACCAAAGTTAGTTTTAAGTATTTTTCACACTTTAGTATTAAAATACTTAAGCATATTCTTACTTATTTTGTTGACTTAGAAACAGTCCAATATGAGATTTAGTAAGGTATACCCACTAAATTTATAATATTTTTGTTTCATGTTCTTATCAATAAAAATAAAATTATAAAAAAAAATAATGCCAGTGTTTGTGAATTTTTTGGTTCTTCTTGCTTACATTGAATTACCTCTTTTCAGTACACAAAAGTCCTATATCCATAGGAAATTTTCAATTTGGTTTTCATCGATTTCGCATTCGTATGGAAGAGGGTCCTATATCCATTTCTGACTTTTTTTCATACTTTTATTTTTAAAAAAATAACCATTACAGTTTTTGACTTCTTGTCTTCAAATTCCAACAGAGATATTTTCAAAAAATGTATATAAAAATTCAAACATTATATTTCTCAAGAAGAAAGTAAAGAAATTATTTTTTTAAACCTTAAAATTCGTTTTCTGGGGAACATTTTTTTTGGATATGGGGCATTTAAGTACTCAGGCGGCGATATGTTTATATTTTTATATATTCTCTATTATATTTCTGTCTTAAAATTTAAATTTAATTTTGGAATGCAAACTAAGTACGGAATCGATTGTCATTCAACATTCACTTAAGTGACATTCTATTTAAATAAAGCATATTTCCAACAAAATAAGAACTATTTTTAGATATTTATGAAGATAATGTCTAACTAGACAGACATCCAATGAAATCTTTAATAAAATCTACTATCTGCTTTAATTTTAATTAAGATTCTTGCAACTAGAATAAGGAAACTAAAAAGAAGCAAACAATTTTGAATACAAATCAGTTTTAGCGAAACATCATTGCTTTGTTAATTAATTTTTATATTAACATTTAACTTATAACTAAGTTAAACCTTGAATAAAATTTCATAAAACTTAGTCTGTTTATTAATAAAAAGATTTAGGTACCGCACTTCAATATGCGGCCGGCGTTTCATCATCAACAGCGGAAATCATTAGATGTGAACATTAATAATACTTTTTACTTGCGATATAGGTACTATAGGGCAAGTTCTGCATTTGGAAAAAAAATCGAACTCGAGATTTTGATCAAAGTTGACATTACGATGATAGCGAAGACGAAAAAAGTGGGTCCGACAATTCCGTCTGTCTGTCTGTATGTCTGTATGTCTGTATGTCTGTACCTCGAACTACAGCCTAAACTACCGGAGGTATTTTCTTCAAACTCGGTAGTTAAGGGTCTTCGGTGATTCCCTAGAGGAAAAATTGAATTTTTTTTTTTAGCTCCAAAACTAAGGGTACCCCCCATACACCCGTAATGCAAAATCTTATTTATCTCGAAAACGGCTCTAACGATTTTGATAAAAAAAATTAAGTGTGATGGACATGGACTATATTTTGGTGAAAAAAAAATTTGGGGGGAAATGTTATTAGGGGTACCTGTCATAGAACGGTTTTTTTTGATTTTCGAATTTCTCTACAACGGCTCTAACGATTTTAACCAAAATTTTTATGCAGGAGCTGCTTTGCATTTGAAAAAATATAGACTAAAAATTTTTCCGAAAAAATAGTTTTTGGATTTTTAAAAAAATAATACAATTTTTTTTTTGAAAATTCAATATCTTAAAAACCCATACACAATTAAATTTTTAAATTACGTTTTAAAATGTATTTTATTAAATACTAATAATTTGCATATCAATTTTTTTTATACAAATTTTTTAAGAAGAGAATTCTGGCCACGTCCAAAGTCCATTTTTTGTTCTTTTATTAGAAATAATACTACACCTTAGTGTTTTAAACATTAAAGTGTTATCCCATATTGTCTAGTGGTTAGGATACCCGGCTCTCACCCGGGAGGCCCGGGTTCGATTCCCGGTATGGGAATATTATTTTTCAATAAATGGACCACATTACCCTTAAAATATATTTCAAAAAACATGCGCATGTAAACTAAAGACGACACAAAGTGGTCAAGAAACCCAAAACGAAGGCCATAATGGAAAATAAAAATATATGAATTTCTTTTGGGGTATTTTAAGATTCGTGTTTGATTAGGTGATAAATCTGGCATATAAGTAGTTGAAATTGCTTGTTGATAAAAGATGGAGCTCTTAAGATGCTTTTGATTTTCTTATTCCTGAAGGTCGCTTGCATCAAAATAAATTTAAATCTCAAATTTGAATGAATCAAAATGTATTTTTCTCCTGATTAAACATATGTTTGTATGTATATGTATTGATGTATAAAAACATATATTACAACGTTAAGACTAATTAATTAATAAACAATTTCCTTAAGTTTCTTAAAAGTTAACATGTATAGTCTCACGTAGATTAAATTAAAGGCTGGTATTTGCTGGTTTCGAAACTTAATTTTCAATGGAATGTACAGGGTGGCGTATAAGTAACATTACATAGTGAATATCATATTTCTTTTAGCTTTGGCTTTAACCGGAGAAGACAGAATTGAGTTTTCAAATCATACGCTGCCTTTTTTAATCCATATCCGAAGGACAAGAACGTGAATATGGGAAGCTGAAATTATTGTTATCAGCAAAACAATTTAATGGATAAGAAGTTCTAGACAAAAAAAAAATAAAACAAAAAATGTGAGAAAGAGAGTAGGATATAAAACAGAGCCCTGTGGCACACTAGGATTTATTTTATGAATATCAGATCTTAAGGCGGCCAAAATAACTTTAATCGAACCATTTAAAGGTAGTTTCTAATCCAAAGAAATAGAGATTTGTGTACATCTAGATCCTTAAGTACTTTTGCAACTGTACGAGTGCGAAAGACGATTTGCCCATTTAAATCGTTTACGCTCTCAATTACAAGAGGAGCCATGAAACGTTCTGGTGGCGTCGAATTAACAACAAACTGTGCTGCAAGCAAATTCTTGTGGAATGTCAATGAACACGAGTGTTGGAACCGAAGACGAATTAGTATTTTGTAAATTTTATACAAATGACCAAACAATTTTATTACTTTTGGGACATTTTAGTATTTCCAACCCTTATTTTGGTCATGCACAAAAATCTAGTCTTTTTGAACTCACTCCGGTTTTCCTCAGTAGGGTTGGTTTTTTAACATCAAAAACTTGCTTGTCTGCCCTAATAATATCTTTACAGCTCGAATCAAACCAAGAATTCTCTTTCGCTTTGATAGATTTTTTCCACGTCACTATCGAGGAAGCATAGTCACCAGTTAAAGTCCCTGAAAAAAATCATTAAGACCTTCTCAGTTGGATTAGTCGTTTTGCCAAACGGTTCTCCTAGGAACCTGTGAATGAGCTGGGTCAAGTTGCTTATCTCAGAAAAAAATTGGACATTCTTCGGATGTTGTCTGATAAAAATAGCGCAGCCATGAGGAATTGTACATTAAGATCGCCCCTAGGTAGGTCGGTAGAAATGGTGGCCATGAGAAGTTTGGCTCAGTGATGCAAAAAGCGCTGGAGTGGTCTGTTTTGATACCATAAACTCGTTTGACTCGTTTATGGATGTAATGGGATATGATGAAGCACTTATGAGGTCTCCTATCTATCTGAAGATTACTACCTTCCTGTCTTAAAATCGTGGAGTACCCATTACAGAAGTCGTCGAGGTTCGTCTTGGAGCCACTTCGCCGTGCTAAGATAACATATAGCAAGTCTTTGATTTTCAGTTCACATAGTTCGTTAAGGCCACCCAGGAATAACTTTCCGAATACTTGGCCTCTCATTCTGGGCAGAGCAGAACATTTACAGAGGAAATGAATGACTGTTTCTTTTTCCTACTGATTCCTACAACTACGACAATGAGTATTGCAGAAATGCCAAGCTTCGACGTATGTTATTGGTCAGTGCCCAGTGCATGTTGCAACCACTGTCTTGCCAGGGTCTGTGTAATAGATCCACCTGCGGTTGGATTCTTTGAGAAAAGTTAAGAAAATTTTGCTCTTCATAACACCAAGTGGAATTTTTTCTCTTTCCTTAAGTTAGCTACGAAGTGCTGGCCCTTGTCTGGCCCTGTAATCCACTGTGACTGGGAACCCAGATAATAATGTATTTAGGTTAATGTTCAAGCTCGCAAGCTCATCCTGGCATTTCTGGACAAATTCAGAAGATGAAAAAGCCGAACTAATAGATTTAACATCCACCTGGGTGTTTTAAAAAATTGCCCTTTTTATTTTGATCTTCAGCTTGAAAGACACTGGCAAAATCAGGTATCCGAAAAGATCTATAAACATTAAGGGCTCAAAATCACCCATAATCACCATTAGAAGTCTACGATAAATTGTAATGATTTTTTACTCCAATAGCTCTGAAACTTTGTGTGCTATGTGAAATAACAATTTGTATGCTTGAATGCAGCCCTACATATATATCAACTCAATTTGAAGACGTTACTTAACATTAAGTAACCGCTTATTATATGAGAATTAAAGTTGCTATACAAAAACGCCATTAAAGTCTGCTGTCAGTGATCTTGCACTTTTTTTTTAAAACCCTGATACGCAATTTTACTACCGTCAACGTTTAAGCCATTACGAAATACAAAATTAATCAAAACCGTTCCATCCGTTTTTGAGAATTCTTTTTAAAATCAAAATCCTAATACCAATGGGATCTGAGAATCAGAAAAACAGTCTACTCAAAGTATTTGAACAATAAATCTTTCCCTAACTTCAATACAGCTTAATTAAAGGGTTATTTAGGCCCCTAATTCCAATTATAAATTTAAATCCTTGCATCAACAGCGTGGGAAAGGAACCCTCATCAGGTGTTTCCTTCTTAAGACTTCAACATCAAACTAAAGGATTGATCCTAATAAATCCTTCCGTAAATTAATTCCACCAAATTTCAACTGGAACTATCCTCGAAAGCGATAAATTACCCGAGTGATTAAATTCCGCGTCCACACACCAATCGCTTCCCTAATGTCCTTCCTTTTTTGTCGATTAACACAAAACGACCGTCCAAACATCCCCAATCCCAAGAAAGTCTCACACGCAAGCATTAAACGAATTACCTAGAGCCCGAGGAACCAAAAACACTAACAAAAATCCAACAACAAGCGGAGCACACTTAAATGCGCACCCAATTAACCCTCAGGGAGCTCGAAAGGAATATACGCAATAAAGAATCCTTCGAAAATGATTTCTTCCTTCAAACCAAACCCATAAATAAACGTTACACTATAACAGACTTGTAACGGAAATATTTCCCACACTTTTCAAGTAACAGAGAGTGTACGTTTGTTGGATACCTTGCACAAAAGACGAATACAAAACACAAATCTATAGCTCCTTAGATTTGGGAAGGAACAAGGAACAGAAAATTGGGAGCAGGTGTTGAGAGAAACCTTTCTTTTCGCTGAGAATCCTGAGTGAAAATTATTATTTATACAAATCGTTCTGGAACTTACTTCGTGCATGCGCATATCACGAGACGAGAGAAGACCCCTATACAATTTATGCAAGGCATCAGGGAAGGACCTTGCAGAAGATACGTGCGTAGCACAAGTACCCATCATATCAGAGCTTGTCAATATGACCAGGGACCATGCGTTCCGTGTTTTTTTCTTCCTTGCAAACCGTGGGAAACGGTTTCCAGGACCTTTTGTTGAAGACCTTCTTTAAACAGCCTGCAAGGCATATTAATAAAAAGAAGCACAAAAAGAAAAGTGATCAACCCAGCGAGGACGACAGAACAAGGTCCTTTTATTATGGGGAATGACGATCGACAGAACAGATTGCGATGCCATTGGAATTTGGAAATTTGATCTGCATGCATTTTAAGGGTGCACATAGTTTGTGAGGGGTGAAATGCTGATTTATTCTAAACAATCACATTTCGGGCATTCAGGTGCGCGTATGGTTGAGCGGGTGCGTTGGAATGAAACACTTGTCCTCTAGCGGATCCTGGGAAAATATTTTTGCTTCGATGCTGTGTGCAAAGAAATTTCAATAAAAAAGGCGCACTTTTTACTCGTGACGACTTGCCTGTGTGCCGATATGCCTACCGTTGTTGGTTGGCTTGAATGCAGACACGTCACGGATGCATGCGTCATGGGGTGGGGTTGGTCTTGGTTGTTGGTTGGCTTGTGTGGCGGAATATGAAACCAGGCTTAGGGTCAGTCGCGAGCTTCTCACGTGTAGTTGGTGCGTGAGTTCGTCTTCTTTGGTTCCGTTTCTTGTCTTGGAACAATGAACACAGAGATCTGAGTTATCTGATTGTATGCTTATAGCTTGTCCGGGTGGTTGGTTAGTTAAAATGGGAGGTTGCGGTTAATTCTTTATGTATGGCTTCTAGAGAATAAGACAAATGAGTTTTGAAAGATTTTGGCACGCGATTTTGGGTTGAGATATGTTGCATTCATCGTGTAGATTATATTTATTTGTGTTGCGTAGAGAAGCAGGCTTGAGGTTGTTTTAAATTACAAAGGCATGTAGGAAAAAACTTCCTCTCATTTGTAGGTATTAACGTATGGTTTTTACTTACTGTATGGGGCAAGTCTTGCTGTGTATCCATCTCGTCAATGGCTCTTAAAGTTTTGTTCCGATATCACAAAAAAAAAAAACATTTACATATACTCAATTTGATTAATAATGCGTTCCAAAATTGTATTAAAATTGTTGTTAAATAAATAAAAAAATCAAATACAAGAAAACATACAACTTTTTAAACTATTGATAACCCTTTAATTTATAATTCTTATTAGAAAGTTGTTGAAATTTAAAAACATTTTTATTGCAGCAATATAAATGGTGGGCAATCTTTGTTTGTAAGACATAATCTAGGCACGAGCTCCTGGACAAAACCTACTAGTGCCCTAGTAATAACATGAAAATTGTCCTAGGAGATTTATTTTAATGCAAAGCTATAGGAAGAGAAGACATCTTTGGTGACATGGTTGGAAAACCGACACGACATTACCTCCGATGCCGGATTTGAGGCTGATCGACTTCGCTATATGGCGGGACGCTGTGGTAGCTAGTACGCAGTTCAAACAACTCGATATTGACAAAAGGACATGGAGATCTGCTGATAAATCAACTGAGAAATAGATTAATCATGGCGGACGGATGTCCGTACATTTCGTGGGATTATCATCGAATCAGACCTCTATCTCGTTTTAGCCAAGGCTCAGTTGCGAATGTCCCGACCCAAGCCAAAACAATGAAGTAGATACTGCGAGGAAGTTCGACGTTAGACAGCTACAATCGCAAGAGATCACCACATACTTTTCTGATCGAGTCTCTATAACAATCTCTTAAGAAGTACTATGCCGCCAGCATAAAGTATTGAAAACCAGTGGCAACATTGCCAAGTAGTCATCAGAGATACCGCTTCTGACGTGCTTAATCTAATACGACCACAATAACGAAACCCCTGGTTTGACGATGAGTGCCGGCAAGTTCTTGGAGCTAAACAAGAGGCATTTGAAGCGGCGCTACACATTAGGACCAGATCTGCTCGCGAGCTCTACGAGCAGAAGAGAGGAGAAAAGAATACCGTCTTCTCAGAAAGGAGTATGCACCAGCTCACTTTCAAAATATGGTCGGAAGAATGCATGCCCCATTAATGGAACATCAGCATTATCTGCCTGATTCTCAAGTAAGTAGATCTTCTGAACTGCGCAAACTACAGAGGCATAAGTCTCCTGAACACCGCATCCAAAATCCTTTCTGCCGTATTATGTGAACCTCAACAATCTGATAGGTCTATATCAGTGCTGCTTTAGACCAGAAAAGTCCATCAACTTACTTTTTTTTGAAATTGAAAGAAATTGAAATTGTTTTTTATACAAAATTTCATTAAAATCCGTTATGCAGATAATGAGAAAGTTAAATTGGAAAAAATGGTTCTATGGTAGGTACAGTCAGTAATGTCTGAATTTCAATTTTTTCTTAGTAAAATATAAATCGTAAGTGAAGGAAAAAATTTTGTATTGAAATTCCAGGCACCGCTTTTGAGAAAAATAAAATCTCCAAATACCATTTTTACCATTTGTATTGTGGCTACCATTATTTTTAGATAAAATAAAAGTTTTTTTTTATACATCTTGTAGATTGTAATAAAAAACTGCTAATAGCCAAGATTAAGAAAATTGACATGAAGCTTTCGAATTTAAAAATTTTCAAAAAAAAAAAAATTAAATAAAAAAAACCTTTGAAAATTTGAATACCTACATAATTTTTTATTTTATATCATTATTTTCATATATTTTTATTAGTACCTATATATCATTATTACCAATTTTTTTTGGAATTTTTTTCAACCATTATCTTAAAAATCTCTTGAACAGATTTTTCCAAATATTAGAAAGAAAATTGTGCGGCAGCTACCTTTATTTTTGGTCGTAAAAAAAACACCACCTGTACCTCGGTCTTCGTGATTCCCTAGAGGAGAAATTTAAAATTTTTCTTTAGCTCCAAAACTAACGGTACCTGCCATACAATCGTTATACAAAATCTTATTTATCTCGAAAACGGCTCTAAAGATTTTGTTACAAAAAATCAAGTATGCTATTATGAGCTTGGATTACATTTTGGTAAAAAAAATAAAATGCAGGACTGGATCGCACGAACTTGCTCTTATGTTAAAGTACTTTGGAATTTAAGATACATTTTATAAATATAAAACATGGATTTAATGAGATAATAATGTTCAAATGCATAAAATTGCCGTCTGGTTTCCGGAAAAGTATGAATTTATGCAAACAAACTTTAAAAATCGTTTTATTATTAATTAAATTTTTTATATAAGAAACTTTTCAAGAAAAAAATGTGGGATGCGAAGTTTGAATATTTAATAATATTGATTTTAGGAAATAATTACAATATTAAATTCAAAAATCAAAAAAAACGGTTCTTTGACAGGTACAGTTAATAACATTTTGCCCCGAATTTTTTGTTTGATCAAAATGTAGTCCATGTCCATAATATCACACTTAATTTTTTTTATCAAAATCGTTAGACCCGTTTTCGATTCGCCTCTAGGGAAACACCGAAGACCCTTAACTACCGAGATTGAAAGAAATAGGTCTAGTGGTTTAGGCTGTAGTGAGAGGTACAGACATACACACACACTGAAACATGTTTTTTGTGTACTATAAATTTTCCTTAAAATTTTTATAAAAAAAAAAAATTGACATGCAAATTGTAAGTTTATTTAATTAAATACATTTTATAACGTAATTTAAAAATTTATTCGTGTATCCGTTTTCAAGATATTGAATTTTCAAAAAAAATTGTATTATTTTTTTAAAAATCCAAAAACAATTTTTTCGAAAAAAATTTTTAGTTTAAATTTTTTCAAATGCTCTTGCATACAAATTTTGGTTAAAATTGACATATAGACATACAGACGGAAATGCTGGACTCACTTTTTTCTTCTTCGCTTTCGTCGTAATGTCAACTTGATGAAAATCTCGGGTTAGATTTTTTTCCAAATGCAGAACTTGCCATTTATAGTACCTATGTATATTGCAAGTAAAAATTGATAAAAAATGTTATTATCTATTTATCATAGAACCTGTTTTTTATATCCGGCATTCCCATTAACGGCCCTTATGATTTTGATCAACATTTTAGTAACGGATTTTAAATTTTAAATAATATTGCATACAAAAGTATATTCAAAGAAATAATTTTTGGTTTTTTGAAAAAAAAAATCCAATTTTTTGTTTTTGAAAAATCAATATATTCAAAACGTGTGAACGATTATTTTTTTTTTAATTATTTCCTAAGATCTATATTGCTTATTACTTAAAATTAACATCCCAGATTTTTGTCTTGAAAAATCTTAAAGAAATTTGTTATATGTTTAAAAAATGTATTTAGTAAAGAAACTATTTTTAAACTTTGTTTGCATAAATTTATACTTTTCTAGAAATCATGTTTTAAAAGTTATTATTTAACAATTTTTCATTCGAAAGTACTATTACATATAAGAGCAAGTACGTGCGATACAGTCGTGCATTTTATTCGTTGTGATTTCACTCTTTTTTGCAAAGTTTTTATTTTGTATCGATAACATTTAGAACAACAACAGTGAAGAGATGGTGAGAAAAATGTAAGTGCTTCATATAATTGGTAGTTATATTAAGTGGGTGGAAACCACTCCCCTAGAATGAAAAATTCCAATTTCTGGATTATTTTCTTCGTATGCAAAACAAGAACTATCTTTGTGTGAAATTACAAGGTTCTACAGTATCGGGAAGTGCTCTATAGTTTTGAAGTTTTGATGATCTGTCAGTGTGTCAGTCATACAGTCACGGTTTTTGCGATTTTTGAAATCCTATATCTCAGGAACCACTTATACATAATAGTCGAAATTTGGTGAATCGCTTAGATATATTCGAAGTTTCTGACTTTACTGGTACTGAAAAAAGAAGGGGGTCAAAAATGACCTAAATTTGTTCCTGTAAAAAGTATGAAGTTCAACGAACTTGGCTGGGCACTACCGTACCCTTTGATTTTCGGATTGTGTAAGTATTAAAACTCTTTCTAATATCGAAAGCAAAGTTCCTTTCGATTTTTTTTCCTAGCTAGAGTCCAAATACCCAAAAGTTACTATTGCTGTTCAGCAGGCCAAACACGATAGACCGCTTAAAAAACGTAAAGTTGATTATTATTATTATGATTTGATTGGCTCATTCGTTAACATCTGATCATCGAAAATGTCTTAAATGAATAAAAACAAATTCTGAGACCAACAGAACATAGTAAGCCTAGGGTGACACGAAACCTTAATAACACTGGCACGTAAAGCAAACAAAAATTAACATTGTTAAGGACTATTCACATGAGAGCGACCAACGACCAACGAATAAAAAAACAAATGGGATTTAAAACATATACATATAAGCCTAAATTGTTCACAAAAACTTTACAAAAGGGTAGCAATCTAGTTTAATTTAATGTTAATTTACTAAAATTTGCGTTGTAATTGCTAAAACGAGAGAAATTTGAGAAAATAAATTGGTCGTCGCGAATTGCAATATGATTGCTACGACTAATTTATTTTCTCAAATTTCTCTCGTTTTAGCAATTACAACGCAAATTTTAGTAAATTAACATTAAATTAAACTAGAATACTACCCTTTTGTAAAGTTTTTGTGAAGAATTTAGGCTTATATATATTTTAAACCCCATTTGTTTTTTTATTCGTCGGTCGTTGGTCGCTCTCATGTGAATAGTCCTTTATGATTTAATGATGTCGAAATCATTTATTACAGTATTGATTAAGTGAGACGTAGGTACCTACTACCTAGATATTTCTTAATTCTCCCCAAAAGCTGAAATAATAATTTTAAGAAGAATTAAATGCAATAGCTGAAACTCCAAAAACTTCCAGCTAAAATATGTTACAGGTATTCTAGCTCAACGAAAATGTTGCTTAATACACAGAATTCTTACATTCTCACATCCGACAAAAAAAAAACACTTTGTTCCAACTACTACAATCAAGTTGGTATGTACTTACGAGTAGGTACCTAAATATTCTAGTTTAAATGTACTTAAGATTAGGTAGGCAGGAAGGTACATAAAGCAATATCTAGACAAACCACACAAATCAAGTTTTGCCGATTATATAAAATGACCATACCTACCCATAAAAAATCACAAAAGAAGTACCTACCTATCTTCAGTCCTCCGTAAACAAGTCCAGCTCAATTTATACAATGTGTCTTATAATAGATTCCTATAGGTTCTCATTCCTATATAGTTCTTACCCCCTCGGCTGCCGGATTACGCTGGCGACGATATTTTATTGTCATATACTCCCTATCTATGTACTATCCAGCTCTTAGCTATAAGCTATAACCCTACGAGTATACATTGTAAACAACCTGACAGAAATAGGCAAGGGACGGGATGTGACCAGAGGGACGACCCTCTAAAACACAAACTCACACGTACAAAAATACTACAAAAAAGAAACAAAACAAAAACTGACTTTTATCGTCTTTTCTAGCGATTTCCCGTTTTTCCACAATCATATCTTTCCCTCTGGGAATTTAATCGAAAGTAATCGTCATCGTCGTCATCATAAGGCAACCCAACCCGTCTCTACCAGCGTAATGTTGTTTTGATTCCCTTTTTGACGCACTCACGCATACCCACGCTCAACTCTGTATAAGTGCGTCTCCCTTTGGTTGGACCCTATGACACGATCAGACTATGACGGACCCAAAGTACATAAATGAGTTTCTTTTATTTTTCAAATAACTGGCTGTGTACTTTTTTCCGATCGGATAGTTGGTGGTTGGTGTGTTCGGTGTTCTTCGGAATCAACCAACCACTCGCGCTATAAAAGACGCGGATCAAATCGATGTTAAGTCAGTTTAACTCACAACAGCACTGGCAATGGACACCACACAGTTCCACACGAAGCCAGCGCTGGTGGTAATCATAATCAGCAGGATGTCTACGAATATCCTGGATCTCCTGGGACGAGACTAAAAGCCACGGCGGCGGGAATGGACAAGTGCAATGCAATCGTTAGTTTTTGAGTTTTGCTAAAAGCAAAATGTTATAAATATCTTGAAGTGCAATTAGTGATAACAGAAAGAATGTCCTGATAAGGACTCTAAACTAACGCACCGGACACTCAGACAGCTCTCAACACACGAGATGAAGATCCTCAACGACGACCCAATGCAAGGACGAAACTCTATCCCTCAATGGAAAGAAGGACGACAACGCGTCACCAAATCAATTACAACTAATTGGCCTCATCGATAGTCGTCGTTTCCATAATCGTTGTGTGGTGCTGAGCCGAGAAATCAGCGTGATCCAGGATGACGACTGATTCCAAGGATCGATAAAGGAGTTTTGGGTGCGGAAATTTGCGAGACATGATCTTCGTCATGCTGGCAGACAGGACAGTCGTCTGTTTGTTTGCATATTCTGTGCAATATTATTAGAGATTAAGTTCTAGATAAAAGTGTAAATTTTTTCGAAACGACTAAATCCAAGTCTTCCATTATTCGAGTTAAAAAAAGAAAATTACAAGTGCAATATAATTTGAGAAATTGTATATTTTTTTAAGTACCTAGATAGAAACACAGTTGTAATTTTATGTTAAGTTTTGAAATGTTTATAAATAAAGAAAATGTTCGTTAGAGAACGAACAAAAACAAAAATTGAAAGTTTGTTACTTTTTCTTCGAAACCTTCTCGTCTTATCTTTTTTTTTTCAGAAAATAAAATTCTGATTCAACATTTTTGGTCTTTCATTATCTTGCTGAGTAAATACAAATACATTTTTCATTTGCTTGTTTGTTCTGTAAAGATGATAAGACAAATCTCTAGAGATATGAAGTATAATCCTACATATCATTTAGATATCCAAATAACATAGACTGACAAGCAGAGAAATTTTATTTGAGATCAACAAGCGCGCCATGTTTGTTTTGAAACAAGTGAGTTTTATGGATTTTACGGTCGGAAATATCCAGGGTGTAATTTATTTGACTTTTTAATAAGTTTTGAGTTGCATTTTTACAAATTATGAAAGCTTGAAAGAGCAATTTACAACAATTTTCTTATCCGACTTGGATGGAAATTATTTTTTCGAACATCAAATTTTAAAAACTAAGAGTAATGCTTGGCGGGCATCAGAAATTGGAAACAAATATACACATCCAAATGAACCTTTGAAGAGAACTTCTTTGGCGCAAAAATTTAAACATTTAAAACCTGCTCTTAATTTATTTTAAAGGGTTTTCCAATAAGAGGTGTTATTTTGAATAGCCCGCTATTTCGGTAGCTGTAACTTTTGAAGTTGTCATTTTTTGACATTTGACAAGTAGAAACTACGCTATTAATCAGCCCTATCACGAATTCCATCGTAATCGGAAACTTTTACGAATCCCGAAAAAAGCTATCACCAAATCCGTTCGTAATGACGATTTGTATGAGATTTTCCACTACGATGGAATTTGTGATAGGTTTTTTCGGGATTCGTAACAACTTTCCGATTACGATGGAATTCGTGATAAGGCTGAATAAAAATGGAACGATACACGCTTCAACAGCGCATTGAAATTATTAAAATTGGGTCCTTGAAATGCATGAAAATGAACCGGAATTTCATCGAAAAATCATCTTGACTGATGAGGCCCATTTCCACCTCGGAGGCTACGTCAACAAGCAAAACTGTCGCATCTGGGGCTCGGAAAACCCAAGAGTTATTGTTGAAAAGCCTCTCCATCCTCAACGCGTGACTGTTTGGTGCGGTTTATGGTCCCGCGGGGTCATTGGACCTTACTTTTTCGAAAATGAGGCTGGAGCAACAGTTACGGTCAATGGATTGCGCTATCGAGAGATGATTAATGATTTTTTATGGCCTGAATTGGATGGTATTGATCTGGACAACGTTTACTTTCAACAAGACGGCGCTACGTGCCACACAAGCAATGAAACCATCGATCTTTTATGGGAAAAGTTTCCGGACCGTGTTATCTCTCGAAGAGGTGATCACAATTGGCCACCGAGATCTTGTGATTTAACACCTTGCGACTTCTTCCTTTAGGGCCACGTGAAAGATAAGGTCTACGCCAACAGCCCAGCGTCGATTCAAGACCTCAAAGATGAAATTCGTGAGGCTATCGAGGACATAGGGCAGCCACTTTGCGATTTGGTTATAGAAAATTTCATGAAAAGGATATGGTCCTGTAAGCGTGGTCTTGGCGGCCATTTGGCTGATGTTGTATTCCATTATTAACGGCATACCTTCCTCTTTATAATGAAATAAACATCCGATCATTTATCTCCAAAAATGCCATTTTTCTTTGAATATCAAAATAACACCTCTTATTGGAAAACCCTTTAGATTGGGATTGGGAGTCGACTCTAAAAATCATGTATAAAACGAGAACCGACTCTTTATTAATTTTAGATGACATAAACTGTACTTTAACGTTAACGAGCTCGTCTAACTTTAACAGTAGCAAATTGCTACTTTATCTCTTAAAACTATACTTTATCCAGATTGATAATTAAAGTAAAAATGTTAACTGATCTTTTTTTAAAAGATGTGCCATGTTAATAGACTGAATATTAGAAATGCGTAACAATCGTGCAAAAGTGCAAAATAACGATCTTTATTTTGCAATACTGCGGCCGGCGGCGCGGCGGCGGCGGCGCTCGGCGATGGGCAAACAAATATGTAAATTTATGCATGTACGAGTTCAGCCCAATAAATATGCAGATTTGATGATTTTTTTTTATTTGGTTTGAAGTTGTTTGTGTTCTTTTTTTTATGCAGTTGATTTTGAGTTCAACAACAATGGGGAGTTTTGAAAAAAAATTGATTTTTTTTTTTAAATCCAAAAAAAAATTTGGAAATATTGAGTAAACAATACTATTCAAACGTTTGGGGGCTTAAGCATTAAAAAAATAAAATGCACGACTAGGTCGCACGAGCTTGCTCCTATAACAAACTAGGAATTTTAGTAACGAATGTCGAAAACTGTTCATATAAGGATAAACTTTATTTTTTAAACTCTTTAAGTAGTAAGAGATAAAAACAGAATACTATGCAAATATGAATTTAATTAAGAACAAAAATTAAAAGTCGTTGTAGTGGTTTCTTAAAAAATAAGTGATTTTTAAAATATTAAATAAATAAATGAAAAACTGAATAATATTTTTATTTTATTCAATTTTAATTTAACTTAATTAATATCACAACTTTAATTAACTTATTATATTTAAGCTACGCGTTTTTGAAAAGTAGTTCGCCTGATGATGGAGCAATAACACTCCGAAACGCGTAGCTTAAATATAATAAATTAATTAAAGTTGTGATATTAATTAAGTTAAATTAAAATTGAATAAAATAAAAATAAAATTCAGTTTTTCATTTATTTATTTAATATTTTAAAAATCATTTAAGTAACCACAACTTGGAGACGAAAAAACCATAAAAATGAATAAAAAATAAGCTTTTATGTACAAAATTTTTAAGAAAAAATTTTGGTACGCTAACCTTAAGTTTTTATTATTGTACGAATAAAAGTCTTATTTCCAAAAAAAATACTAAGCCATTCTTGAGATATTGAATTTTTCAAAAAAAAATTACTTTTCTTTCCAAAAACTGAAAAAATATTTTTTCTTAAGTTTTTTAATGCAATGTTTTTTAACCTTTTTAGGAGCTTCTTTATAAAAAATTTCGTTAAAATCCGTTATGCCGATAATGAGTAATTCAAAATTCGAAAAAATCGTTCTATGGTAGGTACAGTCAGTAATATCTAGATTTCATTTTTTTTATTAAATTATAGATCGTAAAGATTGATCAAAAGAAAAAAAAAATTAGCAAGATTCTCGGAACCGTTTTCGAGAAAAATACGATTTCCAACCAGTTTTTAAAATTTGTATGGAAGGTACCGTTAGTTTTAGATAAAACAAAATTTTTTTTCTCAAATCTTGTAGATTATGTTAAGAAACTTTTATTTGTCAAGTTTGAAAAAAATCGAGCATGGGGTTTTCGAAATATTGAGTTTCAAAAAAAATTTTGAATTTTTTTTTTAAATCCAAAAAATAAAAAATTGAAAATTTGAATATGTAATAATATTCAAACTTTGGAGGAGCTTTGGCATAAGAAAAATTATTTAAATCGGCTGTAGCGTTTACGAGAAAATCAAAAACAAAAAAATGGACCCAGGGCGGCTACCAAAAATAACAATTTTTTGTAAAATTTTTTCAACCATTAGTAGTTTTAACCAAATGAAATTTTTCAATTTTTTTTTTTTAAATTCTGTGGGACAGCTTTTGAGAAAAAAAAAATATTTATAAAATTTCGAAAAAAAATCTCATGGCAGGTACCGTTATTTTTGGTCTTAAAAAAAAAACAGAAAAAAAACGTCCGGGGGGAAAAATTAAAACCCATATCTACCAAGTTTGAAGAAAATCGGCCAAGCCGCTTAGGCTGTAGTCGAACCGACAGACAGACAGACAGACAGAATTGCGAGACCCACTTTTTTGGTCTTCGCCATCATCGTAATGTCAACTTTGATCAAATTCTCGAGTTCGATTTTTTTACGAATGCATAACTTGCCTATAAGTCGCAATTAAAATCATTAAATTCAGTTATGTCGATAATGAGAACTTCAAAATTTGAAAAAATGGTTCTATGGTAGGTACAGTAAGCAATACTCGTATCTTAATTTCAAAATTTTTTTAATTAAATTTTAGATTTAATTAGTCGAAAGAAAAAAAAAATTATCAAAATTCTAGGCGCCGCGTTTTCGAGAAAAGTACGATTTCCGAAAACCGTTTTTAATATTTGTATGGTGGTACCGTTATTTTTAGGTAAAATAAAGATTAAAAAAAATCTAGGATGGGGAAATATTGTGTTTAAAAAAAAAATTGGAAAGTTTCTTTAAAAATCCAAATCATTTTTTTTTTTGAATACACAATAATATTCAAATTATTGGGGAGGCTTAGCATAAAAAAAAATTATCTACATCGGTTGTACCTTTTTTGAGAAGATCAAAAAAAAGGTTCCAGGGAGGGAACCATTAATAAACACTTTTCAGAAGTTTTTTTCAACCATTATCTAGCTTTAAGTAAATGAAATAGTTTGTATTTTTAATTTATTTATAAAATTTCGAAAAAATTCGTATGGCAGGTACCGTTATTGGTTATTGGTGTTAAAAGAAAAGGAAAAAAATATACAAATATTTTTGTAATACATTCTGTAACATAAGTTGCGGTCCCAACAAATAAATAAGGACATAGAATCAATTGGTGCCAAAAAATTTCGCATATTTTTGTATTAAAATTATTACAAGGTATTCGTTTTAAAAATCAAACTCCCTCACGAGGGACAATTTGTCGTAAGAAAAACTTTATATTTAATTTTCCGTAAGGGTATATAAATCATATTACATTGGATAATGCAAAGGGTGTTTTAAAATTTAATTTTTTTAATTCTCTAATAAAAAATTTTAAAACTCAGCCAAATGTGTTCAATACAAAATCATGAAGGTTTTTGATTTAACATCATAAATCTTTTTCAGTTTTCAAAGATCTGAACCAGTTAGAAAACTAAATTGATTCTTGTTTGTTTTAGCATTGCTATGGCTAATTAGTAATGACTAACAATATTTGATAAAATAATTCATCATTTTGAAAGAAAGAAGAATTTTATACTTTTGAAGAAAATTTAAAAAGACATACATACATAAATAAAAATCTATGGCTGACCAATCACTTAAAAAAAAATTTGACCTTTTATGACCGTAAAATGGACTTTAAAATGGCATACCTATACTACTATGCCATCACTCCTTTTATATTAAATAAAGTTTTGATTGACTCATCATTTTGTATCTCCGCCAGTTCTTCTTGATACTGTCCATATATTTAAAATATTAGAAAGATTTACTAACATTGGTTGCATCATCCAAGTTGGGAAATATTTTTTTTTTCAAATCAGAAAATCTTTCTTTTAAATCAATCGATAAGTTTTTCAGATGGTCGACAATTACATCCACAGCGGTATCAGTCACTTCGCATTTTTGTAGCCAAGGAAACTTTTTAATTTTTTTTTCGTGAATATGTGTCTGACATAATATATACTACCCACATGAGATGTCAAAAACATTAGTGAAGCTAGCTGATGTTTTATATGGACTTACATACCTTCAGGAATATTCCACTATTGATGTGCCAAAAATTGCGAGTGACCTAGCAAAAGTTTAAGTCTTGATTACAAATTTCTTATTGCTGAGCATTTTCCAAAACTAGTTAAACTTTTTTGGACAATCTTTGACCAATGATGGCACACTTACTTTTACTAATATTCCATAATATGGGGTGCCAAGATCACAGAGCCCGAAAGTTAAATCCATTTTAATTTTTATGTTTAAATATTTTATTGAATTTTGAACAATTTTAAAAAAGAAATCGATTTTGAAGGAAAATAAGCGATTGTAAAAATAGTTCGATTTTGCTTAAATTTTAAGAAAAGATTCTTTTTGAAGTTAAGCTTGAAAATTGTTGTTTTTCTTTTTATTTCATTACATTGGTACGTGTAGATATAAATATATACATTACGAGTACCTATGTTGATGTGAATCCAAGCAAATAAGACATCTTTTTCATTTAACCGAATCTATTTTAGGAGTGGTTGAAGCGATTCAATCTCATGTTTTTTTTTCTTTTTTTCTACGTCTAAAGTATTCAAATAAATTGTAAATTAATCCAAAATGGTCTTAGCACAGTTTTTTTTTATTTTATATATTATGAAGAAAACTGCTGGAGTGCCTTAAACCATTTACACGAAGCATTATAAGCTTCAACAGAACATTCTAATCACAGATGTTTAACATTTAGGTTTTACATAGTCTATCAAAACTCCCATATTGTCTAGTGGTTAGGATACCCGGCTCTCACCCGGGAGGCCCGGGTTCGATTCCCGGTATGGGAAATGCTTTTTTTATTTTATTTACAAATTTCTTATTGGAGAACAGGAATTCATTAAAAATTATTATTCTTAAAATATAGTTTTCGACAAGCCTTAGCCATTTTTGGTCTATGTTTTTTTACTTTTCTGGAATATTAAATGAAAATTATTTATATCTAACTAAACAATCGTACATTGCATCGCCAAATTTTTCAGGTACAACTTAAAATATTCATAACGCTGGTAAACAATCAACAGCCGTATCTGTAAGATTTGATTCTTATGCGCGAAACAGATTAAACCAGCAACAGCACCAGCGCAGCGTGCGTCGTCAACAGCAAACATTTCTCAATCACATTGCCACCAGCAACGTCATTTCATTTGTTTGACATTTCATATCGAAAAAAAGTTTTTCATTGCTTAGGACTTTGGCCTAACGACGACGCTGTTGGCGTTGCTGTTGCTGTTCTTATGTGTCTTGAACAATTGAAATACATTGGCTCTAAATTAATGGCGGCCGCTGTTGCTGTTGACGGTGCTGTTGCTGGTTCAATCTGTTCCGCGCTTTAGAGGTTATTTAGTAAAGCATACTTAAATATTTACATAATTCGCCTTTGAATTATGAAACTTCAATCGCCACAAGCAAAAGAAAACTATCTGAAAATTGGAATGCTTCCAACGAGGTTATGTCTTTATTTTCAAATATGCCATATTAATTAAAAAAAAAAAAAAAAAAAAAAAACAGAATCATTTCTATGCAAATATCCTCCTCCAACAGGTTAAGGCAAAAGTGTCTATACAAACACTTCAAAGGCTTAGCCGTATGCGTGGCAGGAAATTCTCTACTCGCAAATATATTTTAGTCAATAAAAAAATGTCTACATCTTAATGCTTTTTATAATTCTGAAATATAAGACATAACATCACAAATTCACAATTTAAAAACTTCAAAACCTTATACATGACAATTGATATATCCAAATAAATTTTAAAATGTCGTTCAGTAACCTTTACACACAGTGCATAGCGTTTAAGATTAGAGACTTTTAAGTTATCTTACTTAAATGTGAAAATTGATACCGATTTTATATTTAAGAGTTGTATGGAGGCATTTTAAGGATGAACACTGTTTAAAATTCCTATATAAGGCATTTTTCTTTTTTAATTTACGATAGAGCTATGAACAGAGTCCGAGCATGTCGAGCATGCTCTAAACATTCTCTGAACCAAGCGTGCTCTGAGCGCTCTGAATTAATTTTAAAACACACCTGAACACTTGCTGTCACAATTTTTTTTTTCAATTTCCATCTGTCAAATAATTGTGTTCAGCATTTTACTCTGTCTGTCAGTTATTTTATTCTCCAAAGGAAAAAATAAACACATATTCGAAGCTAGGTCTGGTCATTGTATATATATCTTATAGTATTATCAATTGACGTGATTTTATGTTAGAGTCCCTAGCCTGTGATGTCGCTGAAATCAGCAAAATTTGTCAGTGGAGAGTAGGATAAGAAAGATAGAAACAAGTAGTAAGAAAGAGAGATATATATACAATGGTCTGGTCTAAAAAAGAAACACTATTAATTATTTGACCACTCTGCTCTGAACTTAAAAAAAAAAACGCCATAGTCAGCCAGTGTTTAATAATAGCTCAGTATTCTAGAAAATAGCTCAATTATTCTTAACTTTTCCGAATCACACAACCAATTCATAATCATGTAGCACGTACAAGAACCAAAGTGCAAAAAGTTTAAATTGCTAGAAAAAACCTTCAAGCGACATCTAGCAGTTCATATGTGTTCTAAATGTGCTTAAAACCAATTAGTATTTTATTTAGGGTTGCCGCTACTATTTTTGTACATATTCGTATTTACGTTTTATTATTCACAAATCTATCTGGATTAAGTTTTCACATGTATTATAAAAATAATTTGGAATCCTGCTATCTATCGGGATCTATTTCAAAGATCCAAAATTTAGTTATTACACTGGGGAGTAGATGGCTTTTTATGGTAAGGTAGTGTAAGCTATACTGTAAAGAAAGAAGA
Organism: Chrysotoxum bicinctum; assembly: GCA_911387755.1. NCBI lineage: Eukaryota > Metazoa > Arthropoda > Insecta > Diptera > Syrphidae > Chrysotoxum > Chrysotoxum bicinctum. The sequence continues at coordinate 42,292,782 of OU426990.1, forward strand.
CAAGACATAATTTGAAATTTCCAAACGCAAGGATTAAAAGAGACGGGCTTATAACACTGCTGTCAGTAAGATCCGTATCGTTTTATTTTCAAGGGATGATCCAGATCCGGATCCAGATAGATTTGTGGATAATAAAACGCCACAAGGGGTTCGTAAGATATTTTACAATAATAAATAAGTTTCATATTACCTTAATAAAATATTCAGTAGCTATGCCGTTAGCAAGCAAACAGTTAAAAGCCACAATTAACTTCACAATAACTACTGAATTGTTTAATTGGAAGAACACAACCAAGTAGTGACTAAATCATTGAACACTTTCACTCCATGTTTATCAAACACAATTTTTGTGGATTTTTTGCGCTGTCGTATTCACATATGTATAATAATATAAACATCCTTATTAAACCAATTTTAACTTATACTTTTCTTTTGTAAGCGAAGGTAAGACACACTGCAATAAAATCCATCTCAGTTTTGATATAAGTTTTGGCTAACCTTTTTCGAAGGAATAAAATGAGCTAACCAACGATGAATTTTGTTTTATTTGTTCACAAATTCTTTAAAATCACAAAATTCTACGATGCAATTTTGAGATTCTTAGCAAAGTCTCATATTATTATTTCTATCAGTCAGCCATTGCTCGGAGAATGATGTCCCACATAGTGTGAACCTGGTTCTTGGACCATAGAAATACTCATATGTTCTTTGAAAAAAAATTTTTTTTCTTTTTGAGAAAGTTTTAAATTGATCTCTTCGACCATCAAAATAAAGGACTTCAAGCCGAAAGCCATTATGTAAATTTTTTTTTAAGTTTTGTTTGACTCCATACCACAGCCGCTTCGTTTTTGATCGATCTATTACATTTGAGTTGGTTTGCCAACTTCTTTCAAAACGCTACTTGCAATTATAGAAACAATCCAGTTTCCCATTGGATACCCTTTTCAACATTTCTTGATCTATTACATTTTAAAAGGAATTTTTTTTATTCTGGATCACAGGGACAATACAATAATGAAATAAATCACACTGGTAGATATCAAACAGAATTTCAGTTGCAATTCCAATCTAAAATCCTAGAGCTTTATTTGGTTTTCAATTTTGTATAGTTTTTTTTTTAATTTTTAATGCAGTTGAAGAATTTTTCTTAAAATAGACGAATAAGAAATAGAAGGTTTCGAAGACTTATCTCATATCCCAACCACATTTGGAGCTAGCTTTTCAGAACCTTTAAAATTATCACTTCTTTTTTTGTTTTATTTTTAGGTTCGAGTAACATAGTACCCCTTGCCAGATGTCTTGATCCGCTTCGTAGCTACGCCACCTAAACAGGGGTACTTCCTCTTGCGAGAAAGTGACCAATTCCACAAAAATACCTCTTGTCATTAAAAGTTTTTCTTCTTAAAATTTCTTACATTGAAACATTACAAAGTTTTCGACAATCGTAAAACTGCGTGGCTAAAAATGGTCGCGTTCAGGATTCAACTGGAATAGGCTATCTAGGAGAAAAATGAAAATTTAATTACTTTTATCATTATTAATTACTTTATTTCCGCAAAAAATCAAATCATATTTTTAGAACATCCAGATAACTTCTGAACACGGCCAATGATGTCGTAAATCATTCAAACTGTGAAACAGCGATGAGTATGGTTCAGGCTTTAATAATTTTATCTTACCTCATCCACTTTAAAAAAATGAATACTCTGCTTTGAAGTTCCTCGAATTCAGTTCGATTTTAATTTGAAATGTCTTGGACCAATTGTGAAACTTCTTTTTGGACGTCATTGTACCGTAATATAGAGTTTATGACTTTACTATGATTATATTATTCGTTTACCACACGAATTCGTGTCAGAAAATTTAAGGTTTGTACAAAAAGACTTTCCATACCAATTTTGACAGTTTGGTTACGGCCGACGTCGTAAACTTCCCAAAGTTTACAACGTATGCGATTGTTGTCCGATGTTGCATGAATACGTTTTGAATAAATTACAATAAAATTGACATCTTTTTGACAGATCGATAAAGGATACAGGATAGATGGCTTTTCTCAAGGAGTGGCATCATTTTAATCAAATAAAGTTTTCATTTTCAATAATTCCACATACATAAGTGGAAAAAGCTTCATCATTTATTTATTTTTGTGTAATATTGAAATTTCCGCTTTCAAATTAACTTAATATAAATGTATTTAAATAAAAGTATCTATAGTATAACAATAAACTTAACAAATAAAAATAGGTATAAATTCTTATAGTTTCGGCAGCCACAAAAAAATATTATTAACTCTAATATAACTAGGTACGTACTATAGTTCGGCAATATACCCTATGACACTTCACAGCACTATGATAGTAGATTCTTGATTGAAAAAAGAAAAGCAAATAAGAAATTGAAACTAATAGCAAAGAGATTAACAATATTCTATTGGAACAGTTTCTGTAAGGAATCCTCATTTAATGCGATGGCCATCATAATAATACCACCAACTAATATGCCCGCAACTTGAATTAGAGAATTCTTTAAGTTTTTCTTTCCTTCCATTGCCATGGCTGGAATTAAATCGGCAAAGGCTATATAAAGGAACGAACCAGCTGTTGCTGCATAAATCCACTGAGTCATGTTTGTGTGGACTCCTGCAATTAACAATCCAATGGCCATTCCAACGAAGCTTAAGATCGATGAGGCAATGTTGAGTAGAACTGCTCGTTTAATGCTCATTCCAGTTTGAAGGAGCAGAGCAAAATCACCCAGCTCATGTGGTAGTTCATGGCAGAGAACGGCAAAAGCTGTAGCCAAACCAGTCACTGGGTCACTGGCAAAGGCAGCACCAATGGCTAAACCATCGGTCAAATTGTGAAGGCCATCTCCAAGAATGACCATAAATGCAACTGGAGTCAAAGGTCTTGATCCGTCCTTCTTATCCTTCTTTAACTCGTCCAACATCACATTTATTTCTCTTGATTCGGTACCCGATGCCGGAACTTCAACAGCCGGTGGAGGTGCAGGTGCGCTTTCAGTGTGGCCATGCGAGTGACCATGGGTATGGCCATGGGTATGGCCATGCGTATGGCCATGGGTGTGTCCATGACTCGAATCCGAACCTTTCAGGAGAGGTAGAAGAGTCTCTAAAATGTACATGAAAACGGCAGTAATAAACGCACAGGCACATATCCAAACTGGACCACTGTGATCGTGACTTTCATTGCTTGGCGATATTGGTTTTGATTCCGAATGATTGGCGCTCAAGGCGTGTGGAATGAGATGCATTAAGGCATCTCCACTGAGAGTACCAACTGCGACAGCAACTAAAAATTTCAGGATCTCCTGATATGCAATGGTTTTCATCAATGGTACGAGAAGGATTCCGAGTAGACCACAAGCTGACAGAATAAAGATCGATCCCGAAGCATAAATCCAAGCTATAAAGAAAAATAAAAAAGTTAGTACTTTTTCTCAAGAGAATTCCTAATAAAAGAATATCTATCTATCTATGTATATACTTGGACATAAATATGTAGGTCAAAATCTTAAAAATTAAGGCTCCTAAAAGCATTAAATTTGTATGCAAAAATCTTTAGCTTTTCTTTCTGGTTTATAAGATATTGGTTTTGTGACACAAAAACGTGTTTTTGAGACTCAAAACAAGAGATAATCTTGTATTTAAGTGGATTTACATTAAATCTCAAAGATCTTACATACAAATTTATTTCGTAAATCTAGTAGATAAGAAATTGATATTCTTAAATCTTCATTGGATCAATTATTCTTTGTTTCGAACTGACCTAATATCCATAGCGTGCTAAATTATCTCGATGATTTTTCATCGTTTGGCACAAATGAAACTTCCTTTCTATCGCTTCCACCTTATAAGATAGGTGCTGTCAAAGTTACTCTTCTTTTTAATCTTTTAGTGTGATGGAAGCACCACATAAATCTCTTGCCTTAAATCACGGATTATCTTTTGTTGAAAACGTAGTATTAATCTTCATTGGATTTATTATTTTATAATTCGAACTGACCTATGTATATCTATATCGATGATTTTTCAGTTTCTATTCAACATCAGGGATGGCAACTCATTTTAGAAAAGGAGTAGATAGTAGTAAGCAAAATTGATACTTATCTGGCTTACATACAAAATTATTATATGTAGACTTTTTTAAATGTATAAAAAGTCTTAAGTTTTTTATTCATCATAAATTATATGGTGCATCAGACACTCACAAAAATTGATTAAAATATTCTTTCGAATTTTGTTGTCTTGATTTCCTTTGAAAGATCTGTGATCTTCCCAAAACACAAAAAAGGTCTATTATAATGAGTCAAAAACTATACTGACAGAGGGATTTTCCTTGTGAACATAATTGGCAAGCTCTTTTTAGGGATTTTAGCCACTAGACTTGAAAAATGAATAGATGAAAACAATATCATAACGGAATTTCAGGCAGATTAAAAAAAAAAAACGACTCCACAATTAATAATTTAAAATTATTATACCATCCATTTCAAGCCATAATTCAAAAAGTCTACGGACATTTTGTGGATATTAAAATGGCTTTTGATCTCGGAATGGATTATATTTTTCGGGGAGCTTTGTTTCCAACAGAGTGGTACGAAACATGGATGTCCACTTAATTTTTTGACAAGTTTACAAGTCTTAAACGAGTTTGAGAGCCCAATCTAAAAATGTTTGTAGTCCAAAATCGGAGCCGAAAAAGTAGCTCTAGGGGAGTGTAATACCAAAAAAATCTTATAAAAGCGGCAATGATTCTTTGAACAATAGAGAAACAAAATGAACTGAATGAATCAAAGTGAAGATTGTTGCGATTGGTTTGAAATGTCAAAACCAATGAGTATATTCAGTGAGAAAAGTGGTGCCAAATTATGAAATACGTTAAGGGTAGATTTACGGGGTGAAATGGGTTTTATTTATATGACTTATTTGGGCTACCTCAGCTAGCCCAATTTTGGAGAAATTGTCCAATCTAGCAAGATTGTACTTTGTGCTAGCACACTTAAAACACAAGTCGAACTCGACTTTCCGAAATCGAAATTCAAAACAAAATGTATGAAATAAGAAACAGGGACTCGTGGATGGTGAAATGACGAAATCTTGGTGCTATTTACGGAAAATATACGGCATAATCTCAGATCGAAATACTTTAAAAAAAAATCAGAAGAAGTTTGAAGATACCCAAAGAGAGTAGAATTTTGTAGGAACTCACAACTCCATTTTACTTTGATGGCTGATAAGTATTTTTATGGGACTCGCTTAGTTTCAAGCAAATCTGATTATTTTTTAAAATCAAAGGTGAGGTCCAAAAAAGATCACCCTACCATGAAAGTTTTAAAAAAGGTGGTTTCCACATTAGGCGTTTTTCTTTTTTAGCCCCGAGCAGGGCACAGATCGGGGCCTGAGCGCTTAGAGCCCGCTCCGAACCGAGCGTGACTTGAGCGCTCTGAGCTATTTAAGAAACACATCTAGGCACTGAATTGTTATTGTATCATTTTTCAAATAAACTGTCAAAATTCTCATTTTTGTTTGTGAAATTTGTGTTTTTATATTCTTGAAAACTTGTTTTTAATTAATTTCTGATTAATGAAAATGAAAAAGGCAATTATTTTAAGGGAAGCGTTCAATTTGTTTTTTTTTTTTTTTTATTTTGATGATGACGATGAGGAAAACTTTGAGCAAAACTCGCGAAGAATCCAAAAAAACGAAAATTATGCCGAGGAAATTGTACCCCGATTTAGCGACAAAACTTTTAAGGAACAATTTCGTGTGAACCCAGACATTTGGTAATCTTTTTAAAGATTCTATCAAGAACAACGGCATCTGTTTCGTCCACTTCACCCCTTCGAAAATTTCAATAATTTATTTTCAATAATTATTTTTCTTTACCCTCACTGGGAGAGCAACCAGCTTCGCCCGCCATTTCCATTGTTTTGATTTTTTATTTCTTTTTTTCTTTTACTATCATCCCTTCCAAAAAATTTAATGAAGTTAGCCGCACTCAGCTTTTTGCTCGGTCTGCTCGGTCATTTATTATTGAGCCCATCGAGCGAGCCCCGTTCGAGCTCTGAGCTAAAAAAGAAATGCAAGTTGAGCGCTTAGGGCGCTCTGGGTTAAAAAAGTAACATAGTCCTTTTTTTGACAATTCAGTGCCCCGCTCGGAGCTAAAAAATAAAAACGCCTATTATAGAAGTTTGTCCAACCTATGCAACTCGAAAGAAAAAATACTTGGGAGACAATTTTTTAACGATGCAGTACGCTGTAGGTTTTCTTAGTGGCCGAGATTGGGTAAATATATTTTTTAAATGTTTATAAATATCGAATGCCATAAATAAACGAATTAGATTAGGAATTAATATATATGTATAATGTAATGTAAATTCCTTAAGCCGAAATTTTAAAATTTCAGGATTATTGATTTCCAATCGAACTGAGCAACGTTTTTCTACAATTGAATTTAGCGCCATCTATAATATTTCAACATTTTAAATTCACTTTATGTTCATTTTGATTGATGAGCTAAACTGTATTCACTTACAGCCTATTTATTTATTGACTCGTTTTAAGGACGTAGTAAAGTTTTTCCGACTTTACAACAACTCTCATCGTGACAAGCTTATTTTTATCAAAAAAAAAAAAATAAACGAGGAATAGAGGCGGAGTAGGCCAAAACTGGTTCTGAGGTTTAAGGCCGTTGAAGTATCTAAATGTCATTTTGACATGACATCATTTGAATTTTTTTTTCTTCTTGTTACTAAGACAAAATGGATAGTTTTTTTGCATTTATAAATATATAATATATAAGGATTTTTTTGAAGTGGCTCTAAGCCCTTTTCTCATAGAACATCTAGAAGGGAAATATAGCCTAAAAAACAAGTCCTAAGACTGCAGCTATAATTCTGTAATTTTCCATAAAATGATTAATTTTACTTTACCTAATCTTACACTCACCATTCAAAAGAAAATCCTCTTTCTCTTGCATATGGGCTAATAAAACTGGCTGCACACAAACTTGCTGATCAATCTGCGTTAACAAAGCTGGACAAAGTTTCATAAATCCAACAGGTGTAAGTTTGACTGTATTTATAAATTCATTGTATTCATGTTCGGTATCATGATCATGATTATCGCTCGTTCCGTCTGAATTCAAGGTCTTGTATAGTTTCTTTTTGTGAAGATCATCATGATCGATGACAAGTCGGAGTAACGACTTCGGTGAAAGGCACACGTTTGAGTTAGAATGTTCAGCTGAAAGAAATTAAATAAAATAAAATAATATTATCAAAACAATAAAAGTTATTCGCTGGTATACATATATTCGTACATAGCTATGATTATTATTTAAATTTTTTTTATTCTTAAACAAAATAACACCACACCAGCATCGTCACGCACGAACAACAAAACAATATCGTGACTGGCATAAATTATACCTTTACGACACATTCATTCACATCGCCTTAGTTCGTTAGTTTTAAATAAATTTGATTTTTGTTAAATGTAAACTGCGTCTAATTAGATAACATGGATAACCGTTCACACCATAAATCAATTTTTGTACAAGTTTCCGGGAGACAAAAAATATCAAACTTTGAATTTTTAGAATTACATGCGCAGTTTACATCTACTTACAAATAATGATTAAGTCAGGAAGAACCCAAGTCGGAAGACTACACCAGCATGCTACAGAGCTTAGAATATAATAAATTAATTCGATGTCTATATGGACCCAAGTTCTAAAGCAATTAACATCTTACTTAGAGTATCTATCTAATTCATTATAATATTGAGTTAGGCAGGCATGTCAATTTAGTGTCTATTTGTACCAAGTGGTCGTGTCAATCAAGAATATTCAAAATGATCTAAAAAAAAAAACATATATTGATGCCTTGGTCGTTTATTGAACTTAAACACTATTAATCTTGTCAAAAGTTTGTAAACATTTCGCATGTTATGTAAATACTTTATTTTTAAAGTTTCACTGAGAAAGGTTTAGATCAAAAATAAAATAAAAATTCCTATAGCCCTATAGACTCTGTAGACATTTTGCACACAAATGACTCATGCTACATACTAAGTTTTTACGACATTGTTTTCAAAATGTCAGATTTTCAACTGACAATTACCTTTGATAGTGATATTGAAAGATTTTTTATAAAATGGGAAAAATGGAATGGATAAGTTTTCGAGGTATGAAGATCAGAAACTTAAACGAAAAAGGAAAAACTGTTGAACAAAATCATTTGAGACCATCAACGTCGAAGCAACCCAAGACTTTGATCAGAAATCATTCAGCAAAAGCTCAATGTTACAGAAAAATACCTAACCCAGGTAAAAATTAAACCAAATTATGAATAAATTAAAACCGAGAGAAGTTCGGAAAAAGTAGTCACAGAATGGAAAGAGAACAATGTAAGTTTGGGCTTCACAATTTTTCTGATGAAAATGTGCTGAGAATTTCATTAGAAATCGAACAACGTGAATTTAGAAGGCCTTGCATAGCTCTTTTTTCAATGTCTGAAACCTTAAACCAATTTGTTCATCGATATTTCCGATCGTGAAACAAACCCTTTACTTTTCAGACCCTCAAAACTCAAAACAAAAGAAGTGCATCGACACTTCGAAAAAATAATATTAGAAATTACCTAATACTTATAGTATTGGACGGTTTCAAGTCAGATCTTATCAAAATTAATGCTGGTGTTCCCCAGGACTCCATTTTGTATCCGACTGTATTCCTCCTTCTTTTTTTTTATAAATGATCTCTTGTTTGAAACTTCCATTCCATATAATCCATTTCAATATTTTGCCGACGACTCTACCCTTAACTTTTCATACTCTTTCTCAAATTCACTTCCATCTTCTTCGGAAGTGGAATATCAAGGGTATCGTATGATAAGCTAATTAATCTCTGATCTTTGCAGCATTGTTATATGGGATATACGAAATCGTGTGGAGTTTGATGCTTCGATAACTGAATGCTGTTTATTACCGTTGGAATAAAATGTACCCCTTATGCCATTGTTCTTGTATGGCACTATCATCGAAGAAGCCGAAAATCTCTCAGTACGTGTGTCAATGACGATTTTCGTTGGAATGCCCACATTATCCAGGCGCTGCTAAATGCTTAGGATTTCTCTATCCATATGTTAAAAATTTGTCACCAGTCCGATCTATCTATACAAATTTTATCCCCTTCGATAAAGGTAAGTTACTAAATTTACTCAAAGTCCTTTGGATCTGTATTTTGTGGTCCTTGTCAACTTTTTGATAGCGAAGTTAGTGCATTTACTCGGGGTCAAGTTTTCAGTGATTGAAAACTTTTGATATGAAAGGCTTCATGTACATTAAACTATCTGCTCTACTTGTAATACTTTAATTATGACAGCTAAGGTATCAACAACAAGTCAAAATCCGAAATACTCTTTATTGTACTTCTGATATTATAGGTAAATGTAATTGTAAAATTTCTTTGCTTTATGATAAACTCTTGTTACAAAGCGGAAGACATTACTGTTAGCCTTTATGGATACCTTCAAAAACATTGAATATCTTAAAATAAATCTTGCCGGATGTCTGGGCAATATAATGCAAGCATGCTAAGATGGCAATATGCTACATTTTAATATGCAACATAAGTACCTTGCGCAGAAAATTTGATAAATTTGATCATCGACAGCTGGATCTTGCCCATTAGCAAAAATATTTTTCGAATTGCTGGAAAAATGTATAAAGTTACTGCTACCATGTCTGGAAATGTCAATGTAAAAACATTTCACAAGCTGAACCAATAACAATGGATGTGGAAGCCTAAATATAGATTACAATAAAAAATAGCATCCTTAGAAGCTCTAAAAAGTGATACTGGCCACCAAAAAATTTTGGTAAAAAATCAAAGATACACAACTATTGGCTCAAGTATTGGCTCAAACTGCAATACTATGATGCCAATAAACAAGACAAAAAAATTGCTCTTATTTTTAATGTACTTAGAATTAAATTAATTATTTAAAATTAATTTTTTAAAATTTTTTAAACAACTATAAGTTGGAGCTTTATACTCGTAAGTGCAAAATACCATTTGATTTCTCAATTATATATGAATTTATTCAACAACAAAAAATATTATATAGATATTAAATTTTTAAAACATCACATAAGAAATTGGAACGCCAGCTTTAAGTTCTAATAAAAATAAATATAAATTTAGTTTCAAGAAGAAAAACAATAAATGACCCTTTATTGAAATATCGAATTAAAAAAAAAAAACTTAGATTTATTTTTTTTTAAACCTAATTAATATTTTATATTTTAATCGTTTTTGAAGTTCCTGTATCAAATTTTTAATTGTAATAATGGTACCTGCCATACAATTTTTTTTCGAAATTTTATAAAATATTTTTTTTCTCAAAGAAAAATTGTCATTAATGGTACCCCTCTACAACTACAAACTACAACTTTTTTGTTTTTGATTTTCTTAAAAACGGCACAACCGATTTTGTTATTTTTTTCATGCTAAAGCTTCACACAAATTTGAATAGTATTGTTTATTCAAATTTTCAAAAAAAAAAATTTATTTCGAAAAAATCCATGCTTGATTTTCTTAAAATTTAACAATGTAAAGTTTTTCAATACAATCTACAAGATGTGAAAAAAAGTATTTTATCTAAAAATAAGAGTAGGTACCCAGTATACATATAAATGTTAAAAAAGTGGTTTTCGAAAATCATATTTTCCTCATAAACGGGCGGTGCCTAGAATTTTGGTAACTTTTTTCTTTCGATTAATTTTTACGATCTATAATTCAATAGGAAAAAAATTACAATTGAGATATTACTAACTGTACCTATCAAAGAACATTTTTTTTGAATTTCTCATTATCGGCATAACGGATTTTAATTAAATTTTTTATAGAGAAGCTTCTAAAAAGTTTTAAAAACAATGCATTTCAAAACTTAAAAACAAAATATTTTTTTTTTTCAATTTTTAAAAAAGAAAACAAATTTTTTCTTGTTTTCTTGGAAAATTTGATATCTGAAAAAACGGGTCAATAAAAACTTCAAGTAGGCTACCAAAATATTTCAAGAAACCACTAGAACGACATATAATTTTTGTTCTTGCATAAACTAATATTTGCTTGAGAAATAACAAGGCATCCTGTTTTTAGCCATTTAAAAAATAAATTTTATGGTTATGAACATTTTTCTCTAGTAACATTAATTTTTAAATTTTGTATTCTTTTACTTAAAAGCAAGTTCGTGGTTCCAGTCGTGCATTTTATTTTCAATGAATTATAGATTTGGTAGAATTAAGAGAATGAAAAAATTGTATCAAGATTCTAGGTGCTGTTTTCGAGAATAATCTGATCTAAAACAATTTTTTAACATTTGTATGGAGAAATATACCATTAGTTTTAGATAACATTTTTTTAACAAATTCCTTCCAAAAGTTTTTGAGAAAGTCGAAAACCAAAAAATGCTTCCATCAATAACCAAAAATTTGTGTTCAAACATTTGGTAGATTTTACTAAATGAAAGTTTTTCAATTTTTTTTAAGAAAAAAAAAAATCAGAAAAAAATATTTTCAAAAACTTAGAAAACAAAATTGTATGGCAGGTTGGGAAAAAAATACTATCTTCCAAGTTCTTGAAAAAATCGATCGAGCCATTTAGGCAGTTTGTCGACAGGTCAGGTCTGTGGAGCGTGATTTTGTGGTGCCAACGCTATCCTGGAGGACGCACGATTTTACAGTGAGTACAGAGAGTAGGATAAGATACAAAACAAGTAGTAAAAAAGCGAATATTTCATTATTAAATTTAGAAGAGACAATTACTATTGTACTATTAAGATATCGCCCCGATCGTTCGTCTTCATGAAAGTAGTATAAGTTTTATATTCAAAGATAGTACCGTTGAATTTATATATCGCAAGAAAAAATAAGTTTAAGACAAAGATACTCAAAGAAATCATTTCTATATATTCGAAAATAGCATATCGAATACTCCTGTACAAATTACAGGGCCTTGAAGCTGACCTAAAAATACTGTCATTAGTACTGCCAACTCCATCTTAGGCAGCAGTCGTAAAAATCGGAACGACTGGTTTGATGATGAATGCAAGCTAGCGACTGAACGTAAGAATGTTGCGTACCGAGCAATGCAACAATCTCATAGAACGCGGGCACGTGAAGAGGAATATAAAGAGCTCAGAAGAACAGAAAAACGGCTTCACAGACAAAAAAATTAGCCTGGGAGAAGAACCTAATCTGTGAAATAGAAAACAGCCGAGAGCGAGGTCCGCACCGGGCGCGGAAGTTCTACCAATCCGTCCGAAACATGACGCAGTACACACCACGCTGCACATACTGCTAGGACGGAGAGGGAAATCTGATCACCGATCCTGAAAGCATACTGGAGCGATGGGAAGTGTACTTTAATGAATTGCTAAATGGTCAGCTCACTGCAGAAGTGGAGGCTCCACTACTTCAAGAAGAATACCCTATGTTGCCGCCACCAAGTATAGAAGAGGTTGAGAAGGCTATAGGCCGGCTTAAACAGAACAAAGCCCCGGGAGCGGATGGCATACCAGCCGAATTATTCCATCACGGCGGGCCAGCCTTACGTCAAGCAATTCATGATATTATAGTGCACGTATGGGAGCAAGAAGAAATGCCAGAAGACTGGCGAAAAGGCATAATATGCCCCATACATAAGAAGGGAGATGTCACAACGTGCAGCAATTATAGAGGTATCACGTTGTTGAGTACCGCCTATAAGATACTCTCCTCTATCCTACAAGACCGGATAACCCCATACGCTAAAACCGTCATCGGACAATATCAGTGTGGTTTCATTCCAGGCAAATCAACAACTGATCAGATCTTTACCCTTAGGCAGGCGATGGAAAAATGTCTAGAATTTAACATCCCAACATACCATCTGTTTATAGACTTTAAGGCCGCCTATGATAGCATAGCCAGGGTAGAACTTTACAAAGCCATGAGAGAATTCGGCATCCCAAATAAATTGACACGACTATGTAGGTTGACCATGACCAACGTAACAAGCCAAGTAAAAATAGCCGGATTGCTATCCAGACCAATCAACATCTTTGATGGGCTCCGACAAGGGGACGGTTTGGCCTGCCTCCTCTTCAACCTGGCGTTGGAGAAAGCAATCCGTGACTCTGGCACGGCAACAAGAGGGACCATCGTCAACAGCTCCAGCCAGTTACTCGCTTACGCAGACGACATTGACATCCAGAACGAGCAGGCGGCACAAAATCTGGGGCTGCACATTAGTGAAGGTAAAACAAAGTACATGGTGGCGTCGAATGCGAGAGGAACAGTTGGTCAAACAATCAAGGTTGCGGAGCACGAATTTGAAGTGGTGCAATCCTTTAAATACCTTGGGTCAATAGTAGCAGCCGATAACAATATAGAAGAAGAAATACGCGGGCGGCTTCTCAAATCCAACAGAGCCTACTATAGTCTGTCAAAGCTTTTCAAATCCAGAAATCTCACCATAACTTCAAAACTGCTGCTGTGCAGGACCATGGTCCTGCCAGTACTCACATATGGATCCGAGACTTGGGTGCTTAGCAAAAGGCACTCCGACCTCTTAGCTGCGTTCGAGAGAAAAGTCTTAAGGAGAATTGTTGGCCCCATATGTGAGGAAGGACGATTCCGGAGACGGTACAATCATGAACTGTACGCAATCTACCTTGAAGCAGATATCGTGACAAAAATTAAGCTCGGTAGACTCCGGTGGGCAGGGCACCTAGCTCGCATGAGCGAAGAGGAACCTGCTCGGAAAGTTCTTTGGGGTACATTCGATGGTAGACGACAGCGTGGTAGACCATGCTTGCGCTGAAGAGATGGCGTAGACCAGGACGCCCGAAGCCTTGGGGTGCGCAACTGGATGGCGTCGGACATGTTTAGTAACGAGGCTCTCTTTTGGTTGTTTTACGGGTTTGTGAACCACCAAAATTGCTATTTCTGCTTTAGGAGTAATTTAAAGGACACCTATAGTTCACAGCACTCAATAACTCCCACAAGATTAAAAGTAAATTCACAATGGAACTTGTATCTCATAGATGTCCCAACAAATAAGAGAATATTAAAGATCACATTCTTAGCTTTGCTTTTTCAATTTTTCAATTTCAATTTTTATCGTGGCAACAAAGGACTTTTATGTTCAATATTGTTCAATAAGAAAGTTCGTTTCACTTTGATATACATAGATAGAAGTTCGGACGTGGTACTTTCTTCGATTTACTTGTCATAGACTTATATGGAAGGCTTAATCAGCCATTCAAGTAAAAATTTGGTTTCAGCCAAAAAAAGATATAGTTGGTAAGATTCAAACTAATCTAAATTTCAACAAAATTGTTAGAGCTGTTACATATGACTTTTCTTAAAATATTTCTTTTACAAATATTCCAATTTAACTTTTTTAATTCTATCATCTCTTCGGCCCAGGTTTAAAAATTAAAATTTTAAATAAATCAATCCAAAAGGTAAATGAATCCAATTTTAGTCAAAACTGTTCATATTTTTATCCTCTATTCTATTGTTTCTTTGAAAATGCAAAGTTCTTATTTAAAATGCATGTATCTTCTACCTAACCTTCAAAGAAGATTAACAACTAACCTTGGACATTGACAGCAATTACTATCAAGTTCAAGGTAATCCTTATACGAATTGGCAATATCCGACAGAAAAAAATTTTAGTAATTCGAAATAATTTAAGCATCAATTTATTATTGTTGTCGCAAATGGAAATGCAAATTTACTTTTTTATTGAATCCGTCAATGGAAGAGCGAGCGCTATGATTACTCATGATAAATTATTATGATAATACAACATAATTTACTGTGTTTTTTTTCCCTCAGAATAATGGGAGAACGATCAATGTCCAATTAGAACACAAGACTTTGAAGATTAACTTTTGCCTTTGAAATTTATTTCATTGATCTTCTAGAAACGTAAAAGCTGGGAATTTTAAACTTCTCACAAATGAAATTTTTAGTTTCTGTGAAAAAATGCAAATTTTACTCACCGTGATCTCTTGGATGTCTATGTAGTGGATCATGCATTTCCCTAAATTTGATATTGTCCGTCGACAAGTTATTGTTAATTTCATCCTCATCGGTTACTTCTTTATCAGCTATGGATGAAGTTGCCGTCAGATTGATCGGTTTTGGAATTCTAGGTGCATTTCGGTGAATTGTCACCATGGCATCTTTTTTAATGAGGCCTTCTGTAACAACTCTGATGTCATCTTCTTCCATCAAAGGTGGCGATAATGTCTCCTCTTCAATTAAACTATTGTAATCATCAAGGCTTACAAAGTCTGGAATCTTATAGCCATTTGGATGATGTTGTTCGATGGTATGGTCTTGATTGAATTCAAGCTCTCCAAGTCCCAAATTGTACATTAAATGTTCTAGCCCCTGTTGAAGAAAGATGTGTAAGAAATATGTTAATATTTCAAACAGAAGTATAAGTGTATATTAGGCGTTTTGCTTTGTTAACTCTGAGCAGAGCACTGAGCAGAGCTTGAGTATATCGAGTACGCTCTGAGCAGAGTGTGATTAGAGCTCAACGATTTATTTATGACACAAACTGGAACACTGAACTGTCAAAGGCATCGATCTCCACTTTTATTTGTTTGTTTGTTTTTTTTTCGCTGTCTGCTATTGTCATATCACACGAAAAAAGTGAAATTAGCGGCGCTCAGCTTGGTCATTTTATTCTGCGCTCTAAAGCGCACTCTGAGCTTGCTCTGTGATTGAAAAAAATAAAACCTTAGCGCCCTGATGTGTCTGAGCTAAAAAAGAAACACAGATCTTTTTTTGACAGTTCAATTCTCTGCTCTGAGCTTGAAAATAAAAACGCCAATTATAGATTCCGAGGTTCAAAAATAACACGATTCTTTATCCTAGATTGATATTTGACGTTTGAGTGAGTATCGTTGGATATTCTTTTGGCTATTAATCAGCTGTCATCGGCCACATTTTACAAAAACACAAATCAATCTGGAATACTTTGATTTGGTATCTGAACATGGCCATTTTTTTTTTAATTATAAGGCCTTTGAAAAAGACAAATTTTGACTACCAATGAAATTTTTAGTCTTTTCAAATCTCATGTAAAAGAAACTGGTTTAATTTTATTGTTAAGGACACATCCCAGACAGAAGATTATGTGGGAAGGTGTTCGCATGTATGATATTCACCTACATATATTGACTTGATACCACGCGTACTTGTATAGAATTATTATTACAGATGTTTTTTAATAATGGAAAAACTAACAAACAATTCTAAGAACTTTCTCGTACGTAGGTATATGGAGAAACTATGATTCATATTATGTATAAAAAATATTTATATTCCATTTTATTTGTTTTACTAATTAGCAATTGACAAAAAACATTATCTAAACAGACTCTATTTAATTAAATACAAACAGTTCCAAATTATGAACAACCAGACAAGTGTATTTTCTCAAATTCTGGATTTAAGAATTCTGTATTTGAAAATTATGTAAAAATGATAAAAGAAAAAAATTGTTTTGACAATTAAAAGTAATGCTAACTTGATTACTTGGACTACCTTCAGAGAGGATAAGTCACTCTCTTCTGCCTCGTAGCTTACCAGGTACTTATTTCTTTGATGCATACATAGGTGTTTTGCATCTGCATAGCATATAGATCTGCGTTTCCTCATGATTAATAGGGAACCTACATAAATGAGACTGTTTTCTAGTCCAATAATACTCAAGTATCTTCTTATAGTATACAATGGCTCGTTAGAAGAACCGTTATTATTTTTGGGTTGGTATTATTATAAGTAATATTCTCGACTAAATTATCACCATATCTTCAAGTAATATAGGGTGATAATTTAGTCAAAATATTACTTACAATGATATCTACCATGCTTTCTTTGACAAAGCCATAAGCCTAGATGAATTAGTTTCCGTAATACTAGGATTACAGAATTATATCTAAAGCCAAATTCTTGAAGCACCTTGAGGGAACAAATACCTCAGAACTGCTTAGAGCTGATATAATTATGATATTTAAAAAAGGAGAAAAGCATTTACCAGCGAACTATCGCCCTATTGCAATTAAAAATGTACTTATGAAAGTTTGCACCCAAATTTTATCAAACTGAATCCAGGAGATGCAAAATTAATACTTGAATTTCAAGCGGTTTCGAGAAACGACGAAGATGTGTTGATAATTTATTTACATATGTACAATTTATGAATATTAATCTTTCAAAAACGAAAGAACATTTCTTTGCTGTTCTAAAAGGAGCATTAAGGATGCATTTAAGATCTATCGAAATGAGTGGAAAACTAATCTGTGCATTTCAAAACGTATACTCAAAAACCAGGATTGCTATTAAAACAACGAATCGCTTAACTGAAAAATCAAATATCATAAAAGGTATACTGCAGGGTGATCCATCAAATGCTCTACTATTTAATTTGTATACAAATGACCTTGAAGAATTCCTAAATAGCGAGGGTCTCACTGGAATGGACATTTCTGATAGCATATGCGGATGATATTACAAAATCTGAACTAGAGCTGAAAAGTCACTACAAACACTGGATAAATATTTTGCGGCTAAGGATATGACATAAAATGGAGAGAAATAAAAAATTATGAACTTTGCTAAGAGAACGACTGGGTCGCACGAACTTGCTCCTATGTAATAGACTAGGAATTTAAAAAACGAATGTTATTAGAGAAAACTGTTCACAAGGATAAAATTAATTTTTTAAATTCTTTTTAGTAGTAACAGACAAAAACAGAATGCTATGCAAATATGAATTTATGCAAAAACAAAAATTATAAGTCGTTTTAGTGGTTTGTTAAAAAAAAAAGCTTTTATATACTAAATTTTTAAAAGATTTTGAAGAACAAATTTTGGTATGCCAATTTAAATTTTTTATTATTGTTCGAATAAAAATTAAATTTACAAAAAAAATATTGGGCCGTTTCTAAGATATCGAATTTTCAAAAAATAAAAAAATAGATTTTTTTTTTCAAAAATTCAAAAAATATTTTTTTTAAAGTTTTGAAATGCAATGTGTTTTAGACTTTTTAGAAGCTTCTCTATAAAAAATTTCATTAAGATCCGTTTTGTGGATAATGAGAAATTCAAAATTTAAAAAAAATGGTTCTATGGTAGGTATACAAGCTGTAATATCCTAATTTCAAAATTTTTTTTATTAAATTAAAGATCATAAAAATTTATTGAAAGACAAAAAACGTTATCGAAATTCTAGGCGCCGTTTTCTTTTCATCCTCTTTTTAACCTATTGTGCAGTAGGGCTCTAGCCCCATTTAAGGAGTCATTGCGTTCGTTTAGCCTGCCTTTACATTCCCACACTTACTTAGGCGGAATGGCATATGAGCTTTGTGCTTTGAGTGCGGGTTGGCTGCCTCTGACATACTTCAATGTTTTGGTTTTGGAAAATACCGAATTTTTTTTCAACTTTCTTTTTTTTCTTTTGACCTCTACATTCCGCTTTGTCATTGACTTCGGTCATTAAAAATGGTAGGGGATTGTCTCATCAGTATGGAAAGCTTGGTTCTATAGGCCAGCAAATACTAGCACTAGTCTCTTCTGTCATTCTCCAAAAATTCGGATACTACTTAATGGCATTCGCTTTGGTTGTGTAGTGTTTCTCCTACCCCCTCTATTTTTACAAAATTATATTTTGTAATCAAGACATCCCTGGAAATGTTGATAAAGTTTGTTTCTGCTTACTTTAAAAGGCAGTCCCTTTCTTTGTGACTTACACAATATTGCCGGACAATTTTTGTAAATATCCATTTTTTTCTAGAATATCTATCGATAAGAAAACTAAAACAATTCACTATCAATAATCAATTTTCGTCAAGAAAACTTGTTCTTGAAGTTTATTTTTATTTGTTTTAATCTAGCCCACTGAAAATTCGAATTTCAAAAAAATGGTTTACTGATAAATTTTTAAATAAAATTTCCGTTTCATTAAAATTTTATTTATATTTTTAGGATCTACCCCATGAACTCAGTCAGATTATTAAATAAACACAAAAACGTACTTTTAAATCGTGTCAAGGCTACGTCCTGATAACATATCACAAGGCAACTTGTACGTAAACTATTTGCTTAGACACTTTTAGGTACATATGTACCTCTTTATGAAAAAGAATGAGACACAAATTATGTAAGATAGGAGTAATAAGACGCCGAATACAAGTTAACTTATAAACATAACCAGGGGTAGAAGACTAAAATCCGGATAATAATAGATTGCTAAATATTAACTAAACATAAATCGAGTTAACTGTGCCTCTAATTTAATTTCCTCAGTACCTTTTGAACTGTATTATCATACAGCTTGCCTTTTATCGTTTTTTTATAACCCATAAAACTTTAAGCAATATCTTATTAATGTTTTAAAGGTAAGTAGGTAGAAATATGGAAACCACTGGCCAATTAGCGTTGAAGTGCGCAATTTTGATACCATAACTCGTGTGAACCAGTGAATGAAGTTGATGTGGGAAATTGTGGATGTTCTCACGGAGTCATCTAATTTGGATTGAGTTTAAAAAGAAGAAAGGATCTAGTAGGTTTTGATGTCTCTTATTGTGTGTTTGCTTTTCCACAATCATCTGGAATTTTGATCACTAACTCAAACGGACCAACACACTCATCCAACACCACCTACACTGTGCAGACTGCAGAGCTAGGCAGCTGGTGCTGAAGCAGTTATCAAAATTGTCCTGGTTTCATTTTGTCGCGTTGAGGAAAGTGATCAAGTCTTTGATCTTTATTTCCAAAAGTTCGTCAATGCCGTGAAAAAATTCCCTTCCTTATGATTATGTTCTAAATTTAGCCAGAGCGGGGCATTTGCTGAGGAAATGGATGACTGTTTCCTTTTCTCGCTGGTGTCCACAACTGTGATAGTTAGTGTTGTGAGGAATGCCTAGCTTCGTTGCATGCATTTCTGTTGGAGAGTTTCCGCTACAGGTAGCTACGATCCTGCCTATGTCTTGCCTGGTTTTGCATATCAGATCGAGTGTTCGGGATTTATTATAGGTGGGCCAAATCTTTCTAGAATTCAATTTAGGGTCTAGAATAACATCTAGATATTCTGCACTGGAAGAGAGCAAGAGTGTTTGGCCGTTGAGTCAGGGAAGAACAAAGGGGTTTACCTCAGTTTTTGTAGTAAATATCATCAGTTCAGTTTAGCTTTAGTTAACACATAGTCCAGAACTCGTAGCTCAGTTACTGACTTTTTTCTAAGCTATTACTGTGAATTCATTTAAAACAGGGGTGAATTTTCCTGGCACTATAGTAGTACCAAGTGAACTTACCGAGAATTTTATTCATGAACAAAAGGCATAGAAGAGGGCTCAGAACTCCGCCCTAGGGTGTTCCTCTACTAAAGTGCTTGATCCGGTTTATACTACCTAGAATCTTTTTGTCGCTGAGCATGGATATATTATACTCCCTGATGTAGTGTTCTACACCAAAATTGATAAATGATTCCAGAATGGATTTGGTTAGGACGTTATTAAAAGCCCCTTCTACATCTAAGAAGTTAGCAGGAGTATATTCTTTAAATTTAATAGTTTTCTCAATTGTAGGCACTACCTCATGAAGGCCCGTTTCCGTGGACTTACTTTGAAGCTTGAGAGTTTTTAAAAGGAAATCCGTTTAGAATGTCTCTACTATGGATGTTGAGAATGTGCTCCAAAGTCTTAAGCCCCAAAGGAGTCAGACTAATTGGCCGGAAATCTTTCGTGGATTCATGGACCTGCCTACCGAATTTCGAGATAAGAACTTCTCTTACTTTTCGCCAGGACTCTGATACATAAAAAGTTAAATGAGAGGCATCCTTTGAAAATTGGCATTATTGGTATGATTGGCAGTATGCCATCCAGACCTGAAGACTTATATGGAGAGAAAGTATTTATTGCCCATGCAATATTCCCCTTTTTTAGAATGGGGTTTGTTTGATTGTTTGATGTCTTATAGTAATTTACTATTTTATAGCTTCAAACCAAAAGATCAAGAACATGCAACACTTTAGTCGTGGATTTAATTGTTATAGAACTAATTGACATTTCCTGCAATTCCAATGCATTTTTACACTATTTACAGTTTAATTAATTTAGCACCACGTATAAATTAAGATTTCATCAGATCCAAGCGAGTCAACAACATTTTAAACATATTTTTTTTTCCTTTTATTTAAACGTGACTAAAATCTCAATTGAACGCTTCATCTAATTAGGTTATAAAAAAAGTCAAACCTTTAAGATTTTGATTTATTTGTTTGTAAATTTCGTCATTATCATTTTGTATTCTTAAAAACAGGAAGAATTCATTTTATATAAGCAAACTGAATTAAATAAATTAATTTATTAACTAATTAAGAGAACTGTTTATCATAGAAGATTTATCAAATCAGTTCATTTATTTACTGAGATTTAAATAATAAAATATTTACGGCAAAATAACTACAGGCATGTGAGATAAAATAAGATGTTAAGGTGCAGCGAGAGTACGTGCAATATTGTTTTAATAGTTGGATCTAGTGTAGGAAATGAATTACAAAGTTCAGTATACACACCCTTCTGACATTTTTCTGGCATTCAGGCTAGTTACGAAACATTACCTAACGAATCTTTATTTTTATCTAAAATAAATTAATCTTATTTAACAGACATTTAGCCGTGATTATTTTTATCATACAAAAGATATGGACGTTCCATTTTTTTCTTGTATTTAAAAGTAAGGTAGAATGGGGTTTAATGGGACACAATGCTCAGGTTTATTTTTGATACCTTGTTGATTTTTATAAAATGGACAGATTCTTAAAATGTTGTTCCTCATCATGATTTCACATGAAAAATATATGTGTGGCTCAGCTGGGGAAAAATGAAGGTTCTTATTCTTTTCTGAAGGTAAACACTTTTATATGGAGGGCTCACAGCTGTACTGAACCAAGTCATAAAAAAAAATCCAAAACTAACGCCAAAATTTCCGCAAAATTGACCTCTATTTAGAGCTGTAATGAACTACATAGTTCATTTAGAGCTACATAGTTCTATTTAGAGCTGTAAAACAATATTTTACGAACGAAATCTCCGAAGAGCATTTTATAAATAATTAAATTTAAGATTGCATTCATTGATTTCACATTAAGATTTTAAAAGATAAAAACAGATACATAATAAATATTGACTTAAAGTTCTTATGATTGCAATTATTTGAGATCTTTTCATTTAATTGCAATGAATTGACTGAATTGAGTGTAATCATTTGGGAATGCTTTCTCTTAATTCTTTTATATTCTTTTCATTCATTGGATTTTATTGCATCCTTTGAACTCATTTATAAATAAAACCTTGTTACAAATGCAATAGAATTTAAACAACGCATGTATTTCCAAATGATTTTTTACTTGCGACTTATAGGTACTATAAGGCAAGTTATGTATTCGTAAAAAAAATCGAACTCGAGATTTTGATCAAAGTTGACATTACGATGATAGCGAAGACGAAAAAAGTGGGTCTGGCAATTCTGTCTGTCTGTCTGTCTGTCTGTCTGTCTGTTCGATTACAGCTAAACGGCTCGGCCGATTTTCTTCAAACTTGGTAGATATGGGTTTTGAATTTTTACCCCCGGATGTTTTTTGATTTGATTTTTTATGACCAAGAATAACGGTACCTGCCATACGATTTTTTTTCCGAAATTTTATAAATATTTTTTTTTCTCAAAAACTGTCCCTGCGATTTTCTTAAAAAAAATTCTAAAAATTTAATTCAGTTAAACCTAGGTAATGGTCGAAAAAAATTTTCAAAAAAATGAGTAGTTTTGGTACCCCCCTTGGGACCATTTTTTTTGTTTTTGATTTTCTCAAAAACGGTTGCACCGATTTTGATCATTTTTTTTTATGCTAAAGCTTCCCAGCAGCTTGAATATTATTGTGTATTCAAATTTTCCAAAACAAATTTTTTGGATTTTTAAAAAAACTTTCAAATTTTTTTTTTTGAAAACTCAATATTTTGAAAACCCCATGCTCGATTTTTTCAAAACTTGATAAATAAAAGTTTGGAAAAATAATCTACAATAAATGAGCAACATAAATTCATTTTACCTAAAAATAACGGTACCCTCCATACAAATGTTAAAAAATGGTTTTCGAAAATCATATTTTTCTCGAAAACGGTTCCGAGAATTTTGCTTGAATTTTTTTTCTTTCTATTATTTTTTAATATCTGTAATTTAATAAAAAAAAATTTGAAAACAAGATATTACTGACTGTACCTACCATAGAACGATTTTTTAAAATTTTGAATTTCTCATTATCAGCACAACGGATTTTGATGAAATTTCGTAGAGAGAAGCTTCTAAAAAGTTTAAAAAACATTGCATTTTAAAACTTTAAGAAAAATATTTTTTTGAATTTTGAAAAAAAAAATCAATTTTTTGTTGTTTGAAAATTCAATATCTCGAAAACAGCTCATTTTTTCTTTATATAAAACCTTATTTTTTTAAGAAACCACTACAAGGACTTATAATTTTTGTTCTTGCATAAATGTATATTTGCTTGAATCACATGGCATCATATTCTTACCTTTAACTACTAAAGAAGTTTTTTTTAGTCATTTAAAAAATTAATTTTATGCTTATGAACAGTTTCTCTAATAACATTAATTTTTGAAATTCTTAGTCTTGTACATAGGAGCAAGTTCGTGCGACCCAGTCGTGCATTTTATTTGATGTGTAAACATCTATGTATGTCGGCGGTTGGGTAAACCAAAAACGTGGATCTAACGTATACGTATACGTCCCGTGTACCATGTTACCTTATGGAAGAATGCACTTAAGACTCTGCTCACATTGGGAATGTTGAGCTTTTACTGCATCGTGTTTACATTGGAAACTTTGGATTGAAATCTCGATTAAAGTACTTTTCATTAATACTAGTAGTTATTAGAAATGAATATCTTCATTCCTTCCACACTTGTTCACCTCTCACCTAATATATCGAAAAGAAGAAGAAAAAGACGAAACAACGTGTGTCAAATTTCATTGCAAGTCCGTCCACGTTAGTGATGGAGGATTGCATTTTATTTAATGCTCCGGAAAAATGCATACATTTAAAAAAATCCGAAAATTTTTACCATATTTCTGCTCCAGAAAAAAAGATTTCAGGGCAATCGGTTGTTATTTGCAACGATGTCAAAATTTAATTTCTCCCTTATTTGTTAAGACAAATAATGGTAAACTTCGAATTACAAATTCTATATACATCAAAATAAAGATCGTTCTCCATCTGTCAAGCCATGACCCCTTATATTTAATTTGACGATATCCATTACATGCTGGGAATGATGTCAATCGATTTAAAAATCTCTAACAGAGGGAATGAGATAAAGTACAGAAACGTCAAAAAAGGCAGAGGATTTAGTTCAGTATGAACACCGTCTATAGCAGAAAAAAGACAACAAGTGCCTGATTACACGATTCTTTCTTTTTAGTTGTCTCTTTCGTCTTTTTGACCTATTTGGTGTAAGGTAAGGAAGTAGCGGAGTGAAACTGCGTTTCGACACGCCTCACCCAAACTGTTAAAAAGACGAAACGAAGGAAAAAAGAATCATGTTGTCAGGCTCCTAGAGCCAAACTGAAATACAATATTTTCGTGGACCAATAGGGACAAATGTGAACGTTAAACTCAGCGGCTTGTCAAGCATGCTGGATAGATTTAAATTTTTTTTATTTTGGCTACATGATAAGCTTATTTGAGAATAAATACGTGGTTGTTGGACACACCTGACCATTTTTCTAAATTTTATTTTGAAAACCTCGTTTAACGAAATTTCGAAATATTGTAAAATATTTTATCAAAAAAATATCAATCCAATTCTTTTATAAATACTCGTATACATATGTATATGTACATATGCTAACATGCAGAAATTATGTGGCAAGCTATAAATTCGTTAAAAAAAACGGGCTCGAGATTTTGGTCAAACTCGGCATAGCTGTGATAGGAAAGTCGAAGGTAGATCTTGGAATTCTATCTCCCAATCTTTTGAGCTAAGGCGTGAGCGGCTAGTTCATATTCCTTTCAACTTGGTAGCTAGCATTTTTTTAATATTCTTCCGACAGTTTATTTAAGTTTTTTTTTAATACCTAACATAACTTTTTTTTCGAAATTAAAGAATATATTTGATTTTAATAGCAGTTCCACTGATTGTATGAAAAAAATTCTTGAAATTTCTTTTGTTAAAAATTAGATTAAGATTGAAAAAAAATGGTTGTTAATGGAATGTACCAAGAAATGATTTTTTTATTTAGACTTTCGCCAACAGTGCTATTGATTTTGATCAGTTTTTGTTTTTTTTTTTAATATTGTTTGGATTTTTGAATCAATTTTAAATTCAATTTAAAAACAACATTATTTTGACAACCACATTTTTTAGACTTGACAGCTGGTTTTCTTAGAAAAAAATTATTATTTTTTTTATTTCCAATGAATTTACCCCCATCAGACATCAACATACCGATTTATGAAAAATTATTTAGTAAACGTCTTCTCTTCAATGTTACCACAAGCTGAAATAAATTTAAAGTCGCTAGACGAACAACGCCAACGCTAGATTAAAAGACAAAAACTCGTCAAAAGTCACCGAATAAAAATATGCCAGAACTATAATCAAACCCGCTAGACAAATTGTAATTAAATTAACCGAAACATTAACTTCACAAATAATTACTTAATAGCAATCGGCCTACTGCTGAATGAATCTCGAATATCAAATTAGTATTCGAATGCCAGGGATGTTACATTATTAGGAAAGTTACAGAAAAAATATAATTTTATTTGCATGTCATAACTGTCAAAAAATTGTCTCCAAAAGTCGCGTCGGTAAAAATAATCTAGCGACAATAAAATTTTTTTGTTGATGACTGAAATGAAATTTTGCTAGTCGTTAGAAGGGCAACTTTGCCGTTCTTTGAATTTTAAGCGTCTTCATCTCGATTCATGACAAAGCCTACAATCAACTTCTTTGACCTTTTCAGGCCAGCTTCAAAGTAAATGAAATTTCCGATGGTATTTGCGATGCTATTAACACTGTTCAAATTTTAGTTATCCCTCTGTAAGATTTTTCGAAAGCATTTGACACTCAGAGCTCTGTGTTTCTATACTGAAAATTATCAATGTTTTTTGGATTCTACGGTATTTTCGAAAAAATTGAATTTAAATAAAACACACGAGTCCTGAATTGCTCAGTCCTGTCGGCAATACTAATGCCTTAAAATTGGGCCCTACGTAAAAAATAGTAGTTATGTCTCTGTAACGCTCTTCGTTTACCGTTTTTGAAGTCATATAGATCTTTGTCTGGATGCAATGATGCTTCATCAATAGATTGAGGATTGAGCTCCAAATGCGGCAGTTGTGGTTTTTTGACATAACCACCTAACGAAAAGTGAGCTTCATCACTGAAAAAATGATACCTACCCCCAAATTTAAAAATGTTTTTTTTTTTAATTTGAATTTGAATTTGCAAATGTTTCCCCAATGTAATAAGATAAATAGCCAAATCAAACATACTTAAAAACAATCGGGAATTGTCAAATCAGCTGTCACAGAAAAAAGTGTTGCCAATTTAAAGATGCCCATGCTTGAAAAAAAAACAACAACATTTTCTTTCTTCTAATCCGTAATGGTGTTCCCCAAGGATCAATTTTCCTATCGCAATTTGCCTTTAAAAAAGCAGATTCTTGTAACATTTTGTAAAACATTGTAGAAAATTCTTATAAAGTGATCTTTACAACTTTTAAATTATTTCAAATTTTTTTCCACTTGTTGAACGCAAAGTACAAGGATGCGCCAAAGTGACAGCTATAATTTTAACAAATTCTACTTTTGTCTATTTATTGACGTCGCCTCTAGTTCATTTTATTTATTAGAAGTTCCTCATGGGATTGCAATGTGTACTTAGCCCAAAGTACCACCTCTTGGTCCTTTTATAATAATTGGAAATATTTTTATTATTTTTTAATAATGTATTTTTTTGTGAAATTCATATTTAAGTTTTTTTTACAAAACTATAACCTGCAACTACTTTTTTGTAATTGTTTATTTCTTCGCTCGACTGAACTCAGTAATAGGGTTTGTGTGTCATTTTCCGAATAAAACACACATTCCCAGACTCTTAATGGGAATTATAAATTCATCTGACACAACAAAGCTTGGATATCACTTTCAAGTATTTTATAATCTTTTCAAACTAAACCAGTATTTGTATTTATTTATTTTCTCTTCCTTGTTTTCTTGCATTTGTAGGAAATGTAATAGATTGTTGACATTTTATTTGATCGAAATGTTTAGGGTAAACAAAGTCTGAGCGCGCTGCAAACAAAATTGTAAAAGATAATATAATTTGACTTACTTAGTAATGTGATCTAGGTTTTTGTAATCTCATTTAATTTATCTGCCTTAAGAGACTTTGGGGTGCAAATATTTGATTATAGGAAATAGCATTGGCTTCCCGGGTCTTAATTCTTAACGATTGATTTTTTAAATAATTATAATTATCAATACATGAGGAAATCCAGCGTACTTAAGGATCTTATGTCACTAGCAGATATAAAAATATAGTTCATTAAAATAGTTGTTATTGGTGTAATTTTTTAAATAGGACTTAAATAGAAAGATGATCTATATACTTATGTATATTTCAACACAAAATGTTTTAATTTTGAATATATACAGGTATTTTATTACGTAAAAACAACGAAATTTAATAATTTAATTTGTCCCTTTCAATGTTTTTTTATTTCAAAACTTTGTAACTTTTTGATGCAATGTTTGATCCACCTGAAAATTGAAATAATTATGGTAGTTACTTCACTTAGTATAATCTATGTTGATATTTGGGTGTGCCACTAATAGTATTGAAATGGTGAACTAAGAAAAACACGTCCCTCGCTCTTTTTGAAAATTAGATCGTTACACTTTTCTTTTCATAACTTTTTAATGCATTTATTTATCGTAATAAAATTTTTTGTGCATATTTTATATACAAAAACGAAGAAATTCAGTCCAGAAAAGTTAATGTGCCTCAAAAATTTACAAACTTATCGAGGAATTAAGAAAATGTTCGACAGCGTAATTTTTATTTTAGATGTAGAAAATTAAAGAGCACACTCAAAAAAAGCTTAGAAATGCCTAGAAACCTGAAGTTATCCAGAGAGTGAGTGCTGAAAAAGTTACTGTATTAAGTATCATTTCTTATTCCACTAAATAGATTATTTAAAATGAATTTTTATTTTAAACGAAAATTGATAAAAATTTTTAACTTACATATTTCATATACGTTTCTCGGACTTTTATTTTATTATTTTATAATTTTAAACACTAAATTGATGTATAAGTTATGAAATAAGGGCAGATAACAAAAAGTAAGTGATACTTTAAAAATAAAATGCAGGATTGGGTCGCACGAACTTGTTCTTATGTAATAGACTAGTAACTTTAAAAACGAATGTTATTAAAGAAAACTGTTCATAAGGATAAAATGATTTTTTTAAATTCTTTTAGTAGTAAGAGATAAAAACAGAATGCTATGCAAATATAAATTTATGCAAGAACAAAATTATAAGTCGTTGTAGTGGTTCCTTGAAAAAATAATCTTTTATGTACAAAATTTTTAAAACATTTTTAAGAAAAAAATTTGGTACGCCAACCTTAAGTTTTTATTATTGTTAGAATAAGAGTCTAATGTAAAAAAAAAATACTAAGCCGTTCTTGAGATATCGAATTTTTCAAAAAAAAAAAAATGATTTTTTTTTTCTAAAAATTGAAAATATATTTTTTTTTTAAATTTTTAAATGCAATGTTTTTTAAACTTTTTAGGAGCTTCTTTATTAAAAAATTCATTAAAATCCGTTATGCCGATAATGAGAAATTCGAAATTCGAAAAAATCGTTCTATGGTAGCTACAGTCAGTAATATCTAGATTTCAATTTTTTTTTATTAAATTATAGATCGTAAAAATTAATTAAGAGAAAAAAAATCTTAGAAAATTCTCGGAACCGTTTTTGAGAAAAATATGATTTTCGAAAACCATTTCATAAAATTCGTATGGAAGGTACCGTTAGTTTTAGATAAAACAAAAAGTTTTTTCTCAAATCTTGTAGATTATGTTAAGAAGCTTTTATTTGTCAAGTTTTAAAAAAATCGATATTGGGGTTTTCGAAATATTGAGTTTCCAAAATAAATTTTTGAATTTTTTTTTTTAAATCCAAAAAATAAAAAATTGAAAATTTGAATATGTAATAATATTCAAACTTTGGAGGAGCTTTGGCACAAAAAAAAATGATTCAAATCGGCGGTACCGTTTTCGAGAAAATCAAAAATAAAAAAAATGACCCTACGGGGAAAATTTTTTTCAACCATTAGCTAGTTTTAACCAAATGAAATTTTTCAAATATTTTTTAAAAAATTCTTTGGGACAGTTTTTGAGAAAAAAAAATATTTATAAAATTTCGAAAAAATATCGTATGGCAGGTACCGTTATTTTTGGTCTTAAAAAAAAAAAGAAAAAAAATGTGTCGCGGGAAAAAATTAAAACCCATATCTACCAAGTTTGAAAAAACTCGGCCGAGCAGTTTAGGCTGTAGTCGAACCGACAGACAGACAGACAGAATTGCGAGACCCACTTTTTTGGTCTTCGCTATCATCGTAATGTCAACTTTGATCAAAATCTCGAGTTCGATTTGTTTTACGAATGCATAACTTGCCTTATAGTACCTATAAGTCGCAAGTAAAAAATAAAAAAAAAAATAACTTAAACATACAAAATAGTGAACAGTTCCGAAAAACCTATCGTAAGTTTTTTACGATTTAAAAAAAACTGGAAGGTGGTGGACCAATTCTAACTTGAAATTCAAATTCAGCGCGTCAAAATACGTAAGGATATGTAGGTTCGGTTTTTGAAATTAACTACTTTTTTATTTTTTTGTACACCTGTGTAGAAACCGATATATTTTTATCAATTAATTTTTGATGTATTGATGAATTTTAGTAACGCAACTTGATTTACATTTCTTAATTTACTTTGATTATAAAAACATCAACTGTTTTGGTGTGCTAATGATTTGAATTTTCTTTTTAAACGAAAATCTAAAGGTACGCTGGATTTCCTTATATACACTACGCATCACTTGAATAGAAACAGTGCCTTGGTTTTCTGTAAGTTCAGCAAATTTTTAAATACCTGAAGGCCTCATTAATATAGAAAATAAGCTGTAATCAAGAACAATGGAGAAGATCGTAAAAGACCCTTTTCAGAGGATTTTACTCCTTTTCAAATGCAACAAGCTCAACTTACTTAAACAAGTCGCGTGACAAACAAAAAAATTAGACGAGAAAATCCATTTACAGCTTCAGAATATGTTAATTATTTGTACTTAAAGGATATAATGTTATCATACCAAAGCTTATAGAAACGATCTCTCAGCTTAAGAAGGCTGTATTTTGTATTAAACAGGCAGATATCAAAATTTATTAATGGCAACTGATAAAGAACCAATGACAATTCTTTTTTTTAATTACTGTTTATGCTAATATTTAAATACAAGTACGAGTATTTAGACAAAATGGCATACAAATATTATTTTTCCATGTTTTGAATAGACCTATTTGAAAGCCTCTAAAACTACAAAAATGTTAGTATACAAAACTCATTTTCATGTTTTTTTTTTTTTATAATCTACCCGCGCTCAAGGGATTATGATTACCCTTTAAATGGAATAGGAAAGATGTGTGGCACGATGTTCTGAGACTGTTGGTGGTTCTCTCAGATATTTTTATCTCCAGGGATAGCGGCTGAGCTAAAGCGGAGAAATGCCGTGTCTTATTTCTATGTCGCTTATAATTCACATTATTTTATTCGTGTTCATCCTTGTTGGGCATACTAGTTTAACTCAATTACATGTTGTTAGTGTTATGCCTGAACATTATGTAATGAGTAAACCAGCAACCCATTGATGACAATTTTTAGAAGGTTTTTAATGGAATTAAAGCGACATAGACGACGGCAGGGATCGAACCTGTCATCATGAGGTTGACAGGCGAGCACACATCCATCGTGCCACGGCCATCCCCAAAGTGCGAAGTATATTAGGTTAGGCTAAGTTGATGTGGCTATAAGTAGGAGAGCCGACACTCTAAGACCATGATTTGGTTCTTTTTGATACCACATTGAATCTTTGAGACTTTCTCGCTAAGCGGTAAACCAATTGGAGCTTTTTACGAAGCGAGTGAGATGGCCAAAATTTATATTTGCTAGATCACTAAGATCATTGTAGTAGATATCTTCCTAATGGAGTCTACATTTTTGGCATAAAGCCGGGCATGTACAGAGAAGTTGCAGCTTCTGCAGAAATCTTTAGAATGAATTCTGAGCGTGCTTGCCTATTACGGAGCTTATATGCGATCTGCTTAAAGATATGAAACATTTGTATTGCTTCAGATCCAGTATTGGCTAAATATTTTATATTGCCAAGAAGGTGGGTGATACTGTCCCACCTTAAGGTTTATTCTCCGTATAACATCTTGCTCTATATTTACCTTATCTAGCAATGAAGGTATCATTGTTCCACTTTTGGCGAGTTCTTCAACTTTAAAATTTTCTGAAATATCCCTGTGGCTCGGCACCTAGCAGAGGTGAATGTTAAACTGCTGCACAAAGCCCATCTGAGACGATCGACAGTTTAGAGCTATTATTGAGCTGGTAGAACACAGAATAAATTCAATGGCTCTGCTTGGGTTGGACAAGATGGGCATATCTTAAGATATCTTATCTGTTATCTATTATTGATCTAGTGCGAGGGGGCTATCAGACAAATAGCTGTATTTGCAGTCGTTTGTTTTCTGAACATATCGAGGGTTTTTAGATGGAACAAAATGTGCAGTCAGACTGTTCGTCTACAGCCTTAACGGCTTATTCGATTTTTGTTAAACTTTGTAGCTTGCATCTTGTGCTTACTCCTCTGACAGTTTTTTTTACATTTTATTGAAATCAAAGACAATTTTTTACTCAAAAAATGTTGTACAAAATTGTCTTAAAAAAAAAATGTTTTTTAGTAATACCTAGCTTACGGTTAAAAAAACTGACAAGAAATGGGACCTATACCGTTGTGTGAAATAACAAGTTTCTACGGTGTCGGGAAGTCCTCTAATTTCGATGGTCTGTGAGTCAGTCGGTAACAGTTTTAACGATATTTAAGGTCCTACGTCTCAGGAATCACTAATGCCCAAATAGGAAATTTATTTTATCAGCCTAGCAAAACTGTGAATTTTAAGTTTCTGACTATATTGGTACTCAAGTAAGAAGGGGGTCAAAAATTGCCAGGGTTTGTTCCTTTTAAAAGGGTGTAGTGCCGCGAACTTCGTTAGGAACTACTGTGCCCTTTGATCAAAATTTTGTGCGATCATTGTTTTTCAAAAACTCGACTCTTTTCTTGAGTATGAATCATTTACATTTATTTTTAATTTCACAAATAATGATATTTGTAGTAAATAATAACAATAAAGAAAGGTAAATATTTTTGATCTTTCTATATTTATGCTTCTCAAGTTTTCCATGAACTTTAAGTCTGTTATCTTACAAAAAAATACCTCATGCAAATTGCGTCTACGAAAGCACAAATACGATCTTTTAAGATAAACTGCAATATAAATCTTAAGCAGATTATACGTAAACAGTGATACGATAAAATACAGTGAGTAGATTATGACAATCTAGTCATACGTTTTTTGTTGTTTAATTAACATACCTAATAATAATATTCATACTTTTCCCAACAAAAATCTTTATAGTATAACTTTTGTGAATTAACATTTTCTGTTTTTCTTTGAAAAAATTGATTTATAAGAAAACGTGTTGTTTTTCTTCCAAATTATTTGCTTTTTGATGATTAAAAAATAAATGAAAACCAGAGATCATACAGACACAAATAAAAACAAAACTTAATCTCTGATATTTTTTTCCTCAAGTCTTTGGCAAATATTATTCATATAAATAATTAATATTGCAAACGGCACCATCATGTACCTACGCTCATCAACATTTAAACGAGGTGTTTTGAAAATAAAAAAAAAACCTTTATCGCTCTAAGCAACTAAGACCAGACTTTTTTCGAAAGTCCAATATATTACTAGTAGATTTTCCGCATGATTACGTTTAACCGTGATCGCAATCAAGATATTCACAAGTGGAAACGCAAATTTGTTAAGTGATTGCGAATTGTTCCCACTGTTTACGACATCATTGGTACTCATATATTGTGTACTTTTAGTCATTTGCAGGTTTGCAAGAATCATATTGATATTTTGATAAATTTGTTGTTGATATACTTTTGTTGAAGTAGTACCATTTGGCGTAGAGATTAGTATGTTGGGCTGTCACATCGTGTCGAGTGTCAGTTTTTCAGGGATTCTGCATCTTGTCAAGAAGTACAAAATCCTCTTAGAATATTTCTTGTCATAAAAAGAAGCTGTTTGCACTTGGCAACAAATTGTAGGACCTGTCTAATCTGACACCATGCACACAGCCAGTTGCAATTCTCCACTTAAACTATACAACCGTAATACTCTTACTTTAGGGAATACCCATCAGTAAACCATTGAACTCGATATGGACGTACCTGCTATTAAATTCAGAAATGCTTTCTATCCACAGCAGACGTCTTAATATTTCGCTCCTATTACGATATTCAGTCATTCAAAACTAATGGGCATCTATATCCCCTTTTAAATTCTCTCCAACTTTCAGAAACGCTTTTTTAGTGCGCAAGAATTTTAAGGGTTGATAGTCAAATTCCCATAAAATTGCGTTTCACGGATGGAAATAAAAAAGTAAAGTCTGCTCAAAACCTCGAAACTTTTTTTCTACACGAAACAATTAATTGTCCTTTGAGCAAAATAAAAATATTTTATTGAATTTCGCTTAGTCTTTAAAGATATAACAGATCAAAGGGCACGGTAGTGCCCAGCCAAGTTCTGGCACTACACACCCTTTTTACAGCAACAAACTCAGGCGATTTTTGACCCCTCCTTATCTTCAGTACCAATGAAGTCAGAAACTTAAAATTCCGAATATTTGCTAAGCTCGTTAGGTCAAGGCGCCCCATCAAATTTCAATTTTCTAGCATAAGCGGTTTCTGAGATATATATAAGGCCTCAAAAATCACAAAAACCGTAAGTGACTGACTCACTGACTGACTGACAGATCATCAAAATTATGGAGCACTTCCCGACATCGTAGTCTTGTAATTTTGCACAACGGTAGGTCTTGTCATGCAACCAGAGGAAAAAATCGAAAATTTGAAGTTTTCCTTTCAGAGGGCGTGGTATCCGCCTACTTTCTCCGAATTGGTGTTGGTTGAATGGAGCACTTCCGACTGCTGTAAAACGATGAAATTTAGTAAAGTGACAGGGCTTAAATTGCATACAAAGAAAAAAATATTAAATTTGAGGTTTTCTATTCAGGGGCGTGGTATCCGCCCACTTATTCAGAACTGATGTAAATTATATATGGCACATTTCCGATTGCAGTAGAACAATGAAATTTGGTAGAAGGGTAGGGCTCAAATTGCATATAAAGGAACAAAAATTAAAATTGAGGTTTTCTATTCAGGGGGCGTGGTATCCGCCCACTTTCTCCGAATTGGTGTTGATTGAATGGAGCACTTTCGACTGCTGTAAAACGATGAAATTTAGTAAAGTGACAGGGCTTAAATTGCATACAAAGAAAAAAATATTAAATTTGAGGTTTTCCATTCAGGGGTGCGGTATCCGCCTACTTCCTAAGAACTGATGTAAATTATATGGCACACTTGCAATTGCAGTAGAACAATGAAATTTGGTAGAACGGTAGGGCTCAAATATAAAGGACCAACAATAAAAATTTATGTTTTCTATTCAGGGGGCGTGGTATCCGCCCACTTACTCCGAATCGGTGTTGGTTGAATGGAGCACTTCCGACTGCTGTAAAACGATGAAATCGGTAAAGTTGCAGGGCTTACTAAGAAAAATAAATAAAATTTGAGGTTTTCCATTCAGGGGGCGTGGTATCCGACCACTTTCTGAGAAAATGTTTAATTTATATGGAACACTTCTGATTGGTGTAGAATTATGAAATTTGGTAGAGCGGTAAAGTTTAATGTACATTCAAAGCGAAAAATAGAAAATCTAAGATTTTTCATTCGAAGTGTCTTTTTATTGTCATTTTGAAACTATACATGCATTTTGAAAATTCATGACTTTTCTTAGAACAATAGTGCTCGATTTGATACTCTATGTAATGTTTATGTTAATATGAATGAAAAAAGAAAACATTTGCATACCTGAAAAAATTATGAGCTTACATAAAAAAACTGTTAGCTGTCATGTTAACTATAATAATCAAACAAAAAAGGAGTTAAAATTGCAACAAAAACATCATCGCATCCTCAACAATTAAAGCTTTTTTATGACTTCGAGCGGATGTAGGTATCTACTAGTATTTAAAACTAAGGTAGGTATGGTAGTGTTAGGTAGGTATCTTGCCAGGACAAGCAGAAACAATTGAAGCGCAAATCAAAACAGCCAATAACAAACAGAAAATATACCAAAAGATATAAGAAGCTACTCGTATAAACTAGGTTGATTTTAGTAGGACGAGGCCACCCTTCTATCTTTCCGTATCTTTCGAGATTTTGACATGGCAAAATATTAAAATTTTTGCAAAAAGGAGTGAGATCAGACGAAAAACATAAATGTTAAAAAATGAGCCAAGTTCTTTCTATACAAAACGCTTTGTCAAACAAGTCAGCCGTGAAAAGTACTAAGATCTAAAAGGACGCCAAGTTCTTACTTCATGAAGGTTCAATACCGAATTTTTCAAGTAGAAGAATATTAAAACAGCTACAATGTAATAGAGAAATTTTATTATTTAATGA
Source organism: Chrysotoxum bicinctum (assembly GCA_911387755.1). Classification (NCBI taxonomy): domain Eukaryota; kingdom Metazoa; phylum Arthropoda; class Insecta; order Diptera; family Syrphidae; genus Chrysotoxum; species Chrysotoxum bicinctum. The sequence continues at coordinate 42,328,843 of OU426990.1, forward strand.
TTACTGACTAAAATTTGATAGGCTTACTTGGCAAGTTTTTTTTTATGTCCAATTCCAAAGGTTTTAAAAACTTGACCAGTGAACCCACCAAATTTTAGTCAGTAATCATTAAATAATAACATTTCTCTATTACATTGTAGCTGTTTCAATATTATTCTACTTTGAATATTCAGTATTAAACCTTCATGAAGTAAGAACTTGGCGACGAAACAAGCACACCAATTAATGACATCATATTATATTATAAGAAAAACTAATTTTTATATCTCTAAAGTCGATTTTCTGGCACACTAACCCCCAGTTTCACAGTGAGAGTTTAAACTTAAGTTCTGCTGAACTTGAACTGGAGTTTAAATTAGAAGTTCAACTCGTCCGGTTTCACAGTCTTATCTGAACTTCAGTTCATTAAACGCAGTTTAAGTAAATTGTTTTCTCTTTCTATCTGAATCAAAGAAAAAACAATCAAAGAAAGTTTGCTTTGTTTCAGTTGTGACCTGTGACAGGAAACAAAAATTAAAAATGAAAATTAATTATTTTTTCAAATGTTTGAAGGGGTTGTCGAACTGAGATTTAAACGGCAGAATAGTATCGTTTAACTTAAACTAAAGAATGAACTCTGTTCAAGGACTGTGAAACCAAATTTATTGTTGAACTGAAGTTTAAACCAAAAGTGGGGTTTAAACTTCCACTGTGAAACTGGGGGTAAGTGCCGTAGACCTATCAAAATTTACACCTTTTTTTTAACGTGATTTGTGGCATATTTGTGCTCTAGGGAGTGCCACCTTTCAATCCACGTATCGCATGAAACGAAAAACAAATTTTTATCTTTAAACGCGATTTGCGGCTAAACGGAGCTTCGTAGACCCCCCAAAGTTAACATTTTCAAACGTGATTTCTGGTTAAATTAGGCATCTTAGCGAGTTAAAAATTGCATATTCGTGATCTAGGGAGTGATGTATCACATGATTTTTTTTTAAACTTTTTTGTAATTTTTTTTATTTTTTTGACTCAAGATATCTACTTTAAAAACTTCATATTTATACTTTTTTTTTGACTTGTCTTCAGCTTTAAGCCAATCAGAACTCGTTAAAAATTCACGAAATCAGAGCGGTCTTCTTTGTATTGAATATTCCACTACAATAGTAGGAAACTTCGTTCTCGTTGCTTCTCATTGATTCGATTCACCATTACTATGGAAATGAAAATCCATACTGTGCTGTCAATTTAGTACTGAAACGCCGGGTTTTCGTGATTCGGGATTTTGTGAATCGGGATTTTGTGATGCGGGATTTCGTACCCAACTAGAGTTATCCTTGGTTTCATTATATGAGAGTCACAATTCCTAGGGCATCATACAACGGATCTATATTAATCTAAGTGTGATGGTAACAAGATCATCTGTCAGCCCATTATCATATCATATATTGTCTGGAACCCAGATAAGATTTATATTTATGTAAATATTCGGGCTCGCAAGCGAACTCTGGCATTAATAGACCAATTTAGAGGATTGAAAAGCAGAATCAGCGGCTTTATTCCTGTTTTGTTTTGGATCAAATATATGTAGTTTGCATGCCTCTCTTATTGCCTGTAATTCAGATTGAAAGACAATGGCAAATTCAGATAGCCTAAAAGACCTAGAGACCTCCAAGCACTCAGAGCAAATTACCGAACCGACACAATACGCCATCTTTGAGCCATAAAGATGGCTTTGTCTCTTATCACAACGTTACTAACCCAATCCTTTCTGGATGAAAAAATAACGTTTAAATCCTTATTGATGCCCACAGTAGAATTGTAGGATTCAGTGTTTTGGAAAAAATGTCTGCTAGGATCTATTTGGGGAAAACTGTAGTCTACAATATTTATAGTTCTAAGTATTTTTCCCTGCGAAATAGATAATATTCGACAAGTTTTGCATTTGTAAAAAATTACACTCGAGATTTTGATCAAAGTTGACATTACGATAATAGAGAACACGAACAAAGTGGGTCTGGCAATTTCATCTGTTAGTCTGAATGTCTGTATTGTTGTACGTCTGTATGTCTGTACCTCAACTTGCAGCCTAAACCGCTGAGGCAATTTTTTTCAAACTCGGTACTAAAGGGTCATCCGCCATTCTCTAGATTTTCGATTCTAATAAACAAAAATTAAGAATGATATTATGGGCATGGACTACATTTTGGTCAAACAAAATTTTTATTAACGGTAATTGTCATGGAACCGTTTTTTTTATTTTCGAGTTTTTCATTAATGCCGCTAACGATTTTGACCAAAATATTTGTACCGGACCTCTTTTGAACTTTAATCAATATTGTATGTAAAAATGTTCGAAAAAACATCTTTTGGCTTTTTGAAGAAAAAATATTAAAAGTTTTTTTTCTTGAAAAATCAATATCCTGAAAATGTGTGAACGATAAGTTTTTAAAATTATTTTCTAAAACCTATATTATTAAAACTTAATATTGGCATCCCAAATTTTTTTCTACAAAACTTTTAAAGAAATTTCGTATATAAAAAAATAATTTAATAATAAAACAATTTTTAAATGTTGTTTGCATAAATTAACACTTTTATAGAAATCAAAGGGCAAAAGGTCTTTTTAAGAAATTTACAGTCACTTTTAATGCCAAATGTCCACGAAGCATGTGAGTATTTATTAAAACCCTACCCTACATGTGTTTTGTCTCATAAGAAAAAGTTACATGCCATACAAAATTCTTACTTGCTAAGGTCCTAAAACTTGTTATGTCCATCCATTGAGTTCCTATTAAGAGACGTAGAGTCTGCTACGTGCTATTGCTTTTGGTTTCGGGAAATTTATTTTATGTTTTTCCAACAACCCTTCTCTATTTGTGCTGATTTGTTTAAAATTTTCACAGGCATATTTCAGCACCGTTCTAATCATGCCATGCATAAATCTTTTACTCGGATATGCATACTTCTGAATTGGAGGTCAAACCCCTTTGATTTCAATTAAATGATGAATAGTTTCAAAAATTAAGTTAAAATCATAGAGCTACGTTCTTAAAATGATTGTAATAGTTAAGTTTTTTTTAATAATTTTGCATTTTCATTTATCCAAGTGTCTTTTTAAGGAAGTATGTATACTAATACTGCACTAAGTTATGAGCCTGATGATGACTGTTACCAAATCTTTGGTCGCAAGATATCGCTTATACTATGTATGTAATGTAAGATTTGATTAAAATCTCGTGTGTTGATCGCATGAAATTAAAGTCAATAGACCAAGTAATAATAAATTGCTTGCGTGTTTTCTTCTCGCATTGTTAAACTTGTTGTTTGGGGCTGATTATTTGAACAACCTTAATTAATATTTATGTCTAGATCCGAAAATTACTTTAATACTATGCTATACCGTTTTTCTGCTATGTGACAAACATGACACATGTTAAAAGTTTTACATTTGTCGCCACAGACTCTGCTCCATTAAGTTCCGAACGTTTAAGAAAATATTTTTCTAAAATAAATATTAGAACTCAAACAAACACAAATCAAACTATAAACACCTGTTTGTAATAAATAAATCGTTTCTTTGATAATATTTATAAATAAATGTGGCTCATTTATGTGCCGTATACAGCCTAAATTGAGTCGACAGTTACTTCAAAAAATTAAACAAGCTTAAGCGTATTCAAGACCTTAGTAACTTTTGGTTATAGATTCTTCCCTAAGTTGTTCTATAGAGAACACTCATTTGAGAAAAGTTAGCATGTTGTTTTAAACTGATCTCATTTTAAAAACAAATGCATAACACCCGAAAAACTTTCCTTTGAAATACAAAATCTAGAATATGCAACCATAAAACGCAGCTTTAATTTGTAAGTAATTTTATTCATCGAGTAAACATTTGCAACATTTATTTTGTTGCAAGGAAATTTGCAATATCTAAGACATAATAATGTAACAGTTTTCATTTTCCCTAAAACCTTATCAAGTCAAACTGCCTTTTTAGTCACACTTTCTCCAGGAAATATTTCTTCAATCAACAATCCACTTCAGACAATCCACAACTATAAGACCGATAAAGTGCTAAAAACTTTGACCCACCGAAACATAAGTTCATCACTTAAATTCGCAATTAGCTAATAAAAACGGAACATTACACTTAAACAAATATAGCCACTACATCACAGCAAAAGATATATCAAATCCCAGACAGAGTGAAAAAATAGATACAAAAGTATCTTTTGCCATCTTTTGATTTTGTATTTTTTTTTTATTCACAATACTCGTAGTAAGACGCTGTGATTATCACTCTCTGCATAGATCGTGTGTGTGCAATCTCCCTCCCTCGTCCACGGACAGACATAATTTTCAAATTAATTTTGATTGAAAGTAAATGTTTTTTAAACAAGATGCGGAAATTAAAATATTAAAACTCCAAATAACAAAAAAAAAACATAATTTGTTTGTATATCTTTGTAGCTAACCTCAAAAGACATTGTTCCACCGCTGCCATATTTGTTAAACAAATGCGCCAAATAACGATTGTATTTCTTGGATCCATTACACCTTTCAATACTGGTGCTCGCCAGAATTACAAACAAAACAATCCACAAGATCGATATTCGAAAATTTGCCATTTTAGATATCCAACTAAACACGTCTTAAACAAAAAAAACTATTTTTTCGATTAAACTGATCACTTAACTATCAAACTTTATTGTGATCCTTAATAAAAAAAAAAACAGGAGCGAAGAAAACAATTCTCTTTAAACCGATTTAGATACACGTTTTGTTCGATTATCACCGCAACCGAGCACACGACCATGTATCTCAAAGATACGAAATACGATGCGACAATACAAAAAAGTGTCGCTGAGAGTTGATTGCCGAAGCGTGCGTCCAAAGCTGGTCTCTTTGAACGAGGAAAGCTCAATGCTAATCCGGGTTGTGTTTGGTACGTTGAGGAGCTTTTTTTCAGTCGCTTAAGGTTTGTGAGATTGACAGTTTGTCGTTGACATGGCAAACACAGAAATTCTCATTACTGCCAGGTTCCCGGTTTAATGGCGTATTTCAAATTTTATATTTCACTTGTTTTTTGTTTGTTATTATTCAAATTCATTCCGATCTTGTTTAACTGATGTGAAGATGATGATGAGACTACTAAATATCTTTGGGGTGATGTTTTTCAGGCCACAGATTTATTCTTATTTTAATCTTAATTCGAGATAAGATATCAAGCGTGTGTGATATGCAGAGTAATTTAGGGCTTTTGTTTTTTTTTTTAATTTCCATTGTATTATTCTGAGAACACCATACTTGATAAACATTGTTAAAAAGGTGTATTTATTTTACTTTAAGACTGACATTGACTATGGGACACATTGAAAAAGGTTATTTTGCTTATTTTTAATTCTCATTTTTAATTAAATTTTGGAAAAATTGATCAGTAATTATGATGATTATACAGTTGTTTAATTGTGAATATGTATGTATGTATTTAATTCGTACGATTGGCGGAGGAGGTTGAATAAACAAACTTTCAGATATGAAACGTGTAGTTTTCTGATGTGGTTTATCAATAATATACAAACATTTTTGGAGAATTCGAAAACGTCATACGTTCATCACGAATAGCAACAGATGGCGCTTTTCAAATAAAATGTCTAATTTCTTAATTTTATGTTCATATTGTTGAACCTTTAAGTTATATAAATATATAGTTAAGGGAAAGCACTCCACCGTACTGAGGGATTCCTTAATGATGCCGCATTATCACGAGTACCAAATATGTAGAAGTGTTGAAAAATCTACAGTACTCGTATTAGTTACACAAATAATTTTTTAAGTCTTAAGCTTACTAGGTACTTCCAACTAGATTCGAGATTGCAATATTGTAACCAACTGTCAACCGATATGATGCACGTACATAGGAATGGTTGAGGTCCTTGTTCTCTACAAGCTGTAGTATATTTTGACTGTACAGTTGAAAAAAGGTTATTTATCATGAATGGGACCTCGGGGCTTGGTGCTTATTTATCTCTGTGCTATTCATAGTTCTGTAAGTTTCTATCGTAAATTCACGTGCTACAGCACGTACCGTCTATAGATTGACTTAAAATAAGAAAAAATAAAATGCACGACTGGATCGCACGAACTTGTTGTTATGTAAAAGACTAAAAATTTAAAAAATGAACGTTACTGGAGAAAAATGTTCCTCACCATAAAATTTCTTTTTTACTTGCGACATATAGGTACTCTAAGGCAAGTTATGCACTCGTAAAAAAAATCGAATTCGAGATTTTGATCAAAGTTGACATTATGATGATAAAGACGGAAAAAGTGGGGTTTGAAAATCTGTCAGTCTGCCTGTTTGTTCGACTACAGCCTAAATGTCTCGATTTTCGTTAAGCTTGCTAGATATAATTTTTAAATTTCACTCAACACGTTTCTTCCGCTTTTTTGTAAGACCCAAAATAACGGTACCTGTCATACGATTTTTTTTTCAATATTTTTTAAACATTTTCTTTCTCAAAAATAGTTCCACAGAGTAAAAAAATTTAAAAAATTTCATTTAGTTGAAGCTATTTAATGGGTAAGAAAAATTCCTAAAAATGGTTATTAGTAGTACCCCGCTTGTATTTTTCTCGAAAACGGCGCTTACATAGATACGATATTCTTTCTTTCGATTTATTCTTATGATATATAATTTAATAAAAAAAAATTTAAATTAAGATATTACTGGACTGTACCTACCATATAGAGCCATTTTTCCAAATTTTGATTTTCTCAGTATCGGCATTATGGATTTTAATGAAAGTTTTTATAGAGAAGCTTCTAAGAAGTTTGAAAAATATTGCTTTTCAAACCTAAAAAAAAATATTTTTTGAATTTAAAAAAAAAATCATTTTTTTGGAAAATTCGATATCTCAAAAAACGGCTAAATATTTTATTTGCAAATTTTATTTTTATTATTTTACGAATATAATAATAAAAATTTTAAGTATTTTGTTCCTAAAAATGTTTTAAAAATTTTGTATATAAAAACTTATTTTTTTATTTATAATTTTCGTTCTTGCATTAACTAATATTCGTATTTGCTTAAATCACATGGTATCCTGTTTTAAGTTTTGAAATGCAGTGTTTTTAAAATTTTATAGAAGCTTCGCTATAAGAAATTTCATTAATCATAAAAATTTATCAAAATAAAACAAAATTATGAAAATTCTAGGTACTATTTTCGATTAAAATACGATTTTCGAAAACCATTTCTTAACATTTGTATGCTGGGTACCGTTTTTAGATAAATTAAAATGTTTGTTCTTACGTCTTCTAGAAAGTTTTTAAAAAGAATCAATCAAAATTTAAATTAGAAATACTATTTTTTTTTTAAATCTCTGTTGTGTAACGTATTTAATAGTTTAGGATCAAAAAAAAACTTTTTTTGATTTTTTTTATTCCTAAGCGTCTTAAGTACAAAATAATTCACTTCCCGTTCCTTTTTCCTCCAGCGTATCCCCCTATTTGGGATATTGATAAAATATATCAATTTATTGACATTCCTTTTCGCTGGAGAGAAAATAAGATGCACGAATGGATCGCGCTGGAACGTGCTCTTCTCTTTTAAAATTGTAACTTGCTTAATCCTGAAGATGTATGTATAGTAATAGATCAATAATACAAATATTGAAAGTACCAAGAAATCGGCTACGAAGGATTTAATTTTGCTTATAGTCTATTTATTATTTTACTAATACTCTATTTCCAAATAAAAAATATTTAAACGAAAAATTCGGACACAGAGCGAGTTTTCTCATAAACCGGATGGGCGGGTGGGGACACATAGTGATCAATTGTGTCTATTACATTTCCAACTCCAATTCGTAAGGAAAATTGATGAAATTTAGTACACTTAATTATTGTGGCAGGTTAAATTCACTTCACTTGCCTTAAATTGATTTTTCAAAAGGCCTCTTCGAAATGTAAATCAAAAATAATAATTACGTAATATGGAAGTACCAATGTTTAGAATTAATTTTCCATAATATCCTCTATTCTCCCAACTTTCAACTCCTAATAAATTTTTTATGATGATGAGCAAACCAAAAGATAATCATTGACATTCGTTATTTGAATCGTGAGTTATGATTTTAGTTCATACAAAAAACATAAATAAAAAGACCTTCAGCTTTTCTTAAATTTCAAAAATTTTCAGAAAACATTTAAAATTTTGCTTCTAAAATCTAAAAGTAGCCAAAACGATCTACCCGTTCTTTTATAATGATCTTACCAATGAACAACTTTTCAGTTTTATTTATACAGGGTGTCCGGTAATTCGTAAGCCATACTTTAGGATGTGCTTCTTGGTCATATTCTAAGAAAAAAAATTATTCAACAGTAAAGTTCGATCCAGTTTCTCGAAGCCTTCGAAAGGTCTTTCCAAAAACATTTCGAGAATGAAGTCGTCTGTTAGGATAAAGTTCCTGGTATCTTCGTTGTGCCCTTCTTAAATTTTCATTGGACAACCCATAAACAAATAAAATGTCTGCGTATTCTTCTCTCAAAAATGAAGGCATTTCAAAAAGCGCTCTTATCTAATTGTATTTGTGACTTAACTTGATAATCTGATGAATGCATTTATTTTTATAATATTTTCTAACACTTATTTAGTTAATTTACCCATTAAAAATTCACACCCCAAATTTAACTCTCCCTGAGAAGAGGTAAGGTAAAAAACAAAAAAATTCGATTTTTTACCAATTTTAGATTTTTCCAAGTATCATAAAATGTATTGGTTTTTGGGTATACATATTAGTGAGTTTTTTTTATTACTGTTTTGTTCATCAGGTAAAAATAAGAAAACATTATATTTATTACGCATTTTTTGAAAAAAAATTTACCTCAAAGTCAAAATTTTGCTCGGGCAAGACAAATGGAACACCATTTAAAATTGAACATCTGGCAACCCTAAAAATATATCAGCTTAATTTAAACATTGTTTTAAAATTAAGTATTTCTACTAAAAACAAGTGCAAAATGAGGTCCTTACCATTAGTACTGACAGAGAAATTAAACTTAACATGGGTCAGGGTACACCAAAGTTAGCCTTTTTTTAAATCGTTAAAAAGTGATGTCAAAGTTGAAAATCAGACTTTACTGTAGAACAATTTTTTTCTTAGAATATGACCAAGAATCACATCCCAAAGTATGGCATACGAATTACCGGACACCCGGTATAATTAATAAATTTATCAATATAAAATAGTACGTATACGCCCAGTGTACCAGCCAAATAGATTGATTTGTAAAATGTGGAAATCTGTTTTGTAAATTTTTTTCAAATGATAATTCAAGAATAAGAAATGAAGTTTTTAAAATATTTAAACAGAAAAGAGTCTCACAAGTTTTTGTGATCTTTTCCAAGATCAGAATTCAATGAGCTTATTATAGATAGTGGGATGGAAAAGTTAATAAGATAAGAGGTTTATCAGATTTATCATTGTTCCTACTTACTTTTTGCTTTGTTGTCACTTTGATAACGTTTATTACATTGGGGTTACTTACTCTATATACCTATGTACTTTACTTGATCTCAATTCGTATACATTTTGGTAGTTTCTTTTTCTCTTAAACCCTTAAGGTATATTAAGTACATAGAAATATTCGTCTTTGTTTGATCAAGTTTGATCGAGTATATTTACATATAAGTTTGGAGAGTTTCTAATACGAATAGTATACGAATCACCAGAACGTTCTTAGTCAAAATCGGTTTGACTTTGAAAGTTATTACTTCTTTAAGGTAAATAGGATCGGACCAAAAACATAAATGTTAAAAAAAAACACCATGTTCTTCTATACAAAAACCTTTGTGTAACAAGTCAGCCGTAAAAAGTACTAAGATCTAAAAGTACGCCAAGTTCTTACGAGTACTTCATGAAGGTTTAATACCGAATATTTAAAGTAAAATTGTATTAAAACAGCTACAATGTAATAGAGAAATTTTATTATTTAATGATTACTGACTAAAATTTGATGGGCTTACTTTACTTGGCAAGTTTTTTTTTTATATCCAATTCGAAAGGTTTTAAAAACCTTTTTCTCTACTTGCATGACAAGACCTACCGTTGTGCAAAATTACAAGATTCTACAATGTCGGGAAGTGCTCCATAATTTTTGTTTTTGTGATTTTTGAGGCCTTATATCTCAGGAACGGCTTATGCTAGAAAATTGAAATTTGGTGAGGTACCTGTGCCTGACTAGCTTAGCAAATATTCAGAATTTTACTTCATTTTTCTGACTTTCTTTGGTACTGAAGATTGGGAGGAGTCAAAAACCGCCTGAGTTTGTTCCTGTAAAAAGTGTGTAGTGCCAGAACTTGTATGGGCACTACCGTGCTCTTTGGTTTAATTTTGTATATCTATATGTATATTTCAGGTATTTCATTTTTAATAAAAATCACATGTCCTTTTCAAGAAAAAGTTACAATCAAGGTACTCGTAAGGATATACCTATAATATATACTGTAGGTATTTGGTTATCATATACAACACTGAATTTAAGAAAAAATTTAAAAGGCGATCGATTTAGAATTCCGCGAATGCAGATTTATCGTCTTTTAGTTCTTATTTACCTATCGAGCCAAGGATTTGAAAATTATCCTAATATAAACATATCTTGTCACATATATGTCACCTGCATTCCTGCCAACGAAGCGGAGGCATGAATAGTTGAGAGTCGAGTTGTTAGTCAATACATTATCACTGTATACATATCTACACGAGTATATGGAAAATTTTGCATTCGTAGAAAAAAATCGAGCTCAAAATTTTGATCAAACTTGTCTTTACGATGATAGGAAAAAATGGGTCTCACAATTTTGTCTGTCTTCGCGTGTATCCCAAACGGCTAAGCCAATTTCCTTCAACCTGGGTAAAAATATATTCTTTTGATATGTATTCAAATTGTAGCGCAAGCTGTTTTAAAATTGAAGTGCTCTACATAGGTCTAGATATATTCAAGGCTTAAAAATCTATTTTCTGTCAACCACCCGCTTGTTTTACTGACTCGGAAAATACTGTTCACTAAATGTTTTAAAAATGGTTTACTATAGAAAATTTCAGTTAAAATTGCTGTTTATGCTGTTGGGGCGGAGCTTACTATAACAAAATACAGCAAATATTTACTAATCCAACATCTGCTGTAAGAAAAGTTCTTACGTAGGTCATATAGATAAGTGCACACGATGAATTACCAGTTCGATGGTTATATTATTTAAAAAAATATTTGTTTTCTTTGTGCCCTGGATTGAATTCATAAAACGGCCTGAAAAGGTTGTTTTTCTGTACCGATACAAAATTTGGTGTTTTTTTTTTGTCTTATAACTTTAACATCACGATAGGGTTTTGTCTTCTTTTTCAACTTCAAATGTTAATTTAGGTGAAAGAAATTGTATGCTATTTAAGTTGAATTTTATTTTACAATTAAAAATAAATCATGTACATACATATTTTTTAATAACTTCCAGTAAAACGGTAGTTTTCTAAGACGTTATCAAGTAAAATGTCGATGACTATATCTGCTAAAATTTGGTATACAGAACTTCCCATAAGTACACTTTGTTTCTGCTGATAAGTTGTTTTATTAAATTGCAAATAAATTTTATCATCTATACAAAATTGTAAAAGTTCTAAAAATTGTTTTTTTTTAATAAGGGTATTTTCGTTGACATTATGCCATTTGTACCGGAATATTTATTAACATAGAAACTATATCAAATGAAACTGGTACTTACGAGTATATCATTTTCCTCCAAAATAATTGGTGAAATTGTTTCAATAAAATGTTCAGAATCTTGATTTCTCAGTTCTGTGGTTAAGAATTTAAGTAATATATTTTGAAAGTTTATAGCAGGAGACATTTGTAGATGATCATATTGACATATACCAATTTTTTTATAAGCCATACTTTCTTGGACTATTGGCTGTGTATGTTGTCATACATTTCTTTTCTAATTCTTTTAGAATTTTTTAATCTACGAGTATATAATTATCATTGTGAACTAGAGGTTTTGTCGTGGGATCGTTTTCCAAAATAGTGTAGGTAGCTCGATTTCCCATCATATCATTCATCCCATGAACATTATTTTAAAATCGCTACCGAAACTATGCAAATTTTAGGAAATCTTTTGAGAAATGTTCAAGTATTTATCAAATGGAGGTATTGAAGTTGACTTTAAATAGTTTTGCAATATGTGTGTGAATCATGTTCGTGTAGACTCACTTTCACCCTGTTCTTTAGTTTTAATTATCTCTTCTCCATCTGATATCATTTTAAAAAGTGGAAACTCTGTTTTATCAATAGGTAAAGAGAATTTAGGACCAAATGATAAAAGTCACTTAATATCATCGAGAAATATTATATTTGTTTTATTAACGAACCAATTTTCCTGAAATGCTATCCTCATTTCTTGTTTTAATTTTGATCTTTGGAGTGATGAGAGTCCAATAAATAAATAAAATTTAGGTAACTAAAATAATAGCATTAAATGTTTTGGATTTAAATTCGTTTCAACTTTTAAGGTAGCTTGCTCTCTAATCAGAGCCATTTCGTTAATTGTCACGAATGTTAAAACTGGTTGCTCGTTGCCGTAGTAAATTAAGATTGATCGGTGAAACAACTTCAATCACTTCTCGATGGTTCCCAGGATACCGTGATATTTATGGAAATTAAATGGCTGATGAATTGACCAAAAACAGTTAATCACTTGAACCGAGCCAAATTCTACCCTGGATACTTATGCCACTGGAGCACGAATAGTATATAGAATTCACCAAAGTTTTTTTAGGACCGCAAATGAAAAATGGTCAACAATTGACACCTGTCGAGTTTTAAGAAATCTTTGGCCAGATCTTACCTTAAAATAAACAGAGTATCTACTGAAGCTTAGCAGAAATTAATTGTCTCTCTTGGTTGGAATCCTAATGGCAAACCACATGAGTAGAATGGGCATCAGCACATCTGATACATGACATATAGGGCATCAAGACGAAGTAGTGAATGAGGACTCATCTCTTTCTTTTGTGAATGCCCCAGTCTAGCCAGAACTAGAAAAGATGGTCTCGTAGAATACTTTTTCGACGAACTGGGTGGCGTCTCATTTTTTCCACTAAAAAGTATCCTTTTTATTTTTCTTATATTATATGCGCACTATTGGGTTATGAATATCCTTTTAAAGTTAAGTACAGTGCCAGCAATCAGAAAAGTCGGATAGAATTAGAAAGGAGATACCGATGCAGATTGGTTTTGAATGTCTGAACATCGCAATGAGTGGGAAATATTGAGCAGGGTAAAGCATTCCACATTTGTGTAATGCGGTTAAAAAAAAAAAATCTCTGTACTTGACAGTACGTCCGAAATTGGGCTCAAGGGTATCTTAACTGATAAGCATTCCTAGAAGTACGGGTATTACGGTTGAATTGTTTGAGGGGAGGAATGTAACTGTCTATTTTACTAGAGCACTGTTTATGGCGGTGCTCGAGAGATACAAATGTTTCAGTAAGACAACGGCCGCCTAACATTTGTATAGGTCGCTTTTGAATTCTGTCCAAGAGACTCAATCGTGTTTTTGGAGCACCTGTCCAGATATCGAAATTGTATTCGACCTTCGGAAGAATAAAGGCTTTATATATAACAACCAGATCAAATGGGGTAAACAACTTCTAGCATCGGCAGAAAAAACCTAAATACTTAGCTGGATGGTTCAGGAACCACCCCATTCATAAGACTTGCTCTAAATCCTTTCTCTAAATCTTCCCATTTCTACAGTACCCACACCCTGGGGAGCACAATTTGATCTATTAAGATCCGAGTGAAGTGACACGGCTTGTCGCATCATCACCCCACCTGATCTAACCTAACCTTACTCCCCAATAAATTAAGACAATCCTGGAAATTAAAATTAGACCCCAATTCATCTTGAAATATTCTACCATGCATCAGCATCTAATATACAATGCTTGTTTTGTATGCCCAGCATATCAATCTTTCGTTGGTCACCTTTCCTTTAACACTTCAAATTTACTGCATACTTTTAGGAAAAGTGACATTTTTTCACAGCTTATAATGTACACATTATTTCAAAAGTCGATAAATGTTAACACTTAAAAGAATCATTTTTGTACTTTAGTTTGTACTTTATAAATAACCTTATTGATGATATATTTTTATTGAAAATAATTTCTCAACAATTTAAAATAGATTTTAGTAACAACATCATAATTTATAAGGCATTTTTAAATTAGGAATTAAATATATATCTAAATTACACTTAAATACAATTACGCACTCTTTTGTATATAATTATTTATAATTTAAATCTTATATGTACATTTAAAATTGTGTTATTTAAAATAATATTAATTTAATTCTTGTATAAAAAATAATTAACATTTTTTTTTTTTTGCTTCTATAAAGAGAGTTTTGCATGATGTCTTTCTTGTTGTAGTTGTTATTGTTAATACTAATGTAATACATACGACATTTAAATTATTTTTATTAATCTGGTACTTTATCGATTTTTTTTAGGAAACTTTGTTTTGTGTGTGATTTACCATTCGTGTAAATGTCACTTTTGTAATTTTATGGAAAATGTCTGAGAAGACAATAAATGACAGAATATCATCTCTGTCAATTTTCTTTCTCCTGATTTGGCATGCAGAGGAAGAATTTCGAGCACCACAAGTTTATTGATTGGGACATTCGTGTCAGCCAACCGATTGGTCGATGAATTGTTACATAGTACACCGGAATTCCGCTCAGTGTTATTATGGTGCCGACGGCAACTTCTACTGGCGATTGTAAGCACGATGATATAACAAGGAAACTGCACGTGATCAGGAATATTAACGGAAGTATTAAATTGACCTGGGAAATTTGAAATTTGAAAATTAAAAACAAAATTATTAAAAATTTAAAGCAAAATCAAAACTCACTCGAATGGGTCTTTCGGTTTTTGGTTGCTTATAACGCAACCAGAGAAGCCCAGAAATTGACATCAGTGTGAATAAGGCTTCGACGTAACTAATATAGTTTATCAAGGCATAGACGTCATTTATGAATAAAAGCACCAGGGATAGAATGCACTGTAAGAAAAAATGTTTTAAGTATTTATGTTTTTTTTTTTGTTTTTATTATCATAGATTACCAAGAAGATAAGTGATGGAACTGGTGTAAGGCAATGAATGTTAATCAACGATATTGCTGCAGGTAAATGTCCATTTCGAGCACCGACGAAAAATAATCGCGATGATGCGAAAATTCCACCGTTAAGTGAACCGAATGTTGAGCAAGCCACAAATAAAGGCATTATCCAAGCCATGAATCCTAACATCTTTTTGCCAAATGTAATAGCAACGGCTTCTGATGCTAGAATTTCTTCAGTTGAGAGCACCGAAAAGTAGGCAACATTGGTGATAACATAGATGACTGTAACAACTGGCATGGAAATGCAAATAGCTCGGGGAAGATTCCTGCAAGAAGATGAGAGTTGTTTTAGAAATTTTTTCAAAAAAAAAAAATCAATTGTAATACGTTTTGTACTAAATAAAGTTAATCATTCACATTTTTCAACATTCATAAGGCCGAATTGAACTTTTTACAAATTTATATTTATCAATTTTAGGTTTTCTCAAAAATTACTTTATTGAATTTACGATATTGAAGAAATTTGATATTTACGAGTTAGATATGTATTTGTATATGATCAAAAATTCCCAAGATATATTTGACTAAAAACACAACTGACAAATATTTCATTTAGAATTCATATTAAATAAATTAAAATACTTTTATCGGTTTCTTTAAAAAATAGTAAATGTTTCCTAATCAAGGAAGTGTATCGTGCTAAACAACATTTTTCTCATCAAAATCATAGAAGCCGTTTTCGAGATGAATTAAATTTTACTTAAAGGTTTTAACAGTTGCGTATCTAGGCTTAAAAAACTGCCAAGTTTAGGGCAAAATTTTAAAATAATCGACAGTTTTGGCTTTGAAATATTAAATTCAAAAAATTTAATTTCTTTTCATATCCAAAAACTTGTATGAACATTTTTGGCTATGCCTATTATAAAATTATTATTAAAATTTTAAGAAGCATCTGCATACAAATATTGATAAAAATCAAATAAATCTTTTTTGATCAAAAATTAAAAGCATGGTTCTATGGGAAGTACCTACCATTAATATTTACGTTTCAAAACAAATAACCTTAACCAATGTGTATACGAGTTATAATATTTTTTTTTAGAACAAAAAAATACTTTTTTTATCGACCACAAACTTTTTATGGAAGTACTGTTTTGTTGCACCTAGGAAACAAAACAAAAACATGGCGGTGGAGTGATCAAAATACTCGAGAAAAAAGTTTATAAAAAATCGACATGTTGAATTTCGAGGCCCACTTTTCCGTTCCGTACGAAGACCGTTTTCTCTGGAAAGCTATGAAAGGCCAAAACATAAGTTTTTTTTTTTTTTATTTTTGGGGGGGTATCTACCATCTGCACTTGTTCGGCTTAATACACGCTAATTCTTGATCTTGCTTAAAAATAGCTCTAATTATGTCTTAAGACTATGAATCTGGGATTGTGATGAATTTGTAGTATGATGGAATCATAGGAGTCACGGTGGGCGGGAAGATAGAAGAGATGTGAGTTTTTTAGACTACGAGAATAAGAGTTGAGAGTTGAAACAAATGGAGTTGTAAAAAATTGTGCAGTAAACAGAACCTGAAATTAGTCGATGAATAAAGGGAATGTCGGTTATTTATCATCTTTCTTCCAGAGTAATCAGGTAAATTATTTTATAAGGTAGTCTTAATACGGAGGTAGAATCCAAGGCTTGCTCGAGGACAGGCCACGAGGGGTCAATCGTAGAAAATGACGTTGAATGCTTCTGAATCTCCAGATTATCATTTCCTATTCAACAAGGAGAAAAGTTATATATAGATGGGGTCAAATAGGGGTAGGGAAATTATTGAGAGCTTCGTTCCACAAAACTAAGCTTTTTTAAAATTTGAGTATGTTGTTCTTTCTATCACTTAAAACACCAAGGTCGTGAATCTTTTTAGCGATGAATATGGGTTGATAATGGAGAAGGTAAGAATGGGGAAGAAATTGTATGCGTTCCCAAAATTGGCATTTCAAATTACTCAACTCAAATCAACTTTTGAGTCACCAGATTCTTTTCTCAATCTGAGATCAAGTTGAAGAAGTGCAGAATTATGTGCGGGTAAAGTTATCTTGATAAACCATTTCAATATCGATAATAGTAAGAATAAAATAAAAAGGACCTAAGTGGCTGCCTTGGGAAACCCCGAAACGTAGCTAAAAAATAATTGAATAATTTATCTGAAACTTACGTTATACTAAAGGTTTTTCGGGTAAGAAGATATGTTCAATCCCAAAAGAGATGATAAGTATAAGACTATGGAAAAGATAGACAAAGGCATTAGTAAAATCGTTAGAGATAATAAGAACTTTCTCTGTTCTCTAAGCCAACGAGGTTAAAGGGTAGGAGATCAAAAATATAAAGCCCTGTTGTCTAGGGGAAATAAGAAACTTATAAGGAAATCTTGAGTTTTCTCTATAAAATGCTTTGAAAGTGTGGAAGAGCACTTTTCGTGCAATATTGCATAAAGACCATCGGGTGTCGGAATAAAATGATCATATTCAATTCAATTTTTATTTAGACAAATTTGTTTCAAATAATTAGAACCAGGTACAAAGGATTCGTCGTTAAAATATTGTTTTAAAAATAAAGCTGCAAAAAAGATGGCTATTATTTCTGATTCGTTTGAAGTTATGGAATAAGAGAGAAGAAGGGGAACCATCAGTAACAAATATCTAACTATACTCTGTCCAACAAAAATTGTCAGTACAGGGAAGATAGGACGTTTGTCTCTCATTCTGGTTGCATTGCCATGCATATGTGTGTCGCCTTTTAAAGCTCTCACAGGGATTCCGTAGTTTAAATTATAAATCGCCGCAAATGAGAGTAAAAAAGGCGTAGGGCTACTGTCTGCCGATTCAAAACGACTGAAAACAATGTGCAATTTACCTTTTCCCACAACGCCAAGCGGTAAGATAATAGGCGCGTTTTTTTTTGAAGTTGAAAAGCAATACGACAACACTCAACATACTCATCTTCTTAAAATGTGTTCTCAAAAGCTTCAAATCCCAAAAGCTCTTTAATAAAAACCACTGAAAAAGCTCCTTCATTGCAATTGAGAATGATACTGGTAAGTGGTAACTCTGTTTTGATGTAGATAAAGAGCACACGATCGTATTGAGTGACACTTGACAGCTTGACACTCTTGACAGTATCTATCTCATGAGCAGTGGGATACGACGGTCGTGTTGGGGTGTACAACTTTTTGCAAAGAATTACAACAACAATTCCTTAAGAAAAGTCAGTGGCTTGCTCTTTTTTTAGTGGCATTTTTCCTAACGCATTGTAGTGAGGGTGCATCAGGCCCCACTGCTTTAGAAAAAGCTCTCCCATAAGGCCTGTACTGACAATTTTTGTTGGACAGAGTATAATAACTTAGGGAAACATTTTAATGCATTGATGGTCAACAATCTATCAAGTTAGTCACTTTGTGATATTAAATCAACATCCGAAATTTAAGGAGTTTAGCCAACAAAGTTGGTTAAATCCAAAATAAAATAATATGGCTACCTATTTTAGCGATTTATAACAAAAATTGACGAATTAAATCAAGTATTTAATTTTAAAATGTACATATGTAGCTTTCATACGCAGAAGTTATAAAAGTTCCGAAGCTAAAATATATAAGAAAAACGCGTTCAAGCTAAGGACGACGAGGGTTGAACAAATTGGGGCATTATTAATAATTTCTTCAGGAACTTTTAGTGACAATGCTTCTATGAAATTAGAAATTTTACCCGAAATTGAAAAAAAATCTTTCAAAATAAAAGAAAACTCAACGTTAAAAAAACAATCCCACTGAAGAAAACCGGAATAAGGCCAAACAAGTCATAAAGTCCTATAACCGATATTGATCGATCGAACTAATTGTTGCATGATCAAATAAAAAGACAAGAAATATTACAATGTTCCAAAAGTTGTACAACATTGTAATAAACATATAAAACACTGCAACGTCTTAGAACGCTAATCTTCAATAACACTACTGAAATCAGGGTTAAAAAAAGTTTTTTGACTCCTTCTGTTCTTGAGAACGTAAGCGAATTCGGTTTCGAAGTTGTGTACTTGCCAGAGTTCTAAGAGACCATTATATACACAAATCCCTTGAGCCGGATGCCAACCATCGAGAAAGTGAGGCAACTCGCTAAGCTTAAAATGAAGACTTACGGAAAAAGAAATTAGACAATTTTGAACACAAATCATTATAAATAAATTAGACAATTTTGAACATAAATCACTATGGAAATTCAAAGACGTAAGTATCTTCAAACAAAAACCACTTATCTGAGAGCAAATTTTCAACCAAAACTAAACGTAAGTATAAGTTATATGATTTTGATACTAAACCAAGGTCAACAAAATAAAGTTCTAAAATCGAATGCTCTGAAAAAGCTGACTACAAAAACGCATTCCATTTAATATGAAAAATTTTTAACACTTACCTAAAAGGATCTTTCAATTCCTCGGTAACAAAATTTAAATAATTCCAACCGGAATATGAAAACAATCCACTGTAAAACGCCAACGCAATTGCGCCCGGTGACGTCAATGAGCCCCTCATCGGTTCAGCCCATTGTTCAGTGTTACCACTAAGTAAATACCATGCCCCAGCGGCAACAATCACCAACAATGCTAAAATTTTTGTTCCCGTAAAAACATCTGTGACACGTGTCACCCATTTTACATTATAACAGTTTATCGCTGTTAGAACACCTGCAACACAAAAAAAAAAGTTAAATTAAATAACCGTCATCAATCATAATACATATTTTTTTGTTTTATTTAAATATTTGCACTCACATGTTATGACGGCAGCTAGTAACTGCACAGATTCTACTGGTGCCTCACATGATGGCCGGAACGGTTGCAAGAGATATTGGGCAAATGTCAGTGCAGTGATGGCATTCCCCGTTGGAACTAACACCAGCAGCGCCACCCAAAGGTAAAGGAATGCTGGCAGTGGCCCGAATGCCTCTCCTATATAGGCGTAGTCCCCGCCTGATTTAGGAATCATTGTGCCTGCAAGATAAATAAGAATTTTGTGTTGAAGTTGGAAAAGGATGTAAAGTTGATGGAAATTCTTTTTGAAACATGATCTTATTTTTCTGTTTTGGTTATGGACTCTGGAAACATTCCATTGAGAATGTGTCAATGGTAAGTTAGCCTTCTACAAAGGTAAGGTGCATTTTTTTAGACCCTACCTATGAACATGGCTTCATAAAGTTCTGCTAAGCATGTTGAGTTATTACTATTTGAATGTTTCGGTTTTTTGATCCGAAATTTTTGGGCGATGGATGTTTGGAAATTTTTAATTTAGAGTAAGGAAAGGACAACAGAGTTGCTGGATTAAAAAAATATATACATACCTACTCGTATCACCAAGTTTTTTTAAACGGGGATATTAGCTGTTTCACACACGTTGCAATTTCAAAAGCAAATATAAGCTTGCACAAGAACAAAAATTATAAGTCGTTGTAGTTGTTTCTTTTTAAAAATTAAATTTCCAAAAAAACATTGCCGTTTTTGAGATATCGAATTTTCCAAAAAAAAATTGATTTTTTTTTTCAAAAATTCAGAAAATATTATTTTTAAAGTTTTGAAATGTAATTATTTTCAAAACTTTTTTGGAACCTCCCTATAAAAAAATTTCATTAAAATTCGTTATGCCGATAATGAGAAATACAAAAATGGTTCTCTGGTAGGTACAGTCAGTAATATCTCATTTTTACTTGCGACTTATAGGTACTATAAGGCAAGTTATGCATTCGGAAAAAAAATCGAACTCGAGATTTTGATCAAAGTTGACATTACGATGATAGCGAAGACTAAAAAAGTGGGTCTCGCAGTTCTGTCTATCTGTCTGTCTGTTCGACTACAGGCTAAACGGCTGGGCCGATTTTCTTTAAACGTGGTACATATCATTTTTAATTTCTTCCCCCAAAAATTTTTTTTCTTTTTTTTTTTAAGACCAAAAATAACGGTACCTGCCATACGAATTTTTTTCGAAATTTTATAAACATTTTTTTTCTCAAAAACTGTTTGACAGATTTTAAAAATAAAAATACAGAAAAATTTCATTTAATTAAAGCTAGGTATTGGTTGTAAAAAATTTTCCAAAAAATGTTTATTGGGGGTACCCTCCATGGAACCATTTGTTTTGTTTTTGATTTTCTCAAAAACGGTTCAACCGATTTTGATAATTTTTTTTTCTAAAGCTCCCCAAAAACATAAATAGAATTGTGTATTCAAATTTTAAAAACAAATTTTTTTGGATTTTTAAAAAAACTTCAAATTTTTTTTTTTAAAACTCAATCTTTCGAAAACCCCATGCTAGATATTTTTTAAACTTGATAAATAAAAGTTTCTTAATATAATCTACAAAATGTAAGAAAAAAATTTTTATTTTACCTAAAAATAAAAGTACCTACCATACAAATGCTAAAATTTTCAAAAAATGGTTTTCAAAAATCGTATTTTTCTCGAAAACGGCGCCTGAATTTTGATAAAATTTTTTTTCTTTAATTAATTTTTACGATCTTTAATTTAATACAAAAAATTTTGAAATTAAGATATTACAGCTTGTACCTACCATAGAACCATTTTTTCGAATTTTGAATTTCTCATTATGGACATAACGGATCTTAATAAAAATTTTTATAGAGAAGCTTCTAAAAAGTCTAAAACACATTGCATTTCAAAACTTTAAAATAAATATTTTTTGAATTTTTGAAAAAAAAAAATCTATTTGTCGAACAGTTTTTGATAAAAAGAAAATACATATTTACAAAATTTTGAAAAATTTCGTATGGCAGGTACCGTTATTTTTGGTCTTAAATAAAGGAAGAAAACGTGTGGGGGGAAATTAAAAACACATTCTGTATAGTCTAAGAAAAATCGGTTGAGCCGTTTAGGCTGTAGTCGAACAGACAGACAGACAGAATTTCGAACTTTAATCAAAATCTCGAGTTCGATTTATTTGACGAATGAATAACTTGATGCAAGTTTTCATAAATGGTCTAGTCTTTCAGGAATATTCAAATAATATTGACCCAGATGTGTTATGTATTCATACCTATTCAAGACAGTCTATATTTAAACTGTATGCTGAATATCAATATAATAACCTGGATTTCTAATTGTGAAAAACTAATAATTGGTTATTATATTTATCTTTTTTCCTTTTACATAAAAAAAATAAAACAAATTGATCAATCTGGCTGTATCAAACTGTATCATTTACTGTAATACCAAGCACGATGTGCAATAAACCTTTTTTTTTATTAATTTAATTAAATGCGAACGAACAAGTTTTCCTTATTTGATTACAGGTTACTGTTTGGCTAATCAAATACTATACTGACAAGTAGTATTGCTACACTTGTGGCATGTTTCATGACATAGATTCTTCCAAGTATATTTTCACCTAGTATTTATAACTGGAAATGAAACAAGAAGCACAGTTTCATTACATTATTTGTCAAGTAGCTTTTTTAAATAAAAAGGAAACTCACTTTCAAATAATGCATTGGCAACTCGCCTGATCACTTCAACAATTTAATACTTTTTGCGGAGTAAAAGTGTTGTTTTACATTTAGTATTAGTTTATAGCACTTTCAATACTTTTATAATAAAGATCATATTTAAATTGGCTCTCTTAAATGCAAATATGTATTTAAGAGATACATAAGTGGGAATTTAATTTGATTATAAATTATTATAATTACGAATTATCATACAAAAGCACGATGAAATACCAGTATAATGCATATCAAATCAGTAGTTCGAATGACATTCATGATAAATTGTGTCTAATAAATAAAGACTGGAACAGTTTCGCCATGTAGTTATAGGTAAAAAAAAGGACGCATTTATATGGGACTTATTTGTTAAAGATAAAGAGAGGTATTAAACAGTTGTGTTTCTCTGAAATGTATTCGTATTCTTTAAGATAATTAAAAATAGAAAACTGATTATCTACTTTTTTATTTTTATTTAACAAATCTTACTATAATTAAAAATCCCTTAGTGTTTTCAGAAACGAGTTCTATGGGTTATACAAATGCTCATTACAATACACAAAAACTTAAGTAAAAATAAACATTGTTAATTATCATAAAAAAAATGCTTTTTACATTGATTAAGAAAATGTACCCATAGGTATTTGAATGATAGAAAAATATTTCCTAAATTATCTAGCCTTATTACTGTGTTCATTCATTATAGTTGATTTCACTCCAAGTTTCACACACTTAAACTTAATTAAGTTGTAAGAACTGGTTTAAAACAAATGACATATTATAACCTCGAAGATTTTTTTAACATTAATGAAAACAAAACAAAAATTATTCTCGTTTTCAAAATAATAACGCTGAATTATAGCTTAACAAATTTCTTAGCATAACGGTTAATGTATTTCACTGTAATTCTGAGGGTCTAGTGTTCACTTCTCAGCCGATGAAAAAATGTTTTAAGATATTTTAGAGGCAGTACATCTTGCAAAGAAGTGACAAATACTCAAAGAGTATGAATGAATGAATATTGAGCACGTTTATAGCACTGCGACCTAAAGATCTATTGTGCCACCATCCAGAACTAGATTTGTTGCTAAACCCTATTTCTCTTCCTCCAAGTTTATACTTTTGAAAAATTGATTATTTGAAGTACCTTCAGAGAGGATAAATCACTTTATTACACCTGATAGCGTCCCGATGCATAAGTGTAACGCGTATATGCCTAGTACGTTGTCCAGCGCTTCCTCATGAGTATTGCAGATTCTACGTATGGGACTGTTTTCTAGGCCAAAAATACTCAAGTTTCTTTTTAGTTTACAATTACCCATGAAGAGATTAAGGTTTTTCCTACTTAAGCTGATACAATTAATGAAACGATCTTGGTTATAGTTCCCAAGTAAAAGTTCAGCCTGCCTCAGTTTGGGGAGTTCTTGGATCCTTTAGCCTCATTTCGCAGTAAGACTATAGCCCAATTTAAGGTTTCCTCGTATATATTTTTGCTTGAGCATCTGTCTCTTCATTTCCCTGGGCACCAAGAAGTTCAGGTACTTAATGAAGTGGGACAGGATTGTTCGTACTAAGTTCGTTTTGCCTGCCCACATATTCCCATACCAACTTAGACGTGATGGCAAAATATAAAAATTTCGGAAAAGTTTGTTACTGCTGACTTCAAAAGGCAGTCCCTTTCCCTTTGACTTATAAGTTCCCGCACCCAGTCATCTCCTTGGCAAATCTCATAATGGCTCCCATAGTAGCACTTCTACCTTCTTCATATAATGGAGACAAACGAAGTACAACCTCCATTGCTAGTTTAGGGCAAATTCTCTTTGCTCCAGTAATCCAAGAGGATCTCTCTTCATTAAAAGTCCTGATCATCTAAGCCTTTCTGATTCAGCAAAAAAACAGTAGGTCCCCTCCATTCCTGCTAACACGCACATAATAGTTAGAAATAGTTACGAGTTGTTGACTTTGTTGATACAGCCATTAATGATATATGGAAAATTTGCTCCAAACATTTAAAGGGTAATCTAATCCCTTGAGCGCGGGTAGATTATAAAAAAAAAAAAAAAAAAATTCCTATTTCCAAAAATAATCAAAATCCTATTTACATTATTTGCATTTTCTACCGAAATTCAAAACCTCGGTTTTGTCACACGAAACCATTAATTGCTCTATAGCAACAAGTAAAAATTGTGCGATAAATAACACACCATAATTTTTTTTTTT
Source organism: Chrysotoxum bicinctum (assembly GCA_911387755.1). NCBI lineage: Eukaryota > Metazoa > Arthropoda > Insecta > Diptera > Syrphidae > Chrysotoxum > Chrysotoxum bicinctum. Next base: position 42,353,769 of record OU426990.1, read on the forward strand.
CAACTTTTTCCAAAACGATTGAACTGATTTTCATTAATTTCTATGTAGAATCTTCTAAAAAGTTAAGAAAAAAATTGAGCTGTCAAAATTCTCAAACAAATATTAAACAAAAAACCTGGTCGATTTTGTTTTAAATTAGCATGTCGGGTCTTATTAATCTTAACTTATAAGAATTTAAAAAAAAATCATGTAACCAAAATTCATATTTTTTTTTTTCAAAAAAGGATTTAAGAATTTTCACAGAATAAAATAAGTACGATCTACCATTCCGCGGAAATTTATTTTTTATCAAATCTCTTTATAGTACTTCCCATAGAACTGTATTTTTGACTTTCATTATCGGAAAAATATGTTTTTAAAATCTTAAGAAATTTAAAGAATACATATTTTTGTTCAAAATCTAAATACCACGAACGAGTTGATGTTTTGTTTTTTATTTGATTTCTTTTATTATGAATTATTACGAAAATTAAATTTCCAAAAAAAATATTGAGCCGTTTTTGAGATATCGAATTCTCTAAAAAAAAAAAAAGACTTTTTTTCCAAAAACTCAATTTTTTTTTTTGAGTTTTGAAATGCAATGTTTTTTTTAATTTTTAAAACCATCTCTGGAAAAAAATTTCATTAAAGTCCGTTATGTCGATAGTGAGAAATTCAAAATTAGACAAAATGGTTCTAAGGTAGGTACAAGCTGTAATATCTTAATTTCAATTTTTTTTCATTAAATTAAAGATCATTAGAATTAATTGAGAGAAAAAAAACTTTATCAAAATTCTAGGCGCCATTTTTGAGAAAAATACCATTTTTTTACACTTGTATGGTGGGGACCTTTATTTTTAGGTAAAATAATTTTTTTCTTCTCACATCTTGTAGATAATATTGAAAAACTTATATTTACATATTAAGTTTTAAAAAAATCTAGCATGAAGTTTTCGAAATATTGAGTTTTAAAAAAAAAAAAATTGAAACTTTTCTTAAAAATAAAAAATACACAAATATGTTCAAACTGCTGAGGAGCTTTTGCATAAAAAAAAATTATCAAAATCGGTGGTACTGTTTTAAAGTGATATCTACCAAGTTTAAAGAAAATCGGCCGAGCCGTTTAGGCTGTAGTCGGACAAACAGACAGACAAACACTTTTTTAGTCTTCGCTATCATCGTTATGTCAACTTTGATCAAAATCTCGAGTTCGATATTTTTTCCAAATGCATAATTTGCCTTATATTGATAGTATTGAAAATTGTTACCCCGAAAAAGAGCACTGTTTTAGAATGATCTTCTTAGATATAAATAATTCAAATTAGTAGATATTTTTTTTAAACCTTAAAATATTAATAAAACTGCTGTAACGAATTATTATTAATATTACTAATATGGTTTTCATGGTTGAATATTTTTCAAAAAAATCAGTTGGTTGCTTATTTCTTGGAATAAAAAATTTCAAGATTTTAAAAATATTTCTTTAATAACATCCATGTTATTTACATTTTTAACATTCCACTGTTGTATTTTATTTACATTAAGGAAATAACGTTGACCCATTTTAGGCTTCGCGTCATGTAAAGAGAATTTGTCATAAATGGGTAATGGGACCCATAGTCTACCAAAAGGAATACCTGCCGATTTACAAAATAAGTTTTGAATTTGAATGATACACAAAAACGTCGTTCTGGAGCTACGCCGTTTTCGAAAAGGTCAAATCAACTTCAATTTGATCGACAAATGATCGTCATTTTTTGACGCAGATATTGCCATCGTCAAAAATGCAATTGTCGTGTTTGCACAAAATCTGTTTGATCAATGTCAGTCAATTTTATTGAAGACTCTCTGGCTTATCAATATTTTTGTCGTCAACTCGATATTTTACTACAGATTTGCCCCGCAAATGATGTTATCGAACATATGACTTTAGCAAACTGCGTTATCGAAAATAATGCTTTTGCATACAAATTTTGTTTTGGGTTTTTAAACAGTTGACTTGCATCCTGCAGTTGAATTGTTGACGTAAATGACACTTTCGAAAACGGTCTTAATCTGTTTGAAGAACTATGGATAACGACTGGATGGTTTTAATATTCATGTCTATTACAGAATTCGCAGAATTTTACTCCCGGTGAGTTGACTCGATCCGTTGACCTTTCGCATCCGCTGTAAATCAGAATTATGAAATTCGCCGGATGAACTACATTATCGATTCCTAAAATTACCTTATCATTTTGGCATTTCTCAACAATTGGACTACATGAAATCGCTAATATTCCTACAGTAAAAGAAAAATGTTCCATAGTACACACGAACTTTATAAACAAATGTTTAATGAAAGAAAACCCAATATTAAAAAACATTACCAAATAATATGTTTAATTGTTTTATGTTAGTTTTAAGATTTTAGTAATAAGTCCATTGAGTTTTTTAAAAAATGATTTATTTCTCAAAACTAAATTACATTTTTCCTAATTATCTGTCACGTTTGTTAAATTTATAGTTGCTAAGAATTTATATAATTCTCATTCCTATGCTTTAAGTATCTACAAAGCTATGTACCATATTCTGAATAAATAAACAATAAACCTTATCATTTATGAACTTTCGTATCGACACTGTCAGCCATGAAATCAAGCATCGTTGTAAGTGGTTAGTACCTAGATGGTGGACCGTTCAATACCCACCGTGTGCTTTCTTTTTTTTTTTTTAGATTTCTGGCTCTCCGGTTGCATTGTTAGTTGTGCGTTTTCTATTAAATTTTTTTAAACAAACACTTAAACATTCAGTATGATAAGCTTTTTACTTACATTCTTGTGTTTTCCATTGTTTATTTTTCGTTTAATCAAAAATTCACTTCAGATTCGTCTCGAAATTGGTGCGAATATAAGATGATAGATATTGTATGCGTGGTGCAGGGATTGTTACCGACATTCGTTCAACTTTCATTCGTCGGATTCAGTAATAGCAAAAATTTGGAAATTAATTGAAACTGTCACTTTAGCTCATTTGCCGAATTCTGTAATAGGGGTGATTACCTGAGTTTTAGGCATTCGAATATAGACAAGAACAACACAGATAGACTAATGCAATTGCTGGCTCAGAGACCAGGATATACCTATTCTTACGAATGTTTCCAACCTCAGAATTTCCTTTATTTTTTTAGATTATTCCTCTGAATTTATACATAAACTTCCTTTTGTGTTTACTCATATTTACTGAATGTTAAAAATAGTGTTTTCAACCTGTTGCTTAAAAGAAAATTGCAGGCTTACATTATCATCCCTTTGTCTTCTCTTCTTCCTTTTATCTGTCCTTTTTTTGTTACAGGTGGCAAAACAGAATCTACATGTTTAGAAAAAATTACCTTCTTTTGTTTGAACAGGAAACTTCCCATAGAAAGAAGGTTTTGCTTACACATTTTTTTACCATTCATGGAAATTTGAACTACACACTATTATCCATGCACCATTTCACGGGCAAATATGCCTCCTTCACATTATACCCTTGAACATTTAGTAAACACCTATTTATTGACAAAATTTATGGTCACTTTAGGGTCATAAATTAGTCCATTAGGTAATTGACATTTTTGTTTCCTATTTCTGCCTACGGAAATATTTTTTTTAACACAATCATGAGGAGGTTTAAGAAAGCATACATACAAAGGTGCACAAAAAACATGATTAAATGATTATTTTATGTGCTCCGAGGATTCCAATGGTTTGTGTAGGTATGTGGGCAAACAATTACCGTTCCAATAATTGACAGTTAAACGTCAATTTAATTCCACATTTTGTAAAATATAAAAAAAAAACTTTTCTTTGAATACAATTCTCGCATTTATGATAGTTATAAAATGATTTTTTATTTTACTGCTTTCAGGCCCAATATCATACAACTCAGGTTTGAAACTGTGCTTTACATTTTCATCAATGTCCTGGAAATTAAAGATGATATTCTTAAAGACGCAGGGTCAGCTTTATGCCTCATTTATAATACTAGCAAAATGATAAGTTATTATTATTTTTTCCATATTCTTACACCGATTTAAATTTGGCATTATTTTCATATAAAAATCTGATAATTTATTGTGACTGTCTGTTTAATTTTGCCATTAATAAAATTAAAATCGTGAAAATATACGGTGACACAAAATTTTTCGAATTGATGTTTGCAAGAGCGATTTTTTGGAGACATTCATAAATGTAAGAGTTTTTTTTTTTAATTTTATTTGGTTTTAAATCTTATTTTTATGATGCAAATGGAAAATAAGGCGATTGAACTTAAAACAGCAATCTGTAGAATTCCAAAAATAGAAATAAAAAATACGATTAAATTAAAAATAATTCTGAAATAAGAAATATTACAAATCGAGAGAACAACCAAAATAAACAATAGTAAGCATTCTAATTCGAATTAAAAATTAAAAATATAAAAAAAAACGAAACAGTTGATTGTGACAGTTTTGGAAATTAAGTTTAAACATGTTTCTGACTCAGAATTAAATGCAGAAAATCTACTTTAAATTTTTTTTCTTAAATTCCACAAAAGTGAGTTTCCTTCGTGTAAACAGAAATTCGTGTAAATATTTACTTTTTTGCAAGAATGAGAATCAATTTTAACTTAAGAGGATTTTTCGGCCAAAATTGGGTCTTTTTTTTTAAACACTCAGAAGCCCAGGCAGCGAACAAAATGCGTTGGGTTATATCTAATCATGAACTGTAAGCTCTAGTTTCTTTAAGAACAAAAATTATAAATCGTTGTATCTGTTTAAAGAACAAATAAACTTTTATATACAAACAGTTTTTAAAACATTTTAAAAAAAAATTTTTGAATGCCAACTTTAAATTTTTAATTTTATAAATAAATAAAAATAATATTAAAATAATAATAAAAATTAAATTTCAAAAAACAAAAAAAAATATTGTCCCGTTTTTGATATATTTGCTTTTGAGATGATTTCTTTTTTTTTTAATTCAAAAAATAGTTTTTTTTTAATTTTCAAATGCTATGTTTTAGCAAACTTTTTAGGAACTTCCCTTAAGACAATTTCATTAAAATCCGTCGCTAATAATGAGAAAGTCAAAATTTTTTCAATAAAAGTACGATTTTCGAAAACCTATTTTTAACATTTGTATAGTGGGTACCGTTGATTTTAGATAAAATAATTTTTTTTTCTCACATTTTTACTTCGGACTTAGGGCAAGTTATGCATTCGGAAAAAAAATCGAACTCGAGATTTTGATCAAAGTTGACATTACGATGATAGCGAAGACTAAATAAGCGGGTTTCGGAATTCTGTCTGTCTGTCCTTTCGACTACAGCCTAAACGGCTCGGCCGATTTTCTTGAAACTTGATAGATAGTATTTTTAATTTTTTCCCCCCAAACAGTTTTCTCTTTTTTTTTTAGACCAAAAATAACGGTACCTGCCATACGATTTTTTTTCGAAATTTTATAAATATTTTTGTTTCTCAAAAACTGTCCCAAGGATTTAAAAAAAAATTCAAAAAATTTTATATAATGCTAGAAAATGGTTAAAAAAATTTAAGAAAATGGTTATTTTTGGTATTCCCCCCCCTGGAACCATTTTTTTAGTTTTTGATTTTCATATAAACGGCTTAACCGATTTTGATGATTTTTTGTATGCTTAGGCTCTCTAGCAGTTTGAATAATATTGTGTATTCAAATTTTCCAAAAAAAATTGTTGGGATTTAAAAAAAAAAACAATTTTTTTTTTTCAAAACTCAATATTTCAAAAACCCCATGCTAGATTTTTTTAAAACTCCATAAATAAAAGTTTCTTAATATAAAATACAAGTTGAGAGAAAAAAATGTATTTTACCTAAAAATAACGGTAATCTCTATACAAATGTTAAAAAAAGGTTTTCGAAAATCGTATTTTTGTCGAAAACGTTTCCTAGAATTTTCCTAATTTTTTTTCTTTTGATTAATTTTTACGATCTTTAATTTAGTAAGAAAAATTTTGAAACAAGATATTGCTGACTGTACCTGCCATAGAACGATTTTTTCGAATTTTGAATTTATTTATTTATTTATTTAGCTTAATACAAGCGTGCACTAAAATCTAAACTTAAATCTAAACTTAAAATCTATGGTGGGTTTTTTTTTTTTTTTTTTTTTTTTTTTTAATTTTAATATTAGTCTGGGCCCGTAGTTTTTTATTTAAAAAAAACTTTTAAAAAACTTAAAATGAAGATGAATCGGGCTTTGAATTGAGAGCGGTTAAGAAGTGGAGGGATTGTGTGGTTAAGGTTGGGAATATAGCGACATTTTGAGAGAGTGTTTGGAGGTGTGAAAGTCGAAAGAATTTTGCATAATGTTGGAGAAACGAAGCATGCGTGTCAATGGTTCATTACTACCATAATTAGTTCGGTGAAAATTGACATCAAAGAGGGACACCAATCTAAGATTTCTAGGGTTAGTTTGCAATGAGATTTTTTGGAGAAGTGTAGGACAATCAATATTACCGGCTAAAATTTGATGAATGAATACAATGTCGGCTACTTTGCGACGTTTATCAAGAGGTTGCAGATTAATAAGTTGAATACGATCAGCATAGGGTGGGAGGTGAAACGAATCAAGCCAGGGAAGCCCGCGAAGTGCAAATCGAAGAAATCTTCGTTGAACCGTTTCGATACGAAGGGAATGGGTATTATAAGAGGGTGACCAAACCTGGCTGGCATATTCAAGAAGGGGCCTAACAAATGTGAGGTAAAGGGATTTTGTAACGTAGGGGTCTGAAAATTCTTTTGACCAGCGCTTAACGAAGCCAAGTGCAGAGTTAGCTCTATTAATAGATGTGGTAATGTGAGATCTAAAATTAAGTTCTTTATCACAAAGAATACCTAAATCACATAGTGAGTCAACTGCTGTGACTGTCTCATTGTTAATAAAGTATGTTCGAGGAGGGAGAGGTGAGCGTTTACGGGAGTATGTTATAGCTTGACACTTACTAACATTAAGTTCAAGAAAGTTCTTCTGGCACCAGATAGAAAATCTATTGAAATCTTGCTGAAGAAGAATGGAATCGGAAGGTGAGGAAATTTTTCTGTAAATTTTTTTATCATCAGCATAAACAGAGATCATAGAATCATTGATGACGCAGTCTACATCGTTAATGGTCAAAATGAAAATCAGAGGGCCGAGATGGCTTCCCTGCGGAACGCCAGAGGTTGCAAGGATGGGATTTGATTCGATACCTCTAAAAAGGATTGTATACTGCCTATCGCTCAGATATGATTGGGTCCATGCAATGAAGGATGGAGGGAAGCCAAGTGCTTTGAGTTTGAAGAGAATAAGGGAATGAGAGATTTTATCAAAGCTTTGCTGAGATCAGTAGCGATGACGTCAACTTCATTCCCAGCCTCCATGGTGCATATAGTACCAGAGACAAAATCAACTAGGTTTGTAGTAGTTGATCTACCGGTAAGAAAACCATGTTGATTGGGGGAAAAAATTTGTTTACAGTGGAAAAGCAAAGTGTCATAGACTATGCTTTCAAAAAGCTTAGGAATACACGACAGCTTAGCTATGGGGCGGTAGTTACATATTTCTTTTTTAGGGCCTTTTTTATGGATCGGGATAATATAGGAATTTTTCCAACGAGAAGGAAATATTCCTTGTGAGATAGAGAGCTGAAAAAGAGTGGTCAATGGCTCAATTAAAGTTGACGAGCAATTTTTTAATATTATTGAAGGCAAGCCATCAGGACCACCAGTAAATTTAACCTTGAGTTTATTAATCTTATCTTCAACGATAGAAGGGGGAATGACGATTGAAGACAGTGAAGTTTGGGAGCAGGTGTCTAAGAAGGAAAAGTAATCCGAGTCTGGTAGGGATAGGGATGTGTTATCAGAAAATGATTGACTGAAAAATTGGGCATAAAGGTTAGCGATAATTGAAGGATCATCTGAACTGGTATTCTAATAAGTAAGCGTAGAAGGGTAGTTATCCGACTTTCTTTTAGCATTAATGAAATTAAAAAAACTTTTTGGGTCAGATAAAATGTTAGATTGAACTTGACTAAGATATTTATGGTAGAGAGACTAACAGAGTTCGGAGAAATTATGGTTTGCACTTTGAAAGGTAGAGAAATCATAGCCAGTACGAGATTGCAAGTACTTACGCCAAAGTTTGTTTCTTTTATTTCGAAGAGATTTCAATTCATTATTATACCATGGCGGGCTAGAAGAAATGTTTTTTGGGGAAAAATAGGGACTGATTGGCTAAGGCAACAAAATATTAGAGAGTAAAAATGGTGAAGAGCAGAATTGATGTCGTGACTTTCAAAGATAATATCAAAATCGACGGCACGTAGCAAGTTATTAAGTTTGGGGAAATTTGCCTTACGAAAATTAAAAGCCATTACTTTTTCCGGAGCAGTGGCGATATGGGACGAGTCATAAGAAAAAGAAAGGAAAATAGGAGGATGGTATGGGTCTAGAGTAGAAAGGAGATGATTACTCGGTGAAACTACACAATTGTCCACATCAGATGAGAAGATAAGATCTAGTTGACGGTCTAAATTATTTTTGACACCACTAATTTGGTAAAGATCTGAGTCAGAGAGATAATCAGTGAATAAGATTTCCTTAGCAGTGATGGCATTAGAACTATCGGCAAAACGGATTTTAATGAAATTTTTTATAGAGAAGGTTCTAAAAACTTTAAAAAACATTGCATTTCAAAACTTAAAAAAAAATATTTTTTTGAATTTTGAAAAAAAAAATCTATTTTTTATTTTGGAAATTTCAATATCTCAAAAACTTCTCAAGTTTTTTTGGAAATTTAATTTTTATTCGAACAATAATATAATCTCTAAATTGGCGTATCAAAACTTTATATAAAAGCTTCTTTTTTTTTTAAGAAACCACTACAAGGAATTATAATTTTGTTCTTACACAAACTAATATTTGCTCAAAACATTATGGCATCCTGTGTTTACCTCCAACTACTAAACGAGTTGTTTTCGTCTATTAAAAAATTAATTTTATGCTTATAAACAGTTTTTCTCTAATAACATTCATTTTTGAAATTCTTATTCGTTTACATAAGAGCAAGTTTGTGCGACCTAGTCGGGCATTTTATTTATATTGTATTACAAAACTCTTAGCTGTCAAGTTTAAGAAAAAAAATCGTGCATTGATTTTTCGAAATATTGAGTTTTGAAAAAAAAAACTTATTTGAAACTTATAATTTTTAAAATTTTTTGTCTTTTACGTGCGATTTTGTCTTGCGTTTTATTTATCTTAATATTTGCGATTGTTTATACAAAATTGAAAAATTAATAAAAAACTGAAGCGTGTTAAGATTCCCGAATTCATCAATAAACATTTTAAGAGCAATTTATAGTCCACTTAAGAAAATGACAAAATCCGAATAATTTGCTTCAAAATTTTTTTTCATAATTGCTAATAACCTAATAAGGTATGTATTTATTTTTACTTTTTTTTATTTATTATGACGTTTTGCTGTCAGAAGTAAGTGTGTTTAGTAAGTGTGCCACAAGCAACATTCCTTGACCACAGTTCTATTCATAAACTGCACCTTAAACAAACACTTAATTACAACTTTAAAGCCACAGAAGGAGACAACTCAAAGACCTCATATGCTTAGATTGTGTAATTTTTATCTGTTAAAGAAAAATATGTATCTTCATAGCAACTTTGCACAGTTTTTCCAGTTTTTGTTTTGTTGTTGGTATGTATATACACCAAAACAAGAAATCAACTGAAGTAACTGAATAAGTATGCCAACACGGGTTCAAAACCACTTGTGAATAAGTTTAAATAATTATTATTATTTATTTATATTATTTCTAATAAAAGTTCAGTGTAAGTGTAAAATGTATGATTAAGTCGCATGAACTGGCTAGAATTTCAAGGATTTTATGTATAAATATGAATGTAATTAGAGAAAATTGTAAAGGTGGATTACCATTCTATCTATAAATTTTAAAGAAAAAAAATTGTAATCTCAACAAAAACATAATTTCAAAATTATTTCAACGATAGAGCTTATATGTAAGTATAATGGTACTTGTCATAATATTGCCTTATATTTTCTTCTTTTTAATTGAAATCGGAAAATTCGTTAACGAAAATAAAATAACTTATAAGACACGTACCGTTATTTTGAGACCTTCAGTCGTCAGACTTACATTAGTAGGTGTAAAAACATACCATATATACACACAGAATTTCGAAACCAACATTTTTTGTCTGCTATTTTAAAAAAGTATTATTTAAATCTCGGTTTCTCTTCTTTTTTTTCGAGTCCAAAATTTGCCCTTTAGTATCTAGGTATATTACAAGTAGAACTGACTGTGACGCATACGCATGTACACCTTTAAACAATGAACAGTTGTTCTAACTATGAATTAAAAATCGATGTACATTATGAAAATAATTTTATTTTCATTTTGTTGGTGGTTTTGTTTTGGGTTTGCTGTCTGTTTCACTGATAAGACTCATTGTTTTAAAGACTGCTTCAAGGTTTTATTAAAAGATACGGTTGGTATAGAAAGACGGAAGTTATTATTGTTTAATTTAAAAAATGCTTGCTTTCTCGACACGTGTTAGACGCATTTAAATGAATTTAAAAAAATATAAATATAGAACAGAATAATTCAAAAAAAGTTTAAAAGAAAAAAATAATAATTCCTCAATATTCATATATGTAATTTGAAGAAGTCATATGTAATGGATAGTCATGTCTTACCAGAGAAAAAGCACCCAAGTCAATTAATAAGATAATTAAATAATTGATTAAAAGTAGCTTTGAATGGTTTTTAGGCTACAAAAATTGGTGTTTTGTTTCGCCGTTATCACTTTGACTCATAAGTGGAGTTATGAGGGCCTTGAGAATACGCAATTTTTGTGAACTACAGTTTTTCTTAAGCACATCGATATTTTGACAAAAATCTCTATATACGGCTTAGATATATGACTTATCACTATTTACCTAATTGGTATTCAACAAGTCTTATTTTCTTTTTACTTCCAATACACATCAAGGTACTATAAGGGCAAGTTTTTCATTTGAAAAAAAACGAACTCGAGATTTTATTCTAAGTTAACATTACGATCAAATGTAGATAACATGAAAAAAGTCGTATGTCTATACCTAGACCTGCAGCCTAAGCCGCTGAAGCTATTTTCTTTGAACTTGGTATTTAAGGTTATTGCGTTTTTACGATTTTGATAAACAAAATTGCGTGTGTTATATTATAGACATGGACTGCAATCTTGTCAAAATAAAATTTAAGAAAAATTCTTATGAACGTTAGCTTTCATAAAACCTTTCTTTTATTTTCGACTTTTTTATTAACGGCTATAATGATATTGACAAAAAATTTTATTTGAATTTGAAATAACATTGTGTGTACAAATTTCCTAAAAAATATTTAAGAAAAAAATTAATATTTTTTTGAAAAATCAGTTTGCATCTTGAAAATGAGTGAACGATTAGTGTTTGAAATTTTTCCTTAAAATGTATAAATTTAAATACTTATAATTTTAAAGAAATGCCTTATATAGAAAATTAGTTTATTTAACAACGATTTTTTAAACTTTGTTTGCATAAATTCATACTTTTATAAAAATCAGACTGCAATTTTAAGCATTTGAATAGTTTTCTCTAATTAAATCCATGTTTTTATATTTATATGCAATTTTTAAATCACAAACTGCTTTTTAAATAAAAGCAATTTATTTTAAATAGGAAACATTTTGAGATACATGAAATTTTAGTAAAAATTTTCGATAATTTTTCTTCAATTTTCCAAAGAGGGCGGGTTGATGTTGAAAAGGTATCAAACAAGCTATTTGTGAGGTATTGCCAAAATTTTTTGAAATATGACATTGTTCAAATGCACGCCCCGCCTAAACTTGCAATGACTCTTCCAAATGAATCTGGATGAATTTGAGCGATGGCTTGTCGCCTTTGCTATGTTCACCTTAATGTCGGTCGATTGCTGTTTATTTGCATGGACCTGCGACTTCAGGAAACCTCACAAGAAAAGTCTAACGGGATCAAATCGTCTGAACTTAGTGGCCGATTTTCTGGTGGATTGTGCATTGTCGCCTGGGTAAACGTCGTGTGGTGTCGGCCCATAATCAGCAATTTTACTTGTTAACACAGCCGTTTATCCAAAAAATTCACCTTGCCACTAAAAATGATTTTCCGGCCAAAAATGGGGTCCTCTTCCAAACGCTCCGGTACCGGTGTAAACACAAGTCCCGACTCAAAATTCGCAAAGTAGGTAAAAGTCTGTGAAAAGTCGTATTCTTGTGAACGGCGAGGAATCAACTGCCTCGAGTTCTGCTGAATACTTTGGCAGACTTTGGCAATGTTGTCGGCTGCTCTGTAATATCTTTGACGTACGAATATTTGCTGATTATTTACAGAACCAGTGGCCACAAATTTGGCCACCAAACGTTGAAGAGTCGTTGAGCGCAATACAAACACTCATTTTGATAATACAGTTCTATCATTTTAACGTGCTGTTCAACTATTTCACTTACCGTGCTAACTTGGCATCAGTAACTAAATAATGCAAAACAGATTTGGTAAATATCACCAAAACAACATGGTTGCCAAAGGCTACACGCACCAATTGAAAAAAAACCCTATGTATGTACACAAATATTTAAGAATTTTTTAACAACGAGGCTTTATTTGTTTTTAATTCTGGTACATCTCGTTTACTGCTAAACTGATTTTCTAAATACTTAAGCATGTATAAAGGCACTTCTAGAAAAGTTAATTTTCGACGCACGTAAATTCAAAACATTAAAAAAAAAGAAAGGACTTTTTAGTTTTGTTTCTAGTTTTTATTTTTCGTTGTAAGAAAAACAAAAGTCTAACACCATCAGGGCCTTATTACTTTCTAACCGTAAGAGCAGGGTTGTTTTTATATTCTTATAAAACAAACAGCTTGTTTTTTTGATACAAATACATATATATATATTTGATACAAGAATATTAAAAATATATGTTTTTTTCTTTTAATTAAATAAATCTTTACACAAAAACGAAAAAAAAATGAAATTAAATCGAGTGTTATGGCATTGCTGTATGTAAAACTCATTAGTTACATTAAACCACAGTAAACTCATTAAATTGTTTTCGATAACTAGGAGTTAACTATGTATTAAAATTTACTACAATTCGACAATTTACTACAGTTTGACGAGGCTTACCATAGAATTCTCGAAAGCAAAAAACACACATTGGAACACATTGCTTTCGATTTTTTTTGATTTTTTGATGCAAAAGGTAATACCAGAAGCTTAAGTTTTTTTCTTAACCACAATTTTATCTTATTTTTAAAAATTTCTACTTAAATTTTTTCATTGGATTAATAATCTAATATCTTGATTTACTATTGGCAGTCTTCAACAACAAGACCAAGTGCTACCCAGACGCCCATTTCATGTATATAAGTTATAAGGAGCTATTTCGCAGTATTAATCAACAATTTGAATTGTAATTATTTGTTTGTCAGTCACCCAGAGCTTACCAATTTTTTTTTTTTCAGTAAACTGTGGTTCAAATAAGTTCAAATGCATCAGGTAAAATAAGCGCATTAGACTGAATATCTTACAGTATTGAATCGAATATCTTGCCATTCGATTCGAGTTCAATACCTAAACCAAACATTAAAAAAAAAATATTGGATTTGGGTTGTGGGTTGAAATGAACTTGATCAAGCCAAATACAAATTATTTATTGATACTTATCCAAATGTAAAGTTGACATGGCTTAATACACTACACTACATTATTACAGACAACAAGTATTTTATAACAAAAAAGCTGTTGACAAAATTGAAAAGAATGTTTACGACAAGGACTTCTATGTAGTAATCTATATAAATTATTTCAAAAAGTGGAGACTAAAAATCAACACTAATAAATGTGGTTTAATGTGCTTTAGAAATTCCAGTGGCAAAGGACACTACCTTGCCGTCAAAAAGAGTAAAATATTATCTTTGAAAATAAATGAAAACCCAATAGAATTGCGCAATGAAACAAAGTATCTAGGTATACATTTTCACAACAGATTTTTGTTTAATAAACATGCAAGAATAGTTTTAAACAGAGCCAAAATGGTTTCAGTGATGTTAAAACCATTACTTAACTCCAAGCAAGTATCGGGTAATACAAAAACCCTCATGTATAAAACATTAATTAGACCAATTCTTACGTATGGTTTTCCTATTTGGTTTACAATATCACCTTCTGTAGCCAAGGAAATGGAAAACTTTGAAAGAAAATTCTTGAGATTCTGCTGTGGAAAATTTAGAAAACCCGACAAGAAATATTTTTCTAATAAAGTCATATATGAAGCAACAAAAATAACACCTCTGATGGTCTATCAAATCGAACTGCTATTAAAGAAAACTGAGCGAATCCGTACACACCCAAACCCACTCGTAAGATCTTTAGTTGATTCTCATTCTGTTCTAAGTTTAAATGATAACTATTACCTATCACCTTTTAATTTATTAAATGAGCAATCTTTTCCTCTGTTGAGATCAGATACAAGTAGCACACTCTCCGTACCATTTTATGAAAAAGCATCTACACTTAATTTTAGGGGATGATATTGATTAAAAACTAACAAATAAATATTATATTCACATAAACCTTTGTTTACAATGCATCAAGCTTGGAATATTCTTTGGATAATATAAGTTTTTATATTTATCTTTAAGAATATTTTAAACTTGTGCTCCTTGTGTATGTATGTTTAAGATATTTTCATGCTTTATATATTGATAGGGTTATCCTTTTGGTTTTTATTTAGTTTTAAGTTCTAGTCATAAGTTAAGATGCTTTAAAAGCAAAGCTGAGATTGTACGCCGGGAGCAAGTGTACACAATAAAAAAAAAATATAATAATTGACTTAATTTCTCAATGAACTCAAACGTTTAAATGTTACAAACATTTTATTTAAAATAAGTTGATGCAGTCAGACATATCTTTAAGTCGGCCAAAAGTTAAACTTAAGTTTTTGATTTAAGAAGAAAAAAATGTATTGATTTATAAATGCCTCAATAAAGTTACTTACTTACTTGTAGTAATCTATGTCTTTGATATATGTATGAGAATAGTTGGTAGTAAAAGTTTCTTTGGACAGAAATATTTCAAGTGAAAATATATTGCAAATTAGGATAAAGTTTCAATAAAATTGATTCGAGAATGTAAATATAGATAAGAGAGGTCATGACCAATAAGTTATATTTCAGCATTTTCATATACGAGGATTTGACTTGAGAATTAGACAAAAAATATCTACTCTGAATCAAAATTAATAGGAACTTTGTATTCTAATTCATCTAGTAAAATGTGTTATTCATAGGGTCTCAAAGAAAGTTAACCCTGTTTACATATGAATAAATCGATGAAGATGGAAATTGTTGCAACTCCTAAGACTAAATTTGTAGCTTAAAAAAACTTTAGATTACATTAGATTCTATATGAAATATAAGAATAAAAGTACAAATAGGTTTCCACTAAAAATGAGCAATTGATCTGATTTCTTCAAGAAAAATGTTTTATCAAATTCGGTACAGAGCATTTTTACGTGATGCTATAGAGGAGATATACGAATTTTTTTTGAAACTCATTTAAATGGTTTTTCAATTGGTGCAAATAGATTTTGGCAGTTCAGGCGGCCATAGCGTTTTTGTGACATTTGTCAAATCTGTTGTTTGTTATTCAGTCACTGATGTGCAAACGTTGTGCCTATTTTACGGTGGAATTGATGGCTCTTCACAATCAACTCTTCAAAGTTTTATGGCCAACTTTCAAACGACGCGTTCCGTAATAAATGAGTTATTATTCGTACGTTAAAGGAACGCAAGAATGGCCGAGAACATGGCCGCGGTCTGTTACTCGTAAAGTGTACAACAGAATCTGAGGCAGTCGATTCCACGCCATGCACAACCACTCGGCCTTTGTCAGAATTCAACTTAGCATCGGGATTTGAATCTATAGCCGTACAAGGTTCAACTAATGGAGGAGCTCAAAGTTCATTACCATAGACAACGCTGTTTGATAGCTGACTGGGCTTCGGAGCATTTATAAGAGAACCACAACTTGATCCGAAAAATCATCTTTAGCGACGAGGCGCATTTTTAGATTAATGACTGTGTTAACAGACAAGTCGCAAAATACGAGAGTACAGGAGAACACACTTGTTCACCAGGTGACAATGCTTCCCGTTTGGTGTGGATCTTGGGCCGGTGGTGTGATTGGTCTCTACTTTTTCGACAACGAAGTTAGTGAAGCGTTCACTGTCAATGACCAATGCTACAGAACCATGATAACCCATTTGCACTTAGACGACATATGGTCCCAGCAGAAAAGCGCTACTTGCTACACAGCAAACGACACGTTTGACATTCTGCATTTAAGAGTTAGAATATATCTCGCAGAGGTGACGTAAATTGGCCACCAAAATCATAAGATTTGACCCCACTAGGCTTTTCATCATAAGGTTTCCTATGCAAATAAACCACAATCCACCGATGCCCATCGCTCAAATTCCGGTGGATCTATTTTGAAGAGTTATTGGAAATTAAACCACTCAGATCCGTGCAACCGTAACAAGTCAATGTTCATCAACACATGCCTAGCATTTCCCCATCGCCCGTACCGTGTTTAAAATTATAAGGGTATCTTAACATACCTTTGAGCGCGTGTGAATTATAAAAAAAAACCGAGACTGGTATTTGAACGTCATATATAAAGGCATACATAGGACTTTTAAATTAAAAAAATAATTTCATTAATACCTCACGCCCAGAATATTTTATTCTATTTCAACATTTACCCGTCCTTATTGAAAACCGCTTTACTATATGCCTTTAATGTTTTTCACATTTTGAACAGTACAAGCAACTTAGTGCGACTGTTAAAATCATTAAGTTGCTATTTTGAAAGTATACTCAACTTCCATGATACACATCGCACCTCCGGTGCAATAACGACGTAAGTGCAATTTTCCTAAATGTTGAGGAATCACGTTTAAAGTTTTCTTGATTATCAAAATACCATACGTTTCAGCTTTTGTGTCCATACAAAAAAGTGGCTTCTTTTGGGCAATAGCAAAGATACAATTACGTCGATTTTACCACTTATAAAACTTGACATTTAGGTAATTATGTCAATCTTAACTCAATTTCAGAAAAATTTGCAGTAACGTCGATTTTGCACCGGAGGTGCGACATATAAAAGATCCACTAAAGGTTGTATGCTTACTCCTTGTCGTAATATTAAACAAGAATATATTAAGGCAAAATAAAATAAACGAAACTACTCGTATACGTACTAAACGTACTTAAGTAGGATTACTGTAAGGAAGTTAGTCAAAGTTAATAGGTACATATACTTTAGGACTTCCTCTAAGGAATAGAAAATAAAATGCACGACTGGGTCGCACGAACTTGCTCCTATGTAATCGACTGGGAATTTTAAAAACGAATGTTATTAGAGAAAATTGTTCATAAGGATAAAATTAATTTTTAAATTCTTTTAGTAGTAACAGAATGCTATGCAAATATGAATTTATGCAAGAACAAAAATTATAAGTCCTTGTAGTGGTTTCTTTAAAAGAAGCTTTTATATACAAACTTTTTAAAAGCTTTTTAAGAAAAAATTTTGGTACGCTAATTTTAAGTTTTTATTATTGTTCGAATAAAAATTAAATTTACGAAAAGAAATATTGACCCGTTTCGGAGATATCGAATTTTCAAAAAAAAAAAAAAAAGAAAAAAAATAGATTTTTTTTCCAAAATTCAAAAAATATTTATTTTAAAATTCTGAAATGCAATGTTTTAGACTTTTTAGAAGCTTCTCTATAAAAATTTTCATTAAGATCCGTTATGTGGATAATGAGAAATTCAAAATTCGAAAAAATGGTTCTACGGTAGGTACAAGCTGTAATATCTTAATTTCAAATTTTTTTTTATTAAATTATAGATCGTAAAAATTAATTGAAAGAAAAAAAATTTTATCAAAATTCTAGGTGCCGTTTTCGAGAAAAATACGATTTTTGAAAACCATTTTTTTTTAATTTTTTAGCATTTGTATGGTAGGTACCTATATTTTTAGGTAAAATAAAAAAATTTGTTTCACATTTTGTAGATCATATTGAGAAACTTTTATTTATAAAGTTTAAAAAAATCTAGCATGGGGTTTTCGAAATATTGAGTTTTCAAAAAAAATTTTTGAAGCTTTTTTTAAAAATCCAAAAAAATTTTTTTTGAAAATTTGAGTACACAATTCTATTTATGTTTTTAGGGAGCTTTAGCAAAAAAAAAATGATCAAAATCGGTTGAACTGTTTTTGAGAAAATCAAAAACAAAAAAAATGGTTCCATGGGGGGTACCCTCAATAACCATTTTTTGGAAAAATTTTTTCAACCAATACCTAGATTTAATTAAATGAAATTTTTCTGTATCTTTATTTTTAAAATCTGTTGAACAATTTTTGAGAAAAAAAAAATGTTTATAAAATTTCGAAAAAAATTCGTATGGGGGGTACCGTTATTTTTGGTCTTAAAAAAAAAAGAAAAAAACGTGTGGGGGGAAAAAATTAAAAATAATATGTACCAAGTTTAAAGAAAATCGGCCGAGTCGTTTAGCCTGTAGTCGAACAGACAGACAGACAGACAGACAGACAGAATTGCGAGACCCACTTTTTTAGTCTTCGCTATCATCGTAATGTCAACTTTGATCAAAATCTCGAGTTTGATTTTTTTTACGAATGCATAACTTGCCTTATAGTACCTATAAGTCGCAAGTAAAAAAATAAAATCATGTGTATTGCAATTTCGGTTTCGTCAAAATTGATAGTTTGATTGTACTCATGGACGGTCTAGGGTATTGTTCAATGTGGAAACAGGGTGCAATTCCTGAGACTTTTTTTATTTAGATTAAACTCTTTCGTCCTTTTCTTTGATTAATTTTTTGAAGTTAGGTAATGGGAGAAAACTTATTTTAGAGGGCATATTTCTCTTTTAGTATTTAATACTTTTATTTTCGGAAAATTTCTTTTTTTCTATGGTATATTTCAAGTGTCTGATTATTGATGCCACTCTAATAATATTTAACCCCCCATTTATTCATTTATTTCCGGTCAATAATACTCCTAAATAAACAATATTTCTAATAATGTTCAGCTTTAGTATTTAAGCTTGCATCGGAGTCTGAATGAGGACACGCATTTTTGATTATGACCTCTTAAAGTAATATAAAAATAATAACTTTACATTTAATTGCTACTCAAAGTCAAATGTATGTATATGTACAAGTGAAATTGACCATTTAATACATAAAAACCAAATTTTAGCAACTTTTCCTTCCTCAATCTTTGTGGACGTTAACTAGATAATATACTATTAACTTTACTGACTATACATAGTAGATGTGATTATAAATATCAAATATTTCAAATTAAACATTTTGTGTATCTCAAAAAGTTAGAGGATTCTAATTCGGAACGAAACTTTGCAGATGGGTGGATAATTCTGTCGTTTTTACTGTCTGTTCGATTACATTTTTGGATATCCTAAAAAAAGTATTTTTTTTTTGAAAAATCAATATTTCGAGAATCACATTCTCACTTACTGCTTTTTAACACTATGTAAAAGGTTTAGAAATGAAATGCACGACTGGGTCGCACTAACTTGCTCTTATGTAATAGAATAAGAATTTAAATATGAATGTTATTTGGGAAAACTGTTCATAAAATCCATTTTTGAAACTTTTTTTAGTAGTAAAATAAAAAAACAGAACGACATGTGATTTCTTAAACAAATATGAATTTATGCAATAGCAAAAATTTAAGAAGTTGTGGCAGTTTCTTAAAAAAAATAATAATAAATAATTATACGAACAAGAATGAAATTTCCAAAAAAAATATTGACGCGATTTTGATTTATCTAATTTTCAAAAAAAAAATAACTTTTCTTCTAAAATTCCAAAAATATATAGGCAATGTTTTTGAAACTTTTTAGGAAATTCTCTATTAAAAATTTCATTAAAATCCGTTTTGCCAATAGTGAGAAATTCAAAATTAGAAAAAAATGGTTCTATGGTAGGTACAGTCAGGAATATCTTAGTTACAAATTTTTTTTATTGAATTATAAATCGTAAGCATTAATCGAAAGAAAAAAAATTTATCGAAATTCTACGCACCGTTTTCGAGACAAATACGATTTTCGAGAAATCATTTTTAACATTTGTATGGTGGCTACCGTTATTTTTACATAAAATATATTTGTTTTTTCACATCTTGCAGATTGTATTAAAAAACTTTTAACTGTTAAGTTTTAAAAAAAATTGAGCATGGCGTTTTCGAAATATTGAGTTTATAAAAAAAATTTAAATTGTTTAAAAAAAAATGTTTGAAAATTCGAATACATAAAAAAAAAAACTTTTAGCATTCAAAAATGACCAAAATCTGTTGAACGGTTTTTTGAGAAAATAAAAATGGTTCTAAGGAGGGTACCATTAATAACACTTTCTCGGACATTTTTTTCTAGCTTTAACTATAGATGTAAAATTTTGTGTATTTTTTTTTTTAAATCTGTGAAACAGTTTTTGAGAAAAAATGTATTTATAAAATTTAAAAAAAAAATCGTATGGCAAATACCGATATTATTGGTCATAAAAAAAAAAAAAAACATGTGGGGGAAAATTTTTAACAATGATATCTGCCAAGTTTAAAAAAATCGGCCAAACCATTAGGCTGCAGTCGAACAGACAGACAAAAAGAATTTGATCAAAACCCCAAGTTCAATTTTTTTTAGGAATGAATAAATTGTCTTATAGAACCTATAAGTCCCAAGTAAAAATTGTAGTTTTATTCCAAAATAACGGTTATACAAAAAATATAATTTTTCCCTCGAAAACGGCTCAAAAAATGTTGATAAAATATTTTCCATATCAAATTTATACATATAGGTATATGTATTTAAAATATACATTTTGTTGGATTTAAATAAAAAAAAAAAAAACTTAAATTTTTTAATTAAAGCTTTGCTTGCACATTATTAAAAACTAAAAATTTTCTTAGTAAATTTTTTTCTGAAAATATTTTAAAATTTGTATACACAGGATACGCCCTTTTGTATAACGGTATGTGAATACTGAATAATTAAAATAAAACAACCGGTTTCCATATACGAGGTATTTTTATTTAATTTGGCCTTTAGAGTTAATTCGGACTTATTTCTGAGTTTTTCATCAAATTTTTTTGTAACAAATCGGGGGGTAAAACGATGATTTTTGCATAAATGTTTACCTTGAGTTCTGTAATACTTTTCAAATAACTCCACAAAAAGAAGTCTGTCAAATCTGAAGATTTGGGTGGCCATTTTTTGAAAGCACACGCATTGTTTAATTTGCAGTGTGACATGGAAAACTGTTTTATTGAAGCCAGTAACCATTCAGATTATTATGTACATTTTTAAGCAGACATTATTATGAGACAAAATCCACCGGTATCGATTTCCAATGGACTGTTTCGCCTGCTCTTAAAAAAAGGCCCAATAATGATTTTGTCGCAAACGCCCATTCCCAACAGTTATTTCGGCGCTTTGTTTCGGTATGATGCTCTTCTTGATACTTAATTGACTTTTCAAAAAAGATGTTCAATATTTCCATACCGACAAAAAAAGATGACGCACCCATATTAGAACTTAATTTTTTACAACCGCAACAACGTTTTAAAATGCATGTTCTAGTTCTAACATAAACTAATATTTGCTTAAGAAATGACAAATTAAAAAAATAATTTAAATTTCTGAAAATGTTTTTATTAACATCCATGTTTTTATATAGTATCTACATTTTTAAAATTCTGAGCCTCGTAAGCTTAACAGCAAGTTCGTGGAGCCCAACCATGAAGAAATTCTATCTATTAATTGCAATTTGTTTTTTACCAAAGGGTAGGCAATCAGAATTGGTAGAGCCATTTTTGGGCAACTTAACTTTTCATTTACGATTGTTTGTGAAAATATGGGTATTTTTAAAATGAAAACATAAAATGCAATACTTGGAATTATTTAAAAAACATTGCAAAAATAGTTATTGTGGTTAAGGACAGAGGATGATGGATGATTTACAGACAAACATAGTTTTCAAATTAATTGACACACTTCTTTCGTCTTCCTCCACCCTAATGTCATAGTTCACCACATCCCGAACTCGGAATTAACGTATCCTAAGTATTTCACTAGTAAAAAAAGTATCCCCTAAGCTAATTTGACTTCATAGAAACAACACAAGGAAAAAATCAACTTAATCGAATAAAGGTTACTCTAGTTCAAATCGTAGCTATCCAATTTCATCCACACCCTCAACACGTAGCCAATGACGTAAAATACTCACAACTCAAACAAAAAAAAAAGTAAAAAACAACTGCATTCCATTAACAAAAAACAGCTCACAGCAAGGTAAAGGTAGTTATACACAGTGACCATAATAAAAATAAGATTAAACTAAACAAATATGTATAGGTACTCACCTAATTCCGCATAGCACAATGCCCCGACCATACTCAGCAGTCCACATAGTATCCAAACTATAATCGATTGTCCTATCGATCCGGAATACAGCAGAACACCTTTGGGACTCACAAAGATTCCAGCTCCCACTATAATACCAACAATTATCGCCACACCGTCCAGCAAACCGAGTTCTTTTTTCAGTCGAAAGCCACCTTCACTGGAACTATCTGAATTCGAGGCGTTCAACGCCTTACCACTTACAGCACCTGCCATCAGGCGATCGGGACCTTCAAAACCGGCTTTCGGCACCAATTTATCTCCGATTTCAACGCGAGCCATTATTCAATTTCTCTACGAATGAATTAAACTACTTTTAGATAAATCTATCTTCAACTAGATTCAAGGTAGCGAAACGCACTTTTTGAAGATAATTAAAAAGACAAAAATCAAAGAACCACAATGCCAGCTGGAATCGCGCGGGAAATTCAAATTATCATAAATTCTATATGATAGAAAATGATATCGGTTGATAAGCGATTTGCATAGAATTCAGCATGAACATGATTAATAAAGAACACTTCCGGTGAGCTATATACAATTATTCTCTCTTTAATTTCTCTTAGTTTTTTTTTAATTTTTGCGGAAGATGACGTTCAACTTTACCACGTGGACACAGTATAAATAATGTGATACGAATACTATCAACAATAAAACATCTACTAGCTGCTCAGGTACAATATTGAAGTGGTTAATATTTTGTTGTTGTAAATTTTTCTTTTTACAATGAAAATTCTGCTGTGAAATATTTTTTTGTTTTTTTAAACAGCTAAATAAATAATAAATAAAACGTGCCGGCAAAAAATCGACTAAAACAGACAGAAATACAACAAAAAAATACGAAACCAAACCGAACTATCTGACGTTCTAATTTCAACTGATGGCATGAAAAAAGTGAACCATACTTTGAGGTTTTGCTGCCTCGAATACGAACGAGTGGTCTGTGGCTGCGGATCGAAACCCGAATTTGTTGTGCGAAAAATATGCTTGTTCCAAAAATGTGGCAGCAGCATTATGCTTTATATGGTGGGAAAGGTGCTCTTTATAAATTGAATTTGTTTGTTTTTTTTTTGGAAGATGGTTTGCTCAGCTATAAGGTTTAACACTACTAAAGTACTGAAGCATTTTTCTGATGTTTAAGAGAAAACCCGAAGACTTTAGATAGATAAGGTATTGGAAAAGAAGGTAGTGAAATGGACAACTAACTGTGTCGTAGGTCGTTGCTCTTAAGGGGCCCAAATAACCTCGAAGCAGGAGGTTTAATTTAAATTTCAAAATACTATATTGGTTTTAATTTTTTTTCACAGGCATGCAATTTGGATTCCGACTTGAAAGAATTCATTATTTGTTTGATAAAATGAGTGATTAAGATATTATAAATAATCATCATAATATTATTTTTTTTATTTTTTTATTTATTCCACAAACATGTAATATACTAAATTTTGTTCAAATTCTAAAGACGTGTCAATGAGGCCGTGAAAAATAAATAGGTTGCATGTTTTGAAAATTATAAAACTTATTTGTTCACTGCATTTATAAAACAACATACGTATCTACATTTCAAAAACCAATGTGCCTACCTACCTACTTTTTGAAAATTTGTATTTTTTTTTAGTTTTACAAATTTGGTTGGTACAATTTTGTCGAAATAATATCATACCTACATAAATGTTTAAAATAAATTGTTTAAACATATAGTAAATTAGCATTAACGATAATTTATTTATAAATTGACTATGGCAAATTTGGCTATTTTTGAAGCATTGCTCACGGGTGAAAATACTCGGTTCCGTCGTTTAAAGAATTAACAGCGACTTTTATAAGCACAAATGTCTGCTCTACCGGTCTTCAAAAAACAGCAATATATTCTTTTTTTTTTAAATTTATTTTTTAACAGAAATTCTTTTTTATTCTTTATTTTTAAGATATCTTTAAAAAAAAACATGCAAAAGATTTCTGTTTAAAATTTGAATCTTCAACGTCAGATATCTATAAAAAGAATAATCAAAATTTACATCTTTCTCATTTAAAATATAACTTAAGTAATTTGTGTTAAGCATTCAAAGAATTTTAGACAATCAAATTAAAAATGCACGATTGAACCAAATGAACTTACTTATGTGATAAAAGACTATGTCGTGGAAAAGCACACAAGAATATAAAATATTGAAAATTATTAATACTCTGTACAATTTTTAACAGAAACGTCTGAAACTGTTGTCAAATAAATTTAAAATTAAAAAAAATTTGTATAAAAAATATTCTTTGATTATTTTGTTTGTAAAATATTTTCTTTGTGTGTCGTCCCAATTTCGATATTAATACAAATGTTTTAAGATTAAATATTTTTTTTTTAAATTAATTACTATTGCTTAAAAAATATCACATTTATATACTTTACATAAAATACGCATTTTGAGCTTAATTTGTTGATGTTGGCTAGATGTTACATTTTTTTAAACAATTATAAATATATAATTTAAGAACAAATTAATTTGAACTTAAAACTTGTTTATTTACATTCAAATTGATAAAAGGTTTCTCTCTTAAAGTTTGGAATGCGATATTATTTTAACTTGTAAAAATTACGTGTTTGAAAAATTTTAACAAAATTCGTTGAATAATTAACGAGATAGTTGGGTTATTATTAGGCGTTTTTCTTATTAAACTCAGAGCAGGGAACTGAGCTGTCAAAAATATGTGTTTCATTTTTTAAGACCAAAAATAACGGTACCTGTCATAAGAATTTTTTTCGAAAGTCTATATTTTTTTTTTCAAATCTGTCCAACAGATTAAAAAAAAATCAGAAAATTTTATTTAATTAAAGCTTGGTAATGGCTGAAAATTTTTTTACAATAAATGGTTATTTTTGGTACCCTCCTTGGAACCATTTTTTGTTTTGTTTTTGATTTTCTCAAAAACAGTACAACCAATTTTGATCATTTTTATGCTTAAGCTCCCTAAAAGTTCGAATATTATTATGTATTCAAATTTTCAAACATTTTTTTTTTAAACTCAATATGTATTTTGAAAACCCCATGCTCCATTTTGTTTAAACTTGATAAAAAAAGTTTCTTAATATAATCTACAAAATGTGAAAAAAATTATTTTACCCGAGAACAACGGTACCTACCATACAAATGTTAAAAAATCTTTGTCGAAAATCATATTTTTTTTAAAAACAGCTCCGAGAATTTTGATAAAAATATTTTTTTTCGCTTAATTTTTACGATCTTTAATTTAATGAAAAAAATTTTTTGAATAAGATATTACTGACTGTACCTACCATAGAACCATTTTTTAGAATTTTGAATTTCTTACTATCGTGATAACGGATTTTAATGAATTTTTTCATAGAGAAGCTCCTAAAACTTCAAAAATCAAAGAAATTTGGCGTAAGAATTTTAAGAGAAGGTATTTAAGGTTTTCAAAATTTTTCATTAATACCGAAGAAAAGAATATTAAAACCAGTATTGAATTATGAACTGACGGAGCTTTTGAAATACAGAATAATTAATTCATATACGATTTTAGAAAATAGAATTTAATAGCTACTAATGAACCATCCATTAATTCAATGGCTTATGTATATTTGACTGTCACAACGTGGGTGTAATTTCAATTTTTTCAGGAGTAGGTACTACCTCTTTTGAGGAAGTGGAAAATACCTACCTCAAAAGTTTCTATAGTCATTAAAAGCGCTTCTCCTTTAATTTTAACCATATACGAATAATTTACAGTTAATAACACTAATAATAATTAATAACATTAATAATATAACACTAATCTTAATTAATAACATTACGAAAAATATATAAAATCAAGAATTTCAGAATTGTTTACTTGAATCCTGAGTGTAATACAAATAAAATTGCATGACCCATTGCAGTAAGAACAAAATAAGTAAAAATAATATTACTTTTCATCAAATTAACGAGAATCCTACGATGGCAACTCTCACTATATTTTTTACCATTTGTTTAATTTCATTTGAGTAAGAGAGCGCCACATAAACTAATTATTATTCATTCACTTCGTTCACAATTCTCTTTCTAAAAATACCATGTGGCATTGTGCAGATGTTCCCGCAAGACGCAAACGAATGTATGACGAAATTTGTTCAAACTTTCAATAAGCAAAAACCAAGCAAACTGTTGGAACTCTTAAGTTTCTTACTTGGCAAGGTATTGAGCGATGATGTAGCTTCTACCTGTGATTACGTATGAAATTTTATGAATAGGTACTCCACAAAGAATATGGGAAAAGAATTTTGTTGAGTAGGTATGACCCTCCCCTGAGGTATTTTTTCTTTTGTATAAATGAATCACTTCACTTCGAATACCTACCTACATAAATACATAAAACATGAAGTCTATATTGTTAGTTGGTCTAATGAAGAAGTACATAAGTTCACTTTTATTTCGCTTGTCCAAAAACATTTGCCGGTGAAAAAACACTTTTGGCATGTAATCAAAACTTACTTTCTCTTAAAAAGAGTTTATAAAAAAACAAATTATATTAATATACCTAACCTACTTACTTATGTACATATTTCTTTTATTTATATGAAATGTTTAAAGTTTGATGGAATCTGCTTCTGTTGACAATTAAGCAGCATTTAAGGTCAATCGGGGTTGAAACCTTCACTAGTGTGTTGTTGGTATTTGAGCGTTTGTTAATTTACATAATAGTCTCACAGTCTGCTTTGCAATATGCTAATGAACTTGTTGCCTAGGTAAGTTTTGACAATCAAGTCATTTCACCTAATCTTATAGATACCTACTAGCTCTTATGAATTAAATGGAGAGAATTGGAGAATATTTAATAGGATACTACTTCCGAGCAATTAACTTATTTAATGTCATCAGTATGCCATCTTAACCTTGAATACTTAAAAAAAAATATAAAATTTTATTGCACTAACGGTTATTTTGATTTGGTCGGTTTTTATACCTAAACAATATTTTTTTTTTCTTCAGCGTCAGAAAGTATCGTTAGATTAGAATTAAATAAAATTAATTTCTTCTCTAGGGAATCACCGAGGACTGTAGGACATAGGTCGAGGTACAAACATACAGACATACCGAAATACGGACATTCATACTGAAAAACAGACATTACGTATAACAGACAGACAAACAGAATTGCGGGTCCCACTTCTTTCGTGTTTTTTTATTATCGAAATGTCAGTTTTGATAAAAATTTCGATTTCCATTTTTATTTGCGATATATGTATGTACATATGTGCACACATGCTTGTGCGTTGGTAATATACTATATGGCAAGTTATGTATTCGTAAAAAAACAACTCCAGATTTTGATTAGACTTGACATTATTGTGAAGACGAACAAATTTTGTCTCGCAATTCTGTCTGTGTGTCTGTTCGACTACAGCCTAAACGGTCCATCCGATTTTCTTTTAACTTAGTATCCCCACACGTTTTTTACTTGCGACTTATAGGTACTATAAGGCAAGTTATGCATTCGTACAAAAAAACCAACACGAGATTTCGATCAAAGTTGACATTACGATGATAGCGAAGACTAAAAAACTTGGTCTCGCAATTCTGTCTGTCTGTCTGTCTGTTCGACTACAGGCTAAACGGCTGGGCCGATTTTCTCTAAACTTGGTAGATATCATTTTTAATTTTTTTCCCCCACACGTTTTTTTCTTTTTTTTTTTAAAGACCAAACATAACGGTACCTGTCATACGAATTTTTTTCGAAATTTTATAAACATTTTTTTGTCTCAAAAACTGTTCGACAGATTTTAAAAATAAAAATACAAAAAAATTTCATTTAATTTAAGCTAGGTAATGGTTGAAAAAAAATTTCCGAAATTTTTTTGGTTTTTGATTTTCTCAAAAACGGTTCAACCGATTTTGATCATTTTTACTTGCGACTTATAGGTACTATAAGGCAAGTTATGTATTCGTAAAAAAAATCGAACTCGAGATTTTGATCAAAGTTGACATTACGATGATAGCGAAGACGAAAAAAGTGGGTCTGGCAATTCTGTCTGTCTGTCTGTTCGATTACAGCTAAACGGCTCGGCCGATTTTCTTCAAACTTGGTAGATATGGGTTTTGAATTTTTACCCCCGGATGTTTTTTGATTTGATTTTTTATGACCAAGAATAACGGTACCTGCCATACGATTTTTTTCCGAAATTTTATAAATATTTTTTTTTCTCAAAAACTGTCCCTGCGATTTTCTTAAAAAAAATTCTAAAAATTTAATTTACTTAAACCTAGGTAATGGTCGAAAAAAAATTTTCAAAAAAATGAGTAATTTTGGTACCCCCCTTGGGACCATTTTTTTTGTTTTTGATTTTCTCAAAAACGGTTGCACCGATTTTGATCATTTTTTTATGCTAAAGCTTCCCAGCAGCTTGAATATTATTGTGTATTCAAATTTTCCAAAACAAATTTTTTGGATTTTTAAAAAAACTTTCAAATTTTTTTTTTGAAAACTCAATATTTTGAAAACCCCATGCTCGATTTTTTTCAAAACTTGATAAATAAAAGTTTGGAAAAATAATCTATAATAAATAAGTAAAATAAATTCATTTTACCTAAAAATAACGGTACCCTCCATACAAATGTTAAAAAATTGTTTTCGAAAATCGTATTTTTCTCGAAAACGGTTCCGAGAATTTTGCTTAAATTTTTTTTCTTTCTATTATTTTTTAATATCTGTAATTTAATAAAAAAAAAATTTGGAAACAAGATATTACTGACCGTACCTACCATAGAACGATTTTTTAAAATTTTGAATTTCTCATTATCAGCACAACGGATTTTGATGAAATTTCGTAGAGAGAAGCTTCTAAAAAGGTTAAAAAACATTGCATTTTAAAACTTTAAGAAAAATATTTTTTTGAATTTTGAAAAAAAAAACCAATTTTTTGTTTTTTGAAAATTCAATGTCTCGAAAACGGCTCAATACTTTTTTTGTAAATTTAATTTTTATTCATACAATAATAAAAACTTCAAATTGGCGTACCAACATTTTTTCTTAAAAATGTTTTAAAATTTTCTTATATAAAACCTTATTTTTTAAGACACCACTACAAATACTTATAATTTTTGTTCATGCATAAATCTATATTTGCTTGAATCATATGGCATCCTATTCTTACCTTTAACTACTAAAGAAGTTTTTTTTAGTCATTTAAAAAATGAATTTTATGCTTATGAACAGTTTCTCTAATAACATTCATTTTTGAAATTCTTAGTCTTGTACATAGGAGCAAGTTCGTGCGACCCAGTCATGCATTTTATTTTTTTTTTGCTAAAGCTCCCCTAAAATATAAATAGAATTGTGTACTCAAATTTTCAAAAAAAAATTGTTTGGATTTTTCAAAAAAACTTCAAAATTTTTTTTCAAAACTCAATATTTCGAAAACCCCACGCTAGATTTTTCTTAAACTTGATAAATAAAATTTTCTCAATATAATCTACAAAATGTGAGAATAATTCATACAAATGCTAAAAAATAAAAAAAAAATGTTTTTCAAAATTCGTATTTTTCTCGAAAACGACGCCTAGAATTTTGATGAAATTTTTTTGTATTTGAATTAATTTTTACGATCTTTAATTTAATAAAAAAAAATTGAAATTAAGATATTACAGCTTGTACCTACCATAGAACCATTTTTTCGAATTTTGAATTTCTCATTATCCACATAACGGATCTTAATGAAAATTTTTACGGAGAAGCTTCTAAAAAGTCTAAAACACTTTGCATTTATACACTTTAAAATAAATATTTTTTGAATTTTTGAAAAAAAAAATCTATTTTTTTCTTTTTTTGAAAATTCGATATCTCCGAAACGGGTCAATATTTATTTTCGTAAATTTAATTTTTATTCGAACAATAATTAAAACTTTAAATTGGCGTACCAAAATTTTTTCTTAAAAAGCTTTTAAAAAGTTTGTATATAAAAGCTTCTTTTAAAGAAACCACTACAAGGACTTATAATTTTTGTTCTTGCATAAATTCATATTTGCATAGCATTCTGTTTTTGTCTCTTACTACTAAAAGAATTTAAAAAATGATGATAACTTTATCCTTATGAACAGGTTTTTCTAATAACATTCGTTTTTAAAATTCCTAGTCGATTACATAGGAGCAAGTTCGTGCGACCCAGTCGTACATTTTATTTTCTTCTTTTTAACACCAAAAATAACAGTACCTGCAATACGATTTCTTTTGGAAATTTTATAAATATTTTTCTTTTCTCAAAAACTGTACCTCAGACTTAAAACAAATCAGAAAAATTCATTTATTTAAGGCTAAGTACCTAATGTTTAAAAAAAAATGTCCGAAAAATTGTTATTAATGGTATCCCCTCTAGAATTATTTTTTTGTTTTTGATTTTATCAAAGACGGTAAAACCGATTTTGATCATTTTGTTTAATGCTGAAGCTTCCCAAAAGTTTGATTAGTATTGTGTATTAAAATTTTTTGATTCCTAAAAAAAAATTCATTTTTTTGTATCAATTTGAATAATATCGTATTTCAAAACTTATTCCTTTATTTTTTGAATTTTTGAAAATACAAATCAGTTTTTTTTTTAAATTCGATATCTCAAAAACGAGTCATTTCTTGGTAATTTAATTTTTATTCGTACAATAATAAAGACTCAAAGTTGGCGTACCAAAATGATTTGCTAAAAAAATTGTATATAAAAGTTTATTTTTTAAGGTTTTTGCATAAATTCATATTCGCATTCTGTTTAATCTCTCAAAAGAGTTTAAAAAATTAATGTTATGCTTATAAATAGAATTCTCTAATAACATTAGTTTTTTTAAAATTCTTTGTCTTATACATAAGAGCAAGTTCGTGCAACCCAATCGTGCATTTTATTTTTCATATTTTTGTTTCCGATGTTAGTCAATTTTTTTATATAATTAAACGCGTACAAATTATGAACGTAATGTGTATTCAAATTTTCAAAAAATGTTTTTTTTTTGTTTTGAATTTATAAAAAAATTCAATTTATTTTTGAAAACTCATTATTTCGATTTTTTTGAAACTTGAGATCCTTATGGCAAATTCGTCACAATGTGAACTGCGACAAGCTTAATTCGCAAATTCAAATTTTTCAGAAATCAGTGCGTTATTTTATTGGCAACACTGTAACACAGTTGATTTGAATTTATCCACTCTTCTCCCTCCCTCCCTAATTTCCCCAACGCACGTGCTATGTTTAATAATAAAAGGGTCTCAATAAACACCAGAGTGCATGTGAATTATAAAAAAAAACATCATACGCATAAGCGATATTTACAGACGCACAAACACAGAAACCAAAGGACGGTTTCATCGTACCCGGACATTTTTCCTTCCCGAAACCAATATTTTAATATTTGCAATATAAGCTTAGACCTAGCCCTAGTATAGGCTGGGGT
Source organism: Chrysotoxum bicinctum (assembly GCA_911387755.1). Lineage (NCBI taxonomy): Eukaryota > Metazoa > Arthropoda > Insecta > Diptera > Syrphidae > Chrysotoxum > Chrysotoxum bicinctum. The sequence continues at coordinate 42,385,777 of OU426990.1, forward strand.
CGAATTAGTTATTTGTTTTGAACTTTCGAATTACCTTTATTCCCGCACTGATTCAAAATTAAAGACGTTTAATATTTCTTATCTGGAATGTTTGAATAACCTATTCATACATACATATTAGACGATTGTTTTCCTTATCGGCGGCGTTTTTGTTATTGGAATAGGTTCGGGGAAGTTCTTAGTCACTGACGTACAGTTAGGTATACTTGGGTTTTTTTCGGTTTTCAATTTCGATACGGTTTGGCCTATTTAATCTTCTTTATAAATTGAAGGGTTGTAAGTCTAAAGGGTCTAAGTGCCAAAAAATCAAAAATCAATATTTTTATCAAAATACAATCTAAGTGCCAAGCCTTATAATATCAAAATGGATTCAAGTGCCTATTTCTTTTAAAACTGCACACACACACAAATAAAGTTGTGGCAGAGCCTAAGTGCCAAAGGGCTTTTTATTTTGTTTTTCTCGTTTATCTCTAAATTATAAAAATGGCACTTAGACCCTTTAGACTTACAACCCTTCAATTGATCTGATATAAAATATCATAAAGAAGTCAAGTATAGGCATACTTACAAAGAATTATACCTGAATTCACAATAGAGGACTAACTTATACAGCAAATACAGTTCCTTTTACTCGTATAAGATTTCACTTTTATGGTACCAAAGTATTTGATCAAACAAACACCACTTGATACAATTCCTGATGATAAAATATTGCAAAAATAAAGAACTAATATTACCTACCTAAGGCCTGTTATCGGCTGATGATTGTCTTGGTCAATAATTTGTTTGACATTGATTAATTGTTGTTGATGCTATTAGTTGGAAGTTGTTAATGAGTGATTGATTGTGTGATAATGTTATTTGACTGTTTGGATTTACATAATTCATAACTGTTGAACATATATGTTGATCGAAATCCATTTATTTTGTTATCGAATTTATATTTACTTTTGAGATTGAGATAGTCTTTGATAAGTGCTTGTTTAACATTTGTAACTTAGTGTCGTATGTACCTTAATTTCGAGCTAGCGGGCGCGATAATTGAGTGCACTTGCGAAAATAAGAACAGGAATGCTTTTCACACGACCTAAATGTAATCGGTATAACTTTTTTAGCATTTTTATTTCTTGAAATTTTTTTTAAATGAAAGTGGAAATATTTTAATAAAAAATTTATAAACCTCATAATTTGTAGAAGAAAGAAGATATACCATAATAAGAAAAGTTTTAATATGATAGTAAAGTTTAAAAGTTGTTTGCCCAAATTTATAGCAAAGGGATCAGAAGAGCTCTAATCGTATCATGCTGGAGCTTTTGTGAAAGCAAAAAGAAAAGCTTGGTCCCAATTAACTGTTGCATCATCTTCTTTCTTTTAAGTCGCTTCGGGGTTTTGATCTGCGGACATTTTTCCTAACCAACCAATCTGTGATTGTCGTACCTTCTTTTCGATGATGCTTCAACATTCACACCTCCTACCACATTCTTAAAAAGAAGTAGCCAAAATATATATATAAAATAAGTACGGTGTTTAACTATTTTAGTCTGATATTAAGTTAAAACGATGATTTTGCGACGACTGCTTTTAGTATAGTACTATCTTCATATGTCACTTTGACATTTTGAAATTTCAAAAAAAGGTTTGTTTGTTTAGTTTTTTTTTTTTTTGCTTTTTTACTTGCGATATAGGGCAAGTTCTGCATTTGGAAAAAAAATCGCACTCGAGATTTTGATCAAAATTGACATTACGATGATAGCGAAGACGAATAAAGTGGGTCCGACAATTCCGTCTGTCTGTATGCGGTGCCCCGCATACACCCGTAATGCATAATCTTATTTATCTCAAAAATGGCTCTAACGATTTTGATACACAAAAAAATAGATGCGATATTATGAGCATGGACTAGATTTTGGTCAAACAAAATTTTGATGTTTTGACTTTCTCATCAATGGCTCTAATGATTTTAACCGAAAATTATCAGCAAGAACCCCCTTAAGTTTAAAATAATATTGTATATAATAATAATATTGTATACTATAAAAATATTTTTTTTTGGGGATTTTTGAAAAAAAAAAACTCCAAGTTTTTTTTGAAAAACCAATATTTTTAAAACGTGTGAACGATTATTTTTTGAAACTATTTCTAAAATCTATACTACTAAATACTTAAAATTTGGCATCCCAAATTTTGTTCTCGAAAAATTTTAAGGAAATTTCTTATATAAAAAATTGCTTTAATAATAAAACAATTTTTAAACTTTGTTTGCATAAATAAATTCATACTTTTCCGGAAATCAGAAGGCAATTCCATGGATTTGAACATTTTTATCTCACTAAATCTATGTTTTATATTTATAAAATGTATTTTTAATTCCAATGTACTTTTACATAAGAGCAAGTTCGTGCGATCCAGTCGTGCATTCTATTTTTAGTTGAGTTGACAAGCAACTATTTAAAAATCAAACGCATGACTGGATTGCACTTAATAGCTCTTATGTGAAAGAATTTGATAAAAAAATTTAAAATGCACAAAATTTGTTGTTTAAGTTACTGTTTCGTTTCTGTAAGGAATATGAATTTATTCAAACAAAAGTTAAAAAATCGGTAGAAAAGTTAAATTAATTAATTGATTTTTTATATAAGAAATTTAAAAAAAATATATAAAAAAATTCAGCTGCATATTTTAAGTATGCAATAATATAGTTACAATCACAAATAATTTCATAAGACAATCGTTTACCCGTTTTCAAGGTATTGAGTTTTCAAAAAACGATTTTGATTTTTTTTTTTTCAAAAAGCCAAAAGAAACCGTTAGTGAGAAAGTAGAAAATTAAAAAAACAACGTTAATAACATTTTATCTCACTTTTTTTTACCAAATTGTAGAATATGTCTACAGTAATATGCATATTTTTTGACAAAATCATATTTTTAGCCATTTTCGAAATAAGTAAGATTATTCATAATGGCCTTATGGCTGGTACCGGTAGTTTTGGCGTTAAAAAATTTTAATATTTCCGAATCACCGAATACCCTCAAGTTTGAAGAAAATCTCTCCAGCGACCCAGGCTTTAGGTCTAAGTACAGAAATATATACACAGAAAGACAGACAAACGGAATTACGGAACCCACTTTTTCATGTTCTCTATAATCGTGCTGTCAAGTTTGATCAAAATCTCCAGTTCAATTTTTTTTTTTTTTAAAATGCAAAACTAGCCCTATATTACGTATAGCCCAAGTAAAAATACCATGATTTTTACTAAAAATTTATTTAAAATTCTGAAAAAGAAAGTAAATTTTTTTAAAGTTAGAAAATTGTGAAGTTCTATTATATTAATTAACTTAAAAATGATGCTTGTCCTAAGGTGGGCTCAAGGTTAAACTTTAAAACATATATTAAGATCAGTGTCAGTAATATGACCTTGAGCCCAATTTGGGACAAACATCATTTTTATAAAGAAATGGTCACGAGGAAAGGGAACATTTAATACCTTAAAATAAGACTGTTTAAAATTGTGCAAATGGGTTCTTAAAAGTCGTCCTCACAACTTGGAAGAATTTATGGGACGAATCAGAGAAGAAATCAATTGATATTTGAAAAAAAGCCGGCAATTCCTTTCCTTTAGAAACCAAATGAAAAATAAATGCATTCTAATTAATGCGTTCTGTGAATCATAAAAAAAATCCTTGAAGCTGGATAATAGACCGAATTTGTGCTTCGTTATGAAATAATAAAAACAAAACTTATAAGTTTGTTTTCTTGACGCAGTACATACTTGTTAATCATTAGAATCAAAGGAAAGACTATAAAAATCTTAAAAGAACGTATAAAGATACAACATCGTTTGTAGCGTGAATGAATAAAAAAGGCCCCAAATGACTTTCCTGAGGTACTCCTGAAAGAGCAATGAATGGGTTTGAAGGAAAATTTTTAAAATTTACCTATTTAGTTCTATTTTCAAGGAACGAAGTTTTAACTAGGGTTTGAAATATTTAAAAAAGTAATTATTACGAAATAAAATGGACAATTTTCAAGAAAATATATTCATGTAATAATTGCAGGTTTTGCGTGAATTGTATTGGTCAAGTGACAGCTAAAACCAAATTTCTTTAGAAGACACCAGTAAACAATTCAATTTTCAATTTTATTTTATTGAACATACTATTTACAATTTGGCGCACAACTAATAACAGACATCAGAGAACACAAGTTATGGGGTTTCTTTGTCGACTATATTCAAAGCAAGATTTCCATAAATATAGTAGATGGCATTATCAGTGATCATTTTTGCAAGATAAATAAAATAAAATGCACGACTGGGTCGCACGAACTTGCCCCTATGTAATAGACAAGGAATTTTAAAAACGAATGTTATTAAAGAAAACTACTAATAAGGATAAAATGATTTTTTTAAATTCTTTTAGTAGTAAAAACATAATGCTAAGCAAATATGAATTTATGCAAGAACAAAAATTATAAGTCGTTGTAGTGGTTCCTTAAAAAAATAAGCTATTATATACACAATTTTTAAAAAAAAATTTGGTACGCCAACTTTAAGTTTTTATTATTGTACGAATGAGAATTAAATTTCCAAGAAAAATATTAAAGCGTTTTTGAGATATCAAATTTTCCAAACAAAAAATAACTTTTTTTTCCAAAAATTGAAAAAATATTTTTGTTAAAGTTTTGAAATGCAATGTTTTTTTAAATTTTTAAGGAGTTTCTTTATAAAAAAATTCATTAAAATCCGTTATGCCGATAATAAGAAATTCAAAATTTGGAAAAATGGTTCTATGGTAGATACAGTCAGTAATATCTTGTTTTCAATTTCTTTTTTAAATAAATTATAGATCGTAAGAATTAATTGAAAGAAAAAATATGGAGGGTACCGTTATCTTTTGGTAAAATAAATCATTTTTCTCATATCTTGTAGATTGTATTAAGAAACTTTTATTTATCAAGTCTTAAAAAAATCGAGCATGGGGTTTTCGAATTATTGAGTTTCCAAAAAATAAAATTTGAAATTTTTTTTAAAAATCCAAAAAAAAAATTTTGGAAACTTTGAATACACAATAATATTGAAACTGCTGGTGAGCCTTAACATAAAAAGAATGATCAAAATTGGTCTAGCCGTTTTTGAGAAAATCAAAAACAAAAAAAAAAGTTCTGAGGGTAGCAACTTTTTTTGGTAATTTTTTTTCAACCATTACCTAGCTTTAACTAAATGATATTTTTTGTATTTTTTTTTAAATCTGTGGGACAGTTTTTGAGGAAAAAAAAATATTTATAAAATTTCGAAAAAAAATCGTATGGAAGGTACCGTTATTTTTGGTCTTAAAAAAAGACATGGGGGGGGGGGGATTAAAACCAATATCTACCAAGTTTGAAGAAAATCGGCCGAGCCGGTTAGCTGTAGTCGAACAGACAGACAGACGGACAGAATTGATAGACCCACTTTTTTGGTCTTCGTCTTCTATCAACGTAATGTCAACTTTGATCAAAATTTCGAGTTCGATTTTTTTTTTCGAATGAATAACTTGCCTTATACATAGTATGTACTTATAAATCGCAAGTAAAAAACTCATGTTTTGGTAACAAAGGTGATAAAGTTGTGTAAGGAATATTCATGAGAATATGAATTTCGTTGAGTTCTTAGAAATATGAACTTATTTAAAAAAAAAAACTATCAAAAAGAATGATTTGTCCGTCTAATACAAAAATTGCATTACAGCTACTCCATGAACACATCCATCGAGAGACAATTTCTTTACCAACTGATAATAAAATAAACGTCAAAAGTCCATAGGCAGTATGATTCTACTATAAATTTTATTTGCAGTGATCCTGCTACCAATAAAGTATTTATTTTATACGTGTAAAATAATAATATTCTTCGGATAATTAAAAACAAAAAAACATGGCCGTTGTATAGTTTCTTATAATCTGTCACATTTCTCCTTTTACCTTTAACACTTTGAAGTTAAAATCATAGAATAACTTTCTTATGTTTTTAGTTTTGCATTAACTTCATATGGCACTTTGACATTTCCAAATATCAAAAAAGTTAGGAGTGGAGATCTGGGCTAGAAGTGACAGGGGTAAGATGTTACAACTAAGAAAATAGGGTTAATCTTAAAATTAAGAATCGTGTTGAAAATAATCATCTTCTTCACAGTTAACAACTTATCTACTTCAGCTGTTAATTGGAGCACATTGACGGATGTCTTGGGTATACTCCCAAAAATTTGCAGGTTTTCTAAGTCTTTCTTGTTTCTATTTTTAGTCTTCCTCTTAACACGAGAGAGATACGAGTACAGTGCCGATTATTTTTTTGGGGGATATGCATTTGGGTCTTGGTTAAGTTTTGTTTTTTTTTTTTAATTCTTGTTACAATTTACCCCAGTATATGTTACAACTTATAGCATAATTGGAGTAAGTTGCAACAATACGATTTTTGTTGTTGAACGTTACATCTTGATATCTTCCCAGCAAGGTTTTCTGCACTATTTTAGTAGATTTTTTTAGCTGAAACATGGCTTTCAAGTTTAAAAAAGGTTTGGATGAATTATTTCGAAAGCAATGGTTTTCGTAAAAAAGTATTACTTTTAGCCCAATCTCCCCTGCCTTTTTTAGTTTTATGCATTAACTGTCAATGTTTTGTGTCTGTTTACCTCCATTTTATTTAAAAAAAATTGCTTTAGCTTGATGAAAGTTAAACAAGTGTTTAAATTAAGAAAAAATTAGGAAACTGCTTTAAAATTAGCAAATTGTTAACAAGTGGAAGTATAATATTTAAACATTAAGCTGTGTTTAAACTTTAAATGTTTCCTCAACTGCCTTTAATCGTCGTATATTTGAACAGTACATGTATGTTTAACTGGTTTTTTAATCAATGCAGCTTAATTCCCTTATCATTCTTGATATTTGGTCTCGAACAACTTATGTAATTTTTTGTATCTTATTCAAAGAATTCATTTTAGTGCCATCAATTCAAAGGCAAAATGACAATTTCCTGTTCTTTCACTTTCAATTGACTGATTTTTTCCTTTGAAAAAGGTCAAATCAAATGAAAGCATTATACTCACATGACATATGTACATATTATATTATGCCTATTTATTTTCAAGAAAATTACAGAGAATATTTGCTTTTGCAAATCAGTGTACGGATTTTTTTTGTTGAACCTAATAATTACTGTACTGTGTAATAAATTGATAATTTTCATGTCCAAGGAAAGTTTTAGGAATTTCAAAAATATTTGTATCAACGTTCTGGGGAAATTTCGTTTCCCTGATATCCTCTAGAAATATTTTAGCACACTATATGATTTCTATAGTTAAACAAGAATTCTTTTGAATGTTAAAATAGTGTGTAAGTATAAGTTTTTAGGAACCACATACATTGACATAAGTAGCTATATGTAGAAATAAATATCAATGAAAATAGAATTAAAAACACCAGCTGACATTGTTGTGATAAATAAACCACATACGAGTAGATTAATCTATTTAGATTGATAATAGGGTGCACTGCTACCGAGACCGACCGGAGCAACAACAAAGTGTCGCCAGTAATGATAATGTGTTAAATCAATTATTGTTATAGTGCTCCCCTATGAGCAGAATATTTTGTTGATGTTGACCGTTTAATAAAATAAAATGCAAAGTGTATATCATTTTGGTCTGTGATATTTGAGTGCGCACGGCTGGGCGCTTAGATGAGTGATAAATATGTTTTTAACCATTTAATACAGCAATGATTTGGACCTTATCCATTTAAATTTCATACATTCGCATAAGATGCGACAAAATTCTATAGAGCGTGTAGATAACTTACAGACAAGACAAGGCATAGAGTATGGGAGTCGGAGTTGGGTCTTCTATCCACGGTTGAGCTTGAGATAAGAGTGACAATTTTCTAAAAAGAAAATCGAAATTGAAAATACGAGTAGAAGATATCCCAATTCTTTCCATTTTTCCTTTCGCCTACAGTTTAGTGACTGGATCGAATATCTTTAACTAGTTTTACCTTTAGTTTTTAATTGCGACTTATAGGCACTATAAGGCAAGTTATGCATTCGTAAAAAAACGGAACTCGAGAATTTGATCAAAGTTGACATTACGATGATAGCGAAGACCAAACAAGTGGGTCCCGCGATTCTGTCTGTCTGTCTGTCTTTGCGACTACAGCCTAAACGGCTCAGCTGATTTTCTTTAAACTTGGTAGATATCATTTTTAATTTTCCCCCCCACAAGTTTTTTCTGTTTTTTTGTTAAGACCAAAAATAACGGAACCTGCCAAATTTTATAAATATTTTTTTTTTTCTCAAAAACTATCCCACAGAATTGAAAAAAAATCGTTTTGAAATGCAATGTTTCTTAAAGTTTTTAGAAGCATCTCTACAAAAAATTTCATTAAAATCCGTTATGTCGATAATGAGAAATTCAAAATTTTAAAAAATCGTTCTACAGTACAGTCAGTAATATCTTGTTTTCAAAATTTTTTGTAATAAATTATAGATCTTAAAAATTAATCGAAAGACTAAAAATTTAAGCAAAATTCTCGGAACCGTTTAAGAGAAAAATACGATTTACGAAAACCATTTTTTATCATTTGTATGGAGGGTACCGTTATTTTTAGGTAAAATAATTTTTTTTTCTCATATAGATTATTTTAAGAAACTTTAATTATTATGTTTTAAAAAAAAAGTATTCACTAATATCGTAATGTCAACTTTGATCAAAATCTCGAGTTCGATTTTTTTTACGAATGCATAACTTGCCTTATAGTACCTATAAGTCGCAAGTAAAAATAATTTGTGTGATGTGATTCCAGCAAATTAAAATTTTTAAAAAATATGTTTTTTTAAGTTTTGAAATACAATGTTTTTCAAAATTGCTTTCTTATAAAAAAAATGCATTAAATAATGAGAAGTTCAAAATTTGAAAAATGGTTCTATGGTAGGTAGTATAGTTAGTAATATCTTAATTTCAAATTTTTTTGTATTAACTTATAGATCGTAAAATTAATCAAACTTCTAAGCGCAGTACTCGAGAAAATACGATTTTCGAAAACCATTTTTTAACATCTGTATGGTGGTTACCGTTATTTTTAGGTTATTTTGTTTCTCATCATCTTATAGATTGTATTAAAAAACTTTTAATTGGCAAGCTTAAAAAAAATCGAGCATAAGGTTTTTGAAATATTGAGTTTTTGAAGAAATTTTTTTTTATCATTTCATTAAAAATTTGGATACACAATAAGGTTCAAACTTTTGGGGAGCTTTAGACCAAATTTCGTATGGCAGGTACCGTTATTTTTGGTCTAAAAAAAAAAGAAACAAACATGTGGGTAAAAAAATTAAAAATGCTATCTACCAAGTTTAAGGAAAATCGGCCAAGCAGCTTAGGCTGTTGTCCAACAGACATACAGCGAACAGACAGACAGAATTGCGAGACCAACTTTTTTCGTGTTCTTCGTATTGCCATCTTTGATCATAATCTAGAGTTCGATTTTTTTACGAATGCATAACTTGCCTTGTACATGTACATACCTATAAGTTACAAGTAAAAATGTGTATGACAGGTACCATTATTAGAAAAACAAGTGTCGAAGTTAAAAATGTCTATACCTAATTAAAAAATTATTATTATTATTTTTTATATTTATTATTATTTGAAAAACCCTCGTTCTTCGTCTTTCCCATCATCGTTATGTTAAGGCTAAATAAAATCTCGAGTTTGATTTTTACCAATACTCGTACTTAACTTTCCAAATAGTACCTTTCACAAGTTAAAAATGGTTCTATGGGAAGTCATTAATAACAATTTGGATATTTTTTCAACTTAAAGCTATATCATTTACTAAAATGCCTACATAATGTTGGAGACTACCGACTACTCAGAGTGTTACTGACTATGTTTCAAATCAATATTTATAAATTATTTGCCAAATTTACATTTATTTGGAACATAGACTGCATTCGGCTTGTCATTTATTTGATTCTAAAAGGATAAGTCAGTAAAATAGTCTTTAGTATAGTTCACAAGCTGATATAAAGCTTCACCTATATGATGGTGGTTGTGGTTTTGTTGGAATTGACATACGTGCAAATTGTAAAAAGTACCTTAACGTCAAGTTTTTGCCCAAATTAATTTGACATTTCTTTGTTTCAGTGTTTTACAAATTCAACCATGGAGGGGTACACAATTGAGCAGCGCATTAAGATAGTTGAAGCCTTTTACGAAAATGGGCGTTCAAATCAAAATGAATTTCTTGCACTTCCTGATTTTTTTGGTCAGCATAATCGACCAAAGGTGTCCACAATCAATAGAATTGCGTTGTTCGCGATAGTGTGGCAGAAGAGCCGTTAACCTCGACTTGTCGTTGTGCCCAACAATTGAACATCTCACGAACATCACTGATGCGAATTTTTAATAAAGATCAAAGGGCACGGTAGTGCCCAGCCAAGTTCTGGCACTACACCCTTTTTACAGGAACAAACTCAGGCGATTTTTGACCCCTCCCTATCTTCAGTACCAATGAAGTCAGAAACTTAAAATTCCGAATATTAGCAGCTAGTCAGGTAAAGTTGCAGGGCTTAAATTGCATACAAAGAAAAATATATAAAATTCCAGGTTTTAAGTTCAGGGGCTTGCTATCCGCCCACTTCCTCAGAACTGATGTAAATTATATAAGGCCTACTTCCGATACCAGGGCTCAAATTGCATATGAGGGACCAAAAATAAAATTTGAGGTTTTAAATTCAGGGGGCATGGTACCCCCGCACTTCCTGAGAAAATGTTTAATTTATATGCAGCAGATGAAATTTGGTAGATTGGTTTAGCTTAATGTTACATTCAAAGCGAAAAATAGAAAATCTAAGATTTTTCATTCGAAGTGTCTTTTTATTGTCATTTTGAATCTATACATGTATCATGAAAATTCATGACTTTTCTTAGAACTAGAGTGCTTGATAGGTACTCTATGTTATGTTAACATGAATGAAAAAAGAAAACATTTGCATACCTACCTGAAAAAATTATGAGTTCACATAAAAAAAACTCTTAACTGTGATGTGAACTATAATGAAACCACTAATTAGGCTATTAATTGGTGGGCTTCCTTCATTTAAGAAAAGAAGTTAAAATTGCAACAAAACCATCATCGCATCCTCAACAATTATTGCTTTTTTATGACTTTGAGCGGATGTAGGTACTAGTATTTATAATTAAGGTAGTTATGTTAGTGTTAGGTATCTTCCCAGGACAAGAAGAAACAATTGAAGTGCAAATCTAAACAACCAACAAAAAGGGAATATACCAAAAGAAATAGGAAGCTATAAACTAAGTTGATTTAAGTAGGTAGAGTCCACTCTTCTATCCTTTTATTATTTAATGATCACTAACTAAAATTTGATGGGCTTACTTGGCAAGTTTTTTTTATGCCCAATTCGAAAGGTTTTAAAAACTTGACTATTGAACCCATCAAATTTTAGTCAGTAATCATTAAATAATAAAATTTCTCTATTACATTGTAGCTGTTTCAATATTATTCTACTTTAAATATGCGCTATTAAACCTTCATGAAGTAAGAACTTGGCGTACTTTTAGATCTCAGTACTTTTCACGGCTGACTTGTTACACAAAGGTTTTTGTATAGAAGAACTTGGCTCTTTTTTTAACATTTATGTTTTTGGTCTGATTTGAATTTACACGCTTACAAGGTTCAATTGACTCAAGAGCTGAAGCCTACTGACCATTTCAAGCTTCATCTGTACGCCGAATGGTTGGTTGAACAGACAGAAGTGAATGGTGACTTTACAAAGGAAATCATCTTCAGCGACGAGGCACACTTTCACCTCAGTGGATTCGTCAATAAGCAGAATTGCCACATTTGGGCAAATAAGAATCCACGAGTGACTGTTGAAAAGCCGATGCATCCACAAAGAGTGACTGCTTGGTGCGGTTTATGAGCTGGCGGCCGGCGTCATCGGGCCGTACTTCTTCGAAAATAACGTCGGCTAAGCAGTTTCCGTGAATGGTATTCGCTATCGGGAGATGATAACGGACTTCTTGTGGCCAGAAATTGAGGATATGGACCTGGACCATCCAAAAGGATGGTGCCACTTGCCACACAGCCATCGAAACAATGACACTTTTGTGCGAGAAATTCTATGGCCGTGTTATCTCACGTCGTGGCGATGTTAATTGGCTGCCACGACCATGTGATTTGACACCGTTGGACTTCTTTCTTTGGGGTTATTTAAAAGAAAATATGGACCATCGGATAGAGGCATGCCCACCGAAGCCGTGGCAAGCATTTGGCAGACATTTTGTTTCACACATAATTGTCATAGATCCTTCCATCATAATAAAAAATATTAAAATAATTCTCTGCAAACTTTTTGTTTTATTTACAATTACCATCGTGCGTTTTCGTTGGACCACCCTTTATATTTGTCGTTCATTCAATTTTTCTGCCGAGTCCCAACGCCTTAGATGAGAAACCCTTTTTTCATGACAAGATATAAATCTTGGGAAAAATCCCTGATTCCCCAGAAGAGGCGATACTCCTAAATTTTTAGGTAGCAGAGGCTGCGTATCGATCGTCAGACCTTAAGTTTGTCAGCCCAATTACTAACTTATCATTACGCGATGCGGTAATACAATGTTAAGGAAAAAAATTAAAAGAAATCAGTCCCTTTAAACATACGGGAAACCTCATAAATTTATAAAAAGCAAGTATGGGGACCATTTAATGACAGTATTTGAACAATATTGATGATGAGCTTCTATCTGCAAATGACTTATCATATTACGAGTATAGGCACTTTCCCTATGCCTTTTTATCCACGTATTATTTTCATCGCTTTCCGCATTCCACATTTTCTGGTTCAATCTTTATCTTTTTTTTATCCAACCGAAATTATGAGGTTCTCTTCTAATCAACCAACACTTCATCTAATCAATAGATAGACTGACATTAGATACCTCTATTATATACACAGATTTTGATGGGCTCCTCTAATAACATGCCTCTTGAGACCAACAAAAAGTAACACACAATAAAAACATCCATGAGCGTTAAACCGAGACTTGCAAATTAGGTTGTAAATTAACTCGCCAGATTCATTCCGCGCACATCAAAATTGTACGCCTTATCCGTTTCGTTTCGTTATTTTTTTGTTTTATTGTGTACGTTTTAAAATTGCTCTTAACAAACAAAAACACTGAATAAAATTGAAACTAATTTTATTACATCCGATTTATTATACGAACGTGGTGTAGATGTGGCGCAGGTTGCGTAAAATCATTCGAGCCATAATCGAACCACTTTTAAACTTTATACAAGATTCAAAAAATTAAAAAAGATTCTTGAGACGGCTTCGGTAGATAGCTTGTCAAAAGGTACTCCTGACAGTAGTAACCGTTATTTTTGGCATTTTGCGAATACAAGTGGGTTTGAGGAGGAATGGAACACCGGATGTTAATGATTTTTCACGAATGGCGCCGATTATTCATGTATTAAATTTAATAAACTTTAATAACGTCGTCAAAAGTAGATATTTGTATTAATTAAAATATTAACCACAGTTGTTAAATAATAGCTCCGGCCATTTCACTAAAACTTCCGATTCCGAAATCCGAACTGAGAACTGAGCACTTTCGATTGTTTCACTGAACTAAAGAGAAAGAAACGCGGTTAGTCGCAACTCGTAACGGCTTTCCATCCATATCCAAATAGAATAGCTTAATGGTTTGCAGCTTGAAGTGTAAATGTGTTCACCCCTATACGGCATTTAAGGGTACTTTTCTGCTTGAGTAATGTCTGCATTAAAAATAAAAATATACATATATATGTATATTGGGGTGATAATAAAACAATAATTTTAAGAATATATAATATTTAAATTCACCCACACATTGAATAATAGATTTCGTGGAAGTGCAGGAGGAGGATGAGGAGCCATTGGCACCACTTGTCGCGTCGAGGTCATTATGTTACGAAGAAAGAGGATGAAATGTGAGTCTGGACAACAAGGCTGCATTCGTGATATATGAAGTTTTTAGGCGCTTTGTTGAAAACATTTGCGCAAAATGTTTGTTGAATTAGTACGATGTTAAAGCTGTTTTAGTATGAAACAAGGTTGAAACAATGATTTTGCAAATTTGAATCGAATATAGCATCATACTTTCTCTACCCTTTTATTAACAAACGCCACCAAAGGTCTGTTTACTTAGTTTTTTTGCACGAACTGTCATTGTTTTAGGTGTTTTCAGAAGCAATTTATTAAGAAAATTGATTTAGTATAGCCGTGTTTTATTGGTTAGTGAATATGCTACATCGCAAAATTTAACATGGAAAACAACAACAAACGATTAGTGAATAAAAATAAGCTAGTAATTGAAATGGATAATTTAGTGAAGATGGAGTTTCGGATGTTGAAATGTAGGAGGTGTTTAGGTGGTGTCCGAAAAAATATATGTGGCATACTTGAGGGTGTGTTCGTTGGTATTTATTTTGTTATACTTTGCCTTTGATAATCCAAAGTGTGATCGCTCCGAAATTTATAGAACAAATATTTTTTCAAATGCAAAACTTTAATTCATACCATAATTCCGGCTTTACACTACTGCCACTAATTTTGTCATAAAATATTGAATATTGAAATATTGAATTCGATTGATATGTTTTATCAGTTCACTGGCATTTGTTCAAAAATGTCGTATAACTGCGGCATTATGCTGAATTTATATAACAACTGAATAAATTAATGCTAAACTCTCAGAACACCTATTTTATTTATTTTTTATTTTATTTTTTTTTAGTATCGTTATAACTTCTTATGACTCTTTAACATTAAAAAACGTCAAAATAGGTCTGTTTACTTAGTTCTTTGCTCGAACTACTATATTGTTTTAAGGTTGCTCAGAATCAATTTATTAAAAGAAATTGCCTTAGGCTAGGCTGTTTTGCAACTGGTTGGTTTAAGAAACTAAAAAGTTTGTGTTTTGACACAAACTAAACGATTGCCTAAAATGAGTTCGCTATTTTGTGTAACATATAATTATATGCACCTGCGCGGACATTCAACCAAATAGTTCATCTGTTTTCTATAAGTATAATAACAGTGTTGCGCAACTAAAAATTGAATGTGTGCTCACAGCCTTAAGACGATATTAGTTAAAAAATGTTCAAAATTAGAAAACTACTTTAAAGTTAGGAAATATATAAGAAGTATAATACTACTACCTTAATAAGAGGCTGTTTAAAATTTTGCGCCAATGTCATTTTATTGAGTACTATGTTTTTTTTCTCCAATACTCAGTATATATATGCGATATATTTTCGCACTTTTGTAAGTTTTAAATCAAATTTAACAGTGAGAAGAACTCTAAATCAACTCGATTTGCATTTTCATGAATATTTCAACTCAATCTGCATTTTCATGAATATTTCAACTCCAGCTTAAAATCGAGATACAGATCTTTCGAACACATCCGAGTCCGAGTAAGTTAATTCTTAATTCCACAAGTAGGAGGAACAAGGAAGAGTGAGTTAAAGAGTGAATAAAGCGTTTTTTTGGTACTTGTATTACTGCGCTAGATATAGATTACCAATAAAACGCGCCTTATGATAGTTTACAAAATGTTTAAAATTAAGAATGAGTTAATAAACTACTTTAAAGTTAGCAAATTGTTTTCAGTGTTTCAAGGTTATGCAAAAAAATCCCAAACACACAACTTGACAGTCACATGAAATTTCGTCACACGTTCATGTAGACATCTCTGTCAACATCTTTGGTCTGTTCTTTCAATAATCATAGTTAACCATTGTTCGTATTCATGATTCACTTGGTTAGGCTATCTAGGATAAGTTAGTATCTATTAGTTTTCTGAATGACCGAAAATCCCAAAAAAAAACTAACAATCACCCCTGTTCTGATTTTCGTTTACAAAGGTAATACTTTAGTTTTACGAGTAATTTCGTTTCGATTTTGTCTGGAGAATTTGAATTCGTAAATCTAAAAATGTATGTAAGTATTTTTAAAAATATATCTTTAAAAAGTATTTTTTTGTCTTTTATGAAGGGGAAGACACATGTGTAACAGAAAACTTATCTGAATGTTGGTACCGCTGCAAGGCAAATCCGTTCGAAAATAAAAACGTCGTTTTCAAATCCGTACCAAAATCAATTTCGGTAACGAATTCAATTCGGAACGAAAATCAGAACAGGGGTGAATAACACTTTTTTTTTGACATAACCTAAAATGAAGTTAGTCAGCACGATAATTTGATGTGTTCCTATAAATATTAAGGGTATTCATGTAACGAGATAATTTTCCGCTTTGCAAAAAGATATAATTTTCTGCTACATATAAGAAATACTTGCGTGAATATGGGAAGTAAACGACAATCAACTCATACAAATTTGTTGTTATTAAAAATGCACATCATTAAGTATTTTAACTTAAAAAATGATTCTGTTTTGTTACTTAAAATAAAATAAAGCAAGTAGTTTTCAAAAAAAAAATTATTTTAAACCATTTCTTAAAATTATGTATGCTCGTTATTTTTATTTATATTTTTTTTTATTTATTAATAAACTTTAAAGTCATTTCTGGACAAAAGGGAGACTTGGAAAATCATGCTAATAACATTTACCACAAGTGAGCTGTTGAGGACGGAACTGAGTTTCTTCACACTTATAATAACCCAAACCTGGAAATAGTCAACCGTGTAAACCAACAGCGTCTTAAAAAGGTAGAAGAAAACAGGAAACGCCTTCGTCCCATAGTAGAAACCATCATCTTCCTTGGACGGCAAAATTTAGCATTTCGTGGTCATAGAGATGATGGAGCTGTACTTAGAAACACAGTTGATTCAAACCAATCTGACGTGACCGTGAACGAAGGAAATTTTAGGGAACTTTTAAGGCTTCGAGTATATGCTGGAGACAAAAAAATTAGAACAACATTTGCAGTCAGCCTCTTCTAATGCTACATACATAAGCAAAACAACACAGAACTCACTTATTTCATGCTGTGGGAATGAGGTTTTCGATCAAATTTTGAGTAACGTTCGGGCCTCACGTTACTATTCCATACTTTTCGATGAGACAACGGATGTATCTCATCTTTCCCAGCTGAGTGTAATCTTACGATACGTTCATGAAGGTCATATTCGTGAGGATTTTGTAACTTTCGTAGATGTATTTGAGGAACTGACTTGTTCCAGAACTGACGAAGAATACGAGTCAGATGAGGAAAACTGGAGAGAAACCGGAAAAATATTATCTGCCGAAGAGAAGTTGGAGGGAAGTTCTACATAAAATGACTTGTCCTTAACTGGCAAAGCTATAGAGCAAATTATCTTGTTCCAGCTAAAAAAGAAGCTCAAACTTCCTCTTGAATCATATGTGGAAATAGGGACAGATGAGTGTGCTGTTATGCTTTCAGAAGTTCGAGGTGCTGTGACGGTGATTCAAAAGGAAGCGAAAAATGCTGTGAAGACTCCATGCTACAGTCACGAGCTTAAGAACTCTATTTCTCGAAGTTCGAAAGTACCTGCCATTCGAGACGCTGTGACAATCATGAAAGAGGTAATAATGTTCTTCAAATCGCACCCAAAGCGAAAAACTGTCCTCATGAGCACCTTGGGGTGTGCACTGACATCACTTTGTGAGACTAGGTGGGTAGACCGGCATGAAGGTGTACTCCAGTTTTCCTTAGACCTAGCCAAGATTGTGGAGACATTGGAAACGATTTCGCAGTGGCATGACCCAAGTACAGCCAGCAAAGCTTCCTCGTATGTAACAAGCTTATGCAATTGCAATACCCAGTTTATTCTCTCAGTATTGTGTTTAAGTGATGTGCAAATTGCTACAAACGAAATCTCTTGACAATACCAGCAGCGCTATGCTGGTGAAAGACACAATTTCCGTTATTTCAAGTCACCGGTAGAACATAGATACTAATTTCAAAAATATCTGGCAGAGAGCAAAAAATTTAGGTGATCAATTGAATGTTGAGTTGAAGATTCCTCGCATCCCACGTCATGGTGGACGCTAAATCTACCGAGCCAATTTTGACACAAATTCAGCTGAAGAATACTACAGAATATCTTTATATGCACCTGTACTCGACTTTATCCTAACTGATTTGCGTGAAAGGTTTCAACCTGAAACATTAGATGTGTTTAAGCTCACGATTTTCATCCCGGAAAATGTAATCAAATATAATACTGATGAGTTTGATACCACGCACCGTTAAGTCCCTATTGGATCGCTTTGGAAAACTCCTAAACTTAAATATAGATGTTGCCCTTTTTTTGCTTAAAGATGAGCTGGTGATGTGGCGCGAAAAATGGGTAAGAGAAAATGAGCAGAAGAACAAGCTTCCTGACACTGCCCTGGATTTAATTGATAAATGCAATAAGGATGTGTTTTGTATTATACATAGTTTCCTTCTTATTCTTGCAACGCTTCCAGTTACAAATTCTTCGGCAGAAAGGTCTTTTTCTTCGTTGCGGCGCACAATGGGGCAAAATGGCGAAAAGATGGCATTTAATCAACCAACAGATCTAGAAACTTGAAATTTGGCACAAATACTACTGATACCAATGTTAATACATGGCCAAAGTTTCTAATGGCCACGCCCATTTCCAGGTTTACCACCCATACAAATTTCATTAGTTTACGAAACAACTCAAAAACGGCTCAAACGATTTAAATGAAACTCTGCGTGTATTGCATCCTTCGTGATTGTAATACAACTACATTTATAAAAAAAATTAAAAAAAAAAAAATATAGGGTTACCATTTCGGGATATTTTGTGTTACTAATTTTTGTTTGCTAAACTTAGTATCCTTTCTTCAATAGAAATAAATTCTTTGCTTTTCAGCTACATGTACACTTTTAAAAATTCAGTTTTAATAGGTCTACATGGGGGCTATCGTGAACAAAATTTCCCTCGGAATTTTCCCCATCTTCGAAAATTGGAAAGGTCAATACTTCTGCACTGTTCATTGTAAGCTGGCGACTGGCCTTTTTAAATGAGAGCCAAAGTCACTACGAAACTTAATTCCCAATATCTATAAATTCCAAGGGAAACTTTCGACATTCTTCGAGATCACAATTTTGAAAGTTGGGAACAATTCCCAGGGAAATTTTATTCACGATAGGCCCCAATATCTATTTGAGCTTGGAAGTGAATTTTTGAATATTATTTTAACACCAGAAACTAAGCGAAGTGGAACAAGGCAAGTAAGAAAAACAGTCGATTCTACCTGGTTCAATTCATAAAATGCTTGCTTATTTGAATAGTGACCAAAACTCCTATCAAAGTCCCATTTAGAGTACAAGCATACATTTATCAATTCTTAGTGAAGTGAATTAATCTCGTCTTTTTGGAGAATAATTAAGCCTTTAACTGTTAAGTTTAACAAACTTTGTAAACTTGTACTCACAGAAGTTTTCGAAACAATGATACATATATATTCAGGATCGGTATAGCAACTATTTTTAACACTCCTGAACTATTTTATACGAAGGAAATACTTAAGAAGCTTTTTATCTGATAATTTCATATTGAAATTTAGATAAGCCTGCTTCGAAAACTAACGCTAAAGCTTCTTCACCATTCATCGAAGTAGGTTAAATGGACTCTCTTAAAGCTTTCCTACACTGTTTGACTTTTCTAGGACTTTGGGGCACTTCGTAAATTATTTTTGCAGCTACCGACTGCCCACATGTTCTCAAACTAATTTTAGATGCATATGCCAATTCAGAAAGAATGTATGTTATTTCAAAAGTTACCCAAGTATTGAGTTTGCCTTACAATTTCTTCCTTTAAAAAATCCATCTTGCTATTAAATCCTTGGCAACTTGACTTCTTCTTTATATTAAAAAAATCTTGCCTGGTTATTGGTAGTATTTCTGATTTTGTTCGGCGTAAGAAATGTCAAAAATACAATAATATTGACGAAAAATATCTTTTTCTAGAAAGTGACGTTACCAACAAAAATGTACACAACACACAGGGGAGCAGATTGGAGCAAGAAAATTTTGACCATTCTGAAAGGAGAATGTACACTTAACAAAATGACATATAAAACTTATTGGCACCTTACGGCGAACACAACTAAACGTCTAAGGATTTAAGAGAAATGCAAAAAAACAAGCAATTTTTTAACTTTTTTTACTTGCGATATACATAGGTACTATAGGGCAAGTTCTGCATTTGGAAAAAAAATCGAACTCGAGATTTTGATCAAAGTTGACATTACGATGATAGCGAAGACGAAAAAAGTGGGTCCGACAATTCCGTCTGTCTGTCTGTATGTCTGTATGTCTGTATGTCTGTACCTTGAACTACAGCCTAAACTACCGGAGGTATTTTCTTCAAACTCGGTAGTTAAGGGTCTTCGGTGATTCCCTAGAGGAAAAATTGAAATTTTTTTTTTAGCTCCAAAACTAAGGGTACCCCCCATACACCCGTAATGCAAAATCTTATTTATCTCGAAAACGGCTCTAACGATTTTGATAAAAAAAATTAGGTGTGATATTATGAACATGGACTATATTTTGATGAAAAAAAAATTTGGGGGGAAATGTTATTAGGGGTACCTGTCATAGAACGGTTTTTTTGATATTCGAATTTCTCACCAACGGCTCTAACGATTTTAACCAAAATTTATATGCGGGAGCTGCTTTGCATTTGAAAAAATATAGACTAAAAATTTTTTCGAAAAAATAGTTTTTGGATTTTTAAAAAAATAATACAATTTTTTTTTTGAAAATTCAATATCTTGAAAACCGATAAAATTTTTAAATACCGTTTAAAAATGTATTTTATTAAATAATAACAATTTGCATATCAATTTTTTTTATAAAAATTTTAAGGAAAATTTAGTACACAAAAAACATGTTTCAGTGTGTCTGTCTGTCTGTATGTCTGTACCTCTCACTACAGCCTAAACCCCGAGACCTATTTCTTTCAATCTCGGTAGTTAAGGGTTTTCGGTGATTCCCTAGAGGAGAAATTGAAATTTTTTTTTTAGCTCCAAAACTAACGGTACCCCCCATACACCCGTAATGCAAAATCTTATTTATCTCGAAAACGGCTCTAACGATTTTGATAAAAAAAATTAAGTGTGATATTATGGACATGGACTACATTTTGGTCAAAAAAAAATTTGGGGCAAAATGTTATTAGGGGTACCTGCCATAGACCCGTTTTTTTAATTTTCGACTTTCTCATTAACGGCTCTAAGGATTTTATCCCAAAATTTTTAGCAGGAGTCCCCTTAAGTTTAAAATAATATTGTATATAAAAATATTCGAAAAAATAATTATTGGTTTTTTTTGAAAGAAAAAAAAAATTTAAATCAATATCTTCAAAACCTATGAACGATTATTTTTTGAAATTATTTCCTAAACCCAATATTATTAAATAATTAAAATCCGCATCCCACATTTTTTAAATTCATATTTTTCCGGAAACCAGAAGGCAATTTTATGCAGTTGAACATTATTATCTCATTAAATCCATTATTTATATTTATAAAATGTATCTTAAATTCCAAAGTACTTTTACATAAGGCGTTTTTCTTTTTTCGTTCAGAGCACAGCTCTGAACAGAGCTCGAACATGTCGAGCATACTCTGAACGTTCTCTGAACTGAGCGCGCTCTGAACATTCTGATTTATTTTTGAAATGAACTTGAGCACTTAGCTGTCACACTGATATTTTTGTCAACTCGAACTGTCATTTTCTGCCACATAAAAGAAAGACAGCGAGTAAGTCATATTTTTGTTTACGAAATAAAATGGAGAAATTAATTATTATTAAAAAAGCTTTTGAGTTATTAATCGAGGATAGTGAAGACGAAGATTTGGACGTAAATGGTGTAGAAATAATTAAAAATAAAAATTACGCCGAAGAAGTTGTTCCTAGATTCGGTAATTCAACGTTTAAGCAACATTTTAGGATAAATCCAGATGTATTCGAGGAGTTATGTATAAATATACATTCCATCGAAATTAATCATCATGGACCTGGAAGGGAGTCAACTCTTATAGAGAAGCAATTAATGATAACCTTATGGTATCTCGGAAACCCGGAGTGCATGAGGTGTTAAATACATTTGTTTTTTTTCATGTGGCCATTATAATAACTTGTATGTATATATCTATCCTAGGTCTATTGCAGACAGATTTGGTGTTTGCATTGCGAGCGTGAGTCGAATTGTGTCGGGAATCTGTGATGTTTTACTCAAACTTAACAGATCTAAGAAATACATAAGATGGCCCACCGCAGAGGAAGCTGCAAGAACGGCTGCCTATTATCAGAGAAAAAGGCGCTTTCGAGGTAAAAAATCAGTTTATATATTCTAAAAGAAAAAAATAAGTACCCACTAATTAAATTTATAAAATTATAGGTGTAATTGGATCAATTGATGGCTCTCACATTCCGATACGAGCACCGATTGAATCCCACAACTCCTATATAAACAGAAAAGGGTTCCACTCGGTGTTACTTCAAGGAGTATGTAACCATAAAATGCAATTTTTGTATTGCTACACCGGTGAGGCAGGCTCCATTCATGATGCGATGTTGTTGAGGAGAAGTGGCTTAATTACTAAAATAAATTCTGGTAATAAACAAACCTTTATCAAAATTATTCTTCCATGGCATAATAAAACGAGCCTCAGAAAAATTATCCCTATTTCTAAGAATAACATACATAAATGTTTTTATCTTATTCTGATATATATCTCTATGTTTTAGGTGATTTCATTATGAATGAGGACCAACATCTTTTAGGAGACTCAGCGTATCCACTGAAACATTGGCTCATCACGCCATACAAAGATAATGGCCGATTAAGAGATCAGCACAAAATATTCAACAAAGTGCATTCACAGTGCAGAGTGGTAATTGAACGTGCGTTTGGTCTTTTAAAAGGCCGATTTCGAAGGCTGTTTTATATTGATTCCTTAAAACCGACTTCAATTGTAAAATATATAATCGCATCCTGTATTTTACACAACATATGTATTGAAAGCAATGACATTGAAGAAGAATTTATAATGGTCGAAAACAATGACATTGGTGAAAACAATAATGACTCAGATTCCATTGACATAGAATCTGGCCAAACAAAAAGAGAAAGTATTTTGAACTCATTGTTTTAATATGTGTGAAAATAAATTTTGAATTCTTTTGCAAAAACATAATGTGTAAATTCTTTTATTTATCTACAAATTAAAGGAGAATTATTCAAAAATAGAAACATTGCATTCTAAATCATTCCTAGTTGCTAAATCAAGAAAAATATAAAGGTAAGTTCTTCGAGACGCTTGTGGGTTGTATAATGTATAAGTATACTCACTGTCTCATATTCTTTTCGAAATATCATCATAACTCGATGACTCAATGAAGAAGGCTTTTGATTTTGTGTCCAAAGAATTCAACTTAACTCATTATTTTAATAAAACAAAACAAATTTAAAAAAAATCTCTTTATTTATGTTTCGAATGATGAACATTCTTTGTACGTGAAAAGGCATAAGGCTCGTTTGTTTCAAATCTTCACTTAATCTAAAACGAAAGGTATTTAACTTCATAAATAGGTTCTTATACATAACGAGAACAGTCTTTAGTTGCTTAAAAAATAAGTGATTGAATACAAAACTTTTTTTTAAAAGTGTATCACATTTGAGTTTTATCCTTAAATTACAAAAAAAAAAAACTTTAAAAGTAAAACAAAACTAAATGAAAAAGCATTTCACAAAAACATCACAGACCCAGAGCCATAGCCATAGGGTGTGAAGGAAAGCTAAAAAAAGATGTTTAGGGGTTTTAGATGCACCGTTTAATCACTAAAGGACTATTCACATGAGAGCGACCAACGAATAAAAAAACAAATGGGATTTAAAACATATCTAAGCCTAAATTCTCCACAAAAACTTTACAAAAGGGTAGGAATCTAGTTTAATTTAATGTTAATTTATTAAAATTTGCGTTGTAATTGCTAAAATGAGAGAAATTTAAGAAAATAGATTGGTCGTAGCAATCATATTGCAATTCGCGACGACCAATTTATTTTCTCAAATTTCTCTCATTTTAGCAATTACAACGCAAATTTTCATAAATTAACATTAAATTAAACTAGATTCCTACCCTTTTGTAAAGTTTTTGTGGAGAATTTAGGCTTAGATATGTTTTAAATCCCATTTGTTTTTTTATTCGTTGGTCGCTCTCATGTGAATAGTCCATAAAGCTTTCAACCCGTATACTTCTTCTTTTTTTTTGCTATTTTTCACACCCAAAATCTGCTCTTAGTCTATTAAAAATAACAAAAAAGAAAGTAAATATCAATTGCTTCACATCTTATCTACCATTTGCTGGAATATATCCAGGAACTTCTTGGATACTTCCATGCGCTCCCGATGACGCTTCTCTGCTTTGTCTTCGGCTGTGCTCTTCCTTTTCTTTCCAAATTTGGTGGTGAAAGATGTTTCCTTCACGACACCATCCGAATCGAAGTTGATGGGTTCTGAAACCAGGTGCTCGGCTATCATTACTTCCACATCCTCCGAAGAAAGTAAAGCTGGTGGGTTAATTTCTGGCGCTGTATATAAAAACTCGTGCAAAATGTCGAAATATTCCCATATTTTTTTTTGATGTCCCGTTTTATCGTTGTCCTCCTTTACTTTTTTGTAAGTTTTTTTTAATCCTTTCCATTTGGAGTCGACTTGTTCAAATGTAAGGTTTAAGTTGAATTCGTCGTTTAGCTGCATTGCAATGTTTTGATATATTGGCTTCTTCATCCCACTTTGCAGACGGTCATAATTGTCTTTGACCAAGCTAATTAAAAGAATCGTCATACTTCTTGTCCATTTCAAGCCACCTTAAATAAAAATAAGCTATAAAAACAATACATTTTACAAGTTATTTATTAAATAATCTTACCCTCTGCACTAGATCGACTACTTTCATGCGCCATTTTAATTGTTTGAGTTTTTTTTTTTAATTCCACCTCCTGTCAAATGCTTGTGTAAAGCATTTAACTCTGTCTGCTCAGTTATTTTATTCTGAGCTCATAGAGCGCGCTCTGAACACGTTCAGAGCATGTTCAGAACGAAAAAAGAAACACATATTCGAAGCTCTGAACATTCTGAGCTAAAAAAGAAACACGATATATTTTTTGACAACTCAGGCTCTGCTCTGAACTAAAAAAGAAAAACGCCTATAAGAGCAAGTTCGTGCGATCCAGTCGTGCATTTTATTTATATTCAACTACGAATTAAAATAAGAAGAATTTATTTTTTTATAAAAAAAAAGCATACAAAAATGCTCCTAAGCTTACTGATTCTATTGCAATTTAATTTAATTTGATACACGCAATAAATAATAAACTGTACACAATTTACTTAACCAACTCGAAATGACAAAAAGAGGTCTGCGATCGACTCAAAACGTGAACTTACTCTTCATTTGAGACGATCTGCAGAAGATTACGTGATTCAAATAAACTTTCTCTCTCTCATTTCTAATTCTCTATCATATTTGGAAGAGAAATAGAACGGTTATTCAAGACAAAGCTCAACTTCATAATTTGATTAAATGCCAGCTTTTTTACGTTTTGCCCCATTGTGCGGCGCCTTAAAACATATTTAAAGTCAACAATGGCTGAAAACCGCCTCCGCGGTGTGGCACTCATGCACATCCATAAGCAAATCCCGATCGATGTTGAGAAAGTTATTACTAGGTTTTCAAAAACCGGCCATACAAAAAGATTAAGTAAATATTTAAGAACTATGTATATCATGTACAACACTATCATTCCTTCATTTAAATTAATTAATTTATTTATTTTTTTAATACGTACGAGTTCCTATTTAATACTTTAAGACATGCATTCAGAGCATTATTGAAAAAGGCTAAAGTAATGTAAACGAAGATGTTTGATTTACTATTTTATAGTTATTTATACACGAACTTTATTATGTACCTGTACATGCTTTTCTTAATTCAATTAAATAATGTGTTATTTTTATATTCCATTGTGTTTATACCTTTTAAATATTTTAAGACAGAAATGCAGAGAATCATTAAAAAAGCGTAAGTATTCGATGGACCATTTTTTTTTTAAGTTAAGCAAAATATCAGGAAAAAAAAAAAAAGAAAACCTGTTTCTTAAATCTCTCGTAGCTCTAAAGTGAATTTTATGGGTTACGCCACTATTGCACTGACAGCCTCATTTATTCTAAGCTAACTTTAAATACTTATACTAATGCATTCAATTTCCTAAATTATATACTTATACTAATGCATTCAATTTCCTAAATTGTATAAAAAATAATTAATTGATCTTGGGATAAATATACAACTAACTCTTTCTTAAAAATATTAAGGTGACTAATTCTTTTAAAAATTTCGAGGCAGCCCCTTCCATACCCGAGTCCCAAAAATAAAGAACTGACGTTCAGGGGCCTATTGCACCATCTTACAAAATAGTTGGTGCAATAGGGTGCAGGGAAATAAGTCCACGGGAACTAAGTCCACTGAGGGACTAAGTTCTCACTTGAGGTGGGAAATAAGTCCACGGGAACTAAGTCCACTGATGGACTCAGTTCTCACTTAATGGGAACGAAATCCACTTTACTAAAGTGGTCTTTGTTCCCATGCAAGGTGCGAAATTCGTTACAAAAAACTGTGGGTTTTAGTTCCATTTGAATGTGAAATAAATTCCCATGTTAAGCCATGGGAACGACACGTATAAACAGTGAGGTATGTAAGGGGGGGCATGCTGCAACCCCCCTGCTTGGGCACACTATAGGATTTGGGGTAAGTGCGAGGTTGGGTGTATACAAAGTTTATCTAGCAGTTAAAGAATCTGGAAAATAACCAACAATAACCAATTCAAGATTATAAGCTTTTGGAAATGACGATAATCTGTCATATCTTTTTAAACCGACACGACATATCTAGCAATGTTGTTATATGCAACGTTTAAATATCAGACCAAAAACATAAATGTTAATAAAAGAGCTAAGTTCTTCTATACAAAAACCTTGGTGTAACAAGTCAGCCGTGAAAAGTACTGAGATCTAAAAGTACGCCAAGTTCTTACTTCATGAAGGTTTAATACCGAATATTTAAAGTAGAATAATATTGAAACAGCTACAATGTAATAGAGAAATTTTATTATTTATTATTTAATGATTGCTGATTACTGATTAAAATTTAAATTTGTAAAAATTGGCAGCGAACGGATCTATTACTTGTTCTTACTAATAATTTTTGTTATGCACGTACATACATACATACATAGGTAATAAAAAGAAAAACTATGATTTTTTGTTAGAAAATAAGGTTTAATGGAGTTTTATGTTTAACCAGAAGAAATTTTCAAGGTTGATTTTATTTAAATCATTTCGTGAAATAGGAAATATTGACTTCGGATTATCATAGACATTAAATATTTTAACATCAACTTGGAACATTAACGCGATTAAAGTTCGTTTCAAACTAATCAAAACGAAATAAAATTATTCTAAATATAAGAATAAGGCATTATAATTTTAAATCATTGCACCCACCCCTGTTTTATGCATAATAATACCAACATGCCACAAGTGTTAATTATCTTCCTTTGCTCATACATATAGGTTTATATACTGTAAGCTTCGTTATCAAAAATTAAAAAAAAATGTATTTAGGGAAGTAAGACAAGCGAAATTGTCACCAATAACTTCCGAACCTGCGCATACCCTCCTGAAGCCATGTGGTAAAAGAAAATCGCACGAACTTCCGCATAAATGTTTCGATGTAAACAAAGATTATTATGAGTTTTTTAATATTTAGGGCTTGGTAATTCTATGTCTTATCTTAAATCAATAAAATAATGAAGAAAAACAGGGTCAGTAATCCCTTTTTTAATTTTTTTTCAAAGAAAAGCTAGTCGTAGTTATATTGTTCCTTTATTATGATAAAATACTTAATCATAAGTGATAAACAAAATTGGCTTAACATTAATCAATGAAATCTAATAAATGCTTCTATATCTAGTTTTAAAGAAACTTCCATTTATTAATGGACAGGAAATTAAACCTTTCGTCCAAAGTTCTTATAAGGGATGTTAAAGTTCTCCCTTATTATTGTAACAATTGGGCTATACTTAACATTTTTATTAATTTTTTTAGTTTTATTTTGTTTTGAATATTTGTTTTTCTAGGAGTCTATCAGGTTGTATAAGTACTGTTCTTTCTCAAATCATGATTTCACACGAATTTCAGTGGATTAACTGAGGTTTGCTACATGCTTCTTCTCAGCCAACCGAGTTCAAATCTGAAACTTATAATCTGTTTTTCATTGTGTCAGTTTAGCTTATGATTAATTGTTCAGTTGAGTAATAACTTTTAGGAGCAATTGTACAAACTCTAGTTGGACCTCATTTAATCCTCTGATCTCAGGTGATAAATTATGATTAAACCAGGTTTCAAGTATGGATACTTGAGCCTGGTTTAATGTACTTGAGCCTGCGTTGATATTCATTTAATCCAGCTTAATCTTAAGCTTACTTGTAAAAAAAACTATTGAAACCGAAGAACCGCAATATAAAAATCGCCCTTTCCGTAGTGTGATTCTTCCTGTTTCAGGAATAAACCCGGGTTTAATCCTACAAATTTGTGCTGAGTCGGAACGCCTAAGATGCAGACAACTGCCAAATTCCTAAACGCAAAATATGAGAATAAAAAACAATTAAAACCCGATATACAAACACCGACTACACAAATCCAAGTGAATTGTTCAACATCATTTTAAAATTTGAAAAATCCCTCTGCATTGGCACAAGAAAATAGCATCGATTGCATTTTCGAACAATTAGCTTAGCAGGGATTTATTAGGAATTTGCCCGATTTTGTATGACGATTTTAAATTGACCTATTTTTGCATTATTTCCATGAGAACTACTTCTTAGATATTCTTCCCTGAATAAAAATGTTTTTAGGTGGACCTAAGTGTCCTGTATCTACTCTTTCATAAAATAGGAAACATAGCCTTCAAAAACATTATTTGTAACAATGAATGAATGAATATTGGGGGGAGGGGGTTATTACACTGCTACTTGTGCCTTTATCCAGAGCTAGATGAGTTGCTAACCTTACAGGTCTTCCTTCAAGTTTATCCCTCAAAAATATTAGATTTGATTTTAAGTTACTCTCTTTTAACTTTTACCGTCCGAGGTACTTATTTCTGTGATGCACAAGTGCTCTACATTTACATTGCAGAATGTGCATATGGGACTATTTTCTTGGGCAATAATTCTCAACCATCTTCTTAGTTTACAATGGCTCGTTAGAAGCCCCATTGCTATTCTTAGGTTGTTCCTACTTAAGCCGATACAGTTCATCAAATGATTTTGGTTAAATTAATAGTTAAGCCTGGGATGGAATCGGCTAAGGTGATAGTTGATTGTCAATTTTTCTGTGGTTTTGACTATAGTTGCCTCTATCATAATAAAGAAATATAGAGAGAGCGATTGACAAAACGACAATCAATTAATTGAATGATCACTTTACTCCTAAGCGATACGGGTCCTGCATTAGCTTTGGGAGTTCTTTCCTTCTAAGTTCTTGAATATTAAACAAATATGAAAAGTTGAAAATTAATTTTTAGGAATATTGCATACTCCTTCAGGTGTCATTAAGAATATCTAGAAATTAAGAATTAAATTCATATCTTTTTCAACTTGAACATCAGAATATCTTAAAGACCTAATCTAAAAGAGCACCTCTGACCTCTGTGGTCGGATTCAAGCTCAGAATTCCTCAAGCATTAAACCATTCAAATTCATTGGGTCTAAGCCAAAGAAGAATAAGAATTTGCGACGTAATCCATCAGTGCTTCTTATAAATTTTCAATGAAAAAATATGGAAGATACTCCGGCATTTTCATTCCCACAGAAAGTCAATCAGTTCTATTATGCATTACAAAATAAGTTTTTATTATATAAAACTAACACTATACATATATACAACTTAACGGAGGAATAATTTAATAATATTGAAAGGAAAAGAAACTTATTCCAATTGTGGACATTTGAAAATTTTCGCTGTTTGATCTTCGGAAACTGACATCACTGTTCCTTCTCTTGCATTGTACTGCATTGCATAAATATCGCCCATATGACCAGATAATGAAAATATCTGAGAACCATTTCTCGCATCAAAACCAAAGATGTTTCCTTGAATCGTACCCACAAGTAATGTGTGATCTGAAATCCATTTCATTCTACAAAAAAAAAAAATATTTAAAAATAGATCCAAAAATGTCTGTCAATTTGTAGTTTTGTTAAACTCACGTTGTCACTCCGTCATCAATTTGTTGGTGTTCACAAAGGGTTCGCATGCAATACTTCTGATAGTCCCATATTGCAATTTGCCCCTGCAGAGTTCCACTCGCTGCCACCTTAAATTCATGTGAAGGCGAAAACGCAACACACTCAACAGGACCTCCGGCTTCCACAGAACCAACTGGGCCACTGTTGGTTAGGAACAAAATTTTACCATCCTCACCACCGGTCATATAAACGGGATTTTCTTTATCACACGAAACTGTAGAGACATTGTCTTTGTGTGCCATTGGATGGTTTAATTCAACTTCCATGATTATAGAACTCGATTTGATGTCCCAAAGTTTAACAGTTCCATTACCATAGCCAGCAAGAAGTTTCTTTCCATCACCTGTTATCTAGAAGGATATAATAGATATAAGTTAAATTCAATTGGCTTTTGATGATCGATTAGAAGCTACCTCAGCAGATTCACATTTCACTCCATTTCCTGGAAGAATTTTACAATCGCCTGATGGTATCCTCCAGATGTAAATTTCACCAGCTTCACTACCAGCTATGAGAACATTAGCTGCACGATGCCATTTCATCGAACACATATCACCCATAGAGTAATCCCAGACTTTTGTCAATTCATCCGTTATTTTGTAGACCTTTTATGTAAGGATAAGGGAATACAAATTTTTAGTGATAAAATTGAGAAACTTTGAATAGTACATTAAACAATTTTATAAAAATGATTTCATCACAAAAGAATTCGAAGGGGCAGGTTTTTAATAACGAAATTTTTCTTCGTCAAATACATATATGGGCTGTTGGTAACCCCCGAAAAAGAAAGCTAAAATTATGTAGTTTCTGTATGTAAACTGTCTAGTAAAGTTTTGGTAGACAGTTGTTGCAAATTAGAAACGTTTTTCTTGGCAGCTTTTTTGTTAATAACTTATCTATTTAGACTATAAGTTGTTCTCAATTGAAGCTGCCTTACATATTTTAAAGAGTCTTATTCAATATAGATTTTGCCTAAAAAAAAAGCACGAAACATTTTTATTGGTTCGATTTGATACGAAGAGATTTTGCGCTAGATAAAATAAACAAAAAACTTATAAAAGTTGCTTCTTTTTTAAATTGTTGTTTCTGTATGTAAACTGTCTAGTAAAGTTTTGGTAGACAGTTGTTGCAAATTAGAAACGTTTTTCTTGGCAGCTTTTTTACTCGCTTATCTATTGAGATAAATAAGTTATAGATTATCAAAGCTGCCCTGATTCTTATTATATAAAATTTAAATATTTTGTATTAATATAGTTTTTGTATGTAAGCTGTCTAGAAAGGAGTTTTGTAGACTTCTATGAATTTGACATTTATGAATTTGGTTTTATACAAAAAAAAGATGTTGCGCTGAAGTAAAAGAAATAAGAAAAGATTCGTTTATAAATATACAAAAATATGTGCTTGGATAACCTTGCAATTTGGAACATATAATACGACACAAGACTACTGCTCTTCCTGTAAATATACTTGTACTTGTAAAAGGTTCTCCAATAGGGACGGGTTGATGTTGCCATCATCATGATCATGTTGCATTTATTATTCAGTCGCTGCCAAATCACTATTGTAAGCTTTAAGACTGAGCACACGTCTAATTAATAAATTTTTTTTTTATCAAAGTAAACTTTAGTGCAAACGTGCGCCCATTTTACTGCAAATTCAAATTTGTGATCAAATTAGTTTCGACCAATCAACGACCAGTTTCGTAAGCAATCAACAACACCCATATGTCAAAGGTATGCCAGATCGGTGTTCCGAAGTAAAGGTGTGGAACCGAGGCATTGATTCCCTGCCATGCGCAAGAAGCCGGCCTTAGCAACGTTTACCTTGAAGAATTT
This sequence comes from Chrysotoxum bicinctum, assembly GCA_911387755.1. Taxonomy (NCBI): domain Eukaryota; kingdom Metazoa; phylum Arthropoda; class Insecta; order Diptera; family Syrphidae; genus Chrysotoxum; species Chrysotoxum bicinctum. The sequence continues at coordinate 42,418,022 of OU426990.1, forward strand.
GGCGTCTGGAATTGTGCATGCACCCGTAAAAGATCCAACTGCCCCAGGAGATTAAAGTTGATGAAATTGAAATAATTGGGGTTTAAGTGCACTGCGACATTTAGATCTATTGTGCCCCCGCCCGGCTAGAGCTAATTAGGTTCGCTCATTCTACAGCTCTTTTCAGATATTGAATAGTTTCAGAGATTTAATTTCACTCTCTTCTATCTACATATGTATGTCTTTGATACATAAATGCATCGAATCTACCTATGTACTATATCGCATGCTTAATGGAATACTGACCTAACTCGAAAAGACGATTTTTGGGAAATTGCAAAACAAGGATGTTGCTTTGAGGATTTGTCCTACTACGGATAAAATTAAAACAAATTGATGAATCAATCATGAATAGTGGTATTCTTAAAGTATGATAAACTAATTATTAGACTTGCAAAAGCCTGTATGTGTACGTAACTCAATTTTGACCTATCTCCTAATGTGTCAGTATTTCATTAAGCATGCGATATGTGGTCCGGAGTTTCCTCATGAACATATATCGCAGAATCTGCCTCTGGCGCTGCTCACCAGGCCAAGCATTGTGAGGTGTCTTTTCAGCTTACAGTGCCTAGTAAGGAACCCCGTAATTATTCGAAGGTTTTTCTTGCTCAAAGCGATACAGGATGTAAAGCGTTCTCAGTTGTAGCTCTCTAGAACCATTTTGGCCGGCTTCAGTTTTTGCAGTTCTTCCCTTCTGTTTTGTTTTTATTGTAATTAAATTTTCTCCTTGACAATAGCGACCAAGCTCTATTAGAGGTTAGGTTGGTCCTTGCTAATAACCATAGCCAACGCCGGGTGTTCGCTAAACGTTTGGGAGAAGACGCAATTTTGCCCGAAAAATCATCTTTAATGACGATACGTTTTTAAATAAGTAAATTTGCGGTATGACAACATGAGATTTACCAGGTGGCAATGCATCCATAATAAAAGTTACTTTTTGGTGCAAATTTTAGGTCGACATCATTGGCCCGAATTGAAAATGTGAACATGGACGACATGTGATTCCAACAAGACGGCGCAACGTGTCATACAGAGAACGCCTCAATGGATGAACTATTTCAGTGAAATTTATATAATTAATCATTCAAATTTCATACAAATCCGAACGAATCTAGTTATTGTCTGAATCTAGACTAGGAAGGCCAAAATTACGAGTAAAGAGTATATTTTGAAAATGTATGAAAATAATTCATTTCATTTCAACCAATCAACACAATATAACAGGGCAGAATTGTAAGCAAATTTGCTAAACTATTTTTAAGGAGCCTATACACCATCACGATGACTTGTGTGGTATTTTTTTTTCATTGATTTTATTTTTGTCAGGTAACATTGATATATGTTTGAAGAATATTGCAAGGGAATTCGTCGGAACAGTACCGTAAATAGCTGACTTGTTAGTGAAAATTTAAAAAAAAATCTAAATTATTAGATTATTTTGATTCTCTTCAATGTATCAATATAACGAACATTGTTACGATCAATTTCACCTGAATCGAAACTGGTTCAAGTTTATTGGCAATTAATATTGGTGGCATATGTCCTTTAGAATTGTTAGTACAACTAAATGCCACCATTCGGGACGAACAAAATTATTTTTATAAAGAGAGTTCCAATATTATGAATATATTAATTTCCCTAATGCTCGCTCTCCGTTGCCAGAATAAAAGCAACTTTCTTTACTTTTAAGTAATACTGTATGTCGAACTTAAGTTAGGTGATTATGTGAATAAATGGCTACATTACATTAACGGTAGTTATATTGTCAATCTATATTAATGTAGGATCTTCCGAGTAAGCAAAATATATTTAAAATATTTTGCACTCAGTTGATTGCAACGCAAAGCCATTTTGGACATGCATATTTTACATTCGAAAAATAGCAACAGTCATTGGACGCTCCGCAAAAATAGTATTTAATGCTATATATGCCGAATGGAATGCGTGCAGTTTTAATGCAGTATGTGCTAATAAATAAAGAGAAATAACATTGGTTATCAGAATGTCTTGTTTTTTATTAAATAAATCAGAAGTTACTATTTTTATGTCCAGCTTGTGAGGAAGCCTACAGCAAACTTACAAATTTTGTAAATCTCTAGGTTTTCAAAAAATCTTACATAATACAGATTAAGAAAGTCCTTACGACTAATAAATTACATAAAGATTTTTGAATATGTGCCTAATATCCATAAGTCCTACATAAAATAGTGCAAACAATTCGAGAGACTTCCTATTATTTTGGAAATGGCTGTATAGAGGGTATTCATATCCACTTGAGTGTGCATCAATTATAAAAAGAAAAAAAATAGACCCCTGCCGAACCTAAGAATTCCAGTTGATCGATTGAAACTAATACAGATCCATTAAAAGTTTATACATACATATAATGCGTGTTGTTGTTTCTGTATGTAAACTGTCTAGTAAAGTTTTGGTAGACAGTTGTTGCAAATTAGAAACGTTTTTCTTGGCAGTTTTTTTTACTCGCTTATCTATTGAGATAAATAAGTTTTAGATTATTGAAGCTGCCTTGAATCTTTTTATATAAAATTTAAATATTTTGTATTCATATAGTTTTTGTATGTAAGCTGTCTAGAAAGGAATTTTGTAGACTGCTGTTGCAAATTAAAAACATTTTTTCTTGCAATTTGTCTCAAAAAAACCAAACATTTATTGATTCGGTTTTATACTAAGAGATATTGCGCTAAATAAAATTAACAAAAAACTCATAAAAGTAGCTTCGTTTTAAATTGTTGATTCTGTATGTAAACTATCTAGTAAAATTTTGGTAGACAGTTGTTGCAAATTAGAAACTTTGTTTTGGCACTTTTGTTCCGAATAGAAGATTTTGTAATAAGTCAATTATTTCTTTTGTTTCACATAAAAGTGCTTGGGTGTTTTTTTAGACCCAAAAAAGTTCTATAGTTTTAAAGATGATTAACGAGTATTCAATTTATTTGTAATCTTTAAAAAAAAAAACGTGACACTGCTTCTTTTAATTTTCGGTCCAATACTGAAAAAGCAAAGGCAGTTAAGTAGACGATAAAATAAGAGAATAGCTTTTATAAAATAAAGGAAAATGCTCTTATTCTAGGTCAATACGAGATTTCTCAAATTTCTTTAAAAACGGTGGTTTCATAAAAAATACTTATTTAAATATTTGTGGTGTTTGGTACAAACTTCATAAGTCCATAAAATAATTTGCGTTTTTACTTCTACTTTACGTGGACCTAGGTCTTAAATCAGTTGACTGATTTTCTTCGAATTTGGAATATTTATGAAAATATGCGTTGATAAATTATGTTTAAAATTTTAAGAAAATCGGTCTATCCGTTAAGGTTCTAGCTCGATGTAAATTGAACGTAAATATGCTAATTGTTTTATGGAGTTATTATGTTTCTACCAAATACCACAGATATAATGTAGTTTGTAGAAATGTCCTCAGATCCGAGTGTTGTGTAGTCGGCGTACAGTTACCATCAAATGGCAACAGGACCTAGAAGGTCAAAAGATAACGACCGGAGAGAATATGTTTGAATATAAAACTTAAAGTATTCTCAAGAAGACGAAAGATTGGGGCGACATCTTAAGCATAGCGTTGGCACTTGTTAGATTTGTCTCTGCTAAATTTCATAATAAAATATTCTCTTTTTTACTACTTGTTTTGTATCTTATCCTACTCTTCACTGTAAAATCTAGCGCTAATTTCAGCGCCACCACCAGCCTAGCGTTCGCAGTACAAAATCACGCTCCATTAAAATACTATAGATTATAATATATTATATACAAAGGTACTACTCAAAATCTGGCTGTCTTGGCTGTAATCCACATCCAACACCCTTTCCAAAATATAAGCCTACAATGCGAAAAGGCACTTAAAAATAAGTTGACTAGATTTTTATGCATAAAGACTCAAATCATGCAAGTTCTTAGAAGAAAAATTGATGTTCCATATCCCATAGAAAATATATAAGATGTGTGATCAGGCAAACGATAACTTTAAAATAAGGTCAAATGAAAAGCCTTAGAGCTCTTTAAAAAAACTTCGTTAACAATTTGCTTATAAAATGGCAACCAATTCTGAAAAATCTTCCTATATATGGTTTCCCACCTTTTTGTCGTTTTCAAAGCCTTTGATATGAGGTTACGTTGACGTGGTTGTGAGCAGGAGAGTCGACACAATTAGACCGTGAGCGATACCACATTAAATTTTGCAGGCGTTCTCATTAATCGTTAAAGCAATTTGAGCTCCTAATGAAGCGAGCAAGATTGCGTACATTTATATTTTCCAAATCACTAAGGGCCATTTGCTGAAACAAAACTTATATATTTATATATTCAACCTAAGCGCTTATATTCTATTTTTTCCTCTACGTAAACTGTGACAAAAGAGTTTAAGTATTTATGTTCTGTATTAGCAAATGGGCCTAAGATTAGAAATCTCCCAAATGGAGTCTACTTCGAAGGTGAGGACTCGATTCCTCTTTTTTTTTTTCGTGCCTGCAGATTCTACAGAACTCGTTAGAATACGAGTAAATTCCAAGTCGCATTGCATGCCTAATGCCTATCAAACAGTGTCCTGTTATAACACCTATTACAGAGCCTATGTTCGATTTGCTTAAAGATATGAAACCTTTGGAGCGCTTAAGGTGCGCTTCAGATCCAGCACTGTTTTGTTGCTAAGCAGGTGCGTGATATTTTCCCATCTAAGGTTTATTCTCTGTATAGCATCTTGCTTTAGCATAAGTTCACAAATAGGGATTGAAATAGCTATATTTGCCTATCTGGCAAATAAAGGCAGCATTATTGTACTTTTGGTCAGTTCTTTAGCTTTACAATTTCCTGAAATATCTCAGTGGCCCGGCACGCAGCAAATATGAATGTTATTAAACTGCGCCATTCTCCATCAAAGACTATCGACAGTTGAAGGCTGTTATTGAGCTGATAGACAGAATCAAGAGATGTAATGGCTGCTTAGCTGTTCGAGAAGATGCGGATGTCTTTGGCTATTTGTCGTTTCCTTTAAGACAAGACAGAACAGAACTTCTTTAATGGAACACGCTTCAGTGATTGGTAAGACGAAAAAAAAAAGAGACTTAAATTAAGTCTGTTTGAGTATACACCTCCACCAACCCCGTAATTAAATTTTGATCGGTTAGAAAATTGATTGCATCATTTCCAAGGTTTTTATCCAAGTTTTCATCAAATTGAATCTAAGGGATTGTGTAATCGATGCTACTTGGAAGTGAGCCAAATGAGTTCAGAATGATGGAGTGGCCAATTCTATAATTGATCGCCTGCGAGGTGGTTTTTAGACGAACAGCTGTATTTGCAGCTGTTTGTTTGCCGAATATATCAAGGGGCGATAAATGAAACAGGATGTTCAGTGCAGCAGAGGAAGTCGAGCGAAGTGCTCCGGATAACTAATAACAGCTTGCACAAATAGATGTAATTCGAAGTGGCTCTTAGATTTCGGCCCGGATTTTGGGTTAACAACATCGAAGATGAATATCTCAACTTCAACTTTGTACGCATCCAGTGACGCCTCTTAGAAATGTAGATAATTGAGTTTTAGAAACGTAAAGGCACAAAAGTTTCAGCTTTAAGCTAATTCTGTTCAAACGAAACGATTTGTGGAAGGCCATTTCGTCTGCTCTTGGCAAAGATTGGAAAGAGGAATAAATAAATTAACTTATTAAATTTGTAGTCCGATAAGTTAAATTATTCAAAATAACCCAAACAATGTTACAGTTTTACCCAAAATACCGCCATTTTGTGCGGACTACACATTTTTAAAGAAAAACAAAATGTGTAGCAAATACGGGTATCTAAATATCTTCGTCTTTCATGCAGATAATATTCACAGATTAGACTTAATACATGCTTCACATTCATATTTTGTGAAAGCTAGTTTGTTAGATGTCGATTACGTACACCTTTAACTTATTTTTGGTGAAACAAGACTAGTTTAAGACAGTTCATCGCTACTTTTAAGACGGAGAAATATTTTGATAATTAAAATAAAACTTATGTCGATTTCCTTTACTCACTAGGGATTTTGATCCTTTGTCAAATTTTTTCTTTTGGTGTGCGTATTTCGTATACATGTAAATCCCTCTTCAAATACGGATTCGAGGGATTTGATCTCTGTCACAAAAAAATCGATTTTTTTGGTGTAAAGGAACGTGAAATCTGTCGAGAGATCGAAATCTTCACACAGAAATTGATTTCTCATGTGTAAAGGAAATCGACATTATTCTAATAGATTACAGCTTCAAATTAACCAAAGAAAGTAATTTAAGATTAAAAACTAAGTTCTACAAGAGTAATAAAATAAAAATATGCATATTCATTTGTCAACTTACCATTATCTCTCCAGCCATATCGCCGGTGGCCAAATAAGAACCATCGCTGCTGAAATGTGTTTCTATCACAGAATCTTTGTGCCCTTCGACAGTGTATATTTTTTCTCCAGTTTGAGTATTCCAAACGATTGCCTTGTCATCCTCACCACCAGTGACAGCCCAGTCTTTGGCTGGATGCATCGAACACGTGAACGCCGAACCCGCATGGCCGCGTAGAGTTAGAATGGCATCATCTTGAACTGGGGTTCTTGCCTCAGGTTCAATATCATCATCTTCATCGTCAGATTCCTGATTGCCACGAACTATTGCTTCTAGATCTTCGATTGTTACTAAATTCCAAATAAAACTATTAAAACTAACATGAAAAAACAAACACCACATTGATTTAAAAAATATATTATTTTTGATACCTTCTTCAAATTCTTCATCGTCACCGATTAAATAATCGTCTGCTGCGTCCTCATCTTCTTCGATATCTTGAATACGTGGTGGAGTATTCTCACGCATTTTATTGTGAAAAATTTTAATTTAATCGGAAATGAGGAAAACGTGCAGTGAACTGCGAACACTTCTAGAAAAAGAAATGGCTGGCTGGCTGATGATTGACAGACGAGACAGGAGACAGAGAGGCAAGACTGTTTACTGTCAATGTGACGTAAAAGTGACACAAGATTTTAGTGAAGCCAAGTTTTTCCATTTTACCTATTAAACAGAAAAATTATTGCTTTTGAACGATGCAACATGTAACCGCATTTTTCACTTAATTGATAATTATATTGATGGGAATGAAAAATTCTACAGTTTAAAATACTTTTCTTGATAGTGCCTTTACTCATTTATTTTTTTCTTTTTATAAATTATAAAAGTATTATAACTTTCCGTAACATGTTTTCATGATTACCCCCTTAAATATACTTACGAAAATGTGTGAAATATACGACAAAATCAACTCTTAGGCTAGCCGCGCACTTGCAATTTTTAGTTGCGAAACTGCTTGGTTCGAGCAACTAAAATGTTTGTGTTTTGACACAAACTAAACGATTGCCTAAAATAAGTTCACCATTTTATTGAACATATAATTATCTGCAAATTCACGGACATTCAACCAAACACTTCATCTGTTTTCTATAAGTAACCAAACAGTTTCGCAACTAAAAATTGCTAGTGCGCGGCTAGCCTTAGGCTAGTCGCGCACTGGCAACTGTGATCGAAATCAAATAGTTTAATCACCAGTTGAAAGAGAACCGCGCACTGGCAACTCTTTACTCATGCTCACACTCTTTTTCTCTCTTGCGCTTATAGAAAACAACTCAACTGTTGTGAAGGCCATCGTTTAGTTTGTTGCAAAACACAAACTTTTTCGTTGCTCGAATCGAGTTGCTCTAAGTGCGCGGTGTCCCATATAAGCCCATATGTTTCATTTTAGCAACAACACAGTTGCGAAATTAAAAATTAAATGTGCCCGCCTGGCCTAAGGCTAGGCGCGCACATTCAATTTTGAGTTTCGCAACTTCTTGGTTCGAGCAATTAAAAAGTTTGTGTTTTTACACAAACTAAACGATTGCCTAAGATGAGTTCGCTTTTTTGTGTAACATATAATTATATGCACCTGCGCGGACATTCAACCAAATAGTTCATCTGTTTTCTATAAGCAACCAAACAGTTGTGCAACTAAAAATTGAATGTGCGCGCCTTGACTGTGACTCCAAAAAAGAAAGTTTAGATTTCATGCCTTTTCATTAGTAATTTCAAGTTGAATTCAACTTGGACAAATAATATTCTCCAAATCAAAATCTGTGACACAGTACTTCGACCAATACCGATTTAAAAATCTTTTTAAGGCACGTTTATCAGGCCAATAATATGATACAAATATTTGAACCGCATACACAGCATCATCAATTCCTAATGGGTTTAAATAATCTCTCAATATTTGTCTTCTTTTTTTTCCTTCTGCAAATTCACGCTTAATACGTTGTTAAGCCACTGCAAGCAATTAAGCACTCATTACAATATTTTAAAGAACAGATGACAGCTGTTTTCTATTTCACTTAAAGTGAATTCGAAATTTGGAAAGCGATTGAAATGTAGAATACTTAAACAAATTCACACGATTTAGGAATTCGTTTTAATCTAGATTTCACCCGATTTTTGGAACCTGGGCTGTTAGTGTTATGTCATATAACAAAAAAAATCTTTATCTTTAAATAACTTTCAGTAGACAAATGTGTAAGCCTTATGAATTTACCGAATCATTTTTAACTGCTTCCTTTCTAACAAAAATAATTTCCTTCGTGTTAGGGAGATAATTTTCGCAATTTAAATAAATCAAACAAACCTCTAGGCAAATTTCCCAAGTGACAGCCGAAAATTGTTTTCTTGTTAACGCAGAAAGGGCTAAATTTCCGAGAAACTTAGGTTTGAAAATTGATTTTAAATAGAAAAACAAATCAATTTTTGTTTAGCAAACGAATGCTTAAATGCCAAAATCGGCATTATGACATATCTAAATGAAAAATAAATTGATTTATTTTATGAATCGAAAACCACTTATTGTAATTGATTGATTTCTCCTTTTAATTTTGCACTTGATTTTATTACCTCTTGTAAAATAAATCTATTTATTGTTCATTTATTTCTGTCAAAATGTCGATTTTGGCAATTTTCGCATTCCAGTGGGCAAAAAATCGATTTATTTTTTTATGGATCCAGCACATATTTCTTTACTCAAAGTAGATAAAAGATGATGATTTTTGTGAAATAATGGTACAAATAAAAGTTAAACGAATACAGCGACAAGCAATCAATTTTTGGAATAGAAATCTGAAGTTCCCAATGGAAAACCCTATTCCAATATTGAAGTCTTAGGCTAGGCGCGCACATTCAATTTTAAGTTGCACAACTGTTTGGTTGCTTATAGAAAACAGATTAACTATTTGGTTGAATGTACGCGCAGGTGCATATACACAAAATAGCGAACTCATTTTAGGCAATCGTTTAGTTTGTGTCAAAACACAAACTTTTTAGTTGCTCGAACCAAGCAGTTGCGAAACTAAAAATTGAATGTGTGCGTCTAGCCTTAAGGTAAACATATAAGCATTCCCAGAAGGTATTTCACTAGAACACTGTTTAAGATACATATGTATATAGCTATGTAAACGGCATGTAGTTTAAACGATGGTGATACGTGGCACACAACTGATGTTACTTACAATGGTCGTCCTGAACGAGTGATTCAGTTGACTCGATTAACCATGATTTACTCGATTCGATTTGGTGTTATTTGAGGTATCAGGATCCGGTATGTTTACTGTGGGAATTGAACCCAGCAATGTACCTAGCTAGTGGAATATTCACTAGTATTGAGAATTATCGAATAAAAACTATCGACTTACATATGCGATAGTAGCTAAAAGTTAATTTATTCGATATTACCAAGTCTAAAGCCGGTATTCACCGAGCGCTCATAACTTAAGAAGCTCATAAACCTATTCACCAAGCAATATTAGTGAAGATCTACGAGCGCTCTTAAAAGTTAGGAGTGGTCCCGACCACTCCTAACTTACGAGCGCTCTCTTCGAAAGTTTGTTCGCTTGTGCGTGTGCCACGCACGCATTTGACTCGAATCCATGTGAGCAATGCCAAGTAGAAGAGTATCCATTTGCTGTCAAGACCAACATTCCGCAACATTTCACAGTTTGGGTATGCCTGAACAAGAGAGAGTGGCTCTCATTTTCGAACTTCGAAAAACACTTACGAGTGGTTGGTGAATACCCCACAGAAATTTCAAGTTAAGAACCTCGTAAAGTTAAGAGCCGTTTAGGAGCGCTCGGTGAATACGAGCCTAAGTATTAGACCTTTACTTGATCTTTTCCGGAGCAATAAGTAAGATCTCTTTTTTTTGCATTTTTAGATGTTTCTTAATCCATCGCCATCGTAGCCATCTTTTGATGGAATTTGACAGTTTATGACTTGACAAATAAAGGACGAATTCAGTTATGATGGACATAGAGTATTTCGTTTTAAATGTCAGCCAAAAGCCCTAAAATTGCTCTTTCCGGAGCAAAAAAATAAAATCTCTTTTTCTTGAATTTTTTGACGCTTTTTAATCAATGGGCATAGTAGCCATCATTCGATATCATTAAATGATTTTGGCAATTTATGGCTTACAACATAGAGAATTTTGTAAAAACTATAAAAGCCTCAAGTCAATCTTATCATCGAAATCGAAATGAAAATCGAATCGGAACAGTATTGAATCATTTGAATGAAATGAAAATGATCGAATGATCGATCGATTCAAATGACCGAATCATTTTCGTAATCGATATTGTTGAACGATTCGATCATTTGAAATGAACGATTTACACAGCTCTAGATGGTTATATCACGCATATGCGTCGTGCATCTCAAATTCAGCCTGATCTATAAACAATAGTTCTGTTCAGTGACTCTGTTCCGAGCAGTTTAGAGCAGTTTGGAACAGAAAAGTACCCCTTTTTGCTGTTCAATGAGAAATTTTCTGTTCTAAACTGTTCTGATTTGCTGTTCAATGAGTCTGTCTGGAACAGTTTGGAACAGCTTAGAACAAGATTTCTTGCCCTCGCTTTTTAGTTAGAGAAAGGTAGAACAGATAACTAACTGTTCTAACTTGTCTGAAATTTCTCATGGAAACTGTTCTGCTCTGCTCTGTTCTGCTCTATTCTGCTCTGTTCTACTCTGAACTTGTATTCACTGAACAAAACTAGTAGTCATCGCAAATTGCTACGTGGGTCACACAGGGAAGCCGCGGATGAAAGATGTGCACCAATAATGTCATTGATAGGCCATTCCCATCGTTGATATCTCTAATTTAATTTTAACATATTATCGATCCTATTGTACAATTTTGTAAAACTTGAAGAAACTCCGTCCTTTTTATGGATTAGTATGATCAAAAACACTGTTTAAAGGACTTTTATATTCTTCTAATGCTTAGTTTGGTTAAACAAAGCCAACAAGTGCCCAACTACAATTTTCGAAATATGAAAATGCAGCACTATCCCCCAGACTATTACAGCCGAACTTGAGAAATTTCAGTCGATTCATTTAATTTAATTTCTTCAAATAAACTTAACAGCTTCTCCAACTACACTATTGGAAGCGTCTGTTTATTTTTGTTGTTTTTGTGTTTCGGGCTTAAGCACAGCGAGTGGAAACTCAATCAAGAGACTTGTTTCAAGTTAAGCTTAAGATTGAGACCCCCAAAGTATGTACACACCTAGCACCAACTTCATTTGTGTGTACTTGTGTGTCATGCAACGAGAGCTCAAAGAAACCCATTCAACAGGTGGGCATGTAAAAATCGGACGGAAAATCTAATGCGTGCCAGTACCAGTTTGGACTAACTCCCGAAAGCTACACGCTATTGCAACAAAACTCAGCTCCGGTAAGCTTCGACTAAAAATACTCGGTCGGTTTCGGATTCTGTGCTAACGATAAGCTGCATAAAATAAACGAGAATAATTCCCACAAACTGTTGTTGGTTTGTTGTTATTCAAGTTCTCGAGCCACAGAGGCAGAGAGAATAAAAGTGTGTGCACTTGGATTGACCTAGTTTTCGTCCTCCGCCCGTCCACATGGACAACATTGTTATCGAGTTGTTGTTTCACTTTCAAGACAGAGTTTTATCCTCCAGCATCGGAGACAAAGACGAAGCTTGAGATTACGCGATCGATCGGATAATTCAGATTGTCAGTCAGTGCTTTCTCTCTAACTCAATGGCTCGAGCAGCTCGATCGATTCTATAAACCGATGATGGTGGCGGGCTGGGTTTTCGATTTCTAGTTTTTATTTTTATTTATTTTTGTATTCTCTTCTGTATTTTTTCTTCCGTTTCGTTGGGTGTTGTTCGGTGGATGTTATTGCAACACCAATAATTTAATAGATCTTATGATTATGCAATAAAAAAAACGCACGCTTGCAATGTTTATATACATACGTTCCGTTATAATAGCCAAAGTTGATATTCGCCTTTGTCAATAGAAAAAAAAAACGAAAAAATATTATGTATCGTGAACCTGTTCTTATGTTTTTTGCATTTTTTTTTTGAACCAAAAATAAAAATAGTTTTGTGTTAAATTTTGCAGTTTGTCATCACATTTTCAAATTTATCGAAAGTTGTTTAATTGTTGGGAATCGTCAAACGTTTATTATATCGCCGCCAAAATTGGTCTGTTTTCAAGGAATTCGTTTAAGCTCAACGACTACAAGGTAAGTAAGTCTCTTAGTTTAAAATGCTAAGCAACGCAAGTTTCTACGTCTAAATTCATAAAACCAATAATTGAAAGTTATATTATAGAAGTGCATTTGGACCATATTAGTCTAGGTTGTAGTGTTGGGAACGGTGAAGTTATTTTGGACCGACAGGCATGAATTCTTATGTGAAATAACTCTCTGCTGCCTGGGCTTAGAGGCTTAATTAACATGAACGATAGAACAAAATGAAGTTAATAACATTAACGAAAAATAATGGCAATCCGATATCTCAAAATACTCGTACCGATATGCATACATTGATTAAGAAAGAATAAGGCCAAGCGCGCACATTCAATTTTTAGTTCCACAAACTGTTTGGTTGCTTATAGAAAACAAATGAACTTTTAGGTTGAATGTCCGCGCAGGTGCATATAATTATATGTTACACAAAATAGCGAACTCATTTTAGTTTGTGTCAAAATACTAACTTTTTAGTTGCTCGAACCAAACAGTTGCGAAACTAAAAATTGAATGTGCGCGCCTAGCCTAAAGGTTATAAGTAGTGCGATTAAATAAAGAGTTTTTGTACAGACTTGATATTTGACAAATATTGGGTTCATTTTTATTTTGAATACTCCCATATAACAGTTAGATGTCAACCCACCAAAACAACATACGAGATTTAAGCTAAGAGTTTTTGATATTTCAAATTGATGGAAAAAGATTTCATCGAGATATTGAGGCCTATTCGGCGAGATCTTTTATTCTTTTATTCTGTTATTCTGCTATGAATTTCCATACAAATGTTTGAGCTGTCAACAAATCTTTTATGAATTTTAATTTTGGTATTCAGGACGCTAAAATCTGTTATAAAATCTGCTAAGAAAACTTTTATGAACTGTCAAACGTTCGAACATAGAAAAAATCTTTTACGAATAGCATTATTGGTATTCAGCATGCCAAAATCTGTTATGAAATCTGTTAAAAATCATAAAAGAATAAAAGACAAACTTCTGTGACTTTTATCATAAAAGATTTCAATACATACACAGATACGAGTATATTAATGAAAAATTGATATATCATCGTCGTCCATTCTGCAATACAATATTTTGCAAATATGGCTGATCTGGAATGAATTAAATAAGAATTAAATTACATTTTTGTTAAGAATGGACGTTTCAAAGAACGACGACGATATATTTTATATTTCGTCAACGAAATCTTTTTAAAATGAAACAAATGAAAGAAAATATATTTACACACATACGAGTATTATATAAACATATGTATATGTAAGTAGAGTAGAGGACACCAATAATGTGTAAGAGAAGAGATTACTTTTTTGTTCGTCATCCATTTTAATTTTGTCAGATGAATTATTTTATTTAATCACAGCTGATTTTGATAGCAGATTTAGTTCAGTTTCATAACAGATTTCGTTTTCGAAGTTGCATAACAGACTTTTATAAAAGTTCGAGCCCCTGAATACCAATTATAAAAGATCTTTTAAGATGGAAATCTTTTATGATTCATAACAGAAAATCTATAGCAGAATAACAGATGTGGCAGAATAGGCCTAATTAATGACATCTCAATAAAAACTCTGGATTTCAACGAGATATCACTGAAATCTTGCTTATTTGAAATATCAACATTTTTCAGCTGAAGTCTCACATTTTGGATAATTGTGAACATAATTGTCGTATTTTATTGGTAATCTATATAGCTATAGCAGTAACACAAGCACCAAAAAACACTCTTTAATCCACCCTTAATAAACTCCCAAAGTTGGTATCAATGTATTATGTGTCAAAACCTTGCTAGTTGCTACTTGTTGGACGGTATTCAGTGAGTTGAATACTCATTCGCACTTCATGGTAAGAAAGAGACGAGAAAGTGAGGCAGGATTTTTAAAACAAATTGAAAATTAATGGATTTTTTTAAAATTTGTTTTAGTGACATATGACATGGCAGTCAACACCGTTGTTTATTTATTTATTATTGGTTTGTGTTTTGAGTTAAAATTCATTTAAAATATTATTAAATTTTGTAAACATTGTCAATTATAACAACTACAAGATATCAAAGTGAGTCTGGAGTGTTCACACTACTTTAATGTCTGAACACGACAGGATGGCCTTACTTCAAAATATGTAAATCGGTTGAGTAAGTCCAATATGAATACCATCTTGAATTTACTTACACGGATGTGTTTGATTTTTATCTCGTTTTTAACCTGGAGTTAAAATAATCATGAAAATTCAGATCGAGTTGAAATATTCATTAAAATGCAGATCGAATCGATTTAGAGCTTTTCTCACTATTGAATTTGCATTAACACTTTGGAATTTCACACACTTGACTAGATTATGCTTACAAAAGTACGAAAAAATATCTTTCTCCTACAATCTAAACAAAATTTTCTCGTATCTCTAATTGACTACCTTAATTTAACATTTTTATTTGCCTTATACTGAATTCTTTTGAGTGTTGGAGAAAGGAAAAAACACAATTCAATATAAAGACTTTTTGTCAGTTGTCATACATTTCTGAATGAATGCCAGTCTACTGATAAAACATACTAATCAAAACTATTCCAAAACTATACGAACGAACACACCCTTAAGAATGCCAACATATATTTTTTCGGACACCATCTAAACCCCTCCTACGTTTCAACATCTGAAACTACATCTTCACTAAAATATTCTTTTCCATTATCTACTAACTTATTTTTCTTCACTACATTTGTTGTTTTTTGTATTCACTTATCAATAAAACACGGCTATTATAGTATAACGTTTTCACTAAGAGATAATCCTTGATTTAAATGGATTTATCATAAATCTTTTTCAAATTTTGAAGATGTACCATACAAATTTATTTCGTTAATCTGGTAGATTAGAAATTAATGTTGTTAAATCTTCATTGAATCAATTGTTCTATAATTAGAGCTGACCTATATCCATATCTTGCTAAACTATCTCGATGATTTTTCATCGTTTGGCCCAAATGGAACTTTCTTTCAGCCGCTTCCACACTTTATAAGAAAAATTGAAACACCATTAGCATTTTGATAAGTGATGTCAAAGTTAATCTTCTTTTTGATCTTTTAGTGCGGTGGAAATACTACTTAAATCTTATGAGTTTGATTAGAGCCGTTGATCTCCATTTTTAATTGTTTTTTTTTTCCATATGCTCGGTAATGTTATTCTGAGATCATAAAGTGCGCTCCGAGCTTGAAAAATTTGAGCGTTCTGATGTGTCTGAACTAAAAAAGAAACACAGAACTTTTTTTGACAGCTCAGTTCCCTGCTTTGAATTTAAAAAGAAAAACGCTTAATGTAGACATCATTTTTCGAGGATTTAAAAAAGACGTTTTTGACCAATGTTAAAGAAAAATGCTCTGTTAATACACAAGGTAAAAACTTCGTTTAGGACTTTACAAGCCTTTCAACCTGCGTTTAAATAAATTTGATGTCTTGTTGGGGTCTTATATGCAAGTCTGTTCATTTTTTCCTACCCACCCACGTTTACTTTGGACTTGGAAGTTAATTTTTTCCAGAATTGACTTAACAAACATAACAAACGCAAGAAACATAGCGTAGGTAAAAACAAATTACCAAGCCTGAAAATTGGATATCTGAAGACCCCAATTAGATATCAACTTTATATAAACATGATTATAAAGGCTTTTATATGTCCCAAAAAATATAGTCCTAAGCGTAGTTTCTACCATTCGTTTTAATAGAAAGATTTTGGTTAACTTGGGTCAGGGTAGACCAAAGTATTCAAATCGCGTTTTTTAAAGGTGAATTGACTTAATAGTATCTAAACACCTCCTACGTTTCATTTACCCACTTTCGAGATATTTTTTTCAAAAAAGTTTATATGCAACATAAGCCATGTTTTTTTTGGGAAAAATGAAGGCCATCCATTTTACACAAAACAACATCGACAGTAGAAATACTGCCAATAAAAGCTTAAGCAGAATTCTACTGGGGATGGCTTCTCAATTATTCGACCATTATTTGAGTATCGAATGTGATATTTGCTTGTTCTATGTCGGTGCAATACCAATCACTTTTACTTTCTTGATGGCTGTGTTCATTGGAGTAGTTGTGTTTTTCCATTGATCAAAGCGACAAATTAATCTGTTTTAGCTAACAACACAATAAAAAAAATCAATAAATTTAATTTGATATCGATTTTAGTAAAGTTGTATTGAAGCTGAATGTATGCGTACATGCATTTGAGATTGAACTAACATTAACATCAAAGTTATATGAAATTGATCTAAATTAATCGTCTTAGATTTTCCTTTGGTCAAAAAACACAATTTATTTCTATCCTGTAGTTTTATTAATTGAATTCTTTCATTTTCAAGAATCAATCAATGAAAAACCATAAACGATTCAGTTAACAAATCATGTTTTTATTGATTCAACAAAATATTACCACCAATGACGTCATCTACTACATGATACATAAACGACAGATTTTTACTCTGACCATAATCTACGAACAAACCCCTTTCCTTTGACCAAAGCTATAAAAGATGTGAAATAAATGAAAATTAAAAAAGATTAAAACTGTCTATTTTATGTATTTTCAATAAGTTCAGTAATTTGTTCTAAATTATTCTGACACCTATTCGATAGTACCTGCGGATGTATTTTGTTTTTTTTTTTTAAATTTCTTACTGTATAATATATAAAATCAAAAACAACATGGCTCTTATTTCAAATAAGGAACTGAAGTTCAAAAACTTTAATGCAAATCGGAGAAGTCGTTAATGAGAAAGTCGAAATAAAAACAAAAAATATTCTATGACAGTAACCTTAATACTATTTTTTGGTTATTTTGTTTCCCAGAATGTAGCTCAGACCTGCGATAGAATAATGATTTTTTTTTATAAAAATCGAAAGAACTGTTTTCGAGATAAATAAGCTTTTTCTTGTGTAGGATGTGATGGTTGTTTTTTGGAGCTAACCAAAAATTTCAATTTCCTCCTTAGAAAATTTAATAAAATAAATAAATAAATAAGAGGCATTACGGCTCGTAGAGAGCTCAAACCTTGACTTATATTTAACTATTCCCTTGAGCGTGTTAGCTGGAATGGAGCGGAGCTACAATTTACTGCTGAATCCGAACGTCAAAGGTAAGCAGCACGCTCATTTAAGTACATACTTTTAGCTTTCGCTTAAGGATTTCACTTTTACCACAATGTGGTCAACCTACGATGAGCAGCACACAAGAAGTACTCTTACAGGATTTATCAATTCCTCGCAAGAGCCAGTGCACCCAGAAAAACATTTTTGCAGTGACTGAGAATCGAACCCAGGACCGCGTACAGTCGAACGCACTTACCATTATCCCAAGGGGTACTACATCTAAGATCAATTAGACTGCTTTTAAACGAAGCAATATTACCTTGCGATTTTTAAGCCCGTAGGAGAGAGACGAGTATGGTGGCGGGGGTACACAAAATTGCTGGGGTTGGAAAAATTGCAGAGTTATCGTCCTTTCTTCTTTGTGGTTTTCTTTACTTGTCAGGTATGTTTCATTTCTATTTGGCGTTCGCTCAGTGAACTTCGATCTACTCACTAGAGTAAAGAGTGCGGAGAGATGACTCCTTTTTAATAGAAGAAAAGTTAACTTTCATTAAAAATCGCAGTGTTTAAAAGCATTCATGCAATCGAAAGGAAGTCAAAAGAGAATCAAAGATTAAAAATCGCTTTCGTGTAAAAGCAGTCTTAGTACCAAAAATGTAAAAAAACCACATGCCAGACTAAGGCTGGTATTCACCGAGCGCTCATAACTTAAGAAGCTCATAAACCTATTCACCAAGCAATATTAGTGAAGATCTACGAGCGCTCTTAAAAGTTAAGAGTGGTCCCGACCACTTCTAAGCTTACGAGCGCTCTCTTCGAAAGTTTGTTCGAAAATTCGAAAACTAAACAAACGACGGTGAGTGCAAACCAAAACCAGTTATCGTCACCAGCAACGCTCCCCAAGCAAAATATGAAATTGACGAAGGATTCTCACTGCCAGCTGTCATTCAAGTTCGAAAACAGTTTGATTTCACAGTTTGGGTATTCCTGAACAAGAGAGAGTGGCTCTCATTTTCGAACTTCGAAAAACACTTGTGAGTGCTTGGTGAATACCCCAAAGAAATTTCAAGTTAAGAGCCTCGTAAAGTAAAGAGCCGTTTAAGAGCGCTCGGTGAATACCAGCCTAAGATCACAGGTCAATCTACTGACATGCACACATAAAGATTTCCAGACGGCTCACAACGCCATCTGCTTATTTACTTGTCTGCCATTACAAGTTTGATTAAAATTTCGTGTTCGATTTTTATTCCAATGGAAAACCTGCTCTTTATTATATTCATATAAAATTAGAAATAATAATCTAAAAAATATAAAAAATATTTTTTTTTATTTAAAAAATTTCCTTAAAATATTTCCGAAATAAATTCTGTATGCCAATTAAAAGTTTTTGATAATTTTCACATTCATTTTCAAAAACATTCCTCAATGCGGCGATTTTAAAATATTGAACCTTCAAAAAAAAAAGAATATTTATTTTTTTTTATCGGGAACAATTGCATTTCCAAGTATCATTAATACCAGCTAATAAGGTAATCCTTATCGAAAGTTATGATGTTTATCTTTAATAAAATATTTAACTTTTCGAATGTATGAGGCATAATAGTCTAAAAAATTCTTAAGTTATAAGCATAGCAATCATTGTTATAAAATTTATCTGATCAAAAAACAATTTTTTTAAAATTAAACTTCAATACTTCCTTTTTAGTGAGAAAATATAAACAGTAATAAATTAAGTATACTTTACTTATATTAATTAATGAAGCTCGCCTTAAATGAATCATTGTGTTATTTTCAAAGATTAAAAGCACACGAATTACTTATGAATCATATTTATAAATGAATTCACTTGAAAATTTAGCATTTGGTCACTAACCGCATATTAAGGGAACTAATTTATGGGCACTCCCCCATCGTATTAAATTCACACGAGAATCTCTTCATTAATATTCCACCTGTAGATATAATTTTAAGGCAGTCTATTTTTGCGAGCATTCAACTAAAGGCAATAATAATTGCCAACACTTACACTATTAACAATGAATGTCTTGCAATCATCAATTATCAAAGTAGGAAACAACAAGGTCATCCCTGTCACTACTTGGTAGCCGCACATCTCTAGGTCAATTAATTCCACCATTTTTGTGTAGTAATAGTTGTCATATACATAATATGTACCTGCTCGTATAAACATACTCGTAGTTGAAGAGAAAATTACTTTAACGTGCTGTACTACCTTAAAATTATTATAGCACTTATGTATATCCCCAACAACAACTATAAATTTAAATTAATTAAATCATGTTTCTATAAGTATATTTCAATCTTGATGTTTAGGGGGGATTTCGCAATCCTTAGCTTTAATAGTTTTGGTTTGTTAAATGGCAGTTATCTACTAACTAACTAACAAACTAACTAGGTACAACACATTGTGGTCGGATTGTGGTCTAAGTGCTCAATTTCACAGATGAACGCGTCTGATGATAGATTTGGCACCTGTGATAAATCACTTTATGTACAATGCCAACTCATTTTGAAAATTAGTCCAACTATTAAAGTCATTATTAAGAACCTTAAACGAATCAGTTAATAAAAGTTTGAAGCTTTTAACCTTTGACTACCGACTTTGATTTGAATAAAAATTGCCTAGGTATTGTTCAGGTATGTCTATATGTATATATTTTATTATAACTGGCACAGCTTAGAGGGAAGAAGGTCTTAAGAAATGATCAAAAGTTTTCAAACAAAAGTGATAATTGAATTTCTTAAGCACGAAGTAGAAGGTTATCATCATATTTTATAAAACACATGCCTTGGTGGAAACTTTATCCGAAAGAGATAAACTCTAAGGCGGGCTGGAAGTTCGAAAGTTAATTAAATTTTAGTGAATTAGGTTTATGGAAATTTCGAAAAGAACGTTGGTTTGGTTGTAACTTAAAATTATAATGCTAGGGTTATGAGTTATAAGTAAAGGATATTATTACTTCGAAGGACAATTCAATTTAAGTGTATTAGTCAACTTATGAATGGGGAGGTTGTTTATTGGAAGAAATTGAAATAAGGCCCCACATATCCGCCACTTGGAGCCATATTCATATTTTCCCAAATACATACATAAAAATAAAAACTTCATAAGTTTCTACAGTGCTTCATACTCGTATGCACGGAAAAACAATAAATTCGAGAAGAACGAGAACTTTAAAAATGCCAAGATAAGATAAAACACTTAGGCTTAGGCACTTGCGATTTCGATCGCACGGTGTTTTAGTCGCAAAAATAGAAAACATGAGTTTAAATGAGAATGAACGCACTTGATACCAACAAATCGCAATTTGTTTCATTTTTCATGCGATGCGTATGTCGTAAGTTAAAATGAAACAAATGTACTCAAATTGATATGCTCACATTTGCGATTTAAATTACTTACTACGACTTAAAAATAGTAGTCGCAACAAGAAATTGTTATGCACGCACTTATAATTTTTAATCCACGGTTTCTTAGCCGCAAGGAATAAGACACATGGTGTTAAATGTGAATGCACGTACATGCGACTTAAAAATCGTAGCGATTATAAAAATGAAACAAGTTTAATTTTTTCAAGTGATTTTTCTGTCGCTACTTATTTGTAGCAAATGCGTGCACTCCATTAAAAGTATCGTGTTTTATTTGTTGCGATTAAGTAATCGCGCGCAAAAAAATCACAAGTGCGTGCATGACAATAATTTGTAGCGACTATGACTTTTTAATCGCCTCGACGAAAAATCGCAAGTGCGGTCCTAGCCTTACTTGTTCTTCTATCTCAAGTCACTAAGTATTTTTTAATAAATATACAAACAAATTTTAACTATGTACATAATATCTATATCCATACACATATAATATATGTAAACAAAATCAAAATCATCTTTAGATTCGTTTCAATATACCTCTGAAATTGTTTTGATCCTAACATTTAATTTCAGAAAATCGAACATGCAATTGAAATTTCCAATGGGGACCATGAAATTCATGAATTACATTATTACATGAAAACGATTTCAGCGTTGTTGAAGAAATAATTTGACGAGAAACCATAGACCAAATCATTGATCCGGATGGTTGGAGTAAGATTTTCGAAATAATTCTTTTTCAGTATAACAAAGAAATTTTACGAAAGATGGAAAAGATACAGGATTCTATGAAATCCTATTTGCTTGCAGCACAATTTCCCGTCAATTCCACGCTGCGCTGTCAGAAATCTCCCTGTACTTGAGAGAGTAAATGATTTCATAGAACGATATTCCTTCGCACAAGAGGTGTTCTTAAACGCTGGAGAAACTACTTCGAAAGATTTTCTATTTAATCTTCTTCATCCTCCATCTATCTATGTATATCAATTGCACTTATCCATGTCTCTTCTTTCCGAGATCATGTAAACACTGATCAATTATCCCCTTAAGAAATATTATTAAGGACGGAAAGCTTTTAGTGACCGGAAATATGGCTTTCGAATCAAAATTCCCACTTGTCATTTGATGGTATGTATATCACACCGATCAGTGAAACTAACCATTTGGAATCGATAAATCTCTTCTTCGTTGGATTAGAAATAACCTTTCGGAGCTCAAAATGTTGGTCGTATGGAATGGTTTCAGGTCTAATATTCATAAAATAAAAGATTGACATATGATGCCTCAGGGTTCTGTTTTGTCACAAAATTTCTTTCTGATATTCATCAATGAGTTTTTGTCTGATTTATTCCATTATTATTTTATTTTTATTTTTACAAAGAGTATTCTATTGAAAAACGATTTACGAATTTTCTTATGGAACGTACGATCGCTCTATAGAGCTCGAGCTGCTCAGCAGCTAGCCGATGCCCTGTCAAAATATAAAGCTGACATAACAGCTCTTCAAGAAATCAGATGGACAGGGAATGGTGTTCTACAGAAGAAGGAATATGACATATACTATAGCTGTCATACAAAACACCATGTGCTCGGGGTAGGCTTCCTATAGTCAGCGAAAAAATGAAGTCTACCATCATCGGCTTTAACGCTATAAGCGAAAGGCTATGCACCCTTCGCGTGCGAGGCAAATTTACGAACATCAGCCTCATTAACGTTCACGGACCTACGGAGGAGTCCTCAGACGAAGAAAAAGAGACTTACTACGAACAAGTCGAGAGGGCCCTCAATGCCTGTCCAAGGTATGATGTTAAAATCATCCTTGGGGATTTGAACGCAAAAATAGGTCGGGAGCCGGTATTCAGGCATTACGCAGGCACCCATAGTTTGCATGAGAACACTAATGACAATGGACTTCGAGTCTTAGAATTGGCAGCATCGAAAAACATGGTCGTTGCGAGTACCAGGTTCCCGCGTAAAGATATCTACAAAGCCACCTGGGTATCACCTGATGGAGTTACTCGTAACCAAATAGACCACGTGTTGATAGACCGTCGCCACTACTCGAACTTGATGACGGTACGAACGTACCGAGGTGCCAATATCGACTCGGATCACTATCGTGTTGGTATGGTTTTCCGAGGGCGGATTGCCTTGCGAAGACGCATTGCATCCGCCGATCAGGTTCGAATCATCACGGCTGCCCTGCGCAATGAAAACACCAGTAACACCTTTGGTAATGCGTTAGGACTCGCCCTAGAATCACTTGATTTAGGGAGAGTAAGTCCTAGAGCCAGTATGCTGGGCGTAAATGAGAAGTGGACACGCCTTAAGAATATTGTCATTAGTACTGCCAACTCCATCTTAGGCAGCAGTCGTAAAAATCGGAACGACTGGTTTGATGATGAATGCAAGCTAGCGACTGAACGTAAGAATGTTGCGTACCGAGCAATGCAACAATCTTATAGAACGCGGGCACGCGAAGAGGAATATAAAGAGCTCAGAAGAATAGAAAAACGGCTACACAGACAAAAAAAATCAGCCTGGGAGAAGAACCTAATCTGTGAAATAGAAAATAGCCGAGAGCGAGGTCCGCACCAGGCCCGGAAGTTCTACCAATCCGTGCGAAACATGACGCAGTACACACCACGCTGCACATACTGCAAGGACGGAGAGGGAAATCTGATCACCGATCCTGAAAGCATACTGGAGCGATGGGAAGTGTACTTTAATGAATTGCTAAATGGTCAGCTCACTGCAGAAGTGGAGGCTCCACTACTTCAAGAAGAATACTCTATGTTGCCGCCACCAAGCATAGAAGAGGTTGAGAAGGCTATAGGCCGGCTTAAACAGAACAAAGCCCCGGGAGTCGATGGCATACCAGCCGAATTATTCCATCACGGCGGGCCAGCCTTACGTCAAGCAATTCATGATATTATAGTACACGTATGGGAGCAGGAAGAAATGCCAGAAGACTGGCGAAAAGGTTTAATATGCCCCATACATAAGAAGGGAGATGTCACAACGTGCAGCAATTATAGAGGTATCACGTTGTTGAGTACCGCCTATAAGATACTCTCCTCTATCCTACAAGACCGGATAACCCCATACGCTAAAACCGTTATCGGACAATATCAGTGTGGTTTCATTCCAGGCAAATCAACAACTGATCAGATATTTACCCTTAGGCAGGCGATGGAAAAATGTCTAGAATTTAACATCCCAACATACCATCTGTTTATAGACTTTAAGGCCGCCTATGATAGCATAGCCAGGGTAGAACTTTACAAAGCCATGAGAGAATTCGGCATCCCAAATAAATTGACACGACTATGTAGGTTGACCATGACCAACGTAACAAGCCAAGTAAAAATAGCCGGATTGCTATCCAGACCAATCAACATCTTTAATGGACTCCGACAAGGGGACGGTTTGGCCTGCCTCCTCTTCAACCTGGCGTTGGAGAAAGCAATCCGTGACTCTGGCACGGCAACAAGAGGGACCATCGTCAACAGGTCCAGCCAGTTACTGGCTTACGCAGACGACATCGACATCATCGGAAGAACCGAACAAGCTGTACACGATTCCTTCATCCAGATCGAGCAGGCGGCACAAAATCTGGGGCTGCACATTAGTGAAGGTAAAACAAAGTACATGGTGGCGTCGAATGCGAGAGGAACAGTTGGTCAAACAATCAAGGTTGCGGAGCACGAATTTGAAGTGGTGCAATCCTTTAAATACATTGGGTCAATAGTAGCAGCCGATAACAATATAGAAGAAGAAATACGCGGGCGGCTTCTCAAATCCAACAGAGCCTACTATAGTCTGTCAAAGCTCTTCAAATCCAGAAATCTCACCATAACTTCAAAACTGCTGCTGTACAGGACCATGGTCTTGCCAGTACTCACATATGGATCCGAGACTTGGGTGCTTAGCAAAAGGCACTCCGACCTCTTAGCTGCGTTCGAGAGAAAAGTCTTAATGAGAATTGTTGGCCCCGTATGTGAGGAAGGACGATTCCGGAGACGGTACAATCATGAACTGTACGCAATCTACCTTGAAGCAGATATCGTGACAAAAATTAAGCTCGGTAGACTCCGGTGGGCAGGGCACCTAGCTCGCATGAGCGAAGAGGAACCTGCTCGGAAAGTTCTTTGTGGTACATTCTATGGTAGACGACAGCAACTGGATGGCGTCGGCTAGAGACCGGGATAGGTGGAGAGACTTGTTGAAAGAGGCCAGGACCGGAACCCGGTTGTCGAGCCGATGATGATGATGATTCTAGTGAAATAGGGCATTGTTCCTCTGCTAAAGGACTCAGTTATGAACAGATGTTCTTCTAAGCTGGCAAAACCATTCAGTAAAACTCTTTAGGTATCTTTTTGAGTAGATGGACAGCGAAATTTGTCCAGCCAATACCTAAAAATAGTGAATCTTCCCCATCCAATGACAAATTCACTGCACAAATGTCCCATCTTTCCAATACGAATACGAAAACACTTTAATGATCGACAGAACCGCTTTCATAGAAATAGGGTCACTGGTGATCTGATAGCATATCTCACCGAAAAGTGGAACCAATACCTAATCGTTGACGCTAATTTTGGGCGAACATTCCCATACAGAAGGAATGCCTTGCCTAGTTCTGTTTTTCTCTACTTTCAATATTCAGAATTTGAAAACTAATGTACATGGATCCCTTCTATTATACCCTTTCCAATTGCTTTGAAGCTAAACATTGTGTTTTCTATACGCGTACATAATAAAAAACAAATAAATTGAATTTTATGAAGATTTTGTATATGTTTACGAAAATGATGCTATTTGTCTGTTAACTTATTGAACGATCTACTATTGTTGATTACAATCCAACCAAGCAGAAGACTTATCATTATATTCAAATGAAATTAGTCATCCAATAATAAGCGTACTTATCATAATATTCTATTTAAATTGTATAAGATTGTGTGTTATCATTGATAAACAGTTTTAAAAAAACATCTATTCAAAAGTGTCTAATTAATATCTACGTGATCTGCGGCAGCATGACTAATAAAGCTATTTTGATTGAAATTCTAAGTGGAATATTGTTTCTATCAAACTCGTTAAGAATTTTAAAGTTTGTAACTTGGGTATGTAAAGTAATAAAATTCAAGTTCTATACAAATTAAATACTAGAGATCTATTTGTATTTAAGTTATTTCAAATCAATTTTCTATTATGTTTGTAGAATAAAAACAAAGCTACTTGGATAACTAATTTCACAATATTGTGAGCAAATTAATCAATAAATTTGAATAGCTACTATACAGTTGTTTATAATCGCTTTGGATAGAGACAACATTTCATAGTTTTAAATTCCAAGAAAACTGGAATTTTGTATGAATAAAGTAAAATAAAATGTTTAAAATAATGTACGAGTAAAGTGAAACTAGAAGTGGGAACTTATTAGCAAACTTAATTTAAACTTTAAAAGTTAACAAAAAATTAGTTAACTACACTACACACTGTTTAAATTTTTTATAGTTCTTTAAGAAACGAAAAGCTACCATTTTGAATTTTTCCAATATTCAAAGACAAGATTTTAGTTCGACGACGATTTTTCAAATATTTATCGTACTTTGATCAAACTTTTTCAACAATTTTATCATAGTTAAGACCATCGAATACATATTTAATCTCTTTGGTATCCCGATATCTTCAAATCACTCTTTGACATTTCTAAATGCTTGAAGAAGATCTTTTTGTATATCTTTTTGCAAGAAAAGTCATTTTTGTAGGTGATGTGTTCAGAAGCAATTTATTAAAAAAATGTGAAAAAGTGTTTAAAATTAAGAAAAAGTTACTCAACTGCTTTGAAATTAGCAAGTTGAGAAGTAGGAAAATACTAATCCATGGAAACTAGGTGGTTTCAAAATTTTGTTATAATATTTCGTACTAAAAACTTTCACTTATAGCCCCAGACTTTCAAAACCTTGTATTTTCTTTTTTATCATCAAAGCTAATACATTTCCTTTGACTTCGAACAAAGTTCCACAATTTTCCCGAAATGATATCTCCATTATTTTTCTTGAAAAAAAGAAAACAAAGTTTTCTCATATTCGGAAGCATTTCATCGCCGTAAATTTTTAAAACTACTGAACAATTTCGGCGCAAATTTAAATTCATTTCCATTCCATTCTTTGACAGCTTTGACAGCTTTTATAAACCTGACCCCCATTACAAAGTTAAACTTATACAAATATCCAAAACTTATCTGCTTGTGACAAATCCTTCAAAATAATATTTTAATAAAAAAGAAAGATACATAATTAAATTTGTAAAAAAGGCGTTTTTCTTTTTAGTTCAGACCAGAACCAGAATTGTAGATCTATCTGTTTTGGACACTCACAGGTTAGAAATTTCAAAACAACCCAGAATTTAGTTCTGGTCAAGGCCCAGGACGAAGATTGTGCTAATTTTAAGCGCTCTTTCTCTTCTCTCCAAATTTAAGACATAATCTTAGCTAAGTTCTTTATGAAGAACTTGTCACAGAAAAAAGATTTGCTGATAATAAATTAATTTTATTAGTACGATATTAAAACTGTTTTAGAATGAAACTTATATTTTGCAAATTTTAAAATCATCAAATAGCTATTATATTTTTTTTAGTATCATGCTAACTTCATATGACTCTTTGACATTAAAAACGTCATAACAGGATTGTTTACTTAGCATTTATCACGAACTGTCATTTCATTACTTTATGTGCCTTTAGAAGCAATTTTTTTAAAAAACATATTCTAAGTTAGTTAAAAAATGTTTAAAATTAGGGAACAGTTTGTAATCTAATTAAAAGTTAGACAATTGTTAAGTAGTATCACGCTAATATCTTTATACCAGCCCGTTTTAAATTTTGCGTCAAAGCTATTTTATTTTATTTAGCCTCGAGCTAACTTCAGATAAACGTCAAAGGAGTTATGTTTACTTTATTTCTTGCACGAACTGACATTGTTCTAGGTGTGTTGAGAAGATTTTTTTTTTTTTCAAAAATAACCTTAGCACAATACAAATTACAAAATGTTTAATACAAGGAAATAATTAGTAAACTACTTTAAAATTTGGAAGCTGTTAAGCAGTATCATGCTAATAACTCAACATTAGGATTTTAAAATGTTTGATCCTTTATACTTTAAATTTTAATTGAATTATATCACCTACAATTAATTCTCTACTTTGGTTATGACAATAAAGTGCTAAACAATTATTTCGTGCGCTTAATATTGACAGCTAAGTGTTGAAAAGTAATCAACAAACATTTTATTTTAGCTTTTCACTCTTTTACTCCACTCTGCTTTTCGTAAATCACACAAAAGTGGATCTTTTTGAAATTATTTTCTTCTTATGACAATACGTATCAACCTGTTTCACGTTGTTTTCATATTTTATTTGTTCTGCTTACATTCCTCAGTAAAAATATTGCTTAAGAACTGAACACCTTTATTTTCTGACAGCTAAGCTAGAACCCAGCTACAAACATTGTTGATGTACATTTGCCCCGATTAAATGAATCGATTGGGGGATCGAATGGAATATGAAATGGCAACACCAAAAGAGAAAAAATTATTTGTTTTTTATTATAAATACCATGCAACAGAAAAAGCCTAACACTAAGGAAAGCGTCTGAAAATAAAATACACAATTAATGCACACACCCCAACAACCAGCTGTGAACTCGATTTTTCAATTCGTTGATTCAGGCCTATCTACATATTTTCTATTCAATCCAGCTCGTCTAGTGGGATAAAATCGTCATTAGTATTGGTATTAACCATTTTGTGTTCATATAACCTTTGTATACGAGTATAATAACCTATAGTATTATCACAGAGCGTGAGTTTGTGGTACCAACGCTATCCTGGTGGTGGCGCTGAAATTAGCGCACGATTTTACAGTGGAGAGTAGGTAAAGATACAAAACAAGTAGTAAAAACGAGAATATTTTATTATTAACTTTAGCAGAGACAAATATAACAAGTAATCGCTATGTTTAAGATATCGCCCTAATCGTTCGTCTTCATGAGAGTACTATAAGTTATATATACAAAGATATAACTATATTAAAAATTCAAATTAACTGCCGGGCATGTAGACTACTACAACTATGACGATTAAAAAGATAACATTTCTGGAATCTGTTTTCTAAGAAACGCGACTTCCTGCTTCGTAAAATAAATGATCTTAAATTCAATTCTAATTATTTTATTGACTTGTTATCTTTAGTTTGGACTTTGCTTTGAACTATAACTATTGCCAATAGAGATAGTTGGAGCTTTACGCGGAAAACATGGTGTCACTTTTGGCTTAGTGTTTGTTTTATTATTTACATTTTATAATGGAAAACAAATAGAGACATGTTTATTTTAAATAGTTTTACTACATACAAATACATGCGCGATAAATATTTTGTTTTCCATTTCGCTCCAAAATCTAGCTAAGCTTTCCAAGTTAACCACTTTCATTTTGTATGTACATTATAGGTATTTCGTTTCCAGCCCATTTAAAAAGAGTCAAGGAAGTGAATGTAAAAAATACAGCTATAAGCCTAGTACGCAGATCGGGAAAAATTTAGTCTCCCATACATTTTTGTTCCTGGGACAAATTTTGTCTCGGATATTTTTCCGAGCAGTACGCAGTTCACGCGCAAAATTCATACTATTGTGAATTGCTGTATAAAATGTCCCCACTAAATTTTGCCAGGAAAAAGAATGATACAAGCATTATTTTGCGGGACAAATTTTCACAGCCACCGTATTTCCGAAAGTGATTTTTGTCAAAACTGATGCTTCTCTTGAAAGCGTCGAGAGGATATTCCAAAAAGGTATATGAACGACTTTTGTAAGACAACCCGTTCCAGAGATACACTAGAAAACACATTAAATTATTTTTTAATTCTCCAACTTCAAACTTTTGCGCGAGATTTGGAAAAGTTTTGTAGAGATTAAAATTGTAGAGATAAAATTTGTCTTGTCTCGATCTGCTTACTAGGCTTATGGTAACAAAGGCATGCAAATTGGAGAATAAATTGTGTTCATGTTCCCAAAAATTCAAGAATATTTGACATTTGAAAAATATCGATATTACGAAAAATATCGATTCTATTGCATGATTATCGATGTTCAGCGAACTCATTCAACGCTTATTTGTAAGTCCTCCCCGCGAAATTAACCCTAAAATAAATATGAAATAACCCAAAAAAATTGGAAAATAATAATTACATTGTAAAATTATTCCCAAAATCGAATATGAAAGATGAAATAGGCCTATTAAAACGTAGGAAATAACCCTTCAAACGGAAAACGTATGCTAGTTCCAAGAATTTTAACTCGCTTTACGGATCCTCTTTACCCCTCACGCAATTCCGTTCCTACCCTTAGGGTATGTTCGGTCATTATGTCAACAACCCCCCAATTTTAAATATAAAATAGGAAACTTATGGGGTTTAAGCCTATGAATAAAATCCCCAATTTAGCGGTTTATTTCACTTTACTACAGTAGTATAGGTATACGAACTAAGTAAACCTGGATTTGAAATGGAGTAAGGCAGGCACCGTTTGGGGACATGTACTGCAATAATCCTAATCCTAGTTACCCTGAAAGACAGACATTTGTGTTCCAGCACGCTTCATAAGGGCCTTCAGATGGTTTAACGAGTAGGGAGGGTCTAAATGTGTCGGCAGCCCCTTCTACCTAACCTAACCTCACAGTCACAACGCAACAGAACATAATGTTCATCATTTAAGTTACTCGTGTATATGCAAAGGTAACCGACTGTCAACAAATATGTATATTATCTTGATCTTGTCTTGTTTTTTGTTTCTGTTGAAAAAATTTGCATCTTTATTTTCCATTGAGTAACGAAACATGCTTTGAAAATGAAAGTACTCGCAATTATAGTGTGTTCATTGTACGAGTACATAGGTACATATTGTAAGCCACAAGTAACATCAATTAACCCTGACCCAGTTTACATGGTGGAAACTTGAAAACGATCGAATTACAATTTTTTAAAGTGACAAAACTGCACACGCTGACGCATGACAGCTTGTTGAAAAAAATTATTTACAGTTGGAAGTATCTATCTATAAGTTGCACCGTATATAGGATAAGCACTAACAACAAATGCATTTTTTTACAGTCATTATTATATTGCTTTAATCTCAGATTTATATCTATGGTTAGACATAAGGCTTAGTCTCTGTGTGAATTTCCAGAGGTCTATTGCGACACATTCTACAAAAAAAAAAAAAAACATAAGTCACTTCAATGCTATTCGATGTGTTAATATATAAATGAATAATGTTATTAAGTTCGGATTTCCACCTGAAAAGTCGAAAGACCCGGAGATTCAATCGTTATAATTAAAAAAGATTTCAGAATGTATACACGAGTCACAGTCAGAAGGTATTGTGCATGAATGTGTGTTAATTGAGCTTAAATTTATACATCCTACATTCCGACATGTTTTTTTAGAATTAAACATACAGACAGACAGACAGGGATAGCAATATTTCAACAACAACAATCATGTGAGAAAACCCAGCTTAAGTCAAATGAAGTATTCGTGTCATTGCGCCAAGTAATTTGATATGCGGAGAATGCTTTAGTAAAAATATTGCTTAACTTTTTTAGATTTGCGCCTTCATCTTCATTGTTTGACCTCTAAAATTTCAAATTTCGTTGAGGTTTCATTATAGACGAAATATCTCTGTTCTTTTAGATTGAAACATGTTAAAGAAGAGAATGAATTTGGGTAAGGGTATTGGATTGGTCATTAAACCAATTGGTCATCAAACCATGGCTTTCAATATGTAATTATACTACTCATATAAGCTTGTGAACATCAAACGAAGTAAATTACAAAGCAAAAGTGCACGATTGGGTCGAATTTAGGTACCTGTTATGGATGAGGGGCTTGAATTGTTATTTTTCTATTTCAAGGTAAATCACACAGATTATATTTATCACAAGCTCTTACCAAACTTCTTACCGCTTTTTTTAAAAAGATAGTTTTTTTTAAACCTCATTCTCTCAGTAATTATAATTTATGGTAAAGCATAAGCTGAATGAATACACATGCCTAAGTCGTTTATGTCAATTGTGCCATAAAAGTAGTTTTAAACTTTCACTCTTAATCGTTTAAGGACAAACAGACAAAAAAATAATAAGTGAAAAGATTACAGCGAATATTATGTCCGGCAGGCTATAACCGCCCTATTAACCCATCGCATCGTGGAGTTGTGTAACGTCATTAAGTTAGTTACTCGTCGACGTGTGTGGGTATTTCCGTTCAAAGTTGAGATATTGTCATTGGCCGACTGTAAATCACATGGCATTTACTCGTAATGTTTACTCTTCTGAAGTTGCTAATTACTTTTGAAAGAACACATTGTGAAGTTATAACTTTTCAAAGCAGGGTTATGTATGTTGTATGTATAGGTTCGGTATACTATTTGAAGAACGATTGATTGTCAAAATTTTGTTAAAAAACAAAAACGGCCTTGAAGTGAAAACAATGGGTTTGTTTTGTGCATCGACGACATGGGAAGCTATGATGGAATTTCAATGAAACAAGTTTCATGTTACCTTAAGCCAAAAGTGAGCAAACGATTTATCTATAGTTTTCATTGACATGAAATTTCCGAAGATCACTGCTTTGAAAGAATAATTGAAAATGAAAACTTCTTCCTCCCCCTATAGGAACTGGCTGTAATTAGATGTAAGAGAATCCGTTGATTGCTTAACAAAAGTAGTATCCTTATTATTTCTACACTCAAACCTGAGGTTATTTTCTGAGTAAAATTTGCTAAGGAGCTAAACATGCTAACTAGAAATAGTTGTTTGGTTTTCATTGAGACTGCATCCAGTCATGATCTTTTTAAAACGTTCTTTTCACGTGCCATATTCCCTTATGCCAAGTCTTTATTCTCCGTAAGACTTTCCTCTCCAACTCGACTTATACATACATAGATCGGCGTTCATTTTACTACATATTATAAGCAGTAATCACCGTGTACCGAAATCTCGGATAAATATGAAATGGACCGCTGTTGTATTTAAACCTATTAAGGGTTACATTTCAGGGTTTCGTGCCAAATCGCCAAAATGAGAGATTAAGTGACTAGGAAACGCTTCCTTCACAATATCCATTGTGGCTCGTGCTTTGTGTGTGGTTGCACCGTCTTGTTGAAACCACATGTGCGCCAAGCCCTGCTCATCTACTTCCGGTGGTATTGCCACATCCGCGGTATTGTCGGCCGAACGAACAGTTAAGCTAAAGTTTTTAAGACTTTAATTAAACTATTTGAGGCTGTCATCAACCTTTATTCCATTGTGACTTGTGATATGTTTTGTTTGCGTTAATTTCATGGGATATGCATACATAAACACATTTTATGGTTCTCAAAGCGAATTCATAACGACCTATCTGTAATAGCATTTTTTGTATCCATATTAATTATCTCCGCCATATGAATCAAAAAATATGCTAAGACATTTTTTTTTTGATTTTTGATTACATATAAGACAAACTTTAAAAGGTAAACATTTTGAATTTCAATTAGAGATAGAAAGATATATTGTATCTAAATATTTTATCAGCAAAATGCAACGCCATATCCAGGGTTAATGTCTATATGGTAATAAAATCCTTTGTATTCTTTATACCTACCCAACTTTTTTTTGTTTGAAAAATTTTCAAAGCAAAATATTGCTTTGTCTTGACAATGTTTGTTCGTGAATTTATTATAACATGTTATTGATATCCCCAACAATTGAAAAAAAATATATCAGATATTAAGAAGATACTTAAAGTTGTTATTTCCTCTGGTTTTCAATGATATCTTTTAGATAACAGTTAAAATAAAACGTTTTCTCATTTTTTAATTAGAAATTTCTCAATTAAATTTTGGTCGATATATTTATCCATTATTATTAAGAAGGTCTTCTTAACAATGTTTTGAAAATGGCAATAGAGATTTTGATGAAGCTATCTTATATTTTTCGAAGCATAAACACATTTTAACCAACAAAGATATCAAGTAATTAAGCACGTCCGGAATGAAATATGTATCTCTACGTCTGGATCGCACGATCTTACTCTTGCGATTCAAGGCTATACCAGTAACGTTGCCGAGCATCGAGGGCATACAAATTTATTTTATTTGTTTGTCTATCACAAAGTACTGAAAAATTAATTGTTTCTTTTTTAACCCAAGAACAAACAATTTATTGTTGTTAAATTTTTAAATGCAATATTACGAGTATTTAGACATATCATTTAGATGTATCTTACCTTTTGTGCTCAATTTAAACAAAATTGCCCTGGCTATTGACGAAACTTTCCAATATTAACGAAATAAAATATATGAGACAATTTTTTTAAAAATACGCAAAATAATGTTTTTTCTCTCATGTACATTTTCCGAAAAAAAAAACGCAATTTTATTCGCATAACAAGCATATTATATAATAATGCAATCGTAATGTTAACTTTATTTTTTAAATATTGAAAACATTTTTGTTAAGAAATATTTGTGCAAAATTTTAGTTGAATATTGTACTTATTCGACTAAAATTTTAAACTTAAAGGTTAAAACAACTAGTGTTTTGCAAATTCTAATCGAATATAGAATCATACTTTCTCTACCTAGTTTTCTCTACCTTATTTTATTTTTTTAGTATCGCACTAATCTCATATGACTCTTTAGGGGGGTTCACATTCTCAAATATGTTTAACAAATATGGTTTGATGTCAAACCAGCAAAATATAAAATATTCCAATATATTTGACAAACCGTTTGATGAAGCGCTCACATTTTCAAATTCGAGTCAATCAAACCGCATTTGTCAGACATATTTGAGAATGTGAACCCCCCTTTTGACATTTATAAACGTCAAAAAAGTTCTGTTTGTTCAGTTTTTTTGCAATAACTGCCATTGTTTTAGGTGTGTTCAGAAGCAATTTATTAAGAAAATTGGCTTAGTATTCTAGTTAGAAAATGTTTAAAATTAAGAATTAGTCAGTAAACTACTTTTAAGTTAGTAAATTGTTAAGTAGTATCATACTAATACCTTAATAATAGGCTGCTTAAAATTTCGAGCCAGTACGTTTAATATAAAAAAAATTAAATTTAATGAAAATCATAAATAAACTGAAACTTTATTTTCCATATTGTTTTACATTGTGACTTTGGATACATTCAAATCAAATACCGAATCTAATTTTCCCACAATTCGTGTTTTATTTTTATACTTTAAACCAAAAAAGTTTTAAAATACGTAGAGATGAATGTAGATCTATATAGATGTACATAAATATTTTATGTCCTGCAACTATCGCATCTATAGAAATATGGTCAACTAAGACGCCAGTTATACATATGCATACATACCATAGCTAACATTGAAACTTACATATCATTGTCTTTTTAGTAATAATAAATTTCAAGACGGTGTTCACATTAGACTAACTATTTTTTAGGTCTCTGTAGCAGTTTCAAAATAAGGGAACAAACCTATTTGTTTCAAAAGTTAAATATTGCTAGAAAAAGAAAGTACCACCGGACGCCGCTACGTAACGTTTAGTTTGTTACACTTATTTTTAAACAGAAATGTTATTTGATACAAAATACAACAAATATTTGGTTGAAGCATTAATTGGGTGTTCACAATCACATTCTCAAATTTGTTTGACAAGCACGGCATGATGAATATTTGATGGATGAAAGACATTACTTTACATTTATAAAACATGCTGTCAAACATCAATTTTCTCATTAAAATGTTGAGCATGGCGGACCAACTCAGAGCATAGATGATATTTTAGATGACGAAATTTACTCGATATTTGTATTCCAAGTCGGCAGAAAACTTATATTAATCTGGCCATAATTTATTTGTTACACTATTAAATTTTTAAAACTATTTATAATTTGAAAAAAAATAAAACTATTATTATCATTATATTATTATTATTAATCACAAATCCATGTTAATTCCGCCGTTGCTTATAAAACTCCTTTTGATATATTTTCTTACGATGCGCACATTTCGAGAACTTCATGGAAATTGAAACTCGCTTTAGGCTTGAGAAGCATGCGTTCACATTTTGAAATGTGCTAATCATACAGAAAAAATATCAACACATTTTGAGATCCATCTAGGGTGCTTCATAAACCGCTGAATGGAGTGTTCATATTATCAAAACAAAATTATCATACCGTGATTGTCAAATATATGTACTTGAGAATATGAACTCCCTTATTGATGTACAAAAATATGATGCTTCAATTTGAAACTTGCAGCCCGATTACACAATTTTTTTACTTGTGACAAATAGGCAAGTTATGCATTCGTAAAAAAAAATCGAACCCGAGTTTGATCCAAGTTGACATTCCAAAGATAGAGCAGAGCTGTGTCAATAGGGGGGTTCACATGGAAGAACATGGTTGTACAACATTGTTCCATGGGAAAATAACTGTACACACTACTTTGCGTTCACATAGGATACTGATGTTGTCGAACATCATTATTTTTATATCTTAGAAGTGAACGGAAGCAGTATGACGATACAAATTTTGGCAGCCGTAATTATGAACGATATTCTTGAAGAGGAAGAAAACACGAAACTTGCATTTTCTTCCACTTCTTTATATTTTGTTAGGAGTTTTATTCTTATAAAATTTATTCTTTATAAATTTCACTTTTTATTTTCCACAATTCTGGTAAATTTCTTATTATAAAGTTCAAAAAATCTTTTTAAAACTCATTATTTGGTATAGATGTCATTTTTCCGTTGAATGTTTTATGGCCGAGATAATTTACAGAATGAAAAAAAAAATATCAAAGTTGTCAACATCTGTTCACACAGGTTGGTTGGTTGCACGAACCACCCAGGTTTTCAAAATATTTTGAAAACCATGCAACATTGTTCGGTTTTGCGTTCATATGATAGAACATTGATGGCTATCGAACTATGTTGTACAAGATGTTCTTCCATGTGAACACCCTTAATCGCTATTGATTCGGTCTCTGTGACCCGTTCACCAAAAAGATTGATTTCAGTCACAATATACCAAATCAATAAATCACAATGTCAATCTTTTGCAATTGAAATCGATGAACATAAAGTGAACGAAACGAACGGAAAAGAGTTATGTTTCGTTCATTCAACTTGTTCTCAGCCATTTCAAAATAGGAATGAAAATGAAACGGAATGTACATATATTCTTTATTTTATATAAAATGGAAAATGGCGTGAACGAAATCGAAAAGAAGTAGATAAAGCTAAATTTTCGTTCATTTTCACATTGCTTCTGCCCTGGTCAGAACGAAACTATTGTAAAAACAAATATTTTAGTTGAATGAACGATTGAAAACATTTCGTATCGGTCTTGGTCTCGTTCAGAACGGAACGGCTAGATAAAAAATGATTTTGATTGAATGGACGAGTGACTGAAAAAATCGAATCCTTGAACGAATCAATCATTGGCACAGCTCTATGAGAGAGAACACGAAAAAATGGGGTCTCTTAATTTTTTACTGTCTGTTACAGCCTAAGTAGCTCAAACTTTAAACTTAAAAGGTAACATTTTAAAATTCCCCCTACACTTTTTTAAGACCAAAAATAGCGGCACCTGACATACGATTTTTTTCCAATTTTATAAAATATTTTTTTTTAAACTGTTCCACACATTTTTCACTGAATTTTATTTAGTTAAAGCTTGAAAAAATATTTCCGAAAAATGGTTATTTTGTATTTGATTTTCTCAAAAGCGGTACAACCACTTTTGGTCATTTTTTTATGCTTAAGGTTTCCAAAAGTTTTTGTGTATTCAAATTTAGGATTTAAAAAAAAATTTAAATTAATTTAAATTAATTAAATTTTTTTTTATTAAAAACTCAATATTTTAAAAACCCCATGCTCGATTTTTTTTTAAACATGAGAATTAAAAGTTTTTTAATACAATCCATGAGATGTGACAAAAAAATTATTTTATCTAAAAATAACGGTAATCACTATACAAATGTTAAAAATTGGTTTTCGAATGTCGTATTTTGCTTGAAAGCCGCGACTAAAATTGTGATAAATTTGCTTTTCATTCGCCTAAATATTACGACTACGCAAAATTTTGGAATTAAAATTTTACTAACAGAGACCGTAGAACCATTTTTTCGAATTTTGAAATTTTCATTTTCGACATGACTTATTAAAGTGAAATTTTTTAAAGAGAAAGTTGCGGAAAGTTTGAAAAATATTGCACTTTTCTTTCAAAAAAAATATTTTTTGAATTTTTGAAAAAAAAAAAATTGAAATTTGATTATTATTCGTACAGCAATACAAATTTAAAGTTGGCGTTCCAAAACGTTTCCTTAAAAATGTTTTAAAATTTTTTTTAACTAAAATCGCTTAAACGATTTATAATTTTTTTCGTGCATTAGTATTTGCTTGAGAAATCACTTGGCAAACTATATTTAGCATCGTTTAAAAAATGTTCGATTCGGTCGTGCATTATATCTACCGAAAACTGCTATTAATGCTACCATCCATACGAAGCATATTCTTATTTTGGACTTACGTGTTTACAGCTCAACCGATTTATATAAAATTTGTACATATGTAGAAGCTCTTTCAAAGATTAAATAAAAATGCGTAGCAAATATAGGGAGACATTTCCAAATCAATTATAAAGCTCTGGTTGTCGTTTTCCAACGCAAAAACGAGTTTTCTAAACTCTGATGTCAAAATTTTGGATGCACAAAATTCTGTATTTCTAAATCCTGTATATTTATATTATGTTTTTCAAATGCCGTAAATATGCTATACGTTTTTTTTTTTATTTTAGAACAAATTTAAAACGCTTTGAAAAACAGAATTTTTAATTATTAACTTATTTTTGCTTTCAGGACAGCAACATGGGATTCGGTTCTCGAATGGATTGCTGCGGCCAGTTCGTAAAATACAGCTTGTTCATTGCGAACTTACTGATTTTCGTAAGTTATTAGCAAGAAAATCTAAAAACCTTGCCAATTTATCAAATCTTTGATTTTACATTCAACAGATAGGAGGCCTAGTAGTATTTTGCCTCGGGGTTTGGACCATAGTCGATCAGAGTTTTATGAATGAACTTCTTGGAACGAATATCTTTTCTGGTGCTGTTTATGTGTTAATTGTAACGTCAGTATGCGTTTGTATTCTGTCATTTGTTGGCTGTATGGGTGCTGCTAAGGAGGTCAAATGCCTTTTACTGACTGTAAGTAAATATGATTGTCTATAAAGCTTTTGTTTTTAAACACCTCCAATTTAATTAGGCATTATTGTTTGGATTCAAAAGTCGCCGTCAAAAAGAATCTTACAATAAGATACAAATAAATGTAATAACATGTTTTTCTTTCTATTCTATTTTTAGTATTTCATAATTGTATTTCTGATATTTGTCAGTATGCTAATTGGAGGCATATTAGGCTATGTCTTCCGGGAGAAGGTATCACAAACAATGCGGCAGGTGAGTCTTAAAGATAATTATTAATTTAAATCTGATCTATGTTACATTCATTATTTGTTTTTGTTACTGAAAATACTCATCATAGCTCCCACATGGGCTTATAAATAGCTTGAAAGTTCAAAGACTTTAAATAGAGGTGCGATTAAAATAAGATCAGATCTGATTGACATGACAGGGCAACGCCCGGAGGTGTTGTAATTTATTGCCCTTGCGGATATAAAAAATTCAATCAATTTTAAATTTTTTTTTTTCGTTTAAATAATCCATTAGTAATGATTTAATGATAAATTATGTGGAACCTAGTTTTTGGGACATTTATAGGCTTAGAAACGATCAAAAGTTTTTTTAATCAAATTTTCGGTTATTCAGATTTTGAAGCTGGTAAATCAAGTAAACGGTTATCTGCAGCATCAAAATGGATTGAAATCGAAAATGTTGTAGTACAATTTTTTTTTCAAGAGGGTGGCGGTAGCTAATAAATTAATTGTTGTAAATTTGATTCACCTCGAGCTATAAACTTTTGAATAACTAAGAGGTTGTGAAGACAATATTTATTGGAGCAGCTTCATATGAAACTCTCAAAAAGATATGATCCAATTTTTATTTTTGGAACTTAAAACCCATAACATAAAACCCAAATCGATTTTGGCCTTTATGTCTAATTTAAATGGGACATAATCCCAAATATTTTGTCTTGGTGATGGGACATAAGTCCCAAATTCTTCGAGATATATATAACACCGAAAAAGTATTTCGATACAAAAACGTTTTGCAATTCCAGTATTGAAACCGAAACCACTTTGAACTACATATTTCTTCTGTATGTGCAGTCACCAATGCCAACAGCAATCTTGATCAACCATAACTGTCTGGCTCGCTCCGCAGGTGCAAAAAATTCTAACTTCCTCTTTGGATCTTCTGTACCCCTTATCAGGGTGTGAGTTAAAATGTAGCCAAGTAAACAACTTATTGATTAACAGTACGGGCCTGGCTCACTACACAGGTTCTCTGTACCGCTCAAGCAGTTAATTACCTACACTAAGGGTATGTTCAGTCACCAGACAGGCGCCTATTTCAAAAGTTTTCTGAAACTACAGTACTTTGAATGGTACGTATATTCGGCGGTTATGTTGTCTAAGAAAACTGTTAACTTTTAGATCTAAGAGCTTGAAACGCTTGCTTAAGCTAAATAAGACTATGGCTGGGGTTTCACCGACTCGTTTGTCTTCGTTTAGCTGATTCCCATGTTATTTTCAATAATTCCGAAACAATGATGCCTTGCAATCTCAAGTCTTGATGCAATTTCAATATAAGTCGATTCCGATTTTTTGACTTTTTTTTTAAATTAAAATTATAGGAAATGAGAGCATCACTTGGACAATATGGCAGTCGACGAGCCATTACCCAGGCTTGGGATCAAACACAAGAACGTCTTAGATGTTGTGGTGTAGACTCATGGCACGATTGGAATCGCTATGGTCAAATTCCCGAATCTTGTTGTCAGGAAATCTTCGGAGGACAACGTAAGCAGTGTACATTATTTCCCAACATCAGCAATCTCTACAGTCAGGGTTGTCTAAATATTACAACTGTATACGTACGAGATCATGCAGCTTTAATTGGTGGCTCTGCAATAGGAGTTGCCGTCATAATGGTATAAATTACAATTATATTGATTTTATTATAAGTTTTATAACAATTTTTTTCTTTCAGATATTTGGTCTTATATTCTCATGTTTGCTATTTAACATGATCGAATAGTTAAGCTTTAAGATTTTTTTTTTTCAAATAATCCATCGTTTAGTATTTATTTAATTGAGAGTCGTAATGTTGGTTTGTATTTTTTTTTCGAAAGCAGGTGCACTCCTTCCTTAAAAAAAAGATCAGAGTATTCAAATTAAAAATACAAAACAAATACATTATATCGAATCTTGATGTTAAACAAAATCATTTCCTTAATTATCGTTAAAACTCACTCACTAATTTATATGTATAGGCTTTTGTTAAAATGTTTAAACTTTTTTAAATGTTATTATTATTATTAATGTTATTATTATCTTTCTCATTGGCAATCATTGTAAATTATTTTTATTTAATTGCATTTATTTTGTTGATGTTTAGTTAAAAGATTCAAAGATTTTTTGTTTTTTTTTTTTTTTTTTTTTTTTATACATAATATTATGTTACTTATTTGTTTTAAAAGTATAAACTAACTGTTTAGTAAATAATTAAAAATGATGAGTTGTTTTGTTTACTTTAATTATTATATAATTCCATACTTTGTGGAACAGCAGAATATTTACAAAACAATTACATAATCTGGTGGAACGAATCGCTTATTAAAAACTGCGACAATTTTTAATTCAAGTTCACTTGAAAATTGTTAGATATTATTTGTATTGATAGAAGTGCTTTTTTATCATAAATATAATAAAGCCTATCCTAGCCATACACTTCTATGAATCTTAAACAATCTTGAAATTTTCATCGTAATTGTCTTTGTTTTAAATATTAAAATATTGGTCATTTATAAGGACTTTGGGTAATTGCTTGGCTCAGTTTAACATATTTTTTAATAGACGGATTGTGAGTGGAAATTCCAATCATGGTAAAACAGGCTTACAACAGTCACTGATCCGTGGTGATCAAGTCTCAGTTTATACAAAACTAAACTAGTACCTTTCTTCCGCACATACATATGTCGTCACCTCAGTATTGGAGTGATCTAAACGACAAAAACCTAGTTTCGAGAAAACGACGTTTTAAGTTTGAATGCGAATAAAACTTAAACCTTTCGTAAAATAACCATTGGACAGATTTATTAATTTAGTTGCTATTGAGTTCTACTTTACGCATTAATTCTTGATTCAATCGGTCAATTAGTTTTTTTGTAATCTCAAGTTGAAAAAAAGGAAATTGCATATGTGGCATGAATTTTTTTCAAAAAATGTGTATTTTGTATCGTATGAGGCACTTTTTGACCAACCTATGTGGCATTTAAATACGGAACGAGATTGTAATTTTTTCATGCGTATGTGGCATATTTTCATACAAAAGTTAAAATAAAAGCTTTTTTTAAAACTACTGTTATTTTATTTTTCTTATTGTTTTTTTGTTAAACTTATTTTTTTATTTAAAAAAAAGGGTTAGTTATCGTTTCAAAGAAAAATAATTCCGTAAAATAATTAGGTTCGTAAATAACTGAGATCTAAAAATCCAACATTTCAGGTTTTTGGAATATTATAAATAAATTAATTTAGTGCCTTCATATGATAAGAAAGGAAAAA
The DNA here is from genome assembly GCA_911387755.1 of Chrysotoxum bicinctum. Lineage (NCBI taxonomy): Eukaryota > Metazoa > Arthropoda > Insecta > Diptera > Syrphidae > Chrysotoxum > Chrysotoxum bicinctum. The sequence continues at coordinate 42,460,992 of OU426990.1, forward strand.
AAAATAAAACAAAATATGAGTAGGTATTGTATCCAACTTTTAATTTATATCAGTTTTAAAAAATATTATATTACAGTACGAACTCGGTTAACGCAACCCTCGATTCGCGCAACTCCTCGATTTTCGCAACACGAAAATTGAAGCACATCTTTACTCTATAAGTGCTTCTTTTGAAAAATGTTACATCAATTAATGCAACTTCTTGTGTTTATGCATCTGTTCATTAAAATCAAAACATCAAACCAACAAAAACGATTTGTTTGGTTTCAATAATGTTGTTTTATAATATTTTTGTTATCTTTAAAAAAAATAAGCCATTACAACTATAATTTTATATTAAAAAAATATAACCCAGTAAGTGCAACAACCTCGGTTATTGCAACTGCCTTAATTTCTATTAGTTGCGTAAATCGAGTTTGTACTGTATCTACATAAATAAATAATAATTTAATAACATAAAAACTACGTCAACTAAAAAACACTTCAATAGGTAAAATTTTGTTCATTAAATTAATAAATAAAAATAAATTAATACTTTTGGTACATATGTCTTTTTGATCACTGTTTTTTTTAATTTTACGGGTTGTTCTCCTTGGAGTGACTTCTTTGAGTTTTTCAGTCTCAGGTGTACTTGCAATAGCATCTTTTAAGGCTTGATTCTTTCCAAAAATGGCATTATAATATGCCACCTCAACTGCACTCATGTACTTAAGCATTAGCCGTGTTTTTTGGAAAAGTTATCCGTAGTACATTAGGATTTTATATGAATAACAAATACAACATCCGCAGTAGGATCACTGCCGATAAAAGGAGAAGTGAAATCCTGCTGCGGATAGAGATTTGACGTTTATTCGAGTATCTGCAATAATCCTACTGCGGATGTTGTTCTTGTTTTTCATATAAAATCCTACTGTACTACGGATAACTTTTCCAAAAACAGACGGCTATTGACTTTAAATCTTTTTTTTTCCATTGGGATGAGAGCGGCTTTAAAACAAAAATAAAAGCGTCTGGGCCGTTCTTTTGGATTAAATTAAAATTTTAAGGTTCCTGTGCAAAAAATTCAAGAGCATAGTACTGTTGACTCGGTTTTTGTTTTGTGCAACGCAACTGTCAGACCAAAAAATAATTTTGGTTAACGTCTAGAATATCGTCTACGACGCTTTGTAATATTTTATAAAGTGTGCTTGCGATGTCGTTTCCAGACCGACCACTCTGCGCTTCGGTCCAAATGCAGCAGTATGTGACTTTGTTTAGATTGCAGTGGCCGGTTAAATTGTAGACTGCAAACTTTCTTTTATAATAAAAGCTGGAAACTTCAGCTTTGGGTTATGTATAAGGCATTTCTTAAACCGGCTGTATAGTAAGTATCACTTATACACTGAAATCATTTTTAATGGTTACAAATTTAATTTGGAGTTTGGTTTGTATGTATCATTTAAACACTGAAAAATTATTATGCATATGAAGCACTTTTGAGCAAGAATTGTATGTATAGATCATTTAAGCACTGAATTTGTGTTTGCGAATGAAGCATAATCTTAGTTCAATTGTATGTATAGGTCATTTAAAATATTTAAGAAAGTTCATACAAAAATATGACCTTCTCATACAAAGGCTTATGTGGCAGACCAATACTGACCATTTATTTCCAAAAGTGCATATAGCTCATTTGTAACACTGATATCTTTGGCAGTAATAGAGATAGGATAGATTTAATTACACCAAAAGAAAGATCTCCTTTTTGCCTTTTATAAAGCATCCCTAACTCAAAAATGACAAAAATGCAAATGTGTCACTCCAATACTGGGGTGACGATGTATGTATGTAGACTTTAATTGTTAATGTTTTCGGAAGAAATGAAAAAAAGTGCTTAAGTGGGCCTTACCTTATTCTTATTGTTAGATGATTTTTGAACAATTATGAACTTATGTTAACAAATTAAATTTTATATACAATATTATTTGGACTTTTAAGAAAAATTTTAGTGAAACATTTTAAACGTTACTCATTGAAGGAATAAAACCGGTTCTACTTAACACAGTCGTTTAGTCAGAATTTTCAGAATTTTAAACACGTAAGACAACTCTTCTAACTAATGCGGGTTTTGCAGAAGAACCTTAACGAATTCACGTTGAACAATCCTAAATTTCAGTGGCGATTCCTGATTTTTAGTATTGGGTTAGCGCCATGGTGTGAGGAAAAAATTGTAGTTTTTAATTTTTTTTTTTTTTTAATTTTATTAATAAGGAAAACAAAACACAAGCAATACTTTATAAATTAATAACATAAGATAAAATGTTTAAAAATGTATCGATGCATTAATTCGGTTCGTCGTTCAACGGTAGCAAAACTTTCGATGACTTGATTATAAATTTCGTCACTTGCTTTTAATTCTTTTAAAAGAACCTTTTCTTTAGACATAAGAGCCGAATAGCTCAATTTCTTGTGACCATGAGTACTTCGAAAGTACGTTTTTATCCTCTTCAATGCATAAAAGAAGCACTCCTTACTAGCCGTTCAAGCTGGAGTTTTATAAGCTTGTACACCTGCTAAAAACTGTCGGCGACTTTTACCTCCACCCAGAGTAAGATATTAAATGGAGTTATCGCTTTTAAAATCTCAGCTGATGTCGTACCTTTTGGCTATATAGCATCTGCGTTTTCATGAAAAACCATTCAATTCATTCTTTAATTGAGTAAATTCAAATATGTTTGGTCAGCTCGTAATTAGATTTTTATTTACTTCTTCAGGAAAATTTGTTTTTTGGCGCTATTAAATAAATTTGTTCCCGTTCAGTTAATGGAAATATTTCAGTTATTCGATTGATGCCAAAATTTTTAATATTTTCATGATTAATTTGTTTCATTTATATGAAATTGATCATTTTGAAGTTTTCGTTTTTCAGAATGTGTTAAAGCATCACAAAATCACGTTTTAATTAATATCTCAGCCCGACATAAAACAATTTATTGCTTTTATAACAATATTTTCTATCAACTTACGTAAAATACAATTTGTTTAAATTGTAGGAAATCACGAGGACTTAAAAAATAAAAAATAAAAAGTGCATCGTTAAATGGGCTTTTTTCCTAATAATCATGAAAAAAATATTTTCAAACAACAACAAATTATTTTAACTTACTATAACTTCTTTTTTATTTGTTTAAACAATTTTTTGTGTTCTATATAATATAATAAGTAGTTAATGTTATTATGAATAAATATATGTTTTATTTTTTTCTGTAATGGGTGCCGAGATATTCGCGAAAGATAAAAAAATTACACAAAACACATTTTACCAATAACTTTTGTAAAAAAAAGTTGTCAGGTAGTGCAAATTTGGTTTCAAGCCTTTCTCATAATGTCCCTATCGATCCATTGAAAAAAAAATGGACCATGCGCCCAAGGTCAGGCCCTTTTTCATGACGCTTTGACTTGACTTATTCGAGTACATTCTCAACTTTTATCTGAATTCCATTCAAATGACCACTCATAAAGGAAGCCTCATCGTTGGCCTGGGCCATAACTTTATATTTTATGTTATATTTTTCCAATTGACCTGTAACTAATTGAAGTGAATCTTCTGCTGTTCGCCCAGAATTTACATCATGGATTTTCTAATTAAAGTAATACCGAAACACAACGAACAATTGGGATTTCATTCAGAATAATAGCAACAAAATAAAGCTATTTAATTTTTGCAGAGGTATGACATGTTTAAAAGCACAGACACTGCTTTGATCAAATCATTTTGCCATTGAGGTACCTTTAAAACCCCTTGCCGTTTCGTATTGTTTAAATACATTTAAAAACTTATAGGTAGTTTTTATCGGTTTAGAAACGAAACAGATTAATTTTGGCCTCTAAAAATCAAAAAATTAAAAATTTAAAAAATCAATATAAGGACCACTCTAAGGTACCTTGATACAAAAAAATTAAAAAAAAAAAAAAAAAACAAAATCACACCATCGTCCTTCAGAGTATCAAAAATATCTATATTTATTCATATTAAAAATCCAGTCAAATACAAAATATATGTATATACTTAATTAATTTCACATTGATCTTAGATCTTAGGATTTATCTTTATTTCGTACTAAACTTTTGAGATTTAGTATCTAACTTAATGTCGCCAAATAAATAATCAGACCCTTTCCTTCCTTGTTTTTTCTACTGCATACAAGCAAGAGAACGCACACAAAATTTACCTGCTACTGCTACTATACGACTATACGATACCTAATACCTACTCGGCTACTCCTCTTTCATTCAACCTGATGTCTCTCTTGTTTTATCGCAATTTTTTGCGCTAACGCTTTCATATTATTTAGCTGGGCTTTGCTTAGGACATGTTGTAGTCAAACGATGTTGTATTGTATAAATTGTATTGAATTTGTTAGCGCAAATTTTCGCGCTATAAATGGTTCAAGGGATATATTTTTGCATGAGAGTTTTGTGTTGCGTTTGTGTTAGTAAATATGACTTTAGAATAGGAATGAGGGTAGGTTAAGTAGTTTTGTGTATTTATGTCAATGGTGTTATATTGTAGGAAATTTGATATCGCAAATTTTAACCCTAAGTAATACTTTTAGTATGGTAGTTTTGTGTTGTGTTTAGGAAAATATGATTTGAAAGTTACGTTTTCAATATAAAATGTACATCGTAGTAGTATTTATTTATTTAAATTCTTGGTTTAGCGGCGATAAACCTGCTAACTGAGAGGAATCGCCACTGCTAAATTTGACAGATAAAGAACTCAAACATAACTACAAAAAAAAAAAATTATGAAGAACACACACAACTTCAAAATAAATATTTGTTCGCCTAAAAAAGTAGATACATGTAAGTATATCTAGATTATATAATAAATGATAAAGTAGCTATTTGGTACTGTTAAAGCTAGACGAGCTCTTTAACCTTAAATTATAGTTTATGTCCTTTAATTATGTATAGAATTATATAATATTTACAGTCGACTCCCATATCTTATTCTTCAATTGATTCAGAGCAGGTTTTAAAAGTTTAAAATTTTGCATTTTTGTGTTTAAAATTTAATTAAAATCGGTTAAGCAAATAGTGAAAAATTATTATTAAAATTGATTAATATTGGAAAGTAAACCGTAAGCATTATTATTTATTTTTATAATTTTATCAAATAAGATTTTCCCGTAACGGCTTTTGATAACATTCATTTTTTTTTCAATTTGATAGACCGCACTTAAATCCTACTACTACTTTTCTAAAAAAAAAAAAACAATATTGTCATTTTCGAAACATTGATTTTACGTAAAAAAAAGGTTGTGTGTCCTGACGTACGCGCGGGAGAAGTAAAACTTTTTTCCCTCAGCCTCCATAAGATTCTACCCTTCCAGCGTACAAACATTTTTTTGTATTCTAAAAGCATGTCGCTGATAGCGTGTCCTTTTGACATGTCACTGACAGCTGCATAGAAAATTTTTTACTTTAAAAATGCGAAATTGAAAAAAAAGGATATTTTTTAATTAAAAAAAAAATATTTTTCTAGAAAATCTGTGTTCAAAAAGCAATTGAAACATACACGGAGCTTTTGTTTAGAATTTTTGTTTCAAAATCAGTTGCACAGTTTTGGAGAAAATCGCTAATAGCCACTTCTCAGTAAAATGGGAATTTTAAAAATATTTTATATATGTAGGTACAGCCTATCAACTAGATACTTGATACATATCAACAAATTGAATGAGTTGGTATTATGACTATCAACTATCAACATTTTTTATCGACTGTGAATTTTATTAGATTTTATCATTACTGTGAATGATTTTTTTGATAGGCATGGTATTACGGATATCAACAAAATAGATACACATCAATTTTCTTATCAACCACAAATTCTTGATTGAAACGTAAACATACAAATTTATTCGCGATTTTTAAAAGCGAACAATGTTAAAAAGAATGTTTACTTCCATATAATTGATTTTTGAGGAGTTATGATGAATTTTTTATAAGAACAACTTACATTTTCGCACAAAGAATTTACCTTTTCGTGGCCGACAAAAAACAAATAAATATTTTAAACACGAAGCGTCGAACAAAATAAACAAAACTCATTCACAATGAACTTTTTGATAAGTAGATATTCACAATCGGTCTAAAATTACCAGTTGATACCCATAATACCAAATTATCAACAAAAGCCTAGTACGCAGATCGAGACAAGACAAATTTTATCTCTACAGCTATAATCTCTACAAAACCTTTCCAAATCTCGCGCAAAAGTTTGAAGTTGGAGAGATGAAATCCAATTTTATGTGTTTTTTAGTGTATCTCTGGAACGGGTTGTCTTACAAAAGTCGTTCATACCTTTTTGGAATCTCCTCTTGATGCTTTCAAGAGAAGCATAAGCACCTTTTACAAAAAACCAGTTTTGACAAAAATCACTTTCGGAAATACGGTGGCTGTCAAAATTTGTCCCGCAAAATAATGCTTGTATTATTCTTTTTCCTGGCAAAATTTAGTGGAGACATTTTGTAGAGCAATTCACAATAGTATGAATTTTGCGCGCGAACTGCGTACTGCTTGGAAAAATATCCGAGACAAAATTTGTCCCAGGAAAAAAAATGTATGGGAGACAAAATTTTTCCCGATCTGCGTACTAGGCTTAATTGATAGAAATTATCGTCTATCAAATTGATACTCATAATAGGGCTGATAGTTAAAAATCTTTACTTAGCAATTTAAAAAAAATCAATCAAGTCGATTTTTAATATATTGAGTTTTCAAAAAAAAATTATTTTCTTAACGCGTATGTATGTATGTATGTAAGAAATTTGATCAAAATCATTTTTACCATTTTGGAGAAAGTTGAAAGAAGGTTGAAATTTGGAAGAAGGTACAAACAACCATGTTCTTCGTTTGTGGATATGAAACGAAACCGTATGATATCTTCATTAGGTTGTGATATAGACAGTATTATAACGGGTGATTTTTTTGAGGTTAGGATTTTCATGCATTAGTATTTGACAGATCACGCGGGATTTCAGACATGGTGTCAAAGAGAAAGATGCTCAGTATGCTTTGACATTTTATCATGAATAGACTTACTAACGAGCAACGCTTGCAAATCATTGAATTTTGTTACCAAAATCAGTGTTCGGTTCGAAATGTGTTTCGCGCTTTACGTCCGATTTATGGTCTACATAATCGACCAAGTGAGCAAACAATTAATGCGATTGTGACCAAGTTTCGCACTTAGTTTACTTTATTGGACATTAAACCAACCACACGAATGCGTACAGTGCGTACAGAAGAGAATATTGCGTCTGTTTCTGAGAGTGTTGCTGAAGACCGTGAAATGTCGATTCGTCGCCGTTCGCAGCAATTGGGTTTGTGTTATTCGACCACATGGAAGATTTTACGCAAAGATCTTGGTGTAAAACCGTATAAAATACAGCTCGTGCAAGAACTGAAGCCGAACGATCTGCCACAACGTCGAATTTTCAGTGAATGGGCCCTAGAAAAGTTGGCAGAAAATCCGCTTTTTTATCGACAAATTTTGTTCAGCGATGAGGCTCATTTCTGGTTGAATGGCTACGTAAATAAGCAAAATTGCCGCATTTGGAGTGAAGAGCAACCAGAAGCCGTTCAAGAACTGCCCATGCATCCCGAAAAATGCACTGTTTGGTGTGGTTTGTACGCTGGTGGAATCATTGGACCGTATTTTTTCAAAGATGCTGTTGGACGCAACGTTACGGTGAATGGCGATCGCTATCGTTCAATGCTAACAAACTTTTTGTTGCCAAAAATGGAAGAACTGAACTTGGTTGACATGTGGTTTCAACAAGATGGCGCTACATGCCACACAGCTCGCGATTCGATGGCCATTTTGAGGGAAAACTTCGGAGAACAATTCATCTCAAGGAATGGACCGGTAAGTTGGCCACCAAGATCATGCGATTTGACGCCTTTAGACTATTTTTTGTGGGGCTACGTCAAGTCTAAAGTCTACACAAATAAGCCAGCAACTATTCCAGCTTTGGAAGACAACATTTCCGAAGAAATTCGGGCTATTCCGGCCGAAATGCTCGAAAAAGTTACCCAAAATTGGACTTTCCGAATGGACCACCTAAGACGCAGCCGCGGTCAACATTTAAATGAAATTATCTTTAAAAAGTAAATGTCATGAACCAATCTAACGTTTCAAATAAAGAATCGATGAGATTTTGCAAATTTTATGCGTTTTTTTTTTTTTAAAGTTCTCAAGCTCTTAAAAAATCGTTACCATGGACGTTCTTGCTTTTTTTTTGGCAGAACTCGGAATGGTTCAGAGAGTCATCGAATACCTAAGCTCTCTTGCTGGCCATGACAAATCGCAAACATGGGAGATTACGTGAGCAGAAAAAGCTTTATTCACAATATCCGTTGTGACTCGTGCTGTGTGTGCAGTTGCATCGTGTTGTTGAAACCACATATACACCAAGTCCCGCTCAGTAAGTCTTTCTTTAAAATTCGCTTTATGATCCGTCTGGTGATGACAGCCACAGTGGCGATATTCTGCATGGTTTCCTGTAATTCCAGTCTGTTCGAGTCGAGTAACTAAGCGCCAGAATGATTGCCCAGTTGACGTGACACGATTAGAAAATCGAAGTCGATATTACGCTGAGCTAACACTGACACTACCGACCGATTATTGTTCAAAAAAAATCGTAACTGATTAAATCGTAATTGATTAAAATTTTTAAATAATGCATACATACATAGTAGATTATTATATCTAAATTCGAGTAAAGAGCAATCTCTTATCTGGTGATTCAGTGTTCTCCAATTAATACAATAATATACGAGTATCTTAATTAAGTCTATGTTTGTATATTTAGACGAAGAATTTCGAGTGCAAGTGTCTGAAAGTTCGATGAAAAATGTTGAAGAGGAGTCGTCGCATCACAGGCACTGGGAATGAATTTCATTCCTTTGCCATCGACTTCAGCGCAGGCATAATAGTCCAGTCATTTTAGGCATTTTAAACCCCAATCTGCGGAAAAATTCCTAGTGAGCTGAATTTTTGTATACACCTTTATTACGGCATTGTAATGAAGATGTGAAAAATCGACATTGATATCTTGCCGGCTAAAAAAGTTATAGGGGTCAAAAGGTCACAAAAATCAGTTTTTCGCAAATATCTCGCGATCTATTGCTCAGAGGTCAATAAAGGTCATTATAAAAATTGTTTGTCGTGAAATTGTCTACAAAAAATGTCTCTTGCATTTTTCTGTAAAATTAACCGTTTTCGGAGTAGAGCGCTGAGAAAGCGAATATATTATGACGATGCACTCGTTTCCTCACCACCTTCGAGGTAGAATGCAGTGCGCGTTTTTTTTTACATGTTTTCCCCCGTAGGCGTAATCCATGATATGTAATCAGAGGTTTTTTTATTTACGAGTGAATAATTTTTTATTTGAATACAGAAAAATTAACTTTAGTATATAATTTTTTTATCATTAATTGTCGATATCTTCAGTTTCTGTGTCATTAACAATATTCTTCACTAATAATCTTCGTAGTAGCATTGCGTTTGGGTATATACCAAGTATATGGAGAACAGCAAAGCTAATATTTATTCCCAAAATATAGAAAAAAGATAGAATATTAGATGCGTTCTTAGACATAGAGGGAGCCTTCGACAACACATCCCACGAGGCTGTAGGCACAACTTTTCTTAGGAAATGCGTACCCATCACCATAACTAGATGGAAATGTTAGGCACTAAACATACTGTCACAAAAAGGACAAAATGTAAAAAAAACGTAATCACAACAAGAGGCTGTCCTCAGGGTTGAAGAGTCTTGTAGTGGATGTATTGTTAGAAAATCTTACCTCCCAGGTATATTCTCCATTGGATTTGCTGATGATGTTGCTTTCATAGCCGTAGGTAATCCAAAGAGGACTAACAATTACACGGAAATGGCGTCTACCTGTAGGATTATCAATAAACCCCTCCAAGACGACAATCATACCATTTACAAGGAATAACTTCTGCCACATATGAAACCTATCCATCTAGCTGGTGAAGTAATTGAAACGCAGAGAGGGGTAAAATATCTAGGAATTCTACCAGATAGTAGACTCCTTTTGAACAAACACTTAAAAGCTATAGTCGGGAAAGCCACAAAAGCCCTAATGATTTGCAAGAGACTTGCAGGCAAGTCATACAGATGCAAACCGAACATCCTTAGCTGGATATACACTATGATGGTAAGACCAATCATTACATATGGGGCGGTTGCATGGCACAAGAGAACCGAATTATCAAGAATAAGGAAAGCTCTAGAAAAAGTCTAAGGGCTCGAGTGTATCTATATTACAGGAGCAATGAGAACCTGCCCTACCGCAGCTATAGAGGTTCTCCTCTATCTATCCCCTCTACACGAGGTCATCAGAAGTGCAGCAATGGGAGTTATCTTGAGATCCTCGAAACAAATATCATCATGTGGTACACTGATGGATCGAGTCCTAAGCACAATAGTTTCAGATTTCGGAAACTGACTTCCATATCATCGCAATATCACTGAATCTTGTTGAAGTCACAGTGCAAAAGAATTCTGATGACCTCGACTTTGGGAGCTGTTCTGTACACTATTAGGTCGACGGTATACACAATTGCCCGAATTAGACTACCTATTAGATCGCTGGTGTAAATGCTGAATAGAATCAGCGAGTTAACCGCTCACAGCTGAAGACCATTTTAATATCGAAGATTGCGGTATGCAATTGTTAATGACACAGAAACTGAAGATATCGACAATGAATGATAAATAAAAATTATATACTAAAGTTAATTTTTCTGTATTTTTCTGTATTCAAATAAAAAATTATTCACTCGTAAATAAAAAAAACTCTGATTACATATCATGGATTATGCCTACGGGGGAAAACATGTAAAAAAAACGCGCACTGCATTCTACCTCGAAGGTGGTGAGGAAACGAGTGCATCGTCATAATATATTCGCTTTCTCAGCGCTCTACTCCGAAAACGGTTAATTTTACAGAAAAATGCAAAAGACATTTTTTGTAGACAATTTCACGACAAACAATTTTTATGATGACCTTTATTGACCTCTGAGCAATAGATCGCGAGATATTTGCGAAAAACTGATTTTTGTGACCTTTTGACCCCTATAACTTTTTTAGCCGGCAAGATATCAATGTCGATTTTTCACATCTTCATTACAATGCCGTAATAAAGGTGTATACAAAAATTCAGCTCACTAGGAATTTTTCCGCAGATAAAACATAAAATGACTGGACTATAAGGCATTTTTCTATCGCGGAATTTAATTCGTTTTCTTCTTTTTAACATCTGACGTATGACGTTTTTGCTTGAGTTTGCTCTGACAGTGTTCATGAACCTGCACAGCACTACACTACTCTACACTCGCCTTTTTCTGCGGAGTGTAGCTGTTTGTATACTGCAGCTGTCTAGTTCAACTAGTAGGTATTTAGTTGAACCCAATTTTCGATAAATTCGCTAATTATTTTGACGGAAAGAGCCGCTATCTCTCGTTCAATAAGGGCTCTGAGCTCCTTGGACGACGCCGGATTTTTAACATATAAGCGAACAATTTAACGTAGCATCATAAATAAAAATCTAGATATACCTATTCGCTGTGTGGTTTGTGGCAACTTCTTGTTAAAACCACATATTATTAATGTGTAGCAGATGCAGTTGACCTAAGAAATTTTCATTGAACTAAACGAGACGGTTATTTATATCAACCACTAAAAAAACTGCCCAATGTCAGCACCACTGGCGGCGCGGCGGCCGGTGTGATGTCACAACCGGACTATACAATTATTTTAATTAATTATAAAATTCTTATAAAAATGTATGGAATCGTTTTTGAGAAAAATTAAATTTTGTTTTAATGGTTTTAATAATTTGTATACGAGTAGTAGGTAACGTTTTGTTGGTCCTAAAAACTACATTAAACTTATCGGGTGAATGAGAAAAATACCCTGGGACCCTAAGAAACAACTTTTTAAGAATATCCAGGTGCACATCAAATATTAAATTTTACTTCATAATTTTTAATATCTCAAAAACTTTATAAAAAAATATTAAAACCAATTTTTTACTTGTGACATACATATGTACCAGGCAGCGTATTGCCAAACTGTATATCAGCACAGATCTCCTTAGTCTGTGCTCAGCCATTTTCTGCTCACCCAATTTGAAAGTATTGTAGAGCAAACTGTATGCTACCACAGAGCGCTCTGTGGTCACATGCAGTTTGCTTGTAAAATATTAAAAAAGCTGAAGCAAACTATATACTATTTCAGATCGAGCAAAGTACCTGTGATAACAGAGCCATCGTTCACGTTGGTGTGGTTATTGTGTGTGGTGCCGTGACATAAGGCCAAGTGACAAAAGGCCAAATATGTTTGTGACTTAAGGCCAAACATAAAATGTTTTGTCTTGAGCAACAGTACCTTGGGTGGCCCGCTTCGCGGTTTTTAAGGATTTTAACTCCCTTTTCGGGGCTCACACCCGCTCTCGCAACTCCGTTGCTCCGCTTAGGGTATGTTCAGTCGCCAGGCAGGCGCCTGTAGCAACAGTTTTGTATTTTACATTAATTGGAGTAAACAACTAACAGTTATGTACTGCTGCTCAGGAAAACTGTTGCTACAGGCGCCTGCCTGGCGACTGAACATACCCTAAGCGGAGCAACGGAGTTGCGTGAGCGGGTGTGAGCCCCGAAAAGGGAGTTAAAATCCTGAAAACCCGCGAAGCGGGCCACCCAAGGTACTGTTGCTCAAGACAAAACATTTTATGTTTGGCCTTAAGTCACAAACAAATTTGGCTTTTTGTCACTTGGCCTTATGTCACGGCACCACACACAATAACCACACCAACGTGAATGATGGCTCTGTAATCACAGGTACTTTGCTCTTAGTTTCCTGAGCAAAATGTATACCAACACAGAAAAATCTGCTTTTGATCTGACACAGTATATAGTATGCTCTTAATTTGAATGAGCATTCTGTAGTCTATTATAGAGCGTCGGAGCTCTGTACTGATATACAGTTTGGCAATACACTAGATGTACATACATAGGTATATAGGACACTTAGCTAAAGTTGACAACAAATTTCGGAAACGTGGTTATTATATACCTGCCGTAGAACCGTTTTCAAGTTCTTAAAACGTGAATAGTGTTGTATTTTTAAGTTTTAAATTTTTAATTTTTAATGATAACTCACAGTTTTTTAATTTTTTCTAAAGGAGTTGAATACAAATGTAAAAAATCGTTTTCGAAAATCTTATATTTCTTCAAAACTGCTTCTAGATTTGTTTCTGTATCATTCAATATAAGAAAATTTTAAATCAAGGCATTACTAACAGTGCATATCATATAACATTATTTGTTTTTGACTTTCTCATTAAGAATTAAAAAAAAAATCAGAATTTTTAAAAGGTTTTCTTAAATTTTATTGTTCTTCGCGCAACAGTAAAAACTTATTTTTTTAATAACATCTGTGTTTAAATATGGGACATTTTCTCTTAAACGTAAAAGCCAGTTTGCGTAACCCAGCCGTGGATTTTATTTTCTAAATATGATCAGAATTTTGTATGTACCAGTGTAAATTTAAAGAAAAACGTTCTTACGATTTGTGACTGTGGAGTTTGGGTTATTTAAGTTCATCGTTCTTAGGTCATCTTTCATTTTCAAAATATTAAATTTTCAAAAAACAAAAATTGAAACAAAATTTTTAAACAAATCGGTGAACCCGTTGAGGATGCGTTCAAAAATAAAAAAAGAGTCAATCTTCAATAATACTTTTTGATAAAATTAAAAATGATGACAAATATATTTCTGTTGACACCTGGGGCCTATTGCACCAACTACAAATTACAAGTACAAATTTGTGATTAAAAAAAATTGCATATGAAAAAAACTCGATTTTTTACAAATTTGTTAAAAAAATGCTTGTAATCACAATTTTGTAAGATGGTGCAATAGGCCCCTGGTACCGTTATTTGTGGATCTAAAACAAAACTTTCAACTTCTTCTCAAGAGTATTGCCTAAAAATGTAAACATTAATTAAAACTCTTATAGTCGATTCTGAGAACACTAAGCAAAGGAAATGAGCTTGAAATAAAATGCACGACTGGATCGCACGAACTTGCTCTTATGTAAAAGTACTTTGGAATTTAGGATACATTTTATAAATATAAAACATGGATTTAATGAGATAATAATGTTCAAATGCATAAAATTGCCGTCTGGTTTCCGGAAAAGTATGAATTTATGCAAATAAACTTTAAAAAATCGTTTTATTATTAAATACATTTTTTATATAAGAAATTTCTCTAAAATTTTTCAAGAAAAAAATGTGGGATGCGAATTTTAAGTATTAAATAACATTGATTTTATGAAATAATAATATTGATTTTAGGAAATAATTTCAAAAAATAATCGTTCATAGGTTTTAAGATATTGATTAAAAAAATTTTTTTTTTTCAAAAAACCAAAAAATATTTTTTCGAATATTTTTATATACTAGATGACCCGGTAAACTTCGTATCACCTTCATATATTTTTGGGAAATGTGGTCAAAACTTAATACAAAATTTTTATCTACATACATTAAATACAACACAGTTATTCAATTAATCAATTTAAGACTTTCTGATGTACTATATTTTTTGTCTTATTTTGCGGTGCGTAAATATATAAGAAGATAGTTTTCCGACTCGCAAACTCGCAACTTATAATTGCCCATGCGCGAAACAGGGAAACTTCAAGTTGATTCTGTAAACTTTAGAAGACTGGCCTTGTCATCGCAAAGGCCAAACGAACGAAAAAATATCAAATCAGTTGGAATTATCGGTATACGCGGGATGGAGACACCCTCTCGTTTGTATTTTCCCTTGATGATATTGGCCTCGATGACGTTATTCATTAGGTTTTTTCCAGCCAGTCTCGTACCATTGCACAGTCGAGGTTGATTAATGTTAGGCAGAATAATCAAAACTGATCTATTGTAAATTCTGAGGTGGTAGTCCAGGCAAATTCAGAGAATTTAAAAACTCTGTGAAAAAGTTGCCTACATCATCCTGGTTTGTAACTGTGTCAACTGATTTATAAGATAACAACTCTCCGGGAAGAAAATTTTGAATTGTTACGTTGAAAACTTCGACATCTTTGCTTATGGTCGCCAATATTGCTCGTTCACTCAGTCAATTATGGTTTCTGAGCCGTTTTTCTATGTCCGTAAAAACACGCCGAATAAGCTACTTTTTTGAATCGACGAAGTGACAAAAATCCTTGAGTAGTATAATTAATCCGGTTGAGGTATCAACTGTGACTTTACCATTTTCAATATCTAAAAATTGCTTCGAAAACATAATAGCAGTTTGATCTTGTTGCAAAAATACTCGCTTGTGAGTTGTTAATAGGAGTGTACTTACATATTGCCACAAATTAGAGAATTTTAAGCATGCGTTTAGTTCGTCAGCAACAGTTGATCGGGGAATAATTGAAAGAGTCTCACGAAAATCACTTGACAACCGAATCATGGCTCCACCAAAAATGTTTTGGCTGTCACGAAGATCTTTTAACGTTCTGTCCAGTGCCTCGAATGATTTCTTGTACATCGTACATTCATTTCAAACGATCAATTTGCGTATCTGTAGAATCTTCGCCATTGCGCTATTTTTGGCGATGTTGCAAACTGGAGCTTCGTTGATTTGGATGTTTAGTGGAAACTTCAAGGTAGAATGTGCACCTTCCACCTTCTAACAATGTTGCAGCTATTCCAGATGAAGCCAATGCTAGGGCTACTTCATTTTGCGATCTGATCTTTGCCAACAGCAATGAAATTAGAAACGTTTTTCCAGTTTCCCGGGAGCATCAAAGAAGTAAATTCCACCAGATCTACTGTTCACAGCTTCAATCGAAGTATCATACGCAATTCTTTGCTGTTCATTCAATTGCGGAACGTTTGAACGAACTGTTTCGGCCAATACTTCAGTACCGTATTCTTGTTCTCTTCGCAAGTCATGGTTAAATGTATCGCGCATAGGACGATTGGGTGGTGTTATGCCCAAACACGACAATACTTTATTTACAATCAATAAAAACAAATCTTCTATCATGATCAATGTCTCATTGTAAATTTCTGCAGTAATTTGTAGTGCAAAGACGTCAAATGTTTCACAGCTAGGAACAAAATTAAATTTTCATTTTTAGTATTTTTCCGTTACTTATTATGTATGTTTCTCACCGCTTAAACCTTCCCTGAACTTCCACAAATATTTTAAGATTAAAATTATCAAAATCGGTCTAGCCATTCTCAAGTTTTAGCGAGACAAACGAACAGCCATTGATTTTTATATAATATTGTGAATCTAAACCATTCTCAGATCCCCTTGAACACACACAAAAAATTTCATCAAAATCGGTCCAGTCGTTTAAGAGAAGTTCAGTGACATACACACTCACAGAAGAATTATATATTTTTATATATAATATTATTTTAAACTTAAGGGGACTCCTGCTGAAAATTTTGGGTTAAAATCCTTAGAGCCGTTAATGAGAAAGTCGAAAATAAAAAAAAACGGGTCTATGGCAGGTACCCCTAATAACATTTTGCCCCAAAATTTTTTTTGACCAAAATGTAGTCCATGTCCATAATATCACACCTAATTTTTTTTATCAAAATCGTTAGAGCCGTTTTCGAGATAAATAAGATTTCGCAATATGGGTGTATGGGGGGTACCCTTAGTTTTGGAGCTAAAAAAAAAATTTCAATTTCTCCTCTAGGGAATCACCGAAGACCCTTAACTACCGAGTTTCAAGAAAATACCTCCAGTAGTTTAGGCTGTAGTTCGAGGTACAGACATACAGACATACAGACAGACAGACGGAATTGTCGGACCCACTTTTTTCGTCTTCGCTATCATCGTAATGTCAACTTTGATCAAAATCTCGAGTTCGATTTTTTTTCCAAATGCAGAACTTGCCCTATAGTACCTATATCGCAAGTAAAAAAGAGTCAATCTTCAATAATACTTTTTGATAAAATTAAAAATGATGACAAATATATTTCTATTGACACCTGGTACCGTTATTTGTGGATCTAAAACAAAACTTTCAACTTCTTCTCAAGAGTATTGCCTAAAAATGTAAACATTAAATAAAATTCTTATAGTCGATTCTGCTTGAAAAAAAATTCTAGACTTTCCTGCCAAAATCCAATTTTAATTATAAACCCAATTTTTATTATACAAATTATTACACAAAATGGATGTTAAGAATTTTGAGTTTATAGATTACCCTAAACTATAAAAAATATGTACCTCATTTCAATGTAAGGTTTTATTTAAGGTGATGAGATGAGATAAGACAGAGAAATATTCACTTTTCTGATCGAAAATAGTTCTCAAAGGTGTACGTAATCAAAGCTATTGATACGAGTATCAGTTAAATTTGATTTGATCCCAAATACTATCCGAACGAGCCTTGTCAATCAATTTTCTTGAATTTTAATTGATCGTAAAATTAAGTTTAATATAAGTTTTGGTTTAAGGAACTTCAATTTATTGTCTGCATTTATTTATTTTTTTTCTTCGTGGGATTTCGGTGTATCGCATCGCATCGCTTAGATTATTTGAAGAAAATTTTAAGTAAACACATTTTTTTCAACTTAATTCGATCCACTCGAGATCCCGACGAGAAATAGTTTCTTCTTCTTTTTGAAAAGAATAAATTTACGGTCGATTAATTATTGAAACAATTTCAATTATTTTAGTAATAGTAATCGTAGTAATCATACATCTCAATCCCCGGAGTTGTAGTATCAGGGTCGGGGGTAGTTGTTGTAGGATCAATTGACAAATCAGAAGTTGTGATTAAAATTGGTGAGAACATTGTTGTGGTGCGTGTTGTTGAGGTGCTTGGAGTTGAAGATACTGAAGATGGTGTAGTTTCTTCTGAACTAGAAGTTGAGGATGATGATGGTGAAGGTGTGGTCGATGCTTCGTTTGATGAGATGGGACATGGGCGTGGTAAGTAACCAAAGCAAGGTCGAATACCAGAACCGGGACGAAATCCAGGACGTAAGCCAGGGCGTAGGCCAGGACGTAAACCAGGACGAAAACCAGGACGAAAACCAGGTCGAAAACCGGGATGAAAACCAGGACGAAAACCAGGACGAAAACCAGGTCGAAAACCGGGACGAAAACCAGGAATAACACCGGCACCAAAACCAGGAATAGAACCGGGACGAATACCAGGATATTTTTCTAATCCCATCGCAAAATGCCTATCTTGAACAGGTTTTTCATTTTCACCTTCATTAGATCCGCTTCCAGGTTGTTGTGATACAACAACTCCAATCAAAACTGCTAATAGCAAAATAACTAAACTCAGTTTCGAAGACATTTTTTCTTCATAAATATTAACTAAATAAGACTTTTAATAGAAATGGATTATAATGACAGCTTTTATACTGAATTTGAAACCAAAAATATACATATAAATATATCCATTTGTTTGAATATTTGTATATTGAAAACAAACAAAAATAAATCAACGGCTGATTAAATGTCTTTTCTTCGCCCTATTGTTAATTTTTGACTGAAGTTGTATTTATTTACATATATACGAATACATACCTAGGAAAATAATGAAATTTTTCCTATCGAAACAGACAGCACTATTTCATATGTACATAAATGACAATGTAAATAATAAAATAAAGTTATCAGGGCCGTTTTACATTATTTTAAGAATGATTTTTTTGTATAAAAAATTAAATAAAAATGCACCACTCTTGAATGCATCCTATTAAGTGGCACTTTTATTTTTTTTTTTTTAATTTCACTTGATTTGTTTCGAATATATCTTTTTGTTATGAAAATTTTCAAAAAACAGTTATTCCAAATTGTTATATAGTTATTCTGAAACTGTAAGAACTCTATCGTGGGCTTAATTAATTAATTAATTGATTTAGAAACTCACAATTTGTTGATAGATTTAGAAATAAACATTCCACAATATGTAGACCAAGTGCATCAAATTACAGATGTTGTAGGAAAGGCACTTCAAGGAAACCAAGTATTCTCAGATGTTGGTCAATCCTTTGACAAGGATTGACAGTCATTGCAGTACGTTACGACCAAAATTAATTCGAACTTGTGGGGTACCACAAGAAGATGTCCTTGGACCAACAATGTATTTGGTAATAAACAGGAAAGCATACTGCAATATTCGTGCCTGATAAATACTTTCCGAATGCTAGAGAAAAATTCCAAAATGGAGTCGGTTAAATTTACAATTTAAAAGGGATTATGAAAAATCTTAAAATGTTTGAGCACGATGCGAGAGTTAGAAAAGATGGGGAGATTTAAAATTTTCCACGTTGTTTTTGAATGCTTGAACATTGCAATGGTAAGAAAATACTGGGCCGCTTAAAGCATTCCCCATTCTCGTCGTGCGGCTAAAGAAAGAATCTGAAAAGTACGCCTGAGTTTGAGCTCAAGAGTAAATTGATGAGCATTCTCTAAAGGGAGAATATTACGGTTCAATTATTTGTTTGAGGGGAGGAATACAACTGGCTATTATTTCAATTCAACACTTTTAATAAATTATTGATAAATTATAAATGAAAACGTGGTCGTAAGGTCCTAAGTAGATTCAAATGTTTCTATTTTAGTTTTATTATCTATCATTTTAAAGCCCTTTTTTGGCACCTACCCTGGGTATTTTACTCGCTTTGGACGAATATAGGCTTTATACATCTATAACTTTAGTACCAAAAATAAAAATTTAATTTTAGTCAACAGTAAAGCTGTACCTTATGCCAACTGAAATTAAAAGAACACGTCAAAGTGAAGAACTAAACTTAAAGTACAGAAAAATGTACTGATAACTAGGAAATAACTCTGGCCTATCCTTACGAAACAAAATAACGCTATACAAGTGTGGAAACCCGTTTGAATAGAAATAAGAAAGTGTTAGAAGTAGAAGTGATTTCACAATTTCACCAACTGCAAAGTCATAACAAAACTGAAATGGAAACCGTCTTCAATGTATGGGACACTTTTCGGAGCCTGAGCAGAAACTCATGGAAAGCTAAGAAAACTGTTAAAAGTTCAAAAAATTTGCATAAACGTGATTTTAAATTAAGAAATAATTATCATTTGTCGGTCTTTCATAAATTAGTCCTAATCCAGGTGGTTTGCACTTTTCAAGATTTCATCCGAAAAAAAAGTTGGAAATAACTTGTTATTTCGTAAATCTGCAGGAAATGCATACATCAAGTTTCTTGGCCAAAAAGCAAAGGCTCTGGTGACGATTCCAGCTTTGGTATTTCGACCTTTCTGCTCGCACAGCATAATAGTGGTGGCTAATGTCAAAACCGCAAAGCATTGCAGTATCGAAAAAACAGAATGCATTGTTACGAAGTCGGCCGATACATCCACTTTTGAATCGTACAGTGAGCGTCAAAAGTGAATGCACACTGTAATGATCAAATACAGGGTGTCCGGTAAAAAATTGTTCTACAGTAAAGTCTGATTGAAACTGACATTACTTTTTGACGATTTAAAAAAAGGCTAAGTTTGGTGTACCGTGACCCACGTTAAGGTCAATTTCTCTGTTAGTACTAATGGTAGGGACCTCAATTTAGACTTTCTTTTTAGTAGAAATACCAGCCTTTAAAACTACATTTAAATTGAGCTGATACGTTCTTAGCATTGCCAGATATTCAATTTTAAATAGAGTTCAATTTTTCTTGCCCGAGCAAAATTTTGAATTTGAGTTCAATTTTTTCTTAGGAAATGCGTTATAAACATAAAGTTTTATTATTTTTACCCTATGAACAAAACAATAATAAAAAATTATGATACTTTGGAAAATCTAAAACAGTTAAAATTAATGAACAAATTAGATTACCTCAACATTTTAAAATACAATCTTGAACCCAGTGTTTCAAAATTGGACGTTCCAACAAGTCAACGATCCCAAGCATACAACTCGAATTGTCAAAGAATGGTTGCTTTATTAGAACACCAAAATAGCTAGATCACCCCCCACAATCACGGGACCTAAATCCAATTGAACACCTGTGGGAGTATTTGGATTTGGATTTTGACTTCGTCAGAAGCAAATTTCCAGCAAAGCAGCCCTAAAAGACGCACTAACTGAGAAGGGGAGCAATATTGATGCAGATTTTTTTCTCAAAGAAATAAGCCATGATCTGAGATCAATTGAATGTTTGCCACACATGAAATTACCAAGGGTTAGGTAATAAGCTAAATTTGTTGTTATGAAAATATGTGACAGCAGAACTGTCAAACTGAAGTTTACATTTGTTTTATTGAGATTTTCATACGAAAACACTATAAATTTCGGAGGGATTTTCCAAAAGCTTTCTTTCATACAAACCTTAGAACTTCAACAGACAGCCAAATCGGTCAATGAGCCAATTATTGAAATTATTGACTTGAACCTTTTCTTACATTTAATTCTAAATTCTTTTGGAAAATTCTAATTTTAATGAGATCTCCGAAATCAAAAGCGTTCCATTCTTTTGTAAGCAATAATATAAAAAAGTCCTTATTCAGAATGTTAAGTCAATACATCTATCCGATGTTTCAGAAAGATGCACAGAAGACTATTAAAACAGTTCGTAACTTCAAACACTTCCTCAAAACTTTAAGAAATAACAAATTTTTATACATAATGGTCAATGTGAATAAAACTTCTTACATCTCATGTAATTTTCATTTTATTTAATCATGGAATTATCTTCCATTAATATATTCTAAGTTTTGGATTTGTTGATTGTTTTTTTGATTGTTGTTCAATCAGCGATGGATTTTTGATAGTTGAATCACGAACGTAATTGAAAATGTGCGAAAAATTATGGTTTAAAATCGAGTTTTTCTCCGCCACGATTCAATTCATGAATAAGTTATTTTGTGACTTTGTTGATGTAATTTCTCTGGTAAGACTTCGGTTTGTTGATGATGGAATCACTGAATCGGTAGTTGAAGACGATGTAGATGTAATTTCTACTGTAGAACTTGGATCCGTCGATGATGAAAGCACTAAATCGGTAGTTGAAGAGGCTGTAGAGTAGATATGATTTCTGCTATTGAACTTGCATCCGTCGATGATCGAAGCACTAAATCGGTAGATGAAGACGATGTAGATGTGATTTCTGCTGTCGAACTTGCATCCGTCGATTATGGAAGCACTGAATCGGTGGTTAAAGACGATGTTGATGTAATTTCTATTGTAGAACTTGGATCCGTCGATGATGGAAGCACTAAATCGGTAGTTGAAGAGGCTGTAGATATGATTTTTGCTATCGAACTTGCATCCGTCGATGATAGAAGCACTGAATCGGTAGTTGAAGAGGCTGTAGATATGATTTCTGCTATCGAACTTGCATCCGTCGATGATGGAAGCACTGAATCGATAGTTGAAGAGGCTGTAGATGTGATTTCCGCTGTCGAACTTGCATCCGTCGATGATGGAAGCACTGAATCGATAGTTGAAGAGGCTGTAGATGTGATTTCCGCTGTCGAACTTGCATCCGTCGATGATGGGAGCACTGAATCAGTAGTTGAAGACGCTGTAGATGTGATTTCTGCTATCGAACTTGCATCCGTGGATGAATCAGTAGTTGAAGATACTGGAGATGTGGTTTCTTGTGATATAGTAGAATCTGTCGATGATGATGAACATGGTCGAATAGGGCGATAGCCTAGGCCAGTCAAAAATCCAGGACGAAATCCGTAACCAAAACCAGGACGAATAACGGAACTAAGACCAGGACGGACTCCGAAATTTAACACAGGTCGTTGGCCAAATCCAAAACCAGGAAAAATATCAGCAGCTAAACTAGGACGAGTAAACATATTCAAACCTGGACGAAGACCCCTACCAAAATCGGGTCGAACACCCGGACGTTGACCGAATTCAAATTTAGATAAAACCTCTATTGCTGAGGGTCGAGGACGTCTTATGCCATTGGGTTGACGTGCCCCTACTATTAGCAAAAGCCTTTCGTGGACAGGTTTTCTGTCTTCAGTAGTTTGTTGGGACACAGAAACTCCAACTAAAACTGATAATAACACAACAACTAAACTCAAATTGGCACACATTTTCTTAGATATTAGTTAAATTTTAAGTAGAAATGAATTCAAACTGCAGCTTTTATATTGAATTTGATATAAAAAAAATTAAATATCTGTCTTAAACAGCGTTTTTCTATTTGTCAATTGAAAGCTTATTGTGACCTCTAGTCCAAATGCGTTTCCCCCAGGTACGACAGTTGATTAACCATTTATCAAAATATAATTCTTTATCTTATTAAAAAACATTGATATAAGCATTGTTAGTATATTGACACGAGAATAATGTGTTCTTCGATGTTTTTATGCGATTTGAATTTGTATAACCATTGTTCTTAAATTTTTATAAACACAAACAGACAAGTGACGTGAATACCCACATCTTACGCTATACTTTATTTATAAAAAAAAAAGAAGAAAACAATACAATTTTTCTTAAAACATTTATGTCTGTTTCTACAAAATTGTGAAGTGTGTTGAAAAACACTACCATATTGATATAAATATTTACAATTTTTTTTTTAATTTTGGAAAATTAATTTTAGACAAGTCAACAAATATTTTTTAATTGTAAAACACCGCGTGGCATTTTTTACATACTCAGAGTAGACCCAGTTATCAGTTAATGACAGAAGCGGACGCATAAAATAATTTCGGGGGGGGGGGGGGGGGGGGGTGTTGTGTTTGTTGTGGGTCTAAAAAAATGAAATTTTCATAAATCTGAAGTCAGTCAGTCTTCGACTAACTTTTCTCTGAGAGAGTTGATCTCAGGGATAGGACCTATCGAAACAATTTCATACAGCTAAATCGCAAAAAAAAACATCATAAAGATGTTGTAACGGATACCTATTTGGCAAAGTTGAATAATGTTACCAAAAGTTGGAAAATTTTCACTATAGTCCGGTCAAATTAGGTCAAAAAACAAGAGCAAAGCTACAAAAATTACCATCAAGCTGAAACTGAGTAAACTTGTTCAAAACACAATTAAAAACAATTTTTCAAAATTCCCCATCGTTACGACCCATGGAAAAAAATTGACTCAAGGTCAAAGGTCAAAAAAATGGGTTTTTCACGATTTTCTTCAAAACGGTAAGTTTTATCGTAAAATTACCTCAGACAAAAATTTTAAATCATACAATTATCTATAAAAAAGGTATCAATATTTTTTTTCCTAAAAGCTATCGCTGAGATAAAACGATTCAAAAAGTTGTAAACGTCATTGCATGCATAAGCGCGCCACGTATATAGCTCTGTAGCTGTAATATAAGTAAAAATATGTTTCTATGGGTGATTTCACTTATTTTTAAAATATAAAATATACATAAGTATCACTATGAGAATATCAGGTAACATGTAACCCAGTCCCTTAATTTATACGCTAGTGTAACCTTGAAGCAACATCTGTACCTCTGTTCAATAGTGTGCGTGGCTAGGGTCGTATACCTGCTTCATGTTGGAATGCGCAATAGATGAAAGTTACTGGACAGAGAAATGTCAAATGAAATGCAGAAAAAAATTTGACGTTTAGGTGTGGTTCACATTCAACATCGGCCCTTGAAATTTAACCACCCTTTTTTAGCGGAGTTAAAATCACAAATGTAGAAGAACAAATTATGAGAGAGTAGAAACGTTTTTTCGATTGTATACAATATAACAGAAATCAATTTGCAGGCAGAAGATTTGTCTAGACAATGATAAAAGACAACAACAAAATTGGGCGGGCAGAAAAGAACAAAAAAAAAAGACTTGTGTGTATGATTTTTTTATATTGAGGGTGATGTTTTGTAGGTATATGGGAAATAAACTTATGTCGATTTCCTTTTACACTAGGGATTTTAGGGATTGCGAAAATAAAGCTATTTGTGTTTTTTTAATTTTGATTCTTAAAGCAATATTTTTCTATGGTAGGTATTGACTTGCGACTTATAGGTAAGGTATTATTAGTCAAGTTATGCATTGTCTGTTCGACTGGAGCCTAAACGGCTCGGCCGATTTTCTTTGAGCTTTGTAGATATTATTGTTAAATTTTTCCCTTCTCAGTTTTTTTCTGTTTCTTTTTTAGTAAGACCGAAAATAATAGTACCTACCATACCACTTTTTTTCGAAATCTTATAAAATATTTTTCAAAACTGTTCGACAGATATCTAAAAATTTCATTTAGTAAACCTAGGTAATGGGTGAAAAAAAATGTCCAGAAAAATGTTTATTAATGGTACCCCCCATGGTAAAATTGTTTTGTTTTTGATTTTGTCAAAAACGGTCCCACCAATTTTGATCATTTCTTAAGCTCGCCGACAGATAGGTATTTTTGGAAATATTTGGCGGGATTCGCAATACTATTTTAGTAATATTAATTAAATATTTTATTTTTATCTATTTTTAAACAAATGGAAAGTATTTAAGGAACTGTTGGTTCGAACTGATTTTCAATGTTTTGGCCAATTATTTTTGGACATTCGACCAAAATATTTTTGAACTTTTGCCAAAAATAATTTTGGACATTTTGTCAAAAATATTTTTTTAACAAACTTTTTTTCAACAAATTTTTTTTTCCACAATATTTGCATTTTGAAGAAATTTTGATTTTTCATACATTTTTTTCTGCCCATTTTTTTTTTAATATGAAATAATTATTTTAAATCAAAAAAAATATGACAAAAATTTGCCACCCAAGGTACTTTCAAACGTGATTTCTGGCTAAACTAGGCATCTTAGCGAGTTAAAAATTACATTTTCGTGATCTAGAGAGAGCCACCTTTCAATCCACGTATCGCATGAAACGAAAAACGAATTTTTATCTTTAAACGTGATTTGCGGCTAAACGAAGCCTCGTAGACCCCCCAAAGTTGACATGTTCAAACGTGATTTCTAGCTAAACTAGGCATCTTAGCGAGTTAAAAATTGCATATTCGGGCTGTCAATTTAGTATTGAAACGGCGGGATTTTGTGAATCGGGATTTTGTGATGCGGGATTTCGTACCCAAACCGATTTAAAAGAAAAGGCAATTTTTTTTCTTTACAAGCTGACGAGGGCGCATATTCGACCGAATCCCTTTGAAAAAATGTCTGTAAAATTGGCCACACAGGTTTTCAGTGCGAAAGTATATACGGGAATACAGTATGCTTTGATGACAAACTTTTTCCAAACGGAGGAAGAAAGAAAAATTGCTGATGCAACTGCAAGGTTTGTCAAGAAAATGAATGATTTGTTCGATAACCTCAATACGAGTCGACTGCATTCCAGAAATCCCAACAGACAAGCTCTATCGGATGCAACGGTGACTATTCATTCCCTAAAAAGGGCAAGTGAATGGATATCAACGTGGAGATCCACCAGTTGCGTTATTATACCACCTTGCTTTCAAGGATTAAAGCAAACGCTCCTTTCAATTGTGCAGATGTGGGAACATATAAAAAGCGAAGAGCAAAATTATATTCTCCTTGCACATTTGAATACGGATGTCGCAGAAAATTTATTTTCAATGGTGAGAAATAATAGGGGCTCGTATGAAAAGGCTCCTTCGGCTTGGCGATTCATTCGAAATTTAAAAATTATTATTTTCCAGCATTTATGCTCTGGTGAAAATTCTGGTTACGAGGATGCTGGATCGGAACCACTTCTGGAAGTAGCTAGAATAAGCGGTCAAATGGAAATAGAGCCAAGTGAAGAAATAGATTTCGACTTCGAATACCCGGTAGAGGATAATGTCGTAGAATGTGATGCCATGGACACAGACCCCACTACAAAGGATACTCGTAGTAAAAAGTTGCAGCAAGGAGGTGCTACATATTTTGCGGGATTTGTGGCCGGCAAGCTAAAAAATAAGTTGAATTGCGAAGTTTGCTCCCAGTATTTGATTGACGAAGTTAACAAAGAAAGGGAACAAACTTTACTAATTCAACTTAGAGCATATAAGACCGTAACCACGTCTTCTGAATTTGGAAAATTAACAGTTCCGTCGATTCTTTTCGAAGAAACTGTTAATGATTTCCAAAGTATTTTTGATACTAATTTCCCAGAGAGACAAGACGGAGAAAAGATAGTGGGAACATGGTTGGATTTATTCATGAAGAAAAATGAAAGGAATTTATCAAAAAGCTGCACACCACATAGAGAAGTCATCGCCAGGTTTTTACTAATTGGACTGATCATCTTGGAGACAAGAAGAATAAACAAGGAAATCAAAATACCAAAAAGAAATTAAACTTATGTTTATTCCGATTTTTGTTTTAATTTAATTTGATATTATACATTTCATAAATAAAAAAAATATTTCTTCTTAAATATTTATCTTGTTATTTTATTTATAGAACGAGGAATAGGCCTACCGGGGATACCTCGAAAAAAAAAAACGCATTCAATATTCTACCTCATTAGGTGATGTGGAAAGGAATATATTTTAAGATTAGCTCTGAAAGCGCTTTTAAAGCTTTTATACACTTAAGAATGTTTTGTTTTGTACATTTTACCTTTTATGATTTTTTACTTTGAAAACTCAATATTTTGAAAAGTATATCTTAATTTCGTTTAAGTTTCTTAACTAAATAAAAAATATTTTTCAGTTTTGAATTGCAATGTTTTTTAAACTTTATAGAAGCTTCTGTCTAAAAAATTTCATTAAAATCCGTTATGCCGATAATGAGAAATTCAAAATTTTGGAAAATCGTTCTATAGTAGGTACAGTCAGTAATATCTTGTTTTCAATATATTTTTTATTAAATTATAGATCTTAAAAGTCAATCAAAAGAAAAAAATTTAAGCAAAATTCTCGGAACTGTTTTCGAGAAAAATACAATTTTCGAAAACCATTTTTTAAGATTTGTATGGAGGGTACCGTTATTTTTAGGTAAAATAATTTTTTTTCTCATATCTTGTTGATTATTCTAAGAAACTTTGATTTATGAAGTATTAAAAAAATCGAGCATGGGGTTTTCGAAATATTGAGTTTTCCAAAAAAAATTTTGAATTTTTTTTTAAAAATCCAAAAATTTTTGTTTGATAATTTGAATACACAATAATATTAAAACTGCTGGGGAGCCTTAACATAAAAAAAATGATCAAAATCGGTTGTACCGTTTTTGAAAAAAATCAAAAACAAAAAGAAGGTTCCAACGGGGGTACCAAAAATAATATTTTTTTGGAAATTTTTTGTCAACCATTTGTGGGACAGTTTTTGAGAAACTAAAACCCATATCTACCAAGTTTGAAGAAAATCGGCCGTTTAGCTGTAGTCGAACAGACAGACAGAATTGCGAGACCCACTGTTTTGGTCTTCGCTATCATCGTTATGTCAACTTTTATCAAACCCTCGAATTCGATTTTTTTTTACGAATGCATAACTTGCCTTATAGTAACTACAAGTCGCAAGTAAAAATATTTTTTGTTTGTGTCTTATAATTGTAATTATTATTTTTGTTCTTCAAAATGACAACATTTAAAATTTTGAACAACAGAAATAATAATAATTATAATCAATATAAATTAGGTACTTATTATATTAACACATGCATGCATGCACAATTGCACATCCATACAAATCAAAAAATTCTAATAAGAATCCATTTAAAAAAAATTTCCTACTGAATCTATAAATTAAAAACTACAACGTTGTATTTTGATAAGGTAATATCAAAATTGAGCAACGTTGCTTTGATATGACTCCAAAACCAATGCTGAAAAATGAAAAATGATAATGTACCTACATACATACATATGTGTGTGTATCAAAACAACACACGTCGATGGTGCACAAAAAAAAAAACAACAACAACTAAAGCGAAGATTTTGTAAAAAAAATTCTGTATTCACTTGGCATATATGAAGTATAACAGTTCTCATGAGGAAAACAGCTGTATTTTACATCTCCCTTTGTCACCCTACTGATATATAAATCAAAAAGTAAACTTTTCATTCTAGTTACTCTTTAAAAATTATTTCACTCTCACTCTAATGTCTCATTTTTACTCAAATTTCTTCGCAACATTTTGGCACTTTTGTGGCGATGGTAGCGATTCTAGTGAGCGGACAAGAAGATAAAAAAAAATGCCTCATGAGAATACTATAAAGTTTATATACAATGAAACAACTTATCCGACCCGTTCTGACCTACGCCTTTCCCATCTGGTTTACTATTTCATCTACAGCAATGAAAAAGATGAAGCTTTTTGAAAGAAAGATGCTCCGCATTTGCACTGGACTGTACCGTAGATAACACACTGACGAAGAAATATATACCAACAAGGAATCTGTATAAAGAAGCAAAATTAATACCATTGGACAAGTATTTACTGCAGCTCTCCGGAAAAATCATCAGGAACCTGGAAGATCATCCCAACACAGAAGTGCAACAACTTCTCCAGCATGAACTGGAGCCTCGTGACAAGTATCTATACACTCGAGCCATCACTGACGATCAATTTGAAGACATCATCCATAACGACAACGCACCCTTTTACGAGAAGAACAACAATCAATACTATAGGGGATAAAACGCCCACTCATCAAAAATTATTATTTAGTTAATATTAAAAAATCATGAATTAGATTAAGAAAACATTAATATGATATTGTAAGCAAATAGCATTCTGTAAAGCCAAATGAAGAACGTTGGGCCCCTATTGTTGAGCCAACATGATTTAATTTAGTAATAAGTTAGTTTTAAGTCAAATTGTATATAAAACAAATTGAAAAATAAAATTCTTAATCTAAATCAAATCAAAAGATTTCGAAAAATCTGTTTATGTACGAGTTTTGTTTTCTTTTTGTAAATAAAACTTATTTATATTTTTTCGTCTTTCCGTATTTTGTTAGACAAAGATTTGAATCTTGGAGAGAGAACGCCTCATAAGTAAAAGCTGCTTCTATTTCATATAAAAGATGAGATCATTTTAACACATTTTGCTTAATAATTTTGCAGTATTCTAGTGTTATTTAAGAAAAATAAATCGGAAGGTGTCAAAGCAGGGGTTCGTGTGGGACAAAAAATGGATTTGTGGTGTCGAATTTTGACACAGTGTGATGCTTGTAAATATGAAAGTAGCCTTTGAGTATGAATGACAAGGAAAAGGTACAATTTTTAAAAATATACATCTTGGCATTTATCCTTAATCCAAGAACCATACATAGTATTTGCAATTTCCAAGAAGTAAAATTCAAATTCCAGAACTGCTAGCTCACATATACCGATTTTTTTTAAAATTTTTTCGAAAACGGCTTCAATAGTTTTGATTAAGCTTCGTATAAGCTAGATTCAAAACAGTTTGATTAGGTTTTAGCGACAAATTGAGATTGATGTTTTATGTTTAAAAACCATAATTTACAATAATTTATAAAATTAAAGAAACAATCCATTTTATTTGTACTTTGAAATTTTTTTCATGCCTTTTTGTTAGCAATTTAATTGTATCAATAAACCATATATTCAATGAATAAGAAGTTGAAAGTACTGAAGATGTGGATTCTTCTGCTAAACTTGAAAATTTTTAGAATTAATCGAATCCAAAGTGGAAAATGTAGAAGATCTAATTTTCAGGACAAGTTCCGGTACCAAAATCATAAAAAAAAACAGGATAAACGCCACAGAATTTCGAGTTAGTCAACTCAAGACAATTCCAACTAATTAAATGATGTTGCGTACCAGCTTCAACCCCAATATGGTACAAACTTCAATTTAATATGGTTTAAATTCACAGCACACCAGTACATCATAAATTCCTGTTTCATTTATCGAAGTCCAAACCTGGACAGACATTCAACTTTTAACGAATTTGATGCTCTGTCCGATTCCATCCAAAGAATTGTTTCCCTTTATCCTCACACTGAAATCGTCATTACAATTCTAGTTATCTTTGCTTTTATGGTCAGAAAATACCCGAAGGAAGGTCTTTGCTGAATCAAACCACCTAACTCAGCTTGGTAATGAGTCAACTCGAATTCCTGACGTTGCACGTCCAACTACCAACAATCTAGACTTGTTCCTTATCTCTGATCCTGATAAATACATAATCAGTGTACTCGAATTATCGCATCTATGCACATCCGACCACTGTGCCATATTTGTGAATTTCTCGCGTCAAAAAACCTCAGTTAAACAGAAACCCCCCAAGAGAACCCTTTTGCAATACAACAAAGGCAACTGGGACCACCATCTGAATAATTTCTTGAGGAACTTTAACTGGTCGCTATGCTTCCTCGATAGTGACGTGGACGCCAGTGCAGATATGATTACAACTTTAATTCTTATTGGAATCAGAGATTTTA
The DNA here is from genome assembly GCA_911387755.1 of Chrysotoxum bicinctum. Lineage (NCBI taxonomy): Eukaryota > Metazoa > Arthropoda > Insecta > Diptera > Syrphidae > Chrysotoxum > Chrysotoxum bicinctum. The sequence goes on from OU426990.1 coordinate 42,492,381, forward strand.
TCCCGAATGGAGAAATATCTATCGAACCGTAAGAGAATTCATGGTTTGATTCGAGATGTAAAGAGGCTATTAGGGTCAGAGAAGTAACGCCAACCCTACTGAGAATAAGCGGAATAAGTTCAAACAAGCTAGAAAGACTTGTAATAATCATATTCGACAGACCAAATACATGACCAAAAAATTAGACAAAAAATACTACAATGTCCCAAGGGTAGTAAAAAATTTCTGGTCATTTGTAAAAACCATTCGAAATACTACTTCGTCTTCGGTTTGTAGTTTGCTGTTAATTGGACGCTGCTGTCAGAGAGTGTTATGATTCTTCCTGTAGGTACTTAAGAGCACATACTTTTCCATGGGAATAATTTTTTTTCGCACTCGTACAAGAGTCCTTAAAGATTCTGACAAACAGAAATCCACTGGTCCGGATAGTATCCCTCCCCTTGTTCTGAAGCGGTGTTCTTCAACGCTGCATAAGCTTTTTCATATATCCTACTCTACTGGCCTTTTTCCGAGTGGATGGAAAACAGATTAGTTCAGCCTGTTTCTAAAAAAAGCTAATCTTCTTCCTCCCTCCAATTATCGTCCAATTGCGCTTAAGTCCCTTCTTCCAAGGTCATGGAAACGCCGATAAATTATAAACTCAAGAAATATCTCGAAGAACGAAAGCTTCTCAATGACCTGCAGTACGGCTTTCGTAGCAATAGGTCCACTGGTGATCTGATGATATATCTCACTGAATTGTGGAACCAGTCTTCACATCGTTTTGGAGATAGTAAGATATTTCGAAAGCATTTGATAGAATTTGCAATCAAGCTCTTTTATCGAAAATGCGTGCATTTAGTATTGATGAATCTCTTCTTCGATGGATTAAAAACTACCCTTCGAACCGCTCAATACCAGATGAATTGGATGGTTTCAAATCTGAAGTCCATAAAATAAATACTGGTGTACCACAGGGTTCCGTTTTGTCTCCGACTCTCTTTCTGATATTCATCAATGATCTTTTGTCTGAAATTTCTAATCCATTAAATTGTTTTGCTGATGACAGTGCCCTTAGCTTCTCATATTCGTTTCCAGATACATGTCCTTGTTCTTCGGATGTGGATCTAGAACCGTGAAGAATTTATTGCTTCAAAATTCAATGCTGTCTCCTGTCGTTAAAGTAGAACCCACAACCCATGCCGCTATCCATGAGCTGCACTTGCATTGAGCAAACCGAAAAGCTCTCAGTTCTCGGTATGGTTGGTGTAGTACAAAAATGCGCTTCGTGGCTAAAAGTCTTCGGTCGAAATTGGGGTCCTCTTCCAAATGCTTCGAAGCCCATTCAGCGAAGAAACGGCGGCGGCGGGCGTTGTCTGTAAGGTTATAAGAGTTCCATTGAGTTCCTGGGTCAGTTGGATCTTGTACGGGTGTAGACCCAAGTCCCGACGGGGATTGACCATCTCGGGTTCTGCTGTACGCTTTCACGGACAACAGCAATTTTATTTACCGATCTTGCGTTCTTTTGATGTACTGATTACCTAAAAAACTAGTCGTCTGAAATTTGGTCACCAAAAACTTTGAAGAGTCGACTTTGAAGGACCACCGCACGTCTGTCGAAAAATGGGCACAGCGCAGCGGCGCGCCGAACCTTTGAACTAACGAGCACTCATTTCTATAATAAAGATTTATCACTTGTAATGGTGATGTGACATCAGTAACTAAATAATAAATAACAGATTTGACAGATGCAATTAAAACAACATGGCCGCCAAATTCTACCCGCACCAATTGAACAAACCCTTTCTGCCATTAATGCACAGTGGATCGTTTGTTTAATTTTTACTACGTAAATCATAAACATACAAACATTTTACTATATTCCGCACTTTGATAGTATGTTTTTTGAATTTTAAAATTTCATTCGATATTGTAACCTAAATTGTGAATGCTTATTTATAATTTTAAATAAAAAATGGACAACATCACTGAGTTTAGCGTTTTAAAATTATCCAACGTACTGAATTTTTCGCATCTTGTTCAGAATTGATTGATTTTCTTCGACCTGTTAGGCTCATATATATAGAACATTTGGGAAGTTCAATTCTCAACAATTTTTCCGAAAGTTTTTTTGTCAGTGAAAATTTGCAAAAATTCAAAGTACTGGAACTGATCTTGTCATCTCGAAGCGTCACTTTCATTTGTGTATTAATTAAACTTAATTATTTAAAAGAAAATATAAATTAAATGCTGTTAAACTGTAACACACTTATTTATTTCATTCATTCATTCAATATACATACATACCTGCCGAATTACAGCTCATTGAACTCTCTGTTTAAGTTCGAGTTTTAAAAATTCCTAAACCTGTCGTGGGTCTTCTTTGACGAAATGTGTATCAACATGGAATTCGATTAACAATTAATTTATGCATCTAGTTAACTATCTGTCTCGTGCATACATAAATATTGGCATAATCTTAAAAATAAAATCTGTGCCATTTTTTGAAGAAAAAAAAAGTAAATATATTCAGTTTTTGGTAGTGATGAACTTTACTGAATCGATTAAGAAACACCGTATGTCCATCGTTAGAATGTCGAAAACTACAACAAAGAACCATTCTATTTGCATAGTTCATATTATTTGAAATAATATAGATCCGTGTGTATAAAAGTCGCAGCTCTTCGATATCCCAAACAGAACATCAATGATGAAGATAGCAACAGCATTGTTAATACTTGGTAAGATTGCATGTTATTTGTATGTTTTTGAAGCCTTTTCTAAATTATGTTTAATTAACAGGTGCCATTACCACGGCAACTGCCCTTACCGAGAATCTCGCCAAGACGTTATCCTACTCTGGAGACAAAAATCCAAGTGAAGCTCAATCTTTTCTTATCGAGCCTATTAACGTTCAACCAGAACCTAGTCCCCAATATGTTCCAGCAATGCCACAATATCCTCAACCACCGGTCTACTACCAGCCAGCTCCACCATCAGTACCAGTGCCAATGCCATATCCACCAGAATATCCAGGACGTAGCGGTTATTGCCAAATACAATGTCCACCTGGAGCACCAGGTGCATTAGGACCACCTGGTTTAATGGGCCCCGACGGTTACCCAGGAGCCAAGGGAGATGTTGGTGATATGGGCTTCGAAGGCGCAAAAGGTTTACCTGGTCTCGACGGAGCTACTGGAGTGATGGGCGAAAAAGGAGAAAGAGGTCCAAAGGGTAGTACCGGCTTTACAGGAGATAAGGGAGAAAAGGGTGATACTGGAAAAACAGGAGTTGCTGGTTTATCTGGTGATAGTGGTGATGCAGGACCTATAGGCATTACTGGCCCTGCAGGACCTATCGGTGCTCCAGGAGAGCCAGGAACGCTGACTTAATTTATTTTCTTTGATTTATTGAACATGTTTTAAAATAAAGGATTGAAAAAATATAAAAAGAATACATTTGTTATTACTTGCGATATATAGGAACGAACTCGACATTTTGATCAAAAACTTTATCTTTAGATTTTGTATGTCTGCACCTCAAACTGCAGCCCAAACCGCTGAAGGGATTTTCTTCAAGCTTAGAACCTAAGTGACTTCGGGGATTCCCTAGAGTAGAAATTGAAATTTTGTTTAGCTCTTAATCTGACGGCATCCTCCATTCAGACGTTATGAAAAATTTTATTTATCTTGAAAATGAATTTGAGAGGAAATTGTGTGTATTATTGTAGGCATACTCGTAGTGTCGTAGTCTATATAGTCGCATTGTTCGGGTTAAATTTAACTAATGTCATTAATTATGTTGGTTTTCAGGGCAGTGGTGATTTGTAGTGACGTAGCATAGACCTGTGACTCAAGAAAGCCCCACACGAAGAAGTCTAATGCTAAATTTCCACTTGCCTTGCAAAGACGCACTTTTACAAGATTTGGTGGCTAATACGAATAATACGAGTACGAATCAAAAATAGTAAAATAGTAGTTAATACTAGAGATCCGATGTTACCCATCCTGTCGTATCAAACTACGAGCTTCAAAGACAAGTGGAAGCCTAGAATTACCGGGTCAATTAATATCGACCCGCTTGTAATTACCATGTTCAGAAATCGCTCGTGCAAAATTTCCATTGTGGCATTGGCTGTGTGCCACACGTAGCGACGTATGTCGTTGGTATTCATATCATCTAATTGGGGCCTAAAGAAATTGGTTATCATCGACCCAGAGTTCTTGCCGTTGACGGTGCTGGTATAGCCAACGTTGTTCTAAAAGAAGTATGGACTGTTGATCCACATTAAACAGGAGCTTCCTCTGCATGCATTGGAATTTGTTAGATCTTGTGTGGATTACGACATTTAACTTGTTCACGACACCATTCATCCAGAAATGGGACTCGTCGTTGAATATGACCGAAATTGGGGTTAATTTGCAATTGAACCATTTAGCGAACACACTCTATTGTCTATGATCATTAAATCTTATAGTTTATTAGTTTCTGGGTTAGATGAGATTTGTACGGGTGTAGGCCTAAGTCACTAAACCAAGGTGTAGTTAGCGAAAGTTCGAGTTCTTGTGCGCGGGGCATCGGATTCTCCAGCACATCCTTAAGGGAAGTGGAAATATTTTGGGCAGTTATTGTGTTTAGTTGATGTACGGTTGTTGGCCAATTGTCCACCGAACCGGTCTACTCGAATTTATCCACAATGTTGCGAATAGTCTTCTCGGAAGGACGAACAGATGAATCACTTTCATAAAACAATTTAATCATTTGCTTATGTTGTTGAAAGCTAACACTCTGTATGTTCATTTGGCAAATTAGATTTAATAAATGACAACCAATTTGACAAATGTAGCTTAAGCAATATGGCCGCAATTACATGTCAAAAATCTCTATTGGAAATCGCTTTAGATATTTATCTGGTATTTGCTACAGAAATTCTAGCTTACTATCTAAATAATCTTAACTTTAATTTCAATATTGATCCAAATCTTTAGCAGTTAACTGTATAGCTATTTTAAATCAATTAAATTTCCTCATGAATTTTAACAACCTTACCCTGTGCTCCGAAAGAGCAATCAAATTTTATGTTATCTTATTTCGAGGAATCACTTAGTCAAGCGAATAATTGATGAGTTTTGCGATATGCATTTGATGCATAATATATAGTTCATTTTTTTCTATGTGTCATAAAAGATTTGTTCTTCTAAGATTTGATATAAAATAAAGCCTCGGCCGCAAGGAGAAAGCATTCAGAAGTGACACAATGGTGTTGGCATATGTATTGCTCTTTTTTGGTAAGAAACCAAATTTTATTTTATTTTTATTTATTAATTAAAAATTTTATCAACAGGAGCTTACGCCCTAACCTTAACGGCAGCGAAAGAGGCTGGGAAGAGTATTAGCTTTAGCAGCCTTCTGGGTGTTGGTAAGACCAAGGAAAAGCCAGTAACTTACATTGTTACGATTCCAAGTCCACCAGAAATTCAGCCATATCCCCCACAAGTGCCGATATATCCACCACTACTACCCCCACAATTGCCACCACCACAATACCCATCACCACCATATATTCCAGGAAGGCCGTGCGTTATACAATGTCCGCCTGGGCCACCTGGACCACCAGGTATACCCGGAGTCGATGGTTTTGATGGGCCACCTGGTCAGAAAGGAGACAATGGAGATATGGGCTACAAAGGTCTAAAGGGTGCAACCGGTGAGCCCGGAGAGAGGGGTCTTGAGGGAAATCCAGGACCTCCCGGAAAGAAAGGAGAGCAGGGTTATATGGGTGAAAAGGGATTTCGAGGTGATGAAGGTCTAGTCGGACCTCCAGGTCCAGATGGTGTTAGTGGTGATAGAGGACGACCTGGACTACCAGGTCCAGATGGTGTTAGAGGTGATAGAGGACCACCTGGTCGACCTGGACCACCACATCCAGATGGTAATAATGGTGATACAGGACCACCCGGCCCACCTAGACCACCACGTCCAGATGGTAATAACGGTGATACAGGACCACCTGGGCCACCTGGACGACCAGGTCCAGATGGTAATAATGGTGATACAGGACCACCTGGTCCACCTGGACGACCAGGTGCAGATGGTCATAACGGTGATACGGGACCACCTGGTCCACCTGGACGACCAGGTCCAGATGGTAATAATGGTGATACAGGACCACCTGGTCCACCTAGACCACCACGTCCAGATGGTAATAACGGTGATACAGGACCACCTGGTCCACCTGGGCGACCAGGTGCAGAAGGTCATAACGGTGATACGGGACCACCTGGTCCACCTGGACGACCAGGTCCAGATGGTAATAATGGTGATACAGGAACACCTGGTCCACCTGGAAGACCAGTTCCAGATGGTGATAATGGTGATACAGGACCACCTGGTCCACCTAGACCACCACGTCCAGAAGGTAATAATGGTGATACAGGACCTCCTGGTCTACCTGGACGACCAAGTCCAGATGGTGATAATGGTGGTACAGGACCACCTGGTCCACCTAGACCACCACGTCCAGATGGTAATAACGGTGATACAGGACCACCTGGTCCACCTGGACGACCAGGTCAAAATGGTAATAATGGTGATACAGCACCACCTGGTACACCTGGAAGACCAGTTCCAGATGGTGATAATGGTGATACAGGACCACCTGGTCCACCTAAACCCTCACGTCCAGATGGTAATAACGGTGATACAGGACCACCTGGTCCACCTAAACCACCACGTCCAGATGGTAATAACGGTGATACAGGACCACCTGGTCCACCTGGACGACCAGGTCAAGATGGTAATAACGGTGATACGGGACCACCTGGTCCACCTGGACGACCAGGTCCAGATAGTAATAACGGTAATACGGGACCACCTGGTCCACCTGGACGACCAGGTCAAAATGGTAATAATGGTAATACAGGACCACCTGGTCCACCTAGACCACCACGTCCAGATGGTAATAACGGTGATACAGGACCACCTGGTCCACCTGGACGACCAGGTCCAGATAATAATAATGGTGATACAGGACCACCTGGTCCACCTAGACCACCACGTCCAGATGGTAATAACGGTGATACAGGACCACCTGGTCCACCTGGACGACCAGGTCCAGATGGTAATAACGGTGATACGGGACCACCTGGTCCACCTGGACGACCAGGTCCAGATGGTAATAACGGTGATACAGGACCACCTGGTCCACCTAGACCCCCACGTCCAGATGGTAATAACGGTGATACGGGACCACCTGGTCCACCTGGACGACCAGGTCCAGATGGTAATAACGGTGATACAGGACCACCTGGTCCACCTAGACCACCACGTCCAGATGGTAATAACGGTGATACAGGACCACCTGGTCCACCTGGACGGCCAGGTCCAGAAGGTAATAACGGTGATACAGGACCACCTGGTCCACCTAGACCACCACGTCCAGATGGTAATAACGGTGATACAGGACCACCTGGTCCACCTGGACGACCAGGTCCAGATGGTAATAACGGTGATACAGGACCACCTGGTCTACCTGGACGACCAAGTCCAGATGGTGATAATGGTGATACAGGACCACCTGGTCCACCTAGACCACCACGTCCAGATGGTAATAACGGTGATACAGGACCACCTGGTCCACCTGGTCCACCTGGACGGCCAGGTCCAGATGGTAATAATGGTGATACAGGACCACCTGGTCCACCTGGAAGACCAGTTCCAGATGGTGATAATGGTGATACAGGACCACCTGGTCCACCTAGACCACCACGTCCAGATGGTAATAACGGTGATACGGGTCCACCTGGACGACCAGGTCCAGATAGTAATAACGGTAATACGGGACCACCTGGAAGACCAGTTCCAGATGGTGATAATGGTGATACAGGACCACCTGGTCCACCTAGACCACCACGTCCAGATGGTAATAACGGTGATACAGGACCACCTGGTCCACCTGGACGACCAGGTCCAGATGGCAATAATGGTAATACAGAACCACCTGGTCCACCTAGACCCCCACGTCCAGATGGTAATAACGGTGATACAGGACCAGCTGGTCTACCTGGACGACCAGGTCCAGATGGTAATAATGGTGATACAGGACCACCTGGTCCACCTAGACCACCACGTCCAGATGGTAATAACGGTGATACGGGACCACCTGGTCCACCTGGACGACCAGGTCCAGATGGTAATAACGGTGATACAGGACCACCTGGTCCACCTAGACCACCACGTCCAGATGGTAATAACGGTGATACAGGACCACCTGGTCCACCTGGACGACCAGGTCCAGATGGTAATAATGGTGATACAGGACCACCTGGTCCACCTGGAAAACCAGTTCCAGATGGTGATAATGGTGATACAGGACCACCTGGTCCACCTAGACCACCACGTCCAGATGGTAATAACGGTGATACAGGACCACCTGGTCCACCTGGACGACCAGGTCCAGATGGTAATAATGGTGATACAGGACCACCTGGTCCACCTGGAAAACCAGTTCCAGATGGTGATAATGGTGATACAGGACCACCTGGTCCACCTAGACCACCACGTCCAGATGGTAATAACGGTGATACAGGACCACCTGGTCCACCTGGACGACCAGGTCCAGATAGTAATAACGGTAATACGGGACCACCTGGTCCACCTGGAAGACCAGTTCCAGATGGTGATAATGGTGATACAGGACCACCTGGTCCACCTAGACCACCACGTCCAGATGGTAATAACGGTGATACAGGACCACCTGGTCCACCTGGACGACCAGGTCCAGATGGTAATAACGGTGATACGGGACCACCTGGTCCACCTGGACGACCAGGTCCAGATGGTAATAATGGTAATACAGGACCACCTGGTCCACCTAGACCACCACGTCCAGATGGTAATAACGGTGATACAGGACCACCTGGTCCACCTGAACGACCAGGTCCAGATGGTAATAACGGTGATACAGGACCACCTGGTCTACCTGGACGACCAAGTCCAGATGGTGATAATGGTGATACAGGACCACCTGGTCCACCTGGACGACCAGGTTCAGATGGTAATAACTGTGATACAGGACCACCTGGTCCACCTGGACGACCAGGTCCAGATGGTAATAACGGTGATACAGGACCACCTGGTCCACCTAGACCACCACGTCCAGATAGTAATAACGGTGATACAAGACCCCATGGTCCCCCTAGACCACCACGTCCAGATGGTGATACAGGACCACCTGGTCGATGAGGATAGTCATAAACCAATCAATAAAGCGTACCTCAGCGATAACATTTAAGTCTAGTTTTTTCGATCAAGAATATATGGATTGCAGTCTTGAATCCGTCGCTACATTCTTAAGCATAATAACATAAGAGTTTCATTTTTGCTTAAGTTATTTAATTTTTCCATTAACATCAAACATCTCATTACGATATAAATGACTGTAATAAAAAATACAAATAAAAAAAAAAATTGGTTTTCTTACAATAGTGATCTCTTGGATTACAAACTTATTCTGATCATTTGAATTTTGTTTACTTTGTGAAATCTTTATTTGGACCTTTATTTTATTTTTTGTAAAGAAAAGATGATATCCGTCAAGTGGCTGCCCCGACTGTTTATACACATTTGGGCCCGTTTTATCGCATTTTTCATAACTTTCCGCAAGATTTCAGGAGATAACTGCTCGCAGTCATGTCGAATGACGGTTGCACTGCCTTGTTGAAACCACATGTTCACCAAGCCCCGCTGATCCAATCCCTGCAGTAAGAAGTTGTTTATCATGGCCCTGTAGCTCTCGCCAGTAACAGTGAACGTATTGTCTCAGAAAATACGGTCCAATCACTCCTTCAGCGTGAAAGCCGCACCACACAATTGATTTGAGTGGATGTAACAGCTCTTCGTGAATATTTTCCACTTAAGTGGAAATGCGCCTCTTCGCTCATGATGATTTTCGACACAAAATCGTCCTCTTTTTTGTTAAGATTGAGGACGACTTGACACATTTTCAAAATAAATTTCAAAAAATGGTTACTAATGTCACACTCCAGTGAATTATAATTTTCAATTTTCTCAAAAACGGAGCAACTGATTATGTTCAAATTTTGTATCTTAAGGCTTCTTAATAGTTTGAATAGTATTGGGCATTGAAATTTTCAAAAAAAAAAAATTGCTTGCTTCAGAATTTTTATTTGAAAACTCAATTATTGGAAATGTTTTTTTTTTGTTTTTAATTTTTATGTTCCAATCAAGAAAAGACTGAAAAAGACATGAAGACATAGTGAGGAAAGTCTTCTCTACAACTATCTTTACTGATGGCTCAAAGATGGAGTGTGGTATTGGTGCATGAATATTCTCTGTTACTGTGACTTTGGATTTATCTAGGTCGTTTAGGCTACTCGACTTTGCTAGTGTTTTTCAAGCTGTTTACTGGCTATCAGGGAAGCGTGCAACGTACTCAAACAAGATCCAAATGAGAACCTGAATACAACTATTATCACAGACAGTCGGGGGTGTTAAAGCCATTAATTCTAGTACATCATACTCCAAATTAGTTCAGCAATCCCGGAATGAACTTGCTAGCCTCAATATTACTCTTATCAGGATGCGGGTTCATGTGGCGTTGATGGGAATGAACGGACGAAAGAGATGACCAGGCAAGGATAAGCCTTTCATAACTCACTGGCGGAAAGACTCAACATTCTGCTCGGAGTTATGAAGGGCAAAATTCTCTCAATTTTTCTTAGCGAATCAAACCGTAGGTGGAGGAGTTTAACTAACTGCATTATATCTAGAAAGATTTGGCCTACCTATAAATAGTTAATCCCGAACACTTGATCTGACATAGCCAGGATCGTAGCTACCTGCGACGGATACTGGCCAATAGAAGAGCATCCAGCCAAGCTAAGGCATTCCTCACAACACTCACTGTCATAGCTTCTGAAACAGCCCTTCGTTTCCTCTGAAAATTCTCTACTCTGGACAAATTTAAAGCACAGTCTTTAGAAAGAAGGACATTGACGATCTTTCGGAAAAGAAGATCAAAGACTTGATCAAAGGGCACGGTAGTGCCCAGCCAAGTTCTGGCACTACACCCTTTTTACAGGGAACACACTCAGGCGATTTTTGACTCCTCCCTATCTTCAGTACCAATGAAGTCAGAAACTTAAAATTCCGAATATTTGCTAAGCTGGTCAGGCACAGGTGTATCACCAAATTTCCTGAGATATAAGGCCTCAAAAATCACAAAAACTGTAACTGACTGACTAACTTACAGATCATCAAAATTATGGAGCACTTCCCGACATCGTACAATCTTGTAATTTTGCACAACGGTAGGTCTCTTCATGCAAGCAGAGGAAAAATCAAAAATTTGAAGTTTTCCATTCAAGGGGCGTGGTATCCGCCCACTTTCTCCGAATTGGTGTTGGTTGAATGGAGCACTTCCGACTGCTGTAAAACGATGAAATTTGGTGAACCGGTAGGGCTTAAATTGCATATAAACCACTAAAAATAAAAATTGAGATTTTCCATTCAGGGGGCGTGGTATCCGCCCACTTTCTGCGAATTGGTGTTGGTTGAATGGAGCACTTCCGACTGCTGCAAAACTATGAAATTTGGTAAAGTGGCAGGGCTTAAATTGCATACTAAGAAAAAAATATAAAATTTAAGGTTTTCCATTCAGGGGCGTGGTATCCGCCCATTTCCTCAGAACTGATGTTAATTATATGGTGCACTTCCGATTGCAGTAGAACAATGAAATTTGGTAGAACGGTAGGCCTCAAATTGCATATAAAGGAACAAAAATAAAAATTGAGGTTTTCCATGCAGGGGGGCGTGGTATCCACCCACTTTCAGAGAAAATGTATAATTTATATGGAGCACTTCCAATTGCTGTAGAATGAAATGAAAATGAAATTTGGTAGAGCGGTATAGCTTACCTTCAAAGCGAAAAATAGAAAATCTAAGATTTTTTATTCGAAGTGTCTTTTTATTGTCATTTACATGCATCTTGAAAATTAATGACTTTTCTTAGAACTATAGAGTGCTTGATTTGGTACTTTATGTTATGTTAACATAAATGAAAAAAGAAAACATTTGCATACCTGAAAAAATTATGAGTTTACATAAAAAAAAAGCTCTTTACTGTGATTTGAACTATAATCAAACCACTAATTAGGCTATTAATTGGTGGGCAACCTTCATTTAAAAAAATGAGTTGAAATTGCAACAAAAACATCATCGCATCCTCAACAATTATTGCTTTTTTATGACTTTGAGCGGATGTAGGTACTAGTATTTATAATTAAGGTAGTTATGTTAGTGTTAGGTATCTTCCCAAAACAAGAAGAAACTATTGAAGCGCAAATCAAAACAACCATTACAAAAAGAAAATATACCAAAAGAAAGGGATTAGATTACCCTTTAAATGTTTCAACACAGCGCGGGCGTGAAGTTAAGGAAGAGAAAGAAGGATAGGAAAGATGTGTGGCACGATGTTCTGAGACTGAAGGTTGTTGTCTCAGATATTTTATCTCCAGGGATGGCGGCTGAACTAAAGCGGAGAATGCCGTGTCTTATTTCTGCAACCCATTGATGACAATTTTAGAAGGTTTTTAATGGAATTAAAACGACATAGACGACGGCAGGGATCGAACCTGTGATCATGAGGTTAACAGGGGAGCACACATCCATTGCGCCACGGCCACCCCTAAGCTGGGTGAACTTTTAATGTTTTAAGAAATGCCTTTGGGAGACCGGTTTCGATATGAATCACTTAGTTAGGAGTGTTGTCTGGCAATCCGAAGCATCTCTTTACGAAGAAACGTTGAAGTTTTTCAATTTGGTCGTCGTACTCGTGGGGTTACCCACACCTGCGCGCAAAAGTGCATTATTGATTTTGTGGCTGCATCATGTACTTTATATTTAGCATGGTGTGTAACGTATTTATTTCGCACAAATTTATACCATGTCGAGTTTATGGAGTTTTTTGATGCAGCGAGACGTTTTGATAGGTGTTCAAACCTAGACATGTTATAAGTGAAGATAACACCGAGATATTTATAATGGTTTGATATTTTTATCTCTCCACCATTAAAGTACCATTTTTCAGCTGCCGCTCTTCTGCCGCCGTTCCTGAAAATTACAATTTCGGACTTATCAAGGTTGACATCTAAGTTCCACTTACTGCAGTACCTGCTGAAGCTGTCGATAATTTTTTTTTTAATCGTTTGCAGGATATTAGGCCTATCAGAGAGGAGAACTATATTATCATCCGCGTATAACAGGACGTTTATTTCCAAATTGTTAACGATGAGACCAGTTGGGAGTTCGCAGTGAAGGTCCTCAAGAAATAAAATGAACAGTAAGGCACTCAGTACACATCCTTGCTTGACTCCTTTAGTGGTCTCGAAGAAGCTTGTTGTACTCTTTCCATTCCAAACTGTTGCTGACGTGTCCCTGTACAGAGATCTTAAAACGGAAACCATTTTTGTTGAGCTGCCTAAACTTAACAATTTATAAAACAGCGCATTTATATTAATGTTGTCAAAAGCTGTTGACAGTTTAAGCTGAATGATGCAGGATAGGTTGTAAACTTGGTCAACTGTACTATACTGACTTCTGTATGCTGCCTGGTATTCATTAAGTATTTGGTTCTCTTCAATGTAGAGTGTGTCGAGAAAGGAAAGCCCACGGTAGTTTGAAGGAAGGCTTGCATCACCTTTTTTGTAAAGAGGGAAGATAATCGATTTCTTGAAGGATGATGGTATAGTCTCAGTATCAAAGATGTCTCTGAGCGAAACATGAATCTTTTCTATAAATGTAGTACCAGCGTTTTTGTAAAACTCGTTTGGAATACCATCAATACCGGGTGCTTTGTTATCCTTTGATGTTTCTATCGCTAAGATAACTTTAACCAGTTCTATTTGGTTATCTAGCTTTTGTTGATAAATGGTTTCAAAAGTGGGTAAAGGCATCGCAAGTTGTGTCGAAGTAAATAAAATGTGCCAAAGAAGAGGTTCATAAGCACATCTGCAGATATTTCTATGCTGTTTGTTGTTGAGTCTCCACGAATTTCTCTAGCGATTCTCCACCATTCTTTTGCCGAGGTAACAGATGCAAGTTGATGTGAGATGTTTTGGTAATATTCATATTGATTTGCTTTTAACAGGGCTTTGTATTTTTTGTTTGTAACAGCATGTTTTAATCTGCTCACTTCCAGGTTGTCTTTTTTAAACATTCTCAGTGCTTTTAATGAATCCCTCCTAGCAATATGACAATGTAAGTCGAACCAAGGTTTCATTTTCTCGAATTTAATATCGTGAGTGTTAGGCGTTCCATTTGCTTCATATATACATTTTCTTATGGTGTCACATCTTGTTTCGATACTTTCTTCACGTTTAATTATAAAGTCCGAACGTTTTTTATCAACCCACTTCAGCCTAGGTAGCATTTGCATTGGAGAGTTTCTTGCGATGTCTGCAGATGCCTTGAGAGTTAGTAATAATGGCATATGGTCCGAGTATGTTTTACATCCAACAGAAAAATCACTTATGATTCCGACTGAATTGTAAGATGGACATCAGTAGTCTATTACAGATGATCCTATGCTTGACACAAAAGTGAACTCTCCATTTTTGTCATTAAAGCTTCTGTCATTAAGAATGAACGCCCCAATATCTTCTAAGAACTGAAGAAATGTGTTGCAATTTCTATCGGTTGTGGAATCTTTTGAACATCTTGAATCAGTGATTGGCTGCTGTGATATTGCTTGCGGATGTCTATAGAACCCATTGTGCTTGTTCTGACATTAGAATCACCTAGTAATATGAAGTTTTCCGACCTAAGATCATCAAAAAAATTTGTTAACCTGTTAAAATCACTTATCCAATTGCAGTTTAAATAGCAAGGCACGAAGTTAACGGTAGTTCCGAGAAAAGTTCCACGCAGAATTGTAGTTCCATACAAATTTACGAAGTGTAGTTGATGCATAGACTCTATACTCTTACTGAATCCAAACAAACATCCTCCACTGGCTCTACCACAGATTAGTCAGATCTTTGTTGATAGAAATTGATTTCCCAGTTAAATTTTTTGTCGATGATAACAGTGAGCTTCAGTTGAGCTGGCAAGCTCAAATACGGAGGATGTTTTATTCGAGTTAGCTGGGCTTATTTATTTTTTAAGGAATGTATTCCTATTACAGTGATAAATTAATCCACTTTTAAGTGACTTGATTTTATAAATCCAGGTATTTTCTAATTTACTTATGATTGCAGTTGTAATAATTTTTTTTATTAGAACACATGAGTCTCATATTTGGAAATATCTGATTTTCCACTGTCAACAATGTTCTAGAGATTTAAAGAAAATTCAAAATTTTGATTTAATAAAAGCTGAGCTCATGGTTGACAAAAATTCTGGCTATTAATAAAAAAAACCATTTATTCGTTTTCGATTATTTCAAAAACGGTACAACGTTTTTTTTTAATTTTTTTTTTATTTAAGAAAAAATTCAAAATTTCTTTTTGAAAACTCAATGTTTCGGAAACCCTAAACTCGATGTTTTATATCTTGACAATAAACAGTTTTTTTAATACCATCTAAAAGATGTAGCACAAACATTTATAATTTATCTTAAAATAATGGTAGCCACCTTACAAATGTTAAAAACAGTTTTTGAAAATCGCATTTTTCTCGAAAACGACACTTACCCCCAGTTTCAAAGTGAGAGTTTAAACTTAAGTTCTGCTGAACCTGAACTGGAGTTTAAATTTGAAGTTCAACTCGTCCGGTTTCACAGTCTTATCTGAACTTCAGTTCATTAAACGTAGTTTAAGTAAATTGTGTTCTCTTTCTATCTAAATCAAAGAAAAAACAATCAAGGAAAGTTTGTTGTGACCTGTGACAGGAAACAAAAATTAAAAATGAAAATAAATTATATTTTCAAATGTTTGAAGGGATTGTCAAACTGAGATTTAAACGGCAGAATAGTGTCGTTTAACTTAAACTACAGAATGAACTCTGTTTAAGGACTGTGAAACCAAATTTATGGTTGAACTGAAGTTTAAACCAAAAGTGGGGTTTAAACTTCCACTGTGAAACTGGGGGTTAGAATTTTAATACACATTGTTTTCTTTCACTTAATTTTTTCGGAATATGGCTTTCAATTGGCGGGAGTTGAATTTATTTATTTATTTATTTATTTATTCCATCTACGATTTGAAAAATCTACAGATTATGCTTAATATTAATATATACAAAATAAATATAAATTTCAATTTTAAACTAACAATTATTTAATAATAATGAACAAAGAGAATTTTTGAACTGAGATCTAGTATTTACTATATCTAAGTTATCATAATATAAATTAAAAATTTTACAGCAATGAGATATTGGTTCCCTCTGACCATAATTTGTAGAATGAGGATTTTCATAAATAAAATGTCTCATTCTCAATGATCGAGTAGGTGCATAAAAATTAATTGAAGAAAGAAAAAAATCACAATCGATATCATTTGAAATAATATCTCGAACAAATAATACACTATATATTCTTCGTCTTGATTCCAGAGTTTGTATTCCTAATAATAAACATCTACTATGGTAGTTAAGAGCTGCATTGTTATTAGCAGAAAACTGCCTTAAAGCAAATCTTAAAAAAATTTTTTGAATGTTTTCAATTCTATCAATTAATTTTTTAATTTCAGGATTCCAAATAACTGCACCATATTCCAATAATGGTCGAACAATAGAGCAATAAATAGCCTTAAGAGTATAAGGGTCTTTCAAATCACTGGAATTTCTTTTTAAAAAACCTAACATATCTACTATTTGACTTAGAAACTATGTAGGAAACATGAGAATCAAAACTTAGTTTAGCATCAAAAATTATTCCAAGATCTTTGATTTCATAAAGCCGGGATAATTTAAAACCACTTAAAGTGTAATCAAAAACAATTTGATTAGACAGACGGCTGTAAGTTAAAACAGAACATTTAGATAGATTTAGACTCAAATCATTTTGCTGGCACCAAGCCTCGAACTTACAAATATCTTGTTGAAATGCAATGCAATCATTATAATTCTTTATGACTTTGAACATTTTTATGTCATCAGCAAAAATTAAGCATTCTGATGAAGATAATATTGTTGGAAAATCATTGATAAACAAATCAAACAACGGTGGGCCTAAATGACTTCCCTCAGGGACGCCAGAAGAAACAATAATTGGTCTAGATTGGACATCGCCAATTTTAACAATTTGCTTTCTATCAATCAGATACGACCAGAACCATTTAAGAAGAGTTCCATTTTAATTTTTTAATTAAAACAAGGTGATTTACTCTACTAAAAGCTTTTTTAAAGTCTGTGCAAACAACATCCAATTGGCATCGATTTTCGAGTGTATTAAAACACGTTTTTGAAAAACAAGCCAAATTTGTTGTAGTTGACCGACCACTAGAAAAACCATGTTGGCTATTTGAAATATGGCATTTAATCTTAGCATATATTTTGTTCTTCATAATTTTATCAAACAGTTTTGGAATGGTTGGCTGCTTACAGATTGGGCGATAGTTTTCAATTTTCTTTTTATCACCACTTTTGAAAATTGTATTTATATAACCTACCATTCCATTCCATTCATTTAAAAAAATTCCAGATAAAAGTAATTGATTGAATATGACCTGAAGGGGAAAGCTTAATGATTTGAAACAATATTTCAGCACAACTGGAAAAATTCCATGAAAATCAGGACTATGTGAAGCATTCAATTCAAATAAAGCCGTAGAAACTTCATCCAAATCACAATTCAACACACAGCACTCTGTCATTGGAATTAAATTATTTGAAACATAGTTATTTCCAACTGCTATGTCTGAAGTATTATAAACACTTTGAAAGCTTTGGGCAAACCAATCAACAATTGTACGAGAGTTACTCATTCATTTTTATAAGTCATTATTGAAGGGAAACCGACAGATTTACGTTTAGAGTTTAAAAATCTCCAAAAATTTCTAGGATTTTTCTTCAACTCAATTTCAGTGGAATGAACATAACTACTATAACAAAATTTTGAAAGAAATACATACTCTTTCCTTAAACGCGAATATAGAGTGAAATCATCATTGCTTTTTGTAAGTTTGTAATTTTTGAAAGCTTTATTCTTTGCATTTTTTTTTTCTCCATTTTTGATTAATTTAATTAAGCTTATCACTAATTTATAAGAATTATATTCTTACTGTGTATAGGCATTGAATGAATTAATAAACTTAACTAAATAAACTAAACTAAAATTTTTCAGTTTGCGTAATCTGAAGTTCGACCATGGAGGATGAGAGTTTAATTTAAGTAAAGAGCGCGGAACAGAGGAATTCAATTCTCGTACAAAAATATCTAAAAAATGATTAAAATTGTCTTTCAAATGATTACATAAATTAAGTTGCCAATCAATTTTCAGAAATGATTCATTCAAAATATTTAAATTAAAAGAGTTAAAATGGTATTTAAATTTATTAACAGTTTGATAAGCATTAACATTATTAAAGCAAATATTCTTCAAAGTAATAGACATGGCAACGTGGTGAATTGAATTGGAAAATAAAGGGATGCACTCAGAAACATTTACTTCAGTACAATCATTAACAAACACCAAATCAAGCATTCTTTGTAAGGAATTATGCACAAAACTAACTTGTATTAAATTCATTGCAAATAAGGTATCAACAAAATCAAATTCTTTTTCAGTTGTAAGAACAACTGGCAATACATTATTTTCACGTTGCATCCATTTAATTCCACCCAAGTTAAAATCACCGATTACACAAACAGAAGTGTTTTAAAATCAGAGAAATTAGAAATAATTTATTCAATATTATTCATATGACTTATATAAATAGATAATTGAGAATCAGGAGGTATATAACTAAGAAAAATTAGAAATTTATGATCATAACTAACTTGAATACAAATACATAATTGTTCAATATTTACTTCTGAAGAATTTAAATCAAGGTCAATAGAATAAGAAGAAAGACCATTGCCAACAGCCAAAAGAACACCACCACCTTTTCTGGATCCAACATCATAACGATCACGCCGAAACACAGTAAAATCCGATGTATCAAATAATTCTTCGTTTCGTATATCATGATAAAGCCAGGTTTCGACAAATGCATAAACATCATACTCAAGTGAATCCACACTAGCATAGAGAGCATGACTTTTACATCGCAGTCCACCCATATTTTGAAAATAAATAGAAACATCATGTTTGTTTACATTTTCTGTTGTTGATTTGAATTCATTTCGCCTGGATCGGCAATTCGCGCTATAAGGTTTTTTGAATTTTTTTGCTGAACAAATTTGCGAACAACAGTATTCATTGGCCAATTAGAGCCTAATAAAGCCATACTTAAATTCAAATTATTTCTTGGAATCCCAACTTTGAAATTGAAAAATCTTAAATTTGTTGCATCCTTTTTTACCAATTTATAGCATTTAATTGTTGATTCATTAATTCCAAATTTAGCAGCAACATATTTGGTTAAAGACTCAACAGATGTTGATGCGTCGAATTTGCGGTGACATCTTTCAAATCTATTGTATATTATTCAGTTACTGATGCCAAATCACTATGATAAGTAACACGATCGAGTAGCACGTCCAAATTATGAAACTTTATTACCAAAATTTGAGCACGTTACGCCCATTTTACGGTAGATGTGTTGGCAATTCACAGTCGACTCTTTCACTTTTATAGCGGCAAAACTTGATACGATCAAGTTGGTTATCAATCGGCCAACATTTGTACGTCAAAAATCGCAAGATTGGCCGAGAACATCGCTGCGGTCCGTGGAAGTATACAGCAGAATCCAATACAGTCGATTCGTCACAAGGCCCTTTCGCAAAACTCAATTTGGCAAATTTTGCATCTGGACTTGGGCCTATACCCGTACAAGATACAACTCACCCAGGAGCTCAAAGTTCATGACCATATACAACGTCATTTGTTCGCTAACTAGCCCTAGGAGCGTTTGCAAGAGGACCCCGATTTTTACTGAAAAATCATCTTTAGCGACAAGACGTATTTTTGATGAAGATGCATCCTAAAAACCCGTTTGGTACGGATCTTGGGCCGGCGCGGCGCGGCGGTGGCGTCATGAACGATGATAAACAATTTCGTATGTACATGTGGTTCCATCAACATTACCATAGGCACAAGAGTATCTGTTGAAATTCTTTCGATTCACTTCAAAAATCTAATTTATGGAAAGTATGGTTTCCTATTTGCGTATGCGGAGCCCCTTTCTACTGATGAGATTCTAGACAGTGAAATAACATTAGAAGAAGTGCCACCTGTAATCCTTAATAACAAGAATGGAAAAGCGCCTGGTGAAGAAGAAATTCCATACGAATTTTTCAAAAATACTTCTCCCGGTGGCGCTTATATTTCAACTCAAATCATTCTTCAATAAAGTTTACCTGAATGAATACGAGTATATCCCTTCACAGTTGAAAACGTCCATCATATTCCCGATTCTTAAAAAAGGAGATTTGAATAATGTAGAAAATTATCGCGGAATCTCGTTCATGAACGAACTGGCTAAACTGTTTTGTGGCGTACTCGCTAATAGATTTTAAAAATAGGTAGAATACAACAACATCCTTTCGGAACTTCAAGCTGGGTTCAGGAAAAGCTGCCATCTCTAGTGAGAGCATATCAAGCAAGAAACGAAAAGATTACATACAATACTCTGCCGGATGGGTATATACCACAAAGTTCATTCATGTTTTGAAAGAGATGTACGCAGATTCGAAAGCAGCTGTCTGGGATGGTTGACACTACTCATAATGGTTCCAAACAGATACTGAGCTGAAGCAAGGATGTCTGCTAAGGCGCTCTTCTGTTCTAATTATTTATCAACGATGTTTTAACGCACGTTCCAAGACGAATCCGAATTGTTCAAAACATTAATAATGTACTTATATATGCTGATGACCTATAATGCTACAGTCAGAATCACCCGAAAATCTCCAATTTTACCCGCTAAGCCGAGTATTGAAGGAAATAGGGTCTCTTTATTAACACGGACAAATCAAAAGTTATGTTGTTTTCTAGGTCTAACCGGAACCAAATCACACGTAGTTGGAATTTAAATGGCAATCGATTGAATATAGCGGATGAGTACAACCATCGATTTCTCCAAACACCTAGATGAGTTTGCCAAATCTTCCTATGACTTGATAAATCTATTTTGGAGGACCATCTTCACAAACGAACACATCATACTATTTGCTAAGTATTAAATATTTAACGCTGTTTTTAACTTACAATATGTTTCGCATCGCAGGTATGTGGAGCTTATGAGCACGATGTGGTAGAAAAGTTCCATCGAAATTTCTTGAAAAAGCTGTTTAATCTTCCACTAAACAGAATAAACTATGCGTTATATTTGGAAACGGGTCGTCCTTAACTTTACACAGATACTCTTAAGTGGCAGGCGGATTACATCGTTAAGGTACCGTCTATTCCGAACGACCGTTTACCAAAACAAATGGCTCTTTACGAAATGAGGAACAAAGACTGGTGGGTGCTTAAGTGGAAAAGCTTAAGACAAGCATGAGAAGTAGTTAGGTTAGATCCTCACAACTTAACTGGTAAAAAGGAGCGCATAATAGAGGCTCGTAGTTCAAAAAGCAGAATAATAATATTTACAACTCAAGCTTAATTTAATGGAAGCTCAAAACATTGTTAATGCAAACTACTTCAACGATTCAAAGAGATATCGTTAATATTTAATGCCAGATGTGAACTTCTAGCTCTCAATGGGTGCCCGTACCAAGTATCAATCAATTTTGCACTTTATGTAATTTAAAAGCCAAAGAAGACTGTTTTCATGTCATTTTTACTTGTTTTTTTTACTCCCCAACGTCTATTATATTTCGGAAAGAAAACAATGACGATGACGTTTAAAGAAACAATGAAAAATACTCTACCTTTTTTTTAAATACATTTATAAAAACAGGATATTATTAATAACTGAATTCGAATACAAATATTTAATTCTTTTTTATTGTAATTAAACATATGTACATATATGTATGTAAGATATTAATTACGTTTCAGTTTGATGACTTCATATGGACCAAGATATCCACTTGCTAACTTCCTGCCGGCAACGAACTGGGTGCGTTTAATTGCAACCAAATCTCCTAATTTATAGTTATGTCCCTTCTTGCATTTTCTGTCGTAGCATTTTTCTTGTATGTTATTTGAGCTTGTTGTATCTGTTGTTTTGCTTCTTGACGTATCTGCTCTCGTTGATTGTTAAAATGTTCAATAACCTCCTGTTCAAGCGCCTCCACAATTTCGAAGCTTACTTCATTTTTCATTTTTACCCCAAACATCAGTTTAAAAGGTGAAATTTTTGTGGAACTGTGGATGTGCGCGTTGATAGCTTTTTGAACTTTAGGCACAAACTTATACCATTTTGAAGGTTCATCCGATGATAATTTTGCAATGATGGACAAAATTGACCTGTTAACACGCTCAATTTGGCCGTTTCCTCTTGCAACGCCAGTAGTAGTCAAGACATGTTCAATGTTGTTATCCTTCATGTATTCTTCAAAACCATTAGATGTAAATGCTGATCTTTTGTCACTGATCACTCTTCTAGGCGAACCAAATATATCTGACCATTCATTGAATCTTTTCAAGACCTCTTCATGTCCAGTTGACTTATTAGGGTGCAACCAAACAAATTTTGTAAATCCATCTACTATTGCAAAGATTGTACTGCTTCGATGTAGCATCCATTGGCCCAAGATAATCGATATGCAGTGTATCCAACGGCTTGTCGCCTTTGTCAATGCAATATAGTTGACCTTCTATTTTGCCCAACTTCTTATTGTGTATTATGCACTTGATGCAGCTATTGATGAACTGTCCTACTTTACCTTCCAAATGGGGTATCCAATAGTTCTGCTGAATGTTATGAATTGTTTTTTGTACTGCAAAGTGACCGAAATTATGTGCGTCTGCAATAACCTCACGCTCCATGGACTTCGGTATAACCAGCAAATCGTTTCCATTTACAGTTTTGTAAATTAAATCACCATTTACTCTGAAATTTTCATATGGTCTACTTTCAAGGATTTCTGCAACTACTTTTACATGTTCATCTTTTTGCTGTGCTTTTCGAATACGTGATGTTATTTCTGAAGATATTGTAAGGACGTTTTGTGGATATCGGCTTAAACAATCAACATGTTTCATTCTTTCATTAGGCCTATATGTTCAACTTCATAGTCAAAGTCTTGAAAATAAAGGATCCATTGTGTTACTTCACGTGGGATATCTTTCTTGCTCGTTGTTTGCTTGAATGCTGCACAATCTGTAACCAACTTAAAATGAGTGCCAAGTAAATAATGATGAAATTTTTTAGAGCAAGGTATGCTGCTTTGACTTCAAGTACATAACTGTGACGTTGTGCCTCTTGAGCTGACGTCTTTTTGCTCCAGAAAAACACAAGGTGCAGCTGTCCGTCAATCGTTTGCAACAGTGTTGCTCCAAAACCTTCTTTTGATGCATCAGTGTGAATTTCAATAGGTGCATTTCTCGCAAAAATTTTTAAGACTGGTTCTCTTATCAACGCATTTTTGAGATTCTGAAATGAATTTAGTTCATCTGCATCCATCTTAAAAGCAACATCTTTGCGCAATAAGTTTGTAAGTGGTCGAGCGATACTAGCATAATCCTTTATAAACCTTCTAAAGAAACCAGTTAGTCCTAGGAAAGACTGCACAGCTTTGACGTTTTGAGGAATTGAAAACTTACTAACAGCAATTGTTTTTTCTCTGCCTGGTCGAATATTTCCATTTGCAATTGTGTGACCCAGAAAATTTACAGTCTTTTGAAGAAAATGACATTTCTTCCATTTTATTTTCAGGCCGTATTTTGCAGCTTCACCAAGCACTTTTTCCATCTTTTGAAGACACTTTTCAGATGATACGGCATGTATAATTATGTATATCATCCATATATAGTTCCATAACGTTTTGATTTACCAAATCTTGAAATATATGGTTAATAAATCGAATGAAAACAGCTGGCGAGTTACAGAAACCAAATGGTGCCCTGTTGAATTCATACAATCCACTTTTAGTTACAAATGCCGTTAATTTTTTACTTGATTCTTCAACAGGCACGTGAAAAAATCCATTTTCCAAATCCATAATGCTAAAATATTTTGCATTCTGCAACTTTTCAAGTACGTCATCAATCAATGCAACTGGAAAGCAATCTTTTAAAACCATAGTATTAAGCTTCCAGAAATCAACGCAAATCCGACAGGAACCATCTTTCTTCTTAACAACAAAAAGTCTACTAGCAACATTGGATGTAGACTTTCGTATTATACCTTTTTGAATCCACTCTTCAATCTGTGCTTGATTTGATTTGATTTGATTTGGTGGGGGCAATACCCCCATTTATTTAGCTTAATACAAGCTTCATAACTTAATCTAACTTAAAACTATGAAACTTACAGTTAGGGTTAGGCTAACTTAAAACTATAATTGGATTGTATTTCGGAGGATGTTTTTTAGGCAGGGAGTGCTGAGGTTAAAGTCGAAATCGTTTTCATTCGAATTAACCCTCCGCAGCATACGCGTAATAGGTTCGTTGGAGCCATAGGAGGTACGGTGGGTGGGGAGATAGAAGAGGCGAGGATTTCTAAGGTTACGAGGGTTTGTGCTGAAAAAGATGGAGTTGTAAAGAGTTTGACAGTCAATAGAGCCTGAGAGAAGCCGATGAATGAAGAGAATCTCTGCTATATATCTCCGTTCTTGCAGTGTATTTAAGTTAATTAGTTGAAGGCGGTTCTGGTAGGGGGGCAGGATCAAGGGATTATTCCAAGACAGGCCGCGAAGGGCAAATCTTAGGAAGCGACGTTGAATGCTCTCGATTCTAGAGATGTGGATTTGTTGATATGGGGACCAAACTTGACTGGCGTACTCAAGTAGAGGACGAACAAACGTTATGTAAAGGGATCGGGTGACGTAGGGTCGGAGAATTCTTTGGACCACCGTTTAATAAAACCAAGTGAAGAGTTGGCTTTTAAAATAATATTATCGATATGTGCCAAGAAGTTGAGCTCTCGGTCGCATAATATTCCTAGGTCGCGGATCGATTCAACAGTTGATATGGGTTGGTTATGTATAAGGTAGAGACGTGGAGGAGATTTTATGTGTTTACGTGAAAAAGTGATTGATTGGCATTTGGCAATATTTAGCTCTAAGCAGTTTTTAAGGCACCAGACTGAGAAACTGTCGAGATCTTGTTGGATAAGGGAAGAGTCGTGTTTTGAAGAAATTGTTTTGAAGATCTTAGTATCGTCAGCGTAGAGTGAGATATGGGAATGTTTGATGACGTTTTCAATGTCGTTAATGGTAAGAATGAAAAGGAGAGGACCTAAGTGGCTGCCTTGTGGGACTCCGGAGGTAGCTAAGAAAGGACTAGAGAGGGAAGATCTGAAACGAACACAGTAATAACGGTTTTCTAGATAAGAAGAAATCCATTTCAAGAAATTAGGTTCAAAGCCAAGGGTGGATAATTTGAAAAGTATTAGTTTATGCGAAATTTTGTCAAAAGCTTTGCTAAAGTCAGTAAATATAGCGTCAACTTCCTTTCCGTTCTCTAAGGCAGATAGGGAATACGATACAAATTCGACAAGGTTAGTGGTTGTAGACCTACATTTAAGAAAGCCGTGTTGTCTTGGAGAGATCAGAGACTTACAGCGGAAACTTAAAATTTCGTACAAGATACTTTCAAATATTTTAGGTATATGTGAAAGTTTGGCAATGGGACGATAGTTTTTAACATCGCTCTTAGGACCCTTTTTGTGTATTGGGGTTATGAAAGAGGTTTTCCATACCTGAGGAAATTCTCCTTGAGATAGCGATAAGCTGAAAATTTTAGAGAGGGGAAAAGAGAGGGCTGAAGAGCATTTTTTCAGGAATATTGCAGGGAGGCCATCAGGACCAGGAAGAAATTCGTCATTAAGTTGATTTAGCTTATTTTCGATTAGACATGGGTCAACGGTAAGCGGAAGAGATGGGCCTAGGGAGAAATTTGGCAAGTAATCGAAATAACCAGAATCAGGTACAAAGGAGTCGTCAGTGAAAGATTTCTTGAAAAAGGTGGCAAAAAAGTTGGCAATACCGTGCGAATTATTTGAAGTTTCGGTATTGAAGGAAAGAGAGGTAGGGTAACCATCGGATTTTCTTTTAAAATTGACGAACTGAAAGAACGACTTAGGATCATTTATAAGGTTGGTTTGTGTTTCAGTTAAGTAGCGTTGGTAAAGGGAGTTGTATAGTTCGGTAAAGTGAAGATAGGAACCAAGGTAGTTAGAATAATCGGTGGGAGAGTTAGTGCGGAGGAAAATTTCCCACAACTTGTTTCTCTTATTACGCAAAGAGCGAAGCTTGCGGTTATAAAAAGGTGGTGAAGCGAACGATGATTTATGGCGACAAAAGGGTACATGGAGTGAAATAGAATTGAATATTTCTGTGTAAAATATTTCTGTGGCATCTTTCACAATAAGGTTATCAAAATTGAAGGAAACTCTGTTCAGATATTCGTTAATTTGAGGGAAGTTTGCTTTGTGAAAATCATAAGAGTACTTATTTGCTGGCAGTTGAGTTGGTAATGGAGAATCATGATAGAGTGAGAAAAAGAGGGGAGGATGATAATTGTCGATGGTAGATAGGGAAAGGGGAGAGAGTGACACTGTAGAGTTAATGGGATCGGTTGTGAAAATAAGATCTAGTTGCCTGTAAATATAGTTTGGGATACCACTAACTTGGCATAGACTTGAATCAGCTAGGTGATCTATAAATAGACATTCCTTGGCAGAGGTGGGATTGGAAGCTATGTAATAAGACTGATCTTCGGATGGAATCCATTTTAGATAAGGAAGGTTAAAGTCACCGAAAAGAAGGATATCATCGTTGGGGTCACACACATCCATTATATGGTCAACCGTATCAATGGCGAGTTTATAAGATTCGATGGGTTGTGACGGCAGAATATAGCAACATATAACATAAAGTGACTTGCGAGGTAGTGTTATCTTAACGGAAACATAGTCAAGATTCGAGGAAGAAGAGATTGCAATGAGGGATGAGTCTAGTGTATTTTGAATAGCTATGAGGACACCTCGACAAGGGCATTCGCCGGTAGATTGGTTAAGAACATCATCGCGATAAACATTGAAAGAGGAAGGAAACAATTCTTGGTTGTTGATACTAGGGACCAGATTTGTTTCAGTCAGGGCGTAGATTTCAAAGGGTAAAGCATGGGTTTGTTGCAAAACAGCATGAGTTTTGGAACGTAGGCCTCTTACGTTTTGGTAGTAGAAAGTAAGAGGGAGGATTTGACGGTCTGGGACGGGACGGAGGTTTGATTTAGGTGGGGCATTAAGAGAATTTGGATTAGGATCGAAAATAGTTATTGAAGTTTTTACGCGTGTTTTGAAGGTGCGACATACGTTTGGAGCTGATGTGAGAGGCATACGTATTAAGGTCTTTGTTGACTGTTATGACGGAGATGTTAAAGTTTTCATGAAATCGGGTGTAGATTTTTTTCAAGGCTATAGGGTCAGTAGGGAGACCTTCTTTTTGAATTTGGACGATAACGTTGGTTTTGGTTTTGCCGTCGATACAAACAAAGTCAGATTTATCATGAAGGTAGGCTAGATACAAACGAACATTTTCGAAGAGTTTATGATCACGGAGTCTAGCCATAACATATTGCCCCTCGAGTTCACTGTTTGTTGGTGCGGGGTCGGTTAATCTTGTAGTGAGTTTCACAGTAGGGGGGTGCATTGGGTTGAAAATTGGAGGGTTTGTGGTTGAGGTGCTGTTGGACAAAACATCTCTTGAAAGAGGGCCTGATTCGGATAATAAGTTAAAAGATACACGCTTTTGTTGAATGGGACCAACAAGGGAAGGATTAGAATTGATTGCTGGGGGTGATGAAGATGGATAAGGGCTAGGGTTTATAGTGTGGGAGTGAATAAAATTAGGATATTTAGTGTTGGTGGCGGTATTATAAGAAGAAGTATTCTTTGGTTGATGGCTTACACGATTCAAAGGATTGGAAGTGAAATTATATGGAGTGAAAGATGGAAAGAGGTTAGTTTTAAAACTCCAGTTTGAGTTGAGTCGGGAAAGAGGGGCAGATTTATTTTTGTTATTATATTTGTTTGTTGGCTTAAGAGTAGGTTTTGGGTGAGGTTTACTATTTTTTAAAGGTTTTGAATTATTTGAAGCTAGAGGGCTTGGCTTGTTGTTTGATTTCCTTGGAACATCTTTGAGGAAAAACTCGTTCTGTCGCTTTTCTATCCATTTGGCCACAGTCATCTTTCCCATTCGGAGAGCATCCCCAGAGATTGAGCAAAAGAGCCATTGGTACTTAGATGGTATGCTTATTTTAAAGCTTTGCTGCTTGGAGCGAGGTGATGAGATCCTCTGACATTCTTTTAAAGAAATGGAGAACTTTTTATAAAATAAATCCATTATCCAGGGAGCATCAGCAAGCTGGGGAGCGCCTTTGATGAAAAATGTCCCGTAATCGGCATTGTTGCTAAGCCTCTGAAGTCTGGCGTTCCATTCAGATTTGGTCCAAGTAGTCCCAAAACGATTAATGGTAGGTGAAGCTAGTTCAAGAGGAGGTTGACAAGCAGGTGGAGACGGCAGAGGAGGTTGTTGGCATCCCGGTAAAGGTGGAAGGGCAGCAGTAGGTTGTGTATTTTGTGGTGCAGCATTAATAGCTCGTAAAACAGGCTCAGGAGAGAATGAAGGTAAACTGGATGAGGCCGGTGCAAGTAAGGGTGAAACACTAGCAGACGCAATAGGAGCTGTAGTTACGGATGATGATGCTGTAAAATCTGGTAGCTGGGGAAGCCGATAGGTGGTGTCTTGTATTTCAGAATGTATAGATCTGTTGAACCGCTTCTTCTTCACTGGGTGGTAGGCGACTTGGTGCTTGTCGAAAAGGAACGATTTCTCCATCTGCAACAATCTTCAACTTAATCGGACATTCTGTTGTTCTCTTTGCTGGTTCATAGCTTCTTATCATGGTTTCTACAACTTCTTTGAACTGAAAAGGGACATCAATATCATTATTTGATTCAACTACATTATAGATAAGATTATTATTCTTTCTGTCAACGCTTTTTTCAATCAGTAAAGGAGAAAATCGATACCCATTTTTGGACGATGTTAAGCAGAACTTTTTGATAAAATCATATCTAAGGAGTGCGTCAAATTCAATGGTATCATCGGGAACCACAATAAATTTCTGTAACGCCTTCTTATCATCAGTGATGAAATGTCCAATAGGATTTGTTCTCTTATTTCCAAGGCCGAAAAGAACCGAAAAACTTTCTGCAGTACAACATTTTTCAGCTTTTTGAACATATGCTCCTTCATAATGGTCACATCCGATCCTGTGTCAACTAAACAATAAATTTCGACATTGTTGACCTCCATTTTCTTCAAACGGTTTTGGTCAGAAACAACACTAACGTTACTTGCACTGGGACAAAATTTAGATATATGGCTACTCTCATTGCATTTGAAGCATTTTGGTTCCAGTCGACAATCTCTTCGAATATGATCCGTAGATCCACAATTGAAACAATGATTTGGTTTATTAAAGTTTTTTAAACGTATTTTTCTTGCAACTCATGTTCTCGTTTTGATTTCTCTTGAAAGCTACGTTCTGTTGCCTGCCCCCTCTTTCTTTTTCGTTCATTCGTTCGAAAATATCATATTTTTCTTTCAGGTCCTTAATAGATTTGCAGTAGTTATACATAGTGTACTTAACTTCAAGTTTTATTTCCAAGCCATCGACAATATAGCGAATTATGGAATCAGTTTCAACATTTCCAAGTGCTGCTATTTTTTTCATCCGCAAAACGTACTCGTGAAAACTTTCGTCCTTTCGCTTTCTCCGTTCACTTAACTGCTTATGAATCTCTGCACTACTATAACTGCGCTCAAATTCACTTTTCAATAAGAAACGTAGCTCTTTGTACTCATTTACAGCTATTGATTCTAAGAAAAGCTTTGCAGTGTGAGTCATCTTACCTCTAGCTTGTACATATTTCTGTTTTTCAGTTAGACCATATGCATCTGCATTCTGCTCAAAATTCTGAAACCAATGCTGAATTGGAATTGACTCACCATCGAAATCGGGAATAATTTTTGAAAAATGTTCAACAGAAACTTTCGGTTCGTTTTGTTTGATTTCGTCCGCTTGAATTTTCAACGTAACCAACTGAATAATTGGCATCGTCCTGCATTTTGAAATTAATTTGATTTACAATCCTTGTCTTCTTACCAACTGAATTTTCAACTTTTGAAATACTTCTTTTTTCAACTTCTCTTCTTTTAGGATTGTATCCAATTAATTTCGTTCTTGACCGCAGATTATATTGGTGAATAGTCATGAAATCATGGACTTCATAGGTTGAGCCCCCAAATGTAAAATATTAATTAAAATATTAAGAGATGTATTTATTTTGAAAGTAAAATAAGTAATGAAAATAATATTGAAAATATTTCAGACAATCTCGACTCTAAAAAATCAAACAACAATCGATTTAAGAAATTATAGCAAAGTAGTTTTCGTCAAAGTAACTGGACGGCTAATGCTATTGATATCCATCAACGATGCTTCTATACTTTTACATGTATAAAAACAAAGTTAATTCTAAAACGTAAACATGCCAGCCAACCGAGCTGACGTCAATTCCATAGCTACTAAATTCATTAGAACTGAAAATGTAACCACTAAATAAGCAATAAAATGAATTACTTACTTACATACTTACTTTACATGTAAGTTCATGCAACCCAATCTTGTTCTAAATATTTCAAAAATTGATGATCTACCATTTATTTGAATAGTTTAACGATCTTTATCGAAAACCGACGAATCTTTGAGGTTTGAACTGAATTGTGTTTCCAAATTAGCATTTTGAGCACACGTAAAATAATATCCCTAAATTGTGTTTCTAATTCCAAATCAATGATACATACATACATAAATGCATATTAATTAAGTTAGAACGTATATCATTCGCTGATCTTTCTTTACACACTCGATTAAATACGGTTCGTGCAAAATTAATGTATTAAAATATCGGAATTTAATTCGAAAACATAAAACATAATATGCATACGCATAGTTTATCGAAATCTAGGTCAATTACACTTGGATTCTGAAAAAAAAAAAAAAAAAAATAAATATTCAATCATAGAGTGAATACTAAAAATCTACAGTTATCAACTGGTCCAGCTGAGAGAAAACCAGTCGACATGCAAAGAATGATTCTATTTGCATAATTAAGGTAAAATCTTCTCTGGTCGACCTGTTGATAGACTATAATATAAAAGACGATTCCACTGAGCCAATTTCATCAGACCATCCACAATGAGGGCTTTTGTAACATTCTTAGTGTTTGGTAAGTGTGCAAATTTTTATCAATTTAAAGCCAAGACTAACCAATTGACTTTGCTTCGTTATTCATAGGAGCTATTGCTTATGTATCCTCAACACAAGACCTAGTAAAAAAACTAAGCTTTAGCAAGCCTGAAGAACAACATTTGGTCTACCCGAGTTATTCTCAACCTACTTACCCAGCACAACCACAAATATATGTGCCATACCCTGTACCAGGACCACCACAACCACCATCATATCCTCCATCACCCCCACCATATCCACCATATCCATCACCACAATGCAGGTGTAATCCCGGACCACCAGGTGTCCCCGGTCAACAAGGGATGGCTGGTAACATGGGACCATTTGGTTTGAAAGGAGATAAGGGTAACATGGGTGCGGCTGGTTTAATGGGTGATACCGGCGATAAGGGTGACAAGGGTGATAAGGGACTAATTGGACTGGTGGGCGCAAAAGGTGAACAAGGTATGGAAGGTGAAGACGGTAAAAAGGGCGAAACAGGTGCAGACGGAAAAATCGGTATAAAGGGAGAGAAAGGAGACCTTGGATTAATGGGAGCTCCTGGACTACCTGGTTTACCCGGACTAGCTGGAATAAAAGGAACATCTTTAAGACGCCAGTGACCTAAGCTTTATAAAATCTACCAAATTCGCACCTCAAGCCAAATAGAATGCTGATGTCAATACACAAACATAAATTGACTATTTATATAAAATTCTAATTTATATTTGACTATGAAGCTGTTTGCTAACTTGCGAAAAATGTCGAAGAAATAATAAAAATCTATGTATTTAACAAACAAACAATATAATGCATTTAATATTTTAACAATAATTAGGAGCTCGTAACACACACACAGGAATGTGTGAGATTTGTAAATCGCTAGGTCCTAGCTATCTTCGAGCAGTCTTACCACCATCAGTATTAGAGTAGTAGAATAATGAATCTTCAATACCTTGTCCAATTTGTAGATATTCAAGACTCACACACATACATTTATTCGAAAAGATTGAATTAGAACTTAACAGATTTGACTTAAATGGAGACTCGCTCCGTCACATTTGTCTTCATGATTAAAACTAAAATTCATCTTCCGTGAAATAAGTCTTCAAAAATGTATGATATAACCTTTCAAACAGAGAATTTACACATTTTAACTCACTTTTTCGGTCTTCTGTCTCATTTCCGTAACTTCATTGCTCCGCTTAGGGTATGTTCGGTCGTCAGACAGGCGCCTTTTTCATCAGTATAGCGCAGAAGATTCCACCCGAATAAAACATCATAAGATAACCCCTAATTTGAAATATGAAATAAGCCCCCAAGGAACCATCAATAAATCTCCAAATGGCTGGCTTATTTTATATGAACAAAATTCTCACTCTAAACAAAATTTTGGGGGTTTATTTCAATTTCATTTTGGGAGGTTATTTTAGCCGAATTAGTCGACGAAACCATTAGAAGAATTGGATGGTATAGAGCGCGAAAAAATTCAATAGTGTGATTTCAAAATTCTGGAAGACAGAGGCACTTTACTTTTACTTTTTCAATACCAATACTTCGTGGATACCAATACCAGCCCGCAGTTGATCTCCGTATTAAAATGTCAAAGTACTCGGGGATTTCAATACTAAAGTCGCAAATGAAGACATCCTTGGCAGATAAGTTGGTAAGTACAATCAATTCTTTATACAATGGTAATTAATTAGCCTTAGGCTTCCAAGTCTAAGGATTCACAATAGAAGCCAACGCTCGTCTTCGATGACACTCCTGCTGTAAGCTCAATAGATAAAGCTGTTTGCTGTTAATTCGACGCTACCAGAAAGTGACATGACTGCACCTGTGCTTGAGAGCGTAAACGATTTTATGGGATAAATATTCTTTCGCACTCGTGCAGTTGCTAGAGTACTAAAAGATCTTGACATTGACAAATCCGTTGGCCTGGAAAGTATCCCTCTCATTGTTCTGAAGGGTTGTTCTTTAGGTCTTGCAAAACCACTGTGTAAGCTTTTCCATCTGTCCTACTCTACAGGTCTCTTTCCGAGTGGATATAAAACAGCATTTGTCCAGCCTGCCCTAAAAAAGGCAACTCCTCCTCCCCCTCTTACTATCGTCCAATAGAACTTACGGCCCTTCTTTCCAAGGTCATAGAAACGCTGATCAATTTTCAGCGTAAGAAATATCTTGAGGGATGATATGATATGGTGATCTGATGGTCGTTTTGGAGAAAGTGGGATTATTGCACTTGATATTTCAAAGGCATTTGATTGAGCTTGGAATCAAGCTCTATTATCGCAAATGCGTGCATTTGGTATTGATGAATCTCTTCTTCGATGGATTAGAAACTACCTTTCGAACCGCTCAATAAAAGCTGAATTGGATGGTTTTAAATCTGAAGTCCATGATATCAATGCTGGTGTACCACAGGGCTCCATTTTGCCTCTGACTCTCTTTCTGATATTCATCAATGAGTACGAGTACGAGTTTAAGCGACACTTCTAGAAATTTCACTTTTGTTGCTGGACAGGGGTCATCAGTCATTGATTATGCTATCATAGGTGAAGACTGGGAGCCGTTTGTGACAGATTTTGAGATTAGAGAATTTCCCTACTTAGATCACCTGCCTCTAGTTGTAACTTTCCAACGGACTGCGCAGACAATTGACGAGAACACCAACAATCAACCTTTGCCAAGACTCTACTGGAAATCTTCTAAATTATTGACTTATAGGGAACAACTAGACCTGAAACTTCAAGAACACCAAAATGCGGACTTTCTTTTGCTGGAGCAAATAGTAAGGTCATCGTATCCGCAT
This sequence comes from Chrysotoxum bicinctum, assembly GCA_911387755.1. NCBI lineage: Eukaryota > Metazoa > Arthropoda > Insecta > Diptera > Syrphidae > Chrysotoxum > Chrysotoxum bicinctum. Next base: position 42,526,712 of record OU426990.1, read on the forward strand.
CAACATATCAGCGAAAAAAGATTTAAAACAGGTAACGAGCCTTGGTTTGATGAAGAATGCCAAAAGGCTTGTAAAGTTTCTTTTGCATGGTTGAGAAACTTTCGGAGGTCATCTCAAGGTCTTCTTAGAATTGACTACATTGAGGCCAATACAAAATATAAGGAGCCATGCAAAAACAAAAAGAGGAAATACGAGGAACGGCAAGCATACAGACTGTCGATTTGCAAAAATGCAACAGAATGGTAAATATTCTACAGTACCCAAAAATTTGGATGCAAGTGTGTTATACAGGCACTTTAAATTTCTACTTAATCCGTTAACGTCATCAGAAATCTGGCATTATGCGCCACCCCAAGTCACCAGTGAAAATTTAGATTCTGATTTCACTATACAAGAATTAGAACAAGCGCTATGGTCTCTAAAAGATGGGAAAGCTGCAGGTGCGAATGGTATTCCAGTTGAATTGTACAAATATGGAACGGTTAATCTTAAAGAACGTCTTGTAGAGCTTTTCAACAAAGCAATGGAAGGGGATCTGGTAGTCAAGGAATTTCAGGATGCAATTATATTCCCAATCCACAAAAAAGGATCAGTATTAGAAGCTTCAAACTACCGAGGAATTTCGTTTCTTAATGCAACGTATAAGATTTTTACAACAATGCTACTTAAACGACTCACTATATCTGGATTGATGCAGAGAATATTTTGAATGAGTTCCAAGCTGGCTTCAGATCAGGATACTCTACTTCTGATAATATTTTCATCCTCGGAAGTATAGCGGAGAGCTTTAGCATGCAGAAAAGAAAATTTTATGTATTATTTATAGACTTCAAGGCAGCGTGGAATGGTGTGGAACTTTCGGATTGGTTTGCTTCTACCTCGGGAGTGAGATAAGGTTGCACACTGAGTCCCACCTTGTTTTCGCTCTTTATTAATGATTTCATCGATTGCCTTCCTGGTGGCGTAGATTTTGCAGGAGTCCGTATCAAAGCATTATTGTTTGCGGACGATATCATCATGTTTGCGAACTCCCCTGAAACATGATAAGCAAAGTATATCATTATTGTTGCTTATGGAACTTAATTGTTAATACACAAAAGTCTAAGATCATGATATTTAAAAAAGGTGGAGGTCGGAATGCCTCGAATGAAAAATGGACGTTTAACGGAGAGACTCTGGAAGTTGTCAGCGAATACAAGTACTCTTGACACATTATATTAAGTGCATGGAATTGCCTGATTTCCGTAAAAGTATGAATTTACACAAATAAAGTTGAAAAATCGTTTTATTTAAGTAATTGTTATTAGTACTGCCAACTCCATCTTAGGCAGCAGTCGTAAAAATTGGAACGACTGGTTTGATGATGAATGCAAGCTAGCGACTGAACGTAAGAATGTTGCGTACCGAGCAATGCAACAATCTCATAGAACGCGGCCACGCGAAGAGGAATATAAAGAGCTCAGAAGAATAGAAAAACGGCTACACAGACAAAAAAGATCAGCCTGGGAGAAGAACCTAATCTGTGAAATAGAAAATAGCCGAGAGCGAGGTCCGCACCAGGCGCGGAAGTTCTACCAATCCGTCCGAAACATGACGCAGTACACACCACGCTGCACATACTGCAAGGACGGAGAGGGAAATCTGATCACCGATCCTGAAAGCATACTGGAGCGATGGGAAGTGTACTTTAATGAATTGCTAAATGGTCAGCTCACTGCGGAAGTGGAGGCTCCACTACTTCAAGAAGAATACCCTCTGTTGCCGCCACCAAGCATAGAAGAGGTTGAGAAGGCTATAGGCCGGCTTAAACAGAACAAAGCCCCGGGAGCCGATGGCATACCAGCCGAGATATTCCATCACGGCGGGCCAGCCTTACGTCAAGCAATTCATGATATTATAGTACACGTATGGGAGCAGGAAGAAATGCCAGAAGACTGGCGAAAAGGTTTAATATGCCCCATACATAAGAAGGGAGATGTCACACCGTGCAGCAATTATAGAGGTATCACGTTGTTGAGTACCGCCTATAAGATACTCTCCTCTATCCTACAAGACCGGATAACACCATACGCTAAAACCGTTATCGGACAATATCAGTGTGATTTCATTCCAGGCAAATCAACAACTGATCAGATATTTACCCTTAGGCAGGCGATGGAAAAATGTCTAGAATTTAACATCCCAACATACCATCTGTTTATAGACTTTAAGGCCGCCTATGATAGCATAGCCAGGGTAGAACTTTACAAAGCCATGAGAGAATTCGGCATCCCAAATAAATTGACACGGCTATGTAGGTTGACCATGACCAACGTAACAAGCCAAGTAAAAATAGCCGGATTGCTATCCAGACCAATCAACATCTTTAATGGACTCCGACAAGGGGACGGTTTGGCCTGCCTCCTCTTCAACCTGGCGTTGGAGAAAACAATCCGTGACTCTGGCACGGCAACAAGAGGGACCATCGTCAACAGGTCCAGCCAGTTACTGGCTTACGCTGACGACATTGACATCATCGGAAGAACCGAACAAGCTGTACACGATTCCTTCATCCAGATCGAGCAGCCGGCACAAAATCTGGGGCTGCACATTAGTGAAGGTAAAACAAAGTACATGGTGGCGTCGAATGCGAGAGGAACAGTTGGTCAAACAATCAAGGTTGCGGAGCACGAATTTGAAGTGGTGCAATCCTTTAAATACCTTGGTCAATAGTAGCAGCCGATAACAATATAAAAGAAGAAATACGCGGGCGGCTTCTCAAATGCAACAGAGCCTACTATAGTCTGTCAAAGCTCTTCAAATCCAGAAATCTCACCATAACTTCAAAACTGCTGCTGTACAGGACCATGGTCCTGCCAGTACTCACATATGGATCCGAGACTTGGGTGCTTAGCAAAAGGCACTCCGACCTCTTAGCTGCGTTCGAGAGAAAAGTCTTAAGGAGAATTGTTGGCCCCGTATGTGAGGAAGGACGATTCCGGAGACGGTACAATCATGAACTGTACGCAATCTACCTTGAAGCAGATATCGTGACAAAAATTAAGCTCGGTAGACTTCGGTGGGCAGTTCACCTAGCTCGCATGAGCGAAGAGAAACCTGCTCGGAAAGTTCTTTGTGGTACATTCTATGGTAGACGACAGCGTGGTAGACCATGCTTGCGCTGGAGAGATGGCGTAGACCAGACCACCAAAGACCCTTAAGTACCGAGTTTGAGGAAAATAGGTCTAGTGGCTTAGGCTGTAGATCGAGGTACAGACATACAGTGCCGCCGCTGGTTGTTCGTGCGCCCTTGTGCAAGAACCTTGGATTGCCGCCCCATATCTTGTGTGCCGGGGGTATATACGTTGAATAAGTGGAAGTTTTATTTATTCTCCATTTCGCAGTTGAAAAATTTAAGCAAACATGCATTGTTGTTGTCGCGTTCCAATCTACATCAAATTCTTATAAAACGAACGTAGTCAGACTAGGATTTGGGGGGTCTCTCCTGTAAATGAGTTTGAGAGTTTCTGTTATAGCATATGTATATGTACAATATTTGCAAACTCTTAAGATTATTTACTCTTTTTACTTGAGACTTATAGGTATTATGTATATTTGTATAAGGCAAGTTATGCATTCGTAAAAAATCGAACTCGAGATTTTGAAATCAATATATTGCTGACTGTACCGACCATAGAACCATTTTGCCGATTTTTTTAATTTCTCATTACCGGCTGAACGGATTTTAATAGATTATTTTATAGATTAGATTTTTGCATAAACTAATCTTTGCTTGCATCACATGGCATCATATTCTTAGCTCCATTTATTGATGAACTTTATGTTTATGAACAGTTTTTTTTCTAATCGAATTGAAGTCTTTTACATAAGAGCAAGTTCGTGCGACTCAGTCGTGCATTTTATTTTAAGAGGAAACACAAAATTTGGCGACTGCGAATAATTTTCTTCAACAAAACCATTTTCATATAAAATGCAAAGATTCAAGTTCCTAGCACAGTTTTTAATTTAAGTATGTCAAATCACACTTAAATATTTATGTTCAACCTAAGCGCTTATGTTCTACTACATAAGAGTTTATGTGGAACATAAGTGTTTATGTTCCGTATCAGCAAATGGGCCTTAATCATTTTTGATGGAATTTGACATTTTGTGATTTGTGTGCGAATTATATTTTGATATAAATAGAGTCTGAACTCTGAATGTCAATTGAAAGCTCAAATTCGAACGACCAGTGAAACGTTAAATTTCTGGGTTATACTGATTTTTTTCAATCCGTTGACATTTAAGTTATTTATCAATTCAATTCTAAAATTAATTAAAAACTATTCGTAAATCCTTATTTAAAAACAAACATAAATATTTAGACACAAAACTTTTTTTTCCTTTTACCTAAGACCCTGTCGCTGTTTTTTTTTTTTTCGTTGTAAAGGTGGTTTGTTTATATTTGTTTACAATGTTTTAAATCATCTTCTATTAATTTCGTTCTAAAGTTACCAACTTAGATTTAAGATATTTAGCTATATAATTGCAATCAGAATATTGATACCCATTTATACGAAAATACGAGTAAATAGTAAAATTAATGTTTTCGAGACACTGTTTTCGTTTTATTTTATGGGAAATACATGGGCTGTAAATTTAAAAAAATCAATATACTTTTCGAGTTTATAGGTCTGAGATGTAGGTTGCGTGGAAAGCTATTTCCCAAGTGTCAATCTATGGCGACATGGCGTTAAGCAGTTTAGACTACGACTGCAATCGAAGAGGTTATTTGTTGTGAGGTGCGACAGTCAGAAACAAAATATGAATAAAGATTGGTAGTAGATTGTGTGTCTGTGTGGGTATATTACATAGTGAACGGTCAAATGTAAACAGGTTCCAATAACTTAAGGAAAACTTTTGGAGCATGCTATTATGTTGAGTAAGATCGATCTCTTAATTTCCCCTAGATGTTGGCGCCCTTGTGCGCCGCACATTTTGCACATATGGTAGCGGCGGCCCTGCAGACATACAGACATACGAACATACAGACATGCAGACATACATACATACAGATACACAGACAGACAGACGGAATTGTCGGACCTACTTTATTCGTCTTCGCTATATCATCGTAATGTCAACTTTGATCAAAATCTCGAGTTCGATTTTTTTCCAAATGCAGAACTTGCCCTATAGTACCTATATCGGAAGTAAAAAGGAGTCAGAGCCTCTGGTTAAGAATCCAAACCATTGCGAATGCCAAAACTCTTTGTCTGAATAACTGGAAGCAGTGTGCTCTGGAAAACTGCAGTGTCTCAGTCTGTGATCCATCATGAATTAGGAATCTGTCATGTTCGTAAATTTTAGTTCTCAAAACTAATTTTAAAAATAAAAATATTTCGAAAAAATGGAGCAAAAATGAGCAATATTTTTTTATAATCGGGAATATCAAACCTTTGTTCTAACAACATCCAAGCAAGTGTTTCAAGTTTTAAGTGAAAACAATTTCGTGATTTTAATCAAATTTAACAAATTACGAAGAAGACCAACAAACTGTTTTTCGTCATACCATCCTTGGGTCTGTGCGTAAATTCATTGTCTAGAAGGGTGGAAGTTGAACAAAGAAAACCAACTTCTAAGAACGATTTATTCAAAGCTCTAGTATAAAGTTGATAACAAACTTAAATTTTAAAATTCACTTAACATTCAACATTACAAAATAAATCAACTATCACAATTTACGTAAGAGTAGAAACAAAGAAATAATTAAATTAGCTATTGGATATTTCGAAAATATTCCCGAACTTGAGTTGCTAACGCTGTCTTTCCACCAAGTCCATGTGTTATTGTAAAATCTGGGATTTGCCATTGGATCTCCAGGCAACCAAGCACTTTGAACAGCACCTTGTCGATAATATTGAACATCAGCTTCTAAATCACTAACCAACTGAGGATGCTCGGCGGCAATATTATACATCTCACATGGATCCCGTTCGATATCAAATAAGCAAGGAGCTATGGCAGGTTCGCATTTGTAGGCATCTAACCGTGATGTTGATACATTATGAGTATTACAGTGATAAGTGGCTTCGCTTCTTAGCGCTTCAATATCAATTGCTGATATATTAGAGTTTCGCAATGTTCGAGAGACTTGTGATTCCAAAACTAGATCAGAGTATTGGGATAGTCTTGGATCTGGAGTGTCTTCGACGTCGCCCAGCCATGTACCGAACTTGGGAAAAAATTCGGTTCCATTGACATATTTGAAATTTGACCGTTGATACGCAACATAACCATCAATATCGTCCAGAACGTGGATGAAGCTTCGTGGCTTTGGTGGATAGTTATTGATCAGCGTGTGCCAGAGATTTACACCATCAATCTTCAAATTCGAAGGAAGACTAGTGCCAGCTGCTGAAGCAAGTGTTGGAAGCCAATCGATTGAATGAATCAGTTGGTGTGAAACTAGATTAGATTGCTTGATGAGAGGACTCCAAATAGCTCCGGCAGATCGAATGCCACCCTCCCAAGGCGATTGTTTTTGCTAGAGGACAAGACTGGAAGGTTAGAAATTTTTCTAAAATAAATCGATTTAACACAATTTAACTTACACCTTTGAAGGGATAGTTTGATCCAGCATTGCTGTGGATTCCGCGCGTAGGCGCTCCATTATCGGAATAGAATAGAATGATGGTATTATCAAGCATTTTGCTCTCACCAAGAGTCCCTATGAGTTGGCCAACGCTTTCGTCAAGTTTTGACATCATTGCTGAAAAAAAAAATAAAAAAGTCCTTAGTATTTTTTTAGCCAAGCTTTAATTTTTTTTTTGGAAAATTTCTCATATCATTTCAAACAAAGCGAACCTACCTGCATAAGTTCTCCTTTTCGGATCACTAATATGGGCGAATTTCGCAACTTCTTCCGGTGGAGCTTGCATAGGATTATCTTCGTTTCCTGTATGCACGGCCAAATGGCTCATGAGTAGAAATAGTGGCTGGTTTTTGTTGTGCTGTTTAACAACCTTAATGGCTTCGTCTGTCAAATATTCCGTAGCATATATTCCTTGACCTTCGTAGTTAATATTGAGATTTTTTCTAAAGTCATATCCACGACTGTAATTCAATGTCTTTAATAAATAGTTTATTATTTGTTAGTTCCATTAATACGTATAAATTTTAAAGAAGAATTTTCTAGATAGAATCAACAGTAGTGGCCTTAGTACTCGTAAAATAATATTAAGATCTGAGGTTAGTAAGAGTTTTCAGTACTGTCAAAAGAGAATGGAGAAAATCGATTAAAGAGAGGATACAAGAAGAAGATCATATGGAGAAAGAAGAGGACGTACGCCCAGCTCCCAGCTCAAGAAGATCGAAAAAGAGGCTTACGATAGAAACTATATCCGAGAATTCAATTCAATTAAAAAAAAAAACTGCAGGAACTTACCCTTATGTTTATTTATTTTATAAATAAGTGTTATTAGACAATAATTTTCATAAGTAAAAAATTATTTTTTTTAAATTTTTTTAGTACCTAATTGGAGCTAAGCACAGAATGCCAAGCTATTATTTATACACAAAAACCTTAAACTTTAAGAAAAATGTTAATAAGCCACTTTAAAGTATTTATTATTGCGCAAATTGAATTTTTAACAAAAATAAAATCAGTGGCCGGTTTTTGAGATATGAAATTTTCAAATAAAAAAAGCTTCTTTTAAACCATTTTTTTTTTATTTTCTCAAAAACGGTACAACCTATTTTGATCATGTTTTGTATGCTAAAGCTCCTCCAAAGTTTGAATATTATTTTCCAAAAAAAATTTTGAATTTTAAGAAAAAATTCCAAAATTTTGTTCTCAAAAATCAATATGCTTGTTTTTTTTTTAAATTTGATAAATAAAAGTTTCTTAATAATAATCTACAAGAAAAAAAAAATATTTTACTTTAAAATAAAGGTACCCTCCATGTAAGTCTTAAGAAATGATATTCGAAAATCGTTTTTTTTTTCTCAAAAACGGTTCCGAGAATTTTGTTAATTTTTTTTTTTCAATTATTTTTTACAATCTATAATTTAATAAAAAAAAATTAAAACTAACATATTACTGACTATAACTACCATAGAAGGATTTTTTAAAACTCAATATCGGCATAACGGGTTTTATTGAAATATTTTTTTGGAAAAGCTTCTAAAATATTTGAAAAAAGAAAATTGCATTTAAAACTTTAAAAAAAAAATCTTTTTTGAATTTAAAAAAAAAAATCTTTTTTTTTTATGGAAAATTTGATATCTCCAAAACGGCTTAGTATTTTTTTGGAAGTTTATTTTGTATTCGTACAATATTAAAAACTCTAGGTTTGTGTATCAAAATTGTTTCTTTTTAGTTTTCGAGAAAAATACGATTTCCCAAAGCAATTTTTTTACATTAGATAACATTAAAACTGGTTAGGAGGATTAAAAAAAATATTTATTTTTTAAATCTTAGGAAATGTTTTTCAAAATTTGAATGCTCAATACTATCGATTTGAAAAAAAAAAGAAAAAATTAATAACCTTTTTTTTTTGGAAATCTTTTCAACCATAAACTAGGCTTTTGATTTTTTGTAAAGAAAATATTTTCTAAATTTTCGGAAATTTTTGTATGGTAGGTACCGTTATTTTTAATCTTAAAGAACAGTGTTGCGAGAGAAATGTAAAAATTTCGTCTACCAAGTTTAAAGAAAATCGGACGAGTAGCCTAAGCCACTGTTGGAAAAAGGCAGACACACAGAATTTCAAAACCCGCTTTTTTCGTCCTCACTATCATCTTAATGTCAAGTCAGTTCAAAATCTAGAGTTCGATATTTTTTACGTACGCATAAATTGCCATATACACAATTTCGCAAGTAAAAACAAGCATTGGGATCCTGCAGTGCAGGTCCTTCGAAGCAGTTAAGGTTAGCTAGTCATCGAAACAAAGGAAATAGTGGCTTAACTATGAAAAAGCTGAAGAATAAGGACTCCTGGTTCAAACTGGTTACAACTCCTCAAAGACGGATAAGATATTTTGATAGGATGCATGCATCGATCATCAAACAAGTTATGACGAAAGGCACCGTGTCCGATGAGTGCACTATCAGCTCCTCTGCACAAAAAAAAGGTTCTATGTCCCTCAGCCATTGGCGCGACATATCACTGCAAAACTAAAATCGAGATCGCGGGAAAGATGGCCCCTAGTTAACACCATAGGCTCTATTTCAACAAATCTGTGCAGCCTTTTGGGTATACGGATGGTATCCAGATCATTGTATATTTCCCATTATTTTGTAATAAATACGTTCATTTCGATTGTAGGCCAAGCTGAATTTTGTAATTGTGAAGTACAAACGAACATAAGATTAAGCGCATCATATTATCAACAAGCCAACAACCAGCATTCCAGTGGTTATAGCAACGCTTCTCTATTGATAGCAGCTACTTGGAATAAGCTTAGAAAATCATCTACTTCTGGGTCCACATTATTGGAGATACAACAAAGAATTACTCTTGGAAACCACTATTCTTTGGTTTGCAGGTGGGTTTGATGCCGTGCTTGAGTAGCATGGCTTGTCCGGGGCTCTGCGAACTCTGCCTTTATTGCTACGGATGCTCCATGCACTTACGTGTATGGGTGCTGAAGTGGTAATGTTGTTATGATGTTCTATGGGCTCGTCCACCGAATTACCAGTGGGCCGGTATTGCTACCTTGGTCATAGCTGTCATTCCCGGTAACTATCGACCTCCTCGCGGTGACTGTGGATAGGGTTACGAAAGTAACTGAACTAACTTGATAGGAACAGTCTGGACGGTGTCCTTAAGGTAGGAATCCGCTAAGGAGTGTGTAACAACTCACCAGAGGGGTGCACATTCTTGGTTGTGGTTTCCACCTCGACTATAGCTGGGTGTGTGTAGTGTATACCAGAGTTGACAGGCCCCGTAGCTTTGCAGGAGCTCATCTGTAAGTGACCATAATGGTGGCGAAGCTCGACTGGAAGCTTAATTCTGGAACCATAGCAGATAGTGCCCAGAGGTTAGAGGGCTATAGCTATAGCGTATGTCTTCGGGCTCTCCTATTCTATCTTCGGATATAGAGAGGTGGAGCTGTCTCGAGCGTGCTCTCTTTCTTCATACTATCTATGAGGTAGGTCCGCTAGTGGGAGTATCATGGTGTAGTCTAAGAGCCCACAGCAAATTTTGTGCGTGAAGATATAACCAAAAGTGGTTTATATGAGTATGAAGCCCTCAAATAACTAACGACAAATATGGAAGTCTGGCAGCATTTTTTTGCAGCTAAGATTAATAATAGTATGCCAAAGGTACATATATTTCCAAAATGTGGATCATAAGTATAACCACTTGAAACTGGCATTAAATTAAAGGGCGGAATGCACTGAATACAAATAGATAGGTGCCAGACGTTTTAGATGCAGCTTTTCCCTTGCCAGACGTACTAATAGTACGCAAAAAATCATTTTTTTAAACAATTGGTATAACCATATGTGTGATACATCAAAAAATTTGTAAAATTGTTCTTATCACAAATAAATAGGTGCCAGACGTTTTAGATGCAGCTTTCCCCTTGCCAGACGTACTAATAGAGTACTAAAAATTAAATTATTTTATAGATATAATAAATTGATTTTTATTTTATAATAGGTACGAGTAGGTAATAAGAACAAAAGTATGTACAAATACTTAAAGAATATTATATTATTCACTACCAGACTCATCGGATGATTCCCTAGTATGACCATTAGGGTGGGTCAAAAAAATCAAGTATTGTTTTTTTTGGATCCGACTAGTTCCGACTAGTGGAAAACTAGTTCCTAGGTACCTCTAGAAAGTGCTTACCAAATATTAACTCTTAATATTAAGGGGAAGATTATGCTCATCATAGTTTTCCATTTTCAATTTACTATCATATAAAAATGGTCATATCTTATCAACAAAAGATCATTTAACCAATCGGATAGTCAATATTTGTAGGAAATTGAACGCTCTACAAAAATGGTCTTATATACTTTTTTCAATAATCCAACCATTTAAAAGATATTCAACGTCAAAGATTGAAGTATTTTAAGGAAAATAACTTTTTTGTTTTGAATTTTGTAACTTAATAAAAAATAATTATTGTCAAATGAGTTTCAATTATTTCTACAGGAAATTGAACGCTCTACAAAAAAAACCTCTGTAGTTAATCGATTACTCTAGCCATTCAAAAGATATTCGCAGTAGAATTCCAATGCCTACTGATTTTAGTAGTTTTTAAATAAATATTCCCAATTTATCCAGTTAATTTATGAATTTTGACAATATTCTTTTGTTTTAGAATATATTTTTTTTGAATCAATTTTTTAACGATATTTTCTTTTTATAACTTTTATTACAGTTTAGGATTGTTATTTAATATTTTTCAACGGGTTTATTTAAAATGTCATTTAAATTCCTTTTTTCCACAGAATTTTGAGAATTTGAAAATTTAATTTCGAATGTTGGTAGTTCTGTTACTCAGTACTTGTCATACTAGCGCCATCTGTGGTTTCAGGTCATTTCTATGTTTCCCCTTATATTTCTACTTTGCATACATTGTTTTTGGAGCTCTGAGTTGTCTTCTTGTGTATAACTAAAACCAATTAACTAACAGCTGAGTTTTAATATATTATTGATTATTGCAATTCGGATGCTAATCATCTAATATGAATAAAGAAATCCCTTTAATTGGCATGGATGTCGAACTGAAATTACCAACAGTGAAAGAGGTTATGTGTGTATTTTTTCATCAACTTAATATCCTTAAATATTCTGTGAAACAAAGTGCTAAAAATGTAGCAGATCAGGTTATAGAGCTATGGAGAAAAAATGATATTCCGACTTCTAGTAATAATAATGTAGTAAAAAGAATTCTTCGATGTCATAACAAATGGTTAAGGATAAAAAAAAACGGCCCGTAAATCGCCAGCACAAAAAAGAAAAGAGCAACATTTCAGAATGAACTCAAAATGTTATTCGATATTGTTGATCACAAGTCTTTAAAAGTGATCGATGACCGAATTAAATACTTATATTTGAATCAAATTTGAATCATTTTGTATCAATACTGTATTAAATTATAAAATTTCATATGGTGAAATGGAATTTTTTTTTCTGCTGACATGTTAAATTATATTTCTTAAATAAAAACCTTCTTTTCCTGAAATAGAACATGAACTATCTTAAAATTCAAAAATTAACTGGATAAATTGGGAATATTTATTTAAAAACTACTAAAATCAGTAGGCATTGGAATTCTACTACGAATATCTTTTGAATGGCTAGAGTAATCGATTAACTACAGATATTTATTTGTAGAGCGTTCAATTTCCTACAAATATTGACTATGCGATTGGTTAAATGATCTTTTGTTGATAAGATATGACCATTTTTATATGATAGTAAATTGAAAATGGAAAACTATGATGAGCATAATCTTCCCCTTAATATTAAGAGTTAATATTTGGTAAGCACTTTCTAGAGGTACCTAGGAACTAGTTTTCCACTAGTCGGAACTAGTCGGATCCAAAAAAAACAATACTTGATTTTTTTGACCCACCCTAATGGTCATACTAGGGAATCATCCGATGAGTCTGGTAGTGAATAATATAATATTCTTTAAGTATTTGTACATACTTTTGTTCTTATTACCTACTCGTACCTATTATAAAATAAAAATCAATTTATTATATCTATAAAATAATTTAATTTTTAGTACTCTATTAGTACGTCTGGCAAGGGGAAAGCTGCATCTAAAACGTCTGGCACCTATTTATTTGTGATAAGAACAATTTTACAAATTTTTTGATGTATCACACATATGGTTATACCAATTGTTTAAAAAAATGATTTTTTGCGTACTATTAGTACGTCTGGCAAGGGAAAAGCTGCATCTAAAACGTCTGGCACCTATCTATTTGTATTCAGTGCATTCCGCCCTTTAATTTAATGCCAGTTTCAAGTGGTTATACTTATGATCCACATTTTGGAAATATATGTACCTTTGGCATACTATTATTAATCTTAGCTGCAAAAAAATGCTGCCAGACTTCCATATTTGTCGTTAGTTATTTGAGGGCTTTATACTCATATAAACCACTTTTGGTTATATCTTCACGCACAACATTTGCTGTGGGCTCCTGGTCTAGTGGCTTTTGGTTTATTCCGAATCCGGAGACACACGATTTCCAGGCGTGCCTGGATTCAAGAGATGTTAGATAGACCTCGCCTCCAAGAGGTGTGTTCATGCCTGCAACATGTCACAACTTTGCGACCGAGATGGCTTCGGCTATGTCGAGGTTAATGGTCAGGACCCAATCTGACTCCGATGGAGGTAGGTCTCCCGTGGGGTAGAGCCGATAATCGGCAGGTATCCACGTAAAACTCAAAGACGATTCTGTTATTTGGTTTGGCGAAACAAAACCATTATTCTGTCAGTCCTTTTCTATTATACCAAGTGTTTACAGATAAACAGATAGAGAAAACTGGTGCTAAATTCTTACGAAAGACCCATACTTGGTCTTTTGTTCAAATAGGGCGAATTTTGAAAAAGACAGATCTACGAACTCTATAGCAAAAATTGGGTGCAGTATTCCTACCCCACGGATACTTCACCTTTTGCCACTCGACTTACATATTAAATATTTAGTATCTTGCAGTGCGTTTAGACTTGAAGAATCAGTTTGCTGACTTGCCAAACCCTACGGACACAGCAATATTACAAGCCAGATCCCAGCAGACATTTTTTCAATAAGTGCTAAATACTGCAACTCTACTGGTGGAATAAGAAAGGAATTTTAAAGTTATTCTTCCGTCTAAGAAAGGACTGGGAGGATAACGTTGTGATGGGAGACCTCGACGCAATTATCTTTACTGATGGCTCAAAGATGGAGTGTAATGTTGGTTCGGGAATTTTCTCCGAGTCATTATATGTCCCTAGATCTTTTCGGCAACCTGATTTTTGCCATTGTTTTTCAAGCTGAAGTTCTGGCGATAAGGGATGCATGCAAAATACTTAACCTAGATCCAAATCAATCCGAAATGCGGCCATTATTACAGACGGGGTCTGTTAAAGCTATTGATTCGTCTTTTTCATCCTTTTAATTGGTGTCTAGCAATACTGGGATAATTTTGCGAGCCTAAGCATTAACCTTATATGGGTTTCCGGTCACAAAAGGGGTAAATAGACTGGCCAGACAACATTCGACCCAACCGCAGGTAGAGCAGTTGAACCATCTGCATTATATCTAGAAATATGTGGCTCACCTATAATAACTCCCGAACAAATGACCTAATATGCAAACCTACACAACACATAGCCAGGCTAGTTCCAGCACGCACTGGGCAGTGGCCAATAGAGAAACATGCAGCGATGCTGGGCATTCCTTAGAATACTCATTGTCGTAGTTGTGGGGATCAGCATTTATTTCCTCTGAAAATGTCCTGCTCGGACCAGAATGAGAGTCAAACTATTCGGTAGGTTTATCCTCGACGACCTTAAAGACATATCTGAACAGAAGAACAAAGACTAGACCTCTCGTCTAAACACGCCGAAGTAGGTACTCCTTCATCTTAAGACAACAAATTGGCGACCTTCAGGTAGAGGGGAGCTCATAAGTCCCTCAACATATCCCATTAAATCCACAGGTCAACCGAGCTTATGGTATTAAAGCGGCGTACTTGAGAGCTATTTGGGTCACTGAACAAGGACTGCTTGTGGCCACCATTTCTAACAATACCTACTTACCTACAAAAGGTCAAAAAACGTTGAGTAAATTGACCCAGTCACATCGATTGTATAGACAACAATACTCCAGCCAAGAGAATATTGGAACCACATCCACCAGGTTCGAAGTAAGACTGGATCCCTGCCCTGGTTTAAGGACCAAGCCATCTGGGAAGCCAGAGAGCTGACCGTAAGTAAAACCCATCTTGAATATCAACCTCACAAAGTAGGTATAGTAAAAGTGCAAATCCTCTTTTGAGAAAGTATATCACATTGACTAAACTGTCATAAGGAGGGGGTGGGTTTTTTTTTTTTTTTTTTTTTTTTTTTTATAATTTAGCCGCGCTCAAGGGATTATGATCACCCTTTAAATGTTTCAACACAGCGCGTGCGTGAAGTTAATGAAGAGAAAGAAGGATAGGAAAGATGTGTGGCACGATGTTCTGAGACTGTTGGTGGTTGTCTCAGATATTTTTATCTCCAGGGATGGCGGCTGAGCTAAAGCGGAGAAATGCCGTGTCTTATTTCTATGTCGCTTATAATTCACATTATTTTATTCGTATTCATCCTTGTTGGGCATACTAGTTTAACTTAATTACATGTTGTTAGTGTTATGCCTGAACAACATGTGATAAGTAAACCAGCAACCCATTGATGGATGACAATTTAGAAGGTTTTTTTTTAATGGAATTAAAACGACATAGACGACGGCAGGGATCGAACCTGTGATCATGAGGTTCACAGGCGAGCACACATCCATCGCGCCACGGCCACCCAATATGGATTCAGAACCAGCCGTTACATAATAGCAAAAGGCACTTAGATTAGATTCGACATGAGACTTGAACTAGAAAACATAGATGCCGTCTTTGCGAAGTTTGGTTGGTGGAGAAGACCAAATCATACAAAGCCATAATTTATTAGAAGAGATTACGAGTAAGTATGTGTTAGTATTTATATGAAAAATACCAAAACCATTTTGTTTGAAATTTCAATTAAACGTATCATTCCAATCGCTGACATTAATTGGGATAAAATAAAACATAGCAATACATACAGATTAGCTTTCCATGAAATTAATAACAACTCACCAACATGTCCATATCGTGGGCATAATAATCAATGTATCCCGAATAGTAACCAACATGATAATCGAATCCTCTTAGTGTGGGCGTGTAAGCCTTCTTCGAGAAACCCAAATGCCATTTTCCAATTAGGTTCGTCGAGTAACCAGCATCGCGAAACAGTTCTGGCATCGTACGTTCACTCAACGGTAATCCCCACGGTTGATCGTTAATTATAACCGAATGCTGGGTGCCTTCATTAATTCAACACACAAGCACCAAGGATAATGTTTAAACAAACCAGTCCAATGGATACGGAAAAAGAGAATATAAACCGGAAATCAGGATTAAAATATATTTAAAAAAAAAATGGAAGAAATTAAGAACATTTTTTGTTTGGGAAATTAAAGGACAAAACCAATAAATCTCTTGTTAGTTAGTTCTTACCTGTGTGGATGGGATATTTTCCTGTCAGCAAAGTGGCACGTGACGGTGTGCACATATTTGGCACATATAGTCGATTAAGAATTATACCGTTATAAGCGAGTGCATCAATGTTCGGAGTTAAAATCTGATTCGAACCGTGAAAGCTCACATCGTTAATTCCCTTATTTTTTCAAGTGGTTGTTGTTGTTGTTGTTGTTGGTGGTGGTGGTGGTTGTGGTGGTTGAGTAAGTTCATGTAGGGGATGTGAATTAATTAGAATAAAAAAAAAATTTAAATAGGAATTGACATTCATACCATATCATCGACCAGGATGATCACAATGTTGGGCTTTTGACCTTTGGATTGTTTTGTTGCAGCATTGACATTATACGTGACACATGCGAGAGCAATGAGTAACAGTTGAAGAGTTGACATCGCGACACCGTTAATTGGAAATTCTAAAAATGAAAATGCAATGTCAAGAATAAAATAGAAAAAAACACACAATGATTGACATAGGGATGTTTATTTTTTGGCAGAAGTTTTGGCTTGTCTAGGAGTTAAGTGCCATTGAGCTGTAACAGTGTATAGGTATTTCAATGTTATCCTAATCACCGCATGATTTTACTGAAATTTAATCGGAACAAACTAAGGGGATACCATATACGTATCGCTCCATAAAATTTCTGGATCAAATTAACTCCCTGGGTCTTGCTCTTAAAATTTAGAATTAAATAAGTTCCTGTTCCAAGTGATCTAACATTACAATGTTACCCTTTTTTTGACACTAGCAGTTTCATCTCATTCTAAGGTTAATTTTAGGTACCCAATTTAAATTTTCAAATATCTTAGGCGAGTATAATACTGGCAGATTTCAACTTTCTTTTGAAGAAAAGATTAGCACTTTCGCCAGTTTTGTTGAAAAATTAACGGATGGCGGATTTGAATTCAACGCCTAAAGGTAGGCTTAGAACTACTCTTCTTCATCTTCCCGACCAAAAGCCAATCGATTTGTTAGTCTTGTAGGATTTTTTTAAATTTATAATAACAAGTGTTTTTCAATTGGTGCGGGTAAATTTTTCGCAGCCTGTAACGGCCATGTTGTTTTGGTGACATCTGTCAAATCTGTTATCATGGCTATTTACACAATTGAACAGTACGACCAAACGATAAAACTTTATTTTCAGAATAAGTGCTGGTTAGTGCAAGCGTATCGCCGATTTTACTGTATACGTGGTGACGAAGAGAACCTGAAGCAGTGGAAGCCTCGATGTGCACAAGAACTCGGCTCTCGCAGACTTCAGCTTGACGAAGTTTGGGTCGGGACTTGGGTTAATCACCATCGACAAAGCCATTTGTTTGCTGAGCTTTAGCTTTAGGAAGAGGACCACAATTAACGACGAAGCGCATTTTAGGATGAATGGCTGTGTTAACAAGCAAATTGTATATGGAACGACCGACCCAACCAGGTTACAGTGCATCCTCAAAAAGTTACCGTTTGCTGTGGATTTTGAGCCGGCGCGGCGGCGGCATTATAGGTCTGAACGTTTTCGAAAATGACTTTGGTAAGACGGTCACCGTCAATTGCGAGTACTACAGAGTGATGATAACCAATTTTTATGGACCAGATTGAACCATATGAGCCTAGATGAAATGTGGTTCCAGCAGGGCGGTGCTACGTGCCACACAGTGGACACCACGATTGACATTCTATATGAATGATTTGAGGGTAAAGTTATCTCTCGTAGCGGCGACTTGGCCACCAAAGCCATGCGATTTGACCCAGCTAGACTTTTTCACAATCGTCCGATGCTCTTAAGATGAACATCAACAGGGCATCGCCCTTACAAATAAAAAAGAGTTTTGCTAATACTTACACACAGTTTGTTTTATTCAATTTCAACATCTACCCTTATTGAAAACCCCTTAAGATTCAGACTTGACATGACGATGATAGGGAAAAAAAAGGTGGTGTCGTAATTCTGTCTGTCTGTTCTCATACAGCGGATTTGCTTTAAGCTTGGCGGATAGCACCTTTTTACCCCAACACGTTTGAAACTAACGTTCATTCTAGAACATTTTTTACTTGCGACTTATAGGTACTATAAGGCAAGTTATGCATTCGTAAAAAAAATCGAACTCGAGATTTTGATCAAAGTTGATATTACGATGATAGCGAAGACTAAAAAAGTGGGTCTCGCAATTCTGTCTGTCTGTCTGTCTGTCTGTCCGTTCGATTGCAGCTAAACGGCTCGGCCGATTTTCGTCAAACTTGGTAGATATGGGTTTTAATTTTTTACCCCCGGATGTTTTTTGATTTAATTTTTTAAGACCAAAAATAACGGTACCTGCCATACGATTTTTTTTTCGAAATTTTATAAACATTTTTTTTTCTCAAAAATTGTTTGACAGATTTTAAAAATAAAAACACAAAAAAATTTCATTTAATTAAAGCTAGGTATTGGATGAAAAATTTTTTCCGAAAAATGGTTATTGAGGGTACCCCCCAAGGAACTCTTTTTTTTGTTTTTGATTTTCTCAAAAACGGTACAACCGATTTTGATAATTTTTTTTTTGCTAAAGCTCCCCAAAAACATAAATAGAATTGTGTACTCAAATTTTCAAAAAAAATTTTTTGGATTTTAAAAAAAATCTTCAAATTTTTTTTTTCAAAACTCAATATTTCGAAAACGCCCTGCTAGATTTTTTTTAAACTCGATAAATAAAAGTTTCTCAATAATATCTAAAAAAAAAATTTTATTTTACCTAAAAATTAAGGTACCTACCATACAAATGCTAAAAATTAAAAAAAAATAGTTTTCAAAAATCGTATTTTTCTCGAAAACGGTTCCGAGAATTTTGCTAAAATTTTTTTTCTTTCAATTAATTTTTACGATCTTTAATTTAATAAAAAAAATTTGAAATTAAGATATTACAGCTTGTACCTACCATAGAACCATTTTTTCGAATTTTGAATTTCTCATTATCCACATAACGGATCTTAATAAAAAAAATTTATAGAGAAGCTTCTAAAAAGTCTAGAACACATTGCATTTCAAAACCTTAAATTAAATATTTTTTGAATTTTTGAAAAAAAAAATCTATTTTTTATTTTTTTGAAAATTCAATATCTCAGAAATGGTTCAATATTTTTTTTGCAAATTTAATTTTTATTCGAACGATAATAAAACCTTTAAATTGGCGTACCAAAATTTTTTCTTAAGTTTGTATATAACAGCTTTTTTTTTAAGAAACCACTACAACGACTTATAATTTTTGTTCCTGCATAAATTCATATTTGCATAGCATTCTGTTTTTATCTCTTACTACTAAAAGAATTTAAAAAATTAATTTTATCCTTATGAACAGTTTTTTCAAATAACATTCGTAGATATTTAAAATTCCTAGTCTATTACATAGGAGCAAGTTCGTGCGACCCAGTCGTGCATTTTATTTTTAGAAGTTAAGAAAATATTTTTTCCCGAAACCTGTTTCGAAGATTTTTAAAGAAATAAAATGCACGACTGGGTCGCACCTATTGCTCCTATGTAATAGACAAGTAATTTTAAAAACGAGAAAACTGTTCATAAGGATAAAATTAATTTTTTAAATTCTTTTAGTAGTAAGAGACAAGAACAGAATGCTATGTAAATATGAATTTTTTGCAAGAACAAAAATTTTAAGTCGTTCTAGTGGTTTCTTAAAAAAAAGCTTTTATAATTTGGTATGCCAACTTTACGTTTTTATTACTGTACGAATGAAAATTAAATTTCCAAAACAAATATTGAGCCGTTTTTGAAACATCGAATTTTCCAAAAAAAAAATGATTCTTTTTTTTTTACAAAAAATCAAAAAATATTTTTTTAAAAGTTTTGAAATGCAGTAGTTTTTAGACTTTTTTAGAAGCATCTCTACAAAAAATTTCATTAAGATGCCTCATGTCGATATCTTAGTTTCAAATTTTTTTTATTAAATTAAAGATTGCTAAAATTAATTTTCGAGAAAAATACGACTTTTGAAAACCATTTTTTAACATTTGTACTTTTAGGTAAAATAAAACTTTTTTTAATACATCTTGTAGATTATATTGAGAAACTATTATTTATCAAGTTTAAAAAAAATCTAGGGTATCGAAATATTGAGTTTTGAAAAAAAAAAATGATTTTTTTTTTCTAAATCCAAAAAAAAAATGTTTGAAAATTTGAATACACAATTCTTTCAAGTTTTTGGGGAGCTTTAGCCAAAAAAAAATTAACAAAATCGGTGGTACCGTTTTCGATAAAAAATTTGTTTGTGTTTTTATTTCTTGAATCTGTCGAACAGTTTTTGAGAAAAAAATTTTTTTTATAAAATTTCGAAAAAAATTCGTATGGCAAGAGTCGTTATTTTTGGTCTTAAAACAAAAAACAAAAGTTGTGGGGGAAAAATATAAAGTGATACCTACTAAGCTTAAAGAAAATCGGCCAAGCCGTTTAGGCTGTAAGTAGTCCAACCGACAGACAGACAAACAGAATTGCGAGACCCACTTTTTTAGTCTTCGCTATCATCGTAATGTCAACTTTGATCAAAATGTCGATTTCGATTTTTTTTACGAATGTAAAAATATATACATAGGTAGGGGAAGGTGGCCTAAAATAGCCGCCCCTAAGGAAAATGGGTCATATCTCGCAAAAATGCGACATTTAAACTTAAATGTTATATTCTTTTCAAATCTAAATCAAACGCTTATATTTTTTTGCTTTACGAATTTAAAAAGTTTCAAAAAGTATTTAAAGTATTTAATTTTCAAAAACTCTTCAAATTCCACCGATCAAAAATGTCCCGGTAACATGGCATACTGGTATGCCATTTTAAGTTTGCAAGTAAACCAACTAGGCAAGTAAGCCAAAAACCATTTTCAATTTAATTTAAACTTTATTTTAAACAAATCATAGTTCAAAGTAAAATAAACATAAACAATACTCAACAAAAAAAATAAAAACAACAATTCATTTAAAGCAACTTCACTTAAAACAAAATAATGAAAAGTAGAAATTATGATAGTACTCAATTATTGCAATTTTTTTTTTTTGACGGCAGTTAGTGCTTTTGTTAATGCCTTATCAGTCCAGGACTGCCCCTCTGTACATCGTTTATATTTTCCAACCATTTTTACTATAAAGAAAATGAAAATGTAAGGATAAGTATCAAATGGCACACTATGCCATTTTAGGCGAGTGCTTAGTAGGCCATTTCGCCCATTTAGGGTTCTTTTATTTAAGTTTTAATTCCGAACACACTGAAATAGTTATAGGCCACCCAGTTTCAGTAAATTAATAAGAAAGACTTAATACTTACATGCATTTACTGTTTTCTCCAAAATTGAATGATTTTTATAATTTTTTTTGTCAACAAACTTTTTACAACATTTTATTGGTTCTACTTTTGTAGATGGCTTAGAGACAGTTTGACCTGTAAAATTTCAAACAATAGTTTGAAGCTGCTAATATTTCATTTATGTCAGTGATGCCACATAAACTAAAGAATTGTGTTACCAAAACCTTCTAATTCTGTTCAATTCTACAAATTCTAGCAAGGGGGCCATTTTACCTTGGTGGGCCATTTTAGGCCATCTTCCCCTACCTATAAGTCGCAAGTAAAAATTAAAAAAAAAAAATGTCATATAAGAGTTGGGTAACAGTTAAAACCAATCAATGGCACCCCTTCGATAGAATCATAATTTTATATTCGATTTTCTAAAAATTTTGTATGCTAAGACTTCGAAGAAGTGTCAATAGAATTGCATTTTCAAATGTTCAAAACAAATTGTTTTGAATTTTGTAAAACAAAATAGCTATCAATTAGTTTTTTGAAAAACTAATAATGTGGTCGAATTTTTTCAGAACTTGACAATAAACTGGTTTTAAATACTTTCTACAAAATGAACAAGAAAATTGTCTTTTCATCAAGAAATAACGGCATCCACCCTACAAAAATATTAAAAAATAGTTCTCGAAAATCTTATTTTTGTGAAGGACTAGAATTTTGATAGTTTTTTTTTCTTGTTTTGAGTTATTTAAACAATTTACATATAATCCGATAGAAAAAAAATTGTATCAAGACATTACTGATAGAAGAAACTATAGAACCATTTTGCTCGACTTTTTTATTGTTGATATAAGGGATTTTAATTAAATTTTTATACAGAAGTTTGTAAAAAGTTTGGAAAAAATTGCATATCAAAACTTAAACAAAAATATTTTGTTTAGATTTTCGGAAAAAATTTTTTTAACTAAAATTCGACATATTTTTGATTTTTTAATTTGTGTCTACATAGCAATAAAATTAGTTTACCGACTTTTAGTGTTTTTTGTTAAATAAGTTTAAATCACTTTTAAGAAAATACCGTTACAATGATTTCTAATTTTTGTTTTCCCACAAATTTATATTCGCCTAAGAAATTCTGTTTTAAGATCCAACTTCTAAACCAAATGTTTTAGCCATTTAAAAATTAAATCTTAAGCTTATCAACATTTTCTCCATTTTAAAATTCAAAGTGTCTTAAGCACTAGAGCAAGTTCGTTCAACGCAGTCGTGCATTTTTCTTTTGTTTTAAAAAATGTAGCCCGCACCTACGTACAGATTAAAAATCTAATGTGGATTTGAATTCAAATTTCAAATTCGATTATTTTACAAATGCATGACTAATATCTAATGTAAAATGTGTCGGAGAATTACTAAAATAAAATGCACGACTGGGTCGCACGAACTTGCTCCTATGTAATAGACTAGGAATTTTAGAAACGAATGTTATTAGAGAAAACTGTTCATAAGGATAAAATGAATTTTTTAAATTCTTTTAGTAGCAAGAGATAAAAACAGAATGCTATGCAAATATGAATTTATGCAGGAACAAAAATTATAAGTCGTTGTAGTGGTTCCTTAAAAAAATAAGCTTTTATGTACAAAATTTTTAAAACATTTTTAAGAAAAAATTTTGGTACGCCAACCTTAAGTTTTTATTATTGTACGAATAAAAGTCTAATTTCCAAAAGAAAATATTAAGCCGTTCTTGAGATATCGAATTTTTCAAAAAAAAGTGACTTTTTTTCTAAAAATTGAAAAAATATTTTTTCTTAATGCAATGTTTTTTAAACTTTTTAGGAGATTCTTTATAAAAAATTTCATTAAAATCCGTTATGTCGATAATGAGAAATTCAAAATTCGAAAAAATCGTTCGATGGTAGGTACAGTCAGTAATATCTAGATTTAAAATTTTTTTCATTAAATTATAGATCGTAAAGATTAATCAAAAGAAAAAAATTTTAGCAAAATTCTCGGAACCGTTTTCGAGAAAAATACGATTTTCGAAAACCATTTTTAAAAATTTGTATTGAAGGTACCGTTAGTTTTAGATAAAACAAAATTTTTTTTCTCAAATCTTGTAGATTATATTAAGAAACTTTTATTTGTCAAGTTTGAAAAAAATCGAGCATGGGGTTTTCGAAATATTGAGTTTCCAAAAAAAAATTTTGTTTTTTTTTTTTAAATCCAAAAAATTATTTAAATCGGCTGTACTGTTTTCGAGAAAATCAAAAACAAAAAAAATGGACCCAGGGGGTCTACCAAAAATAACAATTTTTTGTAAATTTTTTTTCAACCATTAGCTAGTTTTAACCAAATGAAATTTTTCAATTTTTTTTTTTAAATTCTGTGGGACAGTTTTTGAGAAAAAAAAATATTTATAAAATTTCGAAAAAATCGTATGGCGTTATTTTTGGTCTTAAAAAAACAGAAAAAAGCGTCCGGAGGAAAAAATTAAAACACATACATACATATCTACCAAGTTTGAAGAAAATCGGCCGAACCGACAGACAGAATTGCGAGACCCACTTTTTTGGTCTTCGCTATCATCGTAATGTCAACTTTGATCAAAATCTCGAGTTCGATTTTTTTTACGAATGCATAACTTGCCTTATAGTACCTATAAGTTGCAAGTAAAAACCCTTAATATCGATTTTTAAGAAAATAAATCAATCCACTTAGATAGTCCGACAGACTGATTTACGAACAGAATTGCGGGATCAACTTTTTCGACCTACTTTTTCAATTTTTTTTTATCAAAATCTCAAGTTAAATTTTGTATGAATCCATTTCTTCCCATATCTAACAATAAAATAATTAAAAAATCTTGTATCTTTTATCACTTATGTTAAGTATAGGTACAATATTAGTGTAGATATAATTTGTAGTGTAATTTTGTGAAAACATTTTTTTAGGTCACATTTAATTTTGAGGCTTTCCTTCTTTACGATGTTTTTTTACGGTTTAATCTTTTCATATTTGTTAAATGATTTTTTTTTAATTACGGATGTCTAAGACTTTTAATGAACGCTCCTCATCAATGTCTTAATTGTAGCACTGTATTTTTCGTAATTCAAGAAATACTTGTAATACTTTTTGTCCTCTATTAACTTCATGATAATAAAGTAATTGTCGTTATTAATTTCCTTTCATTTTAGAGAAGCATAATGAAACTAGGTACATAATTTAATGTTCATGTACATGTGGGGGAGTTCGTAGACAAACTTCGCAAGAGAGAATTCATGTTTACGCCATTTGCGATGATGGAATACAATTATAAACTTTAAACATTTTTAAACTAAAAATGATGCCTGTACTCATAGATTTTACATATTTTTAGGTTAAGTAGTACCTTTAAGCATAGTTATTTTATTAGTTAATTTTGAACATGAATGTAGACTTGAAAACCAAACAATTGTGACATTTTTGATTTTCCTAAGCACAGTTGTCAAACTGGAATCAAATGGTCGAATTGATCATGACGTAAAAGAATTCATTGCTGATGTGCAACAGACTGAAAAAGAAAGAACATCAGCTAATTTAAATGGAAGAACTGATTACATTCTCTTTTAATATAAAAAAGGGCTCGAAGAAATGAGAGACTAGTTGACAACTGTCATCACAAGTTATAAGAACAAAAAAAAAATTATTACTGCTCAGGTTTTGAATTAAACTACTACTACAGATAAGTGCTAAATTATTGGAAAATTGGAGAAGTTATTGTTATTCCTTAGCTTATTCGAAGTATGGGAGAAAAGTTTCCGAAAAACTGCTCCTGAATGGTAAAGCTAAATACTAGAAGAAAAAATACTAGAGCCAAACTATGAGTTTGGATTTTCAGACGATTTTCGAAAACCATTTCTTAACATTTGTATGGTGGGTACCTTTATTTTTAGGTAAAACTATTTTTTTTTCTTCTCAAATCAAACTTTGGTTCCAGGGGGGTACCAAAAATAACCATTTTTTGGAATTTTTTTTTTTCAACCATTTCCTAGCCTTAAATAAATGAAATTTTTTGATTTTTTTTTTTTAATCTGTGTGACAGTTTTTGAGGAAAACAAATATTTATAAAATTTCGAAAAAAAATCGTATGCCAAGTACCATTATTTTTGGTCTTAAAAAAAAAGAAAACAAAAATATATCTAACAAGTTTTACGAAAATCGGCCAAGCTGCGTAGCTGTAGTCGAATTGCGAGACCTACTTTTTTCGTCTTCACTATCATCGTAATGTCAACTTTGATCAAAATATCGAGTTCGATTTTTTTAACGAATGCATAACTTGCCTTACAGTATCTATGTACCTGTAAGTCGCAAGTAAAAAAATATTATTTATTTCAAAAATGAGTTGATGCTGTTTTTTAAAATTTATTACCAACATATTTTCCTAAAAATAAAAAAAAATATTAAAAACCGATCCAACTTTTTAAAATGTCTGTCAAGTTAGCACTACCACTTCAAAATGTAATAAATGGATTAATTGTCGTGAATTTGTCGTAAATTTGTCGTGAAACGAAAAAATTTGTCGCGCTTGTATTTTAAAAAATAACCCCTGGTAATGCTAACTTGACAGTCAAGTTAGCACTACCACCCCTCAAAATAGGGTAAAATGAACTCGAAAAAGAAAAAGGTAAGTGTTAATAATTGTCGTGAATTTGTCGTAAATATGTTGTAAAATCAAAAATTTTGTAGCGTAATTTTTTTTAAAAATAACCCCTAGTAATGCTAACTTGACAGTCAAGTTAGCACTACCACCCCCCAAAATAGGGTTAAATGCACTCGCAAAAGAAAAAGGACAGCGTTAATAATTGTCGTAAATTTGTCGTAAATATGCTGTAAGACCAAAAATTTTGTCGCGGTACGCCTGCGGCTACGAACGTAAATTTTTAAAAAATGACCCCTGGTAATGCTAACTTGACAGTCAAGTTAGCACTACCACCCCCCAAAATAGGGTAAAATGAACTCGCAAAATAAAAAGGACAGCGTAAATAATTGTCGTTAATTTGTCGTAAATATATCGTAAAATAAAAAAAATTTTCGCATCATTTTTTCTCAAAAAAATGCCATGAAAATGCAAAAGTCCATAAAACAGCATTTTTTCATTAAACCTAGCACTACCATACCAAAACTATCTGTTAAAACTATTTTTTACTCTGCAATTTGTTTAAACAATTGTCGTAAGACGTCTTTGAATAAGTTCCGTCATAAAATAATTTGTCGCGCCCTTCTTGCCCAAAAAAATGCCCTAAATATGACAAAAGTCCTTAAAATAGCATTTTTTCATAAAAGTTAGCATTACCATACCAAAACTATCTGTTAAAAGTATTTTTTTACTCTGAAATTTGTTTAAACAATTGTCGTAAGACGTCTTTGAATAAGTTCCGTCATAAAATAATTTGTCGCGCCCTTCTTGCCCAAAAAAAATGCCCTAAATATGACAAAAGTCCTTAAAATAGCATTTTTTCATAAAAGTTAGCACTACTATACCAAAACTATCTGTTAAAAGTATTTTTTTACTCTGAAATTTGTAAAAAAATACTTTTAACAGATAGTTTTGGTATAGTAGTGCTAACTTTTATGAAAAAATGCTATTATAAGGACTTTTGTCATATTTAGGGCATTTTTTTGGGCAAGAAGGGCGCGACAAATTATTTTATGACGGAACTTATTCAAAGACGTCTTACGACAATTGTTTAAACAAATTTCAGAGTAAAAAAATACTTTTAACAGATAGTTTTGGTATAGTAGTGCTAACTTTTATGAAAAAATGCTATTTTAAGGACTTTTGTCATATTTAGGGCATTTTTTTGGGCAAGAAGGGCGCGACAAATTATTTTATGACGGAACTTATTCAAAGACGTCTTACGACAATTGTTTAAACAAATTGCAGAGTAAAAAATAGTTTTAGCAGATAGTTTTGGTATGGTAGTGCTAGGTTTAATGAAAAAATGCTGTTTTATGGACTTTTGCATTTTCATGGCATTTTTTTGAGAAAAAATGATGTGAAAATTTTTTTTATTTTACGATATATTTACGACAAATTTACGACAATTATTTACGCTGTCCTTTTTATTTTGCGAGTTCATTTTACCCTATTTTGGGGGGTGGTAGTGCTAACTTGACTGTCAAGTTAGCATTACCAGGGGTCATTTTTTAAAAATTTACGTTCGTAGCCGCAGGCGTACCGCGACAAAATTTTTGGTCTTACAGCATATTTACGACAAATTTACGACAATTATTAACGCTGTCCTTTTTCTTTTGCGAGTGCATTTAACCCTATTTTGGGGGGTGGTAGTGCTAACTTGACTGTCAAGTTAGCATTACTAGGGGTTATTTTTAAAAAAAATTACGCTACAAAATTTTTGATTTTACAACATATTTACGACAAATTCACGACAATTATTAACACTTACTTTTTTCTTTTTCGAGTTCATTTTACCCTATTTTGAGGGGTGGTAGTGCTAACTTGACTGTCAAGTTAGCATTACCAGGGGTTATTTTTTAAAATACAAGCGCGACAAATTTTTTCGTTTCACGACAAATTTACGACAAATTTACGACAATTAATCCAATTATTACATTTTGAAAATTTTGAAGTGGTAGTGCTAACTTGACGGACATCTTTTTAAATTTTGTTTCACAAATTCTAATTTGAAATCAGATAGAATGATTTTTATTAACTCAAACTTTTTTGGTTTATAAATTAAAAAAAAAAACGATTTTTATACTTATAAACATTTTTCTCTAATAGCATTTAACAAGATTGCAATTAGAGAAATTGTAAGCCGTGCGCACCATTTTATTTATTTTCTTATTAACGATTGAGTATGAAGGTACTACATAGCAATTATTCATTCGTAAGACAATCGGATTAAACTTGACATTACGATGATAGGCAATTCGAAAAAAGTGGATGCTCCGCCGATTTTGCCAAGACTAGCTTTGCACAGTTTTTTTGAATTTTTTTCCCGGCACTTTTTAAAGAAAATATTTTCTTCCATAAAAATTGTTCTCAAAATTGTTAAAGACATTTAGAAAAATCTGGTTTATGATTTAAAAATTATTCCGAAGAACGACATCTTCAATAGACCTATTTTTATCATTTCGAACTATAAAAACTTTAAATAAAATGAAATTATTTTCCAAAGTTCTCCAACAAAAATATTTCTATATAGGTGTATCTTTTGATTTTTTAAAAACTGGATATTTCAAATTTCAAAAAAAAATTGATCCGAATAAAAAAAATATTTTTTACAAGCTATGTCGATAGTGATAAAGTTTCAAAACAAAAAACTGGTTAGTAATTTCTTAGTTTTAAATTTTAATATATTTATCGTTCAAATTAAGAAGTACAGAATACATTTTTTTTTTAATTCTAGAAACGATTATCTAGGTACTTTAGGGCAAGTTCTGCATTTGGAAAAAAAATCGAACTCGAGATTTTGATCAAACTTGACATTACGATGATAGCGAAGACTATAAAAGTGGGTCCAGCAATTCTATCTGTCTTTCTGTCTGCCTGTTCGACTAGAGCCTAAACGGCTTGGCCGATTTTCGTTAAACTTGGTAGATATCGTTTTTATTTTTTTTACACCACACGTTTTTTTCTTTTTTTTTCTTAAGACCGAAAAGAACGGTACCTGCCATACGGTCTTTTTCGAAATTTTATAAATATTTTTTTTTCTCAAAAACTGTCCCACAGACTTAAAAAAAAAAAAAAATCAAAAAAATTCGTTTAGTTAAAGCTATGACTTAAGAAAATTTGTTATTTTTGGTACCCCTCTGGAACCATGTTTTTTGTTTTTGATTTTCTCAAAAACGGTAGCACCGATTTTGATAGTTTTTCTTATATTAAGGCTCCCCAGCAGTTTTAGTATTATTGTGTATTCAAATTTTCAAAAAAAAAAATTTTGGATTTAAAAAAAAAATTCAAAATTTTTAATATTTCGAAAACCCCATCTTCGATTTTTTTTAAACTTGATTGCATTTCAAAACTTTAAAAAAAAATATTTTTTTGGAAAATTCGATAACTCAGAAACGGCTCAATATTTTTTTTGTAAATGTAATTTTTATTCAAACAATAATAAAAACTTTCAAGTTGGCGTAATTTGTTCTTAAAAATATTTTAAAAATTTTGTATACATATAAAAGCTTATTTTTTTAAGAAACCAGTACAGACTTATAATTTTTGTTCTTGCATAAGCCAATATTTGCTTGAATCACATGGCATCCTGTTTTAAGCTCCAACACTATTGAAGGAGTTGTTTTAGTTTATTAAAAAATGCTCGTTTACATAAGAGCAAGTTCGTGCGACCCAGTCGTGCATTTTTTTTTCAAACATAAGCTATCTTTCCCATTTTTTTTTTTATCTGTGGAGCAGTTTTTGAGAGAAAACAAATTTCGTTTAAGTTTCGAAAAAAATTTATGTTGGAACCCAACAACAATGGCAACACCATTTCATGCCTACAATATTCCAAACTCAAAGAATACTCGTACATTGCAAAAGAAGAGACCAAATTCCATAAAGACATAGCAAAATGCAACCTGAAGTGCAAACTATCGGTTGGTAGACGTTTTGATTAAATAGAACACGATTTATAACTAAAACTTTTTGCTTAAACTAATTTTAAAGTACTTTAATTAATTTGTAATTTTTTGAATTAATAAAGCTTTTTTGTAAATTAATTGCATTCAAGCTCTACATGGGGGTTCAACCAGCAGGCTTATTTTTGGTCTTAAAAAAAAAAAAAAAAAAATAGCGCGAGAATTATTTAAAAATAGTATTTAACAGGTTTTAAAAAAGAATGCCCGAGCTGTTTAGGCCTTAGTCAAATAGACAGGCATATAAACAGAATTGCGAGATCCACTTTCTTCATCTTCTCCACCACCATGCATCGTAAAGACTATAGTTTAATCAAAATCTCGGGTTCGATTTTTTTACCGAATTACTTACTTGCCATATGCACCTAGCTTATCGTATGTACTTATAAAAGTGAATTCTTTATTTATTTATTATATAACTCAAAACACCCAAATTAAATACCATACTGTAGAATTAAAATCAGTTTCTGATAGTGATAAAATTTGTTTTTCTTAAGTATACATAAACAATAGAAGTGGGATCTCTTAGTGAAAGAAAGCTGGATTCCTGGCGATGGTTTCTCAGAAAGTTCTAAGCAGCAAAATTAAGTAATTTTTCCAAAGACAATTTTTAAAAAGTAGGTTTATACACTCAAAATTCTATAAGTGCAGTTCTCTACAAAATGTAACCTTTTCGGACTTAGGGTTTCGCAAAACCTGCGTACACAAATAGATACTGCATAATATCTTCATTGCTGATGAAAATAAGCTTTCCTTAATTGTCCTGTTTCTCTAAGATTTCAAATATGACAACCAAAAGAACATATTGTTGACATCTTTTTTCAAAAGAAGCCAATTTTAAGTCACACATTCTTTAAATATTCGAATATTTTTTGTTTGTGGTTTGAATGTTTAATATTTTTATTTTTTTTAGAAAATTGAACCCTCACTGACCTGATGTCTACAAAATATAGCCGTATAATTGTTAGTTTTCACTTTTCACTTTAGATTGCAATCAACTTTTAAGAACAGTTAAAACTAATTATAACATCATTTTAATTTTAAATATTTTATTTCATCAATAAGCTGTTAAATTTAAACCATGAAAAAAAAATAAAAACCGGCTAAATTGGCTAAATTGCAAATTAACCCCAACGCAAGGTTTCATTTATTTAAACAAACTGTTGTAGTTAAATTGAATCACAGTTTTATTGTTGTGTCCTCCACACTATGTACATTTTGTTTTTAAGATTATATTTTTTTAATTAATCAAAAAGACGTAAACATTTTTTAAGGTTTAGGTACTTTCATTTAAAAAAAATAAATAAAACAAATAGAACTCCCACAATGGAACAAAATGTCTTACTGTCACGGTTGGCTGAGGCAAGGGATTTCGTTAAAATCACTGTCACTATAGGTTGCAGTAAAACACATTCACTAGCACGACTTGTCTTAGCCAGATAAGCCCAAACACTGTGCTGCCAATTAGTAACTTCGACACAAAAAAAAAAAACGTTTTATATTCAACCTGAACACACACCCCTTCTATCTACCTGAACCTTCAATGTCACAGTCACAGCTTAAAGCAGAAAGATAATAACTTCTATTTCCGATTTCGTCGTTTTCAATATGTATTTTTCATACAATACTCGCATAGCACGATTCATTGGGTCTTAAAGCGCTTAACTATGGGTGAACAGACATCGTTTAAAATTAGAATATTTTAAGCATGAACTTAATAATATTGAACTGTTAAAATAACACGTTTGTCTAGGCGACACTTTTGGCCTTGTTCAAGGAAAGATAAACGCGAACCTGGAGATGTCCTCAAGGTTACAATTTACATCATTTTGTGATTAATATTACGCTTGCCAGTTTAGTATTTTTATAATCAAATCAATGCACTTACTAATACTATATGATGGTAAGATTATTTTATGTTTGCTTACATTGATCCGTGACTAATAATAAGAAGTAGAGGTATACTTTCTACACTCAGAGAAAAATTAAGTAGAATAATTTTTGTACAATAACTAAAATACAATGAAGTAAAATTACTTTTATTAAAAGCTCTTTCAATTTAAATTTTTATTAAATTGATAAGGTCTTACACAACTACTTACTACCACAAATATTATCAAATGTTTTTAAAATATTTATATTAAAACTGTAAATTATTACCTCAAAAAGCTGGTTTTAACTGGTTTTTAAATAACCAAACTTTCCTAGATACACTAAGATACGAGATTCTATGTTCAAAGAAGTCGGTTTTAGAAATTTTTCTTTTAGGGATTCGAGATTGGCAAATTGTTGATTAGGGATTTTCAATTTCTAGTTGTAGTTCTTGGGATTTGAAATAGGAACTGAGAAAACCATATCCCTTTGTTCTTGAAAAGCAATTGGAAGCAAGTGCGTTCGTCTTCCAATGAACTTTTAAATACTCAAACAAAATTTTCAAATAAAGTTTTAAGAGTTGGCTTAGGGGGGGTTCTTTACTCCAGTTAAATAGGATAGTGAGGTTTGCAGGATTAATTTAATATTTAACTGAAGGTAATGGGTAAGCTTTGGAGTTGAGATTACTTAAACTTTCAATTCAATTAACACCAGAACACTCAAGGTTAGTTTTCTTCAAAATTATTTACAATAATTGTTCGTCTTCCTGATTCTTAATTTGCTTTTCAGAATTAACTTTTGAAAAATTCTATTAATTGATGGAAGAAACAATAATCAATGTTTTTCAATTTTGTTTCGAAATTTAGCATTCATTATTCAGACACAGCACAGGAAATTTCCTTCATGTTTGAAATATGCCGATGGGACTAACGTTTTCAGAAACGTTGTAAGTGAACTTTCGCGAGCTGAATATCCTAGCTGAGTTCGAAATTATGTAAACATTGCTCCGGTGTAAGCCAGTTCTGAATTTTGAAAATTCCATCAATTTACGTTCTCAACATTATGATGATGTTAAGTCGGTCTTGGAAAAGAATTTTACGGTAGTTATGACATTTTCCATAGAGATTCAATTGGTCCCCGAGTTAAAAACAAATGGTTCAGAAATACGTATTCAATAAACTTGACTTTTCAGGAATTGATACGAGAAAAGGAGTTTACTCAGAAACTCATAATGAGCGATTAGGGAAATTTACACCAAAAGTCTAAAAATAATTGTTTAAAATCAAATTCAGATGCACAGTATGGTAAAATAACCTCAGGCAAAATCATTGGAGTATAACGAACAACAACTTATGGGTAATTGAAAAGGCCTTCAATCCCGAGCATTGATTGACATTGAGAACAATCTAGAATTTTGTATCCAATAAAATGGAGCCACAGCTCACAGATTTCATCTCATCACTTAGCTAGCTCAGGGACATTCTTAGCGATCGCATATTAGCTGTCTTTCTAACCTATGTTCGCGCGGTATAAGGTCTAACAATTTTTTTCTTTTTAGTGCTATCTAAAGGGTAAAGTGTACGCCAATGAGCTAAGAACGTATTGATGTTAAAATTGTCTATGGTACTGTTAGTTACATATAACTTATTTTCAAATTTAAAATCTTTAGAACTAAGCGAAACAGAAAAATTTGTATCAAAATTCTAGAAGCCGTTTTTTACAAAAAATAAAATTTTCGAAAGTCATTTTTTCACATTTTAACGTAAGATAAAATAAAATTTTTCTCACACCTTGTACATTGTATTAAGAAACTTTTAACTTTCAAGTTTAAAAGAAATCGAGCATGGCGTTTGCGAAATCCTAAGCTTTGTAAACAAAAATTGAATTTAAAAAAAAAAAAAAAAAAAAAAAAACAAAAAAAAAATGTTTTTGAATATTTGAATACTTAATAAACTTTAGCGCGAAAAAATCATACTAATCGGAAGTACCGATTTTGAAAAATCAAAAACAAAAAAATGTTTCCTTTAATAACCATTTTCCGGAATTTTTTTTCAACCATTATCTGGATTTGACTAAATGAAGTTTTTCAATTATTTTTTTTCAAATTCTGTGTAACAGTTTTTGACGAACAAAAAAAATGCTATAGAAAATCGGTTGCGCCGGCTATTCTGTAGTCGAACAGACAGACAGAATTGCGATTTTTTTCATCATCGAAATGTCAACTTTGATCAACATATCGAGTACCATTTTTTTTACGAATGCACTCGAAAACAAAATATTATTCAAACTTTTTCGGATCTTTAGAATTCAAAAATTGATCAAAATTTGAATGATTTTTTTGAGAAAATTGAAAACCGTAAAAATTTTTCATTTTTTAAACGAAATTTTCGGATTTTTTTAAAATCTGCATAAATACTCGTAGAATATTTTATAAAAAAAAATTGTATTTAAGGTAGGTTTTTTTAGTCTTAAAAAAAAATAAAAATCACAGGGGAGGGGCGTAAAAATAATAACAGTAAATTCTTAATTTTTGCTCGGGATATTGTAGGTATAAACATATATACATATGTACATTACATATACATATATAATTATAAACAATTTATGAATTCGTAAAAATTATCTAACTTGAGATTTTCCCCGGTTTTTCATTTTTTTTAAGAACCTAGTTACCCACTAACCTTCTCTGAAATAAAAAAAAAACTATGTTTACGGTTCCACCGATTTAAGAAAAAATTAAGTAGAAGCTAGCTTATTGTTCAAACAGAATTTACAGAAAATGGGTGCTCATGATGCCTCCCATAATACTATTCTTTTTGTTTATAAATTAATAAATACATTTGGAACAATTTTTGATTCAAATTCTTAGGTATCATTTTTCCATGCGTATATAAAGCTCCTAAAAAGTTTGAATAGTATGTATTGTTAATTTCAAAACAAGATTCTTTTTTGTATAAATAAATTCAATTATTTTGGAAAACGCAACACAGTATAGTCTGGATAAATTGAATTTATTATTGTTCGGTTTTTAAAGGTTTATTTTTCTAATAACATAAACTAAGATATTTAAAAATTGGTTAATACTTTCTGCGTATTTCAATACTGCATTACGATATGGGAGTTTTAAATTTCAATATATAGAGCGTTCTGCAAAAATAAAATCCACGACTGGGTCGCTCGAACTTGCTCTTATGTAAAAGACTAAGAATTTCAAAAATGAATGTTATTAGAGAAAAACTGTTCATAAGCATAAAATTCATTTTCTAAATGACTGAAACAACTTCTTTAGTACGAGTAGTTAGAGCTAAAAATAGGATGCCATGTGATTCAAGCAACTATTAGTTTATGAAAGAACAAAAATTATAAGTCGTTGTTGTAGTGGTTTCTTAAAAAATAAGCTTTTATATAGAAAATTTTTAAAACATTTTTAAGAACAAATTTTGGGACGCCAATTCAAAGTTTTTATTATTGTTCAAATATTAATTAAATTTACAAAAACAAATTTTGAGCAATTTTTGAAATATCTATCGAATTAAAAAAAAAAATAAATGTTTTTTTTTTCAAACATTCAAAAAATGTTTTTTTTTTAAGTTTTGAAAGGCAACTTTTTAGAAGCTTCTCTATAAAAAAAATTCATTAAAATCCGTTATGCCGATAATGAGAAATTTAGAATTCGAAAAAATGTTTCTATGGCACAGTCAGTAATATCTTGATTTCAATTTGTTTTTAATAAATTATAGATCGTACAAAAATTAATTAAATAAAAAATTAATCAAAAGAAAAAAAATTTAGCAAAATTCTCAGAACCGTTTACGAGAAAAATACGATTTTCGAAAACCATTTTTTAACATTTGTATGGAAGTTACCGTTAGTTTTAGGCAAAAAAAATTGTTTTGTTAAAATGTTGCAGATTATGTTAAGAAACTTTTATTTTATACATTGAGTTTCCAAAAAAAAATTTTGATTTTTTTTTTTAATCCAAAAAATAAAAAATTGAAAATTTGAACATGCAATAATATTCAAAATTTGGAGGAGCTTTAGCATAAAAAAAACTGATTTAAATCGGTCGTACCGTTTTTAGAAAATTAAAAACAAAAAAAATGGCTCCAGGGGGGCTACCAAAAATAGCCATTTTTTGGAAAAATTTGTTCAATCATTACCTAGCTTTAACTAAATGAAATTTTTGAATTTTTTTTTTAAATTCTGTCGGACTGTTTTAGAAAAAAAAAATATTTATAAAATTTTGAAAAAAAAATCGTATGGCAGGTACCATTATTTTTGGTCTTAAAAAAATGAAAAAAACGTGTGGGGGGGAATTAGATAGATAGATAGATATAGATATTTTATTAATAATTCATTGTATATAAAATCAGTACAAATTTTTTCACAAAATATTAATAATGTAATTTAAATATTACAGTATTATTGGCATAACATTTATTGTTGTCTGCCAGGTTGGCTAAATATATACTAATATAAATCATATTATAAAATTAATAGAAAGATAGCAACATCGTAATTTTTTATTTCGTATTCCTAATATATCATTACTTTGTATAATATTTCTAATTATTAACAAAATTCATTGATTAATAACTCTCTATACTTTAAACAATAATTTAAAAAACTGAAAAGAGATTGAAAGTTTTTGCCGTTCAAAATTTCATAGAGCTCTTCAAAAGAAAGCACACTTTTATCGAAACATACAAGTCTAGTGTTCTTGAAAACTGGACATCTGGCAATAAAATGGTATGTATTTTCCACTTCATCTAGATTCGAATTGTGCAAATACCGACTGTATCTTTTTTTAAAGCTTTAGCGTTAATATTGAGGAGCCCACCCCTAGCTTTGAGAACTAGGCTAACCAAATGGGAAGAATTTTCGTCGACAAAGTATGGTTTGAAGTTGTAATCAAGGTGAGGATATAAATCATGGAATTGTGAATTTCTGGCACTACTGATGTTATTAGTGGTTTCGGAATTTTTCAAGCTTTCTAGAATATTCTCATGCAGATCGATCAAGGAAGATGAAGAAGTAAATGAATTAGTATCTATAACTATATCTAGGTCACTGCATATATCTCTCCACTCGCGGGCCCAGTAAATGTTTTCAGCGATTGTCTCCTCCGCAAGGATCCTAGTCAATCTGGATCTAGGAAGTTTAAGTGTTTTTCTTATGTAATTAAAATGTAGTCGTAGAGTTTGAACAAATTGAGAGTGAAGGCCAACCTCCAAATGTAACATATAGTTGGGTGTGTTACTGGGGAGGTATAACATTTTTTTAATGAAAAATCGAAATAGTTTTTCAACCTGTTCAAATCGCTTGTAGCCCCAAACTTGAGCGCCATAAAACATAATTGATTTTGCTGCAGTGTCAAAAATTTTAAGTTTTTTAGAAATAACTATTTTGGGGTTTTTAATATAATTAGACCAAGTTGCATTAATTGCATTCTTTGAAACAACAAGCCTAGAGTCGAGATGTTTATCAAAAGACAAATTATAGTTAAGTAAAACACCCAGATATTTATATTGATTTACAATTTGAATGGAGTTATTCCCATAATTCCAGTTAGGATTTTTAGAAATTCTTGTACCATCACGGAAAACAACAATTTTCGACTTATTTAAGTTGATTTTCAGACTCCAAAGGGAGCAATATTTGAAAAGATGATCAATCATACGTTGCAAATCGGCAGGGCAGTCAGAGATCAATACGAGATCATCTGCGTAGAGTAAAATCTTGATAACCATATTCGCCATAAACACCCCACCGGGCATGTCTTCATGAAGGTCATTCAGATATAGAGCAAATAGAAGTGGACTTAGCAAACACCCTTGCTTCACACCCTGGCTAACCAGGAAAGGCTCTGACAACGATTTTTGATCCCACACCCGACATGTTGTGTTCTCATATAGCTGTTGCAGAATTCTGATGACCTTTGAGGATAATCCGAAACAGGACAGTTTATAAAATAATGAATTACGTGGTATTAAATCAAAGGCGCAGGAAAAATCCACAAAGAAAGTGAAGGTTTTTTTTTTTTCTTGTGGTTAAGGTGTACGATACTTGTGAGGTTAAAAATATTGTCGGTAGTGGAGTACCCTTTACGGAAACCAGCCTGGTATTCACTGAGGATACTATTACAGTCAATCCAGCTATTCTTCTTCCTCCTTTGATTCGGCGCTGTTATGATCTCGATGTCGAGGGGATCATAACTCTCCCACGTATCTGCTTCACACTAGTGATCCGCCTGTGGGGTTCGCCGGGTTGACCTCAGAAATCGGCGGCAAGCCTCCCGGTTTTGTATTGTTCCATTTCTGAGGCCAACTGAATGCTGGTGTTTTTGCATTTGTTTGTACCAGGAGTGCTTAGGCCTACCTTTCTTTTTATTCCGAATTGGAACGTTGTATGATATTGCCTTTTTGACGGGGTTCTCAGGATCTCTCCTTTGAACATGGCAATACCTACTGAGTCGGTCGTGTTCAATTTTTTGGGAAATGGTATTCTTAACATGAAGGCTTCCTCGGATCTTCGTACTTCTAATTCGATCAAGCTTTGTAACTCCTGCTGTCATACGAAGCATCTTCATCTCAGCTGCCGTTAGCTTACTCTCATACTTTTTGTACATTGTCCAACATTGTGAACCGTATGTGAGTGCTGGACGCACAACTGAAGTGTAGAGCTTTCCTTTCAGCTTAGGGGGCATTTTTCGGTCACAGAAGATAGCAGAATTTTCCCGCCACTTCATCCACCCTACGCTTACGCGATGATTGATATCGTCATCACAAGTAGCTTCATTATTCAATCCAGCTATTAATCCTATTAAGGATAATGCCAGTGAATATTTTATATATTGTATCAAGTAGCGAAAGACCTCGATAGTTCTCAACACTATTGGGATCCCCCTTTTTGTGTAGCGGAATAATAATCGATTTTCGAAAGGAAGAAGGAATGCATTCAGAGAGATATATTTGATTGAGTAGACATAGAACTTCTTCTAAGAAACAAGTTGGAGCATTTTTGTAAAATTCATAGCTAACTCTATCCTCTCCCGGCGCTTTTTTATTTTTTGCTCTTTGTAGTACATGTAACAGCTCCCGCACATATCAAAAGGAGAGTCAAGAAAATTATCTATTTTTTCTGGCATGGCCCAAGAGAAATGATGCTCATTTTCAGATACAGAAAAAAGTGACTTGAAATATATCATAAAGTCTTGGCTTTTCAGATTACCACTTGGTTTTGATTGACATTTCTTCATCGAATTAGCTAACTTCCACCAATCACTAGCATTCCTAATTGAATTAAGCTTTTCAATGCTTTTGTATGCGAAGTGAACTTTTTTATTTTTGCAGATACGTATGTACCTAGACCGTCTCTCTATGTAAAGTCTTTTATAAAATTCGAAATTATATTTCCGGTAAAGATTGAGCTGTTTTAACATCCTATTTCGAGCGCGGATACATTCATAATCAAACCATTTATTTTTTGGAATAAAGCGTTTACAAGCCCTACTCTTACCAGCCGCAGTGTTAATCTTGTACAGAAGAGAGCTGACTTTTTCTTCTATTGACATACTTGAAAAAATATAATGGCAATTAGATAACCGACTGAGAGCCATTGATGATCACTGCACCTATATTTTCAAAAAGATCAATTAATTTCTTTCCTTTAGTATCTATTGTTTTATCTTTAGATACTCGTATCTCAGAGGCAAAGGGAGCACTACTCAATAAACACTTATCAATAAATTGGGCCTCAGCCGTGCGAGCATTTAAGTCGCCAAGTATACAAAATGACTCCATATTCATATTATTTAAAAAACTTTCAAATTTATCAAAATCAGCCGCCCAATTTGTTTTGTTTGAACCATTTAAATATCGAGGTACAAAGTGGAAATTCGCATCACCAAATTTAGCAGCCAGAACAACATTACCAGAAATTTCAAGAAACCTAAAAGAAAATTTATCTTTTTATCTTTAAGTGTGGGGGGGGGGGGGGAATTCAAAACGATATCTACCAATGAAAGAACAATTTTCGGACTTACCGCGATTATTAATTATATTTTAATCAAATTTATATTTGATTTTTCCCGACGTTTCGACAGGGTTTGCTCTACGAGCAAGAACAAGAGAAGAATAAAACAACAACTACCTACAAGCCATCAGTCAAACCCGTGAGCACGACAAGTGAAACCCTGTCGAAACGTCGGGAAAAATCAAATATAAATTTGATTAAAATATAATTAATAATCGCGGTAAGTCCGAAAATTGTTCTTTCATTAAAATGTCTCAGAACCACGATAAAAATAGCCTTAAATCTACGATATCTACCAAGTTTAAAGAAAATCGGCCGAGCCGAGACAGATAGACAGACAGACAGAATTGTGAGACCTCCGCTATCATCGTAATGTCAACTTTGATCAAAATCTCAAGTTCGATTTTTTTACGATTTTTGTAACGATACCCACCATACAAAAATCGTTTTTGAAAATGGTATTTTTCTCGAAAACGGTTCCTAGAATTTTTAAGATAAAAACATTACTAACAGTAGCTGCCATATAACTAATTTTTTGATTTTTGACATCTTTCAATAAATATTGAAATAATATTTCTATAGTTCTAAAAAGTTTTAAAAATATTTGCGAATAAAAACTCTACTTAAAAGATATTTAAACCTTGCTTAAGCAAATTGATTTTTTTTTGAGAATACCGTTTTCCGTTTTGTTTTTTGAATTAATTTTCATTTGCACGCTATTAAAAACTTAAAACAACCAAAATTTTTGTTTAAAAATATTTTAAAATGTTTATATATTAAAAAATATCTTTTCTTAAAAACCCTTTATTTAGCTCAAAATGCTAAAGCATTTATTTAAGTCTTTTAGAAATGAAAAATGAAAATTTTTCTTTAATAACATCTATTTTCTAAACTCAGAGCCACTCTATCATAAGAGCAAGCTTACAATCACAGTTTTACATTTACCAATTTAATTTTCAACCAAGCCCATTTCAACTTTAGAATAAGAGAGCTTCTCTTGTAGATTGCATATTCTGGCAAGATTAAGTTGATTTTATAATCAGAACTTTCAATATACAATATGGTACAATTATAAATAAATTAGAGACAAACACGGCTTGTAAGGCATTTAAACCTTGTGACTTACAACTCTCAATATAGAATATAGGGACTTACAATTTTTAGCCGAGTCCCAATGGCACTTTTCATGACAACAGGCAGGTACTCTTCGAATATTTTTTAACTACTCTTGGCTTTAGGATACAATTTCTCAGACTAATGCTTAAATATTTTAAAGTTTTTTTGAGTGTTCTTTTATAAGTCATCTGGGTACAATATCTATGTAGTATACGTAAGCAGATATGTAGTAGTAAGAAGGTTATCATTATTAAAAGGCAGTTAAATTTATGTACGTGCAAAGTCTGTTCAAAGATTGGAATTCCGATTGACTTTTAATGTAGTGTTTATGGTAATTATCGTTAATTTTATTGTTTATAAAAATTTCCCACACTTAAATTATGTGCAGTATACTTTATTGCCGGACTAAGATTCTTTTAGAAGAAGATTTTAAAGCGTGTTTAATATTGTTGTATTATTTATATTGTAAAAGCTATAATAATGAAAGTGATTTTAAATAATGTATTTATTCTACAAATAGGACTTTAAATGCGACTAAAAATAATGAGATAAATTTGGAAAATTTGAAACGAAAAATTTTTGTTTTTTTTTTATTAAAAAAATTAATTTTAAAATAAGGTATTAAATTTTCAGAATGCAAGACTTATTTAGGTCATTTATTTAAACGAAACTTGTCAAGTTTAAGAAAAAAATGTACTCCACTCCTAACCTTCATTTATTTTGGGTTCAACTAGATTTTGCTCTAAGCGGTATTACAAGTCTTCCCACCAAGTCCATTCGAAATCATGGAATTTGGGATCAGACTTCGGATCCGTTGGTTTAATAACCGGTGCCATAGCCTTGTTCCGAAACTCTGCAACTTCCCTTCGTATTTTGTGTAAAACCTTCGAATTTCTCAACTGACTTATAAGATTATTTTGCTCACAAGGATCTTCAGCTAGATTAAATATACATTCATCTTGCAAGGGTTCACAATTCGATACTTCTTTATCATAAGCACAGGTAAGTGATGCTCTCTGACGCAGGTCCAAAATGTCAGTGTCATCGATTTGATCTGTTTTCTTATACTGAACTAATGTCTTCCATGTGACCGATTCTTTCACTTGGTCTTCATACAGGTGAGACCTTGGATCGATATGAACTTCTTCACGAGACCTCAGCCAACCGTCGTAGAGGCCCGAAATAGTTGTACCATTTATGTATTTCCATTTGCCTTTTGTGTATGAGACATATTGAAAGATATCATCGATGTTTTGGACCAACTGGCGGCAAACTGGCTCATTTCCTTTTACCAAATCGGGCCACAAATTCAAACCATCCAAATTTAAATCATCACTAAGGTCTAATCCTGCCGCACTTGCAAGAGTTGGCAGCCAATCACTAACGTGCATGGTTTGATTCCAAATTCTTCCGCCATTTTGTATGAGTGGGCTCCAAATGGCGGCTGAAGATCGTATCCCACCTTCCCAGGGTGAGTTCTTTTGCTAAAAGAAAATCAGATGCCATTTTTTGGTGATCTTTAATACTTTAATACATAAAGCTTTGCTTACCCCCCGGAATGGATGATTTGATCCTTCATTCGAAAGTAATCCTAAAACTGGAGCACCATTGTCCGAGTAAAATAGTAAAATTGTGTTGTTAAGGATTCCTTTTGCATTGAGAGCTTCAACAACTTTTCCAACACTTTCGTCCACCTTGGATACCATGGCTTGAAATTTAAGTTGAAAACATTGTGAGAGTTTTTTTTTTTTTATTTTACAAACCTGCGTATATTCTTCTATTGACATTTTTTATGTATTTGAATTTCTCTATTTCCTCAACTGGTGCCTGAAGTGGTATGTCGGGATTTCCAGAATGTGGTGCTAGCTGACTTAGAATCATCAATAAGGGAACTTCGGTGTTGTGATTTTTTATAAGACGATCTGCTTCTTCGGTAAGACTGTCTGTGACATATTTCCCTTGATTATCCCTTGTGATATTGAGATTGTTTCGAAAATCATGGCCTCTGGAGTAGTTTGCACTCTGGAAAATTATATACGAGCATCCATCAATAAAAATAGAAATCAAAGAAAAGAAAATATACGACTATAATATGAGCTCACGATTGTTGTGCTTAGGCTATCGATACCATACACTCGAAACA
Organism: Chrysotoxum bicinctum; assembly: GCA_911387755.1. NCBI lineage: Eukaryota > Metazoa > Arthropoda > Insecta > Diptera > Syrphidae > Chrysotoxum > Chrysotoxum bicinctum. The sequence goes on from OU426990.1 coordinate 42,570,056, forward strand.
GTTTGGATTCATTTGAAACTAACGGGTGATTTTTTTGAGGTTATGATTTTCATGCATTAGTATTTGACAGATCACGCGGGATTTCAGACATGGTGTCAAAGAGAAAGATGCTCAGTATGCTTTGACATTTCATCATGAATAGACTTACTAACGAGCAACGCTTGCAAATCATTGAATTTTATTACCAAAATCAGTGTTCGGTTCGAAATGTGTTTCGCGCTTTACGTCCGATTTATGGTCTACATAATCGACCAAGTGAGCAAACAATTAATGCGATTGTGACCAAGTTTCGCACTCAGTTTACTTTATTGGACATTAAACCAACCACACGAATGCGTACAGTGCGTACAGAAGAGAATATTGCCTCTGTTTCTGTGGTTTGTACGCTGGTGGAATCATTGGACCGTATTTTTTCAAAGATGCTGTTGGACGCAACGTTACGGTGAATGGCGATCGCTATCGTTCAATGCTAACAAACTTTTTGTTGCCAAAAATGGAAGAACTGAACTTGGTTGACATGTGGTTTCAAGAAGATGGCGCTACATGCCACACAGCTCGCGATTCTATGGCCATTTTGAGGGAAAACTTCGGAGAACAATTCATCTCAAGGAATGGACCGGTAAGTTGGCCACCAAGATCATGCGATTTGACGCCTTTAGACTATTTTTTGTGGGGCTACGTCAAGTCTAAAGTCTACACAAATAAGCCAGCAACTATTCCAGCTTTGGAAGACAACATTTCCGAAGAAATTCGGGCTATTCCGGCCGAAATGCTCGAAAAAGTTACCCAAAATTGGACTTTCCGAATGGACCACCTAAGACGCAGCCGCGGTCAACATTTAAATGAAATTATCTTCAAAAAGTAAATGTCATGGACCAATCTAACGTTTCAAATAAAGAATCGATGAGATTTTGCAAATTTTATGCGTTTTTTTTTTTAAAAAAGTTCTCAAGCTCTTAAAAAATCACCCATTATATCTTATCGAATGAGAACGTATCGATAACAAAGGTGTGAATAAATTTCACTAAGGTCTGATAAATTCTAGATGCTTTATCTATCGTAACTTATCGCTGGTTGGTACTTATATCTGGTCTAAATGGCATATCGAATACAGATTTGTCAATTTTTCAGACTAAGCTAAGTTATTAGGAAATGATTGTTCTCTACCTCTTCTTAATCTTAATTAAATTTATTAAAAGTAATACAATTATAGGAAAAACATATATGAACCCATGCAAGAGCAAACATTTTAAATCGTTTTAGCGGTTTTTTTGTATATAAAATGCACTTGGAATTTTAATATTTATATTTGCTTAATCAAATGCAAACTGAATTTAGATCGTTTGACCAGTTTTATTATTATTAACTAATTTTGTATATATAAAATTTCTCTAACATGTTTCTTAAAAAAAATTTACTGATATAAAAAAATCAAATTATTTATTATCTATGTACTTATAATAAAAAATAAATAAAAACAGAAATAATTAATCTAAAAACTTAAAAAAAAATAGTTTTAGAAATATCGAATTTAAAAAAAAAATCTTTATTTTTTCATGGATCAATTGATCAATTTTCAGCTTAAGAAATATCTTGAGGAATGAAAGCTTCATAACGAGCGGCAGTATGGCTTTCGTAGCAATAGGTCCACTGGTGATCTGATGGAATATCTCGCCGAACAGTGGCACAAATCTTTACATCGTTTTGGAGAAAGTAAAATTATTGCACTTGATATTTCAAAGGCATTTGATAGTTTGGAATCGATGAATCTCTTCTCCGTTGGATTAGAAATTAATTTAAATATGAGAATATCTAATGACCATTTCAATATCGTTAAAAGCAAGAAAAAAAGAAGAGGTCCTAAGTGGCTACCTTGAGGGACTCCGAAAGTTGCTTAGAATGGGAAAGAGGATGTAGATCTAAAACGAACTCTGTAGTAACGGTTTTTCAGATAAAAAGAAATCCATCTCAAATGGAATGGGTTCGAAACCGAAGGTGGATAGTTTGAAAATTATAAGTCTATGGCAGATTTTATCGAGGCCTTACTAAAATGGGTGGATATGACATCGACTTCCTTGCCATGCTCTAAGGCCGACAGAATGAAAAACACAAATTCAACAAGATTAGTGGTTATTAATCGATACTTGAGAAAGCCATATTGTATAGGGGGATGAGAAACTTACAGTGAAAACTCAAAAATTCATACAGTATTCTTTCGAACAGTTTGGGTATACAGAACAGTTTGGCAATAGGACGATAATTGTTAACATCACCTTTCGGACCCTTTTTGTGTATTGGTATTATAAAAGAAGTTTTCCATACCTCTGGGAATTCTCCTTTGGTTACAGATAAACTGAAGATTAAGAGAAAAGGTGGGAGGCAATCGGGAGGGAATTCATCATTAAGAAGATTTAATAAAGAGTCGCTTTAGTGCTTGCGAACAGTGAACATTTTAGGGTGATAATTAAAACAGGGTGAACATTGAAACATTTTTACTAAATTATTTTTTTATACTGCAATCATTTAATAAATTATTTAAAAAATTATTTTTAATATTCAGTCTCTTTTAAGTTAAAATTAGATATTTCCATCAAATCGTAACAAATTACACTACACGGTGGTTGAAGGACAGGTGAAACTTGTTGGTCTTGAAGAAAACAAGGACTTGATCAGTGGTCAATGTTATGCGATCAACAAACACCAAACATCTGCCCACTCATTTATACAAAACGTTACTATTTATTGTATTGATGGCGATAACTTAGAATAGAAGTAGTTAAGGCAATCATTTATAAAATTTTAACCCTTTGGGTGCGCGCTAATTATAAAAAAAAAAAATTAACTCCGTAAACAATTTCTTAGTGGCAATTTGAAGAAGTATTACTCTAGAAAACTTCAACTACTCCTGCATATGTAAGACAAAGTGGCGCTCTACAAAAAGTTTGTCAGTCTTGCTGTAAACTTTAACCCTGTAACCTGTAAGGCGCTGAGTATTGGACGTTAAGCACAGAGAAGGAAAGAGAGCGGTTACAGGTCTCTTTTTTGAAAGAGAAATTCTGTCACAAATTCCTAGTACTCGTATTCTCTAAGAGAATAGTAAAAAGAGAAGAAGATGCAACTCTTTTATCTAAACCAACTTGTAGATGTTCTTAAATCGTTATCGAAAAATTAATTTTCAAACAAAATTTTTTTTCTGTTAATTCAACTATCATTTGCTAAGTTTGAAACCTAGTGTTATATTTTGGAAGGATTCGGTCAGTTTTCATCTGTCAGGTCAGGCGGAAGGGAAAATTTCATAAAAAAGAATTAAGAGAGAACAAAATATTCAAAAAAGACTGTAAATATCTACAATACCATGTTATAGCTTATTTCAAAGTCAGATATCTTTGTGGCCTTTAGGTACTATATGGCAAGTTATGCATTTGTAAAAAAAAATTAACTCGAGATTTTGAAAAACAAAAATTGAAATTAAGATAAACGTATATCATAAATCCATTTTTTCGAATTTTGATTTTCTCATTATCGGCATAAAACATTTTTAATGGTTTTTTTTTTGTAAAAAAGCTTCTGAAAAGTTCAAAAAGAAAAATGTATATTTTTTGAATTTAAAAAAAAAAAAATAATTTTTTTTGATTAAAATTCGATATCTTAAAAACGGGTAACAATATTTTTTTTTTTTTTTTTTGAAATTGAATTACTTTAGTTGTTTTAAAAATTTTGTATACAAAAGATTATTTAAAATAAAAAAACACCGATACAATTATTTATAAAATTCAAAGTTTTTTTTTGTCAAAAAATATAAATTTTATAGATAAAATAAAATTTAAACAACTGTCTAATACAGTTGGGAATGATATCGATTAACTGCTACTTCGTCTGATATACATACATAGAATTGCGTCGTGAACTAAATTATAATACTGGGGTGGAATCGGCTTAGGTGATAGTTGATTGTGATTGTCATTTTGACTATAGCTGTCTCCATCATATCAATAAAGAAATATATATAGAGAGAGAGAGAGAGCGATTGTCAAAATAACAATCACAATCAACTATCACCTTAGCCGATTCCACCCCAGTATTATAATTTGGTTCACGACGCAATTCTTCGCAATTCTTCACCTTAGCCGATTCCACCCCTGGTGAACTTTTGTCATATGTGCAAATAAATATACCTATGCTAACTCCTGAACAAGAAGATCTTCATAAAAAAAAATATTGCAAGCTGTCAATAGCAGGGTTGGAAATTTTTTCTTCTTAGATGCGCCAGGAGGAACTGGTAAAACATTTCTAATAAAATTATGGCAGCAATTCGATCCCAAAATGACATAGCATTAGCTTTTGCTGCGTCATTGTAACCTGGTGGTAACAATGCTCATTCCGCTTTGAAATTGCTATATTGAATATGCAATTTATTGAAAATCCCACGTGCAACATTTCCAAAACATCAAACATGGGAAAAGTATTGCAGCAATGCAAATAAATAGTATTTAACGAATGCACAATGGTGATTATTCCAAGATTTGCGTCAAAATTCTGTACCTTTTGTTACTGTATGCAGTAACATTGCTTGCAGAGGATTTCATGCAAACGTTACCAGTAATTGACTCCAGCAGACGGAATAAATGCTTGCCTCAAATACTCTGCTTTGTGGCGATACGTAAAGTCTTTGAAATTAAGTGTCCAGCTGCAAAACGAGAGATCAGCTGAGATGTTCTCAAATAAATTACTGGAAATTAGAAACGGAAATGTACCGGTTGATCGGACCTCAGAACGCATTTCATTTCCAAATAACTTCTGTAATTTAGTGAAGTCAGTTTTATATTTTAACTGTTTTTCTATACAAATATTTTAAAAACAATGCGAGCCATACAAAAATTTAAAGATTCCATCCAGAATTTTGATGTTTTTAAAAATATATATTTTGCCACAAAAATCTATTTTTATTTGATGAAGATGTAGATGAACTAGCACATAAATTAAATAATATTGCTATTTTCATCAGTAGTAAAAATAAAACTACAGAAAACTTTAGAAGAAGAATAAAAATTAATAAATAAAAAATTATATGAGTTTGTTAAAAATAATTTTAAAATTGTAAAAAAATGTATTGCTAGCAGTTATGAACCTCTCACAACTTTGTATTAATTTAAATAACGCCCAGCGAAGCGGGCCGGTAATAGTTAGTTTAAAATATTTCTTAAATAATTGCTTCTGAACACCTAAAACAATGAAAAATGCACGAAACTACGTAAACTGATCTATTTTTGACATTCAGAAAAGTCAAAGAGTCAAATAAAGTTAACACGATAAAAGAGCTATTTCTTGATTTAAAATTGAATAAAATGATAGAGAAAGTAGGAAAAATTGATCTTGTACAATACTTGTTTAAAAGTGTTCAAAATTAAGGAAAACCAAAAAAACTTATTTTTTAAATCCAATATGGGGAAACAATTCAATTTTAAGTGTGACAGAATTGAATAGACACACACATAATGTACCTAGGGATGCCAGACGTCCCGCCAGGCGCGGGACTGTCCCGCAAAATGACTTTTGTCCCGTAAGTGTCCGGCGGTAAAATTATGTCCCGCAGATCCCGCAAAATATTAAAAATGCTATCAAGATTAAATTTATTTTATCATTAAAATTGAAGCATGTGCTTAATTTTTTATTGGAATACACTTTTCCCCATGTTGCGGTTGCGGTTCTAACTGATTTATTCGGCGCAATACTGACTGAAAAGGTAATTCAGATTTTTGAAACTACACAAGAAATAGTTTAATATCTTTTTTCAGATAAATATAATGAGCCCTTCTGATTCCGAATGTGATCTGGTTGATTTGGATATTCTCGAAGATTGCAATTTTTCAGGCGATTCGGATTCTGATGCAGTAGCTGTTGATAGCTGCTCGGATGTATGCAAAAAAACAAGCCCTCAGACATTAATATCGAAAAGAAAAGTGGTCTGCAAATTCCCCATATCCCATGTGGGATAAGAATATGTAAAAAGACAACAGCAATCAAATCACCATTTTTTTAAATTTGTATGGAAGGTACCGTTAGTTTTAGATAAAACAAATTTTTTTTCCCAAATCTTGTAGATTATATTAAGAAAATTTTATTTGTCAAGTTTGAAAAAAATCGAAATATTGAGTTTCCAAAAAAAAATTTTGAATTTTTTTTTTTAAATCCAAAAAATTAAAAATTGAAAATTTGAATATGTAATAATATTCATACTTTGGAGGAGCCTTGGCATAAAAAAAATGATTTGAATCAGCTCTACCGTTTTCGAGAAAATCAACCATTAGCTAGTTTTAACCAAATGAAAATTTTCAAATTTTTTTTTTAAAATTCTGTGGGACAGTTTTTGAGAAAAAAAAAATATTTATAAAATTTCGAAAAAAAAAATCGTATGGCAGTTACCGTTATTTTTGGTCTTAAAAAAAAAAAAACGTCCGGGGGGAAAAAATTAAAACCCATATCTACCAAGTTTGAAGAAAATCGGCCGTGCCGTTTAGGCTGTAGTCGAACCGACAGACAGACAGAATGGCGAGACCCACTTTTTTTGGTCTTCGCTATCATCGTAATGTCAACTTTGATCAAAATCTCGAGTTCGATTTTTTTTACGAATGCATAACTTGCCTTATAGTACCTATAAGTCGCAAGTAAAAAATAATATGAAATTGCTGAAGCTTACATAGCATTCATATAACATGTTGGAGAAATGTTTCAAAAAAATGCTATTACAGCTCTTGAAAGTTAAGACACAACTGTACTTAGTTTATATAGGATAATGAATGATATCAGAGTACATATTATTGAAAAATGATAGAGAACATAATTTAAGTATTTTTGAACATTAGAAAGTACTTTGCTATTGAAATGTTATGATGATCAAATTGTTAAGCAATTTTTGAAAGAGGTTGATGAATTTTATGAAGGTGCAGTTAATTTTTAGGAAAAAAATTATTTTAATAATAATTAATGTGAATGTTTATCAGCATTAAGTCTTAAAAATAGTCCAGAGTTTGATAAATATATAAAAATTATTTTAATTATTTAATTATTATATATATTCTAAATTAAAAAAAAAATGTTAATATTGATTTATTATTTCAAAAATTTGTTCACCTTAAATTGTTTTATGAAAATGAATAGAGAAATAGTTAAAAAAGAAAAATCTGTTGAAATTGGGTAAACTTTTATTAAAAAAAATTCAGCCCTTAACTTTGAAAAATTATTTGATCTTCTTTCGAATGTCAGCTCTGAAAGAATTTTCAGTTTTATGAAAAACTCATGGCGTGAATAAAGAAATAAAGTTTCTATGGTTTTAGAAATGAATTGTTGATTAACCAAAATTTTAATACATATATAGGATTCAAAGAATTTTATAAATCTGATTTCGGTTTCATCTGCAGAAAAATACCTATACAAACTAATCACAATTTATCTGAAATCTTTTTATTTATCTCGTAAGAATAGGTACATATATGAATTTCTATTAAAAGACTGTTTAAATATTTATGTTGATTTTATTATTTTTTTTATATTTATTCGTTATTTATTTATCTACTTCTTAGTCTGAAATAATATATGTTTATATATTGTATACTTATGAAACGCGAATTTTAAATAAAAGAATGTTTTAAAATGGATGTGTTTGGTTTTTGAATAACAAATAAATAAAAATTTTCGGAAATGTGGTTTATGTTTTAAAAATAAATTTGTCCCGCAAAGCGATTATTCAAATCTGGCATCCCTAAATGTACCCCGTACCTCCTCAAGACTAAATCCGGTATTGCTATTCTTTTTAATCTACATTTTTCTTGACAATCTTGTCAAACTACTTACTGTGGAATATGATGTCTGATCGTAGTAGTCTACATAGCCTCCATAATATCCATAATGATGATCGAATCCCCGATAAAGAGGTGTAAATAATTTCTTAGAAAATCCCAGATGCCACTTTCCAATGAGACTGGTAAAGTACCCAGCTTCCTTAAAATATTGACCTAGTGTCTTCTCAGTCAGCGGGAGACCATAAGGTTGGTCATTGGGTATCACAAAGTGTTGCATACCTAACAATACAAATTTATTTAAAAATAAAACATAAATCTCCTCAGACTTTATATCAGACCAATATTGATGGGATTCTTGCCAGTCATCAATGAAGACCGCGACGGAGTACACATTGATGGCACATAGTAACGGTTCAATATAACCCCACTAAATGCTAATGCATCAATGTTTGGGGTCAAGAACTCATTGGATCCACGAAAACTCACATCGTCAAAACCCTAAATAATAAAAAAAAAAAAAAACAAAATTAATAATTACTAAAAATATTAATAAAGTTGTTTTATAACCATGTCATCGGCCAGTATTATAACAATATTTGGTCGGGTTTTGGCTCCCACGGCAATCTGCACTATAAAATCGGAAACCAAAACAATCTGCAGCAGCTGTAAACTTGTCCATTTCAAGGCCATTTGAGTGTCAATAAACTTAACAAAAATTCAAATCGCGTTAATTATTATTCGCTATGAACGCTTGATTGAAATTAAAAAAAAAATTTTCATACGAGTATCTTATGCCATGGAAAAAAAGATCTAAATAAAAAGTTAAAATTACTTATCTTTACTGACAACGGCTTTATTTCTAAAAACCTGATAAAGATAATAAAGTTTATTATTGAATAAGTTCATCAAGTTATATTTATAATAAACTAACCACGTATACGTGTTATTCTTAAAAACGCGTTGAAATTGTTTTGCCGAACTCAAGACATGAACTGAGCTATGATATTTTAACTTAACTCACAGGCACCAGGCTTTATTGAGTGGAATTATTTTATCGATTGTGAATTGATGTTTATTGACATAAAAATCATATGTAGAGCTGGTAACGAGACCAGACAATTTTAAGTCTCGCCTCGTCTCGGTGTGGTCCCGGAAAATGTTTAAGGCAATTAAGAAACGATCGTGGTTTTCGATAGTTATCGGTGGGTAGATCGAAAGGCTTACAAATTCAGACTCTAGAATAAATTTTTCCAAAAAAAAAAAAAATAAACAAAAACCCACGACGAGGCCGATATCGAAGCAACACTGAAACTTTTCGAACAAACCGAGACGAGACATAGAAAAGTCTCGTCTTGTCTCAGCTCGTTACCAGCCCTAATCATACGTATGGTTAGTCCTAATTTTTGTGTATGAGATACAGGGTGGTTCGCATAAGTTGCAAACAAAAAAAAGCTAGATCCAGTATAGGTTTATTCAAGACAAACAGAAATCGAAAGGGTTGGAGTTTATTTTTTTTTAAAACTTGGTACCTAGTGGGTTTTTTGACGCTATATAAAAAAGTGTTCTTTTATCCAAATATATCAAGTTTAATACAAAGAAGATGTAGGAACCAACAAAATGTTTTGCTCGATACTACTCGTAAGTTGGAATATACAACAACAAACTTGTGTAACTAGTAACTATACTTGAGTGTCGATCCACCGCTCATACTAAGCGGTCGCGACGCAAGTGCGATAAGTTATAGTAGGGCGCCCTACCAAAGCCAAAAATATTACAAACAGAAAAAAAAAACAAATAATCTAAACAACAACAATAAAACAAAAAAAAAAAATTTCTTAATCATTGGCATCAACATACACCAGCTAACGGCGCGTTCTCTCCATCACCATCTCCCACTTATCCACTTGCCTCGAAGTAACTGTCGCTTGCTACCCATTGCATGTCTCTTGTGATGCTTATCGCATGATTCTTGTAATGGATAGTTAAGTGACATCTGATGTATAATTCGATTGTGTTTGAATGTCTTGATTGATTTCAAGTACAAAGCGTTCTATGGGCATAACACCTAGAACGGTTTTGTATTTTGATTTGAATCTATTGGACATACACTTCATGGTTGAATTTAGATTTTGAACATGGTAAGTGATTTTTGTGTTGTGTTTACCAATATTCATGGGCTTAGAAGGAATTTCTTTGACTTGTACGCCCATTCTGTTAAGTACAGACCAGCTGCTTTGGCACTAGGTGAAACACAGGTTGGTGTAAATACTGATCTTTCAGAACTTCGCCTTCCTGGCTATAACCTAATGCCTTTACTCTTTCGCCATCACGGCATTTTAGTCTACATTAGACATGATGTTGCTTGCCAGAGTCTTCCTCAATACGGACATTGTTCTAATACGAACTTTAATTTCATGTCGCTCAAATTTACTGTCCGCAAACACATCATCCATTATTGTTTTATTTATAGGAGTCCAAATCTGGACAGCAATTCAACTCTTAATGAGTTTGATGCGTTGTCTGATTCCATTTCCCGAATTGTTTCCCTGTACCCTCACACTGAAGTCGTTATTGCGGACGACTTCAACTTCAATGTACACAATTCAAATTGGCTCCGCCATTCAGGACAGACAACACCCGAAGGAAGATATGTTGAGATCTTTGCTGAGATGCACCACCTTACTCAGCTGGTAGATGAGTCCACCCGTATACCAGATGTTGCTGGGCAAAACGCACACACTCTTGATTTGTTTCTTACAAGAACATAAAACATTCAACTTCATCTTCGGTTCCAACGCTCATCTACAAAGACAAACCGATAACTAGCTCTTTAGAGAAGGCAAATATACTTGCAGCTCATTTTGGTGCAAGCTCCACGTTGCCTGTTAGCAACATTGCCCCTCCTGTACTTGAGAACGTAAATCATTCAATGGGACAGGTATATTTCCGCACTCGTACAGTTGCAAGAGCCCTTCGAGATCTTGATATAAACAAATCCGCTGGTCCTGATGGTATACCCCCCATTCTTCTGAAGAGGTGTTCTTCATCGCTGGCAAAACCATTGCGTAAGCTTTTCCATCGCTCCTACTGTTCTGGAATCTTCCCTAGAAGATGGAAAACAGCATTTGTCCAGCCTGTTCCTAAAAAAGGTGACCTCCCCCTCGTCCTATCGACCAATCGCACTTACGTCCCTTCTTTCCAAGGTCATGGAATCGCTGATAAATCATCAGCTCAAGAAATATCTCGAAGATCGAAAGCTTCTTAATGACCGGCAATACGGCTTTCGCAGCAATCGTTCCACTGGTGATCTGATGGCATATCTCACCGAAGAGTGGAACAGATCTTTACATTGTTTTGGAGAAAGTAAGATTATTGCGCTTGATATTTCTAAGGCATTTGATAGAGTTTGGCACCAGGCTCTCTTATCGAAAATGCGTGCGTTTGGCATCAACCCCTTATTCTTTGGATTAGAAATTACCTTCTAGATCGTTCAATACATGTTGTATTGGATGGTTTTAAGTCTGATCTTCACAAAATAAATGCTGGTATTCCCCAAAGCTCCGTTTTGTCTCCGACTCTCTTTCTCATTTTTATAAATGAAGCGTTTGGATGAAGAAGGGGGTAAGTGACATTTTTTCGATTTTCGGTTTTTTTTCGAAAAATGAGGATGCCTTGAGAAAACTTAAATTTCTGTCTAATCTACGTCGCGCTATGATTCGTATTTTCTTATTTAGCGCTTTCATTTTTGGTATAAAAGGGTTACTAACAACTAAAAATCGTATAATATGAGTGGAAGAATGGGCTAACAGCACTTAACTCCTTTTTGGGTGAAATAAAAATAACTTTAAAAAAATGTATTTTGCATGAAGGGCTTAAGTGCTTACTTACCTCCTTCTTGCAGACAAATTAAAACCCATATTTAAAGTGGTTATAGTAACGATGAAGGTTCTAAGCGACTATGTACTCCATCAATGCTTTTTCTTGAAGCAAAACAATAACTGCCGTTATTCTTGCTCCGAAAAAATAAATTTTCAGCAAGGATTGGCACTTTTATCAAGCTTTTATTCACTTGAAATTAGTGCCAAGAACGTTCTACTGTTTAAAAGCATAACAAGAAAATCAACTAGTCGAGTTAAGAAAAATACCCTTAAAGCAAAGAAAATTTGCGTATGAATACCATGTTACAGTCGGTAAAAATTCTATACGAGTTTGCAAAAGTGCAATGTGTTCCTTACTTCAAATTGGAAAGAAAAAATTGGACGTTCTTCAAAGCAAAATGAACAGTTGTGAGTTCGCTCCACCTTTGGATAAAAGAGGTCAGCATTTCAACCGACCAAATAAAATATCCGATCATGCAATCGACTATATTTTGTTACAAAAAACATATTAAATGAAAAAATCAATTTCCGTGATAGCGTTAAATGGCTTCGAATAAATAAATATGGATCCTATTTTTATAAGGAATGCTACGAGAAAGATGCTTTATTCAATGAAGCTGTTATAGCAAAAAACATCCAAATAGTTCCAGACAAAAACCAAGACTTTTTCGTCCGAAAAAAAAAGATAAAGCAGCTTTCTGTTGAGAAAATAAAAAAATTAAAGGAACAAATGATGTTCATACCAAGGGAACACCACTGGTTTTATGAAAAAGCTTTATCGGAAATATGCGAACAGAAAACAACTTTTCAAAATAAAAAGAAAAAAATTTCGCTACTTAACCTCTTTGTTTTCTTAAAAATTCAAAATACTAATAAGCTTTTTGTGCTTTTGTGCAATGAAATAAAAGTAACATTGCTAAAAAGCTATTATTTTTCTTGTTTTATTAGTTTATTCAATTTTATTAAGGTTGGAATACGAAAAAAGTTCTCAACAAAAAACTTTAAGTCCATATATCTCGAAATGTTGCAAATGTCATTTACCCCCTTCTTCATCCAAACGCTTCAATTGATCTCTTGTCTGAAACTTCTAATCCACTTCATTGTTTTTCCGACGACTCCACTCTCAGCTTTTCATACTCGTTCCCAAACTCACGTCCATCTCCTTCGGAAGTGAATTTGCAACGGTACCGTATGATAAGTTCATTAAACTCCGATCTTTACAGCATTGTTAAATGGGGTACAAAAAACCGTGTGGAGTTTAATGCTTCGAAAACTCAATGCTGTCTATTGTCGTTGAAGCAAAATATACCCCCTATGCCATTGTCCTTAAAAGGCACTTGCATCGAAGAAACCGAAAAGCTCTCAGTACTCGGTATGTGTGTTAACGACGATCTTCGTTGGAATGATCACATACTCGAGACCGCCAAGAATGCTGCTAAATGCTTAGGATTTCTATATCAATGTAAGAAATTTTTTACCCCTTCTGATCTGGCTACCATTTATAAGGCGTATATACGTCCAAAACTCGAGTGTAAGTCACACCTTTGGGCAGGCCCTGCTCAATCTTCTCTCCATTTATTGGATAGAATTCAAAACAGAGCGTTAAAACTGATTGGAAACAGAGCTATAATGGATTCATTCCCATCTCTTGAACACCGTCGGAATGTTTCATGTATTTCCCTGTTTTATAGCTTCTTTCACAAGCAATGCTCACTCGAAGTAGCCAGTTGCATTCCTCCCCTTTATCAATTCACCCGTGATACCCGCTTCGCTAGGAATGCTCATCAGTTCACCGTTGAGCCTAACTTTGGTCGTACCGTCAAATATAGAGATTCGTTTTTTAGTCGCACAACACGATTATGGAATAACTTGCCCGGCACAGTTTTCCCTTGCCATTTCAATTTGCAAACATTCAAAACAAATGTTCATCGACACCTCCTTTCTCTCCCCTCCTAATTTCTCCCTCGCCCGTGCTGTGTTTAAAACATTATAAGGGTCTCGTAACATACCCTTGAGCGCGAGTGAATTATAAAAAAAAAAAAAAAAAAAAAATTTAATATCATACATTTTAGGAAAAAATTTCAAAAATTAATCGTTAACTCGTTTTTAAGATATTTATTTTTTCTTAAGCCCAAAAAAATATTTTTTTTTAATTTTTTGAAATTAAAGGATATCCAGTACAAAATCGTTAGAGATTGTTAATAACAGTTTTTCCTATTTTTTTTTTATCAACATTTAGTACATACCCATAATAGTACACTTAATTTTTTTTTTATCAAAATCGTTAGAGCCATTTTCGAGTTAAATAAGATTTTTTATAACGCGTGGATGGTACCGTTAGTCTTGGAGCTAAGAAAAAAATTCAATTTCTCTTCTAGGGGATCACCAAAGTATCTTATGTACTTTACAAGTTGGAAAAAAATGCTTCAGTGACTATTGGCTAAGACTAACATAAGGCATACAAACAGACACACGGAATTACTTGACGAACTTATTTTGTGTTCTCTAATTATAATTAATGACTTTGATTTTTTTCCATATGCAAAACTTACCCTATATCGCAAGTAAAAATATAAAATACTAAAAATGAATTTTATAAGTGAATTTTCAAAAAAAATTGTTTTATTTTTCAAAAATTCAAAAAATATTTTTTTGTTCTCAAGTTTTGAAATGCAATGATTTTCAAAGTTTTTGGAAGCTTCTCTATAACAGATTTCATTAGAAATTCAAAATTTGAAAAAAACTGTATGGTAGGTGGAGTCAGTAATATTTTAATTTGAATTTTTTTTTATTGAATTATCGATCGTAAAAATTAATCGAAAGAAACAAAATTTTATCAAAATTGTAGGCGCCGTTTTCAAGCAAAATGTGATTTTTGAGAATCATTTTTTAACATTTGTATGGTGGTTACCGTTATATATATTAAAATAATTTTTTCTTCTTTCATTATTGTATTGAATAACTTTTAGTTCTTAAGTTTTAAAAAAATTGAGAATGGGGTTTCCGAAATATTGAAATATTGAGTTTTGAAAAAAATTGAAATTTATTTTTAAATCCAAAAAAATTTTTTTTAAAAATTTGAATACACAATACTTTTCAAACTTTTGCGGAGCTTTAGCACACAAAAAATCATCAAAATACGTTCTTCCGTTTTTGAGATAATCAAAAACAAAATAAATATAGTGGAGGTACCATTAATAACTACGAGTTCGGATATTTTTTTTTTTTCAAACGTTACCTAGCTTTTACTTAATGAATTTTTTTTACTCAGCTTGTGAAAAAAAAATTATTTATAAAATTTCGAAAAAAATCGTATGGTAAATACCGCTACTTTTGGTCTTGAAAAAACAGAAAAAAACTTGCTTGAAGAAAATGTGCCGAGCCGTTTAGGCTGTAGTCAAACAGACAGACAGAATTGCGTGACTCACTTTTTTCGTCTTCGCTATCATCGTAATGTTAACTTTTATCAAAATCTCATGTTCGATATTTTTACGAGTGCATAACTTGCCTTATAGTACCTGTAAGTCGCAAGTTAAAACTACATGATTACTTAGTCTTAGCAACTTCTGAATCGAGATGACCTTCTACGTTCCTGATGATTTTTCCAGAGAGACGCAGCAAATACTTGTCCAGTGGTATTACGTGCAGCTTCTTAGTTGGTATATATTTCTTCGTTAGTGGGTTACTATACGTCCAGCGCAAATGCTGAGCATCTTTCTTGCAAAATGCCTCATCTACTTGATTGCTGTAGGTGAAATAGTAAACCAGATGGGAAAGTCATAGGTCAGAACGGGTCGAATAAGTTGTTTGTACACAAGCAACTTGGTCTTCTTACTTAGTCCATTCGCCTCCAGAGTAGCAGATGGATCAAGTGAGTGGGCTCTCTTCAACATCAGGTCTGCATGCCTTTTGAATTTGAATTTCTGGGAAAAGTTGATTTCCAAGTACTTCGATGATGATTTGACTGTTACTTCAGTGTTGTCTGGAAACTTTAGCTCAATTGCATCACAAACGAAATTTTGGTTTATATAAGTTCCAGATTCTCCTTAGCTATTGTAATGAAATCGTGTTTTCGTCTTTTTTTTTACGAAAAATACTTAAAAAATTTTTAACAGAAATTTAATTACTCTCGTATATTTTGGTAATAACTCGACGAAATGAGTTTGAGTTTTACTCAAAGATATTCCTAAAAAAAAAAACAAAAATACTATGTGAGTATTGAATTTTTAAATTTAAATCACAAAATACTTTTTTATAGAAGAAAAATCTGTGAATAAATTAATTTTAAAAATGCTATAGTATCTTTGCTTTGTATGCGAAACACCCTGTATAAATGAATGACTATTAAATTGAAGCGTTCAATCTATGCAAATAGCTTATGGTTTTTTCAAGTTCCAACTAATTACAACTAACGACCATGTTTCTTCTGGCTTCTGAATCAGACTCGAGTCAGTTGAGCATGATGGGAATTTGAAGTTTGTTTCTTGTTTGAGTTGTTTTCCACTTCTGGTATTCCAGGTGTTTTGACGTACCTAATATAAATACTTGCACAGTGAAAAAAAAATAATTAAATAATTTAGAGAAAATAAAATGGACATAATAGGGATCATTTTGTTATACGAACTTTATGATTAAGGTGCCGGTTATAACTATCAGGAAAAGGCATCAAGAAATTTTGTTTTCAATTTTTGACATCATTTATCGGATACCTTTGAAAAGGCTTACTTTGGTGTATCCTTGCACATGTTAGCAGAAATTGAAATTCATTTTCGATTTTAGAAAAAAATACTCGCCTTTTAATTAATATTAATTTTAAGTTTGATTGCTTTTTCTTTTTTGGAACAATATTTCTTTATGAAAAAAGTTAACATTTTTAAGATGCAATATATGGAGCAATTTTTCAATATGAAATTTGGACCTTAAAATGAGAATAGAAAATTAATTTTGTCAATTTTGGTGGGAACAATACCCCCAATTCTTAGGCTTAATACAAGCTAATTCTTAATCTAACTTAAATATAGCTCTTAAATCTAGGATTGAACTGAATTGGAAGAATGATTAAGACTGAGTTTCAAGCAGGGTGAACTGAGGTTGCAGTCAAAACAGTTAATGTTACAATTAATCCTCCGAAGTATGCGCGTAATAGGTTCGTTGGAGCCATAAGAGGTACGGTGGGTAGGCGTAAGAAGAGACGAGGATTTCCTATATTACGGGTTGAAAGAGATGGAATTGTAGAGAGTTGTGCAGTCAACAGACCCTGAAAGTAATCCATGAATGAAGAGAATTCCACTTAATGCTATTCGTTCTTCCATTAACAGAAGTCGGCCTCGGTAAGGATGAAAAATAAAAGGGTTATTCCAAGACAGTAAGACAGACCACGAAGTGCGAAGCGTAGGAAACGATGTTGAATGCTCATGATTTTGGATATATAAATTCGTTGATAAGGGAACCATAGTTGACAGGCGTATTCAAGAAGCGGGTGAACAAAGGTTATGTATAAAGATCGGTTCACGTAGGGGTCAGCGAATTCTTTGGACCAACGTAGCACAAAGCCTAGTGTAGAGTTTGCTTTGAGTATAATCTCGTCAATATGTGTGAGAAAGTTGAGCCCTCTATCACATAAAACACCAAGGTCTCGAATTGACTCAGCAGTAGATTGAATGCGTTTGGAAACATTTAGCTCCAAGCAATTTTTCAGGCACCAGTTGAGATCAAGTTGTAGAAGAGTGGCATCATGTGTTTATGAAATGGTCTTGAAAAACTTTTTATCCTCGTCGGCGTAGAGTGGAGCGAGAAATGGGAATGTTTAATGACCATTTCAATATGGTTAATAGTAACAATAAAGAGAAGATGTCCTAAGTGGCTGCCTTGTGGGACCCCGGAGGTAACTAAGAAATCATCAGAGATTGATGATCTGAATCGAACTTTGTAGTAACGGGTTTTCAGGTAAGAAAAAATCCATCTTAAGAAGGTAGGTTCAAGTCCAATGGTGGACAGTTTGCTCACACTGTATCTCTGGCATATTAAGGGTATACAAAAAACCCCTTGAGTGTGAGCCGATTATAAAAAAAAAAGTTTGAATAGAATAAGTTTATGTGAGATTTTGTCAAAGGCCTTACTCAAATTGGTTGAGACGAAATCCATTTTCTTTCCGTTTTATAAGTCTGAGAGGCTAAAGGATACGAATTTAATAAGGTCAGTTGTTTTGGACCTACCCTTGTCTAGGGGAAATGAGAGACTTACAACTAAAACATAAAACATAAAGTTTGGCAATTGGACTATTTATGTAGTTTGTAACTTTACACTTTGGGCCCTTTTATGTGTTCTGATTATGAAAGAGGTCTTCCATAACTGAGGGAAAACCTCTTGAGACATAAGCTGAAGATTTTTGAGAGGGGAAGAGAAAGTGTTGACGAGCATTTTTTGAGAAATATGGCGGCGATACCATCTGAGCCGAGAATATACTCATCATTGAGTTGATTCAGATTATTTTCGATGAGAAATGGGTTAATAATATGAGGTAGAAATTGTCCGAGGGATAAATTTGTTAAATAAGTGAAATAATTACAATCAGGTATAAAGGAGTCTTCGGTAAATGACTGTTTAAATAAAAAAACAAGCAAAAAAGTTGGCGATAGTCTGTGGGTTCGTTTGGAATTTCGTTATTGAAAGAGAGAGAGGGAGGATAACTATCGAATTTTCGTTTAAAGTTGACAATTTGGAAGAAGGATTTCAGGATCTTTAATAAGATTGCTTTGGGTTTCGATTAAATAGCTTTAATAGAGGGAGTTGTAAAGTTCGGTAAAGTGAAGATGGGTATCTAGATAATTAGAGTAGTGTGTTGGAGGTTGAAATCGAAGGAAAATTGACCAAAAATTATTCCTTTTGTTACGCAACGATCGTAGCCTGGGATTATACCAAGGTGGGGAAGAAGACGAAGTTTTACATCGCGAAAAGGGTACATAAAGAGAAATAGAATTAAATATTTCTCTATAAAATATGTATGTCTATTGCATCATTTACAGTAAGGTTTTCAAAAATAAACGTAACTCTGGTGATATATTCATTGATTTGAAAAAATTTAGTCTTATGAAAATCATGAGAAGATATATTTTTGTGGGATGATAAGTCTGTATATTAGAATCGTGATAAAAATTTAGATTATTAGTTTGATGTTAGTTATCGCTAGAAGATAGAGAAAGGGGACTGAGTAAGACTAAAGAGTTAATGGAATCTGTTGTGAAAATTAAGTCTAGTTGCCTACTCATAAAAATTTGGAATGCCTTTAACTTGACAGAGGCTTGAATCAGCAAGGCTATCTACTAAGAGACATTTCCTTACAGAAATGGGATAAGGTCAATTTAAGATAGACGAGTTAGGTTAAAGTCACTGAAAAGTAGGATATCATAATGGGGGTCACAAAGAAATATTAAATGATCAATTGCAATTATGGTAAGTTCATAAAATTCAATAGGTCATGAAGGCAAAATGTAGCAATAGCAACATATAACGTAAAGTGACTTGCGTGGAAGGGTTATTTTTATTGAAACATAGTCGATATTAGGGGAAGAGGATATTACAATCAGGGATGGGGAATGATCAGTAGATCGGTTATGATCTGTTATCAAGATGGAAACAATTCCTGATTTTTAATACCACAGAGACTATGAGTTGTTGCAAAACTGCATGGACTTTAGAGCGAAGACCTCTCACATTCTGGTAATAAAAGGAAAGAGGGAGTTTTTGACAATGTGTAGCAGTAGGTAGAGGTAGAAGTAGATTAGGAATGAAAAAACCTGTTATAGTCAGCTCTGCTGCGCTGAAGTTGTGATATTTGTTTCGAATGAATGTATTTACCAAAGATCATTCGCTACTTTTTGGGGAGACATATTAAAACTGCATGGTATTTGATTCATGAGACTGATCGATTTAAAGGAAACATTATTCACTTATTATTATCCTCCATCTATCTATCTATCAAGCGAAGGGGCTGTTGCAGGAATCTTTTGGCCTAGAACCAAACTTTCCATACTGATGGGGTACTCTACTAGCATCTTCCAAGCGGAAGCAAACGCCATAATGTAAATACGCGGATCAAAATCTCGAAAAGAACAGTCGTAACAAGTACATTGCCATCATTCACTGGATAACTGGTCACGTGGATGTTCATGGAAACGAAGAGGCAGATTCCTTAGCAAAAATAGGAGCATCAACCCCTTTAAAAGGGCCTGAACCCTTTTGCGGAATAGGAGAAAATGTCATCAAAGACAAAATTAAACAAGAAGAGGAGGCAAGCAGAAACAAGAATTGGAAATAACTCCCAAAGATGAGGCGGGCGAAGCTACTACTGGGCAATTACAATCAGCAACGTTTCGAAACTGTACTTAAGTACACTGTAAACTTAGAAGACCTACGTTAACTTGGTATGGTAAGCAGTGCCACATGTAGATTCTGCAACATGCATGAAGAAACAATGACCACATAGTAGGAAGATGTTGTCCACTCATGCACCAAAGGAAAATCCATCTGGGATAATACCAGGTGGAAGAAAGCGACCTATCCTCTCTAAAAGTGCCCCAAATACTAAGATTCCTGAGAGGAATAGCTCTGGAGGAAGAACTATAAGATGAGCAGGCTCATTTATTTATAAGTGGGGGCACAATAGATCTCAAGGTCGCAGTGTAATACCCCCAATACATAATTCATTCATTCAGTCATACTTTTAAAAGTTAAAGAAGCTATTTGCTGCTACTAAAGTAAGACGAGCTCCTTAAGGTGAAAGTAAAAATTAACAAAAAGTTGGCTCTTTGCTTAAAAAAATTTTTTTAGAAATAATATAGAGTCGGTCTTAAATGTTTAAAATTTTTCTGTGCTTAAGAGGAAATAGCTGAAAAGTACATATGCTTTTTTTTAGTTTCTGCCTCATGACTCCTAGTGTTCCTAATATGGAAAAAAATATCTGAAAAAGCACAATTTAGACCCTTTTAACTCGAAAAATGTAAATGCTATACAAATACTTTGTACATATAATATGTTAAAAAGAAAGAATGCTTTATATATAAATAACAAAACCACGTGCTAATTTGTTGTACGACGTATTTTTACTTGCGACTTATAAGTACTATACGGCAAGTTATGCATTTGGAAAAAAATCGAACTCGAGATTTTCATAAAAGTTGACATTACGAAGACCAAAAAAGTGGGCCTCGCAATTCTGTCTGTCTGTCTGTCGGTTCGACTACAGCCTAAACGGCTCGGCCGATTTTCTTCAAACTTGGTAGATATGGGTTTTGATTTTTTCCCCCCACAAGTTTTTTTTTCTTTTTTTTTTTAAGACCAAAAATAACGGTATCTATTATACGGTTTTTTTCGAAATTTTATAAATATTTTTTTTTCTCAAAAACTGCCCCACAGAATTTTAAAAAAAATTGAAAAATTTCATTTAGTTAAGACTAGGTAATGGTTGGAAAAAAATTTCCAAAAAATTGTTATTTTTGGTAGGCCCCCGGGTCCATTTTTTTTTTCTTTTTGATTTTCTCGAAAACGGTACCACCGATTCAAATCATTTTTTTATGCTAAAGCTCATGTAAAGTTAAAATATTATTACATATTTAAATTTTCAATTTTTTTTTGTTTAAAAAAAAAAATTCAAAATTTTTTTTTTGAAACTCAATATTTCGAAAACCCCATTCTCGATTTTCTTAAAACATGATAAATAAAAGTGTCTTAAAATTATCAAGAAGATATGAGAAAAAAAAAATTATTTTACCTAAAAATAACGGTACCTTCCATACAACTGTTAAAAAATGGTTTTCGGAAATCGTATTTTTCTCGAAAACGGTTTCGAGAATTTTGCTAAAATTTTTTTTCTTTCAAATAATTTTTTACGATCTATCATTTAATGAAAAAGCATTTGAAATCTAGATATTACTGACTGTACCTACCATAGAACGATTTTTTCGAATTTTGAATTTCTCATTATCGGCATAACGGATTTTAATAAAAAAAATTATAAAGAAGCTCCTAAAAAGTATAAAAAACATTCCATTTCAAAACTTAAAAAAAAATATTTTTTTCAATTTAAAAGAAAAGTCGTTTTTTTTGGAAAATTCGATATCTCAAGAACGGCTTAATATTTTTCTTGGAAATTTAACTTTTATTCGTAAAATAATAAAAACTTAAAGTTGGCGTAGCAAAATTTTTTCTTAAAAATGTTTTAAAAATTTTGTACATAAAAGATTATTTTTTTAAAGAACCCTTACAACGACTTATAATTTGTGTTCTTGCATAAATTCATATTTGCATACCATTCTGTTTTTATTTCTTACTACTAAAAGAATTTAAAAAAATCATTTTATCCTTATGAACAGTTTTCTTTAATAACTTTCGGTTTTAAAATTCCTAGTCTATTACATAGGAACAAGTTCGTGCGACCCAGTCGTGCATTTTATTATTTTCAAAATGGCGGGTGAATCACAAAACTTATTAAGGTAAACGTTAGAAGCTTAACTTCTTTTTTGGCACACCGAATTCTTCAAGGGTTAATTTTTTATTCTAAAAAAATCGGAAATAAATCAAAAAATAATACAAAACTCTTCTGTAGTTAATAATATTTAGCCTCTCCATTTTGCCATAACTGAATTATGTATATACATAATTGAATAAATTCTTGCTGTGTTTAACTCGAATCTGAATTCAATGGGCTAAAGTTTTTGAATAAAAACTGTTTTTACTTTGATTTGATTTGATCTCCTCAAAACTCGGTATTCCACCTAAAAGTATACTTCAGAGTATGTATGGGACAATAGCTCGTAATAGCAGTAACCCCAAAAAAAATGTATTAGGGGTATTCATGTAAGCGCGGAAAACCCTCGTAAACCTCGTAAACCAGATAATTTTATCTCCGCAGAAACGAGCTGTCAAAATTTGTATGGGAAAAAGTTTCTGCAAATCGCATAAAATTATCTCACAAATTTGCTGCGGAAAGTGCAGAAATAAACCTCGTAAACTAAAGAAGTATGGATTCTGACTTTTAATTTGACATTTCACAAAATATTTCCCACATTTACGCAAGTATTTCTTAGGGGGTGTTCATGAAAACATGCTGCGGAAAGTTATATTTTTCTACAAAGCGGAAAATTATCTCGTTACATGAATACCCTTATTGTTTTAAAGTGGCAGCAGGTAGGAAACGAACCTATACCTCCGGTATGACAGCAGCAGCTTTATTTTAAGCTTATGTTAAGCAAATAAGATACATCTGGAAACAGTCTGTCAACAAATTATTAAAAAAAAAAAAAATTAAACATAAGTACACAGGTTCATAAAGAATGTAGAATTTCGTTTATTGAAGCTTTATCTAATATTTTTGACATGGTGAGCCATCGTACGAACAGTCAGAATTTTTTCTTTTGGTTGGTGATTGCGTGAACCAGGTCCAAATGCAGTCATGTACACTAGGGTCTCCATCGGAATAGCTGGCTCTATTTGCAGGTGCTACAGCACTTGAACGGTATTCTTCTGTTGCAATTCGCATGTCATTCAATACTGTCTCATATTCGGCCAAATGAGCTAAATTGTTTTCCTCGCATGGATCCTCGTTGATTTTGTAAAGACACTCCTCAATCAAAGGATTGCAGGTTACCCTCTGGTTGGGATCTTCACATTTAATTTCACCTAAGGCACGCAAGCTATTGATGGCCTTCTGAGTCAATGGAGTTTTGTCATACTTTGCCAAGACTCGGCTACATGTAGAGTTGAGAACCGTATTGGCATAATCGATGTCTCTTGGATCCTGTTCTTCTTGTCGATCGGTCAGCACATAATCAAATTTACCATTAACAGTTGTTCCCTTTATGTACTTAAACCCACCGCTCATGATGGAAGTTACATTGTTAATGTCATCTAGCATGTGGACCATATCACGATCGAAAGGTTTTCTGTGGCCAGACGACAAATCATTCCAAAGGTCTAATCCGTCCAATTTTAAGTCTGGACTTAGTGAAATATCAGCAGCAGTGGCTAAAGTTGGCAACAAATCGATAACGGACATCTTCTGATTGAATACTGTCTTCCGGTTCTTCAATAGCGGACTCCAAATGGCTCCTGCTACACGGACACCACCCTCCCAAGGGGTATTCTTTTGCTGCAAGTATTTTTGTATGTTATGACTTGGAAGATTTTTTGAAAAAAAAAAATAAATAAAATTTAATAATTACCCCACGCATTGGATAGTTGGAGCCAGTGTTGGAGAAGAATCCAATCGACGGAGCTCCATTGTCAGAGTAGAAGATAATAATGGTGTTGTTTAAAATTTGTTTTTGGTCAAGAGCTCTGGTAATGTTTCCAATGCTTTCATCCAGCTTGGAAACCATAGCTGAAAATAAGGCAGAAAATATCTTGAGTTATTGTTGGTTGTTTAAAAAATCTAATAATATTTAATTATATTCAAATTGAAATGCCAAAATAAGTTAAAGATTCGATTTTTGTTGTGCTGCGGATCTCATAAAGACGAACGTCTCCTAACGAAGAACTTTTCCACATCTGGAACAGGGGAAACCAGTTGTGTTTGATGACCGGCTCAGAAAAATATTAATTAAAGTGACCAGTTTTATACCTAATACAAAGTTGTAATGGAGGAATATTTCTAGAACTAATGTTCCCCCCTCAGGGGTAATATGCTAAAAGACGTAGAATGGCAACGAAACCAGAGGAATAAGGCACCATCAAACAATAAATGAATATATAAAATTTTTTTACACAAATGAAAGCAGCTTTAAGCTTTGAATTTATTAAATTACTTCGAACTTGTATACTTGGTAACGGCCTTAGTTCCCTCACTAACAGCATGCTTAGCAAGTTTGCCAGGCAACAACAATCGCACGGCAGGCTGAATTTCCCGACTTGTGATTGTTGAACGCTTGTTGTAGTGTGCCAAACGAATGCTTAGCAAGTTCGCCAGGCAACAACAATCGCACGGCAGTCTGAATTTCCCGACTTGTGATTGTTGAACGCTTGTTGTAGTGTGCCAAACGCGACGCTTCAGCAGCAATTCTTTCGAAGATGTCGTTCACAAAGCTGTTCATGATGCTCATTGCCTTTGATGAAATTCCGGTGTCAGGATGAACTTGCTTGAGAACTTTGTAAATGTAGATTGCGTAGCTCCTTCCTCTTACGCTTCTTCTTCTTATCCGTCTTAGTGATTTTTTTCTGCGCCTTTCCCGCTTTTTTTGCTGCTTTACCACTAATTTTCATGACCATGTTTTTTCTAAGAAGAATGAGTACGGATGACCAGAAACCCTTGGCACTGATCCAGAAAAAAAAAAAAAACGAAAAACTGACTTTCACAGTCTGAACCATTTTCAAAAGTGAGGTCGTGGGATAATTTGATGGCAAGTTTCAACACAAATTCGGAAAGGTCTGATCGTTGATGCCGCTTAAACATGAGTTAGTCCATGGATTGCCTTATCCATCCGCATGAATCCGGACATCTGTCTTGGATCAATTTAATGGACATTGGTAAAAGTACTTTGTTATGGTCGGGAAATCAGGTCTTAGGATTCAGATAGTGGAAGTCCATAGATAAACAAGGTTCCATTACGGCTCTTGGAAAGCCTAAACCTAGTGACTTACAACTCTCAACCATTCCTGTGTGTGTGTGTTACCAAAAATGTAGGGGCCCTACAACTTTCTGCCGATTCCGAACGGCTAATGCGCCTCACTTCTCTTGACAAGAACTATACTCTTAGATGATTTGTCAATACCTCGCAAGAGGCAGCACACCCCGAAAAACTTTTTTGCAGCGGCTGAGAATTGAACCCAAGAAGTCCATAGGCTCTCAGGCAATTATTGCGCTGGATAATGGAACTTGGCTACTAGTGAGATTTGATGGTTGATGTAAGTTTTTAGGGCGGTAGGCTACAGTGTTTCACTGACAGAACTGAGAATACAACTTAAGTATTAAATTTTAAAGATCAAGATCTTCTATTTTAAATTTTCTTTGAGGCCATCAAAAAAGGAAATTACGAAATTAGCAGGTTAAGTGAATAATTCTTGCCTTTTCAGGTTGAACAACATAACTTTGTGAGATAAACGCAAAAGATGTGAAAGGTATGTTTTGAAAAACTCGTTGCCAATATTTTTATTTACTAACTTAAGGTAGCGTGACAGTCCGGGGTGAACCAGGCGTCAACAAATAAGCTTCTTGCCAGTTTCGCACTCCAAGTTGGTTGAGATCCTCCCCCACCTATGTGCGCCATATGAGTCTTATTGTTCCTCTACTAGCAGTGCTGCCGTTTTAGTGACTTTGTCGCTACGAGTATATTTAGCGGAATTTTCAAAAGCTTAGCGACAAAAAATTATTCTTTGTCACTAGATAATTCTAGTTACTTTTCTAGTGACTTTTAACAAAAACATATTTTTGCAAATATTACGCCCCTGGTGATGTTACATCCCTGGCATTCGAGTTTGGCACTTATGAAATGATATTCGATTGATTCTTTTTTTTACCACGACCACTGAACTAAATTTGAAACTTTAGCACACCAAAGATGACCGAAACGAATGCGATTGCGAGTGAGCGGGTATATGTTTTAGACTACCTAGTCATTTCGTTTCTATGATTTATTTTGTGTAAAATTTTAAAACTGTAGTGTTTTTGTTTGGTTTTGTCGAGTCGGCTGAAGTTGAGATTTTGCGAGTAAACTTAACTTTTCTTTGTAAGTACACATGCGTTTGAAATGGTTTTTTTCCTATAAAATATTTTGCAGATTTTCTACAGAAATTAATATTTTTGAGATTGACCAAAAACATTTTTTTTTAAGATTTTTTATGTTAATTTAATGTTAATAAGTTTTTTTTACTATACAAAATAAATTTTTTGTTAAAAATGAATATGTTTGTTTTTTTTTATATTTGTAATGAAAATTTTGTCTAGTGACTTTTTTCAAAATTTTAGCTTATCTAGGGGATTTTTAAGTTCGATCTAGCGACTCTTTTTTTTTGGCTTGCGGCAACACTCTACTACGCTGTCCCTCCAGATTGTATTGGGAGACACTTTCCGTGTTTCAAATGGTAGGCACGTACACCAAAGACAACACAAGCTTTCACAGTTTTTGATGTGTAAACATCTTTCCCGGCGGTAGAGTGAATCGAAAACGTGTGTAAAACTTTTACGTCCCGTGTAACCCGTTACGGTTACACGTTACGGTTACACGTTACGGTTACACATTACGGTTACACGTTACGGTTACACGTCCTGTGTAGCAATCTACCTTACAGACGATTGCATTTAATACCATGTTTACATTGTTAATATTGCGTACTTACGACATCGTGTTTACATTGGAGACTTTGAGTACTGAAATCTCGATTTTATTACTTTCTATTGCTGGCTAGAACTTAATTCAATCCCTCAACATTTCTTTACCTCTCGACCAATTAGGCCTATTCTGCCACATTTGTTATTCTGCTATAGATTTTCTGTTATGAATCATAAAAGATTTCCACCTTAAAAGATCTTTTATGATTGGTATTCAGAGGTTCGAACTTTTATAAAAGTCTGCTAGGCTAGTCGCACACTGGCAAGTGTGATCGAAATCAAATAGTTTAATCACCAGTTGAAAGAGAACCGCGCACTGGCAACTCTTTACTCACTCTCACACTCTTTTCTCTCTTGCGCTTATGGAAAACAGCTCAACTATTACGAATTAATTTTAGGCAATCGTTTAGTTTGTGTCAATTCACAAACTTTTTAGTTGCTCGAATCGAGTTGCTTTAAATGCGCGGTGTCCCATATAAGCCCATATGTTTCATTTTAGCAACTAAACAGTTGCGAAACTAAAAATTGAATGTGCGCGCCTGGCCTTATGCTACTTCGAAAACGAGATCTGTTATGAAACTGAACTAAATCTGTTATCATAATCAGCTGTGATTATGTAAAATATTTTATCTGACATAATTTAAATGAATGACGAACAAAAAAGTAAACTCTTAGGCTAGGCGCGCACATTCAATTTTTAGTTTCAAAACTGCTTGGTTCGAACAACTAAAAAGTTTGTGTTTTGACACAAACTAAACAATTGCGCGCACATTCAATTTTTAGTTGCACAACTGTTTGGTTACTTATAGAAAACAGATGAACTGTTTAGTTGAATGTACGCGCAGGTCGATATAATTATATGTTATTAAAAAAAATGACCGAAAAATATTAGAATTTTAATGCTCCAGAACCACTTTTTTGTGTTGATCAGAGCTTTATTGAATTGTTGCTTAAGGAGATTAATTTTATTCTTGCTTTTTCAGGCGATTTGTAAATCTTAACAACTAAAACCGAATAACATCATAAAAAACTGTGTCGACGAACTAGTTCGGACCTTTTTACGCGCCATGTCAGCATACTACTTCGATTCCCAGAGTTCGCACTGCTATGTCGACACATATTCATTTCACATGACCCAAAAACCTTATCGACAATATGCTTCGATGAAGTAGTTCGTGGTGTGTGTTAGGGGTATATACCTAAAGTCACAAACTAGTACGATTGCATTGTATGTTTATTGGGTACGTTCGATAACAAAAATTCGGCACTCGGACGAACGTTGATGTTTACACATCTTAACCGTGAGTGCTGGCACTCACACTTTTTTTTTTAAAACCCACCTTTCTCTATCAACTCCTCTCACCTTTTCTCCGTGAACATCAAGTGCCTATTATCTGAACTGGAGATTGGGTCCTAAACCAAGTGGAAGGTTGTTGGAAGCAGCAAACGAGAGAAGGGAAGAGAAGTTTTCCCACAAAGGCATCTTACTTTTCATAAAGGTAGCAGCGGAGGAATTAGCCAGATGGAATCAGCTGTAGTGTTACAGTTCCAGTTAGGCTGAACTAATTAGTAAACACCTTACAATGATACTAATACACATTTAGAGCTCAGGCTTATAAGGCGTGGTTAATCCGGCCCCCCATCCTCAGAGTTATAATAAGGATCTGGCTTTTCAGGTTTGGTGCTAGGCCGTCGCGTCGGGTTGATTTCCCGACTACATAAAATATTCTAGTTGCCAAACAACAACAAGCGGATCTCTACTAATGACGAACATAAGCAATATTCTATATCCCCATGTTACATAATGTATGTTATGAGCTCCGAAACCTTTAAGTCCATTGTGCACAACAGGCAATCCACGGCTGCGGATACCCGAAAAGTTACTTTTTTTGTTTGATATTTTGTGTGTTCGGGATAAACTCAGAAACCCCAAATTCCATTTTCAAAATTTATTTTATGTTTGAAACATTATAGTTAGGGGATGAACTAAGATGATGTCCTTGGAAATGGTGAATTGGGTCAAAAAAGTATCACATTTTTAAAACTCTTTTCGTGTTTGAAAAACTAATTTTAAAAAATGGCTAAATCTTTTTCCAAATTAAGGTAGTATTTTTTTTTTAATTTTCCTCGACCTGAAGAGACTACGACAAACCTTAAAATGCCTGAGCATTTCATATTTGTGTAATGTGGCTAAAGAAAATGAAATGAACATAACAATATGTCTGGGGCCTATTGCACCATCTTACAAAATTGTGATTACAAGCATTTTTTTAACAAATTTGTAAAAAATCGAGTTTTTTTCATATGTAATTTTATTTAATCACAAATTTGTGCTTGTAATTTGTAGTTGGTGCAATAGGCCCCTGGAGTTTGGTTCAATAAGGGCAAAATATTTTTCAAAATGGAACTATTAACCCTTTGTTGGCTTGGTGGTATAACATGAAACCACCAAAGATATGAAAGCATTAAGAAAGTCCAATGGACATGATTTTAATGTTTCTGCTTCAAATATAAGAAAATATTATAATTTGGTCTAAAGGGGAAAGAAGAAAAGGAGTAAAAAAAAGTAGTATTCGATTTTAATAGCTTTTAAATATTTTTTAAATGTTATTAGTGAAATGCTGGAAAACGAAAAAATTCTCGAAGCCATAGTATTTATATTTGTGGATGCTTTTTTTAAGGGCAAAACAACCTATTATACGCCCAAAAATGATAGGGGTTTCATTCCTCGAAACGATGTCAATCTATGTAGCTTTTTCATTTGACATGACTCGGAATCTTGGCTAAGAATGAAAATTTAAAACAATGATTACGACTCTACCTTAGCCTATTATTTTCTACTTTCAAGGAGTACAAAGTGGGTTTCTTTAAAAATATAACCCTGAATTGAAAGCTTCTTTTAAGTTTTTTTGTAAATGTTATAAAAATCTAAATTATCTGTCAAATTAATCTAAAACTACCCACCTGCATACACTCTTCTTTTTTCGTCTTTAATGTAGTTGAATTTTTCAATTTCATGCTTCGGAGCTTGTAGGGGATCATTTTGATTTCCGGTATGCGGTGCCAGATGATTCACCACCATGAATAAAGGCTTTTCTGTGTCGTGAGCGTCAATGACCGCTTCCGCTTCAGTTGTTAACAAATCTGTCATATAAGTTCCCATAGCCTCACATTCAAGTTCTAAATTTCTTCGAAAATCATATCCAATACTGGCGTTTGGAAGCTATAGCAAAAAAAAAAATATCATTGTTGAAATTCTAAAAATTGAGCAAATACTAATCTTACCGGCATCAAGGCCTTTCGAGTGTAGTAGTCAATATAACCACCCAGATATCCATAATGAGAATCAAAGCCTCGCGCTGTCGGAAGGTAATTCTTTTCCGAAAAGCCCAAATGCCACTTTCCAATTAAATTGGTGGAATAGCCAGCTTCATTGAATACTTCGGCTATGGTTGTGATATTCAATTGCAGACCCCAGGGTTCTTCATTGCTGATCACATAATGCTGAGTTCCGGTGTGGAAGGGATATTTACCCGTCATAAATGCTGCCCTTGATGGAGTACACATTGGTGGGGTGTAGAGATGGTTCAAGATCATTCCATGATAAGCAAGTGCATCGATATTTGGTGTGATGTGCTGTTTCTTGCCATGGAAACTGACATCGTCGATTCCCTATATTTTGAAATCAAGATTATAGAAGGTTTGAAGGAATTTATGTTCGAACATTTACCATGTCGTCGGCCATTAATATAACAATATTTGGTGGCTTGAATGTCTCTTGGGTCGATTCGGCACAACTCAAGCCTATGAGGGCTATCATCATTAGAAATGGTAGTTTCATTGCGAATTTACTTAGTATTGTTAAGTGAGGTTGAGTTATTTAGTTCAGCAACTTTTTTGTCTTAAAAACTATAAAATAGAGATATTGTCATTATAAGAGTATTCTCTTGATTTTTTTATTAACTAAGAACATGATCAAAAAAATTTAAAAATATTCGAAGGATTTTCATTGAGAAAAGTAGTACGGTATTTAACATTTACAAGTTTTGTGGAGACAAATAACTTCTACGAGTAAAGGCGTTTCTCATTTAAAGTTCAAAGCTATCGCAATTAAAAAATCTGATTCTTTTGAAACTCAGACACTTCAAAGAGCTTAACTAGTGTTTCTTATTAGTTATTACAATCAGATCTAGCTCGGAGTGCGCTCTATGACCTCAGAAAAAAATCCCCGAGAAGATGGAGCTAAATGCGACTAACTGCACTCTTTTCTTCATTTAACTTCATAGAGAGAAACAAATAAAAATGCTATAGATACAACGCACGTAGTCATTGCAATGGCGTAATGAAATCAGTAATCTGATGAGCCATCAATTTCCCATAGTGTTTTCTTATTTATTAAAAGAGTTTTATGGCTGAATTCATTGAACTTGTTTCAAATCAATATGATAAAAGGAAACAAAATGAAGATAGAATAGGTGAACAATTATTTCCTTCCACACATTGTCAGAAAATTTCTATCCACATCACAGTTCACTGCTCAAGTGTGTTTCACTTTCACTTTACTAAATTAGAGGGCTCTAATTGTAGTACCCTCGCCGCTCACTCCACTTGCCAAGATAAATGAGTGGTCTGTATACAGTGGCGTACGCAGAGGGGGGCTTAAGGGGCTCAAGCCCCCCCAAGCAAAATGATATATATAAATATGAATAAAATTTTCATATACCCCTATTACCGTTGATTAAATTGATTCGATAAAATTCGATTTTTGTCATTAAAACTTGAAAAATAAAGTTTTATTCTTTAAAAAACAGCTGTTGTAAATGTTTAGACAATATTGGTGAAAGGGGTTATATAACACGCAAAGTTTTTATTTCAATATTTATTTAGATATGGAAACAAATGTGGAAGGATGAAACCGAAAGTGCAATACCAGAAACTGATCTAGCGTCGCTTCCATTTTGCAATCCTCATTTAAGAAAAAAATTTGAAGTTCTTTGTGTGCTGACAGTGACATCTGCTGAGCCAGAACGTTCTTTTTCAATTTTGAGACAGTTAAAAATGTGGCTGAGGTCCACAACAACTGAGACCAGGCTCAACGGATTAGCTTTGTTGAACATTCACAAAGAAGAATGGATCTAATTTTTTCACCAAATTATCATACTTAAATCTGTTTTTTTCAAATGGAAAATATAAAAAAAAAAGTTTACAAAGAAATAAATGAATAAAATTTATTTCATACTCGTAACTTATTCATATTCATGGTTGATAGTAAGAATGGCTTTCATTTTTTGATAGTTTTAGTGATACCTTGAAGGACAATTTTTATTAATTTTTTTCACTGACATACGAGTAGGAACAGCCATTTTGTAAAATCTTTTTTTTATCTCAAAAACGGTACTAATGATTTTGATAAGAAAAAGTTATGGGCATTTACTACATTTCGGTCAAAAAAATAAATAAAAAAAATGTTATTAACCGTACCTGTCATAGAACCGATTTTTTGATATTCGACTTTAAAAAAAAAAATTTTTTTTTGAAAAATCCATATCTTCAAAACGTGTGAACGAGTATTTTTTGAAATTATTTCCTAAAATATATTTTACTAAATACTTAAAATTGGCAGCCCAAATTTTTTTCTTTAAGATTTTAAAGAAATTTCTTATAAAAGCAAAATACACGACTAGGCCGCAGGAACTCGCTCCTATGTAAAAGATTAGGAGTTTCAAAAAATGAATTGTATCAGGGAAAAATGTTCATAAGCATACAGAACTCCTTTAGTAGGTGGAGCTAGAAACAGGATGCCATGTGATTCAAGAAAATATTAGTTTATGCAAGAACAAAAATTATAAGTCGTTGTAGTGGTTTCTTAAAAAACTAAGGTTTTGTATACAAAATTTTTAAGACATTTTTAAGAAAAACAATGCCAACTTAAAGTTTTTATTACTTTACAAAAAAAAATTTCAAAAAAAAATATTAAGACATTTTTGAGATATCGGAAATTCAAAAAATATTTGTTTGTCTTGTCTTGAAATTTTTAATATTCTAAGAAGCTGCTCTGTAAAAAATTTCATTAAAATCCGTTATGCCGATTATGAGAAATTCAAAATCGAAAAAATGGTTCTATGATAGGGAAGGTACAGTCGGTTATATCTTAATTTCATTTTTTTTTGTACTTAATAATAGATCGTAAAAAAGAAAAAAAATTCTCAAAATTATCGAAATCGGTTTAAGAAAAAAAATTGAGATCAAAAAATATTTTAAAGAGATTCGTATTTTCCGTTATTTTTGGTATTAAAAAAAAAAAAGAAAAAAACGAGTGGAGGGGAAAATTTAAAAATGATATCTATCAAGTTTAACGGCAGACAGACGGAATTTTGAGACCACTTTTTTCGCCTTCGGTATCATCGTAATTTCAACTGTGATCAAAATCTCGAGTTTGATTTTTTCAGGATTTTTCTTATACTACTAGTAAAAAATTATATCACCCATAAAAGTAGCAAACTCAATTTCAAAAACTGTTTTTCGTAAAACAGATTCTTCCTTAAAAACATGAATTCTGCCTGCAGAGCTTTGCAAATAACTAAAAAAAATCCGCGCGATTTTCTTGATTATTTAAAATACTGTTTCGCTAAAATTTTACTGATTTTTTCTTGCTACATTTGTATTTCTAACTAAACAAACTATTTTAAATTAAGTTCTGTTAACCGGATGTTATGAACATAACATTTTCATATCTATATAAATAGCTAGATTTTGTTTTTTATTAGGTTTGCACATTTATGGACTGATGTCCCACTTGAATAGAGTATTATTGAATGTGCGGTCTTATGACCCATCGAAGTAGGAATTATGTTCCATGGAGGCTTATCCTTGTAAGTAAATCATTCTTTAACTTTAACGCCTTGTGTATCAGATGTCATATCAACAGAAATGAATAATCTACAACTTACGTTCGTTATGTGTATTAGAATTTTAAACCTTTACTTTTTACTATATTTCTTATTAAAACAATCAAGATGTTAATTCAGGATGTTAAAAAGCAAAATCAGGTAGTTCGGGAAGAAACTTCCAGGTTCTATTATATATATTATTCGGTATATTCAATACTACAATCCCTAACGGTAATAATTCGCGTTATATAAAGGCTGTCCATAAGAACAGATGCAAAGGACTTAAAGATTGTGCAATATGAGAAATCGTTTGTTTTATTGCTTGAGTTATATACAAAAGAAGACATTTGTTTGGTTGTTAAATTAGGCAGGGCTTTATTTATTTGTGTTTACCTTCTATTAATAAGCAATAAACTAAAACGTCAACTCAAACCAAAAATTTAAAGTACTCTGTCTATCTCGATAGGAATTCTCGTTTGTTCTAATTTCACAGTTAGAAGGCCTCAAAAATAGAAATTATTAAAAAAATAATTTGATGTTTTTTACACTGTCAGGTAGCCTATCTCTTAATATTATGAAAGTGGCTTAAGGATGTTTGCTATGAAGATACATATTATGTACATTAGGGTGTGTCACTTTTGTATGGCCGCAAAAAACTACTCTTATTTTTAAATGTAATAGTGCTCAAAAGTTGTATTAGAGTCTGAGGTTTAAGAACATGTACAAAAAAAAATAAGATATCGTTCGTCTTTGGCTCGCTCAAATCGGTTGAAGTTGAAAAAAAAATAATTTACAGTAAATTTTTTTTTTTACGTATACTAAAAAGAACTAAACAAAATACAGAAAGAAAGAAAGAATATAAGCTTAAAAGTGTTTCCTTGCAATTATCTTTAACTTGAAAGCCTAAAAATATTTTATAAGTATACTTTTTTTGTATCCACACGGTGCAATTTAAAACAACACATTTTTCAAAAATTGCGCAAAATCAAAATTTTTTGGATTTCGTCCTATTTTTGAGCGAGCCAAAGATATTAATTAAAATGAAAATTGTAAACGCAGGATTTAATTTTGATAAGCAATGCAACTTTTAAAAGCTATTACATTTGAAAATACCATAGTTGAGCACTTTGACACACCCTAATGTACATGCATAAAATATTTTGATTTTCGAAAAAAGTAGTTATTCATCAAACCCTTATATCTTGGCTTTCAGTCTACGAAGTATTGTGGGATTTCAATGTAGATACAAATTTAAAATCAATATTATTAATGTCAAATATTTCGCAGACAAATTATATTGATGCTAATAAAATGGGTTCCATGTAATTTTTTCATCGGAATCGGATTTTCCAATAATGGTATAAAATATAAAACTTTTAAGTATCACAATATCATTTTTAATTTGTTGTGTTTTATTGTTTCTGTCTAAAAACTTCCAACTTATCAACAAATAGAGATCTACTTTCTTGTTTAAATATTAAAATATATATATTATTATCTACATATATTTGTATTTATTTTGTTGTTACTAGCTCATAAGCAAACTAAACATGAACACTAAATAATTTATGAATTGTTTGGTTTAGATTATGATTATAGTATAGACACATAGTTTTTCCAGCAAACACGTTTTACAATGGATTTTCTAGAGTTAATTGGATCAAGTCTTTTACATTCTAGGGTACATTAAATGAAGTTTTCGCAAATTTTACCTTGAGAGTGTCTACTTATGCTGAGATATAAGGCCAAAAAGTTCACTTCAAAAATTAAGATTAAATAAAATAAATCAGATATCTTTCTTTTATTTTCCCTAAACTATTTGGGGCGTTTAAGAATATAAATAAAATAAACGACTGGGTCTCACAAACTTGTTCTTATGTTTAAAAGAACATCACAATCTTAAAATTAATGTTGTTGGAGAAAAATTTGTATAAGCCTACAATTTATTTGTTAAATGGCTAAAACAACTACTTAAGAAAAAAAACAGAACCCAAAGCAAATTTGAATTTATGTGGACCAAAAATAATTATTCGTTGTTTAAAAAATGTTAATAACATTTTTAATAAAAAAAATTGATATGTCAATTTGAAGCCTTTATAATTGTCCAAATAAAAAATTGAATATTTAAAAAAATCTTTCTTTATAGAACTTTCAAAAAACAATATCAAATATATGACTTTGTTTTTTTTTTTTTTCAAAAAATCCATAAAATATTATTTGTTTCGATATGCAATGATTTTTGACTTGCGATATATGAAGGTACTATATGACAAGTATGGTATTTGGAAAAAAATCGATCTAAAAATTATGATCGAAAACGCCATGCTTTATTTTTTTAAACTTGGCAGTTAAAAATATTTTCATAAAATCTACAAGCTGTGAGAAACAAAATTTTATTTTTCCTAAAAATAACGGTGTCCACAATATAAATATTAAAAAAATGGTTTTCAAAAATCGTATTTTTCTCGAAAACAGTTCCAAAAATTTTGATAAAATTTATTTCTTTCAAGTAATTATCCATAGAATCATTTTTTCAAATTTTTAATTTCTCGTTATTGGCATAACGGATTTTAATGATTTTTTTTTTTATAAAGAAGCTTCTTAAAAGTTTGAAAAACATTGCATTTTAAAACTTAAAAAAATTTTTTTTTGAATTTTTAAAAAAATAAAAACTCAACTCTTTTTGGAAAATTCGATATGTCAAAAAACGGCTCAGTATTTTTTTGTATTCGTACAACAATAAACGTTTTAAGTTGGCGTACCGAATTGCATATAAAAGCTTATTTTTTAAAGAAACCACTACGACGACTTATAATTTTTGATCTTGCATACGCTTATATTTGCTTGAATCACATGTTTTTAGCTCCAACTACTAAAATTTAAAAAATGAATTTCATGCTTATGAATAGTTTTTCTCTAATATCATTAATTTTTGAAATTCTTAGTCTTTTACATAAGAGCAAGTTCGTGCGGCCCAGAGATTTTATTTTTATTAAGACCATTATATCTGTTTTCGAGATAAATAAAAATTTTCAAACCAGGTGTATGGATGATACTTTCAACTAGAGTTAAAACAATATCAAATTTTTCCTCTAGGAAATTAAGGTGTTGTAAAGTAACATTTTTTGAGAGAAGCTCGGGATCATCTTAATCCTTTATAAATTCCATATAAAGAGAAAAACAATCTCCTGACTGATTTCTCTTCCTTCTCGACCTATATGACTGATGTAGGCCAATCCAAACAGTAAGAAGAAAGGATGTCCTCGGCAAGGCAGCAGCTGGCTAGCAGATAGCTTTTCCTAGCTTGTCGGATTGGAAAGGTTCTTCTTGCAATGTCTTGGGACTTGGTTACGTGGTATATTAACTAAAATGTAGTTTAGCGATGAAAAGAAATAGAATTGTCAAACTTGTGTTTTTTTTACTGCTCTATTAAAAAATATACTTTACCATTTAGGCTTAACTCCTTCAACGTTTTTTTTTTCGATACTATTTATGTTTTTCTATTATTTACAAGCAAATTACACCACAAGTTTAAAACAGACAAGCAGTTGACTATTAAATTAGGTAAACATGGGACATAAAGAAGAGAATAGTTCTTACGTATTGTAGTAGATTTTTGATAAACTCAACTAACTAACTTAACTCACTTAACTATTTCATGAATACTTGTTTTTAATTTAAATATAAGCTAGGCCTTAACTCCTATTAAATGGTTTAGTAAAATCACGAGATAGGGGTGGAAGAAGTGTATTTTATTAGTTTGCCAGATAGCGACTTATTTTATCGTTTAGATTTACTTGTCTTAGCCGGGAAGATGATTATGATGCGGACGAACTGGAAAATGAAGATTAGAATGATGATGATGATCGTGATGATGAAATAGTTAGTACCTGTAAGGTATTTAAAATTATGGTTTTGATGCAGTGGAATGTGGGGATGTATGTAGCTTTGGTTAGCAAAGTCTAAAGTTTGTTGTTTCAGTTGTGGGAAGTTTCATACGGTCTCTATGCTATTTGCTTGGGATGGACACTTAATACATGAGAACGCGATTGCTACGATCAACTGGGTAATATTTTGGGTTTGTGTCTAATAGGCTAAGATAACTTCCAAGGCTAAGTACTTTTGTAAGTTACCTTCTTTGTTTAGTGTAGTTGTTCTTTTTATTTAAAAAAAAAACTATTATTAGAAGCAATACTTTTTTTTCTCTTG
Organism: Chrysotoxum bicinctum; assembly: GCA_911387755.1. Taxonomy (NCBI): domain Eukaryota; kingdom Metazoa; phylum Arthropoda; class Insecta; order Diptera; family Syrphidae; genus Chrysotoxum; species Chrysotoxum bicinctum. The sequence goes on from OU426990.1 coordinate 42,608,151, forward strand.
GATACTAAGATCACAGAGATATTGACAGTTTACTACAAGAGACTTCGATTTGAATGCTCTATCTGTTTCCATTGTAACGGTCGTTTTTTTCGTTTTGTTTGATTAATTTTCAATTCTTTAGAAATCTTAAGGAACAAAACCATTCAATCTCTCAATTGGTTATGATCCGTGTGATCGCCAAAAATACCACTATTGGCCTCGTTGTACTGTACTTCTGTACTTGTTGCCATTTTCTGGTTTCAAACTTTTTCTGTGTGCAAAAATTCAGCTCAAACTATTATCTTATGATATCATTTACATATTATTATCATTTACATACTTTTAAATTAAGATGACAGTTTGAACATTAAGCGTTGCCCAATGTTCGAAACTAATTTAGATTTACTATATTTTTGTATTTCCTTCTAAAAATATATGTATATTTTTTGTATTTCTTCTTTTTGTTATTTTTTTCTACAGTGTATACAAAACATACCTAAATGATTTTTCCCGATGAATAATAATTCCATTTACTTGAAGCCAGCTACATAGAAGAAATCTAGTTTTTTTTTCAAACTTAAGCTAAAACTTCCATCTGTTATAATTACCTGCTAATACTTCAATCGCATTGTGATGCGGTGATGTACTATTAGGAAAATTTTCTGACTCAAAATCCGATATGTACAAGTATGTGTGGTACAAGAACAGAGCCTTGAGGTACACCGTCGTGAAAACTAATCAAATTGGAAATACTTATTTTATATGTTCTTTGAATTATTTATCAGAGAGAACATTTTGACCTGCTTTGCACATTGCACAAGTTCGATGTAAAAGTCTAACGCAAAAATTTTAAAATTATTCCATCAAGCCACATGCTTTTTATAAAATCACAATATCCCTTCGAATGTTGAGGGACATTCTGAGATCATCTTAGACCAAACCAATGCATTCTTATCGAAATATTTGATACTAACGCAATTTCTTCAATTATTAATGAGTATTTCAGTTCAACTATGATAGTGCCAAGCAACAACAAATACAATATACATATGTACATATGTACTATGTACCCATAACAAAATTAAGTACAAGTGACCCATTGCCGCGGATAGATTAACAGATGATTGATAATGTGATTCTTTTTTTAGAATAGTTATGTTCGAGATTTTTGCCACAATTTTTAAAAATGAGAACTTTACCTTACGGTTCACAAAATTCACAAAAAATCACAATAAAAAGCATGGTTGTACTCTTACTTTTTTTACGAGTTTTTAACTTTAACGAAAAACAAAACTACATTTTTGTATAAGGTATTTCTCACTTTAAATATTTATTTATTTGTCTCAGTATACTAAAATCAAATCATGAAAATAACAATTAGAAAAATGTTAAAAATACGAAAAGAGAAACATTTAAACAATAAAAAACCGCACAGTAATACATTTTTTACTTGTTTTGATTTCAACATGCAAGTACGCGGAACTGAACAAACAAGTAAACGAAAAATATCAAGACATTAGGGTGTTTAAAATAAATTATTTAACTCAGTTTATGTTAAGTGGAAAATGACGTATGGTAAAATACACATTATCATTATTAGGAATTACTTCATCACAGTTGCACGACCAGATCGCACGAACTAGATCTTATGTATGAGACTAAAAATTTTAAATATAAATTTTAATAGAGAAAAATGTTCATAGCCATAAAGTTCAAATTTTTAAATCCCTCAAACAACTCCTTTAGTAGTTGTAGTTAAAAAGTGGATGTCATGTGATTTCTCGAGAAAATATTAGTTTATGCAAGAACAAAAATTAAGAGACGTTGTAGTGGTTTTTTGTTTAAATAAGGTTCTTAAAACATTTTTTAGAAAATTTTTTTGGAATTTTTATTGACCCGTTATTATGGAGGTATCGAATTTTCAAACAAAAACTTGTTTTTTTTTAATTCAAAAAAATATTTTTTTTAAGTTTTGAAATACAATGATTGTAAAACTTTTTAGAAATTTATCTACAAAAAAATTCATTAAAATTCGAAATACCGATGAGGAGAAATTCGACAGAAATGGTACATCAGTAATATCTTAATTTAAAATTTTGTGTTTATTGAATTACAGATCGTAAAAATTAATAGAAAGAAAAAGAATTTTATCAAAATTCTATTTGTCGTTTTCGCGAAAAATACGATTTTCAAAACCATTTTTTAACATTTGTATGGTGGATATGGTTAGTTTTATTTATCAAATCTTGTAGATTGCATTAAACACTTTTAATTTTCAATTTAAAAAAAAATCGACCATTGGTTTTTCCAAACACAGAGCTGCTTACAAAAAAATTTGAAAAGGTTTTAAGAACCCAAAACATTTTGTTTTGAGAATACGAATACACAATATACTATCTAAGCTTTAGGCAGAAAAAAAAATAATCAAAATCGGTTGTACTGTTTTTGATGAAATCAAAAATAAAAAAAAAATGGTTCTAAGAGGGAAACTTTTTTATTACGTAGCTTTAGCTTTAATTTTGTGCATTTTCTTAAGAATCTGTGGAAGAGCTTTTAAGAATTTTTTTTTATAAAATTTCGAATAAAATCATATGGGAAGTATCGATATATTTGCTCTTAAAAAAAATAAATATGAAATATGTAGGGCAGAAAATTAAAAACTGTTATTTACCGAGTTAAAAAAAAAATCGGCCTAATCGGCTGCATTCGAACAGGCAGAGAGACAGAAATGCGGGACCTAGTTCTTTCGTTTTCTGTATCATCGTAATGTTTAGTCTGACCAAAATCTCTGGGTAACAATTTTTAAAATAACTACATATGTATGTATATGAAAATCTAAGTAAAGTTATATGGCTATGTTGTTGAATTTAAATTTTCTAGAATCCTTGTTAATGTACTACAAACGTGGTAAACATTTACACTGCCAGCATTAAGGAATTTTACATTTTACAATTTTATCACAAAAAATGCCATACCAAGTTTAATAAATCGTAAATATAGTATATAATTTAATTGATATCTAGTAAGTTTTGCAGATTTACCTAACCAAATATGGGAAATCAATTAAACACAAACGCATATCAGTTTGAACTACATATTTGCAAATGAACTTATATTTCAAATAGCTTACATTGTTTTAAAAGTTGAAAGTATAAATGTTCTTGAATTTAAGTTAAATTTATTTGCCTTTTGGTTAAATTTATTTGCTGGTTAAAGAAAATTACAAATAGTACAAATATACGTATAATGTGTGTAGCCTTGTCTTTTTTAACTTGTTGCTGATATTTTTCTATGAGTGAAGACATTTTACATAGACAATCACTCTTATTTAAAACGTTTTTGACAATACTTTTTACTTGCGATATGGAAAATTGAACTGGAGATTTTGATCAGACTTAAAATTACGATGGGTCTCGCAATTTTGTCTGTCTGTCTGTCTGTTTGACTACAGCCTAAACGGCTCGAGCGATTTTCTTTAAACCTGGTAGATAGCATTTTCAAACTCCGACTATTTTTCTTTTTTTTTAAAGAAAAATCAACGATACAATATAATTTTTACTTGCGACTTATAGGTACTAACGGGTGATTTTTTAAGAGCTTGAGAACTTTTTTTTAAAAAAAAACGCATAAAATTTGCAAAATCTCATCGATTCTTTATTTGAAACGTTAGATTGGTCCATGACATTTACTTTTTGAAGATAATTTCATTTAAATGTTGACCGCGGCTGCGTCTTAGGTGGTCCATTCGGAAAGTCCAATTTTGGGTAACTTTTTCGAGCATTTCGGCCGGAATAGCCCGAATTTCTTCGGAAATGTTGTCTTCCAAAGCTGGAATAGTTGCTGGCTTATTTGTGTAGACTTTAGACTTGACGTAGCCCCACAAAAAATAGTCTAAAGGCGTCAAATCGCATGATCTTGGTGGCCAACTTACCGGTCCATTCCTTGAGATGAATTGTTCTCCGAAGTTTTCCCTCAAAATGGCCATAGAATCGCGAGCTGTGTGGCATGTAGCGCCATCTTGTTGAAACCACATGTCAACCAAGTTCAGTTCTTCCATTTTTGGCAACAAAAAGTTTGTTAGCATTGAACGATAGCGATCGCCATTCACCGTAACGTTGCGTCCAACAGCATCTTTGAAAAAATACCGTCCAATGATTCCACCAGCGTACAAACCACACCAAACAGTGCATTTTTCGGGATGCATGGGCAGTTCTTGAACGGCTTCTGGTTGCTCTTCACTCCAAATGCGGCAATTTTGCTTATTTACGTAGCCATTCAACCAGAAATGAGCCTCATCGCTGAACAAAATTTGTCGATAAAAAAGCGGATTTTCTGCCAACTTTTCTAGGGCCCATGCACTGAAAATTCGACGTTGTGGCAGATCGTTCGGCTTCAGTTCTTGCACGAGCTGTATTTTATACGGTTTTACACCAAGATCTTTGCGTAAAATCTTCCATGTGGTCGAATAACATAAACCCAATTGCTGCGAACGGCGACGAATCGACATTTCACGGTCTTCAGCAACACTCTCAGAAACAGACGCAATATTCTCTTCTGTACGCACTGTACGCATTCGTGTGGTTGGTTTAATGTCCAATAAAGTAAACTGAGTGCGAAACTTGGTCACAATCGCATTAATTGTTTGCTCACTTGGTCGATTATGTAGACCATAAATCGGACGTAAAGCGCGAAACACATTTCGAACCGAACACTGATTTTGGTAATAAAATTCAATGATTTGCAAGCGTTGCTCGTTAGTAAGTCTATTCACGATGAAATGTCAAAGCATACTGAGCATCTTTCTCTTTGACACCATGTCTGAAATCCCGCGTGATCTGTCAAATACTAATGCATGAAAATCCTAACCTCAAAAAAATCACCCTTTATAAGGCAAGTTATGCATTCGTAATAAAAATCGAACTCGAGATTTTGATCAAAGTTGACATTACGATGATAACGAAGACTAAAAAAGTGGGTCCCGCAATTCTGTCTGTCTGTCTGTCGGTTCGACTACAGCCTAAACGGCTCGGCCGATTTTCTTCAAACTTGGTAGATATGAGTTTTAATTTTTTCCCCCCGGACGTTTTGTTCTGTTTTTTTGTTTTAAGACCAAAAATAACGGTACCTGCCATTCGATTTTTTTTTCGAAATTTTATAAATATTTTTTTTTTCTCAAAAACTGTCCCACAGAATTTAAAAAAAAAAATTATAAAAATTTCATTTGGTTAAAACTAGCTAATGGTTGAAAAAAAATTTACAAAAAATTGTTATTTTTGGTAGCCCCCCTGAAGTTTGAATATTATTAAATATTCAAATTTTCAATTTTTAATTTTTTGGATTTTTAAAAAAAAATTCATAATTTTTTTTTGGAAACTCAATATTTCGTAAACCCCATGCTCGATTTTTTTCAAACTTGACAAATAAAAGTTTCTTAATATAATCTACAAGAATTGAAAAAAAAAAAATTTTGTTTTATCTAAAACTAACGGTACCTTCCATACAAATTTTAAAAAATGGTTTTCGAAAATCGTATTTTCTCGAAAACGGTTCCGAGAATTTTGCTAAAATTCTTTTTCGTTTGATTAATCTTAACGATCTATAATTTAATAAAAAAAAATTTAAATCTAGATATTACTGACTGTACCTACCCTAGAACGATTTTTTCGAATTTTGAATTTCTCATTATCCACATAACGGATTTTAATGAATTTTTTTATAAAGATGCTCCTAAAATGTTTAAAAAACATTGCATTTAAAAACTTAAGAAAAAATATTTTTTCATTTTTTAGAAAAAAAGGCATTTTTTTCGAAAAATTCGATATCTCAAAAACTTAAGGTTGGCGTACCAAAATTTTTTCTTAAAAATGTTTTAAAAATTTTATACATAAAAGCTTGTTTTTTTAAGGCACCACTAAAACGACTTATAATATTTGTTCCTGCATAAATTCATATTTGCATAGCATTCTGTTTTTATCTCTTACTACTAAAAGAATTTAAAAAATTTATTTTATCCTTATGAACAGTTTTCTCTAATAACATATTCGTTTTTAAAATTCCTAGTCTATTACATAGGAGCAAGTTCGTGCGATCTAGTCGTGCATTTTATTTTTTAAGTTTTACAAAATATTTTGTATCCAAAAACTGTTTTACAGGTTATTCAAAAAAAAGTAAATACAAAAATTCCATTTAGTTAAACCTAGCTAATGGTTGCAAAAATATCTTCTATAAATGGTTATCAATGGTACCCTTAATAGAATCATTGTTTTTGTTTTCGATTTTCTCAAAAACAGTACAACTGATTTTGATCATTTCCTTATGCCTTTTTCCTTTGAAAAAATTCAAAATCTTTTTTGTATTTCTATAATTCGAAAACCCCACGCTCGATTTCTTTTTTAATTTTATCAATTTACAATTTTTAATACTATCTACCGTAGTACCACATTTTTTTAGAATTTTTATTTTCTCATTGGCGGCATAATGGATTTTAATGAAATTTTTTATACAGAAGCTTAAAGGTTTTTAAAAACAAACAATGCATATAAAAATTTAAGAAATATTTTCTTTTTCAAGTGCAGTATCTCAACAACTGGTCAACGATTTTTTTCACATTTTGACTTTTATTTGCACAATAAGACAAACTTAAAATTGCCGTACCAACATTTTTTTAAACTCATATTTAAAAAATATAATGTGATTCTTGCATAAATTCATATTTACTTATGGAATTCTGTTTTACGAAAATCTGAAAAATTTTCGCTAAAAACATTAATTTTTAAAATTCCAAACCCAGTTTCACAGTGAAAGGTAAATCCCCACTTTTAGTTTAAGCTTCAGTTAAACAATGAATTTGGTTTCACAGACATTTAAATCTTGAACAGAGTACATTCATACAATTTAGTTAAACTACGTTCAATTGAACTAAAATTCAGATTAGACTGGTAAACCGGACGAGTTGAACTTCGAAATTTTTACTCCAGTTCAGGTTCAGCTGAACTTAGGTTTAAAATTCCACTGTGAAACTGGGCGTAAGTAAGCAAGTTCGTGAGAACGACTTGTGAATTTTATTTTTCGTATGGTTCTTACTTTGTTAAAGAGCAATGACTTACAGTAATTTTTCACTCCGGTTATAACACAACAAAGACTTTTTTATACCGGTTTTCACAGTGGCCAATTATTTTTTTTTTTAATTTTCTCACAAGACGATTAAACATCGTGTGCGTCAATCTCAAATTGATTGTAATTAAAATACATTGAACATTTTTGTTTAGAAACTCACACAATGAAAATAGGATTTTGATGATTTTTGGGTTATTCATGTGGTTCTAGTTAATAGCTTAATGGATTTAATTCAAACTTTGCAATCATTTAATTCTAACGTGTTCAAAACTCTGCAAATACACAAAATATTAAGAAAAAGAAATTGATTTTTTTAGTACTTTTAAATTTTTTTTCACACTTTTATGTCGTTGTACTTATGAACCGATACTGAACCTCATCAATGTCAATGGCAAGCTAAGCTTCTTTATCGTCTTGAACTATAAAAATAAGTTCATGCTATCCAATCGTGCATATTATGTAAGAGTGATACTTAATCTATTTTATGTAAGACAAAATTGAATTTTAAATTTAATTTCAAAGTTCACGATGAAACATATAGTGACCTTTTTCTTTTATAAAACGTTCAAATATTTATAAAACACAGTTTTTTTTTTTTAGACTTGATGTCAATGATTTCTGAAACTCTAAGTCAGGTCACCTCAAAGTACTTAAGTTCGTACGGAAATTTCAAAACTACGAAGAGCCAAAGACTTTTTGAACTCAATTTTTAATAGATGTCTATTTCATTTAACGGACACTTTTGAATTGGCTTGAAAGAAAATAACAAAACAACATTCCTTTTCGAAACACCCTAAGATTAATGTGTACATTTTATATTCGTACTGTGACCTCAGTTATGTTCCACAAATATAATCACTTAATATTTCGTTGAATCGAACTTCAACGAATGTCATTAGACAAATTTGTAATGAAAACAAATATTCAGTTCATTGCTCGTTTTATGAATAAATCATTATTAATCACAAGCAATCAGAAGCCAGCTCACAATAAATTATAATTTATTTACATAATATTAACTCAAAAAAAAAAAACAAGAATGTTCCCAAAACAGTAATTCAAACAACAATAGAATAATATTATCACGAAAGTTATTGAGGGGCTCTATGGATAAATTCGAAAATCAAGCTCCGTTCAATTCAGATCTTACACAGAGACTTTTCAATTAAATATAATTAGTTTAGTTATGGGGTGTCATTAAAACAATTAATTGTGTGCCGAAAGCTGATTAATCACTTCTAACAAACTAAATATCAAGTTCTATAACTATTGTATTTATTAATTAAACTTAAAATCACAATAGATAGCAGTACCTTGTAAAATTGAAAGTTCTTCACTTATGGAATTGATGTTGTCGACTGTTGCCGATAGCGAGCCAAAATAATTCAAACTGGTTCATCGTATTACGCAAATGGTTCAATCTGTAAAAAAAAAAAAACATTCGAACACACACAGACGGGTATCACGGGTATTGATGGCAAATTAAAAAAAAATTAATTAAAACCAAAATATGTACAATACCGATTAACACACTCACTCAAGTTCGAATTAGATTGAAATTCGAAAATAAAAATATTTTATGCTAAGCTTTGTTATAAGACCAATTACCAATGACCAATTGAAAAAAAAAAGAAAAGTTAATAAAGAAAATGTGTTACAAGTAATTTTCGGACATAGAAGGTACCCTCAAACCGCTGAATTGAATACTGAATATGAGTTAGTGCTTGGTTGTTCATATACCCTCAAGGCTTCATGATACATTGAAAACCGATTGATTGGACCAGTTGGAAATGGGACAAAAATGATTCTTCAAGATGGAAGAACAATCTGATCAAATTTTATAATTGGAAATTGCTAGGTTGGTTGGCCCTGGGTATTCAAAAAACTTCGTTGCTTTCAGCCAACATTTTGAAATAAGATAATTCAACCAAAATCTCGAGAACCCTTTATCGTGCTAATACAGTTGTTGGCGGAGCAAAATCGGATCGTCACCTCCAAGTGGTGCCCGCTGGATAACCGTAAGGTGAACTAACGACAAGCGTTGGATGTATTGAATCCAAGAGCTGAGACACCTGAGCTACCTTCTTAGGAATTAGGAGCAAAAGATAAGATAATCGCTCTGAAAAACCAGCTCTCCAAGAAACCTAAATAGAAGAGGTAACTGAGCTATTTATGGGACAAAACAAAAGTTACAAAAACAAAAAAAAAAAAATATGGCAATGAGTAAAACAAATAGATATAATACCCCAGGTGGCAATCCAGATAAATTGGTAAATCCACTCTCTTCGGAGATCGGTCCTACGGATTCTGGGGAGGACCAATTATTGCTTTTAGGAAATAGACGGAGTTCAAAAACACTAAGGACTCCACCAAAAATATCACCAAGGGTTACTCCATCGAAAACTCCAACGCAAAAATCAAATGACATAGAAGTCATTAACGAAAAAGGAAACAAAACCTATGAAAAGATCGAAATAAGAGATCAGCAGTGTTCCACAAAAAACAACGAGATCCACCAAGTTGAATCCGAAAGTTATTTCGATAAATGGCAAATAGAAATTTTAGCCAGAAAACAACTTGAAGTCCTTGTTGAAAGTCTTCAGCAACAAGTAGAGAGACTCGAAGAAAAAGTCAGCTTGCTCGACAAAAAGTCCGTGAAAGACATATCAAGTCAAAAGTCACCAGTAGTGAAAAGAACACAAAAAACTGCTAATGAGTTTCATACTGATGAGGAAGAGCTCCTCCTTGAAACTGAAGGAAACCGAAATAGACGTAAGTCCAAGAAACGAAAAGCAGAGGGTAGCCCAGAGGCTGTTCAAAAATGTCAGCAAACAGGTTCAAAATCAGATACTGCTACAATAATGAGAAAATCCAATAAAGAAATAGGAGATTTACTCCAAAATAAGTCTCACGTTAAAGGTACCAGGCAAACTGCACCACCTCCAATTATGATCTCCAGATTGGCAATGTTTGGCGAGCTAAAGAGCATAGTAGAAAAATGCACGAATAAGGCATGTAAATATACATCATACAATAAAGACAATTGGAAAGTCATTGTTGAAGACGCCGATGCGTATAGATCTGTCACTGAAGAATTGAACAAAAAGAAAATTCAGTGGCACTCGTACGAAAATAAAGCTACAAGATCGATAAAAGTAGTAGCAAGAGGCCTTCACCCTTCATGTGTTGCTAAAAAAATTGTCGAAGACCTTATACAAAAAGGCTTTCAAGCTCTCGATGTCAATAATCTTATTAAAAATCAGATAGTCAAAGACTCCAAAAGAGACAACAACAAAGAGATCTCTACCTTTATTTATGCTCACGTTTGAAAATAAAGAAAGTCTCGATAAGATTTACAGTATTAAATCAATCATGGGCATAGTTGTCAAAATTGAACCACTGCGAAAGTCGAAAACTGTTCCACAATGTAAGCGCTGTCAAGCCTTTGGGCATACACAAAAATACTGCAATCGCGAGTTTGCTTGTGTTAAATGCGAAGGTAGGCATGCAACTAAAAACTGTCCCATGGGAAAAGAACAGAAAGCGAAATGTGTTACCTGTCAAGGCAATCATCCTGCAAGTTACAGAGGATGTCCAGTAGCAAAAAAGTTCCAAGACACAAAAAGAAAAAAACAAAACTGGAAACAAGCTTAGAAACTCAACCAACATAAAACCAGTAGTTGAAAGCAAAAAAGTAACGGTCAATAACATTACTAAAAATCAACCGGCAAAAGCAATTGCACTAAGCAAAAGTGATGAAAATAAATCCTATTCCCAGATTGTAAAAAATGTGCGGAAGAATGAGGAAACTTCTATAAAAGAAATGCTGGAACTCATCCTGAAAAGGATTGACCAACAAGATTTAAACATAAAACAGCTAAGCGAAGAAGTCGCTCTTAAAAAACAATGATAGACAGAACACTTAAAATCGCAACATGGAATGCAAACGGTCTTTTACAGCATGTATCAGAACTAAAAATCTTTTTAGACATAGAGCATATAGACATTTGTTTGGTGTCCGAAACCTACCTCGCTATTGAACAAAGTCTTGATAATAAATTACCAAACTATACATGTTATCACGCTCCGCACCCAGCTGACAAAGCTAGGGGAGGATCAGCAATACTTATAAAAAAGTGCTTAACACACTATGAAGAACCGAAGTTTACTAATGAAAACATGCAAGTAACAACAATTAGTATTGGTATAAAAAAGAAAGAATTCAAAATAGCAGCTATATACTGCCCTCCGAGGCGCTCTCCAACTGAAGAAGACTATACAGAACTCCTACATTTGTTAGGACATAACTTCCTTGTTGGTGGCGACTTCAATGCTAAACACACCCAATGGGGATCTAGGCTCATAACAACGAAAGGTAAACGGCTATACCAAGCAGGCCGAAAATACAACTGCGAATTTTATTCTTCTGGTTCGCCAACATATTGGCCATCTGATACTAACAAAATACCAGACCTTATAGTCTTTTTCGTCACTAAGTAGATTCCTGAAAAGTCTGACGACGGATGCTTCTACCGAACACAAAACCCGCCAATAAAATCTCAAGATGGTAAATGGATCGGAAACCCGAAACAAAAGGCTGATCTCTTCGCTGAACATCTCGCGAATGTTTTCAAGCCATTCCCAGCAAACACAGCTACAGATCCCTTACAGCTTGTTGACAGAAACGACGAATGTGAAATACCTTTTGTCACGCTCAAAGAAGTAAGAAGCATGTGTCAACATAAGTTGTCTAACAAAAAATCACCAGGGTACGATCTTATAACTGCTCAGGTTTTAAAAGAAATGCCTCTAATAGCCTTCAAGAAACTCCAATTTATAATAAACGCATGCCTTAAACTAAGATATGTGCCACATCATTGGAAAATTGCAAAAGTCATTGTTATACCTAAACAAGGTAAGCCATCAACAGAAGTAACATCTTACAGACCAATATCGCTTATACCAATCATGGCAAAAGTTTTTGAAAAACCGCTACTGAAAAGGCTTAGCAAAATAATTGAAGAAAGAAGGCTAATTCCAAGAAATCAATTTGGATTTAGAAATAAACATTCCACGATAGACCAAGTGCATCGAATTACGGATGTTGTGGAAAAGGCACTTGAAAAAAAAACAAGTATGCTCTGCTTTCTTCTTAGATGTTGCTCAAGCTTTTGACAAGGTTTGGCACTTGGGACTTGAGTACAAACTATGTACATAGGGACCTTCCCAGGCAGTACTACGAAATACTGAAATCTTACATTACGAACCGACTCTTTAGAGTACGGTACGACCAAAATTACTCGGAACTTAAGAAAATTGAAGCCGGTGTACCACAAGGAAGTGTCCTAGGACCAACCCTGTATCTGTTATATACAAGGGATATTCCAGTGGACATCAACGCTATCATGGCGACCTTTGCTGATGATACTGCAATATTGGTGCCAGATAAATCTGTTACGAAGGCTACACAAAAATTGCAAAATGCAGTCGATAAAGTTAGTGAATGGACGCAGAAATGGCGTATCAAATTAAACGAAACAAAATCGACGCATATAAACTTTACAAACAAAAACATAAAAATACAGTTGTTCAGTTCTTTAACATAGAAAATTTAATTATCTTACTTTAATGCTTTGAATGTCTTAAAGAGCTGAAAAATAATCTTCTTTTTTCGGTTTTTGCCACTTAACTAGGAGCAGTTAGGGAATAACTTAAGTTGCAAGAACTGGAAAATAAACACTTCTCAACAATATTTTTAGTAGGGGCTTAACACCCATTTATTCAGCTTAATTCAAGCTAGTTAAATCTAAGCTTATAACTAGTGACGGTAGGAACAGTTTGAGGTTGTAGGTCTTGATATTCAAATCAAATGAATTTGGATTCAAATTGACCACCGCGAGCATACAGGTCTGAGGCTCATTAAGGCCATAGGATGTGTGGTGTATTGGTAAACAGAAGAGGCGATGGCTTCTCAGGTTACGGGGGGTGTTAGTTTTGAAAGAAATCGAGTTGTAGAGAGAGGAGCCGTCAACTGAACTAGAGAGAAACCGATGTATCAAAAGTTTGTCAGCAATTTCTCTACGTTCATGTAATGAGTTGAGGTTTAACAGTTGATGACGGTCACGATAAGGGGGTAAGATCAAAGGATTATCCCACGGAAGGCATTGAAGTACAAAACGAGATCGGACAAACGTTATGCAAAGCGATCGAGTCATGTAAGGGTTGGAAAATTCTATAGACCATCTTCTTACAAAACTTAAAAGGCCAAGATCCCTTATCTTTTCTACTATTTGTATGGGTTGATTATGAAGATAGTAAGGATAGGGAGTTGTTTCAATGCGCTTACGTAAAAGGTCATTGTATAACATTTGCTTATATTGAGCTCTAAGCAATTGTTGGTACACCAGGTTGAGCAACTGCCGAGATTTGTTTAGAGAAGAGACATGTCTTCAGGTGCTACAATGATTTTGAAAATTTCGTATCTTCAGCGTAAGGGGATATTTGACAATGTTTAATTACCATGTCAATGTCGTTAATTGTAACGATAAAGAGGAGAGGCCCCAAATGACTACCTTGGGGGATACCAGAAGTGGCTATAATTGGATTGGAAAGGGCATACTTTATATACAGGGTCTCCGGTAATCCATCTGCCATACTTCGGGATGTGATTCTTGGTCATATTCTAAGAAAAAAATTGTTGTACAGTAAAGTCTGATTTTAAACTTTGACATCACTTTTTGACGATTTAAGAAAAGGCTTACTTTGGTGTACCCTGACCCATGTTAAGGTCAATTTCTCAGTCAGTACTAATGGTAGGGACCTCATTTCAGACTTTTTTCTTACTAAAAATACTAACCTTTAAAGCTACGTCTAAATTGAGCTGATGTGTTTTTAGGGTTGCCAGATATTCAATTTTAAATGGTGTTCAATTTTTATTTCCCGAGAATAATTTTGACTTTGAGGTAATTTTTTTTCAAAAAATGCGTAATAAACATAAAGTTTTCTTATTTTTACCTGATGAACAAAACAATAATAAAAAAAAATCTCCTTAATAAGTGCACCCAAAAACTCATACATTTCATGATACTTGGGAAAACTAAAATAGGTAAAATTAAAAAAATAAAATGAACGACTGGGTCGCACGAACTTGCTCCTATGTAAAAGACTAAAAATTTCAAAAATGAATGTTATTAGAGAAATTTTTCATAAGCATAAAATTCATTTTTTAAATGACTAAAAAAAACTTCTTTAGTAGTTAAAGGTAAGAATAGGATGCCATAGCAAATAAAGATTTATGCAAGACCAAAAATTATAAGTCTTTGTAGTGGTTTCTTAAAAAATAAGGTTTTATATAAGAAAGTTTTAAAACATTTTTAAGAAAAAATGTTGGTACGCCAATTTGAAGTTTTTATTATTGTATGAATAAAAATTAAATTTCCAAAAAAGGTATTGAGCCGTTTTCGAGACATAGAATTTTCAAAAAACAAAAAATTGATTTTTTTTTGCTAAATTCAAAAAAAAAATTTCTTAAAGTTTTGAAATGCAATGTTTTTTAAACTTTTTAGAAGCTTCTCTCTACGAAATTTCATTAAAATCCATTGTGCTAATAATGAGAAATTCAAAATTTTAAGAAATCCTTCTATGGGTAGGTACAGTCAGTAATATCTTGTTTTCAAATTTTTTTTTATTAAATTACAGATATTAAAAAATAATAAAAAGAAAAAAATTTAAACAAAATTCTCGGAACCGTTTTCGAGAAAAATACGATTTTCGAAAACCATTTTTTAACATTTGTATGGAAGGTACCGTTATTTTTAGGTAAAATTAATTTATTTTTCTTTTATCTGGTAGATTATTTTTCCAAACTTTTATTTATCAAGTTTTGAAAAAATCGAGCATGGGGTTTTCGAAATATTGAGTTTTAAAAAAAAAAATTTGAAAGTTTTTTTAAAAATCCAAAAAAAATTTTGGAAAATTTGAATACACAATAATATTCAAACTGCTGGGAAGCTTTAGCATAAAAAAAATGATCGAAATCGGTGGTACCGTTTTTGAGAAAATCAAAAACAAAAAAAATGGTCCCAAGGGGGGTACCAAAACTACGCATTTTTTTGAAAATTTTTTTCGACCATTACCTAGGTTTAACTAAATTAAATTTTTAGAATTTTTTTTAAGAAAATCGCAGGGACAGTTTTTGAGAAAAAAAAATATTTATAAAATTTTGGAAAAAAATCGTATGGCAGGTACCGTTATTTTTGGTCATAAAAAACCAAATCAAAAAACATCCGGGGGTAAAAAATCAAAGCCCATATCTACCAAGTTTGAAGAAAATCGGCCCAGCCGTTTAGCTGTAATCGAACAGACAGAAAGACAGACAGACAGACAGACAGAATTGCCAGACCCACTTTTTTCGTCTTCGCTATCATCGTAATGTCAACTATGATCAAAATCTCGAGTTCAATTTTTTTTACGAATGCATAACTTGCCTTATAGTACCTATAAGTCGCAAGTAAAAATGATTTTTTGCCCTAAGTTGTAAAGGGTTTGAATAAAACAATAATTTGTGTAGTTTTAAGGAATTTTATATTTTATGTACACACAAATACAGTCATAATAAGTGCTCAAAGTGCCCTTCTGCGTTTTGAATGCATGCTAGAGCCCGTTTTTGGATTTCATTTTGATGTTTATTATCTTGTAGAACAATTTTTTTCTTTTTATTCAAAATTCAACTAAAAAGTTCAAAAGTTTTTGGAGAATTAAAATTTCTTATTAATAAATCAGTA
Organism: Chrysotoxum bicinctum; assembly: GCA_911387755.1. Classification (NCBI taxonomy): domain Eukaryota; kingdom Metazoa; phylum Arthropoda; class Insecta; order Diptera; family Syrphidae; genus Chrysotoxum; species Chrysotoxum bicinctum. The sequence continues at coordinate 42,624,029 of OU426990.1, forward strand.
AAGTGCTTTTCAACGTTAAACAACAATTCTTAACGCCATCAAATAAAGGGTTTTCCAATAGGTACGGTTTGATGTTAAAACTGAATAAAATTAAAATTACTCGTGCAAAATGTTAATTGTGGCATCAGCTGTGTGTCACATCTTGATGGAACCATACGTGCTTCACATCGAGTTCATTCAATTTGGGGCAGAACAAATTTATTGTCATCTGTCCATTGCACTCTCTGATTATTATATAGGCAATTTTATTGTCTTTTTCGAAGAAGTACGGAGTGCTAATGCCGCTGCCCAGTGCCGGATTAGCCACGAAGCAAGAGTAGCAAATGCTACGGGCCCCGCGCATTTGGGGGCCCCGCGATCCAACCTTTTCTGATCAAAAAAAAATATTATTTACATATTAGATTTAGTCACAATTACTAAGAAGAAAATATTTGCATTAAAATGATCAACTAAAATTTTATTTTTCTATCTGCTGGTCTTACCAAAAATCATGTTTCACACCGCACCAAACGCAAATTGGACAACGGTATGAAAGTCAGGTATTTATTGTCACCATTGATAACGTACTCACTGCTTTACGTAAACATATATGAACAGTTATCATAAAATTGCTGGCATTTTCGGAGTATTCCGAGAGCTAAAATCTTTTCCTGATTCAAAATAGCCTTTTTGGCCTTTAGTCCACAAAAACTGGCGTTTCGTCCGGGTGATTGCACATGGACTCATCAGTTGGCTATGAGGACCTTGTCAATACGCAATTTTTATTGAATTCAGTTCATCTTACATCGATTTTTTAACAAAAATCCAATGTGAACTATATCCAACCAAGATTAAAATTATAATCATTAACGTTGGAATATTTTGCCCCTGGCCGAGCATTGATTCTATATGAAGGTTCTTATAATACAAATTCTATATACTACTGAAATAAATCAGCCTAGTAGAAGACTTAGCACTATTAATGGATTTGTTGAAAATAGCAAAATATTTCAACGATTTTTGTGGACTAAAAGCCATAAAAGCTATTTTGAATCAATAATTCAAAAAGTCCATTAATAGTGCTAAGTCTTCTACTTGGCTGATTTATTTCAGTAGTACGAGTATATAGAATTTGTATTATAAAAACCTTCATATAAAATCTCTTCCACCAGAAGAAATTAAAAATCTGCAACCATAGTAAGTGCTTACGCAGATGATTTGGAGGACAGTCTGGGCATCGAATTAGTGCAATTCGCTTCAATGCTCAATTCTGATGTGGCTGGTATTATTGACATCAGGAATCATGAGGCTCTGGAAATGCAGGTTTACAAGCTGTTGATAAATAATTCTTTACAATCTTGTTTCCCGAACGTTGAAATTGCTTTGAGCATTTATTTGTCTCTCATGATCACCAACTGCAGTGGTGAACGATCTTTCTCAACATTAAAACGTGTTAAAAATTAATTGAGGAACACGATGAACCAACAACGTCTTAATCTCCTCATTTTAATGAATATTGAACATGATTTACTCCGAGAAGTCGATATCAACAGCATTATTTATAAATTTTCCAAATTAAATCAAGAAAAGTTTGTTTGTAACAGTTTTGTTTTATTTAATACCATAAACTTGATAAGTGCCTAACCTAAGACAGTCTAAGGGCCCCTTGATAGAATTTGCTACAGGCCCCGCGCTGGCTTAATCCGGCACTGCCGCTGCCCCACTATCCAAATCAAGCACTGGTGAATCTGACTTTCTGTGAAGGTATTTCACTATTTCAGTAATTAAGTGGATCTCATGTTGAATGGCGCTGTCCGTATTCCGGAAATTTTACTTATCCCGTACCCGTTCGGTTCATCAAAAAATAGACCTTCCCGCTTAAGGTGATTTGCATTTAGTGTCTGAAAAATAAACAAAAAAAATCAGGAAAATTAACACCAAATAAAACAACATGGTCACCATGAACTGTCAAAATCTATCTTTTTCCATTGGAAAACCCTTCAGGTTAGGTTAGACTGAACTGACCGTTGATCTTGTTGCCGTCACATCAAGATTAGTGTAGATCCGTTGTGATACTCTAGGGATTGTGACTCCATGTATTGAAATGATAAATCCTATGTCATTCAAGGGTGTTTCAGCAACCTATAGGTAGTCTGAAATGTCGAAGAGTACTTCTAAGTCATTGGAGAAATGTCTGTCGTCATATACCTAATTACCTTATTTAGGAGATGTAGACGCCTTTTAAGGGCGCGATTCTTTCCTTTGCCCCAGACCCGTAGTAGCAACGTCCGGTAGATCAGTTTAATGGATAAGGGATTAGTGTATATATGTCCTTTTGTTTGGTCAGGATTGCTGAATAAGTCGAAGGGGTTATCCCTTTCCTCAAGAGAATTTTACCAATTTTAAGGTGAGTTAGCCAAATCAACTCACTGATGCTCGTGTTTAGCCGTAAGAGTTGCATAGTTGTTGTAAAGGCGAGGTGCCCATTCTCCGATTTTTGCTCCTCTTACTGCGTAGTTCAGTCGTATTCGTTTGTTCTATCATTGTCGTACTTGACCCTTTTTATGTCTTTTAAATTTGTTTCGAAGCAATTTCCAATCTCGTGGTCAGCTTGTTGATAAAGTTTACGAATTTTCAAGCCATTTAGTAACTTTAATAAATTTAAACAGGTTTTTGGTTGGAATGTCAGAGAGTTCCACCCAGGGCCGGACAAGCTATACGTGCAAGCTGTGCAAATGCACAGGGCGCTGAACCCAAGGGGCGCCTTGGGTAAGCATCAAAAAAGCACCTACTTCATAATCACTACCTACCTTCTTTTTTAAGTCTCATTTCTTTTTATAGCTCACATCAATATTGATATTCATTATATTAATCTAACAGCTAATTCTGAATATAAAGACAAATATAGATGTATATACATATCTACTATTCCAAAAATAAGTCTATGTTTAATTTCCTAAACACAACCACACTCCCACAGTAAACAAAACTACATCACAAAATCTTTACAAAGTGCACGATTTTGTTCGCTTAGCAACAGATACCTACCTATTTGCTATTTTTCTCTTTTTCACACTCACCATCGCGTGTATCAGTGAAGGCATTTATTTTATTTTGATAACCCTCCCCTATGCAGTGTAACATAAAACAAAATTTCAACAGCAAATACAGACAATTAACAGCTTGCATGTTGATAACATGCGCCCGATGCCAGTTCTTCTATGTATATGAAATCGAAGTCAGCAATGTTACTCAAAGAGAAATTCTAAGGTACAAAATTCATACTCATTGACATAACAGCGCGCAAAATTAAAAGTTGCTCTAAATAGAGGTCAATTTTGCGGTGACTTGGTTCGGTACAGCTGTGAGCCCTCCATATATATTTATATTTTTGTAGTGCGAACAAATATCTAATATCTATTGGAATCAAATTCCTCTATTCAAAACTTTAAAGAAACTTTAATTGCGTCTTTCCGGACCGTCCGATCCCCCCTACGAAAACCCTTGAAAAATACCTCTACGTGCTGTGATTGTTGTTCTTGCCAAAAAAAAAAAAAATTAAAATATACCACGAAGCCATAACAAAACATTTTGGAATTTACTTTGTTGTACTACAATTATTAGGTATTGTTTTTCCTTATTTCTTCGCCATGACCTTCGCCGAAATGAAGGTGATGTTATGGCTTGTGGTAGCTCACATGTGCGAAACGTATTTCTTACTTGCTTTTTTTTATGTTATCGATTGTGTTTGGTTTAATGAAGTAATCAAACTTAAAAACAATTTTAAAATAGTACATCTGTTTGAACTTTAAAAAATAAATCTAAAAACAATAAAATTGCTTCAGATAATACCATTAATTTAAAAAGTGCGACTCTACAATTGGAATCTAGTTATGTGATCATCAAACAAAAATAAATACAATCACAAATTTGTATCTTAAAACTAAATAATAGAAATTGATTAACAGAATTTACAAACATCATTTTTAACAAATTAAAAAGCCAAACTTAATTATAAACAACAATTCCGTCTCATAAACAATGTGTGACAACTAATGAGCAGCTTTTATTATGAAGAAGTAAATTTCACAACTGTAGATCGCGTCAATTTGCTGCTGACGTTCAAATCTGGAACTGAGCTCTACACTTGAGGTATATGATAATAGCTCCGTAATGATCAGATAATGCCAACGAAAGATATTGCTTATAATACTAATAAGTGTCGGAATGCCAAATATGTATTTAGAAAATCGTTCAATTTATCAACAGGGTGGACCGAAGTAACGAAAAACCAAGGCAATTTTCTCAAAATACTTAAAAAAACTATTGCCGTTCAGTGAGGGTTTTGTCGAAAACCTAAAACGCAGTATAGTTTAAATTGCTTTAAAAAATTATGCATCTATATGTAGGTACGATTTGGAGTTGAGTTGAAACGGTGTTAAGCGATTTTGAAACAATTTGTCAAACCAACTCCTTCAACTCACATTTGGACTCGACACAGCTGAGTGAGTGGGATTGAATCGAACGAAACTCATTTCAACTCAATACAGGCAGAGGCGTATTTAAGGATTTGGCGCACCGGGCTGATACATTTTGCCGCCCCTTAGAACAATGAAAATAAAGTAATAAAAAATAATAATACAAAAACACAAAATGCATAATATTTGATGTTTTCAATTTTTTTTTCTGTGTGTATATTGATTACAAAATTCATTAAGGTACTAGTACAGTCTAGAATTCCAAAAAAACACACGATTTTTGGGAATTTTTTTCTCGGAAACCTTATTAGGTAATAACATAATTTTTTTTAAATAATGAATACCTACATTCGTCAAGAGTACAAAAAAAATTCTTTTTTTTTAATTTTCGATTTTTGGCCGAATTATAGAGGGCGCAAACGTCGACTCATCGAAAAATACATGGTCCCATGGTGGACCATCGACTAATATTTGCGTCTTAGAAGGGTACGGCAGCATCTAACTGATGAGCCCACTGTCGTACCTGGGCGTATATAGGGATACGATACGAGTCAGCCCAAACAAAATAAAATGGACGACTGGGTCGCACGAACTTGCTCCTATGTAATAGACTAAGAATTTCAAAAATGAATGTTATTAGAGAAAAACTGTTTATAAGCATAAAAATTAATTTTTTAAACGGCTAAAACAACTTCTTTAGTAGTTGGAGGTAAAAATAGAATGTCATGTAATTCAAGCAAATATAGGTTCATGCAAGAACAAAAATTATGTGTTTGTAGTGGTTTCTTAAAAAATAAGCTTTTACATACAAAATTTTTAAAACATTTTTAAGAAAAAATATTGGTACGCCAATTTAAAGTTTTTATTATTGTTTGAATATAAATTAAATTTACAAAAAAAAATATTGAGCCGTTTTCGAGATATTGAATTTTCAAAAAAAAAACGATTTTTTTTTTCAAAATTCAAAAAAATATTTTTCTTAAAGTTTTGAAATGCAATGTTTTTTAAACTATTTAGAAGCTTCTCTCTAAAAAATTTCATTAAAATCCGTTATGCCGATAATGAGAAATTCAAAATTTTAAAAAATCGCTCTATTGTAGGTACGGTCAGTAATATCTTGTTTTCAAAATTTTTTTATTAAATTATAGATCTTAAAAATTAATTGAGAGAAAGAAAATTTGAGTAAAATTCTCGGAACCGTTTTCGAGAAAAATACGATTTTCGAAAACCATTTTTTAACATTTGTATGGAGGGTACCGTTATTTTTAGGCAAAACAAATTTTTTTTTCTTAAATCTTATAATTTATATTAAGAAACTTTTATTTATCAAATTTTGAAAAAATCGAGCATGGGGTTTTCGAAATATTGAGTTTTCAAAAAAAAAATTTGAATTTTTTTTTTTAAATCCAAAAAAAATTTTTTTGAAAATTTCAATACACAATAATATTGAAACTGCTGAGGAGCCTTAACACTAAACACTGCATAGATTTTTTTTATCTAAACTAAGAAAATCTTTGGTGGAAACAGGTTTTAATATCTGATGCGATAGATATTTAAAGACATCTACTCATCTGAAAAAGCGAATCAAACAGTGTTTGTATATTCAAATAAAATGTATGTTATAAATGAATGTTATAATAGAGAAAAACTGTTCATAATCACAAAATTCATTTTTTAAATGACTAAAAGAACTCCTTTAGTAGTTGGAGCTAAAAACAGAATGCTTTGGCTTATGCAAGAACAAACATTATAAGACGTTGTAGAGGTTTCTCAAAAAAATAAGATTTTAATACAAAATTTTTAAAACATCTTGGTACGTTAACTTAAAGTTTTTATTAATATACGAATAAAACATAAATTTCCAAAAAAAAAATAATGAGCCGTTTTCGGGATATTGAATTTTCCAAAAAAAAAAACTAATTTTTTTTTTTCAAAAATTCAAAATTAAAAAAAATCGTTCTATATAGTAGATACAGTCAGTAATATATAAATTTAATTTTTTTTTTATCAAATTATAGATCGTAAGACGAAAGAAAAAAAATTTATCAAAATTCTCGGAACTGTTTTCGAGAAAAATACGATTTTCGAAAAACATTTTTTAACATTTGTATGGTGAGTACCGTTTTTTTAGGTAAAATAATATGTTTTTCCTCACATCCTTTAGATTATATTAAGAACCTTTTATTTATCAATTAAAAAAAATCGAGCAAGGGGTTTTCGAATTATTGAGTTTTCAAAAAAAAAAAATTGAAACTGTTTTTAAAAATCCACATTTTTTTGAAAATTTGAATACACAGTTCTATTTAAATTTTTCGGGAGCCTTAGTATAAAAAAATGATCAAAATCGGTTGAGAAAATCGAAAAGTAAGAAAATGGTTCCAGGGGGGTACCATTAATAACCGTTTTTCAAAAATTGTTTTCCAACCATTATCTAGTTTTACTTAAATGAAAGTTTTTTGTATGTTTTTTTCTTAAATCTGTCGAACAGTTTTTGAGAAAAAAATGTATAAAATTTCGAAAATAATCGTATGACAGGTACCGTTATTTTTGGTCTTAAAAAAAAGAAAAAAACCTGTGGGGAAAATATATATATAGATATATTTTTTTTTCGAATCATTTTATATACAATATTATTTTAAATTTAAAGGAACTCATGTACAAAATCATTAGAGCCGGTAATTAGAAAGTTGAAAGGAAAAAAAAACGGTTCTATAACACGCACTGTTAATAACATTTTTCCTAAAATGTTATCAAAATCTTTAGAGCCGTTTCCGAGATTAATAATATTAAATTCAATTTATTCTCTTGGGAATCACCGAGTTTGAAGAAAATCGCTTCAGCGGCTTAGGCTTTATGTCGAAGTACAGACACATAGACATACAGACAAACAGATGGAATTGTCGGACCCATTTTTTTCGTGTTCTCGAGTTCGATATTTTTTCCCAATGCAAAACTTGACCTATAGTAAAGTGTCTATATCGCAAGTAAAAACAAAAGTAGTAAACGAATTTTGTGAAGGTTAGGGTATTTTCGTAATTCAGAAGCTTTTTATCAAGTCTTATAATACTCTTCTCGTAGTCCAGATGGGTAATCTCAAAGAAAGAAAATTAAATATGTTTTTAGAATAAAATATCTGTGACCATTTGTCAATTTTTGCAATTTTATTTAAACTTGTAAATGAAAGGGTATGTTATACATATATCTACAGAAATCGATTCAGCCCACAATATTCAGAATTGAACTAAGGACAAAACGTTAGATATCTGATTTCAGCTCAAGAGTAACCCAAGGAAAAATTAAAAGTTTCTCAGAAGAAGCGAGTTTATATTAAAACGTGGAAATCGGATTTCAGTCCAAGGCTTGTTATTTTTAAGAAATGTTTTACTTTATTGTCATCCGAATGAACGTTGATCTTATCTCAGCTCCTTTGCTACAAACTTAAGGAAGAATCGATCTAAGTACATAAATAAGAGCACATACAGCAGTTTAATCATTAATAGAAAGCTTATGATTTTGGAATATACGACAAGGCACTTGCCATCCGATAAATAGGAAGACTAATACCAAAAGTGACTTTTGTGAAGCTCAATATAAACCACACAACACAAAACTAACTTTTTCCCTTTCAGTGAAAAGTGAATTATAATTTCAAATACAACCACTTTATGAAATAAAATTTATTGCTCTACACTCCCTTTGAAGGTTGCCATACCTGTTTCTTGAAACTTCTAGTTCCAATGAGTATTTACGGAAAAAATGGGCGCATTCACAAACCTAGTCACTACGTAGTCAACTCGTTCTGATTGGCTAAAGACAACTAAAAATTTAGTTGAAATTTCCCCTCAAACGTAGTGTAAAAATTTCTACTTCAAAGCTAGTTGACATTTCACAATCAGCTGTTCATTGAAAATACAAATTTAATTTTTGGTGGAAGATATTTTCGAAGTTAAATTATTAAACAAATTAATATTATATCTTATATTTGATGTTATTTAATTTAAACTGTAAAAAAATGTTTATTTAAAGTTCTCAAAACACAATTTTTCTTATTTTATATGTTTACATCTGTCATTAATATGACAGTTTGAATTGACTAGCTTTGTAGTGCAATTTTGCATTCACAAAGCTAGTTGACTTTTTGACTACGTAGTGACTAGGTTAGTGAATGCGCCCAATGTAAGCAGTTTGAAAAAGATATTGTTCTGACATGTTGTAGTATTATTCTTCTCAGAAAGATGTCGTTTTAAATTTCCACTCGGAAGCTCGATATATGAATATCATAGTATTTCATAAAATAGCTAAGACACCTTGCATTGCTTTGTAAATTGACAATGCATGTAGCCCATGTTCAGGAGTTAAGTATTAAGGGCCTACTCTCAGGAGTACGTTATATTTAAAAAAAATATTTAAGTTATACAAAATCGTTACAATGGTACACGGTTTGAATTATATCAGTGCAATGAAAAAATATTTAAATATTACACTAGGCTAAAAAATTTTATTAAAGAAATGTACACAAACAAATCGAACACATTTTTTTTTTATTTAGTTCTGGAGCAGAATTTTCCCTGTGCAGGGACGGGTTAGAATATTCCTGCAGCGCCTCCCCGCTTGTCGTAAAAGGCGACTAAAGGAGTAAATACATCTAGGCCACAAACAGCAAGGTGAACCTAGCGACACGTAACACCTATAAACCTTCCCAAGAGTGTGCATGCCAGTCCCTGGGTTGGCACGACTGGAGATCACCGGTGCCGTAAAAGAGAGATCAAATACAAAACTGGAGCATGCACACGTCGATACTTACAACGGATTTTGTGAATTCAAGCATTATGGAAGTACTCGTCCAAAATGACACTACCCCGCCAGGCACTACCATTGTTACACATGGTACTGATCCTGGACCGAGCAGCAATGCTCGGGTCAGAGCTAGACGGATTCCGGGGGCTAGCAAAGTAATGCCGCAGATTATACAAAATCTGAGAGTTGCGAGTTGGAACGTTGGCAGTATGACAGGTCGAAGCTTCGAGTTGGAAGAGATGATGAAAAGAAGGCGAGTGGACATCTTATGTGTTCAAGAAACAAAATGGCGAAACACGGGAAACAGGGCTCGTTTCTTGGATACGAGGACAAAAAACTATAAGATGTTCTACTATGGAACGGAAAAGGGTAAAAACGGAATCGGAATCATCCTTGCAAAACATCTATTAGGCAGCGTATTGAACATTTCGAAATCCAGCGACCGTTTGATGTCCCTTAAATTGGTGATTAAAGGAAAGTTGTGGAATATTGTCACTGCATATGCTCCCCAAATTGGATGTGAGCAGGTACAAAAAGATGCATTTTGGCTAGACTTTCACAAAGGAAGAGTTTTTGTTCGTGGGCGGAGATTTGAACGGACATGTCGGGAAGACAAACGAAGACTATGAAGATTGCCATGGAGGCCTCGGATACGGCACCAGGAACCCTCCTGGTGAAGACATCCTGAGCATGTGCAAAACATACGGTCTTATCGTGCTAAATACCATGTTCGTCAAACAAAGCCGACACCTGGTCACTTACAGCAGTGGTGGAAATGAAACCCAGATTGATTACCATTTGGTATCTAGTTTCATGAAACCCCGGGTAAAAGATTGCAAAGTGATACTAGGAGAAGCGATCGCCCACCAACACCGTCTCCTACTGACAGAATTTTTTATGGAGACAGTGAACGACAACAAACATACAAAAACTTTTGGGAAGATCAAATGGTATAATCTGGATAAGGAAAAAGGCGAAGCTTTTATTTCGAATATGCAAAACGTTCTGTATAACAACACCGATATAGTTCGAAATGAAGAGAGTACAGCACAAAGTATGTGGGATCTCCTACAGAGAACTTGCAAAGAAAAAGCCAAAACACTGTTAGGGGTTTCAAAAGGACACAACCAACAAGGCAAAGAAACATGGTGGTGGAATGATGAAGCTAAATCAGTTATAAGTAAAAACAAAATGGCTTTCAAGGCTTGGTCGAAGTGCCCCTCTAATGATACAGAGCAAAAGTCACGCCTCGAAGTGGAATATAGAAACTGCAAGAAAGAAGCGAAGAAGAAGTGCGCCCAAATTCAAGCAAAGAATACAGAAAACCTGTATCGGGAGCTGGATGAAATTTCTACCCCGACAGCTGGTGCTATTCAAGAGCTACGGCAAAACACGAATAAGGGCGCAACTATCTTCAAAATAGCCGCTCAAAGAAGAAGAAATGCCCAGGAGATTTGTTCGCCAAAGTTCATTAACAATGCTCAAGGCCAACTACTTGTGGAAGACAACGAAATTCTTCACAGGTGGCGACAGTATTGCGACGGACTTCTAAATGAACAATTTCCAAGGCTATACTTTCCAATAGCTTCACCTAACTTAAGCGAAGTATCCGACGTCACAGTCGAAGAAGTTAGTGAGGCGGTAAAATACTCCAAAAAGGGAAAAGCTGTTGGCCCAGACGAAATACCCTCAGAGTTTTGGAAAAAGATGGGAGACATCGGGTTTAGATGGCTCATGATTCTTGTCTCCAAACTTATACGAGGTGATCGCATGCCTAATCAATGGAGGGAAAGTTACCTTCTTCCAATTTATAAAGGAAAGGGTGATACTCGAAGCTGCGATAATTACCGTTCGATTAAGCTGATGTCACACACCATGAAGATCGTTGAGCGAGTCTTGGGTAGCCGACTGCGAAAAATAATTAGGCTATCTGATGACCAGTGCGGGTTTGTCGGGGGTAAGTCAACCACGGATGCAATCCAGAGTATAAGAATAATTATTGAAAAACATCGGGATTCTTTGGAGGATTTGCATGTCGTATTGGTTGATTTTGAAAAAGCATTCGATCGGCAACCACGAGATCTAATATGGGTGGCCCTCAGGCAACGAGGAGTTCCAGAGCAGTTACTAAAGTAAGATGCGCAGCTGGAGTCACCGAAGAATTCGAAATCACAGTAGGTGTACACCAGGGAAGTGTCTTGAGTCCCCTGCTCTTTATTACAGTTCTTGATTACCTGCTTGAAGGCAAAGTGACGGATCCAAAAGTGCATCAGTTATTCTTTGCTGACGATGGAGCCATCATAAGTGAAGACCCGATATCCCTACAACGAGCACTTGACGTATGGGTGGATGTTCTAGAAGGAAGTGGGTACCGCATAACCGCGAAAAAGACAGAATACCTATGCTGCCCATTTTCTGATCCACACAGGCCTATCCCAGACATTTATTTGAATGGAGTAGTGCTTCCCAAGTGTGAAAAGTTTAAATATCTGGGGCAGGCACGAGGCGTGACTTTTTCGATAGCGGAAGCACTGAACATAAAACCAAAACTGAAAGACCTTTGAGATCCAACCTTTAAAATTCCACTTAATGATAATACACATAAAATAATAAGCATAAATAATATATTACAGTAAAGTCTAATTTAAAAAAAAGAGCTTGATGCCTTGCGCAAAGATTTACCTATCCTTTTTCTTTTAAGGACAAATTATCTAAGTGCGATTTGATGAGACCTAAGCTACGAGTAGATAACCTTTCTTGTCCACATTTATTTCTAAAAAATATTTAATTCTCTTAAAATATGAATATGATCTCTCTACAGATGCCATTATTACGGGATATTAAAAATCTTAAGATTCCTTGAAGTTTTTTTTTTATTTAAAATTCTAATAATTGAAAATAACCTTTAGTTATATTTCTGCTGGTAGATATGTAAAGAAACCTCAGATATGAATATTAGAAATACTATTTTTGACCACTTTTTTGTTATAATAACAAAAAATAAACAGAAAACAGGTGGATTGTATTTTTCGCCACGAAAATAATTTTTTTTGTTTGTTTTCTGATAGTTATGAATTGCACCTAAATTTGCACACACATTATATTAAAATAAAAATTTTCTACCCCTTTTGTCCATGAAATTAAACTCATTATCAGTTTGAGACAATAAGCAACTCAATAAATACATCTTTGTGTTTCTATCTATCTCTTGTAGGAAATTCTCGTAATGCATTCACTCAACTCATTCTTCACACATTGTGCAAAAGGCAAGAAACGAGACAAAATTATTTTGATTTTGGGTTTGAGATCTAAATTAAGTATGCAAAATAATGGAATGCCCAGCTGTTGTGCATTCTATATTGTTTGAGAATCATTTTTGTTTGAGCATTTTGTAAATATTGGTGAGTGATGTTGTAGGTATATTTTCAGTTGACTTGGAGTGGAAGGGTATTTTGAAATTGAGTTAAGAAGGCGATAATAAGGAATGCATAGCTGTTAAGCATTTTAGCAAGAACTTTCATGAGATTGAGCATTATAAATAATGGAGTGATGTTGAGCATTCTGAGTTCGTTTGCAGTGTGTCATTTTAAGTTGTAATAACCAGAGAGATCTTGATTTCCTTTAGCAATTTTAGTAAAAGATGATAATGTTGTCATAATGATGTTAGAATGTAATTTACACAGTAAATTAAGATTCATTAATAGATACAAATAATATAATAAAAATATTAATTCAATTTGGAATTTGGAATTTAATTCCTTGCTAGGTACGATTTTTTCAAATGGTTCAACGGAAGCACTCATTCCACTCAATATATGGACGCTTCGTCTCTGATCTGGGGTCTATGATAAATAACGAAGCTACTTGTGATGACGATATCAATCATCGCGTAAGCGTTGGGTGGATGAAGTGGCGGGAAAATTCTGCTATCTTCTGTGACCGAAAAATGCCCCCTAAGCTGAAAGGAAAGCTCTACACTTCAGTTGTGCGTCCAGCACTCACATACGGTTCACAATGTTGGACAATGTACAAAAAGTATGAGAGTAAGCTAACGGCAGCTGAGATGAAGATGCTTCGTATGACAGCAGGAGTTACAAAGCTTGATCGAATTAGAAGTACGAAGATCCGAGGAAGCCTTCATGTTAAGAATACCATTTCCCAAAAAATTGAACACGACCGACTCAGTTGGTATTGCCATGTTCAAAGGAGAGATCCTGAGAACCCCGTCAAAAAGGCAATATCATACAACGTTCCAATTCGGAATAAAAAGAAAGGTAGGCCTAAACACCAGCATTCAGTTGGCCTCAGAAATGGAACAATACAAAACCGGGAGGCTTGCCGCCGATTTCTGAGGTCAACCCGGCGAACTCCACAGGCGGATCACTAGTGTGAACCAGATACGTGGGAGAGTTATGATCCCCTCGACATCGAGATCATAACAGCGCCGAAGAAAAAGGAAGAAGAAGTTCTGGAGCAGAATTTGCACAGGGAAGGCATTATATACGAGTGTATTATTTTTAAAAAATGACATTCCCAAAGTTCCCTAGTAGAGCACTTCATGGCGATTTACTTACTCTCTTTATAGAGTCTCTAAAAACGGTACAGAAAGCCTTCTCCAAATCAATCAGACGGGCACTTTTACACTGCTTTTTGGATTTGTTCCATATAATATAAGAGCCCAGCTTAGAGGAGGCATGAATTGTGTCATGCTGCACCTTAAAATCGAACTGATGAGTAACCGGTATATCAGTGTTTTTTGTACATACATCTAAACGCTCAATTTGTACTATATAACCTTATCTTTTAAGGGATCAACTAATGCTTATTCCTATTTCTTCTAAATATAAACATCCAGAATATGTATGTACATATGTATTTTATAAATAATCATTTTTCTTAAATAAATTCCTTATACTGTAATCAAATTTAATTCCCCTCATCTATAAAAAATTCCATAGCTAAATTGTGAGTCTTTTGTATTCAGGTAATCTACAAATAGCATTATGAACCGGCAAGGCCAAGAATCCAGCTATCATGATGCCAAGTGAATCGGCCTGCACAGTCACTCCAATTGCAAATTCCCGACGAGATTGTGGAATATCTTTGGCCATTCTATAGAAGGTATTCACATATGCACCACCTCCAAGTAGACCCTCAAACAAGACGACTGCAAACGGTATCCAAATAGTTGGTGAATAAAAGTATATAACTTCGGTCAAGAAGTAGACAACATTGAAGAATTGTAGCAATGCAAGAATCCAAATTTTTCGGAAGCTAATCAGGTTTACTGATGAGCGTGATATGAATACACCAATTTGATAATCAACACAGAGCCAACGATATTGAGCTTCTTTGTCGAGGAAAGAATTCTCAAAGTATTCCAATTCGAACTGGAATAAAAAAAAAAAACATTAAATTATCTTACAAAATTTTTTGTCAAAACTTACCAGTCCTTGATTTATGAAATATTCAAAGAAGTAAACAAATAACAGTGGGACCATGTACTTGAGTAACTTTGTCATGTACTTTAATCTCTCCATTAAACCTTCAAGTTGCTTGGAATCTGGAGGCATATCTATGACGGAAATGCAAGTTTCGTTTGTTGAACGGGGCTTTCGTAAGATCACCCAAAATCCTATGCACTGAAGAATTGGAATCGACATCATGACCAACATTGTATCTCTATAATTGAAGCCTAAAGCGATAAGTCCAGCATAAGTAATGGCACCTAATACACTAGCACCGCCGGTTCCAGATGACCATGTTGAAAGAGTGTTTCTTAAAAAATAAAACAAAAATCGATTTTAAATTGATTGAATACATTTGGAAGTGAGGTCTTATTTGAAGACTTTTTCATGGAAGCATTCCCAGAAAATCGAATTTTCAGAAAGGTCTTGGAAAACATCAAGATTAAACTTAAAAAAGTATAGCTATTTATACCGAACTGAAACCTTAAACAAGACTTTGTTAAACAAAAATGCAGAGCCCAATCGAGGAAGTCTCGGTATTTCAAATGATCAAGAGACTTCAGCTCTTGAGTTTGTTTGACATAAGCCAATATTTTAACTCAAAATTAAAAACAATTAAGAATAGAGTTTTCCAATTCTTGTGAACAGCGGAAAATCAATTAGTTTGACTCATTTTGAATTGAAGCATATAACTTTTGTGTCTTGACCGATCGTTTTCCCACTGGGACATCGTATTCTATAATTCCGATCGGGACAAAGGGTACCCTCGCCTTCATCTTTCAAGTTCTGCAGCTAGATATTTTAACTGTGTTCACGTATTTCTCTGGGATGTGTTGTTCTTAGGCTTCCAAATCTGCAATGGATCCTGAAGATTCCATTCGAAATACTGCTTTGAAATTTACGGTTTCTCACATAAATGGCGTCTAGCTCTCTTTGACATATCCTGCGCTACAATTCCTATAGTTAGATATAATTTATGGTAAATTTTCTGATATCTCTTTTTGCAGCGTTTTCTGTATTTTCTGCCAGACCGTCCAAACTACCCCCTTGTCACTTTTATCACAACGATAGATCTTATCTTTGGTGCTCTTGGATACTCGGTTTTCTAAGTAGCCTTTCATTGAATTTCTGCCTTGGCATGTATTTGAATCTTCAACGTTTTTTGAAGCTCGATCTAATCTCTTACTCTCATTTGCCTGTGCACAGTTTTGGATTCACTGTCAGCCTAAATAATGACACTTCGTCAATGTTTGAATATTGAATTCCATTTAATAATCGACAACACTTTTTTTGCAACATTAAATTATACCTACTTCTACTTACTTGTGGAAATTTGAAGTGTATGCTAGAATTGTTGACTCTCCTATGCCACAAGCTGCTGAGGTACAAGCAACTCCCATAATTGCAACCATTTCCGTTTCAGCAAAACCAACCAGCAAAAAGCTCATGGAAGTTAGAAACATGGCGGATATAACTCTTGTACTGAAAGGTAAATAAAATTTAAAAAAAAATTGACCCAACTGATGATAATTTGCTTTTAGTATTACTTACTTAACCCAAAATGGTAAAAATGGAACGACTATCTTGACAACAAGGCCTGGCACCACATCAGCTAAAAGTATAGCACCTGTACTGACAATATGGCACTGTCGCTGCACAACTTCTGTATTCGGCTCATCGATAGTTTTTACCTAATGTAAATGATTTAGAGATATTAGTTAATGTGCAGAAGTAAGAAATAAATAAATATTCACGTGATTATCGAATCGGGCAATAATATCGTGTGCAGCACTCAGCATAACAATATAGCCAAAATTATTGCAAAGGCCAAGAATCCAAAATCCAACCAAATCTCTCCAAAGCTGTGTGTCTTCTGTCGGTTCAGCCTTTTCGCTATCCTTTTCCTTAATCTTCTTCAGTTCCATTGTATATTCTTTTCTTTTTTTATATAAATTATTAAACTGGTAAAAAAAAACAAATTCCATCAATATTTACAATTATTATAATTTGATATTACAGTAGCGGCCTAGTAGAGGAACCCTTTAGTTAAAATTACCTAAGGCAGTGTTTTTTAATTTTAAATTATTTAAATTTGCAATGGACTTTTCACTGCTGAGAAGAAATTAAAAATATATTTTAATTTAAGGAGCTTTTCTTTGTCTTGGTTTTTTTTTTTAATAAGTTTATACTCGCATATAAAAACGTAAAATTTTAAGAACATTTTTAAGATAAAATTTTAATTTTAAGGATTCGTGCGAATAAAAATCCAATTTCAAAAAAATCATTTCAACGTTTTTTTTAAAATAAAAACTAAAATTTGTATAAAAATCCAATAAATTCGTTTTTTTTTTAAAGTTAGGTATGTAATGCTTTTTAAAACTTTTAAGCGGCTTCTTTATAAACAATATATTTAACTTTATTATGCTAATATTGAGAAAACCAAAAATGTATTTAAATAGTATTTTATTGAATGATACAAATATCTAATTCTAGGAGAAAAATGAGTCTTTCGAAAGCGATTTTTTTGACATATGTAAGTATGCTAAGTACAAATATTTTTGAATAAAATAACATTTTGTTTGTTAAATCTATTAGATCTCGTTAGGTATCTATCAAGTTTCAAAACAATCGTGCAAGTGGTTTTCGAAATATTCAAGTTTAAAAAAAAAAAGTATTTGAATTTTTGTTTAAGAATTCACAATAAAAATATATTCAAATTGTTGTGAAATCTTAAACATTACTATTTTAGGAGCATAAACACAAACAATAATCCAAATCAGTAGATAATTGAAAGAATTTTAAACAAGTTTCTTGTAAGGTATCTTTTACAACAGCTTTTGGTAATTTTTCCAAGCATAAGACAGATTTAACGAAAAACAATATAAAAATCTGCGAAACAGTTTTTGAGAAATAAAATATTTTTTTTTCATTAAAAAAATTGTATGGCAAGTGTTGATTATTTATGGTATTCAAAAAATAAGCTGAAGAGATAATTTAAAACCGCTATCTACCTAGTTTTAAGAAAATCGGCCGGGTAGTCGAGTCGTTTATGCTGTAGTCAAACAGACAAACAGAAGACAGATAGAATTGCTAGACCCAATTTTTTCACTCTTCTATTTAATATCAATATCAAAAATTTCCCATAAGGGACGATGTTGAAATTTTGTGGTAGCCGTTTTGTCTTTGCGGTGTTACATATTAACGCACTAATGCCAAGTCACCAAGACACTATTAAGATGTCCAAACGATACAATTTTATAATCAAAAATAATGTTCGTTAGTGTCAATGTTGAGTTCATTGCACGCATTTTACTGCACGCGTTGATTCTTCAAATTTAAGAGTAAGACTTTCAGTGGCATAGACCAATTCGATGCAAAAGAATGGCAAATCAGCCGAGAACATCGCCACTGTCCTTCAAAGTGTGCATCAGGAGAACCTCAGGCAGTCGATCCTTTACCGTGCCCAAGATCTTTGGCTTTCGGAGAGTAGGGGATCTTGACCATTTGTTTTTGTGGGAGTTTTTGAAGTCGCAGGTCAATGGAAATATCTCGCAATCGACCGATGCGTCCAATGTCAAAATAACCGAGGTTAATTCCAGCCTGATTTATGCGGCAGAGAAGCTTTCAGTTCTCGGTATGTGTGTCAATGACTATCTTCTTTAGACCGCCAAAAATGCTGCTAAATGCTTAGGATTTCAATACCGATGTAAACATTTTTTAACCCCCTCTCATCTGGCTTCAATTTATAAGGCGTTTACAAGTCCAAAACTCAAGTATAACTCACATCTTTGGACAGGCGCAGCACAAACTTCTCTCTATTTATTCGACACACTCCAGAACAGAGCGTTGAAACTGATAGGAAACAGAGCTATCATGGATTCAATTCCATCTCTTGAGCACCGTGGGAATGTTTCATGTATTTTCTTGTTTTATCGGTTCGCTCACAAGTAATGCTCACTCAATGTATAAGTCGTACCGTCAAATATAGAGATTCGTTTTTTAGTCGCACAACACGATTACGGAATAATTTGCCTGACACGGTTTTTCCTTGCCATTTCAATTGTTGGCAAACGTTCAAGACCAATGTTCATTGGCACCTTCTTTCTCTACCCCCCCCCCCCCCCCTCCCGCTCCTAATTACTACATCGCTCGTGCTTTGTTGGAACACTATAAGGGTCTTTCAGTAAGCCCTAGTGTGCTAGTGAATTATATAATAAAATGCACGACTGGATCGCACGAACTTGCTCCTATGTAATAGACTAGGAATTTTAAAAACGAATGTTTTTGCCAAAACAAAAATTATAAATTGTTGTAGTGGTTTCTTAAAAAAAAAGCTTTTATACATCAAATTTTAAGAACATTTAAAAAAAATTGGTACGCATCTCTTTAAAAAAATTCATTAAAGTCCGTTATGTCGATAAGTCGATAATGAGTAATTCAAAATTCGAAAAAATCGTTCTATGGTAGGTACAAGCTGTAATAAATATCTTAATTTCAAAATTGTTTTTATTAAATTAAAGATCGTAAAAATTAATTGAAAGAAAAAAAATTTGTCAAAATTCTAGGCACCGTTTTCGAAAAATATACGATTTTTGAAACGCATTTTTTAACATCTATATGGTGGGTATCTTTGTTTTTAGGTAAACAAAATTGTTTTTTCTCACATTTTGTAGATTATATTAAGAAACTTTTATTTGTCAAGTTTGAAAAAAATCTAGCATGTGGTTTTCAAAATATTTAGTTTCGAAAAAAAAAATTAGACATTTTTTTTAAGAATCCAAAATTTTTTTTTTTGAAAATTTGAATACACCACTTTTTGGGGAGCTTTAGCAAAACAAAATAATCAAAATCCGTGGTAACATTTTTGAGAAATGATTTTCTCAAAAACGTTACCACAAAACACAAAAAAAAAAAAAGGTTCCATTTTTATTTTTTAAATTTGTCGAAGTTTTTGAGAAAAAACAAATAGATATTTATAAAACTTCTAAAAAAACGTGTGGGGGGAAAAATTAAAAATAATATCTACCAATTTTAAAGAAAATCGGCAGAGCTGTTTGGGTTGTAGTTCAACAGACAGACAGAATTGCGAGACCCACTTTTTTAGTTTTCACTATCATCGTAATGTCAAAATTACGAATGCATAACTTGCCTTTTAGGCCCGGCAAATCTACCCAGATGTTCACACTTCGACAGATTTTGGAAAAAACCCAGGAGTTCCAAATCGATACACACCACCTTTTTATCGATTAAAAAGTCGCGTATGATAGCATGGACAGAGAACAACTATATAGAGCCATGTCTCATCTCGGAATCCCTGCCAAGCTCGTCCGCGTATGCAGGATGACGATGGAGAAATTTCGCTGCTCCGTCAATGTCGGTAAGAACACCACGGAACCTTTTGATGTCGAGAAAGGTCTGAGGCAAGGCGACGCGCTATCATGCAACCTATTTAACAACGCTCTTGAAGCAATTGTACGAAACTCAAACGTCAACAATAGAGGTACAATTTTTCAAAAGTCAGTTCAACTGCTTGCTTATGCAGATGATATTTATATCATTGGGAGGACGATGCGAGCTGTTACCGGTGCGTTTGCAAGTATTGAACTGGAGGCGGCGAAAATGGGTTTGGCTTTTAATGAGGACAAGACGAAGTATATGCTATCATCGAGAAAGGAATCTCAACATCGTCGACTCGGGCAAAACGTCACGATGGATAGGTATAACTTCGAAGTCGTCAAATACTTTGTCTACCAGGGCTCCACTATAACATCGCAAAACGACATCAGTGCAGAGATCAAGCGAAGAATTACTCTTGCCAACCGCTGTTTCTTCGGGCTAAGAAGGCATTTGAGTAATAAAGCCCTATCTCAAAGAACCAAGGAGACCTTGTATAAGACCCTCATCATCCCGGTCCTGCTGTATGGGGCAGAAGCATGGACACTATCTAAAACGGATGAAAATCTGCTTGGGTGCTTTGAAAGAAAAGTTCTTCGTTTGATCTTCGGTCCAGTCTGTATCGATGGAGTATGGAGGAGAAGGTTCAACAACGAGCTGTACGGGCTTTACAGCGACGTTGACCTAGTCAAGAAGCTGAAAATACAACGGCTGAGATGGCTGGGACACTTGGAGCGTATGGACACCGACGCACCAGCCCGTCGAATCTTCGAATCCACCCCTGATGGTCTGCGCAGCAGAGGAAGACCCCACCTCAGGTGGCGCGCACAAGTGGAGAGCGACCTCAACCAACTTGGAGTGCGTAACTGGAGGCAGCTAGCTAGGGACCGAGCTAGCTGGAGGGGCTTGTTGGTTGAGGCCTTAGTCCACCCTGGACTGTGAGCGCCATCCAAAGTAAAGTAAAATAAGTCTGTAAGATCGAGGATCTTTTAAATTCAATGGAATTGCTTGTACTTTTTTAAAGGAATAAAAGTTTTTGGAAGTAACTTTTGCTGGTACAGTGTATTGAGTATAATTTTTGAAAACAAATTTTGAAACAAAAACCTTTCTTTCAAAAAATTTTAAATAAAATAAAATTAAACATTTAAGCCAAATATAAACAAAACACAACCAACTCTATTCATAATTCATGATGAGAAATTATATAACATAGCTGCCATTCTATAATTGTTTAACTAAGAACTAATTAAAAGAATTTTCAGTTTAAGATCGAACATTCTTCGAGAGTTCTTAACAACAAAAAAATTCATGTTAAATGTTTGTGTTTGTACAGCTGGATTATTTGGAAATCGGCATCGTATCTTTGCATTACAATCAAAGCAGAAAGTACCTACTTCAAATTGGGGTATTTCCTAAACAGAGAAGCAAATCAACGAAAAAGATCTGTCATAAGAAACATCATATTATACTTTGTATATCTACATGACCAAAGTTTGCGAATGTTTCTCTGATTACTAAATAAACTGGATATGAGTAATGAGTATCGAGACACGCTTTCAACAATAATATGACAAATATGCTCGAATGGAATACAGAAACTTGATTTCGCGGTTCAAAGCTACAATGTAGCCCAACACGGAAGGCCTCTTTGTGCAAAATTACAATAAAGTAAAGTGCTTAAGTGATTAACGAAATATGCGGGAATAACTCAAACACAAAACAAGTTTTTCGAACATTGTCAAATTTCTATTTAAGTTATTTGCTTTTTCCGCTTAAAACCAAAATCGCTGTTACGAGTATTTTTAAATCACTTAGATATTCACAGCTACGAAGTATGTGGGTGTGAAATGTCAACCCTTTCAAGAGTAAGAGTAGTTCTTGTAATAAAAGTGCTTCTCATCTCAGCTGTTTGGAATCTGTAAAAAAATAAGAGTACTTTTCCTAGCAACAACAGTTTTTTTTGACAGTTTTTAGTCACTTTAGATTCAGGTTTTTTGGGAGTTGTGTTGTAATTAGCATTGTTTATGATGAAAAATATAAAAAACAAATAAAATGCCGACTGGATCGCATGAACTTGAAAATTTCAAAAATGAATGTTATTTCAGAAGAACTGTTCACAACCATAAAATTCATTTTTTAAATGACTAAAACAATTCCTTTCGTAGTTGGAGCTAAAAACAGGATGCCATGTGATTCAAACAAATATAAGCTTATGCCAGAAGAAAAATTATAAGTCGTTGTAGTGATTTCTTAAAAAAATAAGCCTTTTAAACATCTTTTTATTAAACATTTTTAAGAAATAGTTTTGGTTCGCCAACTTAAAGTTCTTATTACTGAACAAATAAAAATTAAATTTCTAAAAAAATATCAAGCTGGTTTTAAAAATTAATTCGAAGAAAAAAGTTTTATCAAAATTCTCGAGAAAAATACGATTTTTGAAAACGGTTTTTCAGCATTTGTATGGCGTTATTTTTAGGCATAAAACATTGTAGACTACTAAAAAACTTTCATTTGTCAAGTTTAAAAAAAAATCGAGCATGTGGTTGCCGAAATATTCAGTTTTGAAAATAAAATTTTAAAACTTTTTTTAAAAATCCAAAAAAAAAACCTTGGAAAATTTGAATAAACAATAATATTCAAATTTTTGGGCAGCTTGAGTTTAAAAAAATGATCAAAATCGTTTGTTCCGTTCTTGAGAAAATCAAAAACAAAAAATGGATCCAATTATAACCATTTTTCGGAACAATTTTTTTCAACCATTACCTAGTTCTAGCTAAATGAAATTTTTTGAATTTTTTAAAGAAATCTGTGGGACAGCTTTTGAGAATAAAAAAAATATTTATAAGATTTCGAAATGAAAGTATCATCGTAATAATGGTGCTTCTTTTGACATTCTCTTTCGTTCGAAAGTGAGTCGAATTCGTTGAAACTTAATTTTGAGACTCGGCGATTAGAATGTTAATCGAACAAATCGAAAGTTCACCCAATCCATAGAAAGTTCATTCATTTGCGAAAGCTAATTCAATTTTGACATTCGAAAGAATTGAATTAAATGTCATTTTTGTGTCGTTTGAATTTTTCTGTCGAGTAAGCAACAAAACATGTAAGTTTTTAATTATTTCATGGAAAATAAATTACTTTAAATAATTTTTTGTTATTTTACGTTTAAAGGTCGCATTTCAACTGGACAAACCGCGAACAAAAGGAAAAGTTAATCAAAATAATGGAAGAAAACCCAGAGGTAGCAAAGGGTTTTTTACCACCGGCGTTGATACGGAAAGCATCCACTATCCTTCTCCTCTGCACTTCTTCAACGCCATCTTCATTTATAAACAACACAAATGCCATACATATTTTTATTTTTGTATTTATTATTTTAATGTTTTATGCAAGAAATTTAAGTTATTAAACAATAAACAGAACAATTGCAAATAAACAACATTTGACATTTCACAAAAACAACTTCTCTTTTGTTTTTGATATGCTAGTGTGACCAAGTGTATACGAAAAAAAATAAAAATTTAGAACGCGTCATGAACAACTTATTTTTTTAAGAATAATTTCAAAACAGCTGAGTTGACACAAAAAATGTAATGAATATTATATAGTTCTTTATGGTTAAACTTTACTTTATAATGAAAAAGTGTATTATTTATTTTGTTTCTTGATTCTTTATCCAACATCTATAAAATGTTTAGAAACAAAAAAAAATGTAAAACGGTCATACTAATTCAAATAGAAATATAGTAAATTTCAAAAAGCTGATAATGAAAATGAATCTTTTTTGAAGTTCATTTTATGCTATCTTTCGCAAATGAATGTTATTCGTTCGAATCTCAAAATTAAGAAAGTTCATTCGAAGGAATAGAATCATTCTAACGAATAGACTATTCATGAGAATGTCAAAATAAGCATGAATTTGCTTAATCAAATTCTCGAGTTCAATTTTTTTTACGAATACATAACTTACCTGATAATTCATATAAGTCGCAATTAAAAGTTTGATAAGATATGTTCAGTGGACGTACAGACACACATATAAACGAATGCATAGAAGCACATATTTTCTTTTTAGATTGTTTCTTTTTTAGAAATTCAATTGGTACTTGTCATTTAACTTTGCTAGAACTTAGACTCTTATCATTAAATAAAATAAATATTATAACATTCTGTTATATATATTTTGGACACAACTCCTTCAACTTCAAAGCATTCCTTAGTTAACGCCTTAAGTCAAGAACATGACAGTTTATAGCAAGTATGTTAGATTTTTAAGTGTGAAAGTTAAAGATTAAGGACGAATATGTGTTGCATAGAAAAAAACACGATAGGATGACAACAATTATTATTGTTTGGGATTTTTAAGCAAAATTTTCAAAAAATAAATTTAGAAATACGTCCTTCTGACATATTTTCAAAAAGTCACATTTTCAATCTGTTACATCTTCAAACTGTCGCACTTTCAGTCTTCAACACTTTCAATCTCTCATAATTCTCTTACAATTAAAACAGAATATACCCAATAATACTGTAGTCCAACTTCTCAAAATGAAACCAGTTTCTATGCTTGCCTTAAAGACATAGACAAAATGGTCCAAGAAAAAGGTTTGTAAATTGTTAACAAGGTGAAATCGAAAAACTTAAAAAAAAATATATATGTAAATTATTTTTCAAAAATATTGGACGCACAAAATTAAAAGTTTCTGAGAATAAAAATTCCCATACAACGGAAGTACTCAAAAATTAAGATAATCATGTCTATTATGTAGCGTGGAAAAGCACATGCAGATTCTGCAATACTCATGAGGAAACAGTGGATCATCATCAAAGGCTTAGATATCTAGGACATCACCAGATAGAAAAGAACAAACTACAAGATCTGAAACCTTTCCATATACTTAAGTATCTCAAAGAAAGTATCACACCCAAAACGTCACAACTCAAAAAATAAAAAGAATCAAAAATTGACCTTGAGCCCTTGAGTATATCGATTCAAATTTCATTCTTGACAAAAGTAAAAAAAAAACAATCTTTTAAGCAAGTTCCAATTTTTATGAAAACCAATTTTTCATGGATACATAACCATATATCTCAGTGTTAAAAACCAAAGAAATGAATAAGATTAAAACCGACAAGAATTTTCGACCTGTTCATCAGTGCTAAGTTAAATTTCCTTTGATTTTTTTAAAAAGAATTTGCAAATTTTGTTCCTCTGAAATCGAAATTTCGTTAAGAGGTTGTTGTGTCCAAGAAGTTGTAATTCTACTTCTAAAAGATTCTACCGCAGATTTTAAATGTTAAAAGTTACGTTTATAATGTGCGTGTTCAGTATTCTACACTCTTCAAACTATGTTATCGACATTCCTGTGAATTCTCTAATAGTAAAAACTGCAAAATTCTATCGGACGCAATCCGTAGCGATTTCATCGGAATTTGTCTCCTGTAGGGAATTATATTTGTTCCAAATTTAAGAACCTAGTTTCCAATACGCACAAAGCCATGCATCGAAATACAAACCCACCACGCACGTTTAGAACAGTGTGACAATAACCATTTTTTGGACTGCTCCATCATCTTAATGTTGGGTTTGATTAAAATTAAAATTTTTTTTCAACACCAATAGGTACCAATGTACATTTTACACTTACGAAAATGAAATTCTGGACAAATATTTTCTCTGTTTGTAACATTTTATGTACTTTAGTAATTATCTAAATATTTATTATGGAAGTATAAAATTTTTCAAAATTCAACAAAGAGGTTTTGATTTTTTTTTTATCTCTCAGCCGAGGCATCGCCTTGGCGAAAATATTTCAAAACTTTATACCTAACCATTTTTTAATATTAGCTACAAATATTGTGTTTAGAACTGCAGACTTTTTTGAAATGTTTCACTCATCAAGAAAGGTGTTTCGAAGGTATTTCAAAAAAGATTTTAATTTATTATCAAACTCAATAGGTACTAAAAGAATGAAACTTTGTTAGAAAAAAACATCCAAGGGTACTTATTCGCAACAACCCGAGCTGCTTCACATACATTTCTCACTCAAAATGAAGCATTTTCGTTTGCTATTAACAGTCACGACTTTATTTGAAAAAACAAAAGTTTACTGGACCAGCCACTGTAGGTTTTAATTTAATAATGAATTTTGGATTTTATTTTAGTATCACCTTTAGAAGTAATATAACTAAAATTCACTTTTAATAAAAGAGTCTTCTTATTTACTATGAAATAGCTTTTCATATATCTACGTATTACACTTAATGATGCTTATTCTTTCATTTAGTATTCAAACTACTAAACGTGTCTCTCCGAATATCAATCAATCGCACACGCAAAAAAAATATTTAAATAACTTTTTTACATTAGGACCAAATCTTTAAAACTACACCTTCACAAACCGGCAAACACTTCTTACTGATATTAAGAAACGACACCTCATAATACCTGTGATAAATTTTTAAACTTATTCCCAAAGTAGGAAGAGAATCAGAATACACACAAATACACATCTAATTATACTGAACAATCCAGTCAACGTAAGCGTATAAAAAACAAGGCTTGAATAAGACAAAAAAGAAGACTGATTTAATTTTAGCCATTTTCGGGTTTTTATTACAAATTATGATTTTGTACGAGTATAAACATTTGAGTAAAGATCAGTAAAGATATAAATTCTTCTGACTTTTTTTTTGCTTAGATTCATCAGAGATGTTACTCGTAAGAAAGATTAGAAAGCTGTCAACGGCCTTGGCTTTGATGAAAGCATCGCTTCCTATCGATCAGCGAAATCAAGCATCATTGTGCGTGTGCGTAGTTAGTACTTGGATGGAGACCGTTCAAATACCAACCCGTGTGCTGTTAACATCTGTTTCCTCTGTTGTTCTTTCTTTCTGTGTATCTCTATCTGTTGGATTGTGTAATGTGTAAGCCGATGGTCTCAGTTGCCAGTGCTTTCAGTGTCTTTACTTCGAAGATTTTTCTACGGAGTACCTAGTGTAATATGTAATGTAATGTAGATTAGTAAGCTTAAAAAAAACTGAGGTAAGAACTATATGGTATGGTATGTTAATATAGAAGTTTTCAGAGTTGTTAAATTAGTACTTATGAAAAGTGTATGCAAAACATATGTATTTTTTTATGGTTGTTCACATTTTGGAAGATCCAAGCACCGACAATTAATGTTTGCAGAATTAAACGTTAAATGCTTTCTTCCGAATTTGTATAACGGTTTAGTAAGTTATATGTTTTCCGCCTTTTTGTATTTATAGAATTTGTGAAAAATTTAGTATATCAAGCAAACACTTTAAACCACATAAATTTTTGCACTTCATAAAATTTAAGTTAAAATTTCAGGTGAAATCAAATGCACTTGACTAAGAATGGAAAATGCTAAGTTACAAAAAAATAAAATGAACGACTGGGTCGCCGAACTTGCTCCTATGTAATAGTCAAAGAACTTTAAATACGAATGTTATTAAAGGAAACTATTCATAAGGATAAAATGATTTTTTTTAATTCTTTTAGTAGTAAGAAATAAAAACAGAATGTTATGCGAATATGAATTTATGCAAGAAAAAAAATTATAAGTCCTTGTAGCGGTTCCTTAAGAAAATAAGCTTTTATGTACAAAATTTTTAAAACATTTTTAAGAAAAAAATTTGATACGCCAATTTTAAGTTTTTATTATTGCACGAATGAGAATTAAATTTCCAAGAAAAATACTAAGCCGTTTTTAAGATATAGAATTTTTCAAAAAAAAAAAAAATGACTTTTTTCCAAAAATTGAAAAAAATGTTTTTTTTTTTAAGTTTTGAGCTTCTTTATATTAAATTTCATTAAAATCCGTTATGCCGATAATGAGACATTCGACAAAATCGTTCCATGTTAGGTACAGTCTGTAATATATTGTTTTTAAAAATATTTTTATTTAATTAAAGATCGTAAGAAAAAAAAGTTAGCAAAATTTTCAGAACCATTTTCGAGAAAAATACGATTTTCGAAAACCATTTTTTAACATTTGTATGGAGGGTACCGATATTTTTAGGTAAAATACTTTTTTTTTTCATATCTTGTAGATTATATTAAGAAACTTTTATTTATGAAGTCTTAAAAAAATCTAGCATGGGGTTTTCAAAATATTGAGTTTTCAAAAAAAAATTAAAAATTTTTTTTTAAAAATCCAAAAAAAATTTTTTGAAAATTTGAATACACAATAATATTGAAACTGCTGGCAGCCTTAACATAAAAAAAAATGATGATATAACAAAAATAACTATTTTTCTGAATTTTTTTTTTAACCATTACCTAGCTTTAACTAAATGAAATTTTTTGATTTTTTTTTTAAATCTGTGGGACAGTTTTTGAGAAAAAAAAAATATTTATGAAATTTCGAAAAAAATAACTACCCTTATTTTTGGTCTTAAAAAAAAAAGCGTGTGGGTTGGGGAATTAAAAATGATATCTACCAAGTTCAAAGAAAATCAGCCCAGCCTTTTAGGCTGTAATCGAACAGATAGACAGACAGACATAATTGCGAAACCCACTTTTTTAGTCTTCGCTATCATCGTAATATCAACTTTGATCAAAATCTCGAAATCGATTTTTTTACGAATGCATATCTTGCCTTATAGCTTTATATATAAAACTTATTGTACTATCAAGAACACGAAAGATTGTGGCGACATCATAAGGCTAGGGACTGTAATTGCTAGAAGTGTCTTTGCTAAATTTAATAATAAAATACTCTCTTTTTTACTACTTCTTTAGTATGTTATCCTACTTTACACTGTAAAAGCGTGCGCTAATTTCTGCGCCACCACCAAGCTAGCGTTCGCAATACAAAATCACTCTCCATGATAATACTATAGGTTATATATAAAAATCTTATAGTACCTATAAGTCGCAAGTAAAAAGAAAAAAACCTTTTTAATAAATTTGAACTGGAATATTAGGTGTGTTTTTTTGGGAAAATTATCCGTAGTGAAGTAGGATTTCCCAAAAAAAACGTATCCGCAGTTGTGCGATTTTTCTACTTTAAAGTTGGTACCACTAATTAGTTGTCAAATATTTAATAAAAAAAAATAACAACCAATAACTTTTTGCCAAGTAATTTTCTTGTTTCTGAAAATATATATGGAGGTTTTTATTTATAAATTTCAATTTAAATCATTTTGTATTTACTTTTTCTGTTCACCAGCCATTCTTCATAAAGCAGAAGTTTTATTTGTGAATTTTTTTTTGTTGACAATTATCGCGACAAAAGTCAAGGGATCTGTTCCCAGACTTTAGTTAGTTTTGGATTTCTCAACAGCTTTTTTCATAAGAAGGCTTTGTCGCGTTAGTAACTCCTAAATGTCGCTGTTTAACTAAAGTATAACAGCTGACCACGACATTTTGCTCCTACAAAAACGCGTTAGTTATTAAACAGCTTTCTATAAGAGCTCGACACCAACACGATACAAAATGCAGCGTTTTTCTTATAAAAATGGTTTTCTAAAATAAAGACTTAAACTCTCAATGGAAAATGCTAAACAACAAACTACTTTTCGTACTCTACGAACATGCCTTCGAGATACAAAAGAGTTTTCAATTGTACCAACATTTGTATTCGAGACTCGAGCAAACGTCAACATTCTATCCGCAGTTGGATCCTACTTCTACTTTTATCGGCAGTGAGGACTTTGTATTTGTAATACTTATAAAATCTTACTTCACTACGGATAGCTTTGCGAAAAAAACACACCTATTATTGAAATTAATTGTGTACATTTTTCCATTTGCCAAATTGTATGTTAATTTACCGAGAACACACCGAGACCGAGATACACGGAATAATTCAAACCAAAATAGAGGATTTTCAATTAAGGATTTTCAAACTTTTACAAATAATTGCTGATGATGAGATGATGCTACATCTGTGAAATTGACTGCAATTTATTTAATCTGCCTTGCCAAATCAGCAACATTTAAAACGCAAGATCTGCTGAAAATGCCGCCTCGGTCCGGTAAATTGTGCAGAAGAATCCAAGGTTCTCTATTCCGCCTTGGGCACAAGACTTTGGTGTTTCGCAAATCACAGCGATGTGTGTTCGCTAACTGGGCTATCGAGCAGTTTACCCTATTTTATTCAAAAAATCATATTCAGCATCGAGCCTCGTTTTATGATGAATGGATTCTTTAACTTGTCAAGTTTGGGACGATCACAATCTACACGAGATCCACCAAATTGCAATGCACTCAAAGAAAGTCACTGTTTGGTGTTGATTTTGGGCTGGCGCATCATCGGTCCATATTTCTTTTAGAACGGCTAGTTCGCCAGCCCATCGCAATCAATAGTGAGTGCTTCCGGTAGATGATAACCAATTTCCTCTAGTCCGAATTGGTTAGTATGGACAGCAATGGCATGTCGTTTTAACAGAACGGTGATGGCACTTGCCATACAGACCTTACAATAATGGACATTTTGGATGAGCTTTGGTTATTTCACTCGGAGAATCAGGCACTGAGAACGTGTGATTTGACCCCGTCAGACTTCTTCTTATAGATTTCTATTAAGTCACAGGTCTATGCCGATAAACCACAAATCACCACTGCCCTTAAAGCAAACATAATCAATTCCATTAATAAAATTCAGCCCGATTCACTTACCAGAGTTATGGAAAATTGAGCGTTTCGCATGCGCAACACCTAGCAAAGTCGCAACTGACGTTTGAACGAAATTGTACTCTGTACACAAATGTGTATGGGTTTTATAAATAAATAAAAAAAAAATAATTATATCTTATTGGGAGTTTGGTCTAATCAAATTTAAAGAAAAGAAAACCAATATTCGATTGTTTTGGCAAAAACCTAAATCGAAAATTTATTCCATTCGAATCTCTCCTCAGTTTGCCCGCATTACATATGCTTATGGTAGTTCGATGTAAGCCTGGAGGCAAACAGACCATTTGATGACTATTGTCGTTTTTATTTGGCAATCCGGAATCTCTCTCCGATCCGGAATCCCAACTGAACACTTTTGTTTGCTTCTGTGCTTCTGATGATTCTGAAGTTTTGTTTGATTGTATATGTGAAACATCAAATGCGTATGTACAATAATCAAAATCAAGAAAAATGTTTGTTGAAAGCAGGGTTGGCCGAATTGTCACTTTTTAGAAACAACTACATTTGTTAAGTCTGCTACGTAGTTTATGTAATTAATGTAGTTAAATGTAGTTAATTGTAGTTAATGTAACAAATTGTAGCATTGCTGTCAATTAACTGTCAGTTGTGCATTTGAAATTTGAATTTTTAAATTAAACGTTCAGTTATTCCTACAATTCTTCATCCTTATGGTAAATGAAACTTTTTTTTTACAAACCTTCATTAGACCATAAAAGTGCAAAATTGTTTTTTTTTCCTTTATTATATTGATTTTTTATGAATTAACTACATACGAGTACATATGTAGCAGACGTAACAAATTGTAGTAAATTAGGCATGTAGTTTGTTAAATAAACTACGCATAGTTAAAATCTACGTTTATATGCAGTATCGAAAGATCGAGTTGGATTAGGGTCGGATTTTCGACCCATTTCTACTCGACACCGCTGAGCGATTGGGATCGAGTCGAACGAAGCTCATTTCAACTCAATACAGGTATATAAAGGTTCGAAGCGAGCTTCAAGCTCGCTTCAACACCTCATATAAACGTAGTAAATCATGTAGAAAATGTAGTGTAGCTAATTCGGCCAACCCTGGTTCGCACAATTTGGATACCAAAAATCACAGCTGTTGAGGTTGACGTTTAAGTATATGAATGTGTAAGTGCTTCTGGTTTTGCTTCTGATTTCAAATCCAGAAGCAAATTTGTCTTCTTTTCAGAATTAGAACTGTCATTTTTTCCCAATTGAATACTTTCAGAAGAGTCCGGAAGGCTTCCGGATTGCCAAATAAAAACGACATATACCTATATCATTTTCTTTTTTGGGCTATGGATGTTACACTACTGATTACCACCAACTTCTATAGTTTAAGTGGTATAGGCTTTTAAAGACTTTATAATACAAAACATTGATGTAATTAGAATTGTGTAATATAAAAAATTGTAATAAATAATATAGAATAGTGCAAAACTTCCGCGTCAACACTTGAGGCGCCACGCCATCTTTTAAAAGTCCATCCAAATACAAATTTTCGAATAATATTAACATAATTGGCACGTTTGTGAGCATTGATACGGAAGCGAAGAAGATGGGTTTACCGGGCAATGAGGGCAAGGCCAAAAAAGCGTACCCAACACCGATGTCTTGGGCAGAACGTCACCATTAACAGTATTATTACACTCGGAAAAGCCAAATGAAACCGTGCGGAGTAGGGTTGGAGGCACCGCTATTAATTCAGAGAATGTCACCAGCTCTGAAATTAAACGGAGAGTAACTCTTGTCAATTGCTGCTTCTTTGGACTTAGAAGGCAATTGATTAGTAAAATCCTCTCTCGGACATCTAAAGTGTCTCTTTATAAAACTCTTATAATCCCGGTCTTTGTATATGATACAGATACATACTTGCAAAAGTGGCTAATGTTGTTAGGATGTTTTGAATGGGAAATTCTCTTGGTGATCTTCGATCCCATCTGCGTTAGTGGGAAGCGCCTAAACTTTAGAAGTTACTTAGCCAAACCGACCAAGTCAAACGAATTAAAATTCAACGACTGAGATTGCTGGGTATTCTAGTGCTACTGGATTCAAATGCTCAAGCCTAAACATTCTTAAAATCCAATCCTGAAGCATGGCATATCAGTGGCGCTGACTGGAGATATCTAGCAACTGACTAAGCTGATTGGTGGTTTAGGCACTAGTTCACCCGGAATGTAGCGCCAACTTAAGTAAGTATGTACTATATTGTCGCTGTAGATCGAATACCTCGTAACCCAGAAAAAACCGATTTTTAGGTAATGATGCAATTATATTGTGAAAAAAATTCCGGATCTAATGAAAAATATCCTGTGAACCTAAAAACTATAATTGCAGAGCCACGCGCCTAATTAACAACACGTCTCTCATTGCCTCTCATTGATTTGATAATAAGTTTTTTGTCTCTCCTGAAAAATCGACTTTTCTGGGTTACGAGGTATTCGATCTACAGCGACGATATGTAACTAGAGAAAATCTGAAAAATCATTAGCACCGTTTTTGAGATAAATAAGATTTTGTATTGGAACTTTCATTTTTCTTACGTATTTTCAGAAAAAAATTTTGTTATTTTTTTTGAATTTATTTAAAATAATACTTTATCTTAAAAAATATCTTAAAACTATTAAAATCGAGCTTAATTTTTTCCAAAAGTTTCTTATGAAATTGTAAGTCTCTTGTATTCAGGTAATCTACAAATAGCATTATGAACCGGCAAAGCCAGGAATCCAGCTATCATGATGCCAAGTGAGTCGGCCTGCACAGTCACTCCAATTGCAAATTCCCGACGAGATTGTGGAATATCTTTGGCCATTCTATAGAAGGTATTCACATATGCACCACCTCCAAGTAGACCCTCAAACAAGACGACTGCAAACGGTATCCAAATAGTTGGTGAATAAAAGAATATAACCTCGGTCAAGAAGTAGACAACATTGAAGAATTGTAGCAATGCAAGAATCCAAATTTTTCGGAAGCTAATCAGGTTTACTGAAGAGCGTGATATGAATACACCAATTTGATAATCAACACAAAGCCAACGATATTGAGCTTCTTTGTCCAGGAATGAATCTTCAAAGTATTCCAACTCGAACTAAAATAAGAAAGAAAAATTTTAATTATTTAAATTTTTTGTTTGCTTAGTTAAAACTTGCCAGTCCTTGATTTATGAAATATTCAAAGAAATACACAAATAACAGCGGCACCATGTACTTGAGTAACTTTGACATGTATTTTAATTTCTCCAAATAGCCTTGAAGTTCCTTGGAATCAGATGACATATCTATCACGGAGATGGTAGTTTCTGTTGTTTCACTGGGCTTACGCAAAATCGCCCAAAATGCTATACACTGAAGAAGTGGAATTGACAACATGATCAACATTGTATCCCTTGAGTTGAAGCCTAACGCCACCAGGCCAGCATAGACAATGGAACCAATTATTCCAGCGCCACCGGTACCGGATGACCATGTTGAAAGAGTGTTCCTAATAAAATTCAAAAAAAAAAATAAATTAAATTTAGAAGTAATGTGAGGGTTTTTCAATTGGGGTAAATAGATTTTGACAGTCTGCTGCGGCCTTGATATTTTTGTAACATCTGTAAAATCTGTTGTTTATTATAAAGTTACTGATACTAACTTATTCACCATTGCAAGCAGTCATGTTGAATAGTACGCCTAAATGATAAAACTTTGTTATCAAAATGAGTGTTCATTAATACAAACGTTGTACTTTACAGTCGACCCTACAACGTTTGGCAACCACCGACTGGTTCAATATTGAATTAGCCAACATTCATACGTTAATGAAATGGAACATTGGCAAAGAACATCGCCACAGTCCATGTGTACAGCAGGTCGATGATTCTATGTGTATTCCGTGATTCCGTGCATAAGAACTCGGCCTTTCGCAGGCTTCAATTTTGTGAATTTTGCATCGGAGCTTATAAGGTCCAGCTAACCCAAGATCTTAAAATTCATGATCATAGACAATGCCTATTGTTCGCTGACTGCGATTCGTAGCGTTTTGGCCAACAATTGCATTTTAGAATAAATCTCCATCTAGAGAACGATACCAACATACACGAACTGCACCATGTGACAATGCATCCTCAAAAAGATACCACTTGGTGTGGATTTTGGGATAGCGAGTGCTACAGAACGATGATAGCCAATTTTTCAAAGCCCTAATTAAGCCATACGGACCTAAATAGCATGTAGTTTCAGCAGGATGGCGCACGAACTTGCTCTTATGTAAACGACTAAGAATTTCAAAAATGAATGTTATTAGAAAAAAACTGTTCATAAGCATAAAATCAATTTTTTAATAGACTAAAACAATAGCAAATATTAGCGTATGCAAGAACAAAAATTATAAGCCTGTACTGGGTTCTTAAAAAAATAATTTTAAAATATTTTTAAGAAAAAATTCTAGTACGCTAATTTAAAGTTTTTGTTATTGTTCGAATAAAAATTAAATTTACAAACAAAAATATTGGGCCGTTTCTGAGATATCAAATTTTCAAAAAAAAAATATTTTTTTTTTCAAAAGTTCAAAAATATACTTTTTTTAAGTTTTGAAATGCAATGTTTTTCAAACTTTTCAAAAGCTTCTCTTTAAGAAATTTCATTAAAATGCGTTATGTCGATAATGAGAAATTCTAAATTTGAAAAAATGGTAGTTAGTCAGTAATATCTTGATTTTACTAAATTATAAATCATAAAAATTAATCAAAAGGAAAAAAGTTTTAAGCAAAATTCTCGGAAGCGTTTTCGAGAAAATTGCAAAAACCATTTTTTAATTTGTAATTTATATTAAGAAACTTTTATTTTCAAGTTTTAAAAAAATTTAAAATATTGAGTTTTGAAAAAAAAATTTTGAAGTTTTTTTTAAAAATCCAAAAAAAAATTTTTGGAAAATTTGAATATGTACCAAATAATATTCAAACTGCTGGAGAGCTTTAACATAAAAAAATTTATCAAAAACCAAAAAAATGGTACCAAAAATAATAATTTTTTTGGAAAAAAATTTTCAACGATTTCCTAGATTTAACTAAATGAAATTTTTTAAATTTTTATTTAAACTCTGTGGGACAGTTTTTGAGAAAAAAAAATATTTATAAAATTTCGAAAAAAATCGTATGGCAGGTACCGCTGTTTTGGGTCTTAAAAAAAAAAAGAAAAAAACATAGGGTGGGAATTAAAAATATTATCTTCCAAGTTTAAAGAAAATCGGCCAAGCCGCTTAGGTCTTTTTTGGTCTTTGCTATCATCGTTTAAAAGAACAGCTTTTTTCTAAATCTTAAAAATAGTGTTTCGGAAACCGATAAATGCAAACTTATCAAAATAAAACTCGAGTATGTGGTTTTGGAAATATTTTTAATTTTTTTTTAATCGAAAAATAATATGGGGGGAGGCATTACTTGTAAGAATTATTTTTCTGATGTTCGGTAATTATTGGAGAGGGAAAAAGATTCCTTTTTTAGGAACAAATGTATGGAAAACGACATGAAAAAGGTTACACAATGGTTAAACCTCTCTTCAGAACCATAAGGCAAGACTTTTGAAGATTTTTTAAAGGTGCGAGTGCGAATGTTAATATATTCGAATCAGCAGAAAACTGGTCTGCATGCAAATTAGCTTTTCTTGCGATCTGACGACATCAGAGGAGTCTTATTGTGAAAGAGTGTTAGTACCTACGAGTAGGACGAACAAGTTTTACTATTCCAAAAATTCTGGTCATGAAAAATGTTTGTTCTTTTAATATGATCAATGATAATTGCATGTATTCTAGGTTTCCTTGTACTTTTCACATAAGATATAAGAGAATTCTTGCCTTAGGAACCTAGGCACTTAGCCTAGTCAAACATAAAAGTTTTCATTTCATTGAGAATAATGTCTGTTATTAAATCGATACTAGAATCTATGTCAGTGCCGGGAAAAGTAGGGACCAGATATTTTAAATTCATTTTGTATTCAAATTCCAAGAAAGGTTATCAGTTTATCAGAAACCATGATATGCTTAGGGTTATGGATGTTTATTCTTACCCTTAAGGCGAACTGATCTTAAATAAGCAATCAAGTCAACATGTAGTACCGGAAGAATTATTTCACTAAAAGCTTTCTGAATTTGAAATCGGAAGTTTGACTCCACTATCTAAAGAACGGAAATACAAAATCTTCTTTTAAATTAAGTTAGGATATTTTTTGGACTATAGTTCGTACTCTTAAGCCATGAGGTTATTAGTATAATGTACTGTACAGTTAGATATTCAACGCTTCGATGTGAGGATGTTTGTCACTAACTGAAGTATCTACGGAAACTTTTATTAACTTGGTCTTTTATTTTATATACTCCAAAGTTATTAAAGTAGCAAGACTATTTACCTAAAACTAAACTGTGAAACTATTGAGTCTTGAGTTGTTTTCGATTTGACTTTAAGAAACTCTTCAAAATCAATTCAAAAACTTAAAAAAACTACTATCAATCTTCTACTTGGGTAGGTAAGTAGAAGTGGCGACCACTTTAGCTACTAATTAGTTCTGAATTGCGCCATTTTGTTGCTCATTTGAAGATGTGGATGGAATTATTTACATGGAGTCATCTTGTTTGGATTGAGTTCAAAAAGAAAGGACGTATATAGTAGATTTTGATGATCACCCGCTCAATCGGATCACCACATGCATCCAAAACCATCTGCATTGTAGCGTAGCAAACTAGGCAGCTTATTGGCTGGTGCTGAATTAATAACTAATCCGACCAAATTGTACCATATGCCTCTGTTAAGGCCCCCAGTACATTACCTCGTGGTCGAAGAAATCAAACAGAGGGTATGATACAGTAACCGAAGTATTTCCTACATCCATGTTGTCGCGTTGAGAAAGAAGATCAAGTCTTTGATTCTTATTTCCTAAAGTTTGTCAATTTTTTAATAAAATTAAATAAAATATGGTGGTACAACAGCTCGAAGAGAACCAGGAGCTAATGACTTACAACTCAACCATTCCTGTGTGCGCGTTACCAGGAATGGGGGGACTACAATTTCCTGCCGATTCCGAACGGCTAAAGAGCAGCACTTTTCATGACAAGAGATACTCTTGGAGGATTTATCAATTCCTCGCAAGAGGAAGTACACCCCTGAAAAACCTAGTACTTACTTGTTGAAATTTGAAGTGTAAGCAAGAATTGTTGATTCCCCTATGCCGCAAGCTGCTGAAGTACAAGCAACACCAATAATTGCAATCATATCCGTATTAGCAAAAGCAACCAGTAAGAAACTCATCGATGTTAGAAATATAGCAGATATAACTCTTGTACTAAAAGGATAAAATTTTACATATTAAAATAATATTTCAATTAATAATAATTTTTATTAAATTTACTTAACCCAAAACGGTAAAAATGGAACGATTACCTTGACAACAAGGCCTGGTACCACATCAGCTAAGAGTATAGCACCAGTACTGACAATATGACACTGTCGCTGAACAACTTCTGATTGGATTTCTTCTGTATGTTTTGCCTATGAAAAAGAAATGATTTAGAATTTTGAAAACAATTTACATCAAAGGAACAAAATTTTACCTGATTATCAAATCGGGCAATAATATCGTGTGCAGCACTCAGCATAACCACATAGCCAAAATTATTGCACAGGCCAAGAATCCAAAATCCAACTAAATCTCTCCAAAGTTGTTTGTCTTCTGTCGTCTCAGCCTTTTCACTGTCATTTTCCTTTTTCGCTGTCATTTTTTCTTGTTAATCTACCAAAATGATTTTTTTTTTTAAATTATCTTTCACTGAATAACTAAGCTAAAGAATAAACGGTTTTCTTTAAATTTGGTTCAGATCATTTATGTCATTCCCTAGAGAAGAAATTCGAATTTTCGTTACGACTCATCTAGAATGGTTTTCTGTACAACAATTTTTAGCCTTAACGATTTTTATAAGTGACGAAAGAAAAATCTATCGGGATAGTATTAAAAAAACGCAATTAACAAAGGTTAAAAATAATAATTAGATTTTTATTAAGAACACAAAACTGTTTGCATACATCAAAAGTGAAAGCCACTGAAAATCTTCTTTTTTTTTTGTAAAATTGTTGTTATTATTATTTATTAATAAGAAACCGGTTACATCTTAATGATATGAAAGTCAGTAAGCGTCGATAAAATCTTTAGATTTTTTCTGGTGGCATGATTTATTTCTATTGAATATCATTATTTATAAATGTAGATTGTCGATAGGGAAGGTATTCTTAAGTTATTTAATGCAAATTAAGCCCAGGAGAAATTAGCAGACATTTAATAATATGCATAATATACAGAAATTTACTTAGTCACACTCTAAGAAATATTCGAAAAATTACTACAATAAGTGTTTAACTTATTTCAACACCAATTTAATTTTACTAAAATTATTGTAGTTACTAAATGGAAGTGTAGTAAAAATAGACATTTGCTTTAAAGTCAAAAGTTTCTTGTTGAAAATTACACAAAAATGTTGAATGTTTTGTTGATATTTAATAGATTGCTTAAAAATAAGAACGGAGATGAATTTTAAACAAAATTTTTTTTGCGGAATATTATTTTTTTTTCTTTGATTCAACAGGTTGAAAATCTTGTATGCATTTGTTAAATAGTCAATTAAGCGCTGGAAAAGGTGAAGGAGAGACAAAATTTCAACAAACATAGTTTTCCTCAGCGTGGTTAGGGATATCGTTTTTCTCAAATTCAACATTTTTTGTTGAATATAAATTGTAAATTTAATAATCTCGTAGACGTGAGAAAACAGAGTAGCAAATGTAAGAACGTAGAAAAATGTTAATCAGATCAAAATCAGTCTCGCAGTAACAGTCACAATAAAATAAAATAAATTAAAATAAAATCGTATGAATGTAAGAAAACTAATAAAAGTATCGAATTTCGAGGTAAGTATAAAATACTTGTTCTTTAATATTGTTTGGTTTACATTGTAAATTAAATGGTTTTTAATTTTAATTTTGTGTAAATTAAATATATAGAAAACTGTTTGAATTACAACAATATTATTGATAATTATTCATTACTTTACAACCCGTTTAAATAATTTTGTTTATGCCAAAACTATTATAAAAATTGAATATTACAATTCACAAAAAAATGTTTTTCTAATTGTTTTTAGATGCTTTTCTATAATTTACAGAAAACGTGATTCTGGACAGAGAAACTCTTTATTGCAGTTTTATTAATGTATTGTTTATTATTCCTTTTTCAGTACTGTTTTTGTACTTTTTAATCAATACGTAAACCTATTTTTCCTAACATTCATTGATTATTGTAGAAAACCAAGTGAAAGTAAAAGATGCAAAATAAAAATGAAAATTTTTCAGATAACTATATTGAATCTTTTTATTTGATGTTCTTTAATTTTGTAAGATGTTCTATGGTATGTATTTAATTTAAAAAAAAACACATTAGGACCTTAATATTCAATCAACATAAACTAGCTTTTATTTTTAGAAAAGATCTTGAAAATTCAGGAAAAGAAAACAAACTTATAGCCAAATTTAATATTCAACATAAACATAAATTGCAAAGAACTTGATTGGATTTTTAACAAAATATATTTGTAAATAAGTTTTATTTTCCTGAATTTTCAAAATCTTTACTGAAAAAGCAGCAATTTTATGTTGAACATTCAGTTGCTTGTTTTCTGTCATCTATTGATGTAATCTATAGGGCCTATATTCGTTCAAAGCTTGAGTACAATTCCCATATCTGGGCAGGTGCTCCAAAAACCTACTTGAGTCTCTTGGACAAAATTCAAAAGAGAGCTATAATAATGATAGGTGACCCTTGTCTAACTCAAGCATTTGAATCTCTCGAGCACCGCCGCAATGTTTCATGCCTATCATTATTTTATCGGTATTTTCATAAACAGTGCTCTAGTGAAATAGCCAGTTGCCTTCCTCCCCTTAAACAATTCAACCGTAATACCCGTACTTCTAGGAATGCCCATCAGTTTACCCTTGAGCCCAACTTCGGACGTACTGTCAAATACAGAGATTCTTTTTTTAGTCGCAAATATTAAAAAATGTAAGTAAACTTTTGGAAAAAAAAGTTTGTGCTTGCTTATCCTTCATTACCTATTTTGAGTTTTAATTTTTTTTAATTTTTGAATAATTTTTTATCTAATGATGATTGTTTTTAAGCTTTCATGCTTAAAAATCAAAGAACTTGTTGAACTCCTAATGATGTGAGGTCTTTGTTAAGTTAAATATTAAAAATAAAAATCGCTTTGCAACTAATTTTCTAAAGGTATTATTTACTATTAAACATTTATCTATGTTGAAAAAAATGTAATATTTGTTTATATATGTTGGGTTTTCAACGACTGCGACGTGAATTTTATGTATAATGTATGTG
Source organism: Chrysotoxum bicinctum (assembly GCA_911387755.1). Classification (NCBI taxonomy): domain Eukaryota; kingdom Metazoa; phylum Arthropoda; class Insecta; order Diptera; family Syrphidae; genus Chrysotoxum; species Chrysotoxum bicinctum. Next base: position 42,665,225 of record OU426990.1, read on the forward strand.
ACTTTTTCATGGTTTATTGATTAAAAAGATAGCCATACGATTTTTACGATGTACGATAAACTGTGATGAAAATTAAACATTTCATCTTTCAACAAGATGTTGAAAATAAAACACCGAAAATTATTATAATTATTACAACTATCGTAACGGACAAGTTGCATACAATAATTGTAGTAATTTTCAACAGAAATTTCTTAAAGTGCACTATGGCGTATGAGTACTTTTTTTTGTTATATTTTTATAGAGAAAATTTTATGTGACGAAACTAATAATTCGAGATTGGAATCAAACCTGACATTGACTGTAAACACGAAAAAATGAATCCAGCAATCTGCTTAACCACTCCTATACCTTCATATGAAGTTAAAAGAAGCTAAAGTCACCGAGGCGGTTTTCTTAAAACGTATTGTTATTTGTTTGAATTGTGTAGTAATTATACGTTTAAGTACATACACTAAAAATTAATAATTCATTAGAACTTGCTTACTTTTCTCTATATATGGGCATATCCACAGAATCTTTCATTTTCAACAGTTGAACATTTTTTTTTTTTATTTTGGGACACACCTATAAACCAACATTTTTTGGATTGTTTATCATCTAAATAAGAAGAAAATGCTTTCGTGATTCATTTTAAAACTTCTTTAACTAGGGCAAGAAAAAAAGGCAACCTCGCTTTTACTGCGCTACGCCAGTATTTTTTTTTTTTTTTTTTTTGAGTTATTTAACTTTACGAAGCTTGGCCTTAGGTTAGGTTAGGTTGTTGGGCTGACAATTGATTTTGCTATCGTCACACTTAGATCAATGTAGATCCATTGTGTTATCCGTGAGTGTAATTACTCTTTCCTGATAAAACCTTTGTATGTATTCTATTAATCAGTCAAGCCATTTTGAGGCATTGACGAAGTTCAATATGTGTATTCCTGAAATATTAGAAATATCTTCTACATTGTCAAAGAAGTAGCTACAAAGCCATTTCCTTCTCTGGTGGCATAGTGACGAGCAATGACAGAGAAAGTGTGATGTGTCTTCATGTACCTTTTCATCAGCACATCCTCTGCATAGCTCATCTGTACTTATTTTCATTTTAAATTTATGATACATATTTCAATAAATTATGTCCGGTGATTATGCTCGTAAGAGAGCGAAGGGACTTCTTACTAAGTTGCACAATTTTGTCAGTCCTCTGCTTGTTAAAGCAGGGCCATATTTTCCTAGTAGTATCACAGGTGTCAAGTAGACTCCACCTTTCATTGGATTTCTTTAGGATTAAATCTGAAATTTTCTGTTTAATGTTGCAGAGTGGGATACTGACCATCTTTGCTTGACTAGTGTCAAGCAGATCCATGTATTGCCAACTCATCGGCATTTTCGTTACCTGGTATTCTGATGTGTCCCGGTACCCAGCAGAGTCTAATATTGTGCTGCGTGCCAAGAACCTTAAGCTCTTCGCGGTAGCAGGAGACACGCTTCGATTTTATCACAGTGGCAGAAATCGCTTTTATTGCCGCTTGGCTGTCAATGTAAAAGGTGATATTAGCCCGTGGTATCGCCATTATTGATACCTGTCTAGCAGCTGTTGTCACTGCCAGGACCTCCGCTTGGAAGACACTGCTATAATCTGGGAGCCTAAGTGAGTTGTTTAGCTCAAGAGGTTCTGAGAAAAAGCCTGCACCAACACCTGTGTCCATTTTGGAGCCATCAGTATAGATTGCTATTGCTGATTCACTGGTGTAGGGTTGGCTGTTCAGCCATTCTTCTCTGCTTGGAAAGGCAGTTTGGAATGGTTTATAAAAGTCAAGCTCGGGTGTTGTATAATCTGTAATGATGCTATCACTCAAGTATTTCTGAAGAATTTGAGCATGTCCTATTGCGCTGTTTTTCCAGGTATTAGTCTGGCTTAGCCTTAAGGCGCTATATACTGCGGATTCTTGTACGAAAAGGTCTAGGTTGAGTATCGCCTGTAACCCTGCAGTTGGTGTGAATCTCATGGCACCCGTAATTCCAGTGCATGCAAGTCTCTTTACTTTTGTCAGAGTTTTGAGGTTCGTTCTTTTTTCCGTTGCATTCCACCAAACCAAATTACCATAGGTTAGTATTGGTCTGATTATTGCCAAATACATCCACCTGATGATTTTTGGGCTAGGTCCCCAGGATTTCTTAAAGATTCTATTACAGGAGTAGAATGCAATCATTCCTTTTTTCGCTTTTTCCTTAGTGTAAAGACTCCAGTTTAATTTCCTATCTAGAATCACACCAAGATACTTTGCATGATCTGAAATCTTCAGCGTGGTGCCTTCAATTGAAGGTATTCTGAAGCTTGGTATTTTCCTTTTATTTGTGAAAAGGACTAATTCTGTTTTTGACGGGTTAACCATCAGGCCGCACTTTCTAGTCCATCTACTAACCTTACAAAGGTATTCGATCTGTTCGCTGATAGTGGGTAAGAATTTACCTGTAGCTAAAAACGCAAGATCGTCAGCGTAGGCTACTACCTCGATTCCACAGTGTTTTACATTAATGAGAATTGTGTTCATAACCAGCACCCAAAGGAGTAGTGAGAGAACTCCCCCCTGTGGGGTGCCCCTGGATATGGATACTCTCATCTATATCCCTGCCAGCTTGGCTTTAATTTTGGTTTCATTATTTAGAAGAAAATCTGAATTTAAATATCTTTCGTTCTGTGTATGTACAGTGAAAATGTCTGCATTCAATGAAAAACACTTATTTCATAATAAATCTTGATTTTGTACTGTTGTACAAACTTTAAAATTTCAAAATTTAGATCAACAGCCTTTTTTCACTTTTGATTATTAGTAAAATTATCATTCACAATCGTTTATTTTGCTCTAAGATCTTATCGATAGGTGTGCCGCTAAAAATCACATATTTTGAACGAATCACGTTCTCAATTTTAAACTTCAAAATGACATTATTCATTTTTAAAAAGAGCACATGATCCAATTAAATTTTAATTGATTCATTGATTGATTGGGAATAATTTCCCAGAATCGATTGTTGAGAAAGTTATATAGAGAAAAAGATCAGATATTAAAATTTGTGAAAACGCAGGTACGCTAATTTCATTGCTTTGTACTATTTTTTTAAATGGTATAGCACACCTTTCTTTCGAGGTTTTTCTATCAGTGTATATTGTAATTTATTATCTTTTAATGGTGTTAAATTGTTCCAAAGGTTGTTGAAAAGTTTTTTGCTTATGAAACTGAAGAAATTTGCATCTGGTCCGCTTGAAATTTGCAATATTTAGCCCAATTTTTATTAATTTTAATTAAGAATTTTGATGCAAACAAGTCACAAGTAGGTCACATAATTGAAATAAGTCATAATACAAAAATCTATCCACTTCGAAAGTGCCAATTTCATTTCTAAGGCCTGATTGTACTCTGGTAACATAAAAGCTAAAAATACTGTGGATATGTCCATATACATATGTATATATAACAAATATATTCTGAAGCTTATTTATAAATGGAACTCAAGTTAATGGTTGTCTTCTTCCTACTCTAATCAACAGATAATAAAACTGTTAGTCCATTTGCGCTAAGTTTTGAGTAAACACTTTGTTCTTAAGAACTTAAGATGATTCTGTTATTATACCCTCAAGAACAAGGGTGTGTGCAAAGGCTCTAACAATTTTGATAATTTTGATTTTGTAAGTCCACAGTAACAAACCTTCTTGATGTGATGTCAAGAGATGGTATCATAAAAAAATATAATTTCGGGAAAACCTTAAGTATATAAACTCGAAAAAATATCATCAAGTGGTATACTGATGGATCAAAAACAAGCAAAGGGAGTCATGCAGGAATCTTTGGGATAGTGAACTGAGGGCATTGACGGAGGCTTATGGTACATGGAAGTCAGATTAGTTGTTGCTTCAGCGCCTGTCGTCAACAAGCTGCCTAGTTTTTCACAGCATCGATGGTTTTGGGATGCGTATGGCGGTCCGATTGAGTGAGTGCTCCGAAGTCCGGAGAATTGTGCAAAAGCACATAAAACAGTCCACCAGCACTTTCCAATCAGGGGTATATGCCATAGGGAAATACGTTGATCGTAATCTCAAAAAATACTATCATAACAAGAACATTTCCATCATGTTAGATAGCCAAGCTACACTCAATGCACTAATCTCCTATACCATCAGCTAAAAACTAGTGTGAGAATGCATAAACAGGCTAAAAGACCTTGGCAAGGAACAAGGTCACACTTTAATGGGTACTTACTCACATTGGTGTTCAAAGAATTGAAGAGGGGTGGACTCTTTAGCAAAAACAGGCACATCAATTCAAAATTCAAAAGAGAGCTATAAAAATGATAGGCGACCGTTGTCTAACTGAAACATTTGTATCTCTCGAGCACCGCCGCAACGTTTCATGTCTATCATTATTTTACTGCTATTTTCATAAACAGTGCTCTAGTGAAATAGCCAGTTGCATTCCTCCCCTTAAACAATTCAACCGTAATACCCGAACTTCTAGGAATGCCCATCAGTTTACCCTTGAGCCCAACTTCGGACGTACTGTCAAATACAGAGATTTTTTTTTTAGTCGCACTACACGAATGTGGAATGCTTTACCTGGCTGAGTATTTCCCACTCATTTCAATGTGCAGACATTCAAAACCAATGTGCATCGGTATCTCCTTTCTAATCCTATCCTAATTTCCTAATTGCTCGCACTGTGTATTTAACATTATAAGGTTATTCATAACCCCTTGAGTGCGCGTAGAATGTAAAAAAAAAAAAATCAACCTTTTCACATTGCGGAATAGGAGAAAACGTAGTCAAATATTAAATCAAACAAGAAGAAGAGGAAAGAAGATCTAAGAACTGAAAAAAATTCCCAAAGCTAAGGCCGGTAAAACTACAACTGGGCAATTACAATTAAGAATGTTTTACCGAACTGCATCAGCTGAAATAGGAAAAACTTAAAAATAATAGCAAATATTCTCACTGGACACTGCAAACTTCAAAGACACCTATACATAGGTTTGCTTGGTATAGTAGGCAGTTCCACATGTAGACTCTACAATATACATGAGGAATTACCAGACCAAATACTATCTAATGTGACGATACCAGTTAGAAGAGAATGACCTATCCTCTCTGAAGTTGCTCTAAATACAAAACTTTCAGAGAGCAATCGATTTGAAGGAAGAACTGAAAGATGAGCAAGCTCATGCAGATAGGGGCACAAGAGTTCTTTAGGTTACAGTGCAATACCCCCAACATATAATTCATTCACTCAATTCAAGTTTGATCAACATACAAAGTCCTACCAAAACCCCATTTTAAATGCTATCTTCCAATCAAATCGTTTCAGCCAATTCCGATAGAATTCTTCTGGAAAGTCAATTAAATATCAAAAATTACCGCGCCTTCTAAAATTAGTTTTGTGTAAGATTAACTATTCTTCCATTTTTATTACCTGATAACCTTTTCATGACTATAAACAAAACAAAAACAGAATTTCAGATATCCATCGTTCAAACCGTGAATCCGTCTTTAGTTTACACAAATCTGCATAGAAAAAAGGACTTTCAGGTTTTTCAAGTTGTTCAAGCGAAAAGCAACTCATTTCATTCCGCAGATACTCACTTTCTGTCAAAATTTCGAGTCGGAAACAGCTGTGAGTGTCAAAATAACCTATGATTTAAAAAGAAACCACTAGATGGCCCATCCTGTATATAAAATAAAAGATTTCATATGCAAAGGTTTTACTAAATTTTAAATGAATCCACCTCGGTCTGTTAATTTTTGGTTTTATCTATTTATTTATTTATTATTATTAACAAACCTGTTCAAATAAAAAATTTGGAATAGCAATAAATGTTTCACGTGCTTGCGAAGAATTTAACAAAATTACCTAACAAACGTTCTAAGTTATCAATTGATGAGGTTCACCTGCTCAAACATAAAAAAATCAGATAAATCAACAACGCAACCGTAAGGGGGATAATATAAAGTTCAAAAAACTATAAAATTCTTTCAGATGTTTATTTTCAAGGTTATACAATTATTTTTTACTTTTGAGAATAGATGATGTCTAAAAGCACCGTGTCGCGAAACATCAATTATACTGTGTATACAGTTGACTTTGATCTAAATATTTCCACTATCTAAAATAAACATAGCCTAACTATTTGAAAAATTCTACATAGTTATTAAGTTTGGCATGCATGTTTACTACCCCGTTTTTTTTTAATGAGTAAACGGATCTTGGTAAAAGTTTATATATTTATCATACACGAAAGTTGTCATTTTCTTGCTTTTGAAAATTATCATCACCACCAAAATATAATTTCTTCGATATCTCTTCAATTCTGCTTGCCAAAATCACCTTGGAATATTGGTTTTGAGATAAGAAACTTCGATAGATCTATCATAGCTTTCACGGTTCCGTCGGGTCTTTGGGTCTTATCCTAAACCGTACAAAGCTTCATCAAAAATTTGGCCCAATGAAAAATCGTCCAAACCAAAAAAGTACAAAATTTCCTATTATTATTTAGATTTTTTAGTTTGAGGTGAAAATTTCACAAAAAACCAAATTCCACTCTAGAAAGAAATGGCATAGAAATAAAATACACAACTTAAGAGAGAGAATCAGGAGATATAAGAGAATTATCAAAATGGATCTTATTAGAGAAAAATGTTCAGGAGCATAGCATGACATTTATTTTAACTTGCAAATCGAAATCGAATTCGGGATTTTGATCAGATTTGACAGTACAATGATAGAGAACATGTGTGCCTGTATACCTCGACCCACAAGCCATTGAAGCGATTTTCTTCAAACGTGGTATTTAAGATTACGATGATTTCCTATATTATTGCACTGACGTGGTCAAGGTAAATCAACGGGAATGGTCTTATTGGACATAGAAAAGGCTTTTAATTCTGTGTGGCATAAAGGAATTATAAACAAAATGTTAACATTTAAAATTCCTCTATATTTATGTAAAATAGTCCGAAGCTTCCTATCCGATCGATGTTGTAGTGTTTTTGTTGACGGTGGTGTTTCATCATTAGTGAACTTTAATTTTGGTGTACCACAAAGTTCCGTTCTTGGACCATCCTTGTGTAATATATACACATCAGATTTCCCAAAAATCCCTCAATGTGAATCAGCTGTTTTTGCTGACGACACAGCAATATTTTGCTCAGACAAGCTCGCTCTCAATATTGAGAGTAGCCTTAGTGGGGCTATTGAAATATTGCAAGAATATTTTAATAAATGGAAAATTAAATTGAATGATGAAAAATTTCAAGCTATATTTTTCTCACGAAAAAGAAAGTCTTGTTATCTTCCTAGTAGTCAACTTAAAATTAACGGAAAAGATATAGTTTGGGAAAGATCTGTGAAATATTTAGGAATACATCTTGACACTAAACTAACATTTAGTGAACATATAAACAGCACTTAAAAGAAAATAGGCATAGCTATTAAACTTCTGTATCCATTTATTAACCGCAATTCCATTCTCACTAATGAAAACAAAATAATAATATTCAAGGTTATCTTCCAAGCAATATTGTCCAATGGAAGTCCTGTATGGGGAAACGCAACTTCTTGTCACTTAAAAAAACTCCAGGTATCACAAAGTAAATTGTTAAAAATGATGCTGAATCTACCCTGGCTTCATTCAACTATAGATCTCTTTTTGTCCTTAAGCCTATATATCCATTTATTAACTGATTAATTTATTAACTAGTTTGTTATTTATTTATTTATTTATTTACTAGTTATTCATTTATTTATTGATATATATATATATTTATTCATTTGTGTTTTTTTTTGTTTTTATATATTTATTGACATATATATTTATTTATTAATTTATTGTTTTTTTTTTTTTGTATTTATTATTAATTCTTATCACTTATATATTTGTTGCAGCTTTACTATTTATTCATTTATATCAATTATTGTGAAATGTTGTGTGTTATTTTCTTAACTTTCTTCTTAATCTAGTCATTTCTTTTTCTTCTCTTTTTTTCTAAATTTAAGTTGAAGGTTTTTTTAATAAGCATTTTCCTTCAAATAACCTATTGCAAAAATTATTGTTCAAATAAAATAAGATAATGTTTCAGATGTAAAATAAGTTTAATCAAATCTCTGAATTGTAAAATGTGCGGTTACACTACCTTTAAGTTTTTTTTGCGGAATAAAATCTATCTATCTACTCGTATCTATCTCTCCATGATTTCCTAGTGGAGAAAGTGATTTTTTAGCTCTAAAACTACAGTCGTTATGAAAAATCTTTCTTATTTTTCTCAAAAACGGCTTTAACGATTTTGATATACAAAATTATAGTGCAATGACATCATTTTGGATGAAAAAAATGTTAAGAAAAAATATTATGACCGTACCTGCCGTTTTCTTGATTTCCGACTTTCTTATTAATGGCTCCAACGATTTGTTCTTTAGTTTGTATACAGGAGCTCTTTTAAATTTGAAATAATATTGAATACGAAAATTTGCTAAAAAAATATTTATTTTATTTTATTTTTGAAAAAAAGAATTCAAAGCACTTTTTTTTTTTTAAATATCAATATCTTGAAAACGAAGTTTTTGAACATTTTTCTCTAATTAAGTCCATTTTTGTATATTTATAAATAATTTTTGAATTCCAAAGGACTTGTACATAAGTTCAAGCCGTGTTTTCTATACAAACGGCTATAATAATGATAAAGCTGAAGAAAATATTATTAATAAAAATGAATCGGCACGAAAACACGAATTTTAAATCGCTGCGCGGTTTTTTAAAGATTCATTTTTAGGATTTTATTATATATTCAAATAAAAATTGAATTTAAAAAGACATCATTGGCCAGTTTTTGAAATATTAAATTTTCAAAAAAAAATTGAAAACTTTTCTAAAAATTGACAAATTTTTTTTGTTTTAATTTTAGACTAAAAAAATTTATTTAAATCCATTATGCCGATAATGAGAAAGTCAAAAATTCAATAAATGGTCCTATAGAAGATACTTTCAGTAATATCTTAACTTCTGAATTTTTGATTATTGAATGATAGATCGCTAAATTTAAGCCAAACAGGAAAAATGTTATCAAAATTCTACATATGTGCTATTTGCCAGAATTAAACTATTTTCGAAAACAGTTTTACGACATTTGAATAGCGGGTACCGTTATTTTTGGATAAGGAAACATTTTTTTTAATGTTTAAGATCGTATAAGCAAATTGTTGATTGTTAAGCTTAAACAAAAAAATCAAACATGTGTTTTTCAAAATATTGAGTTTTCAAAAAATATTTTTAAAAATCCATTTTATTTTTTAATTTAAAAAGGTAGACACACAATACTTTAAATAATCTTAAGAAAATTTAACATAAAAACCATTGATCAAAAAAAAGTTGTACCGTTTTTGGAAAAATTGAAAACAAGAAAATGAGCAAGTATTTTGTTTGTTTTTTGTATTTTTTTGTTCAAAATTTTGGAAAAATCTGACTAAATAAATAAGGAACCGCCCGGAGAAGCTAGAAAAACTAAAATGGTTACTTTTGGGTGTATATCAATTTTTTTTAATTTAAAAGAATTATTTTGTGGCAGTGATTAATCACACGATTTTATTGTATAAATATTTAATGACTATCTTTTTTATAAGTAGCTAATGGTTGTTAAAGCATTGTTTAAATTATTATAAAATTATAAAATAATATAAATTATTAAATCACTGTCACAGAATTTCTTTTTTTTTTCAATTTCGAAAAATCTGATTTGTTTTATAATACGAGTAATAAATGTCGTAAGGCAATTTTTCATAACGAAATTCCACGTACGAGCCAATTTCTTATATTGAAATTTTACCCAAAAATGTAAAATAAAGAAAGGTCTCAAAATATGTGCAAATGTTTGGAAAATTCCTCATTTTTTATATGAGGCCATTTCTAGTTGAAGCCGAATTTAATGTATCCAATTTCCTATATAGCAGAACGGTCTAAATCAATATTTTATGTTCGTTAAAAATATTCAGCTTTTAGTGCCTCTTAAGGGGAGGTTTACCTTTTTCTTAGCTTAAAACTGCAGTTTTTTTGGAAATTTTTTTTTTCGTATAAGGAAATAAGTAATCAACTGGGAATTTTTGCTGCTTGTTTATTACAATAAGTAGTACACAAAACATAATAAGTAGTACAAAAAACATTTTTTATATGCCCAAATATCGTGACAGTAATTAATGTCATGTCCGGTAAAGTGACCACTCCCAAAAAAGGTTGCCTGACGGTAGCCACTCTAGCACCTGCAAAAATGAACGAAATGAAAAAACCAAAAGTTCTTATAAAATATATGAGTGTAGGCGGAACCTGAACTACAATCATCAATAATAATCAAAAATTAACAAAATGGTGGACATTTGAATTTTTTTTTTTTTTACTTGCGACTTATAGGTACTACATATAAGGCAAGTTATGCATTCGTAAAAAAAATCGAACTCAAGATTTTGATCAAAGTTGACATTACGATGATAGCGAAGACCAAAAAAGTGGGTCTGGCAATTCTGTCTGTCTGTCTGTCTGTCTGTTCGATTACAGCTAAACGGCTCGGTCGATTTTCTTCAAACTTGGTAGATATGTGTTTTGATTTTTTACCCCCGGATGTTTATTGATTTGATTTTTTATGACCAAAAATAACGGTACCTGCCATACGATTTTTTTCCAAAATTTTATAAATATTTTTTTTTTTCTCAAAAACTGTCCCTGCGATTTTCTTAAAAAAAATTCAAAAAATTTCATTTAGTTAAACCTAGGTAATGGTCCAACAAATTTTTCAAAAAAATGAGTAGTTTTGGTACCCCCCTTGGGACCATTTCTTTTGTTTTTGATTTTCTCAAAAACGGTACCACCGATTTTGATCATTTTTTATGCTCAAGCTTCCCAGCAGTTTGGATATTATTGTGTATTCAAATTTTCCAAAACAAATTTTTTGGATTTTTGAAAAAACTTTCAAATTTTTTTTTTTAAAACTCAATATTTCGAAAACCCCATGCTCGATTTTTTCAAAACTTGATAAATGAAAGTTTGGAAAAATAATCTACAATATATCAGCAAAATAAATTAATTTTACCAAAAAATAACGGTACCCTCCATACAAATGTTAAAAAATGGTTTTCGAAAATCGTATTTTTCTCGAAAACGGTTCCGAGAATTTTGCTTAAATTTTTTTTCTTTCTATTATTTTTTAATATCTGTAATTTAATAAAAAAAAATTGAAAACAAGATATTACTGTACCTACCATAGAACGATTTTTTAAAATTTTGAATTTCTCATTATCAGCATAACGGATTTTAATGAAATTTCATAGAAAGAAGCTTCTAAGAAGTTTTAAATTATTGCATTTAAAAACTTTAAGAAAAATATTTTTTTGAATTTTGAAAAAAAAAATCAATTTTTTGTTTTTTGAAAATTCAATGTCTCGAAAACGCCTCAATACTTTTTTTGTAAATTTAATTTTTATTCATACAATAATAAAAACTTCAAATTGGCGTACCAACATTTTTTCTTAAAAATGTTTTAAAATTTTCTTATATAAAACCTTATTTTTTAAGACACCACTACAAATACTTATAATTTTTGTTCTTGCATAAATCTATATTTGCTTGAATCATATGGCATCCTATTTTTACCTTTAACTAGATACTAAAGAAGTTTTTTTAGTCATTTAAAAAATGAATTTTATGCTTATGAACAGTTTCTCTAATAACATTCATTTTTGAAATTCTTAGTCTTTTACATAGGAGCAAGTTCGTGCGACCCAGTCGTGCAGTTTATTTTCTTCGCTCTTTGAGGTACTGCAGAAATGAAAAAAATCCATGGATTATCTTGATCGTAGTCCAGGTTCCCCTGATTTTAACATGCTTTAAAACAAAAAAAAATAAAAAAGGCGGTTCATCGAGTAGTTTTTGAGTAATCGTGGCGACCAGTTTGAAAAACGTGGTTTCGGGAAAAACGCGTTTTTACCTCATCGCTTTCCATAATGTAGGATTAATCTATGTTAAAATTAAAATAACATAAAATAGATACGACTAAGCTGTTTTGGAAATATATTCTACATATAATTTACTACAAGAAAATGCAAAAAAAAATCGATTTTTTGGTTCAGAAAAAAGTAAACCTCCCCTTAAAGACCTTAAAGCAAATATTTCAAAGGAGGTATTCATCATCAACTCTTTGTTTTTATAAAAACTCCTTATATAATTTCAGAAACGGCTTAGGTCTAGATTTCCAAAAATGTATATGAAATATTGTTAAGTTAATTATTTTGAAAATACATTTTGTAACCACGTGATCTAACCATGTAGTTTTTTTTTTAATTCACATTTAGTTGTCCTTATATTTTGTCTATATTTTGTTCCGATTTTGACTGTATTACATTCATTAAACAACCAAAAACACTATAATTTAAATTATATATATAAATTTATATCCAATGCCAATAGTATTTAATTTTAACAAGAAGATAATGAAACCAATTACACTTATAGCAACTTGTCACAGATTGGAAGATATCTACTCATTAAAAAGAGTTTATTTTTTCCGTAATCACTCACAGTTAACGATCTTTTTCATTTTTTTTTTTTTTTTCATTTTATTCAACAAAAATTTGTAAGCTTTATTTTTTCAACACACGTGAATTTTCTTTTCAGATTGAATTGAAAACGAAGATAAAATGTTTTATGTTTATTTTAATTTTCAAAAAACAATGTTAGCTTCAAACAGTATTTTTTTAAAATACACACATTTTCCACCTACCCTTAGAACATTCAAATAAACGAAAGCAAAAACCTGGAAGACGCAACAGACTTGTCTCGCCCGCGAAAGTGAAAACGCGAGTAATATCTAAAAATATCAAGATAGTTAAACTACGAAGTACCTCTACCAATACTGATTTATTGTAACAGTATATAGTCAACTGGAGATGAGTACTCACTGATGTACATTGGAAGGGGAGGCAGTTTATCTATGACCTTTAGAGATTTAAGCTTACGAAGTTATTGTTCTGGAGAAAGCCCGGGTATAATAGAATTATAAAGCAATGCGAAATCTGATTTATGATGAATTTATCACATGGTCTAGTGCTGATAATATGAGATAGCTTTTAACAGAAAAAAAATATACCCTCATATAAAATTTAAAAAAAAGCAAACAAGCAATTATAATAAAATTTCCTCATTTCTTTGTAGATCATGGCTTTTTAAATATTTTCTTAATTTAGTAATCGAGTAAGAATATAATCTTTTTGTTTTCAATTGGAAATGTCAAAAATATTTTTTCTATACTGAAACAAGAAAACATACACCTTCAAGTTAAATACACTGGCGCAAATTTTTTAACAGCCTATTTTTAAGGTATTAGTATGATATTACTTAACAATTTGCTAACTTTAAAACAGTTTACTAACTCGTACTTAATTTTAAACATTTTCGAACTGATATCGTACGAAAACAATTTTCTTAGTAAATTGCTTGTTAACTCACCTAAGACAAAAGCACGATATTATAAAATAAAATAGGTTTTCGATGATTTTTAATTTAATAAAATGATAGATAAAGTATGATACCTAACTCAATTGAAAGATGAAAAATTGTCGAATTAAGCAAGTATCATACTAAAACATTTTTAACATCGTACTAATTCGTCTCAAATTTTGGGCCACCGTTTTTTCCATAATTTGTATATTCTGTTGGTACTTTAATATTCTGAACTACTTTAATTTGTTAACATATTAAAAATTCTGAATGAAAACTCTCGTATATACATTGTGCCTCCAAAAATTCTCGAGTCATTGCGCAGATCTTTTAAGGTTCGCATATTTGGACGCCATTGTGCATTCGTCCCGGATGATGATTTTTAAGGCTACTTCTGCCATTGCAGAGTGTTTTGCAATGTTGCATGTCGGTTGTTCAGTAGTTTGAGGATTTAATGGCAATTTCAACGCTGAATGAGCCGTACGACGCGTCCATCCTTCTAACAACGTGGCCGCTATTCCAGAAAAAGCAATTGCTACCGCAATTTCAGATTTGGCATGAATATAGCAGCCAAAATCAATGACACGAGGAATGTCTTTCCTGTCCCACCAGGGGTATCCAATAAAAGTAAGCCACAATTTCCATCATCAATTGCATTAATTAATGTATCATAGACTTCCTTCTGTTTTGGGTTCAACAGGGGTACATTCGTTTGAACTGATTGGACTAATTCATATCGATCATATTCAAATTCACGTTCCAATACTCTATTAAATGCGTCATTCACTCCGCGATCTGGCGCAGGCATTCATAACCTGACTAACAAACTTCCGCACGTAAGGTAACACATATCTTCGATCAAGAGCAAAACCTGGTTATGCATCTCCTCATTCGACTCAAGATCCGGATTTCTTGAACTGACACTAATTCGATGTAAAATGTCTCCCGACATGTTATCTTTGTATTTGTTCCACATGTCACATTGATTAGATGGGAAGCATGTAGAAATGATGATAGCAAATGATGTGCGTTTCAAGCTTTCAAGCAAATTAAACTCTTGACATCCTGAACGAAATGTTGGGCACACTATATATTAAGAGTTCGTAGTGGTTCAAATGATGTTGGCCCATGAACATTTACCAGCAACAATCGCAAACAGAAACATTTCATCATTCTTTGGATGAACTGTAACATTTTGTATGGGAATTTTTTTTTTCTTTTATTTAATTTTTTTGTCAATTTTCTAATGTTTTTAATAGCATTATTCTGCTATTCGGGACAGAGACAAATACAACAAATCAAAAACCATGAAAATCGATCCAGCCGTTCTCGAGTTATAAGTGTTCGAATAAACTCGACTTTGTTTTATATATATTAAGATAATTGGAAACAAGTTAATTTAAATTTACTTCAGGAACAGTATAGTCAAATAAATTATTGAAATCTATTAATGAGAATATTAAATAGATTAAACGGTTTATTCAAAGGAAAATATCGTTCATAATTCGTCCAATAGTTTGAAATAGTATACAATAAGCCAAAATCTTCAAACTTAATCGTTAAGTTAAGAAGGAGCAAAGAGTCTATGTTACTCTACTAATGTTAACAGAGAGTTCCTAGGGACGTTCCCAAGCTAAACTTCTGAGCGAAAACCTCAAAAATCTTTTTTTAAATTGTTTTTATCAGTCATAAAGTTTGGCTAGCCTGACAAGCATATTGCAGAATGGGTCGAATGCTGTTTGATAACGAAAGAATCGGAAAACTGTCTTGACTCCCTTTTAATGCATCCTAGAATTGAAATGTCATTATAGCTATGGCGTTGATAAGTTGTACTAATTTAAGCTTACGATCAAATAATACACCAAAGACATTTTAACACTTACAAGTGATAAGAATAAGCCGTTAAATAAATAATTAAAAGAAGAAAAATTACAATTATTAACACACCAGTAAAAAAAAAGAATTAAAGTCATACTGCAACTCTTCATAATCACGAGTATTCTAAATTTTATGTTTAAAGATTGTTACATCGTTCGCATAAAGTGGTTGATAAATAAAATAAAAAGCACTGGGCCCTAATGGCTACCTTGTGGTCTTCTAAAGTACTGAGAATGATCTATAAAATAAATAAGATTGAAGAAGGACAACTAGTATACTAGTGAAGTGAAAAACCCTCCCTGTGAAATTCTTTAAAGCTTCTTAAAGTAGTTAGAACATGAGAGTGTAGCGATGTTTAGTTTACACACTATTTCTGGCTAAATATTAAGTTAAGTATCCAAAATTTCACGAGATGTCATTTTCAAAATAAATGGTACTAGGTTAGTTGAATTTCTCAGAAAAAAAAGTATCTGAAGTGCTCTTGAAATCATTAAAAGGGTGCAATTCACATTCCTTCCATTAGAATTTCTTAGATCTTTAAAATTCTTAGTTTAGAGGAAGAAAGTATGCAATAAATTTTGTTTTGTGAACTTTTTTCTTAAAATAAGTTCTAAGCCATTAAACTATTTTTTAACTTGTTGCCCTACATATTCATATATATACTTACTTTCCTACCCGGTAGTATCATTTGCTTCAAGATACAGAAAATGGTAACTAAAACAATAAAATTTTATTTACAAAAATAATTAAAGTTTATTTCATTGAACTTAAAAACTATATAACAGTTAATATAAATAATTTTAAATATACACTATTAATACCTAAGTTTGGATATACATATAATTAAGCCTTAAAAATGCCTACATCTAACACAGTCCCTTAATTATTATTTCACGAAAACAATCGTGGATGTGCTGGTAGTCTACAAATTGCATTATGAACTGGCAATGCCAGGAAGCCGGATAGCATAATACCAAGTGAATCTGCTTGAACTGTCACTCCAATGGCAAATTCTTGTCGTGATCTAGGAACTTCCTTTGACATTCTATAGAAGGTATTCACATAGGCCCCGCCTCCCAATAGACCTTCCCACAGAACCACAACAAATGCAATCCAAATAGATGGTGAATAGAAGAATATCACTTCTGTCAAAAAGTATGCAACATTTACGAATTGCAGCAGTGACAAAATCCAGATGTGTTTGAATTTGATAAGATTGACGGACGAACGTGAGATGAAAACTCCGATTTGATAATCAACACATAGCCAACGGTATTGGGATTCTTTGTCCAAGAACGTGTTCTCGAAATTAACCAGTTCAAACTGTAATTGAGGAAAAAGACAATCCGTAAGCTAATGAAGTGAAAGAGCTTTTAAAATGAACTTACCAATCCTTGATTGATGAAGTACTCGAAAAAGTACACAAACAATAGAGGTAACATGTATTTGAACAGAGACGTGATGTACATCAGCTTGTCCTTGTAGCCTTGCAGGGGCTTGTCATCTTCTGCGTCATACTGAACTGAAGGGACACTATTGTCCACTAAGCCAGATGGCTTACGCAACATCACCCAGAAGGCGATGCATTCAAGAATTGGAACGGCCAGCATTATCAACATGATGTTTTTGGAACTCACGTTGATTGCGCAAAGTCCTGCGTATGTCAAAGCGCCAATGATACCGGCACCTCCAGTACCCGATGACCAAGTTGAAAGTGCGTTTCTAAAAGAAAAACATGCATTCAGTACCAGTTTTGGGAAGATTATAAACTTGCTCTAAATTACCTGTTATAGTTTGATGTGTAAGCTAGAATACTTGACTCTCCCATTCCACAAGCCGCAGAGGTAAATACAACTCCCAGCAATGCTATCATTTCCACTTCAGCGAAGCCAACGCAAAGAAATCCTGCCACACTCAACACCACCGCGCATGCAACTCGAGTGCTAGAAAGTTAAAGAGTTCATTAGTACAAGAAACTTAGAACCTCAACCAAGTTCAAGGCTTACTTGATCCAAAATGGCAGAAACGGCATCAGCAGCTTGACCACAAATCCTGGTATAACATCTGCCAACAGAATAGCTCCAGTACTAACAATATTACACTGTCTCTCTAGGACTTCCGCTTTGGGATCAATAACATCTGTACCGTCTTCGAAACGGGCAATAATATCATGAGCTGCACTTAACATCACCACGTATCCAAAGTTGTTGCATAAACCCAATATCCAAAATGCCACCAAATCCCTCCATAACTGTTTATCCTTCTGGTCTTCTGGAACTGCCTTTTCTAGAGCGTTTTGCTTTTCAGTTAGAGCAACCATTTTAATTGTGAGACGATGATGTTTTCAGTTTGACTGCAAGGAATAAATAATACAAATTCGATCAAATCCCACAGTATATAAAAGGAAAGGAGCAATTTTCTTAATCAAACAAGAACACAAGGAGAAAGAAACGATGAAAAGGAAAAGTAAAACCGAAATCCAAATAACAGCGAAAGTTAGTGAACTTGTAAAGGAATTTCAGACGTCAAAGCACGCAAAAAAGAGCTGAGAGGTAAGAACTTCTGAATGACGTCATGATGTTCTGTTCTTTAGCGGTTGATACTTAAGGCAATATAAATATCTTTTACGGTGATTCTTAACCGCATCAACAAACGGTGTTAAATTGTAATTTACGACCGAGTTGTATGAACCTGTTCATTATTCGTATTTATTTTTGACCAAAATTCGTTCTAAAATTAGAATAATCTAATTTTAAATTTTTTAACTGGATTTTGTTTTTGAAAATAAACTTTTGTTATTTCTTGTATTAATTTTTAAATTGCATAAAAAGTTCAATTCATTGAAGATAACAGTAGAGTTAGGCACAATATTGGAAAACAGGATCTTAGAACTTTTACTTTCCAGGGTGTTTACTAATCAGGGCAGAAGCACCAGCTGAGGTATCAAAACAAATCAAATTTCATTGCAAGCATAATATCTCGATAAACCGGATGGTCGTAAGCTCTAGGGCTTTGGTAGTATCGATATTCACACGGTGTTTGGAGGTGGAGATCAACAATTGTTAAAGGTATGAATTTTTAAGAGTATTGATGATACAGGTTTATACAATCAATGATACCTCTAAAAATCAAATAATATTGGTCGGTACAATTTTTCTCCTTTGAACCATTTATACCTCTCCGAAAGTTTTATAGTGCCCTGAATTCGGAATCTCTTCATCACGTAAGATTGTACAGATATTCTTATCTAAAAGTTCCCAAACACGGTTTTTTTTAAATTATATTTGAGGTAATGTAATATCTATGTATCTATCATATAAAATTATTCGTTTGTATGTTTGTCAGTTTGGCTGTATATGACAGAAAAACTAATAAACAAACAAAAAAAAAACAAACAAAATTCTACATACCTACATTAAATTTTGAACTTATCTGTTTATTATTGGCCCAATCTGAAAGTGAAATATTTGCTAAATAAACTATACTCATAAGATTAAAAACACACTAAGGGTATTAATGAAACGCTTTATAGAAAGATATAACTTTCCGCAACATGTTTTCATGAACACGCTCTAAAAAATACTTGTGTAAATGTGGGAAATATTTTGTGAAATGTCAAATTAAGTCAGAATTCATATTAATTTAGTTTATCAGGTTTATTTCTTCACATTCCGCATCAAATTCGTGAGATAATTTTATCAGATTTGCAGAAACTTTTTCCCATACAAATTTGAAACAGCTCGTTTATACAGAAATAAAATTATTTGGTTTCCGAGGTTTATTATTTATTTATAAAAGAAATCGTATGGGAACAATTAGAGGAATTCTATTTTTTTTTTTTTTTTTTTTTGTTATTTTTGTTTTGTTTTATCCGATGGAAATCTTCAAAAGACACTCGGTAAGAATCGGTACCGAGTAGTGTGGGACTAGCACTAAAACCACCGGTGAATCAGGACCAATCTATGAAAGATCGACAAATGATTTTTATTTCTTAATTTTTAAATCGCATTGGGGGAAGTTTAAGGTAATAAGACTTTCCCATAGCTTTTAGGCCATCAGCTCATGAGGCTTGGTTCTTCTTAATCTCCGAGCATTGTCTCGTACATTTATTACGGTCTCCATTTCGGAGTTAGTATGACTTTGCAGTCGCTGATTGTGTGATACAGCGTGTTTCTTAACCAATTCTGTAACCATTTCAATTTGAAGGTCACGATGTAGATCGCTATTTCTTATATACCAAGGGGCATTTATTATTCCACGAAGGACCTTGCTTTGAAATTTTTGGATGGGTTCAGCATTTGTTTTCTTTGTACAGCCCCATGGATGCCATATGTCCAAACGGGTTTCAATACTTGCTTATATAACATTAGTTTGTTCTGGATAGATAGGTCAGAGTTCTTTCCTAGTAACCAGTACATTTTTCTGTACTTCAAGTTTAGTTCTTCTCTTTTCTTTTTGATGTGCTCTTTCCATTTAAGCTTTGCATCCAAATTCATTCCAAGGTATTTGGCGGTACCTTAGTACTTCTGTACTTTTTATGAATATTGGAACATTGTTTATGTTTTTGTTTGTAAAGTTTATATGCGTCGATTTTGTTTCGTTTAATTTGATACGCCATTTCTGTGTCCAATCACTAAGTTTATCGACTGCATTTTGCAATTTTTGTGTAGCCTTCGTAACGGATTTATCTGGCACCAATATTGCAGTATCATCAGCAAAGGTCGCCATGATAGCGTTGATGTCCACTGGAATATCCCTTGTATATAACAGATACAGGGTTGGTCCTAGGACACTTCCTTGTGGTACACCGGCTTCAATTTTCTTAAGTTCCGAGTAATTTTGGTCGTACCGTTTTCTAAAGAGTCGGTTCGTAATGTAGGATTCCAATATTTCGTAGTACTGCCTGGGAAGGTCCCTATGCAGTTTGTACTCAAGTCCCAAGTGCCAAACCTTGTCAAAAGCTTGAGCAACATCTAAGAATAAAGCAGAGCATACTTGTTTTTCTTCAAGTGTCTTTTCCACAACATCCGTAATTCGATGCACTTGGTCTATCGTGGAATGTTTATTTCTAAATCCAAATTGATGGCTTGGAATTAGTCTTCTTTCTTCAATTATTTTGCTAAGCCTTTTCAATAGCAGTTTTTCAAAAACTTTTGCCATGATTGGTATAAGCGATATTGGTCTGTAAGATGTTATTTCTATTGGTGACTTACCTTGTTTAGGTATAACAATGACTTCTGCAATTTTCCAATGATATGGCACATATCTTAGTTTAAGGCATGCGTTTATTATAAATTGGAGTTTCTTGAAGGCTATTAGAGGCATTTCTTTCAAAACCTGAGCAGTTATAAGATCGTACCCTGGTGATTTTTTGTTAGACAACTTATGTTGACACATGCTTCTTACTTCTTTGAGCGTGACAGAAGGTATTTCACATTCGTCGTTTCTGTCAACAAACTGTAAGGGATCTGTAGTTTGCTGAGAATGGCTTCAAAACATCCGCGAGATGTTCAGCGAAGAGCTCAGCCTTTTATTTCGGGTTTCCGATCCATTTACTATCTTGAGATTTTATTAGCGGGTTTTGAGTCTGAGGTCTTTTTAGGGGCTTAGCTGCTTTCCATAAGGAGTATTCGGTAGAAGCATCCATCGTCAGACTTTTCAGGAATCTACTTAGTGACTCATTTTTAAACTCACAGATTCTTTTTTTTAATTCGTTGTTAAGACGGTTAAAAACTACCTTATCATCTGGGAATCTCGTGGTTTGCTTTTTTCTTCTAGCTCTTCTTTTTTCCAATATCAACTCCTTTATTTCGATAGGATATTTTATACCTTTTTCTCTCGCGTTCGAAATAGTTGGAGTAGTTTCTTCTGCAGCCTGCTGCACATCAGCAATAAATTATTCTACTTCAATTGTTCAATTGTTTGCATAGGGGATCTTAGGTTTATAAAACTTTCAAGTTTGTCTCTGAATTCGTTCCAGTTTGTTCTGTTATTCACGAGCTTGGGATTACTTTTTTCTATTATTTCTGCTTCGCTCAGTAATAAAATTACTGGAGTATGATCTGACGATAAATCGTAATTACCTTCGACACTTATATGATTTCGTTTAATACCTTTAACTACGAAAAAGTCTATAACGTCTGGTATTTTTGAGTGATTTGACATTTTTCTAATATTTTTCTTAACGAGAACAGCACGAATGTTCATATTTGCAATCATGTTAAGGAACGCTCAAATGCGTTTTTTTCTTTACACGATCCATGACGATGTTTTTGTCGATGAGATCCGTGACGAGCTCCGTACACTATTAAAACAGAGTCTAATGAGCATATTTATTCATTCGATTCACCGAAACTAAAACTTAAACACGGATGTAAAGTAAGTAATTCAAATTCAATGTAAATACATCCGGGCTTAAGTTTTAATCTGAATTTATCGAGTGAATAATATGGCGGTAAGTGTCTGTTTTCTTATTCATTTTATTGAAAAGCGCATACAGTGCTAGAGTTAGGTTTTATATGCGTTAATATATTCTACCCAACCAAAATCTACCGATGTGCCAGTTTCCATAAATATTTTCCAATTTACCAATAATTAATTATCATAAATATTTTCCAGTTTATCAAGAAAAATTATGTATTGTGTGAGAGATATATTGATTTTAAGGGTGTGATATGGAAATCAGCCTTTTCGTAGTACCGCATGTACATTTCTGTTTCGATAGTCAAAACACATTTCCATAGTGTCGCACTTTGATTTTGATAGATATTTGACAGTTGAAAATTTACGTTAATTCTAAGATGAAAAACTGTTTCTGAGAAATATAGCAAGCCAAAACAGAAACAACTACTAAATTGCAACGTATAAATTGCCTATACAGTATTGAGGCGAACTTGAATTACCCCTCGTTTTGATGGATAGACACAGTACTCATGTTTTAATGTATTTTGTTTGCGTTTTTGTTATTCTTCTGATCCTTTCTTTATTTAATTTCATTTCAACTCTAAACCGATCTTGAGAATGACAAATAATGGCGCTGTACACGAATAAAAGAAACTTCAAAACGATTTTCCTCTTTAATTATTATGTGGATGAAAATTTTCTCCTTAATTTTAGAAAATGGGGAATAGGTATGTTCATGTATTTGCTTTGTATTTGACTTCCAACATACTTGTGAAGTTCCAGTGGATGTGTTTTACACTAGCAGTTTATTATTCGTAATGAATTTTGTAATTTATACAAAAGTAAATACTCAAAAAATGTTTTCCTTCGTTGTTTTTTACGAAGCATTTAAGGCAAATGTATGTGATCAATATGAGTATAGCATATAGGGTTGCCAGATTTTTCTTACACCTCGGCGGGAAAAATGGCTAAAATAATGAAAAATACCGGGATTTCAACATATTGCCCGGGACAAAATAAGAAATCATAATATGCGTGTAGATCAGATTAATTACTAATAAATTGACTTTTTTGTCATTTGTAATTTGCAAATATTTTTCTTTTTTTTCACTTTTAATGACAGATGTCAGTTTGCAAAAATACATTCTTCGTTAAGTTAGGTTTGTTTTCTTGAAAGTTTAAAAGCAATTTCTTAAGGTTAAATCACAATGCAATGCAGAGATTGTTCCTTATCACTGAAAGACATTAAGGTACATTAGGCATTATTTTGTGAGTTTGAGCTCCAACCTGGGAAGAAAGCTGCCCCGGCGGGACAGAAGAATTTATGTCTGAAATCCGGGACGCCCCGGGTAAATAAAATATGAACACTAAAAAAATAAAATAAAATGTAGTTTAAACAAAAAAGTGCCATGCGTGCATTACTTAAATATGGAAAGTTTTCGAATCATGTATTTAAGTCATTTTTTTTGCTTGATTTTATTATTCAGTTTAAGAATTGCGGTCATTAAGTTTTATCAAAAAAGAGCCGGGCAACGCCCGTCGTGTAGGATCAAATTTTCTTTCCTTACAGAATAAAAAAGAACTAAATCTTAAGTCTTATGTTTAAACAGTGCAATGATTTATTTGGTTTTTCAGATTCAGTTACGACTTTAATGTACCATTTTTATTAAATGAAGTAACATAACCTCATAATTTGTTAACAGAAATGGTAGATCCGATTGGTCAATTGCAGTGATGAACTGTGATTGACAGAGAAATTAGTGAATGAGTGATCTGTTGGCCCTTCACATTATGGGATGCATCATTTAAGCTCTTAAAAATATTAACATTGTGTTTGAATAACAAGGGAGATTTTCGGTTGATTTACTTTGTTCGAGGAATCGTTCAGCTCATGTTTAGATTAAAATCCTCAATGAACACTAGCCTACCTATCCAATTGGCATAATGTCATATATCCAGCAGATTTTCCTTTTTGTCAATGGAGCTTAGTAATAATTAGAACTTTCCTTGAATTCAATTCATTTTCTGCAAACATTGTTTTATGTAGCTGTGCAAAGACACAAAGAAATAAAATCGAAAACCCATTTGTCAAGAAAAAAATATTATGGAAATAACATAATGGCTTGCTCCATCCCCAGGTATTTTATGTAGTCAATTAAGCAGCAGGAGGGTGTATGGACAGCAGGAGTTTTTCCACAAACCTATATTGAAATCGGGAGTTGTACTAGATATAAGAGCTATGCAAGCCTTAGGTTAATGGAAGTTTGGTTGCACAGAATATTATCCTGGTGTGAAGTTATCATGGGAAGTTGAAAACCATTGATTAATATACAAAAATTACCCCATACCAAGAGAATTCATAAAACTGTTACTTAATTAATAATTTAAGTATATTATTTATTAGTCAAATTCAAGAGGAAATTTAGTGAAACTTGTATTATGGTTTTAAACAAGTATTGCGTGTAACCTTGATTCATATAGTATCGTCGGGAGAAGTGACCAAAACTCATGAAAATAGTTTTAACTAGCTACGAGTAGTATAAAATAACTTTAAATTTGTTTTGAGACTATTAAATGTAAAGAAGAATAAAGGTACATCCTTAGTGCACAAGTTTTTTGCTTTATCGCTTTTCAGTCGCTGGTTCATGTTTTTAGAAAATATAACCATTAATGAATTGAATAGTCTTTTTGAACAAGCTTTAATCAACTTCATGCTACTATGTGTCGTATTTAATTTGTAGAGGTCAAGATGCAATAAGCATTGCCGAGTTTAAAAACAAAATAAAAATGGCGGTGCTTACTTCACACACGTTATATTCAGGAGGCTCAAGTGGTTCTATAGTGAATCATCTCAGACATGCAGTTTAGCTTTTGGGAAAACCACTAGATCCTGTATCCGCTACTGAAATTTCATATTGACATCACCATAGCGATTAATATTCTTTATAATAAAAGTCGAATCGGATACTTTTGGAATATTGAGAAAGCATTGAACAGATGATCAATTTAAAACCTACAAATTTAAACCAGTAATTACAGAAAACTGCATTAAAAACTGCCAATAGTAGCCAGACTTCGCCGCTTAAGGTAATTATGGATTTACTATAGTAGTTCTTTTGATTCAATCTTTACTCAAAATGTATGCTCAAAAAATTTAGCTGGAAGTTAAGTCTTCTATTCTGTACCGATGGATGAAACAAAGCACCAGACTTTGCAAAATAGACAATTTTCTTGATTTACAATAAACTTCTGAGACCCTGCAATCAAAAAGAAAACTGGCAATATCAAGTCATATCTTGAGGCTTAAGTCAGTCTTCGTTGGAATGCATTTTATATGGATCATCCCAGTCAAGTTCATCGAAGTGAAGCGTGAAGTTACAATGGACGACTTCAATTCGTTCAATCTTGATATAATGAGACATGGGAGGCATATTTTGGATTGGTATTAAAAAAGTTATATAAAAGGATTTATTGACGTAGCGACAAATAAATTCGTTTGAACAGCAATTGACGCAGCCGAGAGCTGATAACTTTATTGTAGTTGGAACGAGCATATACTTAAGGTTAGCTTCTTTTCACAAAATGAACTGGTTTCACGAGAAAAAATGAATTGATACTATTAACAGCCAAAGATTTCCGAATCAATTGGAAGTAAAATCAGTTCAAAGTAAATTCTTTAATCAATACCAAAACAAGAGGTCCTAAATGGATTCGGTGGGGTACTCCATACAATGCAAGAATAAGCTTATAGACAGTCGGTATAAAATTTACTTTATATTGACGATCGATTCAATAAAACCAAATGTAAGAAATAAACAAATAGGGAAGATCATTGTTTTTAGTTTGAAAGGATTAACTTTGTAGGATCATTTTTAAAAAACATAACTAAAAACTTTTGCAATATTGTGAA
This sequence comes from Chrysotoxum bicinctum, assembly GCA_911387755.1. NCBI lineage: Eukaryota > Metazoa > Arthropoda > Insecta > Diptera > Syrphidae > Chrysotoxum > Chrysotoxum bicinctum. Next base: position 42,690,921 of record OU426990.1, read on the forward strand.
CTTCTAAGGCAGGCGCCACATTTCTTAGGAGACAAAATTAATACACAGTGAAGAAACAAGGCCTCATTAAATTGCTACTTTCAATAAAAGAGTTGGGCAATAGTAAGAATTTCTATTTTTGCAGCTTGGTTTTCTAAACAGGTATTATAAAATAATCTTTCTATAGCTTGAGAAAAACACTTGAAATAGAAAGCTGAATTGGCCGCAGGGGTCAGGCTAATTTTTCATTATACTTTTTTTTTCATTTCTCGAAGAACATCTGTGCCAGGAGAGAAAATATCTTTCAACTGATGAATATTATTGATGTCTTTTGATGGCGAAATTTGGATTTGCCTTTGAGAAAAATTTGTTAAAATAACCAAAATAGTTTTAATCGACTTCAGGATTATTGAAGGAAAACGCTTCACTGAGTTGAAAATCCAGTGTATCGCCTTTTGTGCGGTCCTTCTGTAAGCTTGCGTTAATTAATGTTCTTAAAGAAAACTAATACAATAAAAGAGAATAGTCTCACATCCTAAATAAAACATCCACGTCGTTGGTCGTCGTGCCCAGGTGATACACATCTTCCTACATATAACCATAATTTTTTTGAGAAGAAATAATTCGATTCACTATTTTAATTTGATCTTAAAAATTCCTAATTACTCAATAACTATTAATTTTTAACATAATAAGTCCATAATTTTGAATCCACATACATTATAAGAATATTTTTGTATACAAGACAAATAAATTCCTTAATAAGACAACTTTACGATTGAATTAAATTAAAATTAACAGGTTCCGATGAACCAATTGTGAATTTATTTTAATCTTGTTTTTTTTTTTTATTTTTAGGAATTCAAATTCTAAATTAAATAAAATTAAGCAAAATTGGCAATCAACATAATTTATTCAAATAACTGAATTTATTTATCGAACTTATGAATGAAACCGTAAGAGAAGACAAGAAGTTCGAAAAAACGCGTCATACAATAATAAATTATCTTAGAATGACGTACATATATTTAAAAACCTGATTCTTTTAAATATCATTTGTTTAAATTTCAAAAATTCACTAGTGGAATATTAAACAGCACTATTATGAGTACAAATTTGATAATCGATAATTTAGATATATCATTTAGTTGATAATTTGGTATTATGGGTATCAACTGGTAATTTTAGACCGATTGTGAATATCTACATACTTATCAAAAGTTCATTGTGAATGAGTTTTATTTATTTCGTTTGACGTTTCACGTTTTAAATATTTATTTATTTTTTTTTTGTCGGCCACGAAAAGGAAAATTCTTTGCGAATTTCGATTTGTTGATTTACATTAGCTTCAAGAAAAAATTCTATGGCATTATATTATTCTGTTTAACTTTTTTCGCTTTTAAGAATCCCGAATAAATTTATATGTTTATGTTTCAATCAAGAATTTGTGGTACATACTCATATCTATTGATGATATCCGTAATACCATGTATACATAGTACATATATCAAAAAAATCATTCCCAATAATGATAAAATCTAATAAAATTCACAGTCGATAAAAACTGTTGATAGTTAATAGTCATGGTACTAACTCATTCAATTTGTTGATAGTTGATAGCCATAATATAGCTGTAAGTCGACTTACTACAATTTTAAAACTATTTTCCTATTTTTTTTAAAATACAATTTTATCATCAAACTATCATTTTACCGTCATTTTATTAACGTTAAAATCATCGAATACCTGATTTTTCTTTTAAGTATCGAACTGACAGCATATGACAATTTGACATTTATTAATGTTGGTTTTAGTTAGTATTTTTTGCATTGAAGCGGAACTGTCTTAGAAGTATTCATTTGATTTTTATAGCTAGTTTGTATAGCTAGTCTTACCACGATACAAGTTGAAATTTTTTAATTTAATTTGTTTTAACTTGAAAGGTATATGAATTCAATTCAATTCGTCTTCTTTTTATTATCAAATGCCAATAACAGAAGTTTTGAGTTACCTCAAACTTCTGTTAGCAAATGACAATCAGTATATTGTAATCGCAAAAGTCATCATCATCATCATCGGCTCGACAACCGGGTTCCGGTCCTGGCCTCTTTCAACAAGTCTCTCCACCTATCCCGGTCTCTAGCCGACGCCATCCAGTTGCGCACCCCAAGGCTTCGGGCGTCCTGGTCTACGCCATCTCTCCAGCGCAAGCATGGTCTACCACGCTGTCGTCTACCATAGAATGTACCACAAAGAACTTTCCGAGCAGGTTCCTCTTCGCTCATGCGAGCTAGGTGCCCTGCCCACCGGAGTCTACCGAGCTTAATTTTTGTCACGATATCTGCTTCTAGGTAGATTGCGTACAGTTCATGATTGTACCGTCTCCGGAATCGTCCTTCCTCACATACGGGGCCAACAATTCTCCTTAAGACTTTTCTCTCGAACGCAGCTAAGAGGTCGGAGTGCCTTTTGCTAAGCACCCAAGTCTCGGATCCATATGTGAGTACTGGCAGGACCATGGTCCTGTACAGCAGCAGTTTTGAAGTTATGGTGAGATTTCTGGATTTGAAAAGCTTTGACAGACTATAGTAGGCTCTGTTGGATTTGAGAAGCCGCCCGCGTATTTCTTCTTCTATATTGTTATCGGCTGCTACTATTGACCCAAGGTATTTAAAGGATTGCACCACTTCAAATTCGTGCTCCGCTACCTTGATTGTTTGACCAACTGTTCCTCTCGCATTCGACGCCACCATGTACTTTGTTTTACCTTCACTAATGTGCAGCCCCAGATTTTGTGCCGCCTGCTCGATCTGGATGAAGGAATCGTGTACAGCTTGTTCGGATCTTCCGATGATGTCAATGTCGTCTGCGTAAGCTAGTAACTGGCTGGACCTGTTGACGATGGTCCCTCTTGTTGCCGTGCCAGAGTCACGGATTGCTTTCTCCAACGCCAGGTTGAAGAGGAGGCAGGCCAAACCGTCCCCTTGTCGGAGTCCATTAAAGATGTTGATTGGTCTGGATAGCAATCCGGATATTTTTACTTGGCTTGTTACGTTGGTCATGGTCAACCTACATAGTCGTGTCAATTTAATTGGGATGCCGAATTCTCTCATGGCTTTGTAAAGTTCTACCCTGGCTATGCTATCATAGGCGGCCTTAAAGTCTATAAACAGATGGTATGTTGGGATGTTAAATTCTAGACATTTTTCCATCGCCTGCCTAAGGGTAAAGATCTGATCAGTTGTTGATTTGCCTGGAATGAAACCACACTGATATTGCCCGATGACGGTTTTAGCGTATGGGGTTATCCGGTCTTGTAGGATAGAGGAGAGTATCTTATAGGCGGTACTCAACAACGTGATACCTCTATAATTGCTGCACGTTGTGACATCTCCCTTCTTATGTATGGGGCATATTAAACCTTTTCGCCAGTCTTCTGGCATTTCTTCCTGCTCCCATACCTGTACTATAATATCATGAATTGCTTGACGTAAGGCTGGCCCGCCGTGATGGAATAATTCGGCTGGTATGCCATCGACTCCCGGGGCTTTGTTCTGTTTAAGCCGGCCTATAGCCTTCTCAACCTCTTCTATGCTTGGTGGCGGCAACATAGGGTATTCTTCTTGAAGTAGTGGAGCCTCCACTTCTGCAGTGAGCTGACCATTTAGCAATTCATTAAAGTACACTTCCCATCGCTCCAGTATGCTTTCAGGATCGGTGATCAGATTTCCCTCTCCGTCCTTGCAGTATGTGCAGCGTGGTGTGTACTGCGTCATGTTTCGGACGGATTGGTAGAACTTCCGCGCCTGGTGCGGACCTCGCTCTCGGCTGTTTTCTATTTCACAGATTAGGTTCTTCTCCCAGGCTGATTTCTTTTGTCTGTGAAGCCGTTTTTCTGTTCTTCTGAGCTCTTTATATTCCTCTTCGCGTGCCCGCGTTCTATGAGATTGTTGCATTGCTCGGTACGCAACATTCTTACGTTCAGTCGCTAGCTTGCATTCATCATCAAACCAGTCGTTCCGATTTTTACGACTGCTGCCTAAGATGGAGTTGGCAGTACTAATGACAGTATTTTTTAGACGTGTCCACTTCTCATTTACGCCCAGCATACTGGCTCCAGGACTTACTCTCCCTAAATTAGGTGTTTCTAGGGCGAGTCCTAACGCATTACCAAAGGTGTTACTGGTGTTTTCATTGCGCAGGGCAGCCGTGTTGATTCGAACCTGATCGGCGGATGCAATGCGTCTTCGCAAGGCAATCCGCCCTCGGAAAACCATACCAACAAGATAGTGATCCGAGTCGATATTGGCACCTCGGTACGTTCGTACCGTCATCAAGTTCGAGTAGTGGCGACGGTCTATCAACACGTGGTCTATTTGGTTACGAGTGACTCCATCAGGTGATACCCAGGTGGCTTTGTAGATATCTTTACGCGGGAACCTGGTACTCGCAACTACCATGTTTTTCGATGCTGCCAATTCTAAGACTCGAAGTCCATTGTCATTAGTGTCATTAGTGTCATCGCAAAAGTCCCATTGCAAATATTCGCGATATTAATCGCAGTTTGGCACAACTCAAAGTGCCTGTCACTTTCATTTTCTAATTCAAGAAATCAATACTTTTTAATTAAGATATTAATTTCAAGACATTAACTTATATCCGAGATTTATATCGCGGCTGTCATCAATTAGGCGCCACTTAAACTTGCGTCACTAATTTAACAGGGAGTCAAGTAGTTAACTATAAGACTTAAAAAACGTATTTTCGACGGTGTCAAGTTTGTCAAAAACCTAAGCGTCTGTCATAATCATTTACCATTTAGAAATCAGAAAATCGATGGCGGTTAAATGTCATGTATTTGAAGTGTTTACACACTCAAAACTCGTAATTCTATTTTCCGAAAAGTTTTACTTTTGTTGCACATTTCCTCGGTAATGCAGCCACTAAATACGAGTATTTGCAGATAAGCATATTCGTGAATAACGATATCGAATCATGCTTCATAAAAACCATTCTTTCACTCAAGGTAATATTTTCGATAAGATTTCTCCTTGAAGACTTAGAAGATTTGAAAGCAACAACAATAAACCTTTCAGATAATAGACCACCAAGTAGTCTTTCGTCATTTAAGGCGAAAAATTAGATTAAGAATTTTTATTGTTTTTTTTTTTTTGCGTGCAAATTCTAATCGATATAGCCACCAACTAGTTTTTGCAGATAAAGCTTTTTGAAATGAGCTCTTATTATTTAAATCTTGGATTGGAGTGAATTCGAAAGATGAAAGTTTTAGGCAAGTTCAGGGCGGATCAGTTAATAGGATCAGCAAAGTAAAAATTTAACAAATAAAACAACAACAAGAACTTAATGGCTATTACTCTAGCTTTTCATCCGAAGTAAAATCGAGTTCCTATGATTAGTTAAGTTTTTTTAAACTGAGAGGGCGCTGAAGTGATATTTTTAATGATGAATGTTGACAAAACGGATTTTTTTGTTATATTTGTCAATTGGCAGAATTTTTGAGTTGAATTCGTAAAAAAATTAAAAAGAAAAAAGATGGAAGCCAAGCAAAATAAGGAATGAAATTAAGTAATGATACATAAGTGCCAATCTCTAAATATTAAAATAAAGTTAGGATATCGATCGTTTTCGTCAATTTTTTTACTTTGCTTTACTTGCTAGTCACGAAAACACGCTTAATGTTACAATAAATTCTCCGAAGCATGCGAGTAATATGTTCATTGCAGTCATAAGAGGTACAGTTTGTGGACAAATACTCGTAGAAGAGATGAGGAAATTATTGTTGAATGAGATGGCATTGTAGGGAGTTTTGCAGTAAACAGATCCTAAAAGTAATCGATGAATAAAAAGAATGTCACTCAATACTCTTTTTTCTTCCAGTGTATTCATTTTAGTTAATAGAAGTCGATCATGATACGAAAGTAGAATCAAAGAATTATTCCAAGACAGACCACGAAGAGCGAAACACACACAAAAGACACTGAATGCTCTTGATTCTGTATAAACCATACATATGTATATGAATTTGTTGATAAAGGGACAATACTTGACAGGCGTATTCTAGGGGCGAACAAAGGTTATGTATAAAGATCGTGTCACATAGTGGTCAGAGAACCATCGTTTCACAAGGCTTAGTGCTGAGTTTGCTTTCAGAATAATCTCGTCAATATAGTTGAGAAAGATATAATTTTCCAGGTACCAGACAGATAAACTGTCAAGATCAAGAGTAGATTCATACATACATATGTCGAAGAAATCGTCTTGAAAAACTTGGTATCGTCGGAATAGTTAGATATGAGACTATTTGATGATTTTAACGTCGTTAACAGTAAGAATAAAAAGGAGAGAACCCAGAGGTGCTAGAAAACCATCGGCGAAAGTAGATTTGGACTGAATTTTGTAGTGAAGGCTCTTAAGGTAAGAAAAAATCCATCCTAAGAAGATAGGTTCAACCCCAAGTGTGGACAGTTCGAATAAAATAAGCCTTTGTGAAATTTTTTCAAAGGCCCTTTCCGTTCCCTATATTCAAAATCGGATAAATCAAACGTTTTTTTTTGAAGAGGTTCTAGATCCATATTTTTTTGGAGTATTTCGTAGAAAATAGGCTTCTTTCGTTCCCATTGTTGAACCTATTCAATCGATCATTCCATTCTGTGGTTGAGGATGAAAAAATTGTACTGCTATACTACTGTAGGTACGGTTAGTAGCATCTAAATCCCAAAAAACATTATCAAATTAAAGATCATAAAAATTAAGCAAAAGAAAAAAATTTATGAAAATTCTAGATACAGCTTTCGAGTCAAATACGATTTTCGAAACCATTTTTTGATATTTGTACTATAGGTATTGTTTCTTAAGTTAAAACAAACAAATTTTTTCTTTATCTAGTAGATAGTTTAAAAAACTGTTTATTTTCAAAATTTTTGAATTTTGAAATTTAGTTTTCAACAAAAAAAATAATTTTTTTTAAATACAAACAAAAAATTGTTTAAAAATTTTAAAAATATTTTTCAAAATCTAAAAGAGCTTAATCATAATTGATTAAAATTAATTGCACCGTTTTTTGATAAAATCGAAGACAAAATAATGTTACCATTGATAACCTTTTTTGTGCAATTAAATTTCTAGCCAGCTTTTGCTTAATGAATGAATTTTTGTAGATATATGTTGAAAACCTTTTCATAAAAATAAATATTTTATATTTCGAAAAAAAGCCTACAATGTTGTGCTAAGTTCGAACGGTTAAACTGTGATGCACTGTTTTAGTGCTAGAGACACTCCTGAAAGATTTATCACTTCCTCGTAAGAATCAGAGGAATCTATGTTCTGAATGAATAGGCTGGGAATAATTTTTTTTTTATTTTAAACTTTTTATTAGTTGCACATTTCTCAAAATTCAAATAAATATTCATGACCTTCTTAACTTTAAATAGTTCATCGATTAGAAGAACTTTCTCTTCGTATATCTTAATTCAAGCTTCTAAAATTTTAATTTTTTTTATATATTAGTTAATTTTTAACTTTTAACTTTTACAAAAGTCTGGGTCGAAAAATCAAATAAATCAAAAAATTGATCTTATTAGCATGAAAAATATTGGCCTAAGCCGCATTTGAGTAGGCCTTGAAAGCCAAATTCAAAAAACCTAAGCTATCAAGTACAGATATTCTTTTTTAGCCGCACTACACGAATGTGGAATGCTTTACCCGGTTCAATGTTTCCCACTCATTGCATCCCACATTCAAAACCAATGTCCATGTTTTGAATACATACTTTATAACCTCCAAGTTAACTTTTTTTCAAATAAGAATTGCACGCATTGAAAAAAAAATATATTTCGTTAAGTTATTAAATTTCTTTCATTTAACTTAATGTTCATTGATCCAGCGAAAAAATTTTATCGATGCTTTTATAAAAAAAATCATATAGATATTTTATTGGCTTAAGTTGACTCGACGAAAATTTCCATTCGGTAATGAAAATTTTTCGCTGCTCAATGTAAATAAACTAAAATAGCTATATCTATTTAAGATAATGGAATTTAAGTCTTGTTAATTCTAGTTTATATTTTTTCCCTAAAAGAAATCTATGTAAATAAATAGACAAAATACAAATTCAAGTATCAATAATATGCTTCAGAAGTCAATTATTGATAAATTTAAATCTAACGATAAAATCAATAGGAAAATGAAAGCACTGTACTTTAGTTGATAGTTAGTGAAATTAGTTCATTGAATCAATCAACAAGGAACGTCAATTAAAGAATGGTTTTCATTGGCGTATGCAATTAATTCATTGCCCCAACGAAAATTCGTTGTTTAATGAATAACTTCAGTAAAGTCTTAATGATTCATTCATTAACATTCATTTTAATGAAATATGTATTAAAAGATTAAATTTTTCATTATATTTTCAAAAGAATTTCCATTCGGTTATTATATCGCAACAAAATTGGATCAATTTTTTGTTTTAATAATCTCTTTAATTTTACTTTGTCCTATGTGCGAGCTGTCGACAGGAATGAAAGCGACCTAAAATTTTCTGCGGAATCCAAAAGAATCATACAAGAACCATTTTCCAGCACGAGACAGTACCCCCGTTCTTAGGTGACAGCAGCTGGGAATCTATAACCAGACTTTCAGCCCGATATTCCAACGTAATAATAATAACAGTTCAGAAGTGGGATGTGTATTTCTTTTAAAATAAACAAAAATAATTTCTCTCACTACCTACCTTATTAAGTTAGTATCTTATTAATTTTATTTGCTTGTCGACGGAAGTAGTTTTTATTTCAATGTAAGGTTTTTCCAGATGACCTTTACTTTTATTGTTATATTAAACTTTTTCAAAACACTTCACTTTAACTATTTGTTTTATATTTCCTTAATTTTATTTATATTTAATTAGTAACTTTATCTGTTCTTGACTCAACTGATAAACACTTTATTTTAACACCGATAAGACCTTTGGATATATAAATATTTTATTTATTTAAAAATTATATCCCATGGCTGTTTTTTTGGGCACAATTATCTTAAAACGAAAATAGTACAAGTGAGAAATATTCAAATCAAAACAAAGGTGCACTAAGCTTTTCCATGTAGACACGTTTTGGCTGGAATGTTCTCATTCAATTATTAGTTTTTTTTCAAGTTGATAATAATTTAACTACATATATGTATTTTTCCGTTGTATTGTAACTCAAATTCAACTTTCACATAACATTTATAATTTGTTTCGGAAATTAAATTTTGCAAAGAATAATTTTCTTACATATTTGTTCCGGCCGGCAGCACTCACAACTAAAGTTCGTTTTTTATAAATTCAGCATTTTCATTGTGTTTTATTGACAACAATCAGTTATAGAAAACAACAAAAACAAACCAATATTAAGCTTGATTCCCAAAAAGTACATAACGACCCCCACTTATACATAATCATATTATTTAAATAAATAAAAATACTCGTGTGCTTCTTCACAATCAAAGCATATTTACTCTCGATTCACGTCTCAATTTAAGTCCAATCAGTCATGCTAAGTTTTTAAATCCAGGAAGGAACTTAAGAACTAGGAATTACTTTAAAAAAAAAATCGTGATATGTTTTCGAAATAGATCGATCGACAAAAAAAAGATGAATGAGTTCAAAATATTGATGACGATTTAACGTACAATCATAAATCATATAATTATCTAGCTATTCAGACTAACTTTGGCATAAATTACAACTTTAACGCTCGCAACTTTGGTTTTGAGGAAATAGAATTCAATGAGGCTATTGCAGTTGCTGGTTTATTATTTTTAAACCTATTTACTAGTATAATGTTAATTTGCGTCGAAATGACAATTCACGTGCAGTTATGTTTGAAAGAACACGGGGATCTACCAACCACAATAAACATTAACTTTAAGACCAATTTATATTCATAGAAGCTCACCTGTCGTTTATTTTCGGCGTTTAGCATTTTGTTATCGGTTAAAACTCTGAGGCATTCACACGTGCGCTGGGAATAATAAATTGTGTTTTATTGTTTGCGGTGAGTTCTTTTTTGTCAAATTGGTCAAATAATTAACTGAGACATGTGAAATACGAGTACGAGGTATGTACCTATAAAAAACATATACGAGTAAATAATTCGGTTCATCATCGTTAGTTAACTGAGATATATATGTATATGTAAATTTCTTAATTTATATTACTTCTAGAATATGTAAAAACAAAAACAAAAATTAATTGTAGATACCACCTACGTACAAAATATTTGTTATTCGGAATGACAGAAATATCGTTGAAGAGAAGCAACGGACAGTTTTGTCATTTTTCTTAAAATAGGACACATTTGTTAAGTTTTGCTTTAACAGAAAGGATATACCTACATATACATAAGTATATTTAGAGTTGCATTGTTTCACGTTTAATTAAATATTTTTGTTTTCTACATGTAGTTTTATATTGTTGTCTTTATTAATAACAAAATTAGTAGCCCACTCGGAATGTACAAAAACAAGTGCTGAAATGGAAATGTTTTTTTTTTTAATCATAATAATATGTCACTATTGCACTGGCCGACATCTTAAATTTAAAGTTAATTCGTTTTCTATCCAATGCCTTGCTCGTTTTGAATTTTTGACAGAAAATACGCACAACAAAAGTTGTTCAGCAACTATGTCATAACAATTTCATTTTTCCACAATTGATATTTTTCGACTTAAATCAGAAAATGAAGTAACTTATTAGCTGTGTTCGAGTACTTTCAGAGCTAAAATTTGCAGATAGAACATTCTAGAGCGATGATGATCTCCTTTTAAAGAGAAGTGAAACTGCGAAATAGAATTCGAAATAAATATCAATAACAAAACCGATATTTTAACGTCGAAAAATATAAAAATACAAAACTGAAGTGATCTGAAATAATTCTTTTGATAAATTTAAATTAAAAGAGAAAATGGCTTCTTTAAACGAACAAGAAATAATGATGATGGTCAATGCTGATGGTTTGTGCCATTTTGCGAAGACATGAACCTTATTAGAATATTATTGGGTTATTCGATGATGAAGGCGAACAAGAAAATTATTGGCAATGATCTGCTTAAGGCTATCATTCTTTCTAATTCAATTGAAAGTTCAAGTGACCTCAACTTCAAGGTGCGTTTCGACAGTGAGATCATCAGTCAGATGTTGTAGTACATTTTCAGATGCAAGTATGTATTTCTTTTAAGGTACTATAGAACGCCAAAAAAACACACGTTTTTGGGAATTTTTTTCTAGGAAACTTTATTAGGTAATAACATATTTTTTTTTTTTAAATAATGAATACATGCGTCAAGAGTAAAACAAAATGTCTTAATTTTCTAATTTTGGCCGAATTATAGAGGGCCCAATGTCGACTCATCAAAAAATACACTGTCCCATTGCGGATCCAAAAAAATTTCCAAAAAATTTTGTTTGTAAAAGCTTGACATTTTTTTTCGTTTTTTTTATTTTTTAAGCAAATTGTGGTAAATTGTCTCGTATGAAACCTTCCTTTAAATACCCCACTTTGTTTTTTTTTGTTTCAGTCCAGCCAATCCTGAGATTAACTGTCCGCAATGGGACAATGTATTTTTGGATGAGTCGACGTTGAGCCCTCTATAATTCAGCCAAAATTCGAAAATTAAAAAAAAATTTTTTTGTACTCTTGACGCATGTATCCATTATTTGAAAAAAAAATTATGTTATTTGAAAAAAAAATTATGTTATTACTTAATAAAGTTTCCGAGAAAAAAAATCCTAAAAATCGTGCGTTTTTGGCGTTTTAGACCGTACTAGTACTTTAAACAAAAGTAATATTTTAATTTTTTTTAACTTCGTTATTTCTAATTAATTTCCACAATTTACAGTCAAAATTCATTTTTTGTTTTAAAAAAATGTTCTGTTAAATATCAATGTGATTTTAAACAGAACTCATATTTTTTGGACTAAAATTCACATAAAAAGGGAAATAATTTACTATCTCTTTTGTGAAAAATTACTAATTTCCTACTTACGCGGACACCATTTGACCTATATTTGTGGAATTTCGTAAAAACTCATAGTTTTGGAGAGCAGCAAACGGATCTATCAAGTTTGTTTTCAAATTAGAGCCGTGCCTTTGAGCGAAACCAAATATAGCGAAAATAAAATGAACGACTGGGTAGTTATGATAGAAGATACATATGTTTTTATTGATGGTAAAAAAAAATATTGTCGTGTTTGGAAATGACAGCACCCAATCGTCCTGTGCGAGATGCATTTAACCACGAGTTGCAAAGATAACAACAATACGATACTGAAATATTGGCTGAACAGTTCGTTCAAATGTTCCGCAATTGAATGAACGACTAAGAATTGCGTACGATACTTTGATGGAAGCTGTGAACAGTGGATCTGATGGAATTTACTTCCTTGATGCTCCCGCGGGATCTGGAAAAATGTTCCTTATTTAATTGCTGTTGGCAAAAATCAGATCGCATAATGAAGTAGCCCCAGCTTTGGCGTCATCTGGAATTCTGCCTTGAAATTACCACTAAACATGCAAATGAACGAAGCACCAGTTTGCAAATTCCCCAAGAACATCGCAATGGCGAAGATTCTACAGATATGCAAATTGATCGTTTGGGATGAATGAATGTACGATGGCCCACAAGGGATCACTGGAGGCACTGAACAGAACGTTAAAAGATCTCCGTGACAACCGAAACATTTTTGGTGGAGCTACGATTCTGTTGTCATGTGATTTTCGTCAGATTCTTTCAATTATTCCCCGATTAACTATTGTTGGTGAATGCTTAAAATCATCTTATTTGTGGCAGCATGTAAAGAAACTCCAATTAACAACTGATATGCGAGTGTTTTTTCAACAAGATCGAACTGCAAAACAGCGATCATGATATTAGATATTGGAAATGGTAAGGTCACAGTTGACACCTCGACCGGACAGTTGTTTTCTTAAAAATCAATTTACAAAAGATGACCATAAATAAATCGCAAGGCCAGTCGTTATAAGTTTGCGGAATCAACTTGGAGTTTCGCGCATGGGCTATTATACGTCAAAAATGTATGCAGGTGATACGAAGTTCACCGGGTCATCTAGTATATACTTTAGGGCAAGTTATGCATTTAGTAAAATAAAAGACGAAAAAAGTGTCTGTCTGTTCGACTAAACAATAAAAGCATTTTTTAAATATTGAGTTCCATTTTTTTACGGCTGGATAACTTTCCATATAGTAACTATATCGTCGCTGTAGATCGAATACCTCGTAACCCAGAAAAAACCGATTTTTAGGTAATGATGCAATTATATTGTGAAAAAAATTCTGAATCTAATGAAAAATATGCTGTGAACCTAAAACTATAATTGCAGAGCCACGCGCATAATTAACAACACGTTTCTCATTGCCTCTCATTGATTTGATAATAAGTTTTTTGTCTCTCCTGAAAAATCGACTTTTCTGGGTTACGAGGTATTTGATCTACAGCGACGATATAGTATAATGTTACTATAAGAAAATAATTATAATAACAATATATTTCCAACAACCCAAAATCGTTGAATTCCAGAGTTTTAATAGAGATTTCGTGAGATTCACTATGAATTTGATTTATAAAATGTTTTCAGCCGAAATTTCGTTTCTATTTTGATGCGAACATAATATAATAAAATGAATACGTTTTGAGGACAATTCACATGAGAGCAACTATGTGATTTAAAAACATTTATAAGTCCACATTTTTCACAAAAAAAAAGAACTAGACAAAATGTTAGAAAACTTATTAATTTATATTAAGATACTAAAATTGGAATTTTAATTGCTGAAATAAGAGAAATATTAGACAATAAATTGGTCGTCACGAATTCCAATTTGATTGCTGCAAACTTACTGTCAAAGTATATATTCGCGTTTCACATACCATCCATACTACAACGAATGAATTATTGTTCGCACGTGACTAACAGTTAACTTTGCAAACTCGAAAAGATTAAAAAAAAACAATTTTCAAATTGTTCGCTTTATTGAATCATTCTTCAGATTAAGATAGGGTACCTACTTTTCACAAAGAATTAAACCTACGAAACTTAATAATAATTTTCTTGTCATTTTTTAAATATTAAGTTTCACATGAAATAGAATTTGAATTGGTTACTCGAAATTTAATTTATTGCAAAATGTTGCAATAGTTATGGAGTGCAGCGAACTTATGTTCTCTTTACCTTGTTGCTTATTAAATCATGTTTTTAGTGTCGGCAGACTTCAAAAATGATTGCAGTAATTTTGTACGTTCCGTGGATGCTGTAAAAAGTTCGGGAAACTTTGTAGCTTCTGGATAGAATGAATGTGTCTTCAATTTTGTAACGAGTTTTTGGCAAAAAGCACAGGGATTCAATTGGTTGTGAATCTTCCTGAACCTTAAAGAAAGATGGTCTAAATTTTTGTTATATCAGAAGTTATCGAAGTGAATCTTTAAACCTTACAAGTTTGTCAATAAATTCGATGTAGAACTGGAAACGTAAATTAATTGTGGAAACTTAGTGATAGCTTATTTTGGATTTAAGGCGTGTTTTCGAAACCATAGATAGACATACGAGTATTATCTTTTTGAAAAATGATTCGCTGACATCTATTTTAGCGAATGAAAGTCAGTTTTCTGATGAATGGAGAAATATGTAGAGAATGAAGAGATTCCATAGGGTTCTATTTTAGGGGTCTATTTGTTTCTTTTATACATAAATAACTTAAAAATGCCTAAATCCGTGAATGTAGTACAAAGTTTTTTTCAGATCATAGACTAGTATAAAATTGCGAGGAAAATAATCTGCCAAAAGTTGAACACGGAATAGAGAAGAGTTGATAAATTGATTGAAAATTAACACACATTATGTGTGTCTATTCATACACTGTACATCGATTAAATCGGGTAAACTAATTTGTTTCACATACAATCCATTTTTAAGGTCTTCTCCAGACTTCTTTTTACTTGCGATATAGGTACTATAGTTTTGCATTTGGAAAAAAAATCGAACTCGAGATTTTGATCAAAGTTGACATTACGATGATAGCGAAGACGAAAAAATGGGTCCGGCAATTCCGTCTGTCTGTCTGTCTGTATGTCTGTACCTCGGTCTAGAGCCTAAGCCACTGGACCTATTTTCTTAAAACTCGGTAGTTAAGGGTGTTCGGTGATTTCCTAGAGAAAAAATTGAAATTTTTTTTTTAGCTCCAAAACTAAGGGTACCCCCCATACACCCGTAATGCAAAATCTTATTTATCTCGAAAACGGCTCTAACGATTTTGATAAAAAAAATTAGGTGTGATATTATGGACATAGACTATATTTTGGTGGAAAAAAAATTTGGGGGGAAATGTTATTAGGGGTACCTGTCATATAAGGGTTTTTTTGATTTTCGAATTTCTCACCAACGGCTCTAACGATTTTAACCAAAATTTTTATGCAGGAGCTGCTTTGCATTTTAAAAAATATAAACTAAAAAGTTTTTCGAAAAAATAGTTTTTGGATTTTTAAAAAAATAATACAATTTTTTTTTTGAAAATTCAATATCTTGAAAACCGATACAAGATTAAATTTTTAAATTACGTTTTAAAACGTATTTTATTAAATACTAACAATTTCCATATCAATTTTTTTTATAAAAATTTTAAGGAAAATTTAGTACACAAAAAACATGTTTCAGTGTGTCTGTATGTCTGTACCTCTCACTACAGCCTAAACCCTTGGACCTATTTCTTTCAATCTCGGTAGTTAAGGGTCTTCGGTGATTCCCTAGAGGAGAAATTGAAATTTTTTTTTTAGCTCCAAAACTAAGGGTACCCCCCATACACCCGTAATGCAAAATCTTATTTATCTCGAAAACGGCTCTAACGATTTTGATAAAAAAAATTAAGTGTGATATTATAGACATGGACTACATTTTTGGCAAAAAAAAAATTTTGGGGCAAAATGTTATTAGGGGTACCTGCCATAGACCCGTTTTTTTGATTTTCGACTTTCTCATTAACGGCTCTAAGGATTTTAATCCAAAATTTTTAGCAGGAGTCCCCTTAAGTTTAAAATAATATTGTATATAAAAATATTCGAAAAAATATTTATTGGGTTTTAAAAAAAAAAAAAAAATTTTTTTTTAAATCAATATCTTCAAAACCTATGAACGATTATTTTTTGAAATTATTTCCTAAAACCAATATTATTAAATACTTAAAATTTGCATCCCACATTTTTTTCTTGAAAAATTTTAGAGACATTTCTTATATAAAAAATTTATTTAATAATAAAACGATTTTTTAAGGTTTCTTTGCATAAATTCATACTTTTCCGGAAACCAGACGGCAATTTTATGCATTTGAACATTATTAACTCATTAAATCCATGTTTTATATTTATAAAATGTATCTTAAATTCCAAAGTAATTTTACATAAGAGCAAGTTCGTGCGATCCAGTCGTGCATTTTATTTGTATTTAACCTTATCTTTGCGGTGATTTAAATACAAGTTCCTTTTTAAAAATGCAATAAAATGAACAAAATTAAATTTTGTTAAATGTGTTATGGCTTTATTACTAAGAACAAATATTCTCATTAATTATGAAACATAACGTCGTTCAAGTGGCTGTCTCGGCTGGATTCGCAGAAACGCATTCTGTCACTACAATTTTCAAAAACCTTGTTGATAGTTTCGGACTGTAGCTTACGGATTACTTGTAGGATATTAGCCTTAAGTGCTTCAATCGTTTCCGTATTGTTTGCATTAACATCGGTCATTCACGGTTCCCTACAAAAAAATTCAAAGGGGTCAAATTGTAGCACCCATTGACATCGCCAAGACAACTAATAAGACGATTTGGGAATTTGATGCGCAAAAGATCGATTGTGTCATGGGCTGTGTGGCATAGCGCAATATCCTGCATGAACCAGAGGTCGTCCAAATCCACGTCTTGAATAATTTCAGTAAAAAATAAATTGCACGACTGGGTCGCACGAACTTACTCCTATGTAATAGAATAGGAATTTTAAAAACGAATTTTATTAGAGAAAACTATTCATAAGGATAAAATTAATTTTTAAGTTCTTTTAGTATTAAGAGACAAAAACAGAACGCTATACAAATATGAATTTATGCAAGAACAAAAATTATAAGTCCTTGTAGTGGTTTCTTTTTTTAAAAGATTTTTAAGAAAAAAATTTTGTATGCCAACTTTAAGTTTTTATTACTGTACGAATGAAAATTAAATTTCCAAAAATAATATTGAGCCGTTTTTGAAATATCGAGTTTTCCAAAAAAAAAATATTTTTTTTTTTTTTAAATTCAAAAAATATTTTTTTTTTAAGTTTTGAAATGCAATCGTTTTCAGACTTTTCAGAAGCATCTGTACAAAAAATTTCATTAAGATCCGTTATGTCCATAATGAGTAATTCAAAATTTGCAAAAATGGTTATAATGTAATATCTTAATTTCTTTTTTTTTATAATATTAAAGATCGTTAAAATTAATTGAAACAAAACAATTTTTATCAAAATTTTAGGCGCCGTTTTCGTGAAAAATACGATTTTTGAAAACCATTTTTTAACATTTGTATGGTGGGTACCTTTATTTTTAGGTAAAATAAATACACAATACAAATTTGAATACACAATTCTATTTAAATTTTTGGGGAGCTTTAGCAAACAAAAAATGATCAAAATCGGTGATACCGTTTTTGAGAAAATCAAAAACAAAAAAAATGGTTCCTTGGGGGGTACCCTCAATAACCATTTTTCGAAAAAGTTTTTTCAACTAGTACCTAGCTTTAGCTAAATGAAATTTTTTTGTATCTTTTTTTTAAAATCTGTCCAACAGTTTTTGAGAAAAAAAAAATATTTACAAAATTTCGAAAAAAATTCGTATGGCAGGTACCGTTATTTTTAGTTTTAAAAAAAAAGAAAAAAACGTGTGGGGGGAATAAATTAAAAATGATATCTACCAACTTTGAAGAAAATCGGCCGAGCCGTTTAGGCTGTAGTCGAACCGACAGACAGACAGAATTGCGAGACCCACTTTTTTAATCTTCGCTATCAACGTAATGTCAACTTTGATCAAAATCTCGAGTTCGATTTTTTTACGAATGCATAACTTGCCCTATAGTACCTACCTATAAGTCGCAAGTAAAAAAAGGTGGGTTATCATGGCTCTGTAACGCCCACCGTTGACCGAAACGTTGTTCCCAGGCTCATTTTCGAAGAAAAATGGTCCAATGATGCCACCACTCCACAATCCGCACTAAACTCCCACTCTCTGTTGATGCATTGGCTTCCGGACAATAACTTTCGGGTTTTTCGTGCCCCAGATGATGCAATTTTGTTTTTTAATGTAGTGCCTGGTCAGGAAAGATGATTTTTCACCCAAAATCGTTCTTAAATTCAAGCTGCTCTTAGGCCCAAACTGCGAAGCGATAATAAAGCAGATGGTCGTCTGCCTTCAATTGGACCTTGTAAGTTGTAAGTGAATAATCCGAGATCATTGCGCAGAATTCTCCTCAGGTTCGTGCGTGAAATGTTGAGCTGTTTAGATCGATGGCTAGTTGATGTTCGTGAATTGAATCTCACACTCTCGGCTACAGCAGCCACGTTCTCATATTTTCGCACCGACGACGTCGAAGAGGACCATGACTGGCGTCCACTAGCATACCTGTCTTAGAAACTTTTTGCACAAACTTGCGTACAGCAGGCGCAAGGGGTGCTTAATTTCGCCCAAAACTTCTTTTCAAAAGACGCACTGCTTGGACTACACAGCACTCACTTTGGAAATAAGTTTTCAATATTTCCCAACGTTGTTCAAACGTAAAGCGAATCATTTCGTTCCGCGGGGGTATGATACTGTACTTATTTCAACATTCTGTCAGTGTCAACATACGAGTAACTTATGATTTAAAAAGAAACTACTAAATGTTTTTCGTGACCTTTTTGTATTAATAATATGATTATTAAAAATAAATATTTAACATTGATCCTGAAGCCTACTTTAGGACATATTACTCATTTAAAAATGTTAAACGTTAGTACAAAATAGGGCAATTTTCTCAAACAACATCAAAGCTCTATTTTCATTATGTGATTTTTTTCATAAAATTATAATTGTTTCGAAAACTGGAAGAACGAATTTAAATACGAAAATCAACTAATTTTCCAGTAGAAAAAATGCCTTACTGTATCCAAAACTACACCTTGAAAAAAATTGTAGTAAGAAACACTCAGCAATATTAAACACAAATGAATTTATAATTTTTTATCAAAAACTTAAATATTGTGCATATTTTAAGGGTTTTACAAAAAATCGCACTAAAAACACTTCCAAAAACCTAGGTTATATGAAAAAAAAATCAAGTTGTTATTATAACCAACTCACACAATATTTTAATTTGCTAAATAGCTGGTTATATGATCTTGTTGAGTCAAAATATTATTTTCTAAAATATTCTTATTTTTATTCATATCATAATTTAATTTTCACAACTTGTATTTATTTTTGTATGACCGATAAATACGCAAAAGCATTTGAAATCGAGAGTTTGGTTTTCATTGTTGTCTTTATTTACCGAAGTTTATGGTGTCAAACTTTATTATCTTACAGTCTTTTATAATATGTACCTCCGTCAATTAATTGCACAAACAAGGAGTGTATCAACAAAACCCAAAACGCCTTCAATTAAGCACTTTATTTTATTGCACTATTATGACTTGCTATTGGATACGTTTATAAACAACGCGTCGTGTCGCAGGTTTCAGATTACTGATATTGGGGTTGTACTTTTTTTTAATTTCTTATCTGTTAGTTTTTAATACCTTCTTCTTTTACGCAATCAACATTAATGCCTGTAAGTATTTAAAAACCCGCTTTAAACTCTCTTGACTCTTTTGCAAACTTGTGAAAAACTAACAAACCAATTTACCAAATAAAAAACACACTATGAAATGTAAATTTAAGATGAATAAATTAAAAAACTATCAGTTAAGTTCACCTTAAACTTAAGCACCTGATAGTTTTGCCAGTACGAAAAACTGGCAAAAATGTAGATAAGTCGTTAGAATATTACAACAAATTCAATTCAAACCGTGGGACTATATGGTTAAGTAATTGACGATTGACGATTGACAATCAACTGTTTCCTTGTCGCTGATCCCAATTGTGCTGAAGCTATACATAAATCGTGAATAAGCCATAAATTGCCTTTTCTTCTTTCTTTTCTGACGTCAAAAACCAGCGATCACGATAATAATTACTATCGATAAGGTCCGTAAATTGGCACAAGGGTTCAAGACGGAAGGTTGCAGACAAATTGCTTGGTAAATATCTACATAAGAATAAACAACAATTTTTTGAAGTTCAAAATATTTATGCGTTTTTTTTAAACACGTGATCTTCTATAGGAAAAGCCCTCATGTTGAAGGTGTTTCAGTTATAACTTGCAGTATAACCATTGAAAAATGGGAATATTTTTTAAACCTACATAAAATGATAAGGAAAGATAATTATCAATCTATTAGGAAAGATTATAACAACTAATTCTTATAACCGATAAGATGGTTACAGTCGATTCTTGATATTAACCAGGGCTGTTATAAGCTTAAAGGTTTAAAAAAAACAACAAAGAAACATTTTGAGAATATTATGGAAATTTTAAGAGTAAAATATAAAAACATGGCCAAGTTGGGTTCTCTTCTATCTCTTTATATCATTCGTTAAGTGATAATTCTGCAAGGCAATAAAATAAAACTCCTATAACCTAACTTGCTTTAAAGACAAGTTATAAATATAGAAATAAATTGGTATTATAAGAAGTTTCTTGTAATTTGACGCTGTTATATGAAAACTAAAATTTTCAGTTACCTATTCCTTGGTCCCATAATTTCTCTGATTTTAAAATAATCTATTATCACCTACCTAATTGTTGCTATTGAAATTCCTTTTTTACTACAATATAAGCTTTCAACTCTTTGATTCATTTATTTATAACTGCTATTTGATGTAGTTTTTAGACGTACAATAATTATACTTTTGAATCCACGAAAATTAATTTTATTTCAAATCAATGAACGGTTCAACTCCTCGATTCGTTTGACTTTTCTCTTTACTGTGACTTGTTCATGAAAATTTAAAATGAAACAAACTATGACAGTCCAACGGCAAGGAATATGGAAACTTTCATCAATAACATTCATTAAAATAATAATTTGCTGAGTTTTCGTTAAAAAAATTTGTATTTTTGTTAACATTGTTAAAACTCAACGAAAAGTTGAAATTATTTGTTTTAATTAAATAACTTCTTTTTACTCGTTATTTTAGTTAATATTGTAAATTATGGGTTCGTAAACTGAACTTAAGATTTCGATCAACCTTGATTTTGCATTAATAGGGTAGACGAAAAAAGTGTCGATGTGTCGATTTTTTCAATCTTTGCTTCTAGCGGCAATCGATACGTTTTTTTTCCTTTTTTTAGTTTCAAAAATAATAATGACTATCATGATATAAGTATACACGATTGGTACATCCTACAACACTATAGCAGATCTGTCAGTGAAAAACATGCTTACAATGTTTTAAAACCGTGTAATTTTACAATTATTTGTAACATCATTGTCTGACAATTAATTTTAGGAAATCTGACATCATGTGTACGCTAGCTGACAATCGTGTAAAATTGCAAATAATTTTCAGAAAATGTATCTGACAATTGATTGTAAGACGATAAATTGTAAGGTATTTGATAATCGTGTACACATACAATTTATTGTCACGCCTGCCAATGTGCATCGTTGTCTGATGTTTTTGACAGCAAAAAAAATGTCAGATGTACCTTTTTTAACATCATGCAATTTTTTCGTTGTCAAACAGTTTGCAGTGAGGTTAATTCATTAAAATTTATTTTATTTAACAATTTATTTAATAGAAAAGAACATGAAAAGATCAGAAGTGGAAATAGTATTATAGCAACGATGCAAAATTTTGGCTTATTCGCATTCGGGCCCTCAAAAAACAAAAATTCTATATGAAAAAGCTGGATGCCTCGACAATAAGTTGTCAAAAGAAATTTTATGGCATGAAGTCGCAAATGCTATAGATGTGACCATAGTAGAGCTGTGTCAATCGCGATTGGTTTAGTCTTTGTGACCAGTTTACCATAACGATTAATTTATTACAATGGCAATAGACCAAATCAATCAATCCTAATGTCAATATCTTACCACTGCAACCGATGAACGACAACAAGGTTATGTTTCGTTCATTCAATTTGTTTTCAGCCATTTTACAATACCAAATAGGAATGGAAATGAAACGAAATGTATTTTCTTTTTCAATAGAAAGGAAGATGGCGCAAACGATGTCGGAAAGAAGTAGATAAATCCAAACTGTCGTTAAATTGACCATTTTTTCAATCTCTGTCAGAACGAAACGTTTGAAAAAAAAATATATTTTAGTACAATGAATGATTGAAAACATTTCGTATGGGTCTTGGACTCGTTCGTAACAAAATGGCTGGTTAAAAATGATTTTGATTAAACGAACGATTGATTGAAAATATCGAATCCTCGAACTAATCAATAAGGCTCCAGTTATAGATTTCATTGAAATGTATCATTGGAACAAATCATTGAAATGCTAACTTTATTTTTTTGATTAGCCAGTTATAGCAATCATTGAAAAATTGGTTTCAATTTCAAAAATTGGTGACAATCCTGTCAGTGTCTGATAACAACCAATTCTAGGTATTTGAGGTTAGATGTTATCATTGAAAGCAAAAATGACATTTAGGAATAGAAAGAGAATCGAACATATTTAGTGGAATAATTGTGTTCCAAGTTCAATTTAATTTAATTCCAATCGGGAAAAAAGTCGGGCCAATGTACAAATGAAGTAGTTTTCATAACCAACAAAAACTGACAATTAGTTGTGTTGTTACACGGTTGGTAGAAAATCTACCAAACTCTTACAATTAATAGGTAGGTAATAGGTATTCAGCCCGCTGTCTGTGTCTGACAGTAAATTGTAATAGATTAGTCGATTTACTACCAATCGTGTAAGACACAAATTAATTGCCAGTTCATCGATAGATAATTGTCAGACATTGACAGGTCTGACAATATTGTATACTAAGCTTCACACACATATTTGTTTTTAAATAAATTACTATAGTTTAATTCTACCTTTTACTGAATATAACTATTTTTCTTCCGATAATTGTGTATGCAGGTACTAAATAAAAAGCTATACATTCGTAGAAAAATCGAATTCGAGATTTTAATCACACTTGACATTACAATGGTTAATTCGTTTTTTTTTTTTTTTTCTAAAAAAATTTGAATAGTATTGTGTATTCAAAAAATAAAAAAAAATATTTTTGAGATTTCTAAAACTGCTTGATTTCTTTGAAACTAGACAATAAACATTTTTTATTTAATACTAGATTAAGAAAAACATATATTTTCTTAAAAAAATTTTCTCAAAAACAGCACCTAGAATTTTTGGCACATTTGTTTTTCTTTCGTATAAATTTTACGATCAATAATTCAATAATAAAGGTTGAAACTAAGGCATTACAGACAGTGCCTACTACAAGAGCATATTTTTTACTTGCAATATATGTACATACATAGGTACTATAGGGCAAGTTCTGCATTTGGAAAAAAATCGAACTCGAGATTTTGATCAAAGTTGACATTACGATGATAGCGAAGACGAAAAAAGTGGGTCCGACAATTCCGTCTGTCTGTCTGTATGTCTGTACCTCGAACTACAGCCTAAACTACTAGAGCTATTTTCTTCAAACTCGGTACTTAAGGGTCTTCGGTGATTCCCTAGAGGAGAAATTGAAATTTTTTTTTAGCTCCAAAACTAACGGTACACCCCATACACCCGTAATGCAAAATCTTATTTATCTCGAAAACGGCTTTAACGATTTTGATAAACAAAATTAAGTGTGATATTATGGACACAGACTATATTTTGGTCAAAAACAAATTTGGTGGGAAATGATATTAGGGGTACCTGTCATAGAACCATTTTTTTGATTTTCGATTTTCTCACCAACGGCTCTAACGATTTTTACCGAAATTTGTATGCAGGAGCTCCTTTGCATTTTAAAAAATATAAACTAAACATTTTTTCGAAAAAATAGTTTTTGGATTTTTTAAAAAATAATAAAATTTTTTTTTTGGAAATTCGATGTCTTGAAAACCGATACACGATAAAATTTTTAAATTACGTTTTAAAATGTATATTTTATTAAATACTAACAACTTGCGTAACAATTTTTTTTATAAAAATTTTAAGGAAAATTTAGTACACAAAAAACATGTTTCAGTGTGTCTGTATGTCTGTACCTCGAACTACAGCCTAAACCACTGGACCTATTTCTTTCAATCTCGGTAGTTAAGGGTCTTCGGTGATTCCCTAGAGAAGAAATTGATTTTTTTTTTAGCTCCATAACTAAGGGTAACCCCCATACACCCGTAATGCAAAATCTTATTTATCTCGAACGATTTTAATTAAAAAAAAATTGGGTGTGATATTATGAACATGGACTACATTTTGGTAAAAAAAATGTTTGGGGCAAAATGTTATTAACGGTACGGTCATAGAACCGTTTTTTGATTTTTGACTTTCTCATTAACGGCTCTAAGGATTTTAACCAAAAATTTTCAGCAGGAGTCCCCTTAAGTTTAAAATAATATTGTATATAAAAATATTCGAAAAATATTTGTTGGGTTTTTTGAAAAAAAAAATAAAATAAATTTTTTTTGAAAAATCAATATCCTCAAAAAATATGAACGATTATTTTTTGAAATTATTTCCGAAAATCAATATTATTAAATACTTAAAATTAGCATCCCATATTTTTTTCTTAAAAAATGTTAAAGAAATTTCTTATATAAAAAATGACTTTAATAATAAAACAATTTTTAAACTTTGTTTGCATAAATTTATACTTTTCTGTAAATCAGACGGCAATTCCATGCATTTGAACATTTTTATCTCATTAAATCTATGATTTATATTTATAAAATGTATTTTAAATTCCGAAGTACTTTTACATAAGAGCAAGTTCGTGCGATCCAGTCGTGCATTTTATTTACTCTCTTATTATCGGGATAATGGTACTAAATGTAATTTTTTATACAGAACGTTTCTTAAAAGATGGAAGAATATTGCATATCAATACTTATAACATTTTTTTTTTATTTTAGAAAACAAATTTTTTTTTTGAAAATTCGACACATTAAAATCTTGCCAATTATTTTTTATTGAAAATTTAGTTTTATTTTTAAAATAATAAAAACTTTATAAAAAAAAAACTTTTTTTCTAAATAGTGTTTTAAAAATTTTAAAATGTATTAATTTTTTTATTAATTTCAAATCTTTTTAATATTCATGTAATCCAATTAGGTTTTTTATTTTTTCTCAATTTTGAGTCGGAAAATATATTTTTTTTTGCCAAAGACTTCGTTGAAGTATCTTATTTAAAACAAAAAATCAGAATGCTACATAATATGCTAAGGGGTACTTGCACAAAATTTTGTAATTTATTTACACATAATAGAACGCCATCTGACTGATTTAAGTAAAATTTTTTCTATTTACGTTTAAAATCATTATAATCTCGTAAATATTTTAATTCTGAATATTTTTCGCGTCAATTTTTCAAATTTTTGTAGGAAATAATATTGTTATACATATCTCAATTCGGTTTTATTCGTTCATGCAATATGAAACTGAAAAGCATTCGATGGCTATCCTCAGTTTTTATTATGTATCCTTTGGTTTCGTTCAGTAAGACCAAAGTGCTTATGATGTTTTTTTTTTTAATAATTTGAAAACCGACGATTTGGTCCAATAGGGCAGCATACGATTTTTTTTCTTGTCTTGACCAAACCTACACAACAATCCATGTCTCGTACTTTTGCTGCACTAAAATCCAATACTTGTACCAAGACTCACAGAGTAACGAGTTTATCTCAAAAAGAAAAAAAAATAAACATCCCAATACTCTTGTTTCTTCAATCAGTTAGATAGAACTGCCCGCTGTCTTTGATTTTATTTTTAACGAAAACTTTTATGAGCACAAAAAAGACAAGTTCAATAGTTCAACAACCTCAATTTTGATCATACTTACTAGATTTACATATATGATTCTACACGATACAGCTTCGAAAACAATTCAAGACACCAACATAAAATAAATTTTCTTGTACAAATTAACTTCTTATAGCTTGAAAATTTTGGTATTTTAACCAAATGTAAAAGTTTTATTTAACCATTTCAAAAGCAAACAAAAACCATTGTTATGAACTATTTGAAGCTAACTCACATCTCCGATTATATTATATTAAATTAACCTTGATAGCTGCACTTTCGATAACAAAACGATTGTTGTGGCCGCATTTAAATGAAAACGATAATAATCCTTAATCACACTCTCTCCTTCCAGAATGAATTTAGAATAAATTAACTTGATTATCTTTTTATTAAAATTGTATCGTATTAAGTGGACTTCAAGTACATAGTTAACAAAAATAGAAGAAATTTATAATAATTTTTATAATTTGTTCGACCATAACTGACATATACGTTTTAGATAAGTTTGATTATACAATGTACTCTCTCCGTACCGGCACCTCTAAAAATGGGAGAGAGTTCAAAGAACGAAATTGAATATATAAATACTGGCACATAGTTATAAATAACCTAATAATTTTCGCACAAGTGGACCCTCTTATAACCTAAGGTTATAAGTTCAAATGGATCACAATGTTTTAAGATTTACATAATATATATACAGATACACTGCCGCTCATCTGAATAGGTTCACTGTTTTTCGTAACTTACTGTAAGACTATCTGCATAATATGGCAATGACTCGTCTGTGTTATGTATGTAATGAAAGAGCATTATTATGCCCTTAGTTTGGGAAAAAAAGTTTTCTCTTAAAGCTTACCGTTATTCTCACATGCTAGCTAAACTTAATTCATTAAAAAAAACTAAGTGTTTTTTTGGCTGATCTGAATAGGTTCAAAAGCAAAAAATGGAGGAAAACAAAAAAAATAACTGTAATTAAATGATTTATTTTGCACATTGAATAGGTAGAGACATAATAATTCATATTAATAATGTGTATCGCCACCTTTTTTTTCAAACTGTTTCGAAAATTGGAATTGGAATGAAGTCATACAGTTTTTCTAGATATTGCAGCGAAATCTCTGCCCACGCTTTCTTAATTCCCTCGATTAAGGACAACTTGTCTTCATACTGTCTCCCCGACTCATACACCTTACGGAAAAGAAGTCCCCAAACATTTTCAATTATGTTAAGGTCAGGTGAGTATGGAAGACATTCCAACACCTCTACATTTTGGTTCTCGATCCATTGTTTTACCGACCTCGCTGTATGGATAGGGGCATTATCATGCTAGAATGACAATGGTATTGGTCTGAAAAGGTCAGATTTGTGGGAAGACCTTTTCAAACACAACTTTGTACACATTGATATTCATTGGCGATGTAAGAAATTGCAGCTCAAAGGTTCCATAATATGAAATTGCTCTTCACACCATGACACTGCCTTCACAGCTATGCAGACGGCTTATATAATGTTCTTCTTTACGAAGGTCATGAAAGTAATAGTTGTAGCCATCTGGGCCCTCCAAGTTGTATTTTTTTCATCTGAAAATATAACTCGCCTCCACTCCGATTTCAACGACATGTATTTTTTTTTGCAAAATTGGAGACGATTTTCTTTTCGTTTTTCGTTCAAAGGTGTTTTTTCGGTATTTTTTTTTTTTGAATGCTTGGTACTCTTAATAACGCGATTCACCATCACCAAACTACAATTTACACTAGTTTTGAGTCTAATTTTTGACGCGGAATCATGCGAATTAGAAGCAGCTGTTATGATTGCACGTCTATCGGCCATTGATGTGGCCTTATAAGTGTAACCTTTCATATTTTTCCCGTAGTTTTCGATGTTCCGCAAATATTTACCCACTAAATTTTGGCTTCTTTCTATTTTTTCTTGCGATTTTTCTTTGGCTTATCCCTAATTTAATAAATGCTTTTATTTTGCCTTTTTCTTCCTATTTTAAGGATTTTCCGCGACCCATTTTTCTTGTTAAACGGTTTAAAACAATTCGATTTACCAAAAAACCTAACTTTCAGTACACATCTGCCGCGCACATCAATTAAAAATGATTTTTTTGCTTTCGAACCTATTCAGATGAGCCAAAAAACACTTAGTTTTTTTTAATGAATTAAGTTTAGCTAGCGTGTGAGAATAACGGTAAGCTTTAAGAGAAAACTTTTCTTCCCAAACTAAGCGCATAATAATGCTCTTTCATCACATACATAACACAGACGAGTCATTGCCATATATATGCAGATAGTCTTACAGTAAGTTACGAAAAACAGTGAACCTATTCAGATGAGCGGCAGTGTATAATTCATAAATAAAATCCACAATAGTTCTTTGTTGATAGTAACTTACAAATTTTCCAAATTTAAAGGGTAGGATTCAAGTGACAGTAAACAAAAACAAGGGAACGCAAATTCACATAAATGCAAATGTTACAATTTATTTTTTATTCTCAACTAAATTTGGGCAGCACTGAAGTTTCTGTCCACAAAATTTCCTTGAACAAAATTCACAGATCCGGAAATTCTACAACTTTTTACAATCTCTATTGAATGAAAAACTATTTTCATGTTAATTTTTCGAATATGGGAACGCACTCTGGCTTAAATTCAATGGCGCAAAATTTTAAACAGCCTATTATTAAGGTATTAGTATGATACTACTTAACAATTTGCTAACTTTATAGTAGTTTACTAACTCATTCTTAATTTTAAACATTTTCTAGTTTTCTTAATAAATTGCTTCTGAACACATCTAAAACAATGACATTTCATGTAAAACAGTAAGTACACGAACCTTTTTTGATGTTTGCAAATATTAAAGAGTCATATGTAGCCAGCACGATACTAAAAAAATAAATTAAGTATTCGATGATTTTAACTTTAATAAAAGGGTAGAAAAAGTATGATGCTATATTCGATTAAAATTTGCAAATTCGTTGTTTTAACCTAGTATCATACTAAAACAGCTTTAGCATCGTACTAATTCAATTAAAATTTTGCGCCAATTAAATTAAGAAATACGAGTATGAATGATTATAAGCTTTTATTTTGTATTTCTTGTTACTTATGTAGTTTAGTGCTTTCAATTTTGTTTTGTTTTTTTTTTCAACAGCTCAAACGTTGCTGGAAACCTTCGCATGAGTGATCGCCTATGAGAGAGTTGACTGTAATACCATTCAAATTTAAAATTATTAAAAAGTTAAAAATAAGATTTATAGATCTACGAGGAGGTTTATTACAATAAATTGGTCAGATAGGCGCCAAGTGGTCATTTTTAGAAAAAGAAAGAATATAAAACCAGCTGGAGTCTTATCTTTTACTAACTCAATTAAAATGTTAGCAATTATTTCACTTAATAATCTTGATAAAATCATATTTTCTTCTTTGTTAATTATGATATAAAATAAAAAAGATAAGATCACTATGGAATATTTATAGCTCAGAGGATATTTAAACAATTATCAAGTTCCACTTTTGCAGTGATATGTGAGAAGTTATTGAAATTGTATGGGTTTTTATAGGTATTATTTTAAAATAATACGTTTTGGGGAACTTTGCCTCCTTTAAATGTTTTGTGCAATTCATTGTAGATAAGTTCTATGAACAAAAATGATTGGAATTTTAAGCTGATCTCCAACCAATAACAATAATAATAAAGGGATTAGAAATTAATATCAATACATAAGAGAAATTGGAACCAAAAAGTTGGTCAATGGACTTTCTGGAACTTTGGATAAATTGTCAAAAACAAATATGTTTTTCGGTAAGATAGATGAAGGTAACACCAAGGAGAACTGGGACAACATGAGATTGCTCGATTTCTTTACAAACGAAAGTCTTAGATATTAAAACCCGGCATGTAATCAAGGGTACACATATTGTCTAACGTTGTTTTATGATAAACCGAATAAAATAATTGGACCCAAGAAACAGGAGGTAGTAACCCTAGTCATCCCTTTAATTGATGAGCAATTCCATGATTTTTATAGGAATCTACTCGTATACTGAGTAGTGCCCCTTGGCATAATGGTTTTAGTGCAGAAGGTCTTGGGTTTGATTCTTAGTCGCTGCCTCTAGCTAGGAATTGACAAATCCTCTAAGAGTATATCTAGTCATGAAAAAAAAAGTCCTGCTTGCTCATTACCCACTAGGGCCTGATTCTCTTCGAGCTGTTGCACCACCAAATTTGTATGGACAGAAGGTCATATTTTTATCCGATTTTGACCGAGCAGGGTTGCAAGAGCCTAAATAATTTCTTAGCCCTTACGGAATCGGGTAAAGCGCTTTAAAGAATGTAGCCTTTGAGAATGTGCCAGAGATTAAGCTGAAGCTGCAAGCTCGTGTTTCTGTCTGGTTCAATGGAAGCATGCAATACGTCCGCTGTCTAATAGAAAAGTGATGAAATCGGCGGTGATGCCATTACGAGTGGCATTTGAAGCCAATATCAAATTGATGAGGAATGTTTTACCTATTCGCTATTCCGCCTGATGCTCCAAATGAAAAAAGTCCGCTGAAAAAGTCTCTGTCTTGAACACTGTCTCTGTCCTGTAAGCCGACATTCCAAGTTAGTTGGGATTTCTTCTTGATGTAGGTACATACCTGCACATCTTCTCGAGTACGATTTTTAATTTAAGCCAGACTAAACTATAGGAGTGATGTAGGTCTCCTTCTTGCCATTTAACTTATAATATATGGTTCAATCCCACTAACCTTCACAAAATCACCCGCTTTATTAATCTGAATATTATCTGGAAATCATTATCAAAACAGTTCAAGTCACCATTCCTTCAAGATCTGTTCGGGGGATATGAGATTCTTGAAAGATGATTCTATCCGATTTCACACTGACAAATCGAAAAGTGTGGATAGGGTTGGTGGGGTGTTTATTTAGATAGACTAAAATTATGTCCCGCTTTCGTCATGGAAAGTCGAAACGAAAAGTAAACCTGGTATCAACTATCAATATGCGCATCTTCTCGGACAGTCAAGCGGCTATAAAATCTCTGGTTTCGATCTCTTTTTACTCTATAAAAGCAGTTAATTACCATTCACCTCTTAGGGAGGTGACGCAGCAGTCCAATATTCACCTCTGTTGGGTACCAATGCATAGGGAAATTTCAGGAATCTGTTGGGCTGACCAACAACGCTACCTATATTACCTGATTAGGCAAATATATCGTTATATGCAAACTTATGCTGAAACAAGATGCTATAAACAGGGCAAACCTAAAATTTACTAATTTAGCCACATGTCTGACGCCCTAGTAGATTTGGCCAATGCTTGATCTGAAGCGGTCTTAGTGTTAGATATCCGTACGCTGTCTTAAAAGTAGACACGAATAGACGCTTGGCGTTTACGCAAACAATTTTTGTAGAAGCTGCATGGACAAACAAGAGATAGAATCAATTTATCATTTTCTAAGTAGGTACATGCCCTGCTCTTTTCCATAGACGTAGGCTGTATCTTGGAGAGTTCTTCTTCGAAGAACCTTGTGATCTAATTTTTATAGACGTTTGCAGTCTGTTTCACTTTTTAAAGATCTGCAAATGGTTCAATGAGTAGAGAGAAAATATCTAAATTCATGTGGTAACTCTGGTCAGCTGGGACTCTGGCAGCCACTTCAACCTAACCTAACTTATCAAAACAGTTTTCTTAAAATATTTGTTTAAGGTTTAAAAACTCGGTCCTGAAAAATTATTATATTCGACTTAAAATCGACTTTATCTTTTAAGTAAAGATATATAATATAACTATGTTTTTTTTAGAGATGGAGAATTTTAAATTGACAACACTTTGTTCTGTGACAGATGATTCGAAAGGGCTAACTTTGTTTGACAACTCGGCCAGGTCTTGGGACTTGACTCCATCAGATCATTTTGTCTGGGGAGATGTAAGGTCAAATGACGACGACAGGGTTGCAAATTTTTAAATTAAAAAAATCATAAGTCATAAATAGACGATTTGTGAATTAAAAAAATTTAATTCATAAGTTAGGTAGTGACTTATGATTTAAAAAAAATTTAATTCATGAGCTTCTAAGTGACTTATGAATTAAAAAAAAAAAATAATTCACTGCCTATAAGTGACTTATGAATTTAAAAAAAATTAATTCACTACCTATAAGTGACTTATGAATTTAAAAAAATTGAAGTCATGAGCAAGTAAGTGACTTATGAATTAAAAACAAATTAATTCACAGGCTACTAAGTGACTTATGAATTCAAAAAAATTTAATTCATAAGCTAGTTGGTAAATTGTAAATAATTAAGCTTGTTTTGACTACATAATTATTTAATTATTAACGAAGGAAGATTTGAAGCTTTTGTGTGTCATTAAATTATCATGCAAGCTTATAAATTTTCCAAATAATAATTTTTTAATCCATTAGCTTATGAATTAATTTTTTTTTAATTCAAAGTCACTAGGTAACTTTTGAATTAATTTTTTTTTAATTCTTAAGTCACTTACTTGCTTATGACTTAAATGTTTTTAATTCATATGTCACTTGGTAGGTTCTGAATTATTTTTTTTTAATTCATAATTCACTAAGTCACCAACAACTAAGTCACTCACAAGTCACCAACTGACTTATGAATTAAATTTTTTTAATTCATAAGTCTGTAACTAACTGCTGAATTACATTTTTCTTAATTCATAAGTCACCCACTAGCTTGTGAGTTAAAGCCAAACTTAAGCTAAAAAGTGACTTAAGCTTTTGTAACCCTGGACGACGACGATAAGCTGGAAATTATTAAATATTTGGAAGTCAATATTTGAGTCGTTATTACCGAAATATGTACAATCCTGTTTTACTGAGAAAACTATGTACTTATGTTAAAATTAGGCCTCCACATTACTTCATGTAATGTGCATATGCTCGAAATCATACTCAAATATTAATGAAATAAAATGATCTGTTAAGTAAAGCCATGGCTTCTCAGTATAAAGAAAGAACATCCTTCATAAAAGTTGAATGTTTCAATGTGGACAGAGAGAATTGATACATACGAAAATTAAACTATGTATGTGACGTTGATTTTCCATTTTTGGAACCTTAGAGATCATTCTTACAGAAGTTTGAGCAAAATGAAAATGTGAAAAAAAAACAAATAACACACACCCAGATGTAAACTTGGTTTTTCAAACAAGACATTCATAATGCTTTTAATGTTATGTCAAAGATAAGAATTGTAATTGGACAAGACAAATAAAAATGACTGCCTAAGGCCCACATAATTTGTTGATTCTCAAATAGTAAATTATCTTGAATTTTACCAAAAAAAAGATCATAATTACCAATCAACAGAATTTTGATTATTGCTAACGTTTACCTACCTGTTTTACCTTTATCTACATATCTTCTAATCAGGTTCAGGTGTGCACTAAAGTAGATATTCGTACATAAGTACCCAACCACCTTGTACCAGCATATCCATTATTAGACGTCAATGGTTTTCGATAAACGTACTGTATGTTGATTGAAATTTAAGTTATTTCTAAAATGTATTTGACATTTTGCATGATTTCGCTCGCATAGATAAAGAAGACCTTCGATTCGAAGTCAAAGGAAGTGGGTTGGTTTTGTGGTTAGTGTTTGTTTATGGTTTGGTTTTTGGGTATTTTTTCGAGATTCACTTGATGACTTCTACCTACGAGTACTTCGCGCGACTTTTACATTTCCTTTCTCTTGCTGCAGGAAATGTAAATATTTATTTCACGCAAATTTCATTTCATGTGAGTTCGGTTGAGGTAGAGCGAGAGAGTAAAATCAACAGCAAAACTGTTTGCAAAATTATTTGTGCATCTTTGTGCTTAAAAAGAAGTCCTCCTGAGATTTGTGCTAGATGAGGGCGAAAGATACACCATCATTTGCTGTGTTTATGTATTGAGGCCTCTTTATTAAGGCTGGTGGTGGAACAAATTGTTTCATTTAACCAAAAGAATTTAAAATCGATTTGAAAATGTGAAGTTTACACCCACATATTTTTTTAAAGTCGATACATTTTTAAAAAGGGTTTTCTTCATAAACTTGTATAGTTTTAAAAAATACTTTAAAAATGAACTGAAGACAATGACGCAAAATCTTAAACAGCCTATTGTTAAGGTATTAGTATGATACTACTAAACTTTAAAGTAGTTTATTAACTCATTTTAAACATTTTATAACTAGTATCGTGCTTAAGCAATTTTCTTAATAAATTGCTTCTGAACACACCTAAAGTAATGGCAGTTAATTAAAAGAAAACTAAATAAACAAACCCGTTTTAATGTTTGTAAATGTCAATGAGCCATATGAAGGTAGCACGATACTAAGAAAAAAATAAAATTGGTATTCGATGGTTTCAACTTTCATAAAGGGGTAGAGAAAGTATGATGCTATATTGGATTAAAATTTGCAAGATTGTTGTTTTAACCTAGTTTCATATTAAAACACATTTAGCATTGTACTATTTAAAAGTTTGAAAAACATTGCACTTCAAAACTTAAAATGTTTGATGTTTTTTGAATTTTTGAAGAAAAAAATTTATTTTTTTTTTGTAAAATTCGATATATCAAAAACGGCTCAATATTTTATTTGGAAATTTATTTTTTAGTTGAACAATAATAAAAACATTCAGTTGGCATACCAAAATTTTTTCGTAAAAATGATTTAAAAATTTTGTATAAAATAGCTTATTTCTTTTAAAAAAAAAACATCTACAACGACTAATAATTTTTTTTCTTGCTCCACAGATTTAAAAAAAAATCACTTTTTATAAGAAAGCTAATGGTTAAATAAATTCAGAAAAATGATTATTAATGCCACCTCTTATAGAACAATTTTTACTTGCGACTTATAGGTACTATAAGGCAAGTTATGCATTCGTAAAAAAAATCGAACTCGAGATTTTGATCAAAGTTGACATTACGATGATAGCGAAGACCAAAAATGTGGGTCTCGCAATTCTGTCTGTCTGTCTGTCTGTCTGTCTGTCTGTCTGTCTGTCTGTCTGTCGGTTCGATTACAGCCTAAACGGCTCGGCCAATTTTCTTCAAACTTGGTAGATATGGGTTTTAATTTTTTACCCCCGGACGTTTTTTTTTTTTTTTTTAAGACCAAAAATAACGGTACCTGCCATACGATTTTTTTTCGAAATTTTATAAATATTTTTTTTCTCAAAAACTGTCCCACAGAATTTTTTAAAAAAAATTCCAAAAATTTCATTTGGTAAAAACTAGCTAATGGTTGAAAAAAATTTTACAAAAAATTGTTATTTTCGGTAGCCCCCCTGGGTCCATTTTTTTTGTTTTTGATTTTCTCGAAAACGGTACAGCCGATTTTAATAATTTTTTTTATGCCAAAGCTCCTCTTAAGTTTGAATATTATTACATATTCAAATTTTCAATTTTTAATTTTTTGGATTTAAAAAAAAAAAATTCAAAATTTTTTTTGGAATCTCAATATTTCGAAAACCCCATGCTCGATTTTTTTCAAACTTGGCAAATAAAAGTTTCTTAATATAGTCTACAAGATTTGAGAAAAAAAATTTTGTTTTATTTAAAACTAACGGTACCTTCCATACAAATTTTAAAAAATGGTTTTCGAAAATCGCATTTTTCTCGAAAATGGTTCCGAGAATTTTGATAAAATTTTTTTTCTTTTGATTAATCTTAACAATTTATAATTTAATAAAAAAAACTTTTAAATCTAGATATTACTGACTGTACCTACCATAGAACGATTTTTTCGAATTTTGAATTTCTCATTATCGACTTAACGGATTTTAATGAAATTTTTTATAAAAAAGCTCCTAAAAAGTATAAAAAACATTGCATTTAAAAACTTAAGAAAAAATATTTTTTCAATTTTTAGAAAAAAAAAGTAATTTTTTTTTGAAAAATTCGATATCTCAAGAACGGCTTAGTATTTTTTTTGGAAATTAGACTTTTATTCGTACAATAATAAAAACTTAAGGTTGGCGTACCAAAATTTTTTCTTAAAAATGTTTTAAAAATTTTTTACATAAAAGCTTATTTTTTTGAGGAACCACTACAAAGACTTATAATTTTTGTTCCTGCATAAATTCATATTTGCATATATCATTCTGTTTTTATCTCTTACTACTTAAAGAATTAAAAAAAATTCATTTTATTCTTATGAACAGTTTTCTCTAATAACATTCGTTTTTAAAATTCCTATTCTATTACATATAGGAGCAAGTTCGTGCGACCCAGTCATGCATTTTATTTCTTTAGTTTTCAATTTTATTTGATCAAAAACGATAGAATTTATTTTTATCATTTGTTATGCTAAAGCTTCTAAAAAATCTGAATATTATTGTGTATTCAAATTTACGAATTTACTAGTCAGAATTTTTGAAACTTGTCAATAAATTTTTTTTGTGTTTCCTATAAGATGTAAGAAAAAAAAATGTATCTAAATATAACGATACCCTTCATAAAAATTTAAAAAAAGTGTTTTCGAAAAACAAATCAATCAAAAAATCAAATTTCTCGCTCGAAAACGTTCCGTTTTGTTCCGGATTAATCACTTATCATTCATAAGTTAAATTTGCATTTAACGAATTCGTTTTTATTATTAACTTATTTTCATACAGTTTAACCTATGTAAATTGATTCAAACTGTTATACAAATTATTATTTTGAATTTTGTATCTATACAAAATTTTCTTATTCACTGTACTTTCTAAATTCTAATTGTCAAATCCTCAATGCAATCCTCTGTTTTTCGTTAATCTCATTCACTTTGAAAGAAATCAGCCAGCAGGTAACAAATATTTTTTTCAAAAGTATATTCTGAAACACGTTTATTTAATAGATCTATAATTTTATTAAACAACAAATTTTACTATATGGAAACTGTTTTTTTTCGATTTTGACTTCCTCATTATCGACATAATTGATTTAAATAAAATTTCACACACAGAAAATTCTAAAAAGTTTGAGGAATATTGCATATCAAAGCCTTAAGAAATTTATTTTTATTTTTGAAAATTCAATATTTCAAAAACGTCTCAATGATTAACTTATTTTAACAATTTAAAATTGTTATTATACATATACTTATGGCATTCTGTTTTTATGTCCAACTACTAAAAAAATTGTCTCATCCTTTTAAAAACTAATTTTGTTCTTTTGAACATTTTTCACTAATTTTTTTAAATTCTAAGTTCCTTGAACATAAGAGCAAGTTCGTGCAATCCGGTCGTAGATTTTATGTAGTTTTGAAACACAAGAAAATGAAAAAAGAAGATTTTTTTCAAACGAGATTGGGCTAGTTTTTGGGTTATATTTACGGCCGCGAATTTGGATAGCGTAAATACAGAATTAGAGTTTTTGAAGTGGTTCGAGTGCTGAAAGACTTGGTTGAGCATCGAACATTTTTTTCGCCTAACTAAATTTGCAGTGAATAAGTTCAAGTTGTTATTGCATTTTACATCTAACTTGATTAGTTGCGATCTGATTTTTTTATTAAAATTATCTGCCAGAAAAAAAAAACACATTATGGACTCGCTCCTGTATTTACCTATATATAAAGTAGTTGAAGAAAGTTGTTCCAGGTGTTTGTTAGCACTCTTATCTAACTAAGAACGAAAATATAAAAATATTTGGTACGAGTAAGTTTTATTTTCTAAAATACACTTCAAAAAAACTGATAATCCCTGATTTATTTAAAATATAAAAAAGTATTCCAAAGCACTATCTGCCAAGTTTGAAGAAAATGGACGAAATCAGGTTCGATTGGTTTCATATTTTTTTACAATATTTTGAGTTTGAAAATCAGTTTTTCGAAAATTAAATTTAAAAAAAAAATAAGCGAAACAGCTCGTGGAGAACCACGGGGCCTATTAATTTCATGTGCGCGTCATATCCGTAGGAATGAAAAGAACTTGAAATTTCCTGAAGAGTCCAAACGGCTGATACGAGAAACACTTTTCTCGTTAAGCGATACAGTTTTAGGACTTTTAATCTCACCGCAATTACCCAGTCTTGCGAATTTACACTGCGGCGGCGGCGGAATGACAGTTGAACGCAAAATCTACAAGGGTGGTTGCAACTGCTTTAAGCTTGCGGTCAATTAATTTTTACGAATTTAATATTTTTAGAAATGCCAAACAACAAAGCTAAAAACCGAAGAAGAGAGGAAAATGACAAGGTGGTTGTAAAAAGTGTTTGGAAGCATTAAACAATTTTCGTTTTGACTTTTTGACACTAGCTTACGAGTATCTATGCTTGTTTTTATGTTCTCTCTGCAAGATACTTCCGATTTCGGATAATTCGATACCTCCGTTCTATGGTATTGCATGAGGGCTTATTGTTGTTGTTGGCAAGTGTAGTTCTTCAAATCATTCCCAAATATCATTAAAGTTAATAAAACCCTTATTTAATATAAAAAATATCTTTCGAAGAACTCGTTATTTAAAGTTATTCTTTAAAACTTAGAACAACTTTTTAACCCATTTTAGAGCAATTTTTTTTAAAACAAAGAATTAAAAATGGTACTAACTGGATAGTTTCCTTTTTTTTCTAAGAAATATCAAGTTTAAGCTCTACATGAAGTGATAAACTATTTACCAAAACAAAATATGCAATTAGCAAATTTGATCTCAGGTACTATGAAATGCATTTTTAAAACAATCTAATTTTCCAAGAACCCTTATTGTTTTTCTGTCCAGTCCCTCTTGAACAACAAAGACTAAAAGTCATCAAAGAATTTTTCTCTTTTCAAGCTAACTTCTGTGCAGATTTTATAAGTCAAGAATATTTAAATTCAATGTCCACTTACCATAACAGGCAATAGCAGGAGAATCAAATTAAATCAGACTAATTTTATACAAGGGCTTTTTGAAGTAATCCTACTATTTGGCTTTGGTCCATAATATTTGCAATACAAATATTTAAAAATATGTTTCTTATCGCATGAAAACATTTGTCTACTAACAAGTTTAAATCTCAGTTGGCAGAGTTGGCTTTTTTAAAAATAGATGCAGAAGTGATTAAGTCAATTAAATGCTAAAATTCATAAATTTTAATCAAAGCTTGAATAACATCTAACCAAGTTCAAAATCATCCACCTAAATGTATGCACCAATTTTGCTAGTTCTACCCTTAAATACTTTCGATTTTATAGTTTAAGGAAATAGCAGGTTTTTAACTTTTACACAGTGAAGGTGAAAGGCTACAGACTCCATTCACACCACTAACCTTCTAACAAACAAAAAATTACTTTTTACATAAAAAAAAAGATACAATCGCCGACAAGTTAATGTAGCTAGCAATGAACAAGAGCACATCCCTACATTTAGCATCAATTGCCAGCCAACTTTCATTACAACCCCATCACAGCCAGCCACCTTAGGGTTGAAGAAGCTTAATATTGAGAGAAAAAACAGAACCCACTGCTTTAGCCGTAAGCAAACAAAATGCATTTCAGCTGGTCATGTCATTCAAGTTTTGAAAAATGTGTGCACCACTGTTTACAATCATCACGCTCCTCAAGGCCTCTCGGATTCGTATCTATACGAAAAAGTGCACTCAAATGCGGTATCTATTGTCGGTGTTCATGGTTTCGGGATTTGTTGAATTACTCCTGGGGAAATCATTTTGTTCAAATGACAACCTTTCAACAGGTCAGGGATTATGGTCGTTCGTTCTTAAACCTTAAACCAAAAACAAACAAAAATAAAAAGATTTTGAGCTAAAAAATAAAACTTATCCTTCCCACTGAGAGTTGAAGTTTTCAAGTGGATTGAAATGAATTAAAGTAAAATAAATCTATGTCCGGTCGAACGAACTTGCTCTTATATTAGGCCATAAAATTGTAAAATGGGAGTTTTCTGTAAAGGTGTGTCCAGACCAAAGAAACATTTCAGAAACATTTAAGAAACATTTCAGAAAGATTTAAAAAACATTTCAGAAACAGAGAAACATTTCTGAAATGTTTCTGAAATGTTTTCTTTGGTCTGGACGCTCGCGAAACATTTCTGAAATGTTTATGAAATGTTTCTCTGTTTCCCATTCCGAATGGGAAACTTTTTTTGTTTCCCAAACATTTACATAGGTAGAAAGTGCGTGAGTGGTTATTAATATAAATATAAAATGTCGCGAAAAGTGTGGAATTAGTGAAAATATAAAATGTGTTAAAGATGAAGTAGAAAAAAAAATTTATGCGCTTAAAGTGCAACACAGGCGAGAAAAAAAATTACAGACAACTCAATCTGGAAACAATGGGAAACAAAGAAACATTTCAGAAATGTTTCTTAAAGCGTCCACACCAACAAAACAAATCAGAAACATTTCTGCAATGTTTCTAAAATGTTTTTTAAATAAATGGGAAACATTTCAGAAACGTTTTTTAAACAATGTTTCTTGAAATGTTTCTTTGGTGTGGACACACCTTAAGAATCATATCATTTTTCCAATGATACAACCATCATAAATGGTTGCCTACTTATTGGGTGTTTTTAGTTTTAGGAGGTTTGGATTTTATGCTGGCAGCACTGTTTCTAGTGACAGTACATTTGACAGCTGACAGATGTATGCTTATTGCATTTTTCGATTTCACCATAAATACACCAACACTAGAATAA
Source organism: Chrysotoxum bicinctum (assembly GCA_911387755.1). Taxonomy (NCBI): domain Eukaryota; kingdom Metazoa; phylum Arthropoda; class Insecta; order Diptera; family Syrphidae; genus Chrysotoxum; species Chrysotoxum bicinctum. The sequence continues at coordinate 42,731,697 of OU426990.1, forward strand.
TGCTTGCAAATTGAATTGCCAATTTTAAACTCCAGCTGCTCGATAAAGTGTTGCACAATAAATTAGACCTCCAGATTGGGCTACATTCAAGCCATCCGCGGCGCCCATATGCCCATAATAATTTTTAAACAGTAATTTTTGTATGTATATTTTATTTTAAAGCTGTGTACTCATTCCGCTTAGAGTTGGGTAGTTCCGGACATGTATAGTTCCAGGAACTATGTCTTCTGTCGGATACATTTCAGTTCATTCCGATCAACAAAATCAAACATGTCCGCAGTTCCAACCTCAAGAGACAAGTAAAGCGAACATGTTTCAAGACGCAAAGTGCGAACGAATAATACAAATCAGTTCCAAATTCACAAATACAAAACAAAAGTAAAAGAACGAATTTGTTCGATGACGGAGATCTTAACCCATTAGCGCCCGTATTTTTTTATGTTAAAATTTTTGTATAATATTTGGTCAGAGTGTTGTAGATAGGTTCTAGAACCTAAAAAAAAAATTAAAAAAAATTTATGCTCATCCATTTTTTTGGAAATGCCCGATGCCATATGGCATCGGTGGCAATCCATTTATCTGCTACCTATAGATTTTCGCTAAAAACGGAAAATAAATATTGAACAAAAAAATCAAATTATGTTACTATAAATCAAATAAAGTTTATTTTCAAAAAAATTTACATTTTGGAATGAAAAATTAAGAAGCATTCGACACATAAACCAACTTTGCACTTCTTACACATTGTTCTGGTTTGAGACTTGCAGTTTGGAGCAGCACATCTCTTCCTTTTTTTGTCTGGTGTGGAAATAATCCAATGGTCATAACGATCAAATCTAATATCATCCAAGACCCTGGCCGATGAAATAAACCTTCCAGAAGGTCCGGGATTTTTTCGTGACACAGCATACCTTGTCAGATACGTTTCGACGATAGCACGTCTGAAATTCAGTTGCGTTATTTTGTTTGTTTTTTTTGAAAGAATCCAAGAATTTTGAATGACTGCATCGATCATCCAAGAAAAAATCCCGTACCACCATTTCTTGTTTCTGATGTTGATGCGATATACATTTATATTTTGATCCATTCGATCTGTTCCTCCCATTCCTTTGTTGTAGCGGTGTATCATTGAAGGCATTTGAACCGTAACGTTTTTTTTTCAATTCCGGAGAGTAACGTTTTACAGGGACTGTTGGATTCACTCCAAATTTTGTAGACCCGGCCGTAACAACACCATTGTCTCTCCAACGAACATACAAAATCTCATCGTTTTGTTCCATTGCACTGGCGATGGTACCTCTTGGCTGCTTTTCAAACTCAGATCTACTAGGAAGGGTAAGTTGTGAAGTTTTCTTATGAAAAACAAGCTGCTCTTTTTGTTTTTGTTTCGAGGAAAGCTTTGGTTTTTTCTTATTTTTAGTGAGCTTAGAATTTACTTTTTTTTCTGAAAAACTTTTCCCGGATGATGATTTGTATATTCTATTTTCTCGAAAAGTTCCAGTAGCAGAGTAATTGTGTGCTCTCAAATAACAAAAAAGGCTTGGCCCGCAAAACAAGTTGTCAAGAAAAATGTTGAAAGAAAGATCGCGGACACTGTTTGGTAATTCTGTGAGCATCTTCGTCAGAGGTGCGGCTGCTTTTCCAAACAAAGATGCATGTATTGGATCAACCTTCTGTAATTTTCCTTGATAGATTTCAAAATTTACCAGGTACCCGTCGGGAGAATTTACACACCAGGCTTTGAATCCGAATCTGATTGGCTTACCTCTGATGAATTGCTTCATTGGATGCCTGCCAAAATACTTGATCATACTTTCGTCATAATCAATATCTTGACTCGGCACGAAATGTGTCATACACTTTTTTTTGACGGTGTTGATTAGTGTACGCAGCTTCCACACCTTGTCGGAAGAATCAAAATCCGCATCATTGTCAGCACAGTGTATATATTTCAAAATGGATAAAAATCTATTTCGGCGCATAGCGTTGCTGACCATTTCATTATACATGTCAGACTTCTGATCCCAATAATGACGACAGGAAGGCAGAACATTATAGCCACTTAGAATTAAAATTCCAACAAAACATTTGAGTTCTTCGACTGTTATGGGAGCAACATCAGTTACATTTTTTTGACACATGTATTTTTGTGTTTCTTCTCGTAAATGCTCCCATATTTTTTCATCGAAAAACTCCTCGAAAACTTCAGTTGGTGTTTTGTTTTTATAGGCTTCATAATCTGGCAGCGGAAATTCGGTGCTTTCCGAGTTTTCAAAATCACCTTCTACCCACGAGGAAGTCAGTCCCGTTTCCTTTTTCTCCATCCGAGTTTTCAACCATTTTGAACTCTGATCAGAGAGATTTTGCACCGGTGTTGACGTTGATGGCTCATCCTGAAATTCTGTTTGGATAATTTCATCCGTGCCACCGACTATTTGGTTAGCAAAATGTATTTCCGCTGGGGCAAGCAGTTGTTTTCCAGGTAAGTGTCGAATGTCCTGGACCTCATCTTCCTCGTTGCCGGACTCTTCATCGGTGAGAACACAAGGTTCAGGAGGTTCGATATAAATATCAACAGGAGCATTGCTCTCAGGTGCATCCGAAAATAAGATATCCAGTGCATCCTGCAGCGAAAATCCAGGTCTGCAAAGATTTATTGGAATAATACCTATAAATTCTCATACAAAACATGCAAAATAATAGCACATCCATATTGGCCCAGTGATGCCATACGGCATCACTCATAAATGTGGTCTTCCCCACGACACAAAAACCAATATACTCGATGTTTTTATCTTGTGTTAGGTGAAATAATATATTTAGATAATAAAATAATGAAAAAAAATACCGTAGATGCAAGTTTTGGTTACTTACGCAAGCGATTTTCGCAGAGACTCTAGATCCACACATTGTTCCATTTTTAAAATTAGCTTACACTTCACTGAATCACTTTCGAACTATTAATGTTGAAAATAACACTTCTTACATACTCATCTGATAAGAAAATAACGGAATTAGATCAACCGGGTCAAAAGAATTGGAAAAAATAACGGATATATTTCCGTTTCTTTTGTGATGCCATTTGGCATCGCAGGGCTTTAATGGGTTAAAGCAGGAGAAAAAAGAAAACCAATACATACAAACTTTAACTCGCGCGTACAGAGAAACAGTTTGTGGTTTGTGGGATAGATATAAAATAATGTCCGATCATACATTCATTCTGTGTATGAAATGAACGAAGTATACTGAAACCGGACTCATAGTTCCTTGGATTGCTTGTTAGTTCCATGTCCTTTAACCAGTTCCATGTCCGTAAAAGAAATGAACTATTAATGTGGATGCGGTTGGCGTTGGATTGCTTGTTAGTTCCATGTCTTTTAACTAGTTCCATATCCGTAAAAGAAATGAACTATTAATGTGGATGCGGACATTCCCAGTTCTTTTCATTTGTAGTTCCATTTCTATTATGGTGAGAGAATGAGAGATATCATGCATGTTTGTCTGATAGTGGTAGATGAAAAAAGAATGTTTCTTGTTCAATGCAATTGTTTTCTTCGGTTTCGTTGGGTTTTATTTTCTTTCTTCTGGTTGGTGACTGTTTACTGTTTTGTTTAGTTAGTGTTTTATCATTAATCATTATTAATTATTTGTTGAAAGTTTGATTAAGATTTGATAAAGTTCATAGTTCAGTAAGGAACTAGTAATTTAAGTAAAGAAAAGTGTTTACGTTGGATTATTGGTAATTTTAAAGTAGGTATTTTTGTTATGTCTTAAACCTACTCATGCATTCAACTGACTGAATTTGTCTATAAATCTTGAATGTTTTTTGTTTGTCTTTCTTTGATGTACAAAAATCTAGTTCAAACACTTAGCTTCCTGCTACATTTTTAAAACAAACTTTGAAGCTTATAGTTTTTAGCTTTTCTAATTAAATAAATTTGTATTTTACTCAAATTGAAAAGAGTAATGTTCTGTTTTTTTTTCATAACTCTTGAAAATGCATGAATATCAAAAAAGGAATTTAAATCATAAACATGTCTTAAATTGCTCTTTTCACACTGAAATGATTTCAGTTTGTTCTAATACTCGTAAGTAGTAGGAGTAAGTATATATTTTATTAGAATTAACCTTTTCAGCTTTGATAATGGAATCACCAATTGGAAGAAGGGAATAAGTGCCAAAATTTCCAAAAATGACATTTTGATGCAAATGTCATCTCTATACCTAGACCCATTGGTTAGGCCGAAGAAAGAAACAAAAACCCGTTTTTCTAATAGAAATATAGGTGATTTTAAAAAAGCATCTTAGAACAGTCACACAAAGAAATTATTCAGTTTTTTGCGTTTTCCAATTAGATCAGATGGATTTATTTCCTTCTTCCAATTGGTGATTCAATTATTTCTTGGATCATTCTTATTATAATTAAACTACATACCTACGAATGAAAAGAACTTTACATAATTTATATGGAACTCAAACCAGCAAGTGAAACATGGAACTAAGCACCAATTAACAAAATAAGTACCTATACGCATTAACATAATTTGAAAAACCTTAACAGTTCCGCGGACATGGTTCCAGGAACTGGTTCCGACGAGAAAAAGAATCGTTCCATGTCCGTTCCGGTACTGGAACTGTTTTGCGCAACTCTAATTCCGCTAAACAAAAACACCGTTTACATTTACATTGATAAATGAAGATTTGATTTCGATATAAATGAGCAATATTGAGCAAAATTGAGCAACATATCAATCTTTTTACCGAAACAACGAATTTGATTACAAATCAAATATTTTTCCTTTAGAGCAACTTTTGAAAAAATCAGATTCGGTCAGGGAATATGCAAGAAATAATGAGAACTTGAAAACTTTTTTAAATCCTTTCGTTTCCAAATGATGAAGTCTCTCGATCGATAGCCAGTATTAATTTATGTAAATCCGTGACTTCTCGGTTTTGTATTAAATCATAAGCGAGATTGTATTGGTATTGTGTTCTGCGTTATGCGGTGGGATGATGCGATAATTTATTTATTTGTACGTTTGAAAAGTCAATCACTCGAATAAGAAGATGGAATTTATTTGAAATGAATTTTAACAATGAGAATTATTTCTTGCTTTTAAAGAGTTAAAATCTATATGGATTGGGGATGACATTTTTTGTTTTGTCTTATAATGATGATGATTGAAATGAAAGGACATAACTCAATGGAAAATTTATTTTCAAAGAAAGGCATTTGATGAAAGAGTCCTATTAAGAATTGAGTAAGAAGTATTCAACAAATTTGTAACTTACTTTCTTACTTCAGTTGGCGCTGTAGTCCGAAGTGGACAATTTTTAGGAGCAATTAATTCCAAAAGCACTGTCAACAGCTTTTCAGTAAATTAAGGAATTATGACGATATCTTAGTAAATACGAGTATAAATATAATGCCAACATTTGAGGATAACTTTGAATTATATGAAAAGTTTTGAATTGATAAAAATGAAAAAAAAAAAAATGAAGAATAAGCCATTGAATTATTGACACAAAGGATGAATTTTTCAACTGAGCTCATAGGCGTTTATTTATTTATTTATTTACATAACTAAATTGCTAGTTTTACAAAAAAATTCTTACAAAGGTGTACATTAAGATTCTTAAACAAATTCATGGAAAAATGTTGTTTTAAATTGACATGAATTAACTATTGTTTTATCAAACAAATTGTTATATTTAAGATTGAAAATATTACATAGTTTAAACATTTTATTTAATGGAGAAAATTTTTCATAATTGGTACGATAGTTTGAAATAAGTATACCTACTCTCCGGCAGGGTTGCGAATTTTTGAGTTAAAAAGTCCTTAAGTCATAAGTCTATAGATGACTTGTGAATTAAAAACATTTAATTCATAAGATATTTGGTGACTTATGAATTAAAAAAAAATTAATTCACAATAAACATCTGCAACGAATGGCTTGAAACCACTTCCAAGCCATTCTATATTTTTTCAAATACACTATTTGCTGCTTTCACTTCTTCTAAAACAAAACAAATGAATCATCACCCCATACCAAAACAAAAGAATCGTGTATTCACTCGAAACGAATACACCATTTGATTTGTTTTCTCAAATGCATCGAATACAGCGAGTTTATATCGAAAACATCGAATACACCAAATAATACACTAAACACACCGAGTACACCAAGTGAACTGAGAACTTTCAATTGCTAAAGAATGTGAGGGTGAACAAATAGAAAAGTTGTTCACGGCAAAATTTACTTTAACTTTTTAATCAAATTATCCGATCATTAAGGTGAAGATTAATAAAGAAAGTGGAAATCTCAAGCTAAATTTTGATAAGAACTTTTGGGAAAGGGTAAAACTGACCATATTAAAAGAATGGGTAAAGTTCTTTTAATTTTAACTTTTGTTATGAAAAATTCAAAAGTTGATGAAAAATTGAATAATTTTAAGAATCTTATGATGCAAATTTACTATCGTAATGATTCTCTATAATGTTTCATAGGCAATAACTTTATATACATATGCAACGGGAGACGAGGTAGAGGAACTTTATTTAATTTCTCACTAAGATTAAACATTAAAATCGTGAAAAAATGCCGATGTTACTGTATCGATTCTAACTTCAATATTACGAGTCTTTATAATTGAGGTCAATAGTTCAATGAAATATGGTCATCTTTATTTTTGATTAATTTTTTTTCCAAACTGACACCAAATTAAATACTAAAAAGCTGTGTGAAGCAAAACTGGGATAGGTTCTTATAATTAAAAATTCAAAAGTTGATAGAAAATTTCTGAATATTGAACAATAATTAAAACTCATTTATTGCCCCAACCCTGCTCTAAGATATTGCCGAACAATATTTTACGATCAATTCAACAAGTTACACACTAAAATTGGTCATAAGGATTTGAAAAAAAAAAAACAATTTTCATAAAACAATTCAAACGAGATGGTTCATAAACTAGTTTCTAACTTCCGAAATCGTCAACAGATCTATAAAATTAAGGTCTGAGAATACTGTCATTAAATCAAATATACAATTTGTGAAAAGAAATTATCCAACTCTGCATGATTAATCTGAAAAAAATAATATTAAAAGAAATTGAAGTAGTGTTTCTTTTCCATTGACTAAAAATGTAAAATCTGTATACAAAATTAAAAATGGAGAAAATAAGTATTTTTATATTATTGGTTTGCTTATTCTTTAAATAAACATATTATGTAAAAGATTACAAAACCTTAAATCTAAGAGGAAAGCTGATATAAAAAAATTTTCAATTAAGTTTTTTTTAAAGGCTTGTTCCAGTATACATACATATATCACTCATTAGTTTTGACATTATTAACGCATTTTGAAAAATTATCTTGTCTACAAATAAGCTCTTATTCAAATATATATAAAACATTACCATAAATGACATAGAAACTGTACGAGTATTAAAATATTCTATAAAATTTGCAAAAAAATTTTAGTACATTTTCCTTGAACATATTTCATTTTTAAGAAAGATATGGGCTTATCCCTGTAAATTTTAACTTCTTGAGTTTGAAAAAAACAAAAAAAAATTAAGACACGCAGGTAAATTTGAGTATTTCTTCAATTATAAACCACGAATAAATAAAAAACTTCAAAATAACTCATATGTATTGTTTGTTGAAGAGTATAAAGCTATAAAGTAGGATAGAAAAATGAATTTAAAATAGTTTATTTTAAGAACCGAGTTAATTGATTTGGTTTTTATTTTTAATTTTAATCTTCACAGCTTCTTTTTTAAAACTTATTTGTTTAACACTTTTACCATTTTTTAATGGTTTCTACTGTTTAAATTACGCTCATTGTAAGGGTATAATCAAACAATGCTTTGGTGTGCTAGTAAAAAATGTGCCTTTTTTGAAACAGTTACGTTTTTTACGTCCGTTTTGTTAACTTCATAAAATTTGTACATAATGAAGCACGCATTGAAGCCAAAGTTTTTTTTACTCTAGATAGCTTTAATAATGATGCAGACCATAAAAAAATGCCCCATGATCAATGTTAAAAAAATAGACACGAAAATTTGTGACAGTTAAAGATTTACGAAAAATCACGAATGGCAGTTTTTTCTAAAATTTATATCATATAGGATTATTTATAAGGAAGGCACGCACTCAAAATGAATGATTTTAATTAATTTTGACCTTCATTTATCTGAAAAAACAAAAATTGTACTAAGTAATCTTATGTAAAACATTATTTTTGCAATAATACAAAACGGTTATTATCCACGCACGCAGCAAAAGTCTCAATATTCGATGATTTTCTCGATTTCAAACACTTTCGCACTATCTCGATGGTTCATTTTATAAATTGAAAAGTTAAAACTCAATGATATATGTATATAATATATTATAAGTTCCAAAACCTGAATATTTAATAATAATGTCTATATATTTCGACGCATGGCAAAAGCTAAAATTTGCACGGATAAGCCCATATAATTAAAATTTGTAAATTACTATCGATTTTGCTATACAAAATTATCTATAATTCCAGAAATACTTAGGAGAGACACCAAACAGTGTATTCGTTTTTATACTCGCTGCGTTCGCTGTATTCGGTGTGTTTATAACTGTTAGGCTTGTTCTGTTCTATTTGGTTCAAGCATTCAAGCCTAGGAGAGAAACCAAACAGTGTATTCGTTTTAATGTAAAGGAATCGAATGGTGTGCAGTGTTTGTTCTTTTAGAATAGTGTATTCATTTTCAGTGTACACTAGATAGAAAGCTATGCATGCATGATTTATTTTTTTTTAATTCACAAGTCACCAACTGACTTGTGAATTAATTTTTTTTTAATTCATAAGTCAGTTCGTAGCTGCTGAATTATATTTTTTTTAATTCATAAGTCACTCACTAGCTTGTGAATTAAAGCCAAGCTTAAGCTAACAAGTGACTTAAGCTTTTGCAACCCTGCTCTCCGGTATGTTCCTCAAAGTTCTTTGAGGAATATTAAAATTAATACGAGACAGAAGGTGCAAACAGTCTATGTTACCGTTGATTAATTTTACAATGAAAACGAAACATAAATAGGAACGTCTGTTCTCGAGACTAGGTAAATCAATAAGTCTAAGTCTGTTATTATAAGGTGGAAGATCATAAGGATTATCCCAGCCAAGTCCCCTGAGGGCAAACCTAATGAATCTTTTTTGCACCTGTTCTAGTCTATTTTTATGACATTCGTAATGAGGTGACCAAACCTGACAAGCGTATTCTAGAATGGGTCGAACAAAAGATATAAAAAGCTGCTTTGTCACGAAAGGATCGGAAAATTGTTTCGACTCTCTTTTTATACAACCAGGAATTGAATTAGCTTTGTTTGAAATGGAGCTTATATGTTGAATGAATTCGAGTTTGCGATCAAATGTGACGCCAAGAATAGATATAACTGTTTCACGGGATATTGATATGCCATTAAAGAAATAGTTGAACGAAATAAAAGAAAACTTTCTTGTAAAACACATAGTTTTACACTTATCGATATTAAGAAACAAACAATTATGAGTACAGCTTGTCGCTTTAGACATGAGCCCTAACATAGCCCCACAAAAAATAGTCTAGAGGCGTTAAATTGCCCGATCTAGGCGGCCAATTGACCGGCCCCAAACGTGAAATAAACTGTTCACCGAACTCGCCTTTGAAGTGGCCCATTGTTACGCGTACTGTGTGGCATATGGCACCGTCTTGTTGAAACCACATGTCATGCAAGTCAAGCTCTTCCATTTTGCGCAAAAGATTCACAGTAACGTTACAATTCGCATCATCTTTGAAGAAATACGGCCCAATGATTCCGTCAGTCCATAATCCAAACCAAACAGTGACTTTTTCTGGATGCATTGGTAGCTCTTGCAATGCTTCTGACTGCTCTTCACTCGAAATACGGCAGTCTTGCTTCTTCACGTATCCATTCAACCAGAAATGAGCTTCGTCGCTGAACACAATTTTTCGATAAAAAAGTGGATCTTTGGCCAACTTTTCAAGAGCTCATTCACCAAAAATTCGGCGTTGTGGCAGATCGTTCGACTGCAATTCTTGCACCGGCTGTATTTTGAAAGGGTTCACACCTAAATCCTTCTGCAAAATTTTCCAAATAGTGGAGTTACAGAGGCCCAGTTGCTGCGAACGGCGCCGAATCGATAATTCAAGGTCATCACCAACACTGGCCGATACAGCTGCGATATTGTCCTTAGTTCGCACTTTACGTAAGCGTGTTCGTGGTTTAATGTTCAACAATGTAAATTTGGTGCGAAATTTAGTCACAATAGCCCGAATAGCCGCCTGAGTAGGTCGATTAAACTGACCATAAAATGGAAGAACTGCACGATGAACTTTCTTAACAGAGCACGCATTTTGATAATAAAATTCAATAGTTTGCAAGCGTTGAGCGTTGATTCATTGTTAAATTATAGATCAAACTGAAAATGTTTGACAGTGACACAAAACGTGAAACATGTGTGAGCTGTCAAAACCAGTGTTGTCAAAAAGAAAATAGCAAAAAATCACCCATAACATATTTAAAAATGTTTCTATATCCTCAAATAAATTGAAATTTGATATTGATCAAAACACCGTTATTTAGTGAAAAAAAAATAAACTCAGAGGGTTATGCATTTTTTTTAAATGGGTACTTTCTAACAATATATAATTTTACATTTTGTTTTACAAAAGTACACCCAAAAACAAATGTTATGTAGAATTTTCTTGAATCGTGTATTGATTTATCTAAACTCTTAGGCCATTTTGAGCTTACATGCTTTTTAGGGGAATTGATTAAAATTGCTTACGTAAATCCATAGAAAGTATATGCGTATAAGTATAAATGTAGAATTGTCTTAGAAATAAGATGTATGACTGGAGCCAAAAATGATCAAGTCTTTAAAACTCATTGTTTAAATTACTGAAACAACTACTAAAATAGTTCGAACTCAAAAATAAAAATTAATAATATGCAGTTTTCAAGATATTGAATTTTCAAAAAAAAAAAAATTAATACAATATTTTTTCGAAAAAATTTTATTAATATTGTTTCAAATTAAAGAAGTGATTGAAGTCGGTAGAGCTGTTGGTAAGAAAATTGAAAATTAAAAGAACTGTTAATACATTTTTTTTTTTGAAATTTTGTCGACCAAAATGTAGACTATGCCTGCAATAGTATATATAAGTTTGGCTAGGCATGCATTTCTAATAAAACCCGGTTTTATTTGCGTTAAAAATTTGTCTTCAATTATTTTTTTGGAACACTTCTTTGAATTTGTTGGAAACTTCTACAACCGGTTAATTGCATATTGAGGAGATTATGACACTTTCGGAATTTTTCCAGCCATCTTTTGCTTGCCGCAAAATTCGCCTGTTCAGTCTATTCGACAAAAGCCTAAACGGCTAAAAGGCCGATCTTCTTTGAACTTGGTGAATAAAATCTTAAAATTTTTCTCTCAAACATTTTTAAGACCAGAAATAACGGTACCTGACATAAAATTGTTTTTCGAAATTGTATAAAATATTTGTCATGATCCCAGTCCTTTCTTGATGGAAACATAGTCTTAAAATATTTACTGATGCCCATATTAGGGGTGCAGTAGTCAGTGGGAGTCGAAAAAATCTTTATTGAAATCAACTCCGTAATATTGATGTGGCCATCTCTTGTCAATCCATGAGTTCGATTCCTTTAGTCTTAATGCACTACAATCTACAAAATACTAAAGGTATAGTTAATATGTAAATCAAGTGGTAAAAGGTGCAGAATATGTTTTAACCTTATACGTGAGGATCGATCACACTACGGATGTGTATGTGCACAAAATCATCTTAGATTGAGGACCCCACTTTTTACCATAGGTTCTACTACAGGCGTAGAAACCCTTGCGGCCCTTCTTAACCCTTTTTTCAATATTCAGTTTCCAGTTCAACTTAGGGTCTAGTTCTAACACTGGAAAAGAGAAAGACTGTTTGCAGGTTGGGTCGAGATAGAGCTAAGGAGTGTATCTTAGTTTTGGTAGTAATTAGAATCAGTTCAGTTTTAATTTAATTAACATTTCGTCCACCACTCGTGCCCTAGTTACTAAAATTCCTTTAAGCTATTTCTGTGATTTCACTTTACACAGGGATGAACTTTCCTGACACTAGTAGTGTACCAAGTCATTTGCATACGCAATAGGGTGTGTCACTTTTGTATGGCCGAAAAAAAGTACTCTTATTTTTATATGTAATAGTACTCAAAAGTTGTATTAGGGTTTGAGGTTTAAGAACATGTAAAAAAAAAATAAGATATCGTTCGTCTTTGGCTCGCTCAAATCGGTTTAAGTTGAAAAAAAAAATTAATTTACAGTAAATTTTTTTACGTATATACTAAAAAAAAGAACTGAACAAAATTCAGAAAGAATTTTTGTCTTTACAAAAAGATATACCTTGAAAAATCAAAATTTTTTGAATTTCATCCTATTTTTGAGCGAGCCAAAGATATTTATTAAAATGGAAATTGGAAATGCAGGATTTAATTTTGATAAGCAATGCAACTTTTAAAAGTTATTACATTTGAAAATACCATAGTTGAGCACTTTGACACACCCTAATACGCAACCGCATTCACGACACATCTTTCAAACTCAACGAGAATTTTATTCATGACTAAAAGCCATAGAAAAGGGGACAGAAGTTGGTGTTCCTCTACTAACGTGCTTAGTCAAGTTTATATTATCTAATGTCCTTCCGTCGCTGAGCATGGATATAATCCACTCCCTGATGTAGTCTTCTACACCAAACTCGATGAGTGATTCCAGAAAGGACGTTGTTGAAATACCCTTCTACATCTAAGAAGGTAGCGGGAGTATATTCTTTATGTTATCATAGTTTTGTTTTTAAATTATTCCTTTCAAAGAAAATTAAAAGAGTCATCAAATGAAATCCCCATTTAAATAAATACCATCCACTTATCACATCAATAAAGTTTCAAACGGCCATCACCGGAAACCACGAAGTTATTATCCTGTCAAACGATAATTTGAATGTCACTTGAATTTCACATTCCCTTATGCAATCATGCCCTTCCTTTAAAAGGATAAATTTCTTAACTTCAACTTTTAAATCTCACTTTGTCCTTTTGCCTATTCTAATAATCATCATGAACTTGCAACCACTGTTCAACGTTATCATTCACCATCTCTTGCAATTCCATGTTAATAATGTCGTGGTTTTTAATTGTTGGAAAATGAGTGGTAAGAATGTTTTTAAAAAATATATTTTTTTTAATAAAACAACTTTATTTTAGATAAATTGAGTTTCCTTAAAAGTGCCAACGATCAACTGCTATTCACTCAAATGGTGGATTTAAGCAAGGAGGTGCAATTTCCTGGCGGATATTTAAATGGGAGGCTAACTAGTTTGGGAGTTGTTTTGGATTTTAATTGCAATAAGTCTGAATACATTTTGAACGAGGTAAAATACCTAGAAATTCATTAAGAATTACATTTCAAGCAACTATCTTCATCATCTTGAAGTCTTAATGTTATTCTGAATTTCTATTTAAAGGCAAGTCAGAAGCAACTTTATTTGGGGAAATATAATTGGCTGATATTCGACATGGAACCGAATTTTTATAAATTTCGAATGCAATTTGAAGACACAATGATGGCTATGGATGCGCAGATAACTTATGCTGCAATAAGTTATTAAAAATCTTTCAAAGTTCAAACATAAATTTGACAAGTGATTTTCTTCAACTTATTTTCAGATCAAACAAATTTGAATTCATCCAAATTGTCATTTCTAAATTATGATGTATTCAATAATGGAAAATTTCTGGGCGGCAAATTAAATACAACGTTAAACAAAATGGTCACATGTGATGGAGAATACTGTGAAACAAAATATTTATCCAAACTTGAATTACGGTCAAAAGTTGGTAACCGTTGCAATTTGAACGATACAACTTTTCGTATATCAACCGTGGTACGTAAAATTTATGTTTTTGAAAAAGATTTAAGTGGGAAATTGGAGATTTTAAATCCATATTATTGGTGTTTTTTTGAAAAAGCTATCCCAAGTATAGTGGGATTTACACGAATAGCAAAGACAACACCGGCAGTAGAAATACTGTCGATAAAAGCTAAAGTAGAATCCTAATGCGTATGGGTTTCCGACATATTACATATTAACATATCTGTGGTGTTTGGTAGAAACATGATAACTCCGTAAAATAATTTGCGTTCTTATTTCTTCACTTTACATCGAGCTAGAACCTTAACGGGTAAACTAATTTTCTTAAAATCTGGAACATAATTTTTTAAAGAATATTCTCATAAATATTCCAGATTTGAAGTTAATCAGTCAAACCATTTAGGACTTAGCTCCATGTGAAGTGGACGTAAAAACGTAAATTATTTTATGGACTTATCACGTTTCTACCAAACACCACAAATATATTCGAGTGTAGAGTGGAATTTTCTCGGTTTCGTTGAAACATGTTAATATGTTGGTGATTGCAACTTATGTACATATTTGTCTCGATGGCTGTGTTCAATGAGTAGTTGTCATTCCACAGCATTTTTGCTGAAAAATTAATGCTGTTTTGGATCTATTTAAACTAAAAATCCCCTTTTTTTACTTACTCATTTTTTTTTTAATTTAAACTAACATTCACACCAAAAGTTATTTGACATTTGTCATAATTTACTTACGTGTATTTCCTTTGGTGAAAAAGAACAATGTTTTTCTATCATTTTTTTTTCAAACAAATTTATAAGAATTCTAATTAGAATGAACCCAGATTTAATTATTTAATTCGATTAACTTCAATAACCATATATGTACAATTGATTGTACAAATCGTGATGGGTATTCGCGATCCGGTGAAACTGATCTAAAATCATTTCAAAAGTGTAACATTTTCTTACACTCCAGCAACAAAATACATACACTGATTAAAATCTTACAAGACTTTTGCAATTTTATTAAACCTTAACCCCATTGCTACAGAAAAATACAATTATTGTGTACGATTTATAATTGTGTTTGACAGCTCACTAAATTTTATTTTGTACTGTCAGCTGCTCATGTTTTAAATTGTATAAACAAATAATTTAGCTCTTTGGAAAGTTGAATCCCTTTCTTTGTAATTATTAAGAAATTGAAAAGACAAATTTCAAATTTTGACATTTGCTTCAGTGCTGTTATTGATTACAAAACTCTCTAATTTTACTGTATCAAATCGTGAATGCCCCTATGTTTTTATTGATTCAACAAAAATTAGTGCCATCTACTACATGAGACATAAACAACAACATTTAACTTTGACCATTATCTACGAACAAACCCCATTTTTGCTGTTGTTTCCAAAATATTGGGACAGCTGTTCACTCAATAGGTGTGTTTTTTTTGCAAGTCCATATAGAATTGTAGAAAAAACGACATCGGGACTAAGGGCTTTACATGCAAATGCAATAACTACTTAAATCTATACAGAGTTAGCTAAGACCAGATAATTTTCGAGAGTTATGCGCGAAACAGATTAAACCAGCAACATCACCAGCATCGTCAACAGCAAACAGCACGCTGACCAGCAAACATTTCTCAAACACATTGCCACCAGCAACAGCAAATTTAGGACTTTGGCCTAACGACGCTGTTGGCGTTGCTGTTGCTGTTCTTATGTGTGTTGAACAATTGAAATACATTGGCGCAAAATTTTAAACATTTAAAACCCACTCTAAATCAATTTTAGAATGGGTTAGGTTAGGTTAGGTTAGGTTAAAGTGGCTGCTGACCGGAAAAGGACAGCACACTTAGACCAATATTTGGTCCGTTGTGATACCACAAGGATTTCAAAAATCCCCCTTACTCGTTAAACCATTTTGAGCCAATAATGAAGCGTTTGAGACAGTGAATGTCGGAATTATTTAGATCACTAGGATCGTTATAGTAGTAGTCTCCCAAGTGGAGTCTACGTCTTTGCGCTAGGGCAGGACAAGAGCATAGAAGGTGGGGAATTGACTCCTCTTCTTCTTCATCCATGCAGCTTCTGCAAAAGTCATTTGCAGGAACTCCAAGACGAGAAGCATGTCTTCCTATTAGGCAGTGCCCAGTAAGGACACCTATAATGGAGCTAATATGCAATCTACCAATAGAAATTAGTTGTTTTGAGCGTTTAGCATCAAACAATGGCCAAATCAGTTTAGTAGACCGGCAAGTTGGGGTGCTGGTCCACCTGTGGTTGGCTTTCTTTATGGTATCTTGCTTTAGCATAAGTTTACAAGTAGCTAGGGGTATACCGATGTTAGATTTGCTATCCAACAAAGGTAATATTGTTCCGTTTTTTGCAAGTTCGTCAGCTTTACAATTTCCTGGAATGTCTCTATGCCCCGGCACCCATGTAAGGTGAATGTTAAACTGTTTTGACATCTCCACCAGAGATGATCGACAATTTTGGGCTGTTTGTGAGTTAATGGAGACAGAGTCCAGTGACTTTAAGGCAGCTTGACTGTCTGAGAAGATACGTATATCGGTTGTCGATATAACGTTTTCTTTTAGCCAAGAGAGGACTTCTTTTATTGCTAAAAGCTCTGCCTGGAACACGCTACAGTGATTGGGAAGACGAAAAGATAGACAAAGATTTAATTTTTTGGAGTATACGCCTCCACCGACCCCGTCATCGGTTTTAGATCCATCTGTATAGAAATGAATTGCTTCGTCTATCAAAAACGACTCATTTTCCCATGAAGACCTGGAAGGGATGGATACTTGAAAATTTTTATCAAATTTTGGATGAGGGGTGGTGTAATCGACGTTACTAGGTAGACTACTGAACGAGTTCAGTATAGTAGAGTGACCAATATCATTATTGATCCACTGCGAGGAGGCTTTAAGTCGAATGGCTGTGTTAGCGGCCGATTGTTTGCTAAAAATATCTAGCGGTATGAGATGAAAAAGAACATCAAGTGCAGCAGAAGGAGTTGAGCGGAGAGTTCCACCCATGATTAAACAGGCTGTTCGTTGGACTTTGCTGAGCTTATCGCGGTTAGTTGCTGTTTCCAGCGCAGTCCACCATACTGTCACTCCATATGTAAGTATCGGTCTAATGACTGAGATGTATAGCCAGTGTGTTATATGAGTTTGTAGACCCCATTTATTACCTACGGCTTTTTTGCAAGAGAAAAGAGCTATGTTGGCTTTGTTGACTCTCTCTTGGATATTGGGCTTCCAGCTTAATTTCTTGTCCAAAATAAGACCCAGATATTTTGCTTTGTCTGAGAATTTAAGCGGTATACCTTTGATGAGGGGAGGGTCTATGTGTGGGATTTTATATTTCCTGGTAAATAGGACAAGTTCAGTTTTGTGGGGGTTGACACCGAGTCCACATTGATCTGCCCAGTTAGTAAGCTTGTTTAGAGCATTTTGTAGGAGTTCCTTCAGAGTATTAGGATGCTTACCAGATATCGCTATCGCAACATCGTCCGCATAGGCAATCACCCTGTGCCCCTCCCCTTCAAGAATCACTAGTAGTTCATTTACGACTAGGTTCCAAAGGAGAGGAGAGAGGACGCCGCCTTGCGGCGTACCCCTACTGACAGTCCTTCGAGTAGTAAAATCGCCCAGTTTTGAATTAATAATCCTGCTTATCAGCATATGATTTATCAAATTACTGATTGACTTATCCACCTTTAGAGATGACAGCGCAGATGTGATTGCGGATGCGTCGACATTGTTAAAAGCTCCTTCTATATCCAGGAAAGCAACTAAGGTGAACTCCTTATGATGAAGGGAGTGTTCGATAGTACGAACCAGCGTATGTAGAGCGGTTTCTACAGATTTCCCTTTGTTATAAGCATGTTGAGCATTGGATAGTAAGGACTTATCAATGTTTGCCCTCAAATGGATTTCAATCAGACGTTCAAATGTTTTAAGTAGGAATGATGAAAGGCTAATAGGTCTTAGATCTTTAGGATTAACATGGCTAGGTTTGCCAGCTTTGGGGATGAAAATAACATTTACTTCTCTCCATGACAAAGGAATGTGAGCCAGAGCGATACAACCATTTAAGATGTTTACCAGAATGGGTATCAGAATATCGGAATTTTCCTGTAATTCCGCTGGAATTATTCCATCTGGCCCAGGAGATTTGTATGGATTGAAGCTGTTTATTGCCCATTTTAATTTTTCCTCTGTAATCAGACCTTGTGGAGGAGTTATGCTACTGAGTATGTTGTTAGGATCAGGATCAGTGCTATTAACGTAAGGAGAGCTGTCTGGAAAATGTACATCCAGGAGCAGATTGAGCGATTCTTCGCTTGAGTTTGTCCAGGAACCGTCATTGTTTTTTAGGCAACTTGGCATTACTGGATTTTTGGAGAGGATTTTTCTTAACCTTGATGCCTCTGAGTTGCCTTCTATATTGTTACAGAAAGTTCTCCAGGACATACGCTTGGTTTTCCTCAGTTCTTTTTTATATAACTTGAGGGAGTCTTTATATGAATCCCAATCAGAAGCTTCTCTGGAGGTTTTCGCTCTATTAAAGAGTTTCCTGCATTCTTTTCTTAGTGGATCCAGCCCCGAGTACCACCAGTGTGGTTTCTTTTTACCTCTTATTTGTATAAGAGGGCAGGCAGTTTCCAGAGATTTGTTGAGGGCTGCTGTGAGGTCATTGACTTTAATATCAAGATCCTCAGTGTTGTAGGGTATGCTGTATAACTCAGGCCTGATTGACCTTAATAGAGTTGCCCTATATAGAAGCCAATCTGTTTTCCGATGGTTACGGAAGGAAGGTTGGCTAGGAGGTTCGTCCATTATTTCAAATTGTATGTATCTATGATCAGAGAAAGAATGATCATTTGATACTTTCCAATTCGAGATAGTATGATAAATTTTATCTGAGACAAGAGTTATGTCAAGTACTTCCTGTCTGTTTTTAGTAACAAATGTGGGTTCATTTCCAACGTTACATATTGTTAGGTTAGTGTTCAAAATATAATCGAAAAGAGACTCACCTCTGTCGTTTATATTCGTGCTACCCCACACTGTATGATGGGCGTTAGCATCACTTCCAATAATGAGGTCAGTCTTCTGTCTATCTGCATCAGTGATAAGCCTCCTCAGAGTGTCTCCTGGGAGAGGGCCAAGGTGGTCATGGCCTAGATATGCCGACGCCAGCCAGAAAGTTCCTTTGGCTGTTTCCAGTCTTGCGACGGTTACATCTCGATCACTGAAATTAGGTAGTAAAAATACATTTAGGCTACTTTTAACTAGTATGCAAGATCTGGGTTCACCTTTATCTAATGCATACAGCAAGTAGTAGTTTGGAGTCCTTAGTCCCCGAACGATGGATTTCACAATCCAGGGTTCTTGGATTAGGACGATGTCTTCTCCGCTGCTGGATAGACGAAGAAGCAGGGAGGCCGAGGCCTTGATAGAGTGTTGGAGATTAATCTGAAGAAATCGCAGCATCTTTGCTACAACCCTCCCGATCAACCTCCAACACGGTGACGTTGGAGTCTTCCGATTCCGAGGTTGAGCCCAGAAGAGCGTCCTCACTCAGAAGATCTTCATTGTTGTGGTCATCGATCTCCATGTCGCTGACTGTTTTTATTGTCTCCACTGTTGCCGAAGATGACCTGGATGCCTCTTCCTCTTCCAGTGATGGGAAGGTGATAGATGCACCAGGGTCTGCAGCAGCAGTTTCGACTACGTTGGAGGAAGTGGATGCACCAGTAACATCCGCGTCCTTTTTATACACCTTCAGTGTGATGGTCTCAAACCCAAACCTAATCACACCTTTGGTCTGCGCCAGAGGAGCAAGGGACTCCTTATTTAGTACAATAATTGCACCTCTGTAGGGTCCCTTTTTCTCCTCCAGTTTCGCAACTTTCCAGTTGTGAGTAGGAAGGGATGGGTTCGATAGCCGGATCATCTGGAGTATTACATCCATGCTGGAGAGTTCGGCTGTAACCATGGCGCGAGCTCTTGGTCTGCACGGGATTTTCTCCTTAGCAACAACCTCGAGCTTAGCACCAGGCCAGACTTCCCCTAACCGGCTAACGGCCAACGATAGAAGATCACACGATCTCTGATCGTCACAAACCATGAGCTTAACATGTCCTTGATGCCAGCCTCCATCGTTTGTGATTGGAGGTGGTCCAGGGTTCTCCATCATGATACTCATGAAGCTCAACTGGAGCTTCCCCTTGACCACCTGCCAATTTTCCGCAGAGATCGTGCCATCGACGTCGTTCCCGTCAATGATCGCGACCACGATTTTGTTTTTAACCACATCACTGAAGGTCTTATTCCCTCCACAGGGATGTGATGGAGCGCTGATGTTGTGCACTTTGGGGCGTTTGGGTACTGAAATTGTGCCCTCCATAGACCTTTGACGCTTCGACGTGGAGTCTCCGCTGGTCTGGACGCTATTATTAGCTAAAAAGCTTTTAGCCCACTTGATTTTTGCATCATGCTGAGAGTTCCCCCCGGCGCCAGGTTGTTCACCAAACACCCTGAGTATTCTCTTAGCATTGCGAATGTCCTTGTAGAGTGTCCTAGAAGGGTTGGGCTTACGTCCGCTCCCCCTAGGGCCTTCTTTAGGATTTGTGGAGTTGTTAGAGGTGGAGGGACCATGTTTCACAGTCCTACCACCGCTGGAATGAGGCAAAGAAGTTCGGGGAGGTTTACTCTCCTTAGTGGTAGCAGGACCATGCTTCACAATCTTACTACCACTGAACCGCGGTGTCGAAGTTTGGAGAGGTTTACTCTCTGAAGTAGTAATAGAAGGGCCATGCTTCACAGCCCCCCTGTTACTGGAAGGAGGTATTTCTACCATTTTACTCCTGCTTTTGCTTTCGGCAATAGGACTGTGAGAATCCACAGTACTACTACTTCCAGCGCAAGCCGGAGAAACAGCAGACGGCTTTTCAGTCGCACTGCTGGCCTGTCTCAAAGACCAGGACTTTCCACCATCTTTTGTATTTAAATTTTCCATAAAAGATCCCACGAGTAACGGAGAAAGGGTGGTCCATCTGCACAGAGATCCGTATATGCAGATAAGGCTAGTTAATCCGGAGGTCGCCTGGTATCCGGATACTCCGTTAGCGACTGAGCTAGTTTTTTGATTGGGCCCTCAGCCAGGCTGATCATCGGCACGGGTCGTATAACACCTTGAATCCAGCCCAATTGGGAAGTTGCAAAAATAGGAAAAGGAGAGAGTGGGCGGGGAATCAGACAGTAAGCACCGTTCTGAAAAGAAGGACGTTAAGGGTAATAGAGGAGCTGGTAACTTTGGATAGCTTTTCGCATTTCCAATGTGGGAGAGGGAGGGATACAAGGATGTGTAAGAGGATGATGAGCGTCCTTTGGTTTCAGGACTCTTCTGGAGATGACATCTCGAGAATCATTGACCCTACTCAGCTTCTACAACTCGACAAGTTCGACGCTCAGGTAGAAGAATGGGAGTCGACTCTAAATATTAAGTATAAAACGAGAACTGACTTTTTGTTAATTCTAAAGGACATAAACTATACTTTAACGTTAAAGAGCTCGTCTTACTTTAACAGCCACAAATAGCTAGTTTATCTTTTAAAAGTATACTTTATCCATATTGACAATGTACATTTCATACCAAAGCAAATGGAAGGAAAAATGTTTACTGATGTTTTATTAGATTTTTTAAAGATGTTCTTTGTAAATAGACTGAATCACTGAATATTATAAATTCAAAACAATCGTACGAAAGTGCTCTACAATTAAAAAATCTGTAGATACAAATGTACATATCTTATGTATGCACGCGCGCCGCCGCCGAGACGAGTATATAGCTAAATGAATCTGCACCTTACAACACCAAATTGAGTTTTTTATGCTGTGAATTTGCGATTTATACTTTATTTTCATTTAAAATAATGCAAATAACTTATAAACAATCAAAATCTGTACCGATGTAGTATATTAAATGAACTTTTTTCGGCGAAAAATTATTTGGTTTGAAGTTGTCTGTTCTTTTTACTTTTTTTTTTTTGTGTTTTTGTAGTTGTGTAAGTTAGCATCTGTCAAATTAAGGGTTGTTAAACGCAAATTTGCTTAGGTTCTGTTGTAAAACCCACATTAGTTAGAAGAGTTGTCTAACGTGATTAAAATTATGAAAAACTTAGACAAAGTCTCTAAGCTAAACGACTGCGTTAAGTAGAGCCGGTTTAATTGCTTAAACGAGAACTCTTTAAAATTTTGCGCCATTGGCTCTAAATTAATGGCGGCCGCTGTTGCTGTTGACGGTGCTGTTGCTGGTTCAATCTGTTCCGCGCTTTAATCTAAGACCCGATAAAAAAGGTGATGCCAAAACAGTATTATCCATATGTTATCGATAATTTGCTCAGAGACGTCAAAAGTGACGTCATACAATACAGCTCACAAATGTCATAGCGTACACAGTGCTTCCAGCTATTTCGAAAAAAAGCTCCTAAATCCCGATGTTGTTCTTTTTTACAATTCTATATGGACTTGCGAAAAAAACACACCTAATGTGAAATAAAAAAACACAGGCTATTGCGGATTGTTTCTTTTTGAAAATTTACTACTGCACTATAATAGCAAGAAACACGACTCTTATTAAATTTTAAAATAAAAAAAAAAAAAAATCATTTCATTCTTCTTTCAGTCAACTGAACTTCCCTGTAACTCATCTACGGAAACAATATTGTACTATTTGCTGACTGATAATAATACTCATACGGATCCTCTTTCACGTTATAGTTACAAAATAGTTTTCATCCTCCAGCAAATGATGCACTATAAGTAAGGTTTCAAGACGAAATTAAATAAACGAACAAAGTATATGCATAAGCATTTACGAACAGTTTCGCAAAAGTTGTCACCTCATATGGAAAAATGCTAAAATATTTGCAAATGGCGCCAAATGTCAATTCTACTTTGACATTTGTGAATATCAACCAAAGAAGGAATAATTTTTTCGTTCATGTCATAAGTTTTCCATTCATAAGAAAAATTACAATCAAAGAACATCGGGTGACAACTTTAACGCCACTTGACAACTTTTGCACCACATTGTACAAACTATTTTTGTTTTTTCATTTCAGAGTTCATTTCATCCACAGATATAAATGGAGTACTAACGAAACTACTGGCGGTTCATTCGGTGACTTACGAACTGGTAATGCTGAACTTTCAGGCTCTGGTTTCGTTCCAACTGAACCTCGTTTGAAAATAGTCAGCCTCGTCAGTCCGATGGGGGATTTTAAATCAATTTTCATATTTCGGACTCCTCAAAATCAAGGACTTTATGGGGGTGTTTTTCTCCGTCCGTTTAGTGTACCGGTGTGGATTGCATTCGGCGTTTTCATCCTTGGCTTTTCTGTTTTACTCTGGGCAATTTTCGCTATTGAGTTTCGAATCAAAAAATACTTTGGATTTATCCCATCGTTGTTGTTGACATTTCTCATTTCGTTTGGATTGGCCTGCTTTCAGGGAGCTGCCCGCATTCCATGTACAACTGGAGGAAGGATTGCCTTTTTCTCTTTATCGGTTCTAACTTTCATCATGTACAACTATTACTCTTCGATTGTGGTTTCATCGCTGGTTGGATCGCCAATAAAGTCGAATATAAAGACTTTGGAACAATTGGCAGATAGTAACTTGGAAATCGGTTTCTATCCGATAATTCATACGAAAGTGTTTCTCAATGTAAGTTTAGCTGTATGATTTAGGGACTTATAATCAAACAAATTGATAATTATACATATGTACATAAGGCTGATGAATGTAATGTTGTTTTTATTTGGCAATCCGGAATCTCTCTCTGATCCGGGATCACAACTGAACAATTTTTTTTAATTCTGACGATTTTGAAGTTTGGTGTGATTGTATACATATGTGAAACTTCAAGTTTGAACAATAGGATTACTTATGAGTATGTTTTTAATGTTTTCCATTTCAAAATCAAAAATAATGTTGGAAGAAAATCGCTTCGCACAATTAGGATAAAAAATGACAACTGACGTTTAAGTATATGAATGTGTAAGTGCTTCTGGTTCCGATTCCGAATCAGAACTGTCATTTTTTTCCAAGTTAACACTAGTTGTGTTCAACCACGAAAAGGCCAGTGTAGAGTAGTGTAGTGCAGTGCAAGTTCATGAAAACTGTCAGTGCAAACTCAAGCAAAAACGTCATACGTCAGATGTTTAAAAAAAAAAAAACAAATTAAATTCGGTGCAAGTAAAATGCCTTATGCCTGCGCTAAAGTCGATGGTAAAGGGAAGAAATTCATTCCCACTGCCTGCGACGACGTTGTTGGCTTTTTAGGCACAAAATCTCTTCCTCCTTTTCACCTTTTTTCATCAATCTTTCAAACACTTGCGTTCGGAATCCTTCATGCAAATATACATACATACATAGATTTAATTAAGATATTATTGGATTAATTGGAGAACACTGAATCACCAGAGATTGCCCTTCACTCGAAGTTAGCTCTAATCTATGCATTATTTAAAAACTTTAATCAAAAATACAAAGCGCCGAAAAAAATCAACTTTATTCGTTAACAAAATATAATCGAATAATGACATCAGCTGACTTTGACAGTTTTCACCAACCTGCACTAGCTCAAAAGGTAGTGCAAGATATTCTGCACTAGTGTACACTAGTTCAGCTCAATGAACGCTAATCTGTGTAAGTCAGTGCAGAAATTTTCTCACTGAACACAAAAAAGCTACACTTTTCTGCCCAGAGTAGTTCAGTGCAGCTGGTTGAACAGAACTACTTTCAGAAGTATTGCCAAATGAAAATGACATAAGCTGTCATTGTTTTATTTTAGCCTTGAAACTTAAGGTGACAGTTTGTTTGACATTTGAGATGATACTTACTTACTTTTAGTACAGTAAATATTTGTAGAGATTTGGAAAGATATTTTGTAGACTTTTCTCAGTTTATAAACATTTCCTTCACTAATACAGGCTTCCTCTAATCCTGGTGTCAAGAAATTGGTTCAGAAGAAAGTTGCGGGTAGGTGGGGTACAAATTCTGGCCTTTGGCAAAATGCTAAAGATGGAATTTTTAAAGTTCGAGATGGTGGCTATGCATACCATTCGGAAGCTTCGACATCCTACTACATGGTGGAGAAATACTACGAACAGCATGAGTTGTGTGATTTAAATGAAGTTAAACTTAGAACACAAAGTACTTTGAATGTCATGATGGCTAAGAATTCATCATACAAGGAAATAGTTCGCTTGAAGTAAGGAATTTTAAATATTGAAATATTGAATTTATTTTTGAAATTTTCCTTTTTCTAGTATGATGCGAATGCGAGAAACTGGAATAATTTCAAAATATCGTCGTCATTGGATGCGAACTAAATTGAATTGTTTTTCAAATAGTATTTTGATAAATGTTGGCTTGGAATATACGGGACCACTGTTTGCATTCTTGGGAGTAACCTATGTTGTGACAGTTATTATACTTCTTTTTGAAATCGGCTACCATAAGTATGCCAATAATAATTCTAACTAAGTGAATTATAACACTGAATTTAAAAATATAGTTGCTTGCTTGAGATTACTCTAAACACTTATGCATAGAAATTTTTGACTCACAATAAAATATTATAGTTCAAATAAAATTACACTGGTCACTTTGAGAAATCACAGAAGCTAAAATAAAATTATCTGAGAGTTTTTCATGGCCTGAATTTGAATGGACTTAGAATTGATTGGTAATGTGAGGTTTTCGAGATATTTTAGCCCAAAATTATAAGAAATTGCTTTTCTTATGGGTGCTGCCTCTTGCGAGGAAGTGACAAATCCTCCAAGAGTATACCTTGTTATGAACGATGCTTCTCATTTCAGCCGTTTGAACTCGATATGAAATTGTAGGTCATCTTCATTCCTACCGACAACACGGCCACAGGAATGGTTGAGAGTTGTAAGTTAATAGGTTCAGGTTCTCAACGAATAGTTGTGTCTCTAATTTATTTAATTTTGAAAATGTAGCCTATTATTTTCCCTTTTTTTCATTCGTCGATAGAAATCTTCAATCTCACCGCATGAAAACCCATCTTTGAAAGATCGACAAATGAATTTTCTTAATTAAATTAAAATCACATTGGGGGAAGTTTTAACTTTCAATATTTCCCATAACTTTTAGATCATCGGCTCATGAGGTTTGGTTCTTCTAAGCTTCCGAACATTGTTTCTTAAATTTAAGACGATTTCCATCTTGGAGTTGGTATGACTTCGCAGTCGCTGATTATGTGATACAGCTTTGTTTTTTAACTACTTGTGTGAACATTGCTATTTCGTACTCGTATGTACCAAGAGGCAGTTATTATTCCACGAAGGACTTTGTTTTGGAATTTTTGGATTTTATTGCCTTCTTACTCAAACAATATCATTTTTCCGAAGATATTTAACAAAATAACTATGTTCGTAAGAGATCCACACACAGACTTTTTGTCAGCTTACAGTTTCGTACGTTGGGTTCCTAGTCCGCGTAGTACTGAAGTTATCAAAGAAATTTGTGTATCCAAATTTATCATCATTATCAACGTAATCCAAGATCAATCGTAGGGTCACACAATTCTGTCTGTTATTCTACAAGCTCGACTGAAAATAAAATATAATAACAAAAAAAATAAATTTCCGAAAAACGGTTTTCTAATGGTAAAGTTTATATTTTTCTCAAAATTCAAAACAATTTTGATTTTTTATATTAATTTAGAATTTCATTTTAAAATTGAATTTTTTTTTTAAATTTGCTTAACTTAAAGCCCCATTTAGACTTTCGTTCTTCATTGGTTGTACGTTGTTCGTTCTTCTCTCAACAACGAACAACGACGAAGCATTCACATTGTTTTGTTTTTAGTTCGTTCTTAATAACAAAATGGATAACAACACATTGTTGGCAGTAGCGGCACTATTAATTGTTCAAAAAAAAAGAACAAAAAATGAAGATCCTGTTGGACGAAGGGTTGGTTGCTGAAAAGAAAATATTTATTACACACAAATATAATAGATGCGTTAAGACTTCAACAACGAACAACGAATATGGAAATTTCCGAGCTCCTTTGAATTTGTACGTTCTTCATTTGTTGTTAGTTTGTTGTTCGTTTTTATCATTTACATTCTCGTTGTTCCGTGTACGTACAACAACGTACAACGTACACAGATGACAAGAACGAAAGTCTAAATGAAGCTTAAGAAAACTGTTTTTTTTTTTTATTTGAATTGAATACACAATTGAATACTTTTCAAACTTTTTAAATTATAAATTTTGAGAAAATCGAAAACAAAAACCTGGTTCTATGGGAGGTACCATTTCTTGGAAACAATCATTAGCTAACTTTTACTAAAAAAATAGTTTTTGGATTTTGAGAAACAAATATTTATTAAAGTTTCGAAAAAAAACTGGTTCTGTTGTTCTTAAGACGTGTTGGAGGTCTAAAAGTAACGGTTCATGTCAAACAGCAGTTACGAAAAATTATGTGTATCCAAGGCATCAAAAGATAGGTTCAGCCTCTTATTTTATTATTTTATGGAAATGTTAAGATTGATCTTGAAAAAAAATGCTTAGATAAATTCATCACTATTTACTGACTGGTTTATTAAATGCTTTATCCCAGAAGTTGCAATCTATTGTAAGAAATAATTCCTAAATTTAAAAATTTCACGAGTTTTGGCGCAACTATAACAATGCTGATGCAATAGAAAATACCAATCGATTTCGGTGTGACATAAAAAATCTACGATGAGTTTGAAGACCATCATGGCCAGAGCGTGTTGAATATGTTGTTGTGGATTCCTATAATTGAAAAGTGGAAAATATGTTGCCACTTAGAAGACAAAAAAATAGGAAGAGAAGGTTTCAGGACCTAGAGCTAAGTGATATTATTGGGCTCTTGGAAGTACATGATGCTGAGGTTTGAATTTAAGAACTATTAGAGCTTGAAGAAGAATGGGTAATGATTGATGAACACATTAATTCAGAACTGACCATTAATTTATAAATACCAAGTTAGTGATACATATTATTATTATTATCAATGATTTGGACAGAATTCTTGATCCTGTTTTTATACCACTTGACGAATTCAAAGCTTCATTCCATGAAATTGTTCCTTTTACTTTGTCAGATAATTTAATTCATCATAAGGAACTATACATTGAACTTCACTTATATAATTTTTTTTTAAAAAATAATTGTTGTTTAAATTTTCAAAGACCAATTTTATTGGTTGACTTATCTAAAAGATCTAAAAAATAAATCCTATAAAAAGTTTAAATAAATCAAAGAAATTGGATTACAAAATACCATTTTGTAAACTTCGAAAGGAATTCTGGTTGAGTTTAACTTAAAAATTTACCAGAAACAATTCTGGTCGTTTGTAAATTCAAAAAGTAAATCGCTTGGGGTTCCGAGTTCTACGAGTTTTAAAGGTCAAGAATTTACTGATGTAAATAAGACATTTGCATTTTTTGAGATGTTCTTTGAATCTGCGTATTCAAACTCTCCAGTAAACCTTGTCATCTCTTGTAGAAATGGTCCGAAAGCCGATATGACCCTATACAATTAGATTTGTTTGATGTTTTCAAAGGCTTACAAGGTCTTAAGCCAAAGGACAAGTCGGGTGTTGATGGTATGCCTGCCCGTATTTTAAAAAGATGTGCAAATTCGTTTTGCCTACCTCTGCTTATTATTTTCAATATTTTTGGACGAATGGAAATCTTCTTTTTTGATCCCAAAAAACTTATATCTGCAAGTTATCGCCAAATCCCTAACTTTTAGAAATTCAAATAAAAAATAATCTTGATTTTCTGGTGAAAGAACAAATAAGTTATGCCCAGTATGGATTTCTCCCAGGCAGATCAACTATAACTAATTAAGCATGTTTATCTTACTTTGTTGTGGATACTAACAACCGTAATCAAGTCGATGCTATTTATAAGGACTTTAACAAGACTTTCGATTCAGTTTACCACAGCATATTAGTTCGTAAGCTGGAAGTATTCGGCATTTACTCAAGCTTACTTCAGTGGATTTACTCCTTCTTAACCGGTAAGATTAAAAAAAATAAAACTTGATGAATGTATCTCCAGGCCAATTAAGTATACACGTCATGTGTTCCTCAAGGTAGCCATTTTGGTCCGTTGCTTTTTGTTATATTTATTGACGATATTGTGAACTTTATTAATTTCAGCCTTTATGTTCCTTATATGTATGTTGATGATCTGAAGTCAAAGACTTGGGTGTTGCTTTCAACTCTTGCTCCACCTCATGTAACATTTATAAAAATAAATTCAATAGTATTCTCCGATCTTGTCTTGTCTCTTTATACTATACCTCCTTAGTAAGATCATACCTCGAATATGCAGATGTAGTCTGGAACCCTCACCAAAAATCGATTTCAGATAAAATCCAGAAGGTTCAGAATCATTTTAGGAGGCTTGTATGTTTTTTTATAAAATGCGTTGGAATTTTTATCCAAATTCCATAGGCAAAAACTTTTTAGTTTGCAGCCGCTCGAGTCTTGTAGAACTATTCATGATCTAGTTTTTATGCGAGATGTGTCTTACTATCAAATTCCATATATGCTCCAACGAAACCACTGAGGAAAAGACACCTCCTAATTCAGCCTAGGCGCAGAATGATTTAACATTCTGAACCAATTATCGTATGAACGAACAAATTTCAAGGCCTATTAGAGAGTTCAATGAAATAAAATGGTCATATTGATCTGCCATGCTCCAGAGATACATTTAAAAATGATGTAAATTTAATTTATGAACTGCTGTATCTATGATATTTTATTTCACAAATTGTTATTTTACGTTAGCTTTAAGTTTTAACTTATTGAATTGTAATCTGTTGAGTTTAAAACTCGTATATGAATAAATAAATGAAGAATTTTTAAGGTGAGAAAACTGGATTTAAAATCTTGAAAATTTAATAATTCCTAATTGGAATTTTCTTCAATTTGTTTAGCAGAACTACTAGCTCGATTGCGCCATATAGCCTTATTTTGGATAGCAAAAAAAGGGTTTAACAACCGAGAATCTTAACATTTTTGAAACCTATATGACCAATGGACTGGTACTCAACGCCTTTTTTCTGTCATGTTTAAATTATTAGTTTTTATTTTCTTCACTTTATGTTTTTTTTTTTTTGCTTTATTGTTTTAAAGTTTTTATTAAAAAAATAAGATATTAATTGTTTCAAAATAAATACCTACAAAATAGATTATTTTGGAACGCATCCCTTTATTTTCATACAGTTCCTGGTGTCCGCATACTCAAGTTTGAATGTGTTTTCTTGGCACAAATTCTAAGCGTATAAAGGGGGGCTGCTGATAAAACAAAATATATTTCTATATTGTGTTTGTACCACGATTTATTTTTATATTCATATTTAAAATAAAATCATGTAACCACGGAATGGTACACGAAAAACTCAGATTTTGAATTCAAAACAGCACCACCTGTTTCATATAAATTTATATGAAGCTGCCATCGTGCGCATCGCCTGACAAAATGTTTTAATTAAAAATACAAATTCATATGCATTCGTTTTGAAGATTTTTCGAATAAAGGGATTTTTGCAGAAAAGTGTTGTAACTGTTTTTGTCCAGTTAAATAAAAAAAAAGCAAAATTTACTAATATTGAACAAAGTAATACCTTAGAGGGTTGGTCTTGGTTCTTAGTGATGAT
Source organism: Chrysotoxum bicinctum (assembly GCA_911387755.1). Lineage (NCBI taxonomy): Eukaryota > Metazoa > Arthropoda > Insecta > Diptera > Syrphidae > Chrysotoxum > Chrysotoxum bicinctum. The sequence goes on from OU426990.1 coordinate 42,762,429, forward strand.
TTTAATCTAAGCCTACAAAAAGCCTTGTATTCAAAACAACATATTGATTTTAATCTCCTTAGGTTCGAGTAAATGAAGAAAAGCTTGTATGTCTATTGAAATATTTGTCATATAGGCACACAAAAAGTTAAAACCCCATTCTCAAAATGCAAATACTGTCCATAGCCTGGTCAAAGGAATCTTTCATTTATTTTCTAAATACATACCTACCTACAAATGCATATTTTGTGGCTTCAATCTTAGCCGCATAAACAAACACAATTGACCGCATTTATAAGGAAACGAAAGATTCTCCATCTATTACGATTACGAAGTTAAATTTGAACTTTTCTCTCTCAGGAATTATAAAAGTCAACTTGTGACACACGTGTTTTTTTTTTGGATGGTTGAGTTTGGCACGTGGAAAATAGTGAAATAAGTCATTTAAGGGAGGTCAGTATCAAAAACCTCGTGAAATTGTATGAATGAATTGAAATCAGCTGAGAAGTTCAACAGGTAGGTACGATGCTATAATATGGTTGATTAAAAAAAAAAACTAAAAACCACGTGAAGCATATTATTGCGCAGGAGTTGATATTCAGCGTAACTATTTTGCGGTGTTGGAAATGGTTTTTTTTATTTTTATTTTGATTTGTGTTTTTGAATTTCAAGACCGAGATATATAACAACAATCCGTCGATGGCAACATATTCAGTCTTAAGCGGTCCTTTGGCGCGACAAATTGTTCTTTAAACAAAAACGGATATTCATTTCTGACGGATGTGAATTAAATGAATTAAATTGATTCTCATGAGGCTTCAAGATATACATAAACACTTAAATTTATCAAATTTATAGAAAATATAGAAAAAATGAAAAATATCAAGAAATAAAAGCTTGCAGTGTTATTTCAAAAATTATTTCGGATTAAGTGTTGAAAAAGAAATATACAAAAAAATCCGACTTGTGAAAGTTAAGTGAAATTTCCCCATACAGGTTTCTGAGGAGTCATCTTAAGCCATAAGTAAATACAAATGATTGGGTTAAGGTTGTTTAGCGATTTTCAATGTTTAAAAGTTTACTGTATAAGTGGAATTTTTCATCAAAATCGTTCATAATTTTATGGCACGTTTTAAAAACTTATCGTAATGAACTTACATTCAAACAATTTGTTTGTTAAATTCTAAGATCTTCCGATGAATCCGGGATCAATAAGGAAAAATGGATTTTTGCCTTTGAATTTTGACATATATATATTAGGTTTTGCCTGAGTAACACAACAAAAATATATTTAAAAAAAATCAAATTACCTACCTTAAAATACACGGAATGGATGGACAGATTAGCTTAAGAAAATAATTTTAATAAAATAAAATAATTATAGAAATTGGTTTAAATCGAGTTACATACCTTGTTTCTTGCATCCATTTATATTCCCATTTTATTTTTCGAAATCATATTTCCCAGTCTGTTTTTTTTTTTATTTTATGAATTAGAAATTAAAATATGTTTATTCGGAATATTTTCCGCCATTACAAGTTTTGATCAGAGTCCCTTATATAAGCCTTAAAAAATCGGTTTTAGTTAAAAGAGTCTGTCGTGCCGGTGAATTCACTTGAGCTCACCTGTTTACTCTTAGGCAAACATAACTTTCCTATTTTCTTCAGCAAATTTTTCTTAAGCTTGGTTGTATTTTTTAAATATACTCGAAGAAGACTTAAATAACTTTCATTGATTTTTGCTTAAAGCTGCTGCTTTCTAGCTAGTTACCTACTTCCTAAAAAATCACACAGAATTTTTTTTGTTAAAATACGAGTATAGTACTTTAATTTACATAACTTTTAAATATTTTTTTGTTTTTCCATAACATCTGGACCGAATTAAATTTAAAGACACAAACTTAAACTTAGCATACAACCTTTTGACTTTTTTCACACTTCGCTTAACACTAAATAATTACTTCATTTTTACTACTTTCTAGTCAATATGGTTCTATGGTAGGTACAGGCAGTAATGTCTTAATTTCAAAAGTTTCGGAAAAAATAATTGAAAGAAAATTTTTTTTTATCTAATTTCTAAATGCTGTTTTCGAGAAAAATACGATTTTCGAAAACCATTTTTTAACATTTGTATGATGCGTATCATTTTTTACAAAGAACACAACTGCGCAACATAGCTTTAAATAAATAAAATTTGTATAAAAAAAATCTGTGCAACAGATTTTGAGAAAAAATATTTTTGATCCTAGAAAAAAAGGAAAAAATCTGTGGGGGAATTTAAAAATGCTATCTATCAAAAATAAAAATCGACCGAGCCTTTTAGGATGTAGTCGTAATGACACCAAGATGAATGAAATTGCAAGAACCACTTTTTCGGTCTTTCTTATCATCGGTATGTCAAGTGTGATCAAAATCTCGAGTTTAATTCTTTTACAAATGCATAACTAGCCTTATAGTTTGTCCCTACATAATATGTATGTATATTTATGTCGCAAGTAAAAATTGTTATAAGGAATGATTTTTAAGGGCTATCGGAAATTAAAAAAAAAAAAAAAACATAAAATTCTGAAAAATGCATGAAATCTTTATTTGAATAGTATACTGTCGATATAATTTAATGTTTGAAGATTATTTTATGCATATGTTGGCCGCGGCTCCGCCTCAAATGGTCCATTCGCTTAGTCCAATTTTGGCATACACTTTCTAACATTTCGGTATCGCGGTATCTCACGAATAAATGCTTGGCTGCGAGTGCTTCAATCGAAGCGGGCTTGTTGCTATAGACATGAACCTTAACATAGCCCCACAAAAATAGTCTGGAGACGTTAAATCGCACGATCTAGGCGGCCAATTGACCGGCCCCAAACGTAAAATAAACCATTGTTACGCGTGCTGTGTGCCATGTGGCACCGTCTTGCTAGAACCACATGTCATGCAATTCAAGCTCTTCCATTTTGCGCAAAAAAAAGTGTGTTATCATCGCACTACGGTAGCGCTCACCGTTCACAGTAACGTTGCGATTCGCATCATCTTTGAAGAAATACGGCCCAATGATTCCGTCAGCCCATAATCCGCACCAAACAGTGACTTTTTCTGGATGCATTGGTAGCTCTTGCAATGCTTCTGGCTGCTGTTCACTCCAAATACGGCAGTTTTACTTGTTCAAGTATCCATTCAACAAGAAATGAGCGCGTGAGCTGTCAAAACCAGTGTTGCCAAAGAGAAAATAGCAAAAAATTCACCTATTAGTAAAAGTCAGCTTGTGGTTGAAAAATTACTTTCTAAAAAATAGTAAAATCTCATATAAAACGATTTTTTTGTTTTTGGTTTTCTCAAAACTGTCACGCTAGTTAAATTTTTGTCTGCTTTTTTTTCTTTTAAAAACTGAATATTTTGAAAACTGGATGAATCTAGTCTTTTAATACTACCTAAAAGATTTGGAAAAAATTGTTCTATTCAAAAATAACAGCACATATCAAACAATAATTGTTAATAACCCGAAAAATCTTAGAATTTTGTAATCAAAATTTGACTCTATCCCATAATTTGAACATTATAAACAGTACTTATCATGGAACCCTTAAATCTTCCATATCAAAACTTTCAAACAAATTTTTTTTTTAATTTAATTTTAAGTTTAATTTGTTTTAAAATCGATATTTCAATATTCAATATTTCAACGTTAATGATTACAATTTTAATCTTGGTTGGATATAGTTCACATTGGATTTTTGTCAAAAAATCAATGTAAGATGAACTGAATTCAATAAAAATTGCGTATTGACAAGGTCCTCATAACCAACTGATGAGTCCATTTGCGATCACCCGGACGAAACGCCAATTTTTGTGGACTAAAAGCCATAAAAGCTATTTGGAATCAATAATTCAACAAGTCCATTAATAGTGCTAAGTCTTCTACTTGGCTGATTTATTTCAGTAGTATATAGAATTTGTATTATAAAAACCTTCATATAAAATCTCTTCCACCAGAAGAAATTAAAAATATGCAACCATAGTACATGCTTCCCAACTAACAATTTTGCTTCCTATTTCTGAAATTAAGAATCATTCGTTGCTATAGTGCTCATATAACCATTCTTGCTGGAAGTCAAATAGCTATAGGAGTAAACTTTGATATAATTCATCGCCTAGACATTCTCTGGAGCACTTTCTATCACCTCTATAGGCGTAAAGACTCAATTTTCCTTTAATTATGCTATAGAGATACTATAAAACCACAGGACAGTTTATGCTCCTATAGTAATCCCAACAAACTGCTATAAAAGTCTTTATTTATTATTCGTTATCTTTATAGAATCATTATTGGACAGTTTAAGTCAAGACTCTATAATCATGATCAATTTTTCTGTTGGACTCTTATAGTGCAATATAGTTCCTATAGTACTATTATAAAACTGTGCAATAGGCATAGTACACCACGTGCTTTTGCACATATAAGGATGAATTAATTACAACAACAAAATGCGGAAACCCCAAACTGAGTAAATCCTTACAAATGCAAAGTAGGATTGGGTCGAACAAACTTGCCTAAATGTAAAGAATGGCAATTTCAAAAAATTAAAGTTTATGGTCGAAACTGTTTTTTAAAACATTTTTTAGAAAAGCATTTTATTACTGGATGGATACAAAATTGAATCTGAAAAAAAGATATCAAATTTTCAAAAAAGTTTTATTTTTTTAAAACCAAGAAAATATTTTAATCTTTTTCTTGGATAGAAGTTTTTTTTTAACCTTTTATCAAGCCTCTCTAAACAAATATTATTAAAATTCAGCAAGCCGATAGTGAGAAATTTAAAATTACAAAAAATAGTTGAATGCGGTAGGCACAGTCAGTAAGATCTAATAATTTCAAAATTTTTATTGAATTATAGATCGTTAAAATTAATCGAAAGGAACAAAAATTATCAAAATTCTAGGTGAAGTTTTCGATAAAAATACAATTTGGAAAACCATTTCTTTACATTTTCAAAAAAAAAAATTTTGTCTTGTAGATTGTATTATAAAATTTTAAATTTTAAGCTTTCCAAAAATTAAGCATCGTCTTATTTTTACGAATAGATAACTTGCCATATGTCTATATCGCAAGTAAAAAGTCAATAGTGCAATTTATTTAAAAAAATATTTAAGTTTCATTCAAATTTCATATAAAATTTGAATCATGTTGTTTCTTAAGAAAAGAACTATTTTTTACGAATTATTTTAGTGACAGTGATTTGTATTGTCGATTGATTGACGAGACTTTTTTACTGCAACTGCAGTACACACATTTTTAACAGCTAGATTTTCGATGAAGAAGCTGAGAATAATCAATTTATCAATAAATTAATACTGGAACATATGCTAGGTATACCAGAACTCTAGCTTTTTTCACAGCTTATGCGAATTACGAAGCGATAAATATCGCTTCCTTCTAATATTTAAGTGCTAAAAGCACCTATAAAGGAAGCCTATGTGACTTTATAGGATTAAATTCATGATAAAAGTGATCCCAATTCAACGCTAGGTCTTACATATTCTAGTTTGGCCGTGCGGTTAGCGAGCAAGAGATTTGGTGCGAGAGGACCCGAGTTCGATTCCCACATTCTGCCTACACATGTAAGTAATTTTTAAATTAATTTTAAAAATAAAAGTAAAAATGAAATCATAAAAAATAATCAACTCTTTACAGAAATCATGCGGAAAAAGCCGAAAAACAAGCAAGAAAAGCATCAAAATAAAATGAAATCAAATAAGCACAGAAATAAATATTTTTTTTTTTTTATTTTGCACATACTCCTATAAGTATTTTATTCTTGTGACAGTAAATCTTCTTTTCATTTCCACTATCGATGCAATTGCTGCAATAAAGCATATATTACCTCTATAACATAATGATAAGTATGTTCTTCGGAGTAACACAATTTACTCCATAAAGGTGGAATAGGAGTTAAAAAAAGTCGCCCTTTTAACTCTTTGGAGTTTTATACAACCCTTAAATGTGTGCAAGAAATAGTAATAAGAAGCTTCTCTAGATGAATATAGAAGTAAAATTGTTAGTTGGGTTACGCAGATGATTTGGAGGACAGTCTGGGCAACGAATTAGTGCAATTCGCTTCAATGCTCAATTCTGATGTGGCTGGTATTATTGACAGCAGGAATCATGAGGCTCTGGAAATGCAGGTTTACAAGCTGTTGATAAATAATTCTTTACAATCTTGTTTCCCGAACGTTGAAATTGCTTTGCGCATTTATTTGTCTCTCATGATCACCAACTGCAGTGGTGAACGATCTTTCTCAACATTAAAACGTGTTAAAATTGAATTGAGGAACACGATGAGCCAACAACGTCTTAATCTCCGCACTTTAATGAATATTGAACATGATTTACTCCGAGAAGTCGATATCAACAGCATTATTTATAAATCTTCCCAAATTAAATCAAGAAAAGTTTGTTTGTAACAGTTTTGTTTTATTTAATACCATAAACTTGATAAGTGCCTAACCTTAAACAGTCTAAGGGCCCCTTGATAGAATTTGCTACAGGCCCCGCGCTGGCTTAATCCGGCACTGCAGGAAGTGCATGCCGTCCTACTGGAACCACACGTCGTCTAGGTCCACATGAATCAATTTGGGCCACAAGAACTTGGTTATCATTGTTGTTCTGTTGCGCTCGGTATTGACGGTGACAGCCGTCATCCATAAGATCCACACCAAACGGTTACTTTTTGAGGATGTATTGTAACCTGATGAGCTTTGTGTGGGTTGGTGTCGTTCTAATACGGCAATTTTTCTTGTTAACATAGCAATTCCTCCAAAAATGCGCCTCGTCGGTTAAGATGATTTTTCGGTCTAAATTGGGGTCCACTTCCGAGTACGCTGAAGTCCAATCAGCGAACAAACGGCTTTGTCTAGGGTCAGGAACTTTGAGCTCCTGGTTCATTTGGATTTTGTAGGAATCGACTGCCTCCGATTCTGTTGTACACTTTCAGGGACCGGACGCACTGGCAGATTGGTAAAACGAACACAACTTAGACTTCGTCAGCACTTAATTTTCAAATTTATTAAACCCTTGAATTTTGTTTTATACTATACCAATACTTGGCCTATAGAGCAGGCAATACACATTTTTATTTCTTCACCAATGTTTTTTTTTATTCTTTCCCAAGAAGTCTATACTTTAAATATTGATAATTTTTTGTTTGTTTAATTTCCTTACATTTACTGCCTTTGTTTGTCTATATTATTTTTTCAGAGTTTTAGGTTTCAATTCGATGACCAAAATTACTATCCTTCATACCCGTTATAATTTCTTAAAAGCAAGTTGAAAACGAAATAAAGTAAACACAATTTAATAGAAACCATGACACTTTTTGGTTTATGACAGAGCTACGGAAAAGCAAACAAAAATTGTCTCTTCAACAAGACAAAATAAGTAAATTTACAGGATGATTATCTGAGGATTTAACTTTAAAGCTTTTACCAATTACGTTGACGATAATCGCATTACCCGATTTTAATTTTGAGTCCTAACTATAAATAATTATAATAACAATTCGTTGAAATTATGATTACATTCTTGGAAATCAAATGAGGAAGTTCTTAAGTATGCTACATTAACTTATGGGCCTGGGCTCTCTTCTCTTTAAGACTTTGATTTATTTCAAAACTTATGCCTCATCGACAGAACTTATATAAAAACTGAAGAAGGGGAAATGGTCGACCATTTTGTGGCTCTGAAAGTAAATTTAAATAAAACACATTTATCATCTAGACTTCCATAAAACTTGTATTTCAATACAGTTGTTCGGATCCTGTCGCTATAAATACTCGTACAAATGTTCTTAATGAGAGTTCTTGCAGAACTCAATTTTGACAAAGTAATTTTTGATGATTTTTCAACATATATCGGTCGTAACTTCAGGCATAGCCATTTTAAAACTGTATAAACACGATCTTTTACGCAGCTAGATAATATGTTCTTGGTGGGAAGCTGACATCACCAAAAGGAGAAATATAATCGTCTATAAGAAATTTATTGTTGAAAACGCCTAAAACGGGCTATGTTTTAGGTGGGATGTTTTTGTTTAGTTTTCACAGTCCTTTCCTGACTATTGAGCTCATTAAACTTAGATTTGAACACTATTCTTATATGGGAGATTAAAAATCATGTGGAATTTCATGCTTCCAAAACTCAAAGCTGTCCTCAGTCGTTAAAGCGGAATATACCACATTTGCCATCATACATGTGGGGAACTTACATCGAAGGAACTGAAAAGGTTTCGATTCTTGGTAAGTAAGTTACCGAACAACTTTTGTGAAACGACCACATATCAGATATTGATAAAAATACCTATGGTTTTCTCAGATGATGTTTTTCCCCTTCTGATCTGGCAACTATTTATAAAGCATACATACGCCCAAAACTAGAGTATAACTCTCATATCATTGGTCATTGGTCAGGCGCATCCAAAACATCTCTGCACCTAATGAATAGGATCCAGAATAGAGCCTTAAATCTGATGAAATACCGTCAAAATATCACTTGCTTATCACTGTTTTATCGCAACTTCTTCAAACGTTGCTCTTTTGAAATATTTAGTTGCATTACTTCTCGAACCTTATAATTCGGACGTAGCGACAAGTATAGAGATTCTAGTCATAGCCCCTCGAGTGCGCCTGAATTATTAAAAAAAAAAAAACATATTTCTTCACATTCATATCTTCGATTCAAGTATTCAAGCGAAAAATGTCGGCTAACATTTGGCTATAGCGATATCTTCGATTCAAGTATTGAAGCGAAAAATGTCGGCTAACATTTGGCTATAGCGACGAGAATTGACGGTGACGGCGGCGGCTGTTACACCTTCTTCATAATAATCGAAGAAGAACCCCAACAACCAAACATCGAGTATTTTTTGGAGACAATGGTCTTTCGACAGTGACATGTGTTTCAGAAGTATCCACCGAGTTAAAAATAAGCCTCATAGTTAAAGAAAATACTGTAATTTGTCATCCGAATGCTAATGTTTAAGTACCAAAACGGCGGCGTATCTTATACGCATTCCGTGATCTTCAGTTCTTGTGCCAGTTGAATTTTATAATGATGTAGGTACTCGTATAAATACAAAAATGCAAAATACGCCATAATGTGCCGTAACCCAAGTCCAAATACTGTGCCCGACATGATATCAGTAGATTTTGATCTTCTTCAAAATTTTTACCAACAGTATCCATATTTTCTGTAGAACGTGCGCTTAGGTGATAGATGGACCTTAAAACATTTGTAACAAAGCCAGTCACATTGGGGCATATTCAAAGAGAATTACTAAAGTTTTGATTTCTAAATCTCCAGTTTAAGGCTTGTTCGTTAAATAAACACGACTACTATTCATAGTCAGTTTCACAGCTGTTTTTAGCATAACGCCAGATTAAGATTGTGTTCTACTACAATTATACTTCAAATAGTGACAGGTAAAAGAAAAAATAAATACTTTTATATTTCCAAAGTGTAAATTTTGTGTAGTACGACTTGGCATAATGGTTAGTGCGTTGGACTGTCTTGCAGGGGTTCGATTCTCAGCCGCTGCAAAAAAGTTTATCAGTGGTGTACCGTGTACTACCTCTGGCGAAGAATTGACAATTCCTCCAAGAGAATCTCTTGTCATAAGAGGTGCTGCTTTTTAGTCATTCGGAATCGGCAGAAAAGTGTAGGTCCCCTCCATTCCAGGTAACACGCACACAGGAGTGGTTGAGAGTTGAACAACACTATAATAATGCTTAAATCAACAACAAAAGCAATGCTGCAATGGAGGGCTCTAAGGCTAGGCGCGCACATTCAATTTTTAGTTGCACAACTGTTTGGTTGCTTCTAGAAAACAGATGAACAATTTGGTTGAATGTCCGCGCAGGTGCATATAATTATATGTTACACGAAATGGCGAACTCATTTTAGACAATCGTTTAGTTTGCGTCAAAACACAAACTTTTTAGTTGCTCGAACAAAGCAGTTGCGCAACTAAAAAAATAATGTGCACGCCTAAGAGCCACTGGAACTTTTTTGTATCAATCAAATTTGTCATTTGAATTTGATAATAATTACTTAAACACAGCATGTATATGTTTAAAGTTAGACCGCAGGTCTAGTCCTAAACTTAGGATTAAACTTATTTATGAATAGTCTAAACTCTGTAATTGCTTAGCAAACGTCTATGAATGTGCGCCATTAAGTTTTAAATCAGTATTGCTTATACTACGCTCCGATGGATGATTATGTTGATCAAAATTAGCTCGAATCTGTTCTATTGATAAACGTCACTTAACTTTTCTGCCATCATTTCGTTTATTATGTGTATGTAAAAGTATAAGTCGGTACTTAACTCATATTCCAACGCTTAGTAAAACCGTAGAATAGAGGTGGAATATGTATTTTTTTATTAAATTGGCTGATACAGCTAGGATTAACGTATTACATTGAAAAAGAGATGTCAAATTAAAACGATATCTGACAATTATTCCGTTTTACTAAAATTTTATATTTTACGTTGGATGATTTTGTCATAAAAATATTCCTGTGTACGTTTTGTCACCAAGGCAATTTTTTGTCGAGTCTGAACGGCTAAGAATTTTATATAAAATAAATAAATAAAAATATAAATAAATCAGAAAATAAGCAAATAGTGGCGCAAGTTTATAAAAACTACTCTAAATCAATTTTAGAATGGGAGTCGACTCTAAATATTGAGTATAAAACGAGAACCGACTTTTTGCTAATTTTAAAGGACATAAACTATACTTTAACGTTAAAGAGCTCGTCTTACTTTAACAGCAGCAAATAGCTAGTTTATCTTTTAAAAGTATACTTTATCCATATTGACAATGGTCATTTCATACCAAAGTAAATCGAAGCAAAAATGTTTACTGATGTTTTATTCGATCTTTTAAAGATTTTCTTTGTAAATAGACTGAATCACGCCGAGACGAGTAAGTATAGCTTAATGAATCTGCACCTTGCAACAAAAAATTGAGTTTTTATGCTGTTAATTTGCAATTTATACTCTATTTCCATCTAAAATAGTGTAAATAACTTATAAACAATCAAAATCTGTACCGAGGTAGTATATAAAGTGTTATTTTTTCGGCGAAAAATTATTTGGTTTGAAGTTGTCTGTTCTTTTTACTTTTTTTTTGTGTTTTTGTAGTTGTAGGTTCTGTTGTAAAACCCACATTAGTTAGAAGAGTTGTCTAACGTGATTAAAATTTTGAAAAGTTAGACAAAGTCTCCAAGCTAAACGACTGCGTTAAGTAGAGCCGGTTTTATTGCTTAAACGAGAACTCTTTAAAATTTTGCGACATTGTGTTTTTTTCTGCGATTTAATAATCGCACGACCTCAATATCACAGATAATCAGTCATCAAGTGATATTGAGTTTCTCCATTTTGTATTTGTATACACAAATTCTACGTTGCTGTTTTTTTAAACTATCGTGGATCTTATGAAACTGGCGTTAAGTTACCTGCCACTTATAACTAGATGCACCCAGTACTATTTTTTACGTTTTTGAGCAGACTTTAAACGTTACAAAAGAGCCACTTCACAACACTTTCTAATGAAACCCATTTTTAAACTGACAAGAATTTTATTTAAAAGTTGCAATTTCGTGCACGATTATTTAAATCTATTTGATCTATATAATTTTGCGACACAAAAACGGCTTCAAAAAATAGAACTTATTTTTAAGATCGCTACGATTTAGCGCCATGTGTATTATTTCTTGCCGCTAAAAAATCATGCGATTGAAAATTACAAGTGCTTGCATGGCAGTTTTTTATTGCGACTACGATTTTTAGTCGTAGTAATTTAAATCTCAAGTCTGAGCATATCCATTTAAGAGCATTTGGTATCAAGTGCGTTTATTCTCATTTAAACTAAAAAATCGCAAGTGCGTTCCTAGCCAAATACTGGTGACTGCGATTGTTATTCGCTAAAGTAGGCGATAATTGCTTTAGTTTGAAATACATGCATTTCCTATCTTGTGGTTTCTCTAATAGCGATTTTTATTCGCGCAAGTAAGCGAATAAGACTTTTTAAGAGAAATTGAAATTTCGAGTTGCTTTCAAATTGAGATATGTAAGCGATTTTAAGCGATTTTTGAAGTAAAAGTAACTTAAACATTGATTCAACTCTACATCAACTGATCAACAGATGGGCATCATACAAGTTGCCTTGTCCTTAAAGCAATAAGTGGTGGGTATATTAAATGGAAAATATTTTATGATTAAGCTTTCTGTAAGCCCTCGATTTAGTCCAAATTAATGTTTCACTGATAATATCAGAATTGACAGGCCATAATGTCAAAAATACCACATTTTATTCAAAACAAATTGTATGACTTTTTACAAACTTCAAGTGGAAGTCTTAAAAAAAAAACATATTTTGAAAAGAACGACCGTGATACATTTTTGTGTCGTTGTAAATATTAAAATGGTGGCTAGAACAATAATGCTTTTAGTTAGATGGTTTGGATTTACCCTCTCATGGTCAAGACCTCCCCAAAAATCCCTAAGTAAAATTTTGCAATGAAAATCTTCATCGAACTTATTTGTAGTTCTATGAAGTTTTGATTTTGCTAGTCTTCGCTGAAATAATGTCCATTTACCATAATATTAACCACCAAAGAGTTTAAAGTTGTTGTGATTTTATTACAACTTTTGTTAAGTCTTCTCTTTAATTGATTCAAATGGCCACATTCGGTTTTCAAACAAAAAAAAAAACACCAGAATTACCAACTATTTCAATATTAATATAATTGCATTAATTATATCTGTAATTGCGCTCACCAGGGACACATTTCAAATTGACAATTAAATTCGATGGCATATTAAATAAAATTTCTCAACTGCGACAATTTTTCACAATGCCTATTCGAATAATATTAACAAATACAAAAACACACAAATTCATTTTATCCAATTTATGAATTTCCAATATTAATTCAAAATTATTCTATTGGGAGAGATGCATTTACAATAGTACGTATATAATCGCCTCCGGATGCACCTTCAATGCAAATAATTAAACCGAATAAAACTTTTCCCATTATAAAGTCGAAACTAGCGAATTCCACAAAAAAGTATCCTTAGTAAAGACAATATATAGCAACAACAAAAAGTCAGTTGGATTTTCCATTGATCATAGACATTAGATTTATGTAGTGTATTGTAAGAGTATCTCTGCCTCCAAGAACCACCTCTTTTATTTCAATGATGATGAGGCGACACAGAAATGATAGAAACAAAAGACAGATTACATGATGAAGAAACTTTATTCAATTTTGATTTGTTCAAAAGCTTTTTACTTAATGATATGACAAATTTGTATAGAAGTTCAAACAAAAAAGGAGCAATATTATGTGTTGGGTGTTTTTTGTGTCTGTATGACATGTTTGTTTTTTGTAGTGCAAAGCAGTTAAGATATTGAGGTTTCAAGCCCTAGCCTTAGTGGCAAGGTTGCCTTTGTGTAAATTTCGTTGCAGTTAAATCTTTTTACCTGCAATATACCTAGGTATTTTAATATGGCAAGTTTTGCAGTTTAATTTAAAATATCGAATTCGAGATTTTGATCAAACTTGTAGATAGAGAATACGAAGAAAGTGAGTACTGCAATTCCGAGTGTTTGTCTGTCTGCATGTCAGCACCTCGACTTATAGCCTAACACACTGAAGTGATTTCGATCAAACTTGGTACTCAAGAGTCTTCGGTGATTCGATAGAGTAATTGGAATTTTTTCTTAGCTCCAAGGACAACAGTTTCTGCTGTTTTTTTTTTTTTTTTTCCCCTTAAATTTAGTAATTAGTAATAAATACTTAAAATCAGCACAGTTCTTTTTTTTTTAAATCAAAAGAGCATCCAAAAATTGTTTTTGAATGTAGAGAATATGATCCTGTCTTTTCAGATTGCAACCATATCGAATGACATTGTTGAAAGCCACTTTCAGTTTCCGCCTGGTTCTACTACAAACCTTTCAAAAAACCTCACATCAATACAATAATATTAACAATACCAATTATAAATTATAAGTTTCGTAGTGGTTGGTGAAAATGATTGTGCAGCCCAAAGAACTGGAAGCGTATACCATAAACTCTGCCAATATTTTGGTTCATATGATCGTCCCAAGTTAGAGTACGGTTAAAAGTGAGCCCGAAATTTTTAGCAGTGTTTACATATTTAATATCTGAGATCACTAGTTTTAAACTTGGAAAAGAAGCTAAATCAAACAAATTATAATAAATAACCATAGTTTTATATTTACCAGGATTTAAGCTAAAATGATTCAAATTCGCCCAATCAAGAATATTTTGAAGATCTACGATCATTTTATTGATCGCCTGTTCTTTTAAAGAATTTGTTGTTAGCTGAACATCATCGGCGTAAATGTGAACACAGCTGTTTTTTATGACTTCGACGAGTTCGTTTATGCATAATGAAAAAAAGATAGGTCCGAGTATGGATCCCTGTGGGACTCCAAAAAAAGTTGATAGAAATTTTGATTTAACATCCCCTATAACTACGGACTGCTGTCTCTCGATAAAATAGGACTGAATAAAATTTCCCGAAAGTTAAGAAAACTTGAAATTGGATACAAGTTTTTAACATAGCTTCGAGTGATTGACAATATCACAAGCCTTAGAGAAGTCAAGGAGTGTTAAAAATGTAAGTTCTTTTCTGTCCAAGCCTTTCTGTTATTTCATCAATAACGTACTAAAGTGTGGACCTACAACTACGTTTCGGCCGAAATCCTGATTGTTGCAAGCTCAAAAGCTGATTTATCAGTGATGTGTTTTTGGATCTGCTTTAAAATCGCTTTTTCAAAAAATTTGGAGAGAAATAGCAGAATTAAAATGGGTCTATAGTCTGAAACGCTACAGTTTAGATTCTTGGGGATGGAAATGATCTTAGCTTTCTTCCATTCCAAAGGGAAGCAAGATGTGGTCAATACGGAATTAAAAATATGAGTATTATAAGGTATTATATTACTAGGACCAGTGTTACTAGGAGTTTATTTAACTATTCCTATTTCCTTCAGTTTTTTTCTTGCATAAAAACTAGTTTTAGCTTTTTCTATTTCATAGGTTTTTTTTGTTACGGAGTGCTTTATATTGGTGGTGATGTTGTACAAGTTTAAAAAGTCTCCAAAGGTGGTACGCGGAGTTTCTATCCTTCATTAGCTTTGTAATAATTATATGCATTGATCCAGGAAGGTAAATTAGTTTTAAAAATGTCAGTTTCAAGTTTAACATGTTTATCAAAAAGATGATTGACCCTTTGCTGAAGGAAAAATACTTGATTTTCTACAGAAGGAATAAGAAAAATAATGTAAAATTAGTAAATCACGTATGAGTTGCACATAATTAATACTACTGAAGTCTCTGAATTGGAAAGTTTTTGTTGTCACTTGGTTTTTAAAGTCAGGAGTTAAATAAATCAAATCATGCCTAGAAAAACCAGGTGCAGAGATTTTTATATAATAATTTTTGAAAATTAAAAGGTACCTACATAAGAGCAAGTACGTTCGAACTAGTCGTGCGACATTTGCAGCCAAAAAAAGTTAAATAATGGGTTTTTAATATGACAGCGATGACGTCTAGGCGAGTTTATTTGACAAGCCTACGAAACTGCCCGACTTTTAACGTTGAGCAAACATTTAACTCATGAACCAAAGAAGGTCCTTTTAATATTTTGTTCGTTAATATTTACCATGTCTAAAAACATTTTGGACGGCAACCCTACTCAAAAGTGTGACATTGTTATTTTTCTTTTGTATATAGTAATCACTCAAATATTATTTCTCTGTCGATGGCATTATTTGTCAACGCATGGGATAAATGGATCAAGATTATTCATTTTTCAACAAAACCGTATTTGATTTGCATTAGTATAGTATCTAACAAAAATGACAAACACTTTTTTGATATTGTGAAAGAAATACATTTTGTTTGATTTTCAACGATAAATCAATTGAAACTAGGATAACCTAAAACGTTTTCATACGTAAGAATTTGTAGGTAAGATGTGGTGTAAAAAGGCGCGTAGTGTTTCTTTGTTAACTTATTATGTACTTATGTTTTGAGGTTAAAATGAACAGTTATAGATGAAATAAATAATATGTGGAGAGAGAAAAAGGGAAGTGTGTTATACACATAGTTAACAAGTGCTCTAGTTTTTGCTTAATAAATATACATATGTTTAAAGTTAAAAAAAACAGTCGACAGAAGAAGTAAGGTAGGATTAATTTAAGTTTTGAAATCCCATTAAGAAGACCGATTTTTTTCTGTAGATCAAACTTATGGCAGCACTAATAAAAATGAAGAATGATAAAGTATCGGTTTCTGATGGAATCCCAGTAGAATTTTATAAACAAGCCACCCCTGAGTTCTTAGAGTACATCTTAGATTTTTCAATATGTATTAGAATATTAGAATATTTAATGAAGAGATAATTCCCGAAAATTTTCAATTTTCCAGAATTTCAGCAATTTTTAAAAAAAGTAGCCGCGGACTTTCAGAAAACTATAGGGGTATTGCAGCATTAAACTATATAAGAAAATTTTTTACATAAATACTCTATGCAAGACTACTAAAATGAGTCGAACAAAATAATATCATTAGCTGTTTCCAGCTGTATTTCGAGCCAACCTCTCCACTATTGATCACTTGCGCTAGATGTTGTATTGATAATAAAGAAATATTTATACACCTTTTTCGTTGACTTGAAAGCTGCTTTCGATGCGATCAATAGAAGTTCCCTGCTTTATAAACTCTCAGTAATTGGTCTGTCAACGAAATTTGTACGAGTCGTCGGAAAAATCCTAGAAAACATGATTGCATCTGTGCAAAACGATTCCAAAAAGTCAAGGGAATTTATATGTGATACAGGTGTCCCTCAAGGATTTGTTTTAAGCTCTGCCATTTTTGCTTTATCTATTAACGATGTAGAAAACCCCATACCTGGAGGAATCCTCTTTGGAAAGGCATTTGTCAAAGTTTTGCTGTACGCAGATGATTTAGTGATTTTGTCAGACAACCCGCTTACTCTACAGCTTTAGATTAACAAGCTAAAACAGTTCTGTAGTTGGTGGGATCTTAAGATAAATACTACCAAACTGAAAATAATGGTTTTCAGGTCTAGAAACAAATCTATTGGGTATGCACGGAACTGGACCCTAGATGGTGAGATTATTGAAGTGGTAGATGAATTTCAGTATCTTGGATATATAATGACATAAAACTTGAATGTTCACGCGCAAAAACAAATGCTTCGAAAACTGAAATAAACACCATAATAGTCTCAGTTTTTTGACAACAATCTTTTGAATCAATTTAAAAATTCAAACTCTTAAACGCTACAGTGAATAGTTGTCTCTGCTATAGGAATGAAGTGTACGGGTACGAAATAGAAACCTTGCAAAGGTATTTCTTTAAGCGATTTTTTAGGTTACCTTTCAACACCCCTGATTACGCTTTTCACCTAGAGTGAGGTATACTTTACATAAATCATAAATCGGCCGATACTGCTGCAATTTCACGTTCGATATTCGTACGAAGTTCATCAATCGTCGCTGGCTTGTTGGCATAGACCATATAGAATTGACGCAGCCCCACAGGAAATAGTCTAACAGGCACTTCTTTGTATCACTAGTACGGGAACATTTTGTACTGTGCCTGTTGATTCAAATTTTTCCACTAGACGCTCAATTGTTGATCTGCTAAGACGTAGCGCTCTTAACGTTGAGGCCACTGACTCGGAATTTCGGTAGTAAATTTTAATAATTTTGACTCGTTGTTGGCTCGTATATCTTTCCATCATGAAATGGCAAACCTTACTGAAGAGAAATGTCAAAAGAGCGGCAAGAAATATGGCGTCGTTTGCTGTCCCTGTCGCTTTACTTTTGTAGCGTCCCTGTTGAAAAACCCTTTATTTATTTTTGACAGCCTTAAGAGATGTATCTCGATTATTTTTTGTTTTACCTAAACTAAAAGCTTGTATGTAATTTTAAATTATTTGCTTACACTATTTTTTATCCTTATAGTATTACCTACTACTTTTTTAATTTTTTTTATTTGAGTTCTTCCGGCAGACGGCTTAGAGGAATAACGGAAAACAGCATGTGATTTTCTCGGCCGATATGACGTTCCTTTGACTTGTGTTCGCCGAACCGGTCGGAGCCGACATTGAAGAGTTGCGAGTTTTGCACTAAGGAACACACATTTCGATAAGGAAGATTTATGATTTGGACGAGCTTCTTAAGGGTGTGACTTGCCTTAGTCATTTTGCATTGGTGACAATGGTGACTTAATAATAAACTATAGATTTGACATATTCCCCCAAAACAACATACCCAATATCAGGGTCCCAATTGTCTTGCAGTGAGCAACTGGGCTATAGAATGTTGGGCTTCCAAATTCTAAATCATTATCCTTCTCAAATATTGGAAAATTTTGAAATTTTCCAGCAATCACTCATTCCTGTCTAACTTTTATTTACTACGAGTAATTAAGTTTGAATGTAAGATGAAATCTAATCTTAAAATAGAAAATTAATAATGGGTAGGCGTTCTGATTCCCGAACTTAAAAAAATCCTGTAAACACAGATTTTATTATAGTTCTGATAGCAATTAAGAATATTTCACCCAAAAACTTTTCACAAAACACCACATAATAGTCGGCTACCTCTTGGGCTCCTCGAAACTTATTTCGAAATATGATTGATTGCACAAGCTTGCACTCGGAAGTTCGTTCGTTCGTCCATTCGTGAATTAAATCAAAATAAATATTTGTGCTTAACAACCAAAAATTCAACGGAAAAGTTGAAAAAATGTTTAATAATAGAAGGCTCGTAGTTTTCACTTTATTTCATTTTCCACTTGAATCTTTTTTTTTTATTTTTTTTTTTTGTGTTTGAATTCAGCACCTTGAATAAATTCACATGCTAAAACACAAAAAAATAAAATGAAGATAAGCATTTTCCTTGGTAGAGTTTAAATCTCATTACATTAAACGTAATGCAATGCAGCGCATATTATTTCCTTGTGGATTTTTTAAGCAACTAGAAATGAAACAAGCGTTATAGTTTTAGATGCAAATCTTGTGGGAACCAGCAGGGTTGGCGCTGTTTAAAATTCATTAATGTTTGACCTTTATAACTTTAAAATTCATTTTTCAATGAGTTTATCTTTCAGGCAGTCCGAAGATTAAAAAATACGGTTTTAATTCTTAATCCAGTAAAATCGTCAAAAAAAGTGTTGAATTTGCTTTAAATCGGTGTGTAGGGAAATTTTAATGGTGAGTTAGAGATGTCAACGAAAAACTCTACACAAAAATGTTCTCACTAGGATTGCAGAAGGAGGGAAGTTAAAGAAACTATTAGCTATGTCGGTCTGCTCGACTACAGCCTAAACTGCTAAGCCGATTTTCATTAAACTTATATCGAAATCTTAGAAACTATAACTATTTCTTGAAGATTCCTGTACCTTATAGAACTTGACTGTCGATCATGATAAGTGAAAAGCTATGGTTTTCAAAAAAAAAAATATGGATGAATCAGTAGTAATTAGTATTGGACGTTCAGTGGCTAAAACAGGATTTTTTGGTTTCACCAAGCGGTTTTAAATTAAATAAGCTTTTAAACACCCTTATAAACTACATGCCCATTTTTGGCTCATCAAATTTTAAAAGTGTCATTGAAATGTCATCAAATGCAGCTTACAAGTGGAAATAGCAGCTGAAATTTTTAGTTTTCAATTTTTGAAGATACAAAATGAATAGCTAAACAAATTTCGACTTTCCATGTTAATAATAATATTTTAATGATTGGCCTTTCACTTAGAATAAATAAATAAATTCATCCGATGATGAAGAGCAACACATATGTATAGTTTAGTTATTTGCCGTGCAAAACCATTTAGGGTTCACAGGAATCCATTCTCCGACTATGACGATATTGATTTCAAATGAGGTTCTGACTTCTGACTTTCCATGTGTGGGTCGAATTTGTTTGGTCTTCATTTGAAGCCTAAAACTTACAAAAAAAAAACAGTTAGTACATTAATTTAAGTGATTATTAATTTACCATCTTATGCCACAGGATATTTCCATATCTTTTTTTTGCATTTGGTTCTTTTGTTTTTGCATTTCTTGGCATTTGCTTCAACACATGCATTTCGCTTATTAGGAAGAAAAAAAAAAACAATTTCTTTTTCCAGGGATGTGAAGAGAACTCAATTTTAAGAAAAATTTCCCTTAAATTTCCCTTTTATAGTTTAGTGAAACTCGACAGATTTAAGAGTCTGATAAAATTTAAGAGGAGTTTTGATAAAAATGCTTTTAGTGTGTGATTTTTTAGTTTCACTAAGCGCTTTTAAATTTAACATGTAACACCCTTATAAACTAAATATCCGTTTGTGGATTATTAAAAGTGTTATCAGATGCAGTTAACTACCTGACATTTTTGTTTTTTTTTTTAACATTTTAATTTTCATGTTTTATAGATATGATTTGATTATGATTTTAATGATTTGCTTTTCATTTTGAGGATAGATTGTTCGTCTTCACCCGATAAAGAGCAAAACATAGTGATTCAAATGAAATTCCGACTTTCCAAGGAATCTGTAGATCAGTTGTTGAATTTGTTTGGTCGTCATTTATATCACAAAACTAACCGAAACAATCCCGTCAGTGCAAATCAAGTATTTATTTCCTTACGATTTTGCCACAGGCTCCTTACAAATCCTTTTTTACATTTCTTGGCATTTGTTTCATCACATAATGCTTTCCCATTTTTTTTTCATATATTTCGCTTGTTAGAAAGAAAAAAAAAAACAATTTATTTTTTCCAGGGATGTGAACAGAACTCTATTTTAACAAAATATTCCCTTTTATATACTAAAAAGATTTAGGCTAGGCGCGCACATTTAATTTTTAGTTGCGCAACTGCTTGGTTGGAGCAACTAAAAATGAGTTCACTATTTCGTTTAACATATAATTATATGCACTTGCGCGGACATTCAACCAAATAGTTCATCTTTTTTCTATAAGCAACCAAACAGTTGTGCAACTAAAAATTAAATGTGCGCGCCTAGCCTTAAGGTTCTGATAAAATTTAAGAGGAATTTAGATAAAAGTGCTATTATGAAATTGGCCATTAGCATTTTAAAAATAAATGTTATTAGAAAAAAATGTTAGATAATAAGCATAAAATTTATTTTGTAAATGCTAAAACAACTCTTTAAGTAGTTTGAGATACTCGTAAAAAGAAAAATGCCATGTAAAGAACAAAAATTATTAATCGTTGTAGCGCTTGCTTCCAAAAAAAAAAAATTTATAAATAAATTTTGTAAAACATTTAAAAGAAAAAAATAGTACGCCAACTTTAAGTTCTTAAAAATTAAGAATTTTTTTTTAAATCAAGAGCATTTTTTTTTAAATTTTGATGCATAAATGTATGTATGTATAATGTTTTCCAAACTTTTTAGAAGCTTTTGCTTAATTTCATTAAGATCCATCGTGCCCATAATAAACAAGTCAAAATTCAAAAAATGGTTCTATGTAAGATTCAGCCAGTTATGTCTTAGTTTCAATTTTTCTTATCAAATTATGAGTCGTAAAAATTGAGTAAGCGAACAATTTTTTTTATCAAGATTCTACATAGGTAGTATTAAAAAACTGTTAGTTATCAAGATTACAAAAAAAAAATAAAGCATGGAGTTCCAAAATACAGATTTAAAAAAAAAAAAAATATTTTTTGATTCAAGAAAAAATTAAAATTTTGAGGAGCCTTAACATAAAAAAAATGATCCGAATCCGTTGCACCGTTTTTGAGAAAATCGAAAACAAAACAAGTGGTTCCTTATGGGTACCATTAATAAACATTTTTTGAAAATATTTTTCAACCACTAGCTAGATTTTACTGAAATTTGTTGATATTTCCTTATTTGTGGAACAGTTTTTGAAAAAACAAAACAAAATTGTATGTAAATGTTGGTCTAAAAAAATATATGGAAGAAAAAATTTAGAAATGCTAGCTACCAAGTTTAAGGAAAATCGCCCGAGCCGTTTAGGCTGTAGTGGAAAAGACGAACGCACAGACAAAAGAGATCCACGTTTTTCGTGTCCTGATCAAAATCTCGAGTTCGATTTGTTTTACGAATCCATATAACTTGTCATAGTATGGTACCTGTAGATCGCAAGTAAAAAAGAAAATCAACAAGAGATAAAACAAAATGGCCACTACTCGAGATCTACCCGTTGCTATTGGCAAACATTTTATAAGGTTTTATTAAACATTGGACCTAGATTTTTTTTTGCACAGCACATAAAATCTTAATCTTAGTTTTTTTCGCATACAGTATAACTTCTTAAACTTAATTTTAAAGTTTAATATCCAAGACGTCTCATGCAACTATTTTTTTTTTTGTTTTTGTTCAATTAAGCTGACTTTAATACATGACAGGTGTAATTCACTAGGTTCAGGTTCTTTACGAGATGTTGTCCCTATATATTTTTTTAAGCTTTTTAGACCGATTTATTTCAATTCATATTTCTTGAACATACAAAATTATTCACATTGTAATCTTGAACATGTGTCGTCATAGGGCCGATTGTCGGTAGTTATTGCCTTAAAATATATAGACATTTACTTTTACATTTTTACTTTTATAAAGGGTTTTTTTTTACCTTCTGTAACCAATAAGAATTGAAATATATTGATTAAAAAATTAATGTGTTGAAATGAAGAGGTAACGCGCTAGGAGCAAGAATACGCAAAATTGTTTGTAAATACTTGAAACTTTAGCAAGTTATTGTTATGTACGTGCTTGCCATTTTTCCAATTTGAATCCACTATTTGAAGTTGTTATTTTAATAATAAGAAAGAATGTACAGTCTTTTGAAGTCCCGTAATGTCTCTGTTCATTCTTCCGCAAATAAAATGCTTATATTTCTTCAAATGCTCATTAATCTCGAGATAGAAAAAGTGTATTAATAAATACATTAATGCCCAAAATGTGCACAGACTTATTTCTTTCCACGAACTAATAAAAACGCCTTTTAAAAAAACACTTCAAAGAAACGGATTCCATGAATTCATATCTCATTTTGCAAAAGGACATCTCATTATGGCCATCGTAATGCGCTAATGTGAACGATAGTGTAAGTGTTCCGCCACTTGGAAGTGCACCTTTGTATCATTGTCAAGGCTAAATCTCATTGTGTGCTTTTTTTAATATACAAACTTGGCAAATCTGAGGAGACAGAGAAGACTTACACAAAACATCCTTCTGACACAAGGGCTTAAAGTTAAATCACAAATCAGTGCGCATCGTGATGCAACAATGCTTTTTTTCCAGCAACAAATACCTACAACCTTCCCTCATTCTACATCATCCTCTTTCGAAGTGTGCTCTTGTCAGCAGCAATACGAGTATATAACAACAACAAAAAATAGGAAGCTAACCCCCAAAGGATAATGCCCCTGAAATCCGACCATCAACAGCTCGAAATAGCTGTGCGGGGTGCCACGTTAGCATTTATCTATTCAAGAAGGGCGCTTCCATTGTTATAATGTCCTGTTCTCATCATGATTATGTTGATGGGAACACCATGTGCGGCACAAGCACAAGGATAACGCACTTAGAAAGTAATTATTATGTGTTTAGGTTTTTTTTTTCTTCTCGGGTCTCACTTGATTGAGTTTAAAAGAATTCCCATTCGCGGAATTTGTTTTCTCTGGGATTTTAAACAAAATTTGTATCTCAATAAAAAACACCACAAAACCAAACGAAACGGAAATGGAAATGAAGAAAAAAGAAGAAACAGTTAAAATAAAAGAACTCAGCACACCATCTATGTACATATATAGCCACTTGAATAAAAGTTTACCAGAAAACGTCTTGAGCACGTTTTTCCTTAAATGCATCACTCTACCACTTTGTGAAGGATGTGAACTTGATGCATGTCGATGACGAGATTTAGTGTAAACGAGGATTACAGTTATAGAAGGAAAGGATACATCCGACAGGAGAGATTCTGTGGTGGGTGGCTAAGGGTATATGTGTACTACAACAGTACGGTGTTGGCAGCAAGCCCTAAGGCTTCTTCCTTCCTTTCTGTCGTCATCTTTGTATACGAGTATATTATTTGCAGAAGGCGTTAGTAGTTGCAAAAAGGATCTCAATTGTAGGTAAGGATGATTTACCCAATTGAAGGATCTTTTATTTAAATAGAAAGACACGATGATGGGGGTAGACTTTATGTTGTGTAGGTAAGGGAGAGTCTCAGTCTTTTTTTTTTGTTAAGTAAAGAGTGCCATTGGAAATGAAGTGGAAACTATATAATTGGCTTGTGGCATCCTTGGTGTTTTTAAGCGTAAGCTAACATTGAGATTGTTCAATGTGGAATGTGTGTGTTTTTTTAAGCAAATCCACTTTCAAGATCGCATCGAAAGTGTTGTTCATTATTTGAACTAAACGAACGTAATGTTTTTGACCTTTAAGTCAATGCCAAATTACTTGTTTGCAAGGAGTAGTTTTCAATAATTTGTATACAATGCCTGTTTGATGCTTACTTATTTACTTACTTAATTACATAATCAGCAACCTATCCATGAAGGGTTGAACTTGGAGAAAGGGCAGGTTTCCATCTTCTTTGATCCCAAAAGCACTGTACTTCTAGTCATCTTAAGCAAGTTCTTTCGCATTGGCGATGGATTTGTCTTTAAAACGAAAGCTTGATCTGTTTTTGTCACTTCGAACCTTGGCACTGGAATTCAAAGACTCTCATTAAAAAGTTGGACTTTCAGTATAGGGGTATTTAGAGCGTGCACTTCATTTTACGCGTGAGGAGTTTTAAAAACTTGTTTCGCCGAACCGAAGTAGCAGGGGTGTCCTTCGGTAAGCCTTCATCGGATCTACAGGAATAATAACACATTTTCTTGACGGAATTATGTACATGGTTGGAATAGCCCGAAAGAGCTATTCCCTAGTTGCACATTGCACCTCCTATTTTCCAATTCCAAGGGACACAGCTGGATCAGATTTCCTGATGGGATTCCAAGTTCGGTCATCGCCATATAGAGCTTCGAGGATGAAGCTATCATACATGGCTTTGAATTCGATGAAAATATGGTGAGTCTTCACTTGAAATTCTTTAGTGTTTTACAGGCTTTGGATCCATGTAAAAATTTGGTCAACGAGTATAGTTGATCTGTCGGCTACCTGGTGCACTAAAGTTTTGCAATACGTCTAAAAAAAGCTAACACGCAGTTCATTGGATACGATCGTATGTGCGAAGTTTAACAGGGATATGTACTAGCATACTAGCCATACCAGCTAGGGCATATACTAGCCTTTTTCGTAAATGAGACAAATGAAGCTGATATTCCAGACAACGCGCGTGCTTTCTTCCACCCATATTTGGTTGATGATTTGATGCATCACGCTCCCTATCAAAACATCATCTCTGTATTTTGTACAACTCTTCCATCACATGATGCGGCCTTGTTATAAGTTTAGCTTGATCTTATAACATACCTAATATGCCAAACATCTTTTATGGAGATGGAGCAGTAAATCAACTTTGGCCTTTGTTGGGTGCTAGACAAAAAGGACAATCCAAGAATTTGTAAGGCTGACGAACTCACCAAAAGAGAAAGAACACTACCTATTTCACCAGATAGGGCAAGAAGTATAAATAGATTAGATGCCAAAATATGACTTTGTCTAATATGCACGCGCCGCCGCCGCGCCGTGACTTAGAGCATACTTTAATAATTTTTACGGAATCTGTGTGGACAAGAAAGACACAGTTTTCCTCCTTGAATTGACTTGAATTAAATATTATTATTATTATTATCAGTTATTCTTCAGAATGAAATTTATTGACATTGATGAATTATATTCAAGCCATCCCTGAAATCGAGATATCTACTTTCAACCCTTTAATCAATGTTGAGGTGTATTCCGATACAAAACAAATTAACTTCCTCTACAAGGAAAAACAGTTTTTGCTAGGCTTTAAAAACAAAAATATTTCTTATACCTCATGCTCTTTATAATATTTAATAAATATGTATGATATTTTTGATGCATCATTGGAAGTCGAATAAAAATAATAATTATTCAGACACAAAGAAAATATTTGATATTTGTGAATTCGCTTAGATGCATGCAGCAAACCTAGAATTTATATGAAAGGATATTTTTTTGTTTTTTTTTTTTTTTTTTTTTTTTTGAAAGTCATTCCGCTTTTGTATGAGCTTCAATCTCTTGAAAATAGAAATATTTTATATTATAAAAGATAGTATATCTTTTGCTGATGCTTTTTACTTCACTTAGTCTATCATTGCATTGAAATAAAATTTAATACAGCAATTTTTGAGTTTCATCTTTATTTGTGTGCTCTTTAATATCTGCATTAGAATTCAGCGATATTATAAATAAAATTTGTGAATATTATACCGCATTTTATGTACAATTGTACATAGAAAAGTGATGTTGATTGGCAGAAGATATAAGTTGCCAGAGCCGTAGTCTAAGTTTGTTTTTTTTTTTTTATAAATTGAATTCTTAACAGACAAGAGTTTGCTGAGTTATCTTGAACGTGGGGAATTACATGATAATGTGTGTAAAGTCCGTAATGCTATTTTCAATATTTAAAAACTAAAACCAGTTCTGCCAATATGCGCTCAATAGCCGTTTTGTATTGAGGCAATTGGAGAGTATTTGGCAAACCGCGTAATTTGCTCTTATGTAAAACACTAAGGATTTTAAAACTGAATGTGTTTAGAGAAAACTAATCATAAGCATAAGAATTATCTTTTAATCTCTTTTAGTAGTGAGATTTAAAACCAGAATGACATGTGATTTCTTAAGCGAATATGAAATTTATGTAAAAACAAAAATTTTAAGTCGTTGCAGCGTATTCTTAAAAAATAAGCTTTTATATAAAACAAAATTTAAAACAACTTAAAGTTTTTATTATTTTTCGAATAAAAATTAAATTTCCAAAAAAATATTGACCTGTTTTTGAGATAACGAATTCTCCAAAAAAAAATGAAAAGAAATATTTTTTTTAAGTTTTGAAATGCAATGTTTTTCAAATTTTATAGAAGCTTCTCTATAAGAAAATTTCACTAAAATCCGTTATGCCGATAATGAGAAATTTAAAAATTGAAAAAATGCTAGTAATATTTGAATTTTAATTTTGTTTGTATTAAATTAGATATCGTAAGAATTAATTGAAAGAAAAATATTTAATCAAAATTCTAGGCGCGCCGCTTTTGACAAAAATATGATTTTCGAAAACCATTTTTTAACATTTGCATGGTGGGTATCGTTAATTTTAAGTAAGATAAAATTGTTTTTCTCACATATTGCAAATTGTATTAAGAAACCTTTCCTTGTCAAGTTCGAAAAAATCGAGCATGGGGTTTTTGAAATATAAAATTGAAAAATTTATACTTTTTTTTTGGTCTTAAAAAAAATCATAGGATGGAAAAATTTTAAAAGAATATCTACCAAGCTTAAAGAAAATCGGCCTAGCCGCTTAGGCTGTAGTCGGACAAGACGCATCACTACTTTCTTCGTCTTCGCTATCATCGTAATGTCAACTTATATCAAAATCTCGAGTTCGATTTTGTTTACGAATGCATAACTTGCCTTATAGTGCCTATAAGTCGCAATTACAGAAGACTATCTGAAAATCGGGGCTTTGAACGAAAAGAAAGAAGCAAACGTGTCAGAATGGATGTAGAGAGAATTTAAAAGCGATAAAGAGTTAGAGATGTTGTTAGTACCGCCAACAGGAAGAGTTTTAGGTTAAAGTGGGAATGGATAGAATGTCCTTTCCAAGAGTTATGTCAATGTCGGGAAGCTCTACTTATCTGGACACAAATGGGAAGATTACATTGTGCTCGCAAACCTGAAAATGTATATTCATGTCTGATCAAGGACAAAAAATAACAACACCACCACATTGTTTTTTTCACCTCTAGCAGATGATGTCGCAGTAGGGCCTAGCCCACTTTCAACCTGGAATACATTTGCCCTTGGTTGCTAATTTTGCTTTCCTTAAAATTAAGAGTATTATCGTTGATTCATAACTTAGCAAACGGATCTAGTCAGCCCTACCAGCCCCTCTGAAAATTTGATTAATGTAGAATCAAGCTTATCGGAAGCTTGAAAAAAAAACCAGTAAAATAATATAATATAATTTATTCAAAAATAAATAAAATTTTTGTTACCCTCAACATACGAGTAAAATTAATTCTTAAATAAAATAAGCAAAAACATGTAAGCAAAATGATGACAAAACATTATAATAAAGAATGAAATATATGTCGAAGAGTGAATGAGGTTTGTATCCAACCGTACGCGAATGGTATTGTTATACAGTCCGATCATTTGAATGAGTTCCCATAATTTCTGTCTGTATCTTCTATTTAATACTTCCCTTACGGTTGAGGTGGATTCTTCAATTCCGTTTATCTGTCTACATAAAGCTCTTTGTAGATACCTTGAGTTTTGTAAAATTTTCCTACAACAATGCTGGTTAGAGAATTTGAGGGCACTAGGTCCATAAACTTACTCTTATGTTAAAATAACTAAAGAATTAAAGAAACTTTCTATACAAAAACATGGATGTTGTTAGAGAAAAATTTTCGGAAGCATGTAATTCATTTTTTAAATGGCTAAAATTACTAATTTAGTAGATTTAGCTAAAGCAAAATTAATGCCACGTGTTCTTAAGCAAATATTATTTTATGGAAGAACACAAATTTTAAAACACTGTAGAAAATTTTTTTGTAAAATTATGTTTCCTTAAATACAATATAAATTATATTTCTTAAGAAAAAATTTTTATACGGAAGTTTCAGTTTTTTCTTATTGTTCAAATGAAAATTAAATTTCAAAAAAACTAATCGAACCGTTTTTTGGAATATTGAATTTTCAAAAACAAATGGAATAATTTTGAAGACATTTTTCGAACTTTTATAAACAAAATATAATTTGATTTAAGTAAAAAAAAATTGAAATTTTTAACTCAAAATATTAGATATTAAAATTTCTTCGGACATCTAGTGTGAAAATTCTAAAAATCAGCTCTATCGTTTTTGGAAAAATTGAAAACAAAAAAACTTGTCTAAAAAAATCACCAAATTTTTAAAGTTCTCCAAATGCATCGAGACATATGTACATCAAATAAAAGGTCTATTCAATTTTTTATATACAAGTCCAAACGAAAAGATTCTGAGTAGTCTGGTTATCGAAATATAGCGGTCCAAAAAGGTTTTATGGATTTTTGAGCTCCAACTACCTAGCAATGTCTTTGGTTGGCGCTATTTATGAAACCAAGCCTTGGAAGAGGCTCTGGTTTTCTAAATCATTGGTTGAATTTTGCACAACGATTTACAGGTGAAAACCAGAAGCTTGTGCGAGGTCTGGTTCTCGAAATATTTCCAAGCAAAATAATTTTACTGAATTTTTGAAAATTTTGGAAAAATCATGGAATCGAGTTAAAAAAAATCAGCCAAGCGCGTTGGCTGTAGTCGAACAGACAGGAAGGTACAATTTAAAGACCCACGTTTTTCATCTTCTATATAATCATAGTGACAAGTTAGATCAAAACTAGTACCAAACAAACAATAATAAGAATGAAAATGATTCATTCATAGAAAAACTAACCAAAACCTACCAAAAAATTATTGTTTTTGTATCAACTATTTTTCGAGAGGAAAACCATTATCGGTTTAACCAAAAAAGGCTTCCATGCTAACTTTTTTAACATTCACCTACACACTTCTGTTATTCTCCAAAATTATTATCCTAGAAAGTGTCATATAATATGTATATTAAGGGTTTTCCAATAGGGATTTCTTAACTTTGGCAGATGATTGCAGCCATTTTGATCAAGCTTCATCTATCAAATTCGCTGTATCACGCGGAGATGATGTGAATTGGCCACCGAGATCGTGCGATTTGACCAAGTTAGACTTCTTCTTGACATTTGATGATGTAGTATTTCATAAATAATCGCAAATGGGCCTTCTTAATAAATACAAAAATTCAATGATCACAATTTTATTCAATTTTAGAAATAAGAAACGCTTAATGGAAATCCCTTTATTGCCATGAAAACAATTTGCATTTTTAGTTTTCTTAAAAATACTAATAACAATTTTTCGAAATTTACCAAAGGTGTATCCATTCATGGATTTTGCCCTCAATTTCATCAGTATTATCATTAATATCTATGTGGTTTTCTGCATGCAACTAAAAATTCCGAAAATTGTTTTCAAAGTTTTCATGAAGTAATTTAAGGTTAAAAATTTCGAGTGTTTATGTTTTTTAACTTCACCGGTATTTATTTAAAAACGAGCAATTGAAGAACAAAGAAGGATACGCAAAACGGTCTATAAGATAATGACGACTTAACATATGTACATATGTCGTGGGAAAGGTGTTACAATAGCAGCTCATTTCAAGTCACTCTATAAAAAAAGATTGCATACATTTTTACCCATATAAAAAATGTCCATTTTTTATATGTATTATTATTAACTTATCCCAAAAACCACCACATCAAAGTATTGAACGAATATCATATTCACCAAAAACGTTTCCTCTTATATACATATTTAATAATCGTTTTTCTTTTTGCAATGATATTTCCAGGTCATTATTTCCACTATACCAAACGAACCATTTAACCACGAAATAGTATCAATTTTCTCAGTTTTCAGTTAATTTCAACCAATTTGAGCAGATTGCAAATTAAAACCCACTTTAACTGTCCTCATGAAATCCAATAAATAATTTAAAATGTTATATTTTCATATTTCCCAGATTGCCACAAAAAAAGATGTTGAACGTTCACCAAAGTAAAGTTAATTAAATTGAAAACAAAAAATTAAGTCATCTCTCTCGTGAAGACATGAACTTTCAATGCAAATAAGTGACGAGTTGAAAAAAAAAAGAAAGAAAGGAAATTTCGAAAGAAATCTTCCCGGATGCTCTTGTTTCATGTTGACTTTTCATTTCGATTCAAATAAAATTTAAAGCAAACAACTCTTGAACAACCTCCAATCCGAAAAAGTTGAAGTCATCACCCAGGAAAGCATTGAAAAATAAAATACAGAAAGAAGGAAAACTCCTCGTGATTCCGAATAATATGAAATTGGAGAACCAAGTCAAGAAGATTGTTCATATGTCAGCGACACAAATGCATAATAATGACGTTGACAGGGTTGACTGCAACCACACCAGGACCAGGACTCGTAGGCAGTGTGTTGATGACATTGTGGCTACCCGAATCTCTACGCTGGATGTTGTATAAGGTTTTGATTAGCATCGCATTAATACTTACAATACGCAATGAGATCCCAGTCCATGGAACGAACATCAGACTGACCCAACGTAACAACCATGCAAATATTTCGGAACTTTTGGACAATCTACTGCGTGGCTATGACAATAGTGTACGACCGGACTTCGGAGGTAAGTGCTGGTGACACAAATTCAAATCCAAACCTAATGTGCTATTGTTTTGGGTTTTTGTCTTGATTTACTTTATGGTTCGAAGGCATTTATATGGTAAATAGTTTGTTACATCTACATATATGTACAGATTTAGGTATACAGTGGATGGACAGTTTATTTTAATTTAATTATAGTCTATTTCACCCCAGTTCTACAGATGCTTTAAAACTCGATGTAGTTAGTCATTTAGTACCTATGTTGATATTTTAAACTTTAGCATTCTTGTGAGTCAAAATTTGATATTTGTTATAGGTTGTAAACGTAGAAACTCTTTGAGTTTGAATTATAAAGTATGAACGACCACGCCCTCAATTGTGCAAATGTGAATGGTTTTCTTTGCATCAATTTCGCTTATTTAACCCACTTTCGCTGTGTTTCCATTAATTGTGCTCATTTCTCATCAAATTGTGAAATATCTTGTTTACATTTTGTGGTGACTTATTTTCCTGTAAAACTTAAACAAAACTAAGAATGATAGTTTTTGACTTTAAACCTAGCTGTGATCCGCATCAAAGCCATCTTCTAATATGCATACACGCCACCGATAAGGCCGTAGAACCTATCAAAGAAGAGCCTTAAGTCCTCCCGAGTATAAGGGGACCTCCCGAGCCTGTCCGAACTCCGAAGTACGATATTAAAGTTGTACTCGTAGAATTCAGTGCTAAAGTCGGAGAGGGGGAAATCTTCAGTGGATTAGTTGGTGAGCACAACTTCGACGAAACTGCAACAGATAACGGCTTTCGAATAATAGATTGCGCGGCATTAGCTTTCCAAGGCTAAGGACCAACAAAGCAAATTGGCACTCTCCAGAAGGTTGAAGTACAAACCAAATGAACTCTATCTTAAAGGACTCAAGACCGTATCCGACATTTAAGACGTGTGTAAATTTCTAGGGGCAAACTTCGACTCTGCTGAAAAATTCAAACCTCTAATACTCATTAATAAAAATAAATTAAGAACCGTCCAGGAAAAGAAATACAACTTTGGCCGATGTTGCCAGAGTCTACAGAGAGCATCTGAAAGAGCTGATCTCCACTGCGTCTATACTTAATATAGACCTTCAGAAATATTGCCCACAGTAACGCGATATTATCATAAAGGTAGATGAAACAACCGTTTTGGCTCCAAACCACTCTAGAAAAAGAAAGATGAATGTATTGAACTAAAAAAATTACGGGAGACAGCAACGCAAATATTTGTCGGCCAAAACAAGAGCAATGAGAGTATAGAGTATCGAGTAAAAGATCAAAAATTCTTACGATCAAGACAACACCCGAAGATTTTATTTAAAAAAAACCAAGCTACTGGCTGCTGTCTTTAAGATCAAAACCTAGACTCTTCGCAAAAGACAGGAGAATTATAGGGCAATGGAAAAATTGACATAATTGTGTGCCGTGACATTAAAAAGTACAACTAAGGAATATGTCCTCCGAACTATTCCAAACAGCTCGCTCTGGAGAAAATTGGGAGCAGGGTAGATGTTAACACCGAGAAGGTTATATTCAAAAACCTTTGTTATTTTGGTTTGGCAGAACAAGATTTCTCACGCTAAATACGAAGTTCACCCTTAACAAATCTCTACTTCCCGAATTGCTTTATGGCATCGAGTATTGAACTATAAGTAGAAAGTGAGAACTGGACTCTTTCGAAAGAAAAATTCTTGGGTGGATATTTTGTTCTTTGAACGAGAAATGCGAATCAAAGAGGAAACCTCTTTAAGCTACACCACGATGTGGATGTCAAAACACGTCGAGTGTATGGAAAACAATGCTCCCGCCAAGAATGTTTTTGGATCTCAAGCTCCAGTTTCGAGGTGAAAATGAAGGCTCAATCTCTGGTTTATTGACCAGGTCATCACAAATGCAAAGACTTTGGGGTAGATGCCTGGTATCGGTTGGGATTACAAGGGCTAATAGGCAAAGTAAGTATCAGAACTTTGGATTGTATTTTAATGGTACCATTGTTAGCCTAAACGTCACCAAAAATTTGCAGCCGCAACGAAAGTAAAAAGAAAGAGAAGAAATGAAAACATTATTTATCATTGCTGCTTTATGCGATAAATTTAACTGACATTTAACTCCCTTATCCTAGTCTCTTTTCGGTGATAAACGCCTGTATTTTTACAGAATTTCTTTCCTGTTCAAATTAGTTAATGTTTAAAAGGTCGGATGTCTAGTGGTATCTTTAAAAATCATAGCTTATTTTGACACTGACAGCTGTTTCCCGCTCGAAATCTTAACAGAAAATCAGTATCATACCTCCACGGAACGGATTGAGTCACCTTACACTTGAAAAACGTTGGGAAATATTGAAAATTTATTTCCAAAATAAGTCCGTTTTTTGAAAAGAAATTTATTTCGAAAGTGAGTCTGTTTTTTAAAAAGAAATTTTGGCCGAAATGAAGCACCCACCGCGTCTTCTGTACGCAAAAAGTTCTCGAGACTGGTATGCTAGTGAACAACACTCATTGTCCCCATCGTCGTACGGTGCGCACGGACAAGAATGTGGCTGCTTTAGCCGAGAATGTGAGACTCAATTCACGAACATCAGCTCGCCATCGACCTCAATAGCTCTACATTTCACGTACTAGCCTGAGGAGAATTTCGCGCAAAGATCTCGGATTATTCAATACAAAGATCCAATTGACTCAGAAATTGAAGGCGCACGACCATCTGCTTGGCAGTTTCAGCCTTAGAGCAGCTTGAATAGGACAACGATTTTGGGCGAAAAATCATCTTTTCTGACGGGCGCACTTTCATCTCGGGCGGCTACGATAAGAAACAAAATTGCCGCAGCTGGAGCTCGGAAACCTCGCACGTTATTGTCCAGAAGCCAATGCATCCACAGAGTGACAGTTTTGTACGAATTGTGGAGGGGTGGCATCATTGGAACATTTTTCTTCGAATGTGAGGCTGGGAATAACGTTTCGGTCAACGATGAGGTTTACAGAGCCATGTTAATTTTTACTGATGGATGAATGGACATGGATTTGGAAGACCTCTGGTTCACAGCCAATGCCATAATCGATCTTTTGCGCACCAAATTGCCAAATCGTTTTATCAGCCGTCTTGGCGATGTTAATTGGCCGCCTCGGAGCTGCGATTTGACCCCTTTGTACTTTTTTTGTGGGAAACTGTGAATAAAAGTACAGTAGTCTCTCGACAATGTGAATTACCGATAATGTGAATTTCTCAAAAATATGAACCGCCAAAACTATTCATTGTCATCCCTTTAATGTGGACTTGCGAAATTTTCGCATTCTAAAATGTGAATTTCCTTTTGTAAAAGTTTTAATATTTTCCTTTTTTCTCGTGCGATACAAGGCACTAATTTACTGTTATTTATCTAGACAAATTTAAATATTTTGAATGCATCTTCAGTTAAGAGAGTGTCTCCTGCAAGTTGTGTAGGTACATTGTTATGCCTTCTGTTATGATCTTTTTTTGTAACAGTTTCTGTAATGGTACATAAACAAAAAGTGCATCGATTTTTATCGAAAAAGAGGAACTGAAAAAAAGTTCCAGTAATGTGAATCCCTCTAAAATCCGAAATAGCCTTTGTTTTAATTAGTTCACATTATCGAGACACTACTGTATTAATATTTTTTGGGTGGCTAATTCTCTATCATTATGTTTGTTCGTTGAGCCCTAAAGCCACCCTAGCGAATTCTGTGTTCTGTGTTGAGTGACCTGGGGTCACTCTGAACTTGCCCTGAAATAGATCTAAATATTTTTCCGTGGCGAGTTTAGGTAACGAGCAAACTGTCAAAAGTCACATGAGATTTCATATCTATTTCTTTTGTTGTCGATTCACATGTTGCATGTTGTTGCTTGTGTTTGCAATTAAATCTTTGTTGTACTCATCAGATGAAATATTCAGCAACAACGCAATATTGTTTTTTTGACAACTCTCATTGTTGTCAAGAAAACCTGGGTCAAGCCTGGGTAAAGTTGAACGAACGAACCTATTCATTAATTTCTTTATGTCAAAATCAAATGATTGACATTTTTAAATATTATGTAGGGGCCAGTTATAGCTCATCAGAAAAGTCCATCAGAAAAATTGGAAGAATCGAAATCTGAAACATTTTTCTGATGGCCGGTTATAGCTACCAATAATTTTACGTCAGAAAATTTAATGTCACTTGTGTTTAAAGAAATTGTTTTATTTGGTCTGTTAAGTTGAGAAAAAACTATTATTTATTATGACTCGTGCCAAAAATAAGAAATCTCAAATAAAACAAACAATTTTTTCCTGTCATATGATAAAAAAAATTTTTTCTGATGCATTCGGAACAGAAATAAAATGCACGACTGGATCGCACGAACTTGCTCTTATGTAAAAGTACTTTGGAATTTAAGATACATTTTATAAATATAAAACATGGATTTAATGAGATAATAATGTTCAAATGCATAAAATTGCCGTCTGATTTCTAGAAAAGTATGAATTTATGCAAACACTTTAACTTTAACTTTAAAAAATCGTTTTATTATTAAATAAATAAATTTTCTATATAAGAAATTTTAAGGATTTAATAATATTGATTTTAGGAAATAATTTCAAAAAATTATCGTTCATAAGTTTTGAAGATATTGATTTTTCAAAAAAAAAATTTTTTTCAAAAAAACTCAACAAATAATTTTTCGAATATTTTTATATACAATATTATTTTAAAATTAGAGGGACTCCTGCTGAAAATTTTTGGTTAAAATCGCTAGAGCCGTTAATGAGAAAGTCGAAAATCAAAAAAACGGTTCTATGACAGGTACCGTTAATAACATTTTGCCCCAAATTTTTTTTTACCAAAACGTAGTCTATGTCCATAATATCACACCTAATTTTTTTTATCAAAATCGTTAGAGCCGTTTTCGAGATAAATAAGATTGTGCATTACGGGTGTATGGGGGATACCGTTAGTTTTAGAGCTAAAAAAAATTTTCAATTTCCCCTCTAGGGAATCACCGAAGACCCATAACTACCGAGTTTGAAGAAAATAGGTCCAGTGGCTTAGGCCCCAGATCGAGGTACAGACATACAGACAGACAGACAGACAGACAGACAGACAGACAGACAGACAGACAGACAGACAGACGGAATTGCCGGACCCACTTTATTCGTCTTCGCTATCATCGTAATGTCAACTTTGATCAAAATCTCGAGTTCGATTTTTTTTCCAAATGCAGAACTTGCCCTATAGTACCTATATCGCAAGTAAAAAATCGGAACACAAAAGAAAAACGAAATGGAAAATATTTTGAGTTTTGGCAATCAATTTTCAGAAAAATTAAATTCCATCAGAAAAAAATATTTAAATCCATTTTCTGAGTAAATTTAGCAGCAAAATGTTGTAATTCTTTTTGTAAAAATTAGTCCAAGCAAGTATTCGTCTAATTGCATTCAAATTTTACTCAATATGGTAATATGGTCAAATTTGGAAGACAAAAATTTTTCTGGTGGACTTTTCTGATGAGCTATAACTGGCCCCTAAACAGAGATTTACAAAAAATATTCCACAGAATATTATCGAAAATTTTCAATAATTTTATTCACAATTTATTAAACATTCGATGAATAAAATTAATTATGTTGATAATTTTTAATTTATTTGTACTATAAATGCAGCTGTTTGCTTTCGTAGTGTTTGGTTTTTATCAATTAAATAAATGTAACACAAATTAAATCATTTGCTTTTGAAAATGACTGATAAGAATTTAAATACCATATTCAAATATAATTTTAAATTTAATAAATCAATTGAGTGAAAAGTTAACAATTTTATCCGGAAGAGAATTCATCATTTCAAAAAAAAATAAATGTCACTGTTTAAAATTCAATTTTATTCTATTTTTACTATGAAATTCTATAGACTTTCATTTTCATTTCAATAAAATTCATTTTACAGACAAAAATCAATTTATGCATTTTAACACAGGAAGACATTACCATTTTCAATGGTGGCTTTGCCAATGGATAATGATTTTGTCGGAAACATAGACATGACTCAATTGTGTATATAGTTTAGCTTACTGTCTATAAATCTATATCAGTAATGTTCAATAATTAATATCCATTTGAGGCTCCAACTTTATACTGAAAGACAAAAATGCAAGTTCCATTCACTTTAATTCTCCAAACATGGTCCTTTAAAAATGCAACCATGTATGAATGGAAACGATATAATGTTTTTAAATGACCACAAGTAAATTAATTGTTAAAATTTCCATAGAAATTGCTTCTGTTTTTTTGGACGTTATATGCAGTTCGTTTTAATAATATTCGACTTCGAGGAAATATAATATTCAACCTCAAGAAAACTGGTAAAAAAAAGTTCACTTGCTTTTGTGTAATAAATCCGTTACGACAGTTATTATTTGCAATTTAGATAGTTCACAATTCACATTCATTCACATTATCAAGAAAGAAGCATGATGTCCCGAAAAAAATGTGAGCTTAATATTGTGTTGTGGGCAAAATGCTCTCTAAGAACTTATTTTAACTAAAACACAGTAGAGTATTAATAAAACTCAGGACCAAAAAGGTGTTTTAGATGGAATTTTTCAATACGGATTTTATGTCTTAAATATAACATGGTTTAAATGCTAAGCCTCTTAAAAGTCTTGTTCAAAAGTCAAAAGAGTCCGACTTTTGAACATGCAAGACCAAACCTTTGGTTTAATGCTAGCGTATTATATTTTCTTCTAGGTCCTGATTGTTTGGGCATTTTTGCTGTAAGCCCGCTACTAACGTTATCCCCTTACAAAAAGCTGGACGATGCAAGGTCCCGTGACTACGGTAGCCGGGTATGTGTTCATGATTGACTAATGTATTGGGAAAAAATATTCTCTTAGTATATGTGGAGTTCTCCATGTTGCTAAAATTCGAAAATTTGCTTGGTTAAAAAAAATAAGGGCTAAAAAACCCTTGTGGCAAAAATTGCATACTAAGCCTTTTGTTTTTGAATGGTGTGTTGGATGGCACTCCTAAGGGTTATTGTAGCACCAGTAGCACCAATCGCCTATGGGTCCAGATTGTATGAATTCTTAAAGTTAAGAATCTATGTTAATAAGACTCTTGAACTTTTTTCCAGGTTCTTTGAATCTATGTATTCTAACTCGCAGGTAAACCTTGTCATCTTTTTTTGGAATCCTCCAAAGGTCGATATAGGATCAATACAAATAGATTTGTGTGATGTTTTATGAGGTATTATCTTCCTCTACTAAGCCGTACTTTAAGTTTGGATTCAAAGACTTTAGTAAACGGAGCATTAACGTCTATTCACCCTTTTTCTTTTTTGTTTAACTTTTTTTTTACAATCTACTCTAATGGAGATGGGACCAAAATTCACCTTTTTTTAAAAAAAAAAAAAAGTTTAAGGGATTTGTATCCACCTTTGACAGGTCTCTTACGATATATGAGGCTTAGGATGATTAGTATTTTATTAAGAGTCACTTTCGTTTCTGGAGAGATGGCTTTGTTCGTAGTTTCCTTCTTAGCCCAAAGAACTATCGATTAATAAGAATTATTGTATGTAGTACATACTGGTATCGTAGTTTAAGTTTATACCGGAGGTTAGATAGACAAAGTCTCTAGGTAGGTAGGTAGAAAAGACGACCACTAGCCATCTAGAGCCATCTAGCCCTGTGGCTAGATTAAGCCAAAGCATGGCATTTGCAGAGGAAATGAACACTGTTTCCATTTTCTACTCCTACTCTCCTATTGGCTAGTCTCCGCTACGATCCTGGCTATGTATTGCCGGGGTCTGCATTTCAGAGTGTTCGGGGTTTATTATAGGCAGGCCAAATCTTTCAGGATATAATGCATATAACTAAACTGCTCCACCTATGGTTTGATTAGCTAAGAAAAATTGAGAAAATATTGCCCTTCGTAACTTCGGAATATTGACTCTATCCGCAAGTGAATTATGAAGAGCTGATTCTTGCCTGGCCAGTTCGTCCGCCCGTTCATTCTTATTAATGCCACAATGACTCGGAACACAGATATGAGCGACACATTCCGACATTGCTGAACTAATTTGGAGTATGATGTACTAGAATTAATGGCATTAAAAGCCGGCTGAATGTCTGTTATAAAAGTCGTATTTGTTTGCATACCTTACATCATAGCCAATAATTCAACTTGAATTAAGGGAAGCTTGAACGACCTGGATATATTCAAAGTCTCAGAAAAGAATTCTGAACCAAAATTACACTCAATCTTTGAGCCATCAGTAAAAATAGTTGTGTCGAAGTGTTTTATCACGACATCCATCATCCATTTGCTTTCTTGATGGGAACATAACTTTAAAATCTTTACTGATGTTCATTTAAGCGGTGCAGTAGTCAATGTGAAGCGAAAAAACATCTATCGAAGTCTTTAACCACTTCGAAGTTGGTGTGTCATTTCTAATGAGTTGGTTTTGCCCTTATTGGCCGTTAAACCCATATACTTTACTTTCCTCTTAATAGTCACAACACCGCCACTCAACATGCATCCCGTTTTATTGTTCCGATTATGAACATCGTTGCCGTATGTGGATATCGATACGGATTGTGCCTCTAATATTGGTGCATAAGTTTTAAACTATTAATTCAATTGCATGACAGTGCAGCACCTTCTCTAAAACATTTTTTTGGCATAAGAAGTATCGTCAAGGTCTTTGGTGAGGTGGATTATGCAGCTTGTATTCTCCATCATCATCCGGCACAAATGGACCAATTCAACTGTCATTAAAGGCAAGAATTAATTTTAGGAGCAAACCCTTCTCTTCAGTAACTTAAGCTAACGAGCAATTCTGTATCATGTTAACGAACGAGTGGAATTACTGGGACATGTAAAGTGGGTGGAAATCAATATTACAGAAATTCTATGAATCCATCTTTGAGAAAAACCGCAGACAGGAGGTCTTTGTGTCGGAATGTGTACGCTACTAGGAGTGTACTAGGAGCGCGAAAATGAAGAGAGATAATAGCTCAAGACTATACTGGCTAAAGACTCTTGTTGGTTGAAAGCCACATTTTAGCGCCACCTTGGGTTGAGATTTATTTGGAATGCGTAAATAGTTTGCATAATGACACACGAATAATTTCTACAAATTGTCGAAAAAACTATTAACGATTTTTTTTAAGACTGAGAAAAATTATTTTAGTAAATTTTAATACGAAACGGTTTTTATTTGATAATAAAAATGCGAAGTTAGATTTGCAAAAAAAAAATAATTTAATAAATCGATTTCAATTGATCAAATATAAAAATGTTCATCTAAATAAACTCAAATAAATTTTCATCTTTATTTTAAGTCTAAACCTTATGAACTTTTAGTCTTAAAATTTCTTCATTTGCAGGACCACCAGCTACAATTGAAGTTGACATAATGGTGCGTAGTATGGGACCAATTTCGGAAGTTGACATGGTTAATCCTTCAATTACAAACTTCATCAGAAACATATTCATATGAAACATTTCTCTAACACTACTTCTAGACATATTCAATGGATTGTTACTTTCGTCAGTCATGGGTGGATAAACGTTTAGCGTTTCAAGGAGCTCAAGATACCTTGGCATTGAGTGTTTCAATGTTAGCTAGAATTTGGAAGCCCGATACTTATTTCTATAATGGAAAACAAAGTTATCTACATACAATAACTACTCCAAATAAATTCGTTCGAATCTACCAAGATGGAAGAGTTCTCTATTCGAGTAGGTAAGTTCCTGTAGCAATGAGAAAACGGGTTGTTTTATTTGTGGAATAAGGAATAATTTGTTGGTTGGAGAAGAGAAGGTTGAAAATTTGTTACCGATTGCATTCAAAAAGAATTAACAAAACCACAGAATCAGTTCTGCAAATATCATCATCATCATAATGATCATCATCATTGTAGGGCCGACCGTTTTCGATTTGGCTTTTTGAATTCACTCTCCCTATACAGGGAAAGGTTGTTTAAATTGTTGTTTAAATAAATCCGATTTAAATGAACTATGTCAACCAGTGAGAGATACAATTTTATCGATTTCATCGTTGATGGAGGTGAAGCGGAAAATTGCAAAACGTTGGCCAAAATAAGACAGACAAAAAAAAATAATAAAATAAAAACTACCCGCAATGATTTTGTTTGGTATTTCCATGAAACTATAATAATAATGGCGGTGACTCCTTGCAGTCAGTATCGTCTTTCTGTAAACATTTATTCTTTTTGTTTTGCAATATTTCTTGCAGGTTAACCATAAAAGCAGGATGCCCCATGAACTTGGAGGACTTCCCAATGGATATCCAGCGGTGCCCTCTAAAGTTTGGTTCATGTAAGTTTGGTTCATTCGAAGTTTTCATGAAGAAAATTCATCAACCTAATACACATTGCCACAAACACACACATTGAAATTTAATATTTTTAAGTCTTTAAATGAAAACTGAGGGGCAGATTTTGGAATTTGAAAAATATAAAGAAAACTACATAAAACAAAATATTTAATAAAAATGTTTACTAATTCGAGAAAAATTAAAAGTGTAACTAAAAAACGTATTCAAAAATAAAGTCCTAGTACCCGTTTTTCGGTTTTTCCAGAGACTTTAATTCGGAGTAATGAAATTCTTGTCTTTAAAAAAATTAAAAATTTAAGATCATTTATCAGTAAAAATGCAACTTCTAGCGACCCAGTTGCAACCCTTATTTTTATCGTTTTCTCATATAAAATACCTAAACGTACAAAAGCCGATATCATTGCGGGGATAGTATGAAAGTAATAAGCGATTAACATGCATTTGGGTTGAAAGAGAAAAATTCATAATTATGTTGCGTATACGCCATACACTCCATTCAATTCCGTTTCCAGACACTAATCAATATTTTGCACTTTTTTTTAATCTTTCAGTTATGTAGCAACCGTTAAGCTCTTTTGTTTTTCAAGATATCAATCCATCGTTTAGTGACGTGGCATTTTATTTTATCTTTGGCTTTTATATGTTAGAGAGGGAGATTTGTTGGTTAAAATACTTTTTTTTTCAATTTTTCCCCATAGGAGAATTTTAGTTTTACTAGATGAAATATAAACTTAAAGGCCAGCAAGGTTGAGTGTGTATGATGTATGATGTATGATGACGGAGGAGATCCTCTTGACATCGATTTATTAATTTCTCTCTTTTTTTTTTTGCCTTTATCCTTCATTCTGTGTGATTTTGTGATTCTTAATTGAATTAATTAATGAGGTGGGTTTTAGCTGCTTTTTCTTTTTGTGTAAAACTGGGGTTAGAAATATGATGACTAAAATTATGTATTTTTGATTGAATTTCCTTCTTGATGAAGACTTTTCACAGTACTTCAAAGGCAAGTTTAGTCATTTTGATAAGCATTGAAAAACAAAAAATGTTGTCGGGATATGAAGATGAGATGAATATGAAGTATTGTTAAACCACGGCTAGAAATAGTGTGCAATTGAAACTTTTGATTTCTTTTCATGAATACGAAGTCTGTTTTAAATATTAGTCTATCTTTTTTTATTTTTTTTTTTTTGCTTAATGCCTTAGCTCAAGCAATTTTACTAACTATAGATCTAACTATAGATAGTAGACACAGATTGTAAAGAATAAAATGAGTTTAAAAGTTTTTGAAGTTGAAACCTTATTTCATTTTATTCATTTTCAGTTTTATAAATTAAAATATAAATTCACGATCTGTAAAGATGGTACTATTGTGGTTAAAAATAAATTGAATTGATTAAAAATTTAAAAAAATGAATTTTACTAGAGAAAAATGTTCATAAGTGTGGGAAATAATAATAGTTTAATTCAATGTTTTATAATAGTTAATAAGACTAAGTGAAACATCTCCGTTGTTCGGCTGCTTCGTGATATCTCGTTCGACTTTCATCGTCATAATCGATTGGGTTTGATTGCAATGTTTTGATTCTGGTTTGTTGTATCTTACAGGGTGATATTGACTTCTAAGATCTGGTAAAGTGGTGCTAAGAAACTTGGTATCCTACATAAGTATACAAATTCATTTTTTAAAGACTAAAACAGAACGCAATATACATAATTTCTTAACCTCATATAATTTTCAAACTTTGTATGAACTTCTGTAAAAAAAATTTCATTGAAATCCGTTGTAGATAATTAATGTCAAAATTTAAAAAAAAGTCTTGATTTCCAATTTTTTCTTATCAAATTATAGATCTGAAAAATTAAGCAAAAAAAAAAACAATTTGTATCATAATT
Organism: Chrysotoxum bicinctum; assembly: GCA_911387755.1. Classification (NCBI taxonomy): domain Eukaryota; kingdom Metazoa; phylum Arthropoda; class Insecta; order Diptera; family Syrphidae; genus Chrysotoxum; species Chrysotoxum bicinctum. Next base: position 42,806,203 of record OU426990.1, read on the forward strand.
CTAGTTTTCGTTTTCGAGAAAAATACAGTTTTCGAAAAAGCAATTTTAAAGATAAGTACGAAGCTTACCGTTATTTTGAGATAAAGCAGAACGAATATTCATACATCTTGTAGATATGTAATTATAAAAAACTGTCAACTGTCAAGATTCAAAAAAAATTAAGCATATGGGGTTTTGAAAATATAGAGTTCTCAAAAATTTTTTCTTAAAATCCAAGAAATTTGTTTTTGAAAATGTAAATACACAATATCATTGAAATTTTTAAGAAGCTTTAGCATACAAAACTTGATCAACATCAGTTGTGCCATTTTTGATAAAATCGAAAACAAGAAATGGTTCTATAGGGGGTACCACCAGCTGTTACGTCTACCTCCGTAGTAGATGGGTTAGGCCGATGGTGATGTTTATCAGTCTAAGACCATTTAAAATCTGCACCTGGGAAAGATTTATTAAAGAAAAACTTTTACTCAAGTTCTGGTTTTAGTATCCACTTACCTGGTAGACCGCCACTGCCGCGCCCATAGAACATTCAATTCCTTCCAACCCTATCCTAATCGGAAACCATATCCGCTTCCTGTCCATTCCGGATTTCCTTTCCAAATTCAATTTCCTATCCAGATCCAATTCCTATTCTTAGGTCCCCATCCAATTGCCCCGCAACACAACAACCATTGTTACGAATTTTTTTTCCATTAGCTATGGGTTTTACTTAATTTTTTGAATTTTTTTGTAAATCTGTGGAACATTTTTTGTGAAAAAAAATAATTTTCTAAAGTTTCGAAAGAAAATTGTAAGTCATGGACTGTTATCTTGGTCTTAAAAAAATAAAATGCACGACTGGGTCGCACGAACTTGATCCTATGTAATGACTAGGAATTTTAAAAACGGATGTTATTAAAGAAAACTGATTTAGATTTTTTTAGATTTAATATGACTTTATTTTACATAATTTCTTAATGCTATGCTGTAACAAATCATAAATAAGCATGGCCTACGCCGTCTGCCAGAGTGACATTTTTATGTTTGTATATGTAAGTAAATTATATGTATTTAAAGTAAAAATTTAAATTTTGTAAAATATATTTTCTTTGTATGTGCATTTTTTTGGACAGCATTAGAAAAGCTCTTCGATTATATTTTTCCGGTACCTTAAGGCCCATTCTACGTACTTCGCCAACTGTTTCCAATTTTCACCATTTAAGATATTTTTCATCTCTACATTGGTCAGGACACATTTTTGAAACACCGATACTCGTATTTCCGCCAGAATAGGACATCTTCCCAGAAAATGGTATACATCTTCTCTCGCCCTCATGTTGCACAGCCCACATGTATCTGAAAGGTCATTTCTGTATGGAATGAAATTTAATGGGATAACCTCAGCTCTTGCTCTAATGATTAAAGATATTTCATCCGTTGCGTATTTGCTATTGAAATAGTTCCTGTTCATTAGGTTGTGATTGAGCTGGGCATAGATAACTCGTTGTACAGATGACCTTGCCTTTAATTCAAAATCCTGTCTTTTTCTCAAATCCACTGCCTTGATTAACTCGTACGCCTTGGATTTCCAAGCATCCATATTATTATTATCTAAGTCTAAAGAATAGTTACAATACTCTGCCAATCTCTTCCACTGTGCATACCATGAAATTTCTTTTCTTACAACCATCATACTTATCTTCTTTGGCAATCTTCTGTCGTCCATTTTAAGTGTTTTTATGGCATAGTCAACTTGCGTTTTTAACGTTGATATGTACAAAGGAGATAACCCAGTTTCAAGAAGAAGAATATGATTTGGTGTTGACTGAGGTAACTTAAAAATTCTTTTTAAGAAGTATCTTAAGAGTTGCTCCACTTCTTCAAATTCTGTGTGTCCCCAACTTTGCGCAGCATAACACATTATGGCTTTTGCTGTTGCCTCAAAAACTCGATACTTTGATGGTGAATCGACATCTTTACTGGACATGATGCTTCTCCAGGTTGCATTTATAGCACTCTTTGCTTTTGCGAGTTTTCCTGCCATATGTCTTTTTAAATTAAGATTTCTCGTAATCAGAACACCTAGGTAATTGTACTCATTTACTACCTCTACGTCACGGCTAGCAAATTTCCATTTCTCATTTTGACAGTTTCTACCTCCTGCATTGCGAAAGATCATGATTTTGGATTTGTCAAGGTTTACTTGAAGTCTCCATGTTTCGCAATATTCAGCCAGCCTGTTTATCATAAGCTGGAGACCATGCGGTGTTTCAGCGAGTGCAACAATGTCATCAGCAAACATTAAGTGGCTTATCACAAGTGTTTCTGACAGTTTCACTCCTCCGGTCCAAATCTCATTTATGTCGTCAATGAACAGTGCAAATAAAAGTGGGCTTAAATTGCATCCTTGCCTAAGACCAATTTCAACTTCGAATTCCTCCGATATTTCTATTCCATTTACTATTTTTGACGTGGTGTGTGCATACAGACTTTCTATGATTTTTCCAAATTTATGGGACATTCCTTTATTGTATAGTTTCATCATGAGAGCCTTTCTGTCAATTGTATCGAAAGCTGCCTTAAAGTCGATGTAGAATGCATACAGTTTTTTCTTCTTATGAATAGACATTTCCGCAATATTCGTGAGCACATAAATTTGATCTACCGTGGAGTAATCTCTACGAAAACCAGCCTGGTTTTCACTAAGGAGATTATTTTCCTGGATCCATGTGTATAACCTTTTGCTCAGAATTTTGGTGAGAATCTTCATTGACGCGTTTAGTACTGAGATGCCTCTGTAGTTTGCTGGGTTACTGGATTCACCTTTTTTAAGGATAGGATTAAGTAGAGCTTTGTTAAAATATTCAGGAACTGAACCTTCCACAAGCAAACAGTTAAGCGCAGCTGTTAGTTTTACAATGAGATCTGTAGTGCTGAATTTAAAAAACTCCATGGGAACACCATCGGATCCAGGGGCTTTGTCCTTTTTTGACTCTTTGAGAGCTGTTTCAACTTCACCAACTGTAAAAGGAGCATCCAAAGTGTTGTTTTGAAAGTTGGGAACCGCAAATTGGAAGGTAATGCTGTAGTTGTCTCTTGTCATTTCACTGAAATAGTCTAGCAGTATTGAAAGTTCAATTGGTATTAATCCGTTCCTTGTTACTCTTCCATTTATTTCCCTTACTGTTTTCCAAAAATCAGATGCATTTCTACAGTCTGAAATTCTTCGAGCGACTTCAATGGCATGATTTCGACGTTTAACATTGCACAATCTTTTATAATTCTTGTTCGCCTGTACATATTTTAGTCTGAAGAAATCATTTTGGGGATTTTTTCTTAGCACTTTTAGCCAAACGAAAGATCTTTTCCGTGCCTCCGACAACTCGCTGTCAAACCATTTCTCTCTAAAGACAGATCCAGGTTTTCTTATAGACCTACATGCACTGGGAATTGAATCTAATACAATTTGGTTTATCTCTTCTACAGGTAAAACTTCGTTGCTGGCGATTGCGCGACTTATAAGGTTTTCAGTCAATGAAGTTTTATATCTGTTGGCAAAAGCAGCTTTCCATTTGTATTTTATTGGGAATGTTGTTTGATCTCCATATGTCCTTTGAGAGCTCGGTGGCTGAATAGAGATTTCAATTGGGAGATGATCGGAGAATATCTGAGGTTTAACAACAAAATCGTTTACTAGTTCACACCAGTCACCTCCTACAAGCCCATAATCTATAACCGAACTTCCTTGATGGCTAACAAATGTAAATTCTCCATCCTTGTCACTATTAGAACACCCATTACAAATTCCGAGTCCAAAAGAATTACAAAGATCAATCAGCTTTTTCCCCTCTCGGTTGATAACGGCGTCCCTAGATTTGCGATCTCTTCCCCAAAGTTTATTTTCACTGGTTTCAGAGCCTGTCCTAGCGTTGAAGTCACCGATAATCAATATACTTCCAAATGCGTTGTTGTTGAGTCTGTCGACAAGTTGGTTGTATTGGTGTTCCCAGTGGTTACAATTGATATATGCTGGAACTAATGTCAGCTTATGGCGACTAAAATTGATTTCCAAATAATCCAGGTCATAACTATTTTTTAAAAAACACTCCACATTCTTGAGGTTTAATTTATAACCCATAAGTATTAAAGAAAACTGTTCATAAGGATAAAATGAATTTTTTTAATTTCTTTTAGTAATAAGAGATAAAAACAGAATGCTATGCAAGTATGAATTTATGCAAGAAAAAAAACGTTTTTTTTTTAAATTGAAAAATATTTTTTTTTAAGTTTTGAAATTCAATGTTTTTTAAACTTTTTAGGAGCTTCTTTATAAAAAATTTCATCAAAATCCGTTATGCCGATAATGAGAAATTCAAAATACGTAAAAATCGTTCTATATTAGGTACAGTCAGTAATATCTAGATTTAAAATTTTTTTATTAAATTATAGATCGTAAAAATTAATCAAAAGAAAACAAATTTTAGCAAAATTCTCGGAACCGTTTTCGAGAAAAATACGATTTTCGAAAACCATTTTTTAACATTTGTATGGAAGGTACCATTAGTTTTAGATAAAACAATTTTATTTTCTCAAATCTTGTAGATTATGTTAGGAAACTTTTATTTGTCAAGTTTGAAAAAAATTGACCATGGGGTTTTCGAAATATTGAGTTTCCAAAACAAATTTTTGATTTTTTTTTTAATTCCAAAAAATAAAAAATTGAAAATTTGAATATGTAATAATATTTAAACTTTGGATAAAAAACCTGGTTCAAATCGGCTGTACCGTTTTCGAGAAAATCAAAAACAAAAAAAATTGACCCAGGGGGGTTACCAGAAACAACAATGTTTTTGGAAATTTTTTAACCATTACCTAGTTTTAACTAAATGAAATTTTTATAATTTTTTTTTTAAATCTGTGGGGCAATTTTTGAGAAAACAAATATTTATAAGATTTCGAAAAAAACCGTATGGTAGGTACCGTTATTTTCAGTCTTAAAAAAAAAAAAAACGTGTGTTGGGAAAAAATCAAATCCTATATCTACCAAGTTTGAAAAAAATCGGCCGAGCCGTTTAGGCTGTAGTCGAACCGACAGACAGTCAGTCAGACTACTGAAATAAATCAGCCAATTAGAAGACTTAGCACTATTTAATTGGAATTATTGAATTATTAATTCAAAATTTTTATAAAATTACTTCTTTAAATGTATAGGTACTTTTAAATACTTAAAGTCAGTCTTCTTACAAAACTTGTTTTGGGAAAATTTTAAAGGAATTTTTGTTTAATATTAAAAATAAATAATAATTTTCTTTAAAAGTTAAAAAAAACAAATTTCATACTTTTGTACCTTTTTCTCTAATTACATCATGTTTATATAACTTTATTCAAAGATCGTTTGATTTTTTGTTATATTTGTACATATGTACATAGAAAATCAAAAAATAAAATTAAATAAAATATAATAAGAATAAATACATGTTAAAGTAATCGAACATTAAAAGTGAGTTTTTCAAACGATAGGTATGTCTTTTTCGAATCTGTTTTGGTGTAAACAACATTATACAAATAGAAATCTTACATAAAACCTGATGTTTTTGGTTCATTAAATGTCTTAAATGGTTAATAAGTTCTTCGGTCATTGAGAAATTTAATAACAAGTAAAATCATGACAATATTTGTGTAGGCACAAGATTTATCTTTAAGGGAAGTACTTAAAAATGTAGCCACCGTCTTATTACACACTATTAAACAAGGTGTACATTTTTCATAATTTCTTTCACCATTTTACCGTTTTAGGCCTCATCAGGTAAATTATAGAAAATCAACCAATTATAACTATCTATGTTCATTTTTCAATAAAACGGAAAAAAAACTACACAGCTGTTACTTATGCCACTGTAAAGGTCACTATTATGGTGACATCATTTTGAAAATAATGGTAAACCAAAGAAAAAAAATTCCAAAACAAGAATAAATGCTGGTCAAAAAGCTAATATTTCAGATCAAAACTATTATGTATGTACTTTGTATTTGTATATCAATACCTAGTTCGTACTCAGATGATGTGTTATTATTGAAATCCCAGAGATGGCTTTGAGGAAAGTTAGCAGCTGATCCAGGAGAAGCAGTTGACTAGGGTTTATTCAAGCTTTAGTTCCCCCTTCATTCTTCATCGACTCAACGGTCAAATTCTATTCTTGTTTTCCAATACGAAATAATCAGGAGTTACGAGTATTCTCGACTCTTAATTAAAACATGGAATTAAATATATTGAAAAACGGTTAATATCTAAGGACCCGATAGCTTGATATGCCTGTATTAAAAATTAACTGGAATCATATTTCTTGTAGAGCAGCAACAAAAAAAACTTGGAAATAATTTTCAAATTTCAATAACAAAATACATATGTACATATGTATGTATCAATAAATAATATACAAATGCATGGCATATCATTTTGTAGATTACCGGGTGATTTAGAATGCTGCACTTTTTATGACAAGATATTGTCAACTTTTGTTTTGTGTTTAGATGGCTGTGGCTGGGAACCAAACCTTAACATCTAGGTACTACTTTCATACACAGAAAAAGTGTATAGGACTCTTTGCAGTTAGTGTGTCAAAATCTAGAGAGTGACAAAGCTTCCCAACTAACCTCAGCGAATCAGACATATGACAGCAAATGTTCAAAATTGCAAACGGAATATTTTTCGTTGGGTTTATAAAATATAGGAAGTAAATGAAGAGAGCACTGGTATTGTTTTTGTTTGTATTCCTTAGAGATTGAGGAACAACGAAATGTAAAGTCTACAACTCGTAACATCCCAAATATTGTGATAAGAAATGTTCCTGTACATTTTCTCAAAATAAATACCTAGTTCTATTTTTATTTTTAAACCTCAACACAAATTACACTTGTTCTGGGAACATTATCAGTCTGTATGATTAAACTCAACTACATACATATATGACAGCGAATTTAGGCGTAAGCGCTTTAGGTGTTTATGACGTCTGCTATTGAATCATTTTGAACTTTTGAAATCCAATGAACGTATTCAAAATTTTTCTTCAACTTAAATTCTTTTTCACTTGAAGTCCTTCGGTATCATAATTAAATTAAATTAATTTAATCTCTCATCGTTTTGTGTACGAAAATTCGATTAAAACCTAAAATGTGGGGCATAAGTACAAATGATAGGTATCATTATTTACTTATTGAACTTTCTTAAATGTTTTCCCTCAAATGCGTGGCCTTTAGAAACGAGTTTACCTACTTCCTCCCACTTTACTTAACACACATTGACACACAAAATAATTCGACTCATCGCTATCAGTCGTCGCGAAACTGATGACCCTCTTCCTTGTTAACAATTCAAATAGTAAATGCTACCAATTTAAATGATATCTACAACCTCCGACTACGCGTCCTGCTTTACACCCTCCGTCATTATTGTCGCCTCCTCATTCAATTTTTCTGTGTGTTCCTTTTTTATATCCTTGTTCATCCCTGTAGAGTACTGCTGATTTATTTTGTCATTGTACTAACAAGGACATTCGGTTTTCACCAGCAAAGTACACCCGCACTCAAAAAAAAATCCTTAAATAACAACAAACACACAATCATACATATATGCATGTACATTCCCAACTGAATCTATCCATACACACTACTCCTTTTTGATGATCATTTCTATTTTACTATCCTGCCCACCTGTCCTTTTAGTTGGATACACTACAAACGATGTCCTTTATCGATGGAATCGAGCACGTCAGCCCGTGGCCATTGCCGAGGATATGAAACTTTCTCAATTTGATTTGGTCGATTGTCCTGCTGGCAATACAACAGACACCGTTCAAAAGATTCACACCAAATCCACGAAGTCAAGGACAAACAATCAACACTTACAGCAAAAGGAACAAGTTAGAACCATCAGTGAGTATGAACAATTTTTGATTTTAATTATAACGGCGACAAATATTTGTGTTTATGTAGGTGCTATAGGTATCTAAGCTTGTTTGGTTTAAAGTTTAAGTATACTTTAGCTACCTTTTATTTGGCGACGTGACCCGATCATTATATGAATAGCTTGCTTTATGTACACCGTGTCGTGTATCGGCGGCATCATTCGTCGTTAGAAAGCAACTTCGAATCCTTGCAGTCGTTTGTTTATTTTTAAAATCTGCAGGATGCAAGATAGTCCTTTGGAATATTATTGTACGTAACAACTTTACATTCAGTCACTTAATTTTTGTGTTGCTGTTGCTTTAAGTAAATGCAGCAGAGTTCATGTTGATTAGCTGGATGTTTAATTTTCTAGAAATGCAGTTCTCTCGAGTTGTTTCTATGTTTCCAGCTTTGTAAATAGAAAAGAAAATTTTTAAAGTGAAGCTCGTTTGTCGTTAATGAGAGACGATTGTCAGATAAAGACTCAACTCAAATTTGAGTATTAATTTAGAAGCATGAATGGGTGGGAATTGTGAACGCGGTTTTCAGTTGATTATGTACATGGGTACTTCAATTTCAATTTTGAAGCACTTCCATTAATTATTTCCTATTCTGCATCATATTTGCAGCCAAATTAGATATAATACTGGCTAGGAAATTAAATTGTTATTTTCACTATTGGTTGAGCTATGGTTAAATAGGTGGGAACTTCACCAGAAAACTTGTAATCAGCTCATTCCAAGTAATTAACCTTAATGTCAACCAAACAATTTCTTGTTGTCAACTTTCACGGAACAATTGCAACAAATTGGAAGCTACTTTTTTCAAATTAGCGCCCGATTACGAGTATAGGGCAATCGCTATTACCCGGTAAAAGCTGATGGGTTAAGACATTATTATAGGGATTGCATGCAAATTAATTTTAATCGAACTTTATAGGGATGTTGTTAATAAAATCTATTTGAATTTGGGTAAAATTTATGTACGTTAAGTTTAAACTGATTTGTTATTTGGTTAAAAAAAATTGCGAATACTATATACATATGTAATATACAATATGATGTAGACTAACCCCCAGTTTCACAGTGAGAGTTTAAACCCCACTTTTGGTTTAAACTTCAGTTCAACAACAAATTCGGTTTCACAGTTTCATTTAATCCTTGAACAGAGTTCATTCTGTAGTTTAAGTTAAACGATACTATTCTGCCGTTTAAACCTCAGATCAACAATCCCTTCGAACATTTGAAAATAAAATTTATTTTCATATTTTAATTTTTTTTTCCTGTCACAGGTCACAACTAAAACAAAGCAAACTTTCGTTGATTGTGTTTACTTTGATTCAGATAGAAAGAGAAAACAATTTACTTAAACTACGTTCAATCAACTGAAGTTTAGATTAGACTGTGAAACCGGATGAGTTGAACTTCAAATTTAAACTTCAGTTCAGGTTCAGCAGAACTGGAGTTTAAACTCTCACTGTGAAACTGGGGGTAAGAATTATAAAAACGAATTTTATGAGAAAAAACTGTTCATAAGAATAAAACTCATTTTTTAGACTCTTTTAGTAGTGAAAGATAAAAACAGACAGAATGCCATGAGTGATTTCTTGAGCAAATACGAATTTATGCAAGAACAAAAGTCGTTGTAACGCTTTCTTAAAAAAAAATAAAATTCATTGAAATCCGTTATGCCGACACTGAGAAATTCAAAATTGAAAAAAAAATGGTTCTATAGTAGGTACCTACAGTAATGAAAATTTTTGCAGAGAAGCTTCTAAAAAGTCTTAGGTTAGGTTAGGTTGGAGTGGCTGTCTAGCTGTTGTTGACTCACTTAGACCTCAAGGGTCCGTTGTGATACCACTAAAGAGGTTACTCATGGGAGAGTAATGAATTTAAACAAACCATTTCGTGCTTTTAATAAAGTTAGAGAGACATTTTGTGTCGATTGTTGCCAGTTCACTGGTATTATCGAAGAAGGGATTACCGAGATAATTATTCCTTCTATTGGAGAGTGCTGGACATGTACATAGAAGGTGTTGGACTGTTTCCTCTTCCTCCTCGTCCATGCAGCTTCTACAGAAGTCATTTGTGTAGACTCCTAGCCTCAAAGCATGTCTACCTATGAGGCAGTGTCCTGTTATAACTCCTATTGTAGAGCTTATATTTTGTCTGCTCAGGGAGATCAAACCTTTTGACCGTTTTAGGTCTATGCTTGGCCATATTTGTTTAGTTGCCAGGCAGGTGGTACCCTGTGACCATCTAGCATTTGTTGATTCTAGAGCATATTGTTTGAGAAGATGTTTGCATGTAGCAAGTGGTGTTCCTATGTTATGTTTTTGTCTAACAGTAGGCAGAAGTGTTCCGTTTTTGGCGAGCTCATCGGCCTTGCAATTTCCCGGAATGTCTCTGTGGCCCGGCACCCAAATAAGGTGAATATTAAACTGTTCTGTCATCTCATTCAGAGATGATCGACAATCGTGGACCAATTGAGAGTTAGTGGAGACAGACGCGAGAGATTTGAGGGCGGCTTGGCTGTCCGAGAAGATCCGTATATCCTTGCAAGATATAACGTTTTCCCTGAGCCAGGATAGTGCCTCTTTAATCGCCATTACTTCTGCCTGGAATACACTACATTGATTGGGAAGTCTGTATGAAAGACTGAGATTTAGTTGTTTTGAATAGATGCCACTTCCAACGCCGTAATCGGTCTTAGAACCGTCTGTATAGAAGTGTACAGCATTGTCTTCCAGGGGTCTCTCTTCTTCCCAAGACGATCTTGAAGGGATGGAAACCAGGAAGTTGTTATCGAATACCATTTTTGGGGTGGTATAGTCTAATCGATCTGGGATAGATCTGAAGTTGTCTAAGATGGTTGTATGACCAGTATTGTTACTGATCCATTGAGAGGTGGCTCTAAGTCTCACGCATGAGTTGGCTGCCACCATTTTGGAGAAGATGTCAAGAGGTGTTAGGTTTAAAAGCACTTCCAGGGCTGCAGTTGGTGATGCACATACCTGCTGACCGCTGGACTTTGATGAGTTTATTTAGATTTACCATCTTGTCCAGTGCGGTCCACCATACGACAACTCCATAAATGAGTATAGGTCTAATAACCTAAACTCTAAAAAGTCTTAAAAACATTGCATTTCAAGACTTCAAAAATAATATTTTTTAGTTAAAAAAAAATCATTTTTTTTTTTTTTTTGAAAATGCAAAATTATTTTTTATTTGTATATAATAATAAAAACTTTGAATTCTTAGTCTTTTACATAAGAGCAAGTTCATGCGACCCAGTCGTGTATTTTATTTAGTATTGAATTAGTTTTGTATATTACATGTTAACATTTTGATAAAAAAAAATAATACCGTTGCGCTAGATACTCTGACAGAAAAATTAGAATTTCAAATCACATAAAAATGCTTAGTGCCAAATTTTAATCAAATCGGCTTAAAAGTTTAGGTTCGAGCTAGACGCACGAACTGATTGTATGAACTACTCCATCATAAAACCTTAGATATTTAATGCTTTCGCCTCAATTTCTAGACATCGCACATTAGTTCTCTTCGTTTTCTACACAACACTTTTTTTAAAGACCGAAAAAAAGTATTGTGCATTCAAATTTTTTTTAAATTCAAGATTTTGAAAACCACAATCTAGATCTTTGTTTAACCAGTTTTTAAAAACTAACTAAATGAATTTCAAAAAACCGATTTGGAAAATCTAAGAATTTTGACAATTTTTTTTAGTTTCCCTTAATATATACAATGTGAATGTACATACATATTTACAATCTGACATTCAATAAAATCAATTGGGTTTCTAATTATCGGCAAAACGGATTTAAATAAATTTTTATATACGGAAGCTTCAAAAAAGTTTAAAAATCATTGCACATCAGAACATTAATTTTTTTTGTAGAAAGTCGAAACATCAAAAACGAGAACCTATTTTTTTGTAATTTTATTTTCATTTGCATAATAATAAAAACTTAAAATTTGAGTACCTATTATCTATTTTTCATAAAAAGTTTCTTTAAAATTTGTTACAGCGAACAAAAAAATTGTTGTTCTTCCAAAAATTCATATTTTCTTGAGATATTTCGTTACATTTTTTTTTGTTGGCTCAAATTAGTAAAGAATTTGTTTTAGCCATTTTAAAAATGAATTTCGTTATTCTTAACATTTTTCTCTAAATAACATCTATGTTTTTTATAGAACATTTTTAAAATCTTAAGTCATTTTAACATAAAAACAAGCTTGTGCATTTTGTACACTTTTTCAGACTTTAGAATAAAATTGGTAATTTTGAGCAAGCAAACGAACAGACATTTTAGTTATCTGTCTCAATTTTGAAAGGTCGCTGCATAATTACACCCCAGTTTCAATCATATACTTCAAACTGAACTGTCATACGAGAATAAAATGCGTTTAGTTTCAGGTTTACCATTCAATATAGATCGTTCAAGAATTGTTAAAATTTTGAAACTTAATACAAAAATAGTTAATGTGTAGTAGGCTTATTTTCACATAATATTTTCTTCAGCGATAAGGCTCAGTTAATACGTTACAAAAGAAATTTACCTCAAATGAAAATACGCATATAATTGGCCGCGTTCGCCTAAGTATCCAAGGGTATCCGGATATGTTTGTGTTGTTGTAATCCCATAGGAAAATCAGCTGATGAACGAAACAGCTGATGTCAAGCAGAAATCTAAAGCTATCCAAAAATGTTTGGTACATAATACTAAACTATCCAAGGGGTATTTTGAAGAACAGCTGACATTTCAGCTGATCTTTTTTTCTATTGTATCGAGTACAGGGTTGGCCGAACTGTAACTTTTTAACATTTGTTACGTCTAGTACTAAGTTACTAATTTAGAAAAGTAAAATTTGTGAGTAGTTGTGCTTGTTGCATTAAAGATCTCGGTCCTTATTCGGAATTAACCAAAATGCACTTTTTTTAATGAATCGATAAAAAAAGTATGCTGTTGATAAAAAAAACATCAAATTATGGAGGAGAAACACTTTTTTATGGTAAAAAAGTGAAGTATAAAAAAACGAAAATTTTATAATTATAGGATAAAAAAAACGGTCGTTGGGCGGAGGAAAAAGTAGGGTGTGGCCCCGAAAAGGGAGTTAAAATCATGAGAACCCACGAAGCGGGTCACCCACAGTACTGTTAAACAAAAAAACCCCCCACCAAAATGAACTTTTTTACCATAAAAAAGTGTTTCTCCTCCATAATTTGATGTTTTTTATCAACAGCAAACACTTTTTTATCGATTCGTTAAAAAAAAAAGTTCATTTTGGTGGGGGGGGGGGGGGGGGGAATCCCGAATAAGGTCCAATAAGATCTCATTAGGATCCTACTGCAAAGCTTTTATTCTTTGAACTTCAGATTGTTTCTTGAAATACTAGGTTTTAAAACTCAAAATCTGTTAGGATTTTCATAGAAGGTACTCGTATAAGAGAGTTGTATGCGAGTTTGTTTTTCAGATTTCAAGAGTTTAGCTCTGGAGAGTATGTTCGTTAGACTTATTCATTTTTAATAAGCGAAGTGAAAATGGCTGGTCGAAAGCTACATAGTTATTGGACTGAAGGTGGATTTACTCCAATTAAAATGGAAAATGATCGTACTGGAGCTCTCTTCGATACGTATGCTGCGCTTCTTAAAAATAAACAGTTTCAATACAACTACCAGTTATTGGTTTTCATTATTTTTAAAATAATATTTGTATGTATGTACCTTGTACAGTAAATTCAACACTAAAAAAATATCTTTAATTTCATGTGGTCATAATCCAAATCCTTTGAAAAGAATCCTTTGCCAAAGAAAATTGTTTGTCTTCAAAAATAAACTTCCCATCTGTCATGTATAATTCCTACAATTCTTCATCCTTATGGTAAATGAAACATTTTCGGTTTTTTTTACAAACCTTCATAAGATTATAAAATGTGCAAAATTGTTTGGTTGCCACTATTCTTTTTTTTTATGAATTAACTCGGTATGTAACAGACGTAACAAATTGTAGTAATTTAGGCATGTAGTTGATTCGGCCAACCCTGGTCGAGTCACGTCGTTTTTTTTTTACTTTGACAGTAAATATTACCTATCCGGTTTTGGTCGTTCGCCAACGTATCGGATACTAAAGTATCTTTTCTTAGATACCCTGTCGGACTACGAGGCGAACGCGGCCATTGTCGAAAGGAAATTGTATCAACAACATACTAAATGGTTTGGTGGTGTCATCGCTCCTCTTTTTTGAAAATGTGGAAAAGTGTAATATTCACTACCAATACTCATAATCATCACTATAGTCAAATCTTGAGCCAAATTTTCACCTGATATCAAAGTTATGCATGCGGAAGACAATACACAATACGAATCGTTTTTGCTTCATTGCAAGAAACATTTTCTGGCCAACTAGCCACTAAAAATGAGCGTTGTTTTCCCTGAATTTCATTTCCGCACATAATTCGCAAATTCTTGACACTTTGAAAAAAATGTTCGACAGTTATGTCCAAGTTATTGCTTGACATGTTTTGAAAAGTCGAATATTCCCTTGTCAGAATCGATTCCTGCAAGAACTCCTGTGGATGATATTTGAATGATATTATATTCCAAGTTCCAAACAATATATTGGAATATACATAAGTAAGATCGAAATCCTGAATCTTAAAGGTGTTTTATTTAAATTTACATTGGGAACAACAAAATGGACTACCCTATTTTTTCATAACTCAGAGTTCAAGTTAATGCATAACTTAAAGTAAAAAGTTATGAAATTCAAGAAATCTAATAACTATTTATTTTGAATAATTTTTGATAACATATACAAACGCAAAGTGATTGAAAACTGACTCGAAGGAATCAATCACTGCAAATATGAGCGGTAGTCATCGTATGTACGATATTGAATTCCATACTTAAACTTAATACTTGTAGGTACTTCATCTTAAACGAACGTCTCAATTAGTATGTCTTTTATTTAAAAGACAGTTATTATTAACAACATAAAACATTTTTGATTTTGATATTTGAAATTTTTTGGACAAGCTTTATACAAATTTAAATTTATTTCAATAAATGAACATGCATAAAATACTATCAATCTCCAATTAGTGGTCTCGTTAAGAAACATCATAGTTCCAATTACTGTTAACTTATATTTGAAATTTCATCCACAATCCTCAAACTCCGATTTTTTTTCTACTTACCTTTCACAAATGAAAATCATTTCCCAAATGTCCTAATTAGGAGAATATACAAATCCATCCTGCAAGCAGTTCATCTTATACAGTAGTAGGTAGTTGGTCCAGATATCCATTTGCCGGATGGAAATATGAGACAGATATCGATTCAAGTGAATGGCTTGCAATTCTTCCATCTTGTATTGACTTATGATTGTAAATCAATTTGGGAATCGCCAGAAAATCACATTTCAAGTTAAGCGAATTGAGTGTGTTTAACATATTAATGATACAGTTATTGATGTCACTAGACAATAGGGATAGTGACAGCTTGACAAATTGCTGCAGTCACATTTACGGTATAATTTTAAACTTAATTATCTTTCCCTTACAGAAGCTGAATATTCAATGTTGATGGTCAATTTCCACCTACAACGCCACATGGGAAACTTCCTTATTCAGGTGTATGGGCCGTGCTGCCTTCTAGTGGTATTGTCATGGGTATCGTTTTGGCTTAATCGAGAAGCCACCGCAGACAGAGTATCTTTGGGGATAACAACTGTCCTAACGATGACTTTTCTTGGATTGGAAGCTCGAACTGACTTACCAAAAGTGCCCTACCCAACTGCACTGGATTTTTTCGTCTTTTTATCGTTTGCATTTATATTTGCGACTATTTTGCAATTTGCAGTTGTACACTACTTTACCAAATACGGTTCCGGTGAGTGTTATTTCATTATCGACGATGAAGATAGCGCTTCGGATACGGATCATGAAGATGAAGCGACTATGAGAAATATCAGTGGAATACCTTCGGAATTCAATACTAGCACCGATTCGAAAATCTACGAAGTAATACCGCTATCTATGTGTTCATTTCCAATAGCGCCATCGAATCGGCGACCTTATCGTTATTCGTGTTTTGGTTTTCAGTGTTTTCGAAAGGACGAAAAACACAAAACTGCCAAAGAGCATACACATACAGTTGCGGAGGAAGTTGTTCAGTTGCGGAATGAGGGTAAAATTTTTGTCGTAAGGCTAGCCGCGCACTAGCAATTTTTAGTTGCGAAACTGTTTGGTTACTTATGGAAAACAGATGAACTGTTTGGTTGAATGTCCGTGAATTTGCAGATAATTATATGTTCAATAAAATGGCGAACTTATTTTAGGCAATCGTTTAGTTTGTGTCAAAACACAAACTTTTTAGTTGATCGAACCAAGCAGTTTCGCAACTAAAAATTGCTAGTGCGCGGCTAGCCTAAGGGCCTTTCGAGTATTTCATTTTCATTCAAATTGAAATTTTTTGTTTTAATATTTTCAGAAAATATTGCACCGACTCGACGTGTATCATCGTTCCGCGCTGAGGAGGCTCAATTTAAAAAGACTAAACGAAAGCCACGTCAGCCACAATTCAACTCGGTTTCGAAAATCGATCGAGCTTCGAGGGTTGTGTTTCCATTGTTATTTCTTATCATCAATCTATTCTATTGGACAGCTTACTTGTCACGAAGTTCCAGAATTTTAACAGGCATAGACTCGGGTTCTTGATGTTATCTTTTAGCAATTTAGACAAGTCCAAGAAGAAAATTGAAAGAAAAAATAGTTTGGTTGGGATCAAAAATGTGGGCATGGAAAAGGTTTTGAGTTTTGGTTTAAACTGCATTCTTCTACTAAATTGCTAAAAGAAATATAAATACCAGTATTATTTTATGGACTCTTCAACAGCTTATTATCAAGAACACATCAAATATAATAACTGATTAATTTTGTAAACTTAAGGACCGAATAGTACCAAATTAAGTTTTAACAGCTTGCTTTGTATACCTATACTCTGTTTCGTTAAATAAGCTTAAAATATAGAGGAAATATAACAATAACTTCGAATTTAGTTGCAATATTTCAATGAACTAAGAATTTTGGAAACTTATGTACTTATAAATAAAGGTTCATACCAAAATAGCACTACTAGTACTTTTATAGTAATATTATTTAAAATTGCACTTAAAATGGATTCAAATAAATTTATAGAAGACGAGTTTTCTTCACTTATAGCTAGCTCAGTATTTTTTTAAAAACAAACAGTAACAAAATTTTTATTCACATTTTAGTTTTGTAAGCATATAATAAAGTATTTTTAAATCACTTTTTCTGTATTGGTCGTTCTTACAAATTTGCTGCGCTGGCTATACACTTTTGAATAAAACACTAATATTATTATATACACAAAACAATAACATGATGGCAAAAACATGGATGGTACCTATCAAAAACGAACAACGCATAAGCTATTAGTTATTACTTCACACTAATTATATTATTAAAATAAGTTGTAATAATAAGTTGTTATACTAAAATTTAATAATTTTGTTGGTTAAACAAAAATAAGATTAATTTATGAGAAAACTGTTGATACTCATTTTTGTTTTTAGGATAAGAAATGACCATGTATTTTGAAGACTTGTACAAAAATAAAAATAACTAAAATGGAAAATATAATAAAATTTGGAAATATTCGAAAAATAGTTTATATTAATAATTCAAATGGTTCAATTTGTTTTTTTTTTATTCAGATACAACTGTTTGGTATTTCTGGAATATTATTGGAAGAATTTTCACTATTCTCAAATATAACTAATTAATGAAAATGAATGCGTAAAGCAGTTAAATGAAGAACTTAAATTAAAGCTATTTATTTCAAATGTTATACAGAAACTTCAAAATCAGTTTCTGCTTCACCGTGCATTTTTTTATGTATGAAAGAGGTAGACTTGCTTCTCCGGTTCAAGTTTACAATAGGCCTTTTTCTTTTTACGTTCAAAGAAGAGTCTGGGTTGTCAAAAAATAAATTGTGTTTCTTTTTACGTTCCGAGTATTCAAAACTTCAAATATGTGTTTCGTTTGAGCAGACAGAGTTAAATGCTTAACACAAGCATTTGACAGTTGGAAATATAAAAAAATGGTGACAGCTAAGTGTTCAGGTGTGGTTTAAAAAAAAAATAACTCCAGCAACGACAACAGCTCATAGAGGGCTTAAACCTATTGACTTAAAATGATTTAAAACCTACAATATTCTGTCAAGCATTTGTTATTCTTTTACTTGGTAGCATTTCTTGTGAATGTAGGTTCACTTAGTGCCATTGCGTCTCAAATGTATTTATTATTTAATATTGTCAAAGAATATTTTTATTTTTTCCAATGAGACTTAGCTTAGATCTAACTTTTGGTCAAAGGAACCCACTTCGCCCAGTCATAGAGATTTTGTAAAAAGTTCCATGGGAACTAAGGTATAACTTCAGATATACTTACATAAAAGAAAATTTACATGAAAATGAAAATTGCATTGACTTTCACAAGCCTGGCAGCAATTTTCTGCTAAATCTTAGGCGTTCGTATTTGATGAGAGAAAGATTTTTCGTTTCATCGCAAATTCAACATTTTGAATTCATAAATTTATTCCTAAAATCTGTAGAATGAAACCAACGTATCCTGAAAGCTGTGTGACAAAAAACACTTAAAAAGCCGTAACGTGTTGCTTTGAATTGGGAATAGTAACAACCCTTGATAATCAGATCATTGTGGAATTTATGAATTACAGCAACAATTTCTTTTTATGTAAATCCGTATCTTAATATCTTTGGTGCAAAATTTTAAACAGTTCTACCTAAAAATTTACTGACTTTAAAGTAGTTTACAAACCCTTTTTTAATTTTATACATTTTAAAACTAGTATCGTACTAAGACTATTTTTTTAATAAGTTGCAAATTAAACAGACCTTTTTCGACGTTTGAAAATGTCAAAGAGTCATATGAAGTTGGCTCGATACTAAAAAAATAAAATACTCGTACCAATTTAATGATCTTAACTTTAATAAAATGTTAGCGAAAGTATGATGCTAAACGCAATTAAAATTTTCAAAATCGTCCTTTTAACCAAGCATCATATCTACTAAAACAGTTTTAACATCATATACTTAATTGACTAAAATGTTGCGCTATTATTTTTAAATGATGCGTTTTGAATTACATATATCGTCAATTTTTCAATTTTCACAAAGTTTCGCAAAACAGAGTTTTTAACTATGGGCTTTGACAGCAAATTGGAAAATATGTGAAAAATTAAAAGAAGTCTTAAGTTACCAATTAAAAGTGAAAGTCAGTGACACTTTTATTTAAATTTTATCTATACCAAAATAAATTCATTTCCGGTGTCATGATGATGATCCATTCCCATTAACCATTTTTTCTACCACTAGGAAGTAAATAATTTTGAAGAATTCGAAAAAAGAAATTTAGTGTCTTAGAGATGACTTTATGACAGAAGTTAGTTTTTGTAAGCAATATTTTAGAATAATATTAGGCGTGTTTTTTCGCAAGTCCATATAGAATTGTAGAAAAAACCGACATCGGGACTAAGCGCTTTACATGCAAATACAACAACTACTTAAATCTATAGAGAGTTAGCTAAGACCAGATAATTTTCAAGACTTAATCTAAGACCCGATAAAAATGGTGATGCTAAAATAATATTATCTATATGTTATCGATAAGTGACGTTTTTGGATGCTGGTTGATGCTAGTCGTCAATACAGCTGACAAATGCCATAGCGTACACAGTGCTTCCAGCTATTTCGAAAAAAGCTCCTAAGTCGCGATGTCGTTTTTTCTACAATTCTATATGGACTTGCGAAAAAAAACACGGCTATTATTCATCCCATATCATAGTTTGTTTCGTCATGTTATTAATTTAATGTACCCTTCATTTTGCTTGGAAGATTTTGATTTTTTTTACACTGCCACTGCAATATTACTACTTGAAAGTAAAGAATACGTTGACTAATCAAAACTTATGAGCAGTCTGAAGAAACTATACCTTTCGAGGGTCAACTTAGGTCAACAAGACCGCTGCATTTTTTTATTCTTTGTTTAACTTATAAATAATGTAAGAAAATACATATCGTACTAAAGTTTTCATTACAGTTATGAATTTTGCTCATCAATTCCGAAGGATGAAGTTTTATATGCCACGTTATAAAAAAAAATATCATTTACTTTTGAAATTGCTGTCAGATTTATGGCCTATTTCATAAATATACACAAAAATTGTTCTTAGAAACTTTTTATATAAAAAATATTTTTTTTTTCACTCTCGCGTGAAAAGTGTATATACAGTTGTGTTCATAAAAATAGCAGTGCTCCCCAAATAAAACAAAAAGGCTTTCATTATCAACGTTATAATATATTTCACTTAACTCCTAATAACAGTTTATGGTATTTCATTTATATTAACAGAAAAAATTAAGATTGATTTTTTACCGTTAATTTTATCACAGTAAAAAGCGTTTTTAAAATTTATGGCTGTTCACAAAAATAGCAGTGCATCTGAACGCAAAAAGTTAGAAAAACTGTAAAAAATTTATATGAAACTATATTGATATTTTAGCTAACCATTAATACTTCGTAGCATAACCATTGTTTTTTATAAAGGAAATGCATCTGCGTGGTATGGAGTCCACTAAGGTTTGACACCTCTCGACTGGTATTGTGTTCCACGAATCTCGCACTACTTCCCACAATTCTTTCGAATTCTTCGGTTTTGCGGCATGAACCGCATTCTTAGCATCCCCCCACAAATGGTGTTAAGGTCAGGAGATTAAGCGGGCCACTCCATAACGCATAACTTGTTTTCCTGGAACCATGATTTTGCCCTTTTTGAAGTGTGCTTTGGATCATTGTCTTGTTGGTATACCCAAACCAACGGCATATCCTCTTCAGCATAGGGTAATATGACCTCCTCGAGAATTTTAACATATTCAGCTGCATCCATTATACCCTTAATGGGATAGATAGGCCCAACCCCATAGTTAGAAAAGCAAGCCCATATCATAATTTTCCCTCCGCCATGCTTCACTGTTTTCACAGTGTATCGTGGATCGTTTGCTGCATTTTGTGGTCTTCTCACATACTCCCGACGACCCTTGGATCCAAAAAGAACGTCTTTGCTTTCATCGCTCCACAGAATATTCCTCTATTTCTCTCGTGGCCAATCTCGATGCGCTTTGGCAAACTCCATTCTCTTTGCCACATGCCTTTTTGTCAAGAATGGTACCTTGCGTGGACTTCGGGCTGGTAATTTGGCATCAAAAAGACGTCTTCGTACGGTTACAGCGCTTACAGACAGTTCAAGCTGATGTTTAATTTCTCTGGAACTTATGGAAGGATTCTGTTTAGCTAACTGAACAATTTTTCTGTCAGTTCTAACACTCGTCATCCTTTTTGGGCCGCGTTTTTTTCGGTTTATTCTGCCATTTTATAGCGTTACTTATCTTTTTTGCTGAACATCCTAGGATTTCCTGATTTCCAATAAATAAAAACGAATTTGACAGCAAATTTTTAAAAGCACTTGGTGATACCAAAAAATGTTACTTTAAGGTTTAGTGGGATTTTAAAAACTGTACAACCCTTTATAAGTCGGCCGTTAGCTTTCTATTTCATCTTTTTCTGTATACTATGATGGTATGAACATGCATGTGGAAAGATAACATAACCATCGCAATAAAAATCTCGATAACTAAATAAATATAAAAAATATCCTCTATTACACACCTGGTGCTTTGTTGTCAGTTCTCTAACATACTACCTCAATAAACTTGCTGCACACACTGTAATGTGTCATTTCTATCATCCCCTGGCACTTGCCAGAATTTAAAAAAAAAAATCCTAAAAGTGCTTATTTTTGCTTTTCTAGTCACCGCACTGTAAAATATGATAAAATTTCCAACTTCATTGATGTAAAGAAACTAAAAATCACTCTAGCTTAAGTTGTTCAAACCAATTGAGGTCACTAAAATTGTGAGATATAATTCGAATAACAAAATTCAAAGCATTCCAGATTCCAGCTAATAAATAGAAATTGTCAAGACATTGTGTGGTCCCTTATCATCATCAATAACACTCAAGAATAATTCTCTCGTTTCAGTCGTCGTTGCTTTGCTTCCTATTGCAACAACATGTACAAACAAAGTGCCACTAATTTACTGGATCTTCCAGAAGTCGACGTTAAGAAATGGCTTGATTCCTTTGATTCAGTTTTAACCGATTGTGATGGTAAGTTAAGAAAATTGCGGGAGATTGCGTAATGCATTTTTATGAAGGTTGTCTCCATTCGAAATTCAAGGTGTTGTATGGCTGTTCAACAATCCAATCGAAGGTAGCGTTGACACCATTAATAAGTTCAAGGAACTCAACAAAAAAGTTTTCTTCTGCACAAACAACTCAACCAAGACCCGTGCGGAACTACTGGAGAAGGCTATCCGATTGGGGTTCAAGATGAATGAGGATGAGATCATCTCCACTGCCCATGCCGCAGCGGCATACCTAAAGAATCGCGACTTCAAGAAAAAAGTATTTGTGATTGGCAGTGAGGGAATCACCAAAGAGCTCGACGCCCTAGGAATTGATCACAACGAAGTTGGCCCGGATCCCATCTCGTCGACACTCAATCAATTCGTATGCGAGGATCTAAAGCTCGAGACCGGAATCGGCGCTGTTATTGTTGGTTTCGATGAGCACATTAGTTTTCCAAAGCTCACCAAAGCTGCATCGTACTTGGACGACCCCGAATGCATTTTCCTTGCAACAAACACCGATGAGCGTTTTCCAATGCCAAACTATGTCATTCCCGGAACTGGTAGTATTGTACGAGCTGTAGAAACCTGCGCCGAACGAGATGCTATTCTAATTGGAAAACCTAATCCAAACATTTGCGAGTCACTTATACGCGATGGAATCATTGTTCCCGGGAGGACCTTGATGATTGGCGATAGGTACTACGATTTCCATTGATTAACCGAATTTCTTTTTGAATGATATTTGATTCCAGATGCAACACAGACATTTTGCTCGGTACTAACTGTGGATTCCAGACTCTGCTGGTCGGCTCTGGAATTCATCAACCTCATCATGTGAGCGCTTGGTTGGAAGAAGGCACAGAAGAAGCAAAGAAACTAGTTCCTGATGTTTTCCTACCCAAGTTAGGGGACCTTTTGAAATTTATGTAAATAAAATTTACATCCAGAAGCTTTTTTTAACTAAAATCAATTTCCATTTGTGTTACTTTTATTTAAGTTTGCGTAGAATTTATGTATGTTTGTGTTAAAAGTTTAACAATTAGTTATGATAGGACAATATTTATGTATGCAATTCTAATGTGACCATAACTGTACAATTTTTTGTATTTAATTTTTTTTTTTTGGTGTATGAGGCTATCAAATAGTAAATTTTTATATTCAGCATGCTCAATCCCGCTCTGCCAGAAGGATTCAAATATTTACTTGAAATCGGGTTGTAAATCGTCAGTTCCAAATAAAAGTAAATTTTAATTGGAGTCGAATGATATAATTTAATTAAATGTTCGATTTATAATAACATCAATTTAAAGCAAATTCAAAAGGTAATCAATAATTCACTCATAGAAATTATGCACTAAGGGGCTGATCGATTTTTGTTGACATGATTCATTCATATTAATTATCTGGTTATAAACAAACACGAATCAATAAATAAAATGTCAATTTGAACAAAAGAATTATATTTTTTTAAACAATAATTCCATGAGAAAATTTTATTCATGATTTAGTTATCGTTACAGGTTTTTTTTTTATTAAGTTGTGTATCATCGATAATTATAATCTGAAGCAAATTAGATTAATCTTGGTGGAGAGGAAAAAATTATAAATCGATCTGACAGTAAGTATGTACATTTTTAACTACTGTGGACTATGGAGACGAACAGGTAGACAAATTATTTATATGTTAAACACTCAATCAAATCCTGCTAGAACCTTTCATATTTTTTAACTTAATCCACCTGTATGACTCCGTGAAAATGTCCACAACTTCCCATATCATATAAATTCAGGGCTAGACTGCCAGTGGTCACTATTTCTACCTACCTAAGGCCTGAAAAATTAATTGCATCGCACTAGTAAAAAAGGTATATACATAGGGTAAACTGGGGCACATTTGACACCGGGGCACATTTGACTTTGTGATTTTCGGTGTGAACACATTCTTTAAGAAGAAAAGTTGGGATGGTGAACGAAGCTTCAATTAATATAAAGAAACGTTATGAACTTCGGCAGTTTTGCTTCAACTCGTCTTCGAGTAACACGTGTTTTTGTGATTTCGGGATTTTTGATGTAATTTTTGACTACAGGTTTGTAAGAGATTTGTGAATAAAATAAAAAAGTTTTTTTTATTGTGAAATAATATTCTGATAGCATTGTTCCTAAATTATTAATATTTTAAAGCCAATTTTGTTAAATCAAAACATTAATATAAAAAAAAACATTAAAAAAGTTATTAAAAACCTTTGGGGCACCTTTGACTTTTGCAAAGGGGGCACATTTGACTGATAGTAGGGGTACATTTGACATTTGTTAAATGTGCCCCAGCATGATTTGTTATGCTAATATTTGTGTTTTATTTTGTTTTCATGTTTATTTTGAAGAAATGGTGAGAAACTACAAGAGAAAGACAAATAGGATTGCAATCGACGAAGAAAAGGTGAAGATGGCTATTGCAGACATACGGAAAAAACTTGAAACGCATACATCAGCTGCTGAAAAATATGGGATAAATAGAACCACTTTGATCATGCGTATGAAAAAACAGGATCCCTTAAAAGATTGGTCAGATTCGGGTAATGAAAGTAGCCCTGACGAAGGTTTCACTTTTCAATCGAAATATACACCACGCGAAACCCTTACAAAGCTGCAAGAAAAAGAACTGGTAGAATATGTGAAAAAATGCTCTTTTCACGCGTACGGCTTGTCAAACGATTCTTTCAAGAAATTTGTGTATGACTTTATTAAGGCTAACAATATCAGCTGCCCACCAACTTGGGAAATTTCAAAAAAAGCAGGAGACGATTGGCTTTCCGGATTTTTAAAACGAAATTCTGAACTCTCGCTACGCAAGCCCGAAAATATGAGCCTAGCCAGACTAAAAGGTTTTACCAAATCAGCCGTTGATAATTTCTTTCAAAACCTTCAACAAATTTATGCACAATATTCATTTGACCCTAAGGACATATACAACTTAGATGAGACGGGAATAACAACAGTAATGGATTCACCAAAGGTAAAACTATAAACCATTCATTTATATTAAATATGGATTTATTATTTCTACCAATATCTACCAGATCCTCGCAGCAAAGGGTCAGCGTTCTGTCGCTCAAGCAGTATCAGCCGAGCGTGGCTGTTTGGTGACAATGGTAGGCATAGTAAATGCCTGTGGAAATCGTTTGCCACCAGCATATGTGTTCCCTCGCATCCGCCTTAACGAGCGATTTTCAAATGGTTGCTTTCCTGGATCGCTTATTTTAAATTCGAAATCTGGATAGATGATTTCCGAACTCTTCGTCGATCTCCTAAAACATATACGACACTTTACTAATTGTTCAAAGGAACACCCAATTTTGATTGTTCTTGATAACCATGCATCACACTGCAGTCTTCCAAGCATTGACTTTTGCCGTGATAATGGAATTATTTTACTATCTTTTCCACCACATACGTCACATCGACTTCAGCCATTGGATGTTTCAGTTTTCGGGCCGTTCAAACGTTTCTGTAAGAAAGCATTTAATGATTTTCTAAGCACCAATCATGGAAAGCAAATAACAATTTACGATGTCGCAAAACTGACCAACCTTCCATTTCAAATAGCTTTCTCCTCAAGAAATATATTAAATGGCTTTCAAGCAACTGGAATAAATCCCTACAACTCCCAGATTTTTGGAGATGATGAATTTTTAGTGGACACTTTGCCAGGTGAAACAAACTTAGTCGAATCTGTTGCGGCCACTCAAAGCAACACTAATACGCCTATAAACATAGCTACCACCGTCAAATCTCCAATTCCATCTCTAACACCTGAGGCTGTAAGACCCATAGCACGAATAAGCACACCAAATAGAACTTCTAGGAGTGGATGTTCACGAATTCTTACCAGCTCCACCGAAAAGCGAAAAGTACAAGAAAATGAAGAAAAGAAAAATGCAAAAACCGCTAAACGAACGCTTAAACTTTTAGACAAAGGTGAGAAAAAGCCGAAAAAAAAAATCATTAAAAAAGCCCAACAACTTGAATTAGACTCGTCGGATGAAAGCGATATAAGCGTTTCCTATGCCGAATCGGATAAATCTAACGGTTTTATTTCTGACCAAGATAATTTTAGAAATGGAAAGAACAGAGCTTTTTGACTATAAGCTTACAGATGATGAGAAATTGGAAGTCGGGCATTATGTTCTTGTGAAATTCGGTGAAAATTCTAAGAAGCCATTTTACTATGCGGGGGAAATTGCAGAAGTCCACAGTGACTCTACTTAGACTGTTAACTATCTAAGAAAAGCATCATTGGTAGGTTGGCTTTTTACTAAACCAGCCGTTGAAGATATTTCTTTGACTTTAAGGAGTGAAATTAAATTCAAACTGCCACAACCCACAAATCCAGCCTCAACTTCTCGTTGTCGTCAAAAATATTTATTTGACGTTGAATTCGGCAAACTCTATATTAAATAAGATATTTATAAATGTTCCTATGAATAATTCTTAAGCACCTTATGGACTGATAGTTTTTAAAATGAAGTTTTATAACATGTAATTTTTTTTTAAAGAAAATGAATTTATTGATTTATGTTTTTTTATATTATTAAAATAAATCGTTAAAACAATTTTTGGTTTTTGCTTTCCATTCAAACAATAGGCGGAATAGACCCGCTGATACTTCTTATGCATACGATTATTAGTTAAAACTGCAATTGTCAAATGTTCCCCGTGTAAAGTCAAAGGTCCCCCATGCCCGGGGCACTTTTGACAAAATGACTTTTTTTTTAAACAAATTTAAAAAAATTGATGCAGTTGATATAACAGTGAAATGTATCTGTGAGTCTTATCTAGAATAGTCAATGCATCATATAAATAAAAAAGTATTGGAATTCAAATATATTCTTCGGAAAAACAGACTTTTAAAAATTAAGTGTCAAATGTGCCCCAGTTTCCCCTATATAGAATTGATTGTGCTACAGCTCATGGGAAACAGGGTCTATATGTGAGAGGCCTTCAATTTTCTGCCGAGTCGGAACGGCTATGAAACACTGTTCATGGCAAGAGATACTCTTGAAGGGTTTCCCAAATTCTCGAAAGAGGCAGTATACTTGAAAAAATTGTTTTGAGGCAGTGCCTAATAATCGAACTCAGTTATCATTTTAGTAAGGAATGCTTAACTCTCACATGCAAATTGTTGAAAGAGCATTGGAGTTCAAAGCTAAAGCTAGGTTTGTCCTTGTTGCCTAATAACTGACAAATGACGCATTTTTGCTTCTTTTCATACGACGACAAGTAGAAATACTTGAAAAGTGGTTGTCTTTGAAATTGACAAACACTGTTTGTCTATGAAAGACAGCGAATTTGAAAGACAAATAGAAATAGCTTAACTAACAAACGAAATGTCACTTTGTTTTTTAAATACAAGGAAAAAATGTTAGCCAAAGTGTACATAATCAAGAAATTTTATCTAATGTTATAGAAAACTCGAACAAATATTGAAGAGGCTGATGTGGTAAGATCTAAAACTCTCTTCCTAAGAAATGCTATTGCAATTCAGATGGATCTACATATATATTAGACTTTGAAAATAATCTTCACCAACATTAATGTCGATTTCCTTTACACATACAAAATCAAATTCTGCTGAAAAGGAGTTTGAAACAATCGTCTTTGAATTTTGATTTTATAAATTTCAGTTTTTGTTCACGATCACTTAATGGAATTCCGTTATTAAAATTGAAACACATAAATTGTATTCTAGAATCTAGATTCACTTCAAATTAATATCATTCTCTTCCACCAACGACGTGATGGTGACACAACAATGCGCCTTATACATTATGTTATGGGGTTCGATGACATATTTCAATGCGGAAAATCTCGTTGCTATAGATGTTGGATGGCGTTCAGTAGAAACACGCCCTTTTTTAAAGACAAAAATAATCACGGAATAGTTTGACCTTTATTTTGATTAGCGAATTTTTAAGAATTTATTAAAGTGGCAGTAGAATTGCACTTGTCGCTTTATTTTTGGCGAGCTTCCATATTCGCTTTAAGGTCAATGTTGACTATAAATAAATGTTTACCTACACTCCACACTTTTTCCTTTTTTCAATATTAAACCATCCTTGCAATATATGTAAATGTTTGACAATTCGCAGTTCTTTGCACACGCACCTAATGATGTTGATTAATGTTCAAAGTATAACAGTGCGAACGTTAGAAAAACAGAGAAGGATTTAAGGCCATATACCGATGCACTTTGGTTTTGAAGTCTTGTCTGGAAGTGTCGGGAATTAAAAATGTATCCTGAACATTATTGCTGGATTCACCTAAGAAGTCTTATTCTCTAGCTACAAATTTCAAAACTCAAATAAAAACATATTGAAAGAAATAAACTTTATACAGTTCTTTATAATTGTTAAACAATAATATTGTTTATTTATTTATTTCGTTTAAATCTAAGATCGTTTACGTTAGCTTTGAGGCCACTTGCCGCACGTTGGTTTTTGTGAGGTGAAGTAATAATAGTTAAAAATAAATTGCTTTTCAAAAATTTCAATAATAACCTACACACCAGCACATCATCAAGCATTCAAGTTAAGTTATCTCTCTCTCTGAAATTCACTATCGAACGAACGGTTTGTGGTGTGAAATGGGATTGAAGAATGGAACTAGAAATTGATTGGTTTGCCGAATGAAGCGGCAATATTGGCTTCCCTAAGGGCTTCAGAGTTTGTCTGCAAAAAAAAAAAATTATGATTATTATAGGCAGGGCAAAAGCAGAAAAATTCAAAAGATCTTACGGGATGGGCATGACAGACACGGGCAACATCTTCAGCAGACGCTCCATATTCCATGGCAAGGGCAGCTTCATTGATAATTTCACCAGCGGCCTAGAAAGCAAAATATAAATTTACAACTGGTCCAAAAACCGATTAGTACTAAAACTTACAGGTCCAATGATGTGTGTTCCCAAAATTCTATCTGTTGATTTATCTGCCAATACTTTGACAAATCCCTCGGCTTCGTTATTGGTCTTCGCTCTGGAGTTAGCCATGAATGGGAATTTACCGACCTTGTATTCAACTCCTTCTTGCTTGAGCATCTCTTCAGTTTTTCCAACCCACGCAACTTCGGGATGAGTGTATACCACACTTGGTACACAGTTATAATCGATATGCACATGACCTCCCATGATACCTTCCGCACAAGCAGAACCCTCATCTTCGGCTTTATGGGCCAACATTGGTCCGTGGATCACATCACCGATGGCATAGATGTTAGGCACAACAGTTTGCAACTGAGCGTTCACTGGAATCCTGCCCCTGTCGTCCACGACAATGCCGACATTCTCCAAGCCCAATCCAGTGGTGTATGGCTTACGACCAACACAAACAAGAAGTACATCACAGGTTAGGTCTTCCTTTTCACCAGACTTTACATTCTCCACAGACACAGTAATTTCTCCGCCAGATTTAGTGGCCGAGAGCACTTTTGTTCCTAGTTTGAAGTTCATCTTTTGTTTGGTGAGGATCTTTTGGAAGGTTTTTGAGACTTCAGCATCAATACCGGCTCCTCCAATGGTATCTAAGAATTCTACGGCAGTAACTTCGGCGCCAAGACGTCCCCACACAGAGCCAAGTTCTAGACCAATGACACCAGCGCCAATTATGATCATTTTTTGGGGAACTTGCTTTAGCGAGAGGGCACCTGTGCTGGAAACAATGGTTTCTTCATCAACCTAGAATAATTGTTTGAAAAAAACGACCTTAATATCGTAAAAAATATATATATTCATAGTAGGTAAAGGTACAAAATATTTAAAAATTAATCGATTTTCCAAATGCAATTGCCATACTAGCTTCCTTCAGAGCCTCAGAGTTGGTCTGAAAATTAAATTATTAATTGCAAAACCAAAACCATTGTAAACTTAGCCTACTGGATGAGCATGACAAACTCGTGCCAGATCTTCGGCCGTACCCCCATATTGCATAATAAGCGCACTTTCATTGATCAGTTCCGAAGCCGACTACATATTCAAAGAAAAACAAATCCAAACCAATGACGCTACACAAATTAATTCAAATTATTACTGGTCCTATTATGTGAACACCCAAGATTTTGTCTGTCTTCTCATCAGCATAGACCTTGACAAATCCCCCAGTCGATAGACTAGTTCTTGCCCTTGAATTAGCCATGAAAGGAAATTTGCCCACTTTGAAGGGAATGTTTTTCTCTTTGAGTTCTTCATCATTGAGACCAATCCAGGCTAGTTCTGGATTTGTGAAAACAACACTTGGCACAATGCCATAATCAACATTGAAATAATGACCATTCATTGCTTCAACTGCAGCTTCGCCTTCTGCTTCGGCTTTATGAGCCAATTGTGCTCCGGCAATACAATCACCAATGGCATAAATATTCGGCACAACTGTTTGATACCTTTCATTAACTGGAATTGTTCCTCGTTGGTCTGGTTCGATATTAACATTTTCCAACCCCAGATTCTCGGTGTATGGACGACGACCGATGGCGATAAAAAGACAATCGGTAGACAATTCTTCCGTTTGGCCACTTTTGACATCTTCAATTATTATTTTAACTTCCTTATCGGTTTTTTGGGCAGATTTAATTTTGTTTCCAAGTTTGAAAACCATTCCCGATTGAGT
Organism: Chrysotoxum bicinctum; assembly: GCA_911387755.1. Lineage (NCBI taxonomy): Eukaryota > Metazoa > Arthropoda > Insecta > Diptera > Syrphidae > Chrysotoxum > Chrysotoxum bicinctum. Next base: position 42,837,100 of record OU426990.1, read on the forward strand.
AAGGAGCTTATAGAAAGCCGCTGCAATTTCACGATCAACGAATTTTCCTCCGAAATTTTCAGATGGATCAATTGCTAAAACTTTGCTTCCTAGGCGGGCCCATACGGCAGCTACTTCTACACCAATAATTCCACAACCAACGAGAATCATGTTCTTTGGGACTCTTTTGAGTGAAAGCGCACCAATGTTTGATACCACAAATTCTTCATCGATCTGAAGAAGATAAGAGAATTAATGATTTAATACGCTGGAGTGAATGATTTTATGGTACATCTGTTTCCTATCAGCTTCAACGCTCTGTTCCGAATTCTATCCAATAAATAAAGAGAAGTTTGGGTTGCACCTGCCCAAAGATGAGAGTTATATTCGAGTTTTGGACATATAAACGCCTTATAAATTGTAGCCAGATCAGAAGGGGTGAAAAATTAGTTACACCAATATAGAAATCCTAAGGATTTAGCAGTGTTTTTGCCCTCTAGAGAATGTGACAATTCCATCCAAGATCGTCGTTGAAACATATACCGAGTACTGAGAGCTTTTCAGTTTTGTTTTTTTGATGAAAATGCCATTCAACGACAATAGACAACATTGAGTTTTAAAAGTATTAAACTCCACACGATTTTATATACCTCATTTCGCAATTGGAGTTTAATGAGCTTATTATGCGGTACCGTTTCAATTCCACTTCCGAAGGAAATAGACGTGAATTTGAGAACGAGTATGAGAAGCTGAGAGTAGAGCCGTCGGCAAAACAATGGAGTGGATTACAAGATTCAGACAGAAGACATTTATTAAAATGAGGAAAAGAATCGGAGACAAGACCGAGCCCTGGGGAACACCAACATTTATTTTATGAAGATAAGACTTGAAACCGTCCAATATATTTTGAACGATCAAAAACGTAATGTTTAATCTAAAGAATAAGGGTTTCGTTGGTACCAAACGCACGCATTATCGATAAGAGTGCCTGGTGCCAAACTCTTTCAAATTTGTTTCACTCTTCGGTAAGATAAGCGATATCAGATCACCAGTGGAACGATTGCTGCGAAAGCCGTATCGACGGCCATTCAGGAGCTTTGATCTTCGAGATATTTCTTGTGCTGATGATTGATAAGGCTCCATAACCTTGGAATGAAGGGACGTAAGTGCAAACGCTCGGTAGATGGAGGTGTAGGAAGGTCGTCTTTTTATGAACAGACTGGACAAATGCTATTTTCCACCTTCCAGGGAAGAATCCAGAACAGTAGGAGCGATGAAAAATCTAACACCATAGTTTTGCTCGCCAGGAAGAAAAAAGCCTCAGAAGAATGGGATATACTATCAGGATCAGTGAATTTGTCTTTAGAAGGGCTCTGGCAACTGTAAGAGTGCTGAAATATAAATGTCCTATTAAATGATTTACGTTCTCAAGCAGGAGCAATGTCGTGGTCTCACAACGTAGAGCTGGCAGCAAAATGAGCTGCGAGTACATTTGCCTTATCTGAGGAGCTATTTATCGGGTTTTTATTGAAGATGAGCATTTTAACCGAAGATGAACACATCACACAGGTACACTCTTTTCTTCGATGTCACCATCCCCTACAGATCTATCTGAGAGGAAATGGCATTTTTGGAAGATAAATCAATCTATTTTTATACCGACGCGACGGTCGGATCAAAAACAAGATGATGACGGCATCGGTGGAGGTGTATACTAAGACAGCCTAAAACTAATCTCTTCTTTCGCCTTCCCAGTCACTCTAGCGACTTGTTTGAGTATTAAAACAAATTTGACAATTACTGGCTCTGAAGCGCTCTGAGTGTTTAAGCCGAACGCATATCGGCTTTGTAATAGGCGTCATAACTTGATCAATGTCTAATAGGTAAACACCGAACGCGGCTTGACTATTATTCAAACGACACGAAACTTTATGGAGGAAAAAGAGGAGGAATCGATTTCTTGCTCTGTCCCCACGACGTAAATTCTATTTGGGAGTTTTCAGCTACAATGATTCATATGATATGGGAAATATAAATATAGGTAATCTCGCATGCTTCATAAAGAGCTCCATGTAGTTTAAAGATTAGGGAAAAGCAGAATTATAAATGCGGAACTAGGTAGCTTTAGTAGAAGAAGGTCAGTCAGTAGAGGTACTCCACAAGGTGGAGTCCTATCCCCACTTCTATAGAATATGGTAGTTAATGAACTGCTAATAGACCTAGAAGAAGAGGGATTCAAAGTGATTGCATACGCTGACGATATTGCCATTGCCGTATCAGGAAAGCATCCTCAAATTCTAATAGAAATTACACAAACCGCTCTAAACAAGCTATTTAAATAAACAGATCACTGTGGACTAGGTGTTAATCCCCACAAGACTGAACTGGTCCTCTTCACAAGGAAATACAAAATTTTTCAACTGGACCCTGCATCAATCAAAGGTGTTCCACTTACTTTCTCAGATGAAGCTAAATACCTGGGTCTTATTTTAGACAAAAAGTTAAGTTGGAAACCTAATATACAGGAAGAGTAAGAAAAGCCACAGTAGTTCTCTTTTCCTGTAAGAAAGCCGTGGGGAACAAGTGGGACTTGTCTTCACAAATCACTCACTGGCTACATACTGCGGTCATCAGACCGATACTCACTTACGGGGTGACCGTATGGTGGACGGCCTTAGATAAAGCGACACCACACCACCATTCTGAATTTATTCGGAACTTTCCCAAGTCACTCCGACTACATCACTCCCTTGTTGGTTTTCGGTAAAAACTTTGAATTCACCATTCCCTCAAGGTCAGCTTGGGAGGAAGGGGCTTTGATAGAAAATAAATCAGTACATTTTTATACAGGGTCACAGGGACATTTCGGGGAATTGCAAAGCCGACGAACTCGCCAGAATTGCCCGAAAAGGCAAATATAGGTATGCCTATAGCTACAAGTAAACTTATGCTGAAACGAATTGCTCTGGAACAATCAAACACAAGATGGCTTAACACTACCACTTGTATGGCGACCAAACAAATCTAGCCTAAACTGGATTTGAAACGGTCAAAATGTCTATTGTCCCTCAGTAGATCTCAGATCAGTTCCGTAATAGGTGTCATAACTGGACACTGTCTCATAGGTAGACACGCCGCACGACTCGGTGTACTATCAAACGATTTTTGCAGGAGTTGCTTGGACGAGGAGGAAGAGGAGACAATCCCACACCTTCTTTGTACATGCCCTGCTCTCTCTTACAGACGCAAACTTCATCTAGGAGAATATTTCTATAATGAACCAAGCGATCTCATAAACACAGACATTAAAAGTCTCCTTCGCCTTCATCAGAAGCTCCAAATGGTTTTAACTAGTAGGGAACCTTTTTGTTCCCTATTAGATCGTGGTATCACAATGGACCTCTACTGGTCTTAGTGTGTCAGACGCTTTAATGACAGCCACTTTAACCTAACCTAACCTAGGGAAAAGGTCTCCTATATTCAATGTGATATCATAATGTTCCAACTATGGTATATGTGTGTCAATTTGTATGCGGACAACCAAGTCAACCTAACACCTGTCTATCTTGAAGATCCGATTAAAGATTGATTAAAACACCCTTTTATTAAACATATTGCCCGCTTTGCAATTATTTTTCACAAAGATCTCAACTTTAAAGATCAAAGAACACTCTAGTGGCGCTTAAAATAGGTGCACAACTTTCGATAGTTTTTGTGTGGAAATGATAATGGACTAGCAGTTCATACACTATAATTAGTCGATTTTAAATCTAAATAAAGAACATTCATTCATTCATTCATTCTGCTTGCCAAATAAGAGAAAATTAAATTACGTCTATACCTCATAAACCTAAAACCTATATGTGTCATTAACAGAGCAGCCCTATATGGTTATTTATAAATTCACAACACTCAATGAGTTAATATAAAAAGTCGTCCAGGAAATCTCTTGTTTTAGGTAAATAAAAGCAAGGCTACAAGACAAGACAAGATCTGCGATACTGTGGCCTTCAAAAATGTCTGCTAAACTTCAAGCTGCAATTATTGGCAACTGGCCAATTATTCGTTGACCTTAAAAATATCTTTTTTTTTTTTAAATTGCATTCTATGATATTTTGTTATGATATTAAACCCTTTGGTTCTTCAATTCTCACCTCAATTCCAGGGAATGGTGTAACGACGGATCCACTAGCAATCATGATGTTCTTTGCGTTGATGGTGTCCTTGCTGCCATCGTCCTTTGTGACTTCAACGACATTTGGCGAAGTGATAGTGCCCACTCCAGTCAACTGTGTCACCTTGTTCTTCTTGAAGAGCTGTGCAATCCCTCCAGTCAACGATTTGACAACATTTCTCTTCATCAACATGAGTTTTTCCAAATCCAGCTCGACTCCACTCACATTTATTCCACGATCGGCCATATGACCCTGTGCTGCCATTTCATAGAGGTAGGAGTTGTTTAGCAGAGCTTTGGAAGGAATGCAACCCACATTCAAGCAGGTTCCACCCAATGTTGGGTATTTTTCGATGTTTACAGTCTGGAATTTGGAATTATTAATGGATTGCCGTTTGATGATCGACTCTTTGGGTAATTACCTTCATTCCCAATTGTGCTGCTTTGATGGAAGCAACATATCCACCGGGTCCGGAGCCAATGACAACCAAGTCAGCATCATGAGTGGTGGAGTAGAAGCGACCATTCAATGCTCCCAGAATAGCTCCATTTGTTTTCAAAGGGGCCTAAAATTTAAAACACAAACACGAAATTCATTAAGTTTTTATCATTTATTGCCAACTATGATAAGGAAAAACTTCAAGGTTATGGCTTATGGACAACCCCTCCGATCAGATGGTTAAAATAAACAATTAACATGACTGATCTTCTATCTAATAATCCAATTAAGATAAAATCATCGAATTGAGGGAATATCCTGCACACATTTTGAGCCAAATCAAGTTTAACGAGGTTATTGGGATTGCATAATCCCAAAAAAAAAAAAATTGAATTTCCTTTTGTCATGGGGGTTGTCTCTTTGATTCCAACTCACCTTGCTCGCAAGGGAAATGACATTACGTAGACTGCACTGCATTTTTCGGGGGGAATTGTTTTATTCAATATCAACTCGTGTACAGTAAATTTTTGTGTTTTTTTATTTAAACACGCGAAAATCGAATCGGCTCCCTAAAAAAACTTCAAATACTAGAAAGAAAAATTTCGGTGGAGCCCGAAAATCACCAATATTTTTCACCAATGACGTTTTGAAAAGTGAAAAAAAAAATATCGAATGACATTAGTGTCGATAGGTTGCTAGCACTGATTTTAGGGAAGTGTTTTGAAAATCCAATAGTGAAATGGAATTCTGTAGAATAGTTGATTTGAAAAAATCCTTGGTGCAATTATGGTGGATTAAGGGGGACTCACATTTCCAAAAACTAAAATATGGGATGTAAAATATAAAATTTATATAGGTATATTGAGTCTTGATAAGAAATGCCAATACAGATCATAGGAAAGTTGAAGTGTGTCGTTATCTCAGTAATATTTCGTCGTAGAAGCCTAGTACGCAGATTGAGACAAGACAAATTTTATCTCTTCATTTTTAATCTCTACAAAACCTTTCCAAATCTCGCGCAAAAGTTTGAATTTGGAGAGATAAAATCTAATTTAATGTGTTTTGTAGTGTACCTCTGGAACGGGTTGTCTTACAAAAGTCGTTCATACTTTTCTGGAATGTCCTCTCTATGCTTTCAGGAGAAGCATCAGCACATTTACATAAAACCAGCAAAATAATGCTTGTATCATTCTTTTTCCTGGCAAAATTTGGTGGAGACATTTTGTAGAGCAATACACAATAGTATGAATTTCACACGCGAACTGCGTACTGCTCGGAAAAATATCTAAGACAAAATTTGTCCCAGGAAAAAAAAAATTATGGGAGACAAAATTTTTCCTGATCTCCGTACTACTCTAGATCAGTGGATAAGCCTTTAAGCATGAAACACATTATCGATTCATGGTGACAGGTTTTGCTTACATAATTATAATAATTTTTGCACTGAGCACATTCTGAATGATGTAGAGGAAATGAAAAGATTGGGTTACAGGAAATACTGGGTCTAACCGCTGATATAGACAGAAAATTGATCTGACTCCGGGCTTTTTGACCCATGATGAAACTTCTGCTTTTTTTTAACTAATTGCATTTTCAGATAAAAAATTGTTTTTGTTGTTCTTGTAACAATTTAATTTTAGAGCGTGCTATTTATTTACGTAAAATTTAGTGTGACACAATAGGCGTGTTTTTTTGGAAAATTTATCCGTAGTACAGCAGGATTTTATATGAATAACAAATACAAAATCCGCAGTAGGATCACTGCCGATACTCGAATAAATGTCAAATATCTATCCGCAGCAGGATTTCACTTCTCCTTTTATCGGCAGTGATCCTACTGTGGATGTTGTATTTGTTATTCATATAAAATCCTACTGTACTACGGATAACTTTTCCAAAAAAACACGGCTAATATCACCTCATACCTGCAGATCGAACTCCACCAGGGAAGTTACAAATCGTCAAAGAGTATGTTTTGTCACAAAACAGATACCTCTTATCTAACCTATTTGAAATTAGCAGGAAATTGTAAGAGCCGCCCATTCCTCCCGAGTACATCATGGTCACAGAAATCCATTTACAAATATGAGTTAAAAAATAAAAAAGATTTTTTAAGACAGGTCGGTTAAAAAAGAAATGAGGTGGGACCACTTTTGGTGGAGAAAAAAAATACTATATTTATTGTGCTTACACCCTTGGTCAATTTTACCATAAAAATCAAATACCCCACTTTGGGATATTCTGCATAACTTCACCAATGTTTTTGACAGCATTTTTTCTCCACCATCTCCCATCTGTCAGGTCAGTTTCAAGATGGCGTTAATGCTGAAAAGTTCCTTGGCAAAGGAAGTCTAGCGAAAATTTTAATTTGCATTTAATTTCTTCAATAGTTATTATTCATAATCAAAACATCAGATTACAATTAAAAATAACTTTATAATTTGTTCCACAACAAATGCACCCACCCGTCTAAGGTGTTGGCGTTAAGAGCATTGAAATTCTTCTCGCTTGCCCTGAAACGCATAAGGGGAGAAAAAGACGTTTTTTTGTGAAAATTCCATATAGTTCTTTCCACACACATCTTTGGTTTATATTTCTTTTTTTTTATTGTTCGTACAAAGAAAAGTTTGCGAACTGAAAAGAAAAATCTGCACCAATGATGAACTACGGCAATGTGATGATGGGCGATCAGTTCCGTAAAATGGAACCGTTCTCCCCAAAATCTTCACCTCGCGGTGGTCGGTCACCAGTTGTTTCGAGACAAGATTCATCGGGGACCTTGAAGACAACTATTTCGCTGGGCAAGAACCCATCGATTGTTCACAGCGGACCATTTTATTCGATGAAAGAACCACCAGGTATGTGTTCTTTTTTCTCAGCAGTTGCTTGGAATCCACTTGTTGTCCATGGTGTGGTAATATTTGATGGACTTTATCAATTTTTAGGAAAAGGTGAATTGACTGGAGATAAAGATCTTATGACTGAATATGGACTGCATCACACTTTGACCAAATTCAAAGACAAGAAAGTCAAGGAGTCTCTGTCGTCGTTTTTGCCAAATCTTCCTGGAATCTTTGACGGAATGAACAATTTGGTAAGAAAATGAAAGTTTTTTTTTGTTTGTTTTTGAATTTGAATTAAGCTAAGAGAGGAGAGATGAGCTGGCACTTATTTTTGGGGAAATATATTTTCTGGCTTCCTTGGAGCTGATTTAGGAATAAGGGTAGATCGATACTCTGGAATAAAACGAGATAAGAGATATTCCATTTAGACTGGCTCGGAATAAAACGACAATAAATAGATATATCTGCTAAGAGCCAAAATGTACTGTCGTTCCTCCAAAAAAGACATTTATGACTAGAACATTGAACATATTGGCCATAACCAATGCTATGTTGATTCGGAATGGGAATAAATGAAGCCCTATCTTTGGTCAACGTGTCATCTAACTGAAACAAAGAAATTAAATTGGTCCTTTTCAGTCCTTTTTCGCTGGTACTAACAAAATGGCTGCAAAAAAAAAAACATTCTTTTTAGAATTGAAAGCTTTTTGGACTTTGGTTCGTTAGTGAATAATATATGCTTATATATAATGTCCTTGTACATTCGGCACTGCCTTCTAAGACAAGAATACTCAGTAAGAAATACTCTTACTTAAACTGTTATAATCTGTGAAGCGTTCTTGGTTATAAGGAGTTATCGTTTTAAATCGTTAAAAAAAATCATTTAGGGCCGTGATATTATATGGGCAACTAAAGTCTCCATTTTCTGCTGAAAGTTAAATTTGTTGACCTTCACAGCATACATTTCAGGCAAAAAAAAAATGTGTAACTTGGTAAAAGGATGAGGACCCGTGGATAAGATTTGGATAGACGAAAGGAAACAGGGAATGGTTAGAAACCGAAAAGGACATTTGGGCTAGGATAGGACATGACGGGTACGTATGTTTGATAAAAGTGGCGGTGGCATGCTAAAGATGCACGACTTAGCTCGCTGGATGTAGGGGGGGGGGATCTTGCCCCTCAGTCGAACCTCACCTCGCTACAAAAAAAAAACTCATGCCAAGAATCTAACAATCCCACATACTGAGCTGCTACACTTAGAGGTTATTGTTGCAATCTGTGGCCTAACCCTCTCCTTGGAATCTGTATGGCCAAATTGTATACCAGATTCCCCTTCAACGATTTTACTCAACTACGACATCATTCCACGCTGGCCCACGCACACCCCTGAAAATCAAAACCTTAGCCACTCATCCTATCAGAACTCAATAGTTCCACGAAAAGACTGTGTGCTGTCGTGGCTTACAGAGCATATTTATTTAAATCAAAAGAAAAAACATTATTTACATTACATTATTACTTTTGAAAAAAAAAACAGTAAATATTATTCGCTAAAAGTCCGAAAGTATTTTCATTTTCTTCACTTTCAAGGAAATATGGTCCAAAGGCAACCAGTTCAAGACCGTCAGTTATTGACCATTGTGAATAAAGAGCTTGATCGTTTGATCCACTTTTATTCTTCGATTTTCGGAAGCCCAATTGGAAAAGTTTGGTTTTTTATGATACCCAGACAAATAGAGAAAACCACACCAGAAGGAATAATTTTATGTAAAAATATTACGAAACTTTTTTGCGATAACCATTGTAGAAAATTTACTATTACAACAATCATTCACAGCCTTTTTTTTTTACTAATTAAGGGTATGAATATGAATAAATGAATATTGAATGCAAATTTGCACTGCCACCTAAAGATCTATTCTGCCCCAATCCAGAGCTAGGTGAGTTGCTAACCCCACAGGTCTTCTTCCAAGTTTATCCTTTGATGGGTTTGATTATTTGATGAACCCTCAGAAGGGACAAATCACTTCCTTCCCCCTAGTAGCGCCGCAGATACTTGTTTCTTTTATGCATTAATGCTTCGCATCCGTCTAGTCTATAGTATATGTGGGGTGGGGTGTCCCGTTGCTATTCATAGATTGTTCCTATTTAAGCTTATACAGTTTTTGAAACGATGGTTGTTATAGTACCCAAGAAGTAGTTTGGCCTGTCTCAGTTTTGGAAGTTCTTTCCAGTTTTCGCATCTTTTGGCCTAATCCTCTTTTTTTCATTTCCTTTTTAATCCTGTTTTTTTTTTTATATCCCGCACTAGGATTTTAGCACCATTAGAGCAGTCCTTTGGTCTATTTTTGCTAGGGAGTCTACCTTCTTATTTCCCACGACACGTACATGTTCAAATACACAATGAAGTGATACATTATTGTTATTGTCAATTTTGTTTAGCCTGCCTTCACATTCCCACACCACTTAGACGTGATAAAATTAGTGCTTGGAGTGCTGTTTAGCTATCTGATTTTGGTAATTCCTCAAAAATTCCCGTACTAGCATTGTATATACAATCTTATAGTATTATCAATTGACGTGATTTTATGTTAGAGTCCCTAGCCTGTGGTGTCGCTGAAATCAGCAAAATTTGTCAGTGAAGAGTTGATCATTTAGTGTATCTTTGTGCTTGAACAGTTGGTTGCAGCTATCCTCTAGTCTTCTCTATTTGGCTTAAGAGGTTATATTTTGAACTGCCTCTTAGTGAGTTCTTTTCAATTTTTTGTAATCCTTTGCCCTCCTCAATTTTCATTACATTTTCTCCCGCAAAGAGAATATGTACCTTTTTTTTGTTAAAGAGTGCTTTTTTAATACCCTGGACATGAACCTGGCTAAGTAACCAATGAAGAGCGACATTATTGTTCTTCATTTAAATCGCCTTCATATTCCAACAACAATTGGCGTAGGAGCTCAGTGCTTTGCTTACGGCTGACTGACATAATTTCAAAGTTTTGGCTACGGTAATTCCTTTCTAAATTTGGTCTACACATTTGCCTATGATATGTACATATATGGAAAATCTTACTAGAATTTCCCATCGGAATGGAAAGTTTGGTTCTTGGCTCAAGAATTCCTGCACCAGTTTATCAAATCGTTCTCGATTCATCAGTGTATCAGGCACGTTGACTTTCTTGCTACTTAAATCAGTTCGAAATTATTTCTCAACGTGACATTTCTTAATCATGCCATCTCTTGGAATGTCAATAAGGTTTGTTACTATAAACTTAAGAGTGCAGTCTCCTTTTCTGAGACAAATAACTTCGCTAGTTATTAGAACTTACAGGAAAATGATGAAAAATATTAATCGATGAAAAGTTATGAACTTTGGCGATAAAGTTTCGATAAACCTAAACCTCAATTAAAATTGTAAAGTTAACCTTGTTTGTTCTTTAAAAATCATAAAATACAGCATATATCTTAAAAAGTTATACTTATAGTTTTTTACATCAATTTAATTTTGTATAGGAAAACAGTACGTTGCGCAGCATAATGGAAAAACCTCCCATTGTAGGCAAAGAGCTACTGCCCCTGACGAGCGTCCAACTAGCTGGTTTTCGTTTACACACTGGTCCAGTAAGTTTTTGCATCTAAAATCCTAGTTAAACAAATTTAAATTATTATTTTTTCCTATTACAGCTTCCTGAACAATATCGAGCATTGAATACCACACCCCAAAGGAAACATAAGAATAAACACAAAAAGCATAAGCACAAGGATGGTGCTGTTCTACCAGAGAATTCTCTCATGGGTATAACCAGACGATTCACTTTCTTTCCAACAAATCTCGATATGTTTTCCTTTTTTTTAGATTCGGCTGGATTGGAAACTTACGAGAAGAAACATAAAAAACAAAAGCGTCACGAAGACGACAAAGAACGTAAAAAACGAAAAAAGGAAAAGAAACGCAAGAAGCAACGTCACAGTCCAGAACCACCAAATGGCAACAATGGCGGAGTTCTCATAACAAATCAGACACCATTGTTCTAAGAACACAACGGATCACGATGCGTCTCTTTAACTGAATTAGATTTTATTTTTTTTTAATTTTAGGAATTCTATTCCTTAACCTTTCTATCTTCCTCATAATATAACAACTATGTTTAACGCTCCATGTTTTCCATTTCCACATAAACAAAACAAAGATGAAATCAAAAGAGTTTAAGTTAAATTAGGTTAGAAATCATCAAAAAAACAACAACAAAAAAAAGATGCAATACAAAAGCATAATTAGAGTTTGTTAAGCTTGGTTTAGTAGTATAGTTATGTATTAAACTTATTATTATAATTTTAAATAGATTCTAAGTTGTATAAAAAAAAATAAACACAAAAAAAGTAATAATAATAAAATACTATAGATACATACTTATATCTGTATTGAGCATGCAAATAATTGTCTTTTTATTCATCTGTCGGATATTCTTAAGATCAACTCTAAGCTTAAAGTCGATTTTGTATGGACAAGTGCGACAGTTCTCATTTTCAACAATAGGAATTTTCTATGATTGCTAGACCCCTATTTCTCAAAGAATTTTACTCTATTATCTTTAAGCTCATTTTATTCTGAGCCTATAGAGCTTGATCCGAGCGAGCTCTGGCTCTGATTGAATAAAGAAACAAATCGAGCGCTCTGGTGTGTCTGAGCTAAAAAAGAAACAAATTGTTATAGCTCTGAACCTTAAAAGAAAAACGTCTATGATTGGATAGAGAAAAACCAGATTAAAATGGCCCCCGAATCTGGTTGCTCTAACAAATATTGTAGGAAAAATAACTTATTCGTTTGACAGTTTTTCAAATGTAATTACTTGCAATTCAGCGCCGAATAATAGTTTCATTTATTAAATTGGAGGACTCTGATCATACTCTAGTCAGAGCTTGCTCGACTTTGCCAAGGCTCTGCTCAGAGCTAAAAATAAACGCTTAATGGATGTTTTTTAATGATCTATGTGGATTAAATCTGATAATGAAAATGGCTAAAGCACTCCCTTTTAATTTGAAAAATCTGAAAGCTATTGTTTTTGTTTCCACTAATCGGTTTTCTTTTTAAGCTCTCACAAGAGCATTAGCAAGGCAAGGCAAGTCTAGTATGCTCTGAGGAGAGTATGATCAACGCTCTCCGATATAATAAATGGAACATACTCGAACTGTCTCTCAAAAGAGGTTTGTTTTAATTTGTTTGCTTTTTTTCCTCATCTATTTATATGGCCACGCTCAGCATTTCACTCTATCTGTTTGGTTATTTAATTCTGAACTCATAGAGCGTTTTCTGAGCTAGATCTGATTGAAAAAAAGAACACAAGCTGAACGCTCTGATGCCTGAGTTAAAAAAAAATTAACACTAATTTTCTTGTGACAACTCAGTGCTTAGTTGTGAGCTTAAAAAGAAAACGAGGAACTAACGAAATGAGTTTGTGGGCGCAATAAATTGTGTGTATATATGTTTTTCAATTGGAACAATCACATTTAAAAGTCATATCGTTTCAGGTCTAGAACCATTTTGAACTCTTAGGCTAGGCGCGCACATTCAATTTTTGACACAAACTAAACGATTGCCTAAAATGAGTTCGCTATTTTGTGCAACATATAATTATATGTACCTGCGCGGACATTCAACCAAATAGTTCATCTGTTTTCTATAAGCAACCAAACAGTTGTCCAACTAAAAATTGAATGTGCGCGCCTAAGTCCAAAACAAATTTCCAACTGTTAGTTTGCAAATGTGGCCTAAAAGGTTTGTCTAATTTTGTTCAATGATTAAATGGTTAACTTATCCTGTGTTTTACATCATTGGATACTATTACAATGTTACTGCATATATATCTGGCCCTTTTACTAAGTTTTCATCAAGAGATAATCCTGGATTTAAGTGGATTTACCAATAATCTTCTTTAAATCTCGAAGATTTACCATACAAATTTATTTCGTAATTCAGTAGATTAGAAATAAATCTTAAATTTTGTTAAATCAATAATTGTTTTATAGTTCGAACTGACCTAATATCCTCATTGTGCCAAGCTATCTCGATGATTTGTTGTCGTTTAGTGTAAATGAAACTTTCTTTCTCTCGCTTCCACTTTATAAGAAAAATTGAAACACCATTAGAATTTTGATAGGTGCTGTCAAAGTTAATCTTCGTTTTAATCTTTTAGTGCGGTGAAAATACCACATCTTGTGCCTTAAATCTCAGATTATATTTTGGTGAAAACGTAATATTAAATTTTTTAAGAAATCATGCTTGCAACAAATTCTTAATTGACACCATGTGCAAACCCAGCAGAAATTGTATATTCCCCAAAAATATGCAACACAAAATTTGACAGCAAAACAGCTGGTTTTTTTTTTACATATTTTATGTAAACATCAAATTCGACTCACACCGGTAACCTTTTTTTCTTGTATATTTACTTTATTCATATTAATTTAAAAAAAAAACATTAAATAAAATAATCGTGAGTTACAAAAGATGAACTGCATCAAACGTCTACCTACACTTATACCACGATCAGCATACAATACCTTTCCCCGTGCATTTAGCAACTCAGTAGAAGACCAAATCGATGAGGTAACTCTATTATGCCTTAAATGTTTGAAACTGCTTCTCACTTTGAACTCATCGTCAGTCTCGTCAGTGGCCAAGAAAGATTTTCTCTGGCATCCAACCGACTGGTTCGCTTCACTTGGGAAATTATCTCGGGGCTGTGCAAAAATGGGCAGAACTTCAGAATTCCGGTGAAGATGTAACCTATTGCATTGTGGACCTCCATTCAATTACAGTGCCACAAGACCCACAAACGTTACGCAACAACATTATCCAAATGACTGCTACAATGATGGCATGCGGTATCGATCCCAACAAATCCACAGTCTTCCTTCAGTCAACAGTGAAGGAACACACCGAACTCAATTGGATTCTTGGTACTTTGACCACAATTGCCAGACTAAGACACCTGCCTCAGTACAAAGACAAAACACAAAAGATGAAGGAGATCCCTCTAGGTTTGTTCTTGTATCCGGTCCTGCAAGCAGCCGACATTCTTCTCTACAAGTTTGTCAAACTTTAATGATCAATTTTATCTAAGAAATAACATTTTGTGTCTTCTAGAACCACCCATGTCCCGGTTGGTGAAGATCAAGTCCAGCACATTCAGCTGACTCAACATTTGGGAAATCTATTTAACAATCGATTTGGAGTTACTTTCCCCAATTGCCATGCGATCATTGACAGCAAAGAAGCAGCACGCATTCGTTCACTACGAGATCCCTCCAAGAAAATGTCCAAATCCGATCCTGAAGTTAAGAGTTGCATCTATCTTACCGATGAGCCTGATGTCATAGTCGAGAAGATCAAAAAAGCGGTCACAGACTTCACCTCTGAGGTAACCTATGATCCGGAAAATCGATTAGGTGTTAGCAATTTAGTTGCTATTCATTCCTTGGTCTCGAATGGAAAGACTCCCGATCAAATTTGCCAGGAAGTTCAAGGTATCGACACTGGAAAGTACAAACTGGTTGTTGCTGAAGCTGTGATTGAACACCTCAAGCCGATTCGGACAAAAATCAATGAGTATATGAAGAATCCCAGCGAATTGGTTTATATTTTAGACGATGGACGAGAAAAAGCGCGGACAATCGCCGAGGAGACAATGGCTGAGGTGAAGCAGAAAGTTGGCTTGGGAGCTAATATGTCAGAATTTTCACTTCTTAAAAAGATGTCGAAGAAGATCTAGTCAGGGGTTCAATGTTCAATGTTTTTGAATAAATTTAAGTGATAATTCGGAAAGAACAAGTTGTTTCCTTCTTTGGATTAGAAAATATTTAAATTATTGTCGTTCGTGCTTGGCTTCAGCTTCATGCAATATATACACCCATGTTCTGCATTTCACTTATTGTGAATTCGAGCAACAAAAGTGAATTTTGATGTTCTGCATTCCGCATAAAATGACTTTTGTGATTTGTTCATTCCGAATGTGAAATGTTGGTGTTCTGAATTCCACCCGAAATAAAGTTTGTGAATTGAGTTTTCGGAGATGAAAATTCGTGTTCTACATTTCGAATACACAGCGTTTTACGGTGAATTCAATTCACTTAGTTTTATTTGGTGAAATTGATAAACGTGTAAATAAAGATTTGAAATTTTGATTGATTGATTTTGATTTGATTGATTGATAAATTGTTGTTTACAAGAAAATACAAAAGAGCTCCCGACAAGAAAAAGTTGTGTTGCAATTTATGAAATGAGAAGCAAGAAATTTTGTGTTAAGGGAATTAAAGTCGATTTTATTAAGGGATTTATTTCAAAAATGTAAACAAATGTCTCTTCGCTTAGTCTGAAGCTTCTTTTGAAACTACAAACAATTCAAATATGACCATGTTAATTCATTCCCCATTTTTAACTTACGCTGCTTCTGGTAGATCTAGAATTATGGCTTTACTACGTAAAACTTTTCCACAAACCCTCTATCATTGATTTTCGTCCCTTCTACCACTTATTAATAATAATAGTGAATCTATTTTCGTTATGCACAAGAAACAATGTTTTAATAAATGATGCAAATTGTCTTTCAGCTGATTTTGACATTTCACAAATAAATTCGGAGTGAATTGAATTCACTCGGAATGTAGAACATGCCTTTTCATTTTAAGTGAAATTGAAATTCGTTTTCAATTCACTTTCACTCGGAATACAGAACATGGGTGATAATTGGTTCTTATGTGCGGACTGCGCGCATTCAAGCTATACTTTCATATCAATCGAACATAAAAGTTGGTCGCTTGCGGCTCTAAGAAAATGAGCTCAAAATTAAAAAAGGTAAGGGATCTTCTGTTATAACCATTAAGCCTAGCCAACATTCGTAATTTTAATAGAAAATTTGAAAAAAATTTTTGATCATAGCCGCGTTCTTTTTCATGTTCCAAAAAATCGGAATGTCAAATTATCAAATTTGTTTTGGAAGACATTGAAGGTACTGATAACTGATAGACTGGTTTTTGAATTTCTGAATATTTCAATGGAACAAATAGAAATACTCGTAGGTTAGGTATAGAGCATTCCACATTCGGGTAGTGGTGCGGCTGAAAAAATAATGCCTGCACTTGACAGTACGTTGTACGTCTGAATTTGGGTTCAAAGGGCAAACTGATGAGCTCCTACTAAAAGTGAAACTATTACGGTTGGATTATTTAAGGGTGTCACAAATTGTCACGACCTTTTAATTTAAAATTTTGCAATACAAAATTACAATGTTAAAAAAAAAAGATTGTGTGTACTGACGTACGCGCGGTTGAAGTAAAACTTCTTTTTCCTCAAGCAAAGCTTCTGTAAGATTATAACCTACAAACAAACATTTTGTATTATAAAAACATGTCGCTGTCTTTGACGGATAATGTGACGTTTTGACATGTCACTGACAGCTGCATAGACATTTTTTTACCCCCAACGCCGGAAAAGAAGTTTTACTTCAAAAAATTGAATGTGCGCGCCTAGCCTTAAATGAAATCGAGAAGAAAAGTACAAAACTCCCATGCCACTTGACAAGCAAGTTGCCTCGCTTTGTTTGTATTACCCTAGGGCTGCACGTGCAAGTATTGTATTGGCAAGCATGTTGTAATCTTGTAATGTACACAAGCATTTCTTATTAACCCGTACAAACCCGAGCAACTTAGTAGTCACCTGGCATTAATTCAGTATCCAGGCAACTTGGAAAGCAAGTACACTGACAGCAGCACTCTTGTAAAATTAATTATTAAAGTATTTGATTGATTAGTCAGGTGACGTTCAAATTTATAAATACCTAAAGAAATGTCGGTGGCGTGTGCGATTAAGCGAATAAATATTATTAAAAAGTATAATTTCAAAACTTTCAGGCAACCTGATGGTCATATGGCATGCCGTCTATGACAGCAAGAATACAAATGGTAGTGGATATACCCAACTTTTTGGCCAGTACTTTGTATGCGAGGGTTAGGTGTTGGTAAAATTTATTTGGATTGCAATATGCTTGTCAATAATTATTCGTGTTGCATAGCCATTGCGCGTCTGAATCTATAGTTTTATGTTTATCTTTGAATGCAGCCATTTGAAATATGTAAATTCTAAATCGTATCCAACTTCATGTTATAATTACTTTGTATTCTAAAAACATGTCGCTGTCTTTGACGGATGGCGTGACGGTTTGACATGTCACTGACAGCTGCATAGAAATTTTTTTACCCCCAACGCCGGAAAAGAAGTTTTACTTCAAAAAGATTTAACTCAATCAAATTTGTGTTTCTTCCTTTTTGAAAGACTTGGAACACCGGTTAAAAATATTATCTTGCTGCTGCCGTTCCATTAGTTAGCGATTGATAGTGTTTTCCCTGTGGTAAAATAAATCAAATTATTTTTGATTTGCATCAGTCAAAATGACGATTTTTAGTAATTTTTGCATTTCATTGGGCAAAAAATCAATTTATTTTTCAATATGAAATCAATCGTTTTAATCTAAAGGCCCAAATATAATACGAGTAGGTACGCATAAGAAGGGATGGCGGTTATTCCGGTTATTATAACCGGTTTCCCGGTTATTAGATTTTAGAAAAAACACCGGTTTTAACCGAGATAAAAAAGTCTCCGATGAAAACCGTTTCATTGAAACAAAATAAATAATAAGGGACATACAAATAAGACACGACATTTCTCCGCATTAGTTCAGCCGCCATCCCTGGAGATAAAAATCTGAGACAACCACTTTCAGTCTCAGAACATCGTGCCATACATCTTTCCTATTCCTTCTTTCTCTTACTTAACTTCACGCCCGCGCTGTGTTGAAACATTTAAAGGGTAATCATAATCCCTTGAGCGCGTGTAGATTACTCGTATTAAAAAAAAACCAGTTTCGGTTTTAACCGGTAAAGTGAGGCAGGATTTTTAAAACAAATTGAAAATTAATGGATTTTTTTGACATTTGTTTTCGTGACATAGTGAGTTTGAAGTGTTCACACTACTTTTGTGTCTGAACACGACAGGGTGGCCTTAAGTCAAAATAATTCGGTTGAGTAAGCCCAATGTGAACACCGTCTATGAAACAGTTTTAGCTTACTCCGCCTCTGTTTCTCATGTATTTTTTTATAAATAAGCTTTTCAGGATTAGAGGCAATTGTAAAGTCAGAGAATCTTTACTCCTTCACTAAAAGGAGTTAATAAATAAGGCTGCATAAGTTTTAATGATGATCTTTCATGCAAGATAATTAAAAAAAATGGTTTCGTTAGGTTGGCAGCAATCGATGGGGAGATTTTAAGATGTGCGCAAACTGGCTACGAGTGTTTAACTTTCTTTGAAAGGACAGGAGGAATGCGATTGAAAAAAAAAATACAATTTTTAGCACTTAAAAAATGTATACAATTTCAATGTGGGCTTTTACGAAAAAGATTGTAAAAATTTTATCGAATGGAATTATTAGAAAATCGAGGCAAGGTTTGTAAACTAATCACAAAATAAGAGTTAAGTGTCAGTTGTAAGAATATTTGAAACATGGTTCAGAAATTTTAACTCCCGATATCGGCAGATTAACTGAAGTTGAGCTGTGGTTCAGTGTTCAGACCTATTACTACGTTTATATAAGGTGTTGAAGCGAGCTTGAAGCAACGCGTCGTCGCACGGTGCGCACAGACGAGAATGTGGCTGCTGTGCTGTAGCCGAGATTGTCAGATTCAATTCCCGAACATTAACTCACCACCGATCTCAACAGCTCAGCATTTCACGCACTTGTCTGATAAGAATTTTTCCCAAAGATCTCGGTTTATTCGCTTGAATTGACAGAATGCGCTACTGCGAAGCCAGCCAATCTCAATACTCCAGAGCTATACTGTTCGGAGTGGTATTTTGGGAGTGTTTTTGTTGGGAGTGACCAAAGGAAAACGATATACCTAATAAAGATCTACTAATTTGGCGTTTAATATTATAGGTTCATATCTATTTCTTGAACATTTAAAAGCAGAGGCTTTGTTATTTTTATTATATTCGTTCTTTTTAAATAAAAAATGAAAACCTATACAAAAACCTAAATAAAATATTTTCGATAACTAGCCCTCTCTATCTTTCCTTATAGAAATTTATATACGATAGAGATAGTTTCCGTCAATTATATTGTTGTTATAATATAACTGAGCTTAGATCTTGTAAATTTAGTTTTCAGAATATCAACACATTTACCATATATCGTCGTCGTTCTATGAAAACTCCCTAAGTCCATTTTTTGTTTTTTGAGATATTTGCATTTAAACTTGGAAATTAATCACCCTTATTGTAACAGGCGTTTCGCTTGAACGATAAATGTCATTTTCGAAAATTTGTATTATGAATGGCGTTTTAGAGTCGTTTATCGTTATTTTCGAGTCGTAACGCCATACTCTGAGTGGAACGTAAGTTTTCGTATGAGAAATGTCACTCATCTGTATTGTAACTGTCGTTTTTCTCGACTTCTACAACTCTCAGAACGCTATTTTTTATCGAATACAAATTTTAAAACGACTCATTGTCGAAATTGGATAAAGATGAAAGTTTTACATGTTAGTATTGTGTAATTTGTAATTTTTATTATATTTGTTTTATTTAAGGGTGAAAATAAATAACTAACCCAATACAGATGCAGTGTATCACTGAAACTTTTCTTGTGCTTGCAGCTCCCGCGTTAGGTCTTGCAGTTGAAACTGATGCAGTTTCTCAAAGATATTTATAAAAACATTTCGAGAAGGAAGTCGTCTGTTAGGGTAAAGTTTCTGGTATCTTCGTTGTGCTCTTCTCGAATTTCCATTGCACAACCCATACACGAATAAAATGTCTGCGTATTCTTCTCTCGTAAGTAAAGGCATTTCAAAAAGCGCTCTTATCAAACTTGATAATCTGATGAATGAGTTTTGAGTTTTTCTATTCTTTTATACTACTTATTTAGTTAATTTACCCACTAAACAGTCATCCCCAAAATTTAACTTTCCCTGTGAAGGGTTAAGGTGATTAGGATTTTGACAGCAAGTCAAATAGGCATAAGTACACTTTTTACCTTTTTTATAATAGACTAAGAGCCCACAGCAATTCTTGGGTGTGATTGATAACAAAAATAATTAGCATAATTAGATAGGCCTTTAGTAGTTATTTACAAATGTGAACGTCTTGCATGCTCTAGTGGGAGCAATAGTGCATAAGAGTGCATCAGATACGCAGTTCTTTCCAAAGTCTAAAAAATTGTCATAAATTGTCAAAAATTTGCCATAACTTCAAAATGAAGAGCTAAGTGCCCTGATTGCAAATGTCGAGGTCCAAGACGTTTTGAAGGCGGTCTTCTTCGTGCAAGAAGTACGCTATTCTTATCGCGTCTTGCAGGCAGATGGCTGTCTGCAAAACGTCTTAGACTTCAATACTTGCAATCAGGGGGCTTAACTCTTCATTTTGGCAAAGTTGTTATGACAATTATTTAGACTTGGAACTGCATATATGATGGACTTTTATGCACTATAGCTCCCACTAGAGCATGCAAGACGTTCACATTTGTAAATAACTACTAAAGGCCTATTTAATTATGCTAATTAGCAATAAAAGTAGGTACAAAACACAACTTTCGATTTTTTACCTGTTTTAGATCTTCCCAAGTATCATAAAATGTTTGGGTGTTTGGGTGCACTTATTAATGATTTTTGTTGTATTATTGTTTTTTTCATCAGGTAAAAATAAGAAAACTTTATGTTTTTACCTCAAAGTCAAAATTTTGCTCTGGCAACCCTAAAACATATCAGCTCAATTTAAACGTCGGCTTAAAGGCTAGTATTTCTACTCAAAATAAAATCTAAAATAAAAAATCTCTTACTGACAGAGAAATTGACCTTAACATGGGTCAGGGTACACAAAGTTAGCCTTTTTTACATCGTCAAAAAGTGATGTCAAAGTTGAAAATCAGAATTTACCGTAGAACAATTTTTTTCTTAGAATATGATCAAGAATCACATTGTGTATTGAAAAAAAACTCAAATTGTTTTGAAATATCTGTTTGTCAATGACAGATTTTTATGTGGAACTCATGTTGATTCAAAACGCCTGGCGTTTAAGTATCGTAATACCGACTCTTAAACGCCTCAAAAGTGACTCGACAGAAGAAGTGACGAGTGTCGTTCAAGTGAAACGCCTATTATAATAAGGGTGAATATAAAAAAATCCAAAAATTATCAGAATAGCACGATCTCAGGCTTCAATTGTAGAATGGGTTTGGCGTAGCCGTTGTGCAATAAATTTTTTTGCAAATGGTTTATCCGAAATGAATTAAATAAGAATTGAATCACATTTTTTTTTAAAATGGACTTAGGGAGTTTTCATAGAACGACGACGATATGCAAAATATAGGATGGTATTCAGTTTACTATCGATTTCTTTATTCAAAGTTATTCACGCAAAATCGGTTCAATCTTCTTAAGCGACCTCTTTAATATTTTAAAACAAAGTTATTGCATTTCATATCGAGTTCACGCTTCATGTTGCAAAGCAGCGCACGCATTCCTTTCGCAATCACCCACAAATCGATAGATGTAAACTCCGCATCAGTTGATTGAATACACAAATTAATAGGTACGAGTACATTTCAAGATTACAAATTAATACGTGTTTATTTCTCCAAAACTATGTTACCGGCAAGAATTCTTCCTTTCGAATCGATAATTCGTGTGGAAAAGTTTTAATATCTTTTAGATTTACAATCAAACAAGTTTTTTTTGACAAAATGGACGATCAATAATTTGGAATTAAGTTCTAAGTTTTTGTTGCAACATCTTTTCTTATTATTTAAATTAAGCAAAAGCCTCATGCGTTTTTATGCTCAAGACCCTTTGGGCTTCAAAAAAAAAAAAAAAAAAAAAAATACAAAAAAAAAAACAATATGAAATATAAGTTTTACTGTTTTTCACTTTTCGACAAAAATCCCTAGGAATTCTTGAAAATTGGGAACGGAAATGATGATCCAAAGATTCCCTCGGATTTTATTGGTACTCAGAATAAATAAACCACGAACATTTGGATGTAGTTTCATAAAAAATTTTGTTCGGTACAAATTGTTTACATGAGATTCACAATAGCTGAAAAATTTTCGTAGGAACTAAATATTTTGGAAGAAACAAAATTTTCGTCGAGATTGCCATTATGAGTTTTTTAAGAGCTCTGAACAAGAAAACAAATCATGAAAATGAATTTGTCCGTGTTGTCACTAAAAATAAAAATAAAAAAAAACTACGATCTTTATTAAACGACGCGTAGTTTATCCGATTTATGCTGCAGGGAACCAGTTTAAATAGAACCAGTCATTGAATTTGTGCTGCACATACTTTGGCTTGCGGACTGAAAATGCCATTCAAAAGGGCGAACTATAGAAGAATATATGTACCTAACTAGTTGAACTCCGGTTTGAGTAGAGTGAAAAATAAAATACAATGCAACTTGCATAAAAAAAAAACAAATAAAGTAACTAACAATAAAATCGTAGTAATATTGTACCCTTTTTTTAAGTAAAATAATTAAAATCCTTCATTGGATGATTTACAAATCGCTTAAACTGGATAACTTGCAATTTATACATACAACTAAATCAATTCATTTTCGAATGTTTTATAGTCGCACAATTGACAAAATTAAATTAAGTTATGTACAAAATAGCAGAAATTATATAGTTTACTAGCGCTAATACAGAATATGATTTTGCATTTTCCTCTTTGTTAACATCTTTTGTTAGACCTATTTTTAAAATGTTGATTTATAATCAAGTCTATGTACATAATATCTTTTACAAGTAACAAAAAAATGAAACATTTTTTTTTTACAAATTCAATCAATCAAAATCCAATGGAAAAAATAAAGTTATTTTCATTTTTTTTAAAGTGTTTAAAGAACTATATTATGTATTATGTTCGCCATTTTCATCAGATAAATAAATAAATAAACGTGATAAGAGAAAAGAATACATTTTAAGGTTTGTATGTCAGCTCTTTTGTTTATATGGACGGTTTTAAAAGAAGAAATTGGTTTAGCATTCTTATATTTTTAATTCTGGGTTGGATGTTTTGTAATAAAAAATACTAAGCTTGTAACATTTTTTTCATGAACTTTGCAACGATTTTTTTAAAATCAGTATTTCATAATTCGGACTGTATTCGGAATCCCCCCCCCCACCAAAATGAATTTTTTTTTTCACGAATCGATAAGAAAGTGTTTGCTGTTGATAAACACATCAAATTATGGAGGAGAAACACTTTTTTATGGTAAAAAAGTGAAGTATAAGCGGACCACCCACAGTACTATAACTAAAATTACTTCTTTTTTATGGGATATTTGCTTTTTTTGCTTTTTTTTATATTTCACTTTTTTACCATAAAAAAGTGTTTCTCCTCCATAATTTGATGTTTTTTATCAACAGCACACTTTTTTTTATCGATTCATTAAAAAAAAAAGTGCATTTTGGTGGGAAGGGGAATCCCGAATAAGGACCCATAATTCATACCGATCCTGAATCTGATTTATATGCTTCAAATAATGTTATTATTCATGTACATAAGATATTATATGCAATAGTAACTATTGCTAAAGTAATTACACAAGTTATTAATAATTTAGACAATTGACAAATTCTCGTATTTGGTTGTAGTCCCTATTTGCAAACAATTATAATAACATGTCAAAAAACTATGACAGTTTTTCAGCAGAATTGTTTTTCTTAAGAATTTTAAATTTTTCGGAGTTCAAATTTTTAGTTAACAATATTGTTAAAAAAGAATGCACCCTATATGAAGAAGTGTTCTAACAGAAACAAAACAAAGATCCCATTAAACCGGTCGCTGTCAATGGAATTTTAATAACTTTTGGTTGTGGGCAATACGAGGGTGCTGTTGAGGATGAATGTTGCAACAAAAAATAACCGTAACCAGATTTTGGGATTTAATTACAAATAGAATGTGTTGATATTCTAGAGCAGCACAATTTCCAAAGAATCTAATCGCGCTTATATTTTCATATACAAGATGTATTTATGTTTCATTGTAATTATTGATATTTGTTTTTTTTTTTGTGTATTGGACTAGTCAAAGTAATCATTTACTATGTTACTACTTTACTAGTTCGCTATGAATTGGAACGCACAGAATTGGCTTCTCTCCTCAACTAATCCACATAAGATCATTTGTAGATTTTAATATGAACACATCAAATTAATTTTCAAATGCGTGACTGGTCTGTGGATGCTTGGCAGTACTCGTAATTTGAACTGATTGAAACTGGTTCATTCAAAGTATTTTACGTTTTTGAAGTTATCTTTTATTTGAAGCTTTGTATTGAGGTCAATATTCTGATACTTTAGTTTTTATTTTAGTCGGAGTTACTTTCGAGAGGCGTTTATTTTCAAGAATGACCCGATACATGAAGAAAACTTGTTTAAGAAATCCAACTGGATATAGTTCACCCGGTCACATTGTTCGGAGCTTATGTCTAAATTTTTTATTGTTTCAAAGGCTTTAAGTAATTTTATAAAACTGAAATTTGTTTCATAAAGTAACACATTATGTACATATCTACGTATTTTATTAAATTTCCTAGTTCAAGCTAAAATCTGGTAGATGAAGAAATCATAAACAGCTAGTAAAAATAAAAACAAAAAATTTAAAAATAAATAAAATGTAACTAAACAAATTAAAATTTAAAAAATACCAGATGCTAACAGCCAATTGCAACGTGTCTTTTACACTCTTAGGCTCGTATTCACCGAGCGCTCCTAAACGGCTCTTAACTTTACGAGGCTCTTAACTTGAAATTTCTATGGGGTATTCACCAACCACTCGCAAGTGTTTTTCGAAGTTCGAAAATGAGAGCCACTCTCTCTTGTTCAGGCATACCCAAACTGTAAAATGTTGTGGAATGTTGGTCTTGACCAGAGTATATCTAATAATGAGTAGGGACACTCTCTACACATATGTAAGTCCTACTATCACAAATAAAAACAAGAACAAAAACAAACAATAAGCGTGAGAAACTCCAAAGTATTAATTTTAATCCTTACGACAATTCACTAATGTAAGAAAAACCCACAATATTTTTTTCAAGCACCACCACAAACAATCTCATTCGTAAGATATATAAATGAAATATTTTTTCATAAGGTTTTTTTAAAGGCGCGATAGGTTGGTTGCTTGCGTGCGTATTTTTTCTCTGTGCCGTTCTCTTCTTTTGAGTGACCATATTCTTTTTTTTTTTTCGTGATACCGGATTTATTTCTGTCGATTAATTTTTTTTTAATGATATAGACCATACAAATGAATTTTAAATTTGTATTTCATTTTTAAATATTGAAATATTCATTTGATATTTGTTGGTATTCTCAAAAAATAAAACGAAGCCATTTTTGGTTGAGTAGTAGCAACAGTATTTTTACTTCTTAAGTATTTTTTTTAAAGAAGTTGGTCACACTAGGAGGAGTGGATTGGGAATTGTTTACATTTTTTTTCATAATGTATTTTCAAAGGCGCGACGAGTTGAATTCTTATCTCTCTTTCACCTTATCACCCTTTCACTCCTTATTTTCATCTATTTTTCATTTCTGTGTACTTAAAAAAAATTTACTGATTAGAAACACGTGGAGAGTGTCCCTACTCATTATTAGATATACTCTGGTCTTGACAGCAAATGCATACTCTTCTACTTGGCATTGCTCACATGGATTCAAGTCAAATGCGTGCGTGGCACACGCACAAGCGAACAAACTTTCGAAGAGAGCGCTCGTAAGTTAGGAGTGGTCGGGACCACTCCTAACTTTTAAGAGCGCTCGTAGATCTTCACTAATATTGCTTGGTGAATAGGTTTATGAGCTTCTTAAGTTATGAGCGCTCGGTGAATACCGGCCTTAATCCTTTTTTTTTACATATGAAAATAAAATGCATGACTACGCCTCACGAACTTGCTCTTATGATTACAAGACACTGAATTTTAAAAATGGATGTTATTAGAAAAAAGGCATAAACTATATATTTTTTTAAATGGCTACAACAACTTCTTTAGTATAGTTGGATCTACAAATACGATGTCATTTGATTAAAAAAAAAATATGAATTTATACAAGAGTAAAAATTATAAATTGTTGTCTAAAAAAAACTAAGTGCAAAATAATACCAACACCGAATGTCAGGTTCTCTTTAAAAATTATGTTTTTTTTTTTTCAAATTTTGATTAAGATTTATTAAAAAGTAAGTCCCATACTTTTATTTTATATTTCCACCGAATTAGTTTTAAAACCGTTGAATTTGTTCATTTGAAGTGGGTCGTACTAGACACTGCACACCAGAAAGACGCAAACTTATTAAGAAGCTTATTATGGACGGCAAAAACAAGTTCATAATCTTGTCGGTTGTTCAGCGAAAATGATAAGAAAAGCCAGAAAATTTGAAGAAAACGTGTTATTCGGGTTTCAAGACCGCATTTCAATGCAGCAGCTACGGAAATGATGGGTGAACTTGATTTACCATGCTGTGTCCATACAGTAAGAAGTCGATTTTTGAAACACAATTTAAATGCTCCCAGTCAAATCAATAACATCGCAAAGATGTGAGGGGCTTGTCGACTCAATGAAAAGTCGCGTCGTTGCAAAGCTGAAATAAATAAAATGCAGGACTGGGTCGCACGAACTTGTAATAGACTAGGAATTTTAAAAACGAATGTTATTAGAGAAAACTGTTCATAAGGATAAAATTTTTTAAATTCTTTTAGTAGTAAGAGACAAAAAAGAATGCTATGCAAATATGAATTTATGCAAGAACAAAAATATAAGTCGTTGTAGTTATTTCTTAAAAAAAAGCTTACAAGCTTTTTAAGACATTTTTAAGAAAAAATTTTGGTACGCCAATTTAAATTTTTTATTATTGTTCGAATAAAAATTAATTTTACAAAGAAAATATTGAGCCGTTTCTGAGATATTGAATTTTCAAAAAAAGAAAAAATAGAATTATTTTTCAAAAATTCAAAAAATATTTATTTTAAAGTTTTGAAATGCAATGTGTTTAAGACTTTTCAGAAGCTTCTCTATACAAATTTTTACTAAGATCCGTTATGTGGATAATAAGCAATTTAAAATTCGAAAAAAATGTCAAGTCTGATCCAATCATAGAGTTCGATTTTTTTAACGAAAGCATATCATAAAGCATAGCTTTCGTTAAAAAACGCACTTACTATATATCGCCAATAAAAAAATAATTAAAATAGGCAAGGCATATAAAGAAAAATGATAAAGTTTGAAAGACTTTATCTTATTAACTAAAAGAACTTGGTAAACATTTTATATTAAAAGTTTGAGACTCTACATTCCTTATTTGAGGATGACTAGTTTCATTGCTTCAAATAAAATTATGAGCAATTCTGTTCCAATTTTTCAAAAAAGATACAGTAGACGCTCGATATAGTGAATTTCGTTCGAGTGAACTATCCAATATAGTGAACACACACAATTTTATACAGAGTACTCTAAATAGTGAACAAAAAAAACATACTCAAAAATCTCGATATAGTGAACATTAATTTTTCTCAGAATTTTGCATCTGCAATACGTCCATGGCTAATCGATAGGGTTTTATGATTAGTTTGCATGTGTTTTTAGCTATAATGCGTTTGTGACTGTGTCTTGGCATTAATGTAAGCTGTTATCAAATTCTTCCTCGAAAACTGAAAATGTCTGGTTTTTCTAAATGATTTCTAAATGATTTTATTTAAGAAAATTTAAAATGTTTTGATGAATGTTAAGTTTTCCTACCTATACAATATATTAAAAATTCTTTATACCTTATTTTCCAGTTAGTTAGTTTTCCAGTTGTTCGTAATTCTAAAAATAATAAAAAAAACAAATATTATAAGACTCGGTAAAAAATGTACATATCTTGTGTTTATTTTCTAAGAGATACTTTCCTAGAAGATAATCATAGAACTAATTATGCCTTAAATGAGCCAATAAATCGCTGTGTCAGGGAAATAAATAATATTGTAAATGATTTTGATTTTAATTTTCATTATAGTAGAGATAATTTTAAAGTTATTTTAGATTTATATTTTTTTAATAAATAGATTATATAAATGTTTTTGTAAATATCATAGTCTGTAAGAGATTAACTCAATTGATGATGAAATAAATAAAATAAAAAAAAAAAAAAATAAAAAAAAAAGGATTTTTAGAACAGTATACGACCACATATTTAACTGATGACTCATTTCCACACCTGGGTTAAACGCTATTTTAATTTCATATCACAAGGCATATCATAATGTCACATTGAAAAAACCCTATTTAAGTTTTCTCCCCCGAATTTAGTTTACTTCCTTTATATAACAAAAACTAAGTATTTTAATTGGGAGAGTTCTAAATAACCAGATCTAGCAAAAAAGACTTATATACAATTTTTATTCCGAACGCCCGCCGCCGTCAGCCCTAATTATCAGAGTTTACTTTGCCAATCCCAAGGGTACTTTGTTAATCATTAGTATACTCGTAAATACAATAATGTAGTACTCGATTATGAAATTTATCTTCCAATAAGCATCTTCCTACAATCTGCCAACCAAAAAAATAAATACGTCTGTTATAAATTGTTCAGGTTGACTCTGAACTTGAGATACTTCACCTTGAGTTCTCTATAGGAGCAACTTGAAGATTGAACTGATTTCTGTACGCCCACAAAAGATATAAATTATTCACAAATTATTGACCCTAGTCAATAAATGCAAAGCTGAATACGGATGATATGTACGCAATCGCAATACCGACCCTATGAGGGAATGTCAACTTTCAAAGAAAAACCGGATTTCAGAAATGTCGGCTCTTCTATATCACTAAATGACACCGCGTGCATTCTGGTATTCCCTCAAGCCAAACCAAAAAGCTGTTTGTTTTGCCCCTTTGAATGGTATATAATATTGCTTCTGTCCATGGCATCAGACTGAAAATAACCTATTGCAACAAACAAAGTGGACACCCTCATGAAGTCAATGCACTGGAAAGTAGGTAACTTGTTGAAGATACCTCATGCAAAAATATTTGCATCCAATTGTTGTGTAGGGTAAGCGATTCCCATGAAAATTGACTCAAATAAAAAGGTAGTTTCATGGAATCTACATAGGTACATAATATCTGAATGCCAATTAGCAATAATTATCATTTGAAGCTATTAGGAAATAAAATATATGTTTCCTTAAGATGCCAGATAAAATGAGAGAAAAACAAAGTTGCATTAATTTGCTATTGAAACCAGAATGTTAACTTAAATAAAATATTTAAATTTTGAGATAAGATTACTTTGATTGTTATTCTTAAGTAGGGGAGAAGGGGGTACATTTGACACTTAGTTTTTAAAAGTCTGTATTTCCGAAAACTGTTAATGTATTCCATTGTTTTGTTTTGTATTTGATTTATTGATTATTCAAGATTATGCTAACATATATTTTTTTGTTTTAAAACATTTCCACATTTTAAAGAAAAATATTTTCTAAGAAAAAGTCATTTTGTCATTTTGACTTTAAAAGGGGTACATTTGACAATGGTGGATTAAACCCCACATCGTGTGCATTAAATTTCCAAAAGTATCAACGGATCCAGCACGTCTGTTGTTTGAATAGTAAAAAAGTAAATTTTTGTTTTTGAACAATTTATTAAATAATATAACGAAAAAAATAAATCAATAAATTCACTTTTTAAAAAAAAACAATAAAAATAAAAAACATAAATTATTTCATTTATAAATATAAAAAAAAATCAGTCCATGTAAATCTTAATTCAAATTTATCGATATCGACATTTTTTAAACAATTTATTTAATATATAATTTCCCAAAATCAACTTCAAACAAATATTTTTTGCAAAAGTCAAAGGTGCCCCGAAGGAACTTTATAAGTTTTTTTTTTATTTTTTCAATAACTTATATTATATTTTCACAAAACTGGCTTTAATTTATTGAACTTTAAGCATAGTACTATCATGACATTGATTCATGATAGAAAAATTTATTTTATTAGATTCAAAAATATATGTATTATATAGGGTATTTCCGAATTAATAAACAATAATACTGTTGGAAATGATTCATTAACGAAAAGGCTTACTTTGGTGTACCCAGAGCTATGTAAGTACTGATGGTAAAAGAACTACTAATTTTTGTAACTGCGTTTAACTGAAAATTTTATTTATTTTGTTTGAATTTTCAGCTTAAAGTAAGTATGCGAAAAACACAATATGTGATTCGGGGAATATTTTCTTTATACGCGAGTATAAATGCACGACAACCCCTTTTGTAGTTGTAGATAAAAACAGCAAGTAATATGATTTCTCCAGCAAACATTAGGTTATGTAGTTTATGAAAGAACAAAATTTATAAATCATTGTAGCGGTTTAAAAAAAAGAAAGATTAGCATTTGGTGCAAAATTTTTAAATATTTTTAAGAAAATATTTTGAAATGTCAACTGTAAATTTTTATTACTGTACCAATAAACATTTTTGAGATATAGAACTTACAAGAAAAAAATATTTTATTTTTATATATTATATTATATATTTTTTTTAAGTTTTGAAATGGAATGTTTGCAAAGTTTGAAAACTTTTTAGAACATTCTCTTAAGAAATTTATACCGATGATGAGAAATTCAAAATTTGAAAAAATGATTTTAGGGTAGATACCGTTGCTTATACATATTTGAATTTCAATTTTTTATTGAATTTTTAACATTTGTATGGTAAGTATTTTTAGATAAAACAAAAAAAATTTCTCACATCTTGTAGTTTATATTTAGAAACTTTAAATTGTCAAGTTTGAAAAAAAGTGAGCATGTCATTTTCGAAATTTTTTTGAGACCTTAAAATATTTTGTTTGAAAACTTGTAAACACAATACCTACTATCCAAACTTTTGGGGAGCTATAGCATACAAAAATAATCAAAAAGGGTTTTACCATCTTTAAGAAAATCAAAAGCAAAAAAAAAATAAAATGCACGACTGGTTCGCACGAACTTGCTTTTATGTAAGCGATTAAGAATTTCAAAAATTAATGTTATTGGAGAAAACTGTTCATAATCATCAAATTAGATTTTAAATGACTAAAACGACTCCTTTCGTAGTTCGAGCTGAAAACAGGATGCAATATGATTCAACAAAATATTAGCTTATGGAAGAACAAAAATTATAAGTCTGTACTCGTTTCTTAAAAAAATAAGCTTTTATATAAAAAAAAAATTTAAAACATAAAAAAAATGGTTCGCGAGTTCAAAGTTCTTATTATTGTTAAAAATAAAAATTAAATTTACAAAAAAAATATTGAGCCGTTTCTGAGATATCGAATTTTCTAAAAAAAAAATAGATTTTTTTCAAAATTCAAAAAATAATTATTTTTAAAGTTTTGAAATGCAATGTTTTAAAACTTTTTAGAAGCTTGTCTATAAAAATGTAATTAAAATCCGTTATATCGTTAATGAGAAATTCTAAATTTGAAAAAAATGGTTGGTCTTCATTTCAATTTTTTTTATTAAATTATAGATCGTAAAAATTTATCGAAAGAAAAAAAAATTTTACAAAATTCTCGAACCGTTTTCGAAAAAAAAAAGATTTTTGAAAACCATTTTTTAACATTTTTATGGAGGGTACCGTTATTTTTAAGTAAACTAATTTTTTTTACATCTTGTAATTTATATTAAGAAACTTTCATTTATCTAGTTTTAAAAAAATCGAGCTTGGGTTTTTTGCAATATTGAGTACTGAAAAAAAAAATTGAAAATTTTTTTAAAAATCCAAAAAAAAAATTTGGAAAATTTGAATACACAATAATATTGAAACTGCTGGAGAGCTTTAGCATCTCTGCTTTTATAAATTTATAAATTTTTAAAAATATTTTACTTAAGAAATGCCCTATGTATTGCGCAGAAGATATAGAAATCTAGCTTTCTATCCTGTGCACAATAGTCAACACTACTTTTTAAATTTTTATTTTTCAGTAGCACCTTGATTGTTTAAACGCCCAAGTAGATGCATTCGTTCAACTTACTCATTCAATAAAGGAATTCAAAAAGGCTCCTTAACTTTGATTTTGAATCAGTCAGAAAAACTATCAAAATATAAGCAAAATATTTCATGTTTCAACTGCCAAAATTGATAAAATCTATTCAATTAACCTTTTTGACCACAACATTTGTTGAAAAAAAAATGTTTAGTCTTATGAATTATTTGACTTTTCCTTTGGTATCTACCTTCGTTACTTGACATTAGCCAACAGATCGTTCCTTTTCTATTCTTTCTATTTTTTCGTTGCGAAAAACACTTAATAAGTAAAACGTAATTATGTACATACATACAATGTTTACTTATTGATATTCATTTTTGATAGTAAATTTATTGTTCTTATTATTAAATTTGTTAAGAAGAAGAAAATATAAAATAAGTATTGAAAAAATGAAAACTATCTATTAACCTTAATGTTTGTTGATATAACAAACAATTATTAATAATTTCGTTCTACAAGCATAAGTCTGGAGTTTACTTTTAATTTCACAGTCTTTATTATTGCTTATTATTAAAACTCGATTTCGAAAAATACAATAGCTACACTATCACTTCTCTGATAGTTGTTGATGAAATCAGACAAAATATTGATAAAGACCAAATAACCTTTCTATTACTATTTGATTTCCACGAGCATTTCATACCGTCATTCTGTTCTTTGCTCCAAACTCTTAAATAAATTAAATTTTTCACTTACTGCTACCAAACTTCTATTTTTATATCTTACCGGTCGAGAACAAGCTGTTTTCATAAATAATGTATTGTCAAATTTTATTGCTGTACCTTCCGGGGCACCTCAAGGCTCTATCTTGGGGCCTATCCTCTTTTCCCCATATATCAACGAACAGCCATCTGTTATCTTATAAGCAATTCCTCTATTCAGCTTTATGCAGATGATTTCAACTACACATAAGTTGTCTTCTACGACTTATTGAAGATTGTGTAAGCCGAATTAATTCTGATCTTGAGAACATCGCTGGTCAAAGAAAAATTTTCTTTTACTTAACTTGAAAAAGTGTAAGTGTATTGTTTAAAAAAAAAATGTGTGAACCTTTTACTTTCCACCAGTTGTCCCTTACAATGCACGAAGCGAAGAATCTTGGTATGACTTTTAATAATACGTTGACTTGGAGTCATCAGCTTAGCCGAAGGAAACGTTTATGGCGTATTGGCGTACTTCGCTCCTTATGGACATCTCAGTACTACACTCCAATAAAAACTTGAATTATTCTCGTTAAATCACTCATTATTCCAATTTTGACCTACGGAAACGGATGCGAAGTTTATGGGAAATGTGATGCCTCCTGTAAAAGAAAACGTAGGTGAGATAGTGTGTGATTTAAAATTTGATAACGTGCTTAAATTTCGATCGCTAACCATGCTCTTCAACATTCTCAAAACCCAAGAACCTCCTACGTTCTATTCTTCCACTAGAACAGCGCAGATTCTTCAGCGGTTTTCTTGTTTGACATCTGAACGTCACTTTTTCGTTAACACGAACATATGAGAGACATTGCAGCTAAGAGGAGATTTGAAAAAGAATTCAAGGCACATTTATTAAATTCAATTATTTTAATTAAATATATGAATACATTTTTCTTATTTTCATTGGGGCATATTCATAGATGATTGCTAAACTCTTGCTATGTTGTTACTAAGCAATTCCATAGTTTAGGCTATTCATAAATAAATTTAATCCTTAGTTTAGGGCTAGAACTGTGGTCTAACTTTAAACATAGGAAATGCTGTGTTTAAGTAGTCATTATCCAAGTCAAATGTCAAATTTAATTGATACAAAAAAGTTCCAGACTCTTAGAGCCCTTTGCATTACAGCATTGCTTTTTTTGTTCATTTAAAAATTATTAAAAAATATTTGTTTGAGCTTCTTGTTTGGTTTTTTTATTTTATAATTTTGTTTTACTTAATTTTTTTCGACGTGCAATATCAAAAAATACCACACAAACCCAAACGGGTAATAGAGATGCTTAACCTAGTGTTTTTTAACTCTCAACCATTAAATTTTGTTCAACCTACAATTTTCTGCCGATTCCGAACGGCTAAGAAGCAGCACTTCTCATGATAAGAGATACTCGTGGAGGATTTGTCAATTCCTCGCAAGAGATAGTACACCACTGAGAAAACCTTTTTTTGAGAATCGAACCCCTGCCAGACAGTCCAACGCACTAACCATTATGCCAAGGCGTATTATACGACACACAATTTCCATTTTCTTTGACCCGTCATTATTTGAAGGATAATTGTAGTAGAACACAGCCTTAACCTGGTGTTCTACTAAAAATAGCTGGGAAATTGACTATGAATAGTAGCTGTGTTTATTTAACCTATAAGCCTTAAACTAAGGATCTAGCAATCACAACTTTAGTAATTCTCTATGAATACGCCCCATTCTGTTTGCCTACTGAATTTCTTAATTTTTTTCCTATTATGTAACAAAAGTCGTCTACTAAATTGTCTTCATTGTAATAAAAATTAATTTTACGAAATAAATAAATCTAAATCTAAAATCTAAAATTTATTTAAAACATAAATAACTAAGGTAAAATAAAATATGTACATATATGTAGCCTCAGCTACGAGGACTTTACGCTAAGCTGTTTTTATTAATACATTTAAGTACTAAATAGGAAAGACAACCGACATCACTGACTCCGCGAACCTCATTTTCACTCAAGTGCATTTTCTCCCACACTCATTTCAAATGCTTCACTCGAGTGTTTTACCTTTGGCTTGATTTGTTTTCTATTTTCTTTCATATTTTAACTTAAGTTTTAGTTTTCGGAGTTGCCTCGGTGAAGTCAAACGTGTTTTCTGTTGTCGTCGATTTGTCGTCGTTTGTCGTCGTTTGTGTTCGGTTTATGGTCAAGCAGTATTTCTAATCCAACATTCAATGAATTCGCATCTCTATAAATAAATTCATATTCGTGAATAATCTTAAAACATAATTATTTGTTCTTCTTGATATTCTTTCCATAAACACAACGTTAAACAAATTAAATAACAAAGCAAAAATTACTCACCTGTCCGTCCAGAATCCATTTCATCGTTGGGTATTGGGCTACTCGTTTCGTTAGTGTATTCTCAACAATGTAACAGTATTTACCAACAATTCTACCTAAATCAACAACACGTATTTTTCGAACAACGACAACGGTTGATACCCGATTTTGTTTGATCGTATAGTTTGATAAGATTTTTGTTTAGTTATTCTCGTCAACAACATACCGTTACATCCACCTGTGCATGCTCATTTTCACCATTGTGAATATTTAAAGAAAAATAGTGAAACCCAACAAAAATTAAAAATACAAAAAAGATCCGATCTTTTAAACGTTAAGAAAATTTTCGCCCGATCTCTTCTGTGATCTCGTCGTCGTCGCCGCAACATAAAGCCAAACCACTACCACTATCATATTGATTGGTCTGGTGCCTTCACCAACTAAATACGATTGTCATTATTTTGTTGTTGTTAGTTCTTTCTCTTGGTAAAAACTAAACAAGTGTTAGTGCCAGATCAACACACCATCGGCAGCGATCTCGTCATTTCTGTGTCGTCATCAACAACTCACCTGTATTCTGTATATTGGAATTCGCTTGTTTTTGTTTTTTTCTTTCTTTTAAAATCAAACTTGTGTGCGTGTTTTATTTGAGTGTGAGTATTTATTTGAAAGAGGTAACTACCTGTTTGTTGTGCGAATATACTTTTTTCCGTTCCTCCCTTTCGCGATACTGTGAGAAATTTTATGATATTTCTTGATCGCGATCAAAAGTTTTTCAAATAAATCTTTTGAATTTGCATTTTCGTCTCGAAATTTGTTACGATTTCTCAGTGATCGATGGAGTAAATGTGATTTGTGTTAAATTGAAATTAATTTTGCGGTCTATTCGATTTTGTTGTCGCTTAAAATTTAACAACAACCAAGAAAACACAAGTTTTTCTGTTACCTGCTGATTGGATTACTGTAGGGTAATAGTTGGCTCTTGGAAAAATAAAAGGTAAGAATAATATTCGAGTCTAACAAGGAGTTACCTTATGAACATTTTAATTATACTACATTTTAGTTAAAGGTGAATTTTACAAAATCACAGTTTAAATTTAGACTAAATTGTGATACTATAAATAGCGGTCCTCCCGAAATTGTCGAAACTTACTGTTTTGTGGACAATATTAACAAAATATGTCTAATTGACTACTCTCCAGCATTGCCAATTTCTACACGATCTTGGACTTAGTGGGTAATTTTGGAGAAGTAAACAATTAGACAATCTTATAAGACAAGTATGTAGGTACCTATAAGATGACATAATTGATGTTGAAAATGTGGGACTTGTGTTGCTGGAAAGGTACAAAGCTGAACAAATTGAA
This sequence comes from Chrysotoxum bicinctum, assembly GCA_911387755.1. Lineage (NCBI taxonomy): Eukaryota > Metazoa > Arthropoda > Insecta > Diptera > Syrphidae > Chrysotoxum > Chrysotoxum bicinctum. The sequence continues at coordinate 42,874,030 of OU426990.1, forward strand.
AGGTAGAACTGCATTTATGTAACTAGAATTGTACACATAATAAATCATAGTTAGAACTCACTGAAGCTAAAGCTATATTAGTCCCTTCCACAATCGAAATGTACATACATAACATATCTACATTTAAAATAAGAAAAACATTAACGAAATTTGTTGTTCGTTTTGATTGTATTATTCGAGAATCGAGACTAAAGTCATTTCGCTTTGGGTGGCATCTTGAATCTTAGGCAAATTGGTTTATATCAAATAATTCGCTCATTTTCAACTAATGCCTTAAAGTTCTTGAAAATGTGTGTCTAACAACTTTCATCCTGATAATTTTGTTCTTATGTTTTTTTTTACATTATTCAAAAATATAAAAATGATTATTACGATTATTTTAAAGTTTAGCTCAATCAAAACTACTGAACCGATTTAGATGAAATTTTCGTAAGTTCATATCAGCAGCGAGTTTAAAAGTAAGTTAAGGAACCGCCTTACGCTAACTTTACTTACAAAACTGTTTTTTGTTTATCTAACCTATTTCGGAATGGCAATGTAGTTTGGCCATCCTACTTTCATGTTCACTTCTACCCTGACTTGATCCTGGAGATAACTCTTGAAACAGTTTTTCAGTGATGGATTAACTTTGAATCCAAAAAGCTACGAAGTAATAGATTTGTTAACTATCGAAATCTGTCAATTTGACAGCTCGGTTGAATACTAACGTACTTACATATGTGGCTTTGAGCTGTCTTTATTTGCAATTTGTTGTTTGTTATTGAAAAATTGAAATAAAAGTGATTAAAAAGGGCATGAAAGAGTTATTTGATAAAAACTAATTTGCTTAAAATTCAAGATGGCGCCCAACGCAAACGGGCTAGAATATTAATATAATTTAGACTCTTTATGAATACCTTCATTAAAAAGATAGTCGATCTTTGAATTTTTCATCTGTTTCGCTAAGTTCACCTCACTAAAGTAAAAATGGTGAATTTGGATTAAAAAAGAGAGAAAAAGTTTAAGTACGTAGATCCTAGAGAGTTGACTTCTCTTTTTTAAGACTCTGATGGCCAATTTCACGAAGGACTTTTAAATATTTAACAGGCTTCTAAGCCTTAAAATGAGATGTTTTGGTTTCACCAAGCGCTTTTAAATTAAACAAGCTTTTAAACACCCTTATAAACTAAATGCCCATTTTTGGTTCATTAAATTTTAAAAGTGTCATTGAAATGTCATCAGATGTAGATCACAACAATTGGATATAGGTAGCAGCTGAAATTAATGTTTTGCAACATTTTAGTTTTTAATTTTTGAAAATAAAAAGTGGATAGGTTTTTAAATAATTAAAATATGTTTTTTATTTCGAATAAAATATTGAAAATTCTTCATCCAATGCTAAAGTGCCACACATAAGTTATACGCCGAGCAAGTGTATTCCGGCTTCACAGGAATAGGAAAAGAAATCCATTCTCCGACTGACTTCGAAATAGGTTACGACTTTCCAAAGCATTTGTGAATCTTGAATCTGTTTGTTGAATTTGTTTAGTCGACATTTGGAACCGAAACAAATGCATCAGTGCAAACAAAATAAATTAAGTGCTTATTACGATTTTATCCCACAGGATCTTTCCAAATATTTTTGTTTACATTTTGTTTTGCATTTCTTGGCATTTGTTTCAACACATAACGCTTTCTCATTTGTTCTCATACATTGCGCTTGTTAGAAAGAAAGAACCAAATTCTTTTTTCCAGGGATGTGAAGAGAACTCAATTTTAACAAAAATTTCCCTAAAATTTCCCTTTTATAGATTGGTGAAACTAAAAATATTTAAGAGTCTGATAAAATTTAAAAGGATTTTTGATAAAAGTGCTTTTAGTGTTTGTTTATGAAATTGGCCATGAAACTATAGTTATAACTTTAACGAAAGCGAAAGTGAACGAAATCTTGACGAAAAGTAACAATCTGGATTTATAAGAGTATAGGAAAAAGCATCTCACATTCGAGTAGTACACCTAAAGAAAGAATATCTTTCTTTATTGGACTCAAGGGCTTACTATTTCACGAGACCATAAAGAAATGAGAAACATGAAATATTGCAACGGTGTTCGAGTGATGTAAAAGTTTCCGTTATAGTTCTTGAAACTTTAATTTTTAGAGCCATATTTTGAATAATATCTCAGAGGCTCAAATTAGTTTAAGGCCATAAGTGACCCTCGGACAAGTATAGTTCTATCTTCAGTTAGAAAGTAAAATATGAGAATACCTTTCATGGTGATGAAAACTGATACATTATTATCATAACATCAGCGCCTGGAATACCTACACAAAGGTTTGATGCTTTTATCTATGGAACCCTAACATTACCAAGACTGGAAGTTTGAAAAACACATGTTTGAGAAGTAATTGAGATTCGAAGAAGAAATATCTGTGTAAAACTTGGTCCCAAAAAGTGTTAATTTTCTTAAGTTTTTTTTTTTGTGTCATCAAAATGATAGCCCTTCCATATTTAACAATCCTTAAAAAACATATTTTTTTATTCGAATTTGACTGTTGCAATACATATAAACGCAAAACAAGCTATTTAAAATTGCTTTTGGAAGCCTTATGAAGCAGTTGGTTAAATTTCGCTCAAAAGTGATATCGTTTTCCAAGTGCACACTCTTAGCACTCCTTTTGCTAGCCTGTCAACATTCTCTATTCGAAAAAACGATATTTTCGACATTTAAACTTAACCATTTTCCTTGTTAAAACACCTCTTATTAATACAAAACTAACAAAATGTCATAATTTCTTATAGTTTATGACTCCATCGTGTAAATGTTCCGAAATTCTCCATTAGAAACTGACGTCTGTTTTTCCCACTACCATTATACATTTATGACATCGTGGAAATATTTTTCTCAATCCAATAGACAAAAAAGAATGAACTTGTTCGTTTTATTTAGAAGATTACCAGTGTAATGACAGAGCTTGAATGCACCATTATTTGATTTCATCAATTATGCCGCTTTTACACTCTCTCTCTCTGATTTTTGTCAGTTAATTGGTAATCTGTCAGTCAGGGTTGGTCTAAATGTCATTTTTTTTTAAACAACATAATTTTTAATTTCTCATACGTAGTTTATATATGTAGTTAAATGTAGTTCATGTAGCTAATGTATCAAATTGTAGCATCTAATCTGTCAGACAGGTTGTCAGCTGTCACTTTAAACTTGCTTTAAAATAACACATAACTTATGCCCCCAATGTCTCAAATCAAGTGTCCCAGAAAAAAGAGTATTCCAATATAACTTAAGAAACTTGGAAGAGTTCAACATAATCTGGATTAATAGTTATAATAAGACTTTAAACTTAACTAAACTGTCACATTTAGTGAATTTTGAACTCAATTGTTCAGTTATTCATATAAATAAGCAAAGTTAAAACCAAAAGCGTTTAGGTCTCTCAGAGAAAACAACAAAGTATTAAACATGCTTAGATTATGCCAAATAAAATATGTTCTTCTCAAAAACTAAAAAAACAATCTTCCCGCCTGTACTGTCATATATTTATGATGTAACTTCGCGTTTTGTTATAATTTGCAAACTATTGCCATTACAATATCCACACGATGACATTCAAATGTCAAAATAAAAAGTCAGTTGCACTTAGCAGTTTCCTATGAAGAGAATACTAAGAAATTTTAGAGCGATTTACAAGAATAAGTTATAAAAATGATAAAGAAAGGAGGAAATTATGATAATTTTTGGTCTTATACATTGGGCTACTTTTTGCCTTCAATTTGTGCAAGAAAAATTATCGCATTCGTCGTGTCGTGTAGATCTAAAATTAAATTCTCATATTCGTTTCCAGATTCACGTTTCTTGTCCTTCGAATGTGGGATTGAAAAGGCTGCGTATGATAAGCTCATAAAATTCCGATATCGATAGGATTGTAGGATTTCGTGTAGGATTTAATGCGACAAAATCTTAATTCTGTCACCTGTGGTTAAAGCGCAATTCAACCCCCTATATTGCTATCTATGAAAGACACTTTCATTGAGGAAACAGAACATCTTTGAGTTCTTGGTGTGTGCATCACAGAACTCTTGTATGGAATGATCACATATTTGACGTCGAAAAACGCTGCTAAGAAATTTTTCACCCCTTCTGATCTGCCTTAAATCTCTAAAAACTATATACTTTCAAAGCTTTAGAACCCACAATAACCAACCAAAAAAAAAAAAGAGATTTAAAAATGATAGGTGATAGAAACTATACCAGAAACATATGCATCTCTCGAGAACCACCGCAATGTTTCTTGTGTTTCATTATTCTTTCGTTATTTTTATAAACAGTATTCTAGTGAAATAGATGGTTGCATTCCTCTCCTTTAACAACTCAAGTGTTAACTCGCACTTCAGGGAATCTCTAGCAGTTTACCCTTGAGTTCAACTTCGTACGTATAGTTGAGTTCAGAGATTCTTTCTTTAGTCGCACTACACTAATGTGGAATGCCAGTTCTGTATTTTCCTCCCAGTAAGACGTTATTGAATTTTTAACTTCCCAAGCGCGTTTTGGTTTCTGAATTAAAAGTTTCGTCCAATATTGGCCGTTATTTCACTTACTATAAAACAAAATTCGCCCTGAATAATTATTGGTATTTTGAAATGGGCTAACTAGAGCACATTGGTCTTTATTACAGTCAGAGAACATTTTTGGCTTAATCCAATGTACAAAGTCAAAATTGTAAATAAATACATATTATTTTTTGACAATTTTCGACACGACCAACAACTGCTTCGTCTATATGGCGGATGATGAGTGAGCGCTATATTTCTATTTTTGACCTACTTATAAATAAATGCTTATATACGGCACATCTTTGACTAACATTGTTAACCTTTTTTGTATGCTAAAACTTGGGATTGTTATAGCGGAATTCATTATTTGCCCTTGACTTTAAAAACGTTACAGTAACTCTTAAAGTATTTTTTTTATTTTCTTCAGTTCCAACTTCAAGCATGTTTTGAGAAATTATAAACAAATAATTAAATTTGCCAAACAAATTTATTTTCAAAAAAAGTCACGAAGTGCTAGCTTCAATGAACTCTACATTAAGGCAATACCCACAACCCAGAATATTAAAGTGCTTATTAATTGTCTTTCAAGAATATCTTAATCGTAAATCGTAAGTAGCCAGGTAGGCATCACGTTTGTGGAATTTTAATTTATGCCTGGTTTTCGATGCGCGCATATCGACCACAAATTGTCTTTGTCTCATGAAAACCCATAACTCTCTATTTCTCTAAGTTTTTGACATTCCCCGGTGGGTGTGTATCGGTGTAATTCAGTTTGCCAAACTACCATAGTTTGTTCAAATCGAAATACCTAACTTGTGGTGTGTATATCTATACAGTGGCGACAAAATAAATAGCACACTTCTGTTAAAAATTATTTCTCGGCCTTAAAACATAAGTGCATTTTGAAATCCGGCACTTTCGCCATCATTACTGCTTAATGCAAGCATTTGTAACAATATTTCTTTTCTCTTCGGGTTTTTTCACCTTTAGATACTGGGAAACATCAGCTTGTCACAGTCATCATTTAGCGTGGTATTAGTTGTTAGTAAATAGATATACATACATATAGCCTAACACTCTACTAAAAAACGAACAAATATGACAAACAAAGAAATAATAAATATTAATCTACTATCTGTAGCTACAAAAATAACTACAAGTCAAATACTACTTGCTATAAAAACAATAACGTTACGAGTAGTTTCCAATACTTAATGAGAACGCCCATACAACCTGTGCTTAAGTGTAAGCTTTGAGTAACTTAAATCGAAAACCTCATGGTTTATATTAGCCTCATGTTTCATACGTGTCAAAGGCTCATTGAGACCATAATTGGTACGGTGGAAGTCAGAGTTCCGAGAACTGTGGCTTCTAGCTTTAAAATGAATTTGTTCTAGAAGAACCGGTGAATCTATGGAACCAACCAAGAGCTGGTATAAAAACATAACATCGCTGACTTTCCGGCGTTTTTCTAGAGAATTCATGTTTAAAAGAAGAAGGCGACTGCTGTATGGAGGAAGATGATTTGGGTCACTCCAATTAAGATGACTTAATGCGAAGTGTACATATTTACGTTGGACAGATTCGATTCGATCAATGTGTATTGAGTAAAGTGGCGACCATACAGAACTAGCATATTCTAATTGGGGACGAACAAAGGTGTTGTACAACAAAGATGTTACAAGACTACAAGAAAATTCCTTACTCCAACGCTTAATAAATCCAAGCATTGAGTTTGCTTTACTGACAATTTTCTCAATGTGGAGTGAAAAGTCTAGATTTTGCGAGAAGTGAACGCCCAGGTCGCATGTTGTTTCTACCTTACTTAGAATGGCTTGATTTATGCTGTAATTGTAACATATTGGGGTTTTTCTTCTAAAGAAGGACATTGATTGGCACTTTGAAACATTTAGAAAAAGATAGTTATATGAGCACCATTCAGAAAACATATTTATGTCATTTTGAAGAGAAACACAATCGGATTGGCTTCTGATGATTTTAAATAATTTAATATCATCTGCGTAGATAAGAACCCTACATGATTTTACAATTGAAACAACATCATTGATTGATACTATGAAAAGAAGTGGACCAAGGTGACTACCTTGTGGAACACCAGAGTCAGCATTAATTGGATCAGAAACGATTCCTCTAAAAAGAACTTGGTATGTCCTTCCCTTCAAATAAGACCTGATCCATTGAACGAATGCAGAAGGGAATCCAAGAGATGAAAGGTTAAATAAAATTAGACTATGAGACAACTTGTCGAAGGCCTTACTGAAATCTGTATAAATACAGTCAACTTGATGACCATCCTCGATAGTTTTATTTGTAAACGACGTGAATTCAACGAGATTAGTAACAGTAGGTACTGTAAGACCATTTTTGTTGTAGATTTTGAATGTTGAGTATCTGGATTTTGAATATAAAATAACGGGATAAGACTTCTCCAGAAATTATTTTATAAAAAAATGGTGCACAAGTTGTACTCAGGTGAGGACAATTTAAATAACACATATTGTTTCCACTGCAAATTTAATACATTTTAACAAATACTCTTAACTTTTAAAAGCTTAGTGAAAAAGTTATGAGATTTGATAAGGTTCTTAGTTAAGTTGTTTCAATTTTAATTACTGAAGTGTAGTATGAGAAGTGGAAAACAATCAGCACAGACGTTTAGGCTAGGGGTTTTTGATTTTATGAACTGAACTAGAGCGGAAATAAAAATTTTCAAGGAAAAATAAGAATGTTATAAATGCTCTTCACCATTACAAAGAAGAAGGAAGTGCTCAAAACAAAATTCGTATGAGTAAGACCAGAAAAAACACTCCTTAAACTGATTTTGACATCATCTGCCTAAGCTAAGTCCCAAAAATTGAACATGCAAATGAACAAGATCTTGGTGTTAATTTGTCTGTAAGTAACGATTAGAAACTGTCTCAGTGGAAAAAAGCTGTTTGGACAATTTGCCAGAAAGAAAGCAGACGTCTTTAAGAGCAATCTCTCACGTCGGATGCAGTTTGCAAGGGAACATATTTCAAAATTGGTGGAGAAATATCTTACGGTGCAATGAGTGTAAATTTAATCCCTTGGGTCAGATGGTAACTACTTTCGACGAGAAATCCACCAGAAATATGACCAGAATATACACAATAAAGTCTGGCATGGTAGGGGTAGCATTCTTGTTTTTTTTTATTGGCATGGTATGGGACCACTTCATCAGATAAGGACCATTTATAATAACGGGTGATTTTTTAAGAGCTTGAGAACTTTTAAAAAAAAAAAACGCATAAAATTTGCAAAATCTCATCGATTCTTTATTTGAAACGTTAGATTGGTCCATGACATTTACTTTTTGAAGATAATTTCGGCTGCGTCTTAGGTGGTCCATTCGGAAAGTCCAATTTTGGGTAACTTTTTCGAGCATTTCGGCCGGAATAGCCCGAATTTCTTCGGAAATGTTGTCTTCCAAAGCTGGAATAGTTGCTGGCTTATTTGTGTAGACTTTAGACTTGACGTAGCCCCACAAAAAATAGTCTAAAGGCGTCAAATCGCATGATCTTGGTGGCCAACTTACCGGTCCATTCCTTGAGATGAATTGTTCTCCGAAGTTTTCCCTCAAAATGGCCATAGAAACGCGAGCTGTGTGGCATGTAGCGCCATCTTGTTGAAACCACATGTCAAACAAGTTCAGTTCTTCCATTTTTGGCAACAAAAAGTTTGTTAGCATTGAACGATAGCGATCGCCATTCACCGTAACGTTGCGTCCAACAGCATCTTTGAAAAAATACGGTCCAATGATTCCACCAGCGTACAAACCACACCAAACAGTGCATTTTTCGGGATGCATGGGCAGTTCTTGAACGGCTTCTGGTTGCTCTTCACTCCAAATGCGGCAATTTTGCTTATTTACGTAGCCATTCAACCAGAAATGAGCCTCATCGCTGAACAAAATTTGTCGATAAAAAAGCGGATTTTCTGCCAACTTTTCTAGGGCCCATTCACTGAAAATTCGACGTTGTGGCAGATCGTTCGGCTTCAGTTCTTGCACGAGCTGTATTTTATACGGTTTTACACCAAGATCTTTGCGTAAAATCTTCCATGTGGTCGAATAACACAAACCCAATTGCTGCGAACGGCGACGAATCGACATTTCACGGTCTTCAGCAACACTCTCAGAAACAGACGCAATATTCTCTTCTGTACGCACTGTACGCATTCGTGTGGTTGGTTTAATGTCCAATAAAGTAAACTGAGTGCGAAACTTGGTCACAATCGCATTAATTGTTTGCTCACTTGGTCGATTATGTAGACCATAAATCGGACGTAAAGCGCGAAACACATTTCGAACCGAACACTGATTTTGGTAATAAAATTCAATGATTTGCAAGCGTTGCTCGTTAGTAAGTCTATTCATGATGAAATGTCAAAGCATACTGAGCATCTTTCTCTTTGACACCATGTCTGAAATCCCGCGTGATCTGTCAAATACTAATGCATGAAAATCCTAACCTCAAAAAAATCACCCGTTACAAGAAAATCCTACGGGATACAATTCTACCATGTTCTAAGGAGAAAATACCCTTGACGTGTAAATTTCAACAGGATAACGGTCCTAACCTTATGGCTAAGTCTGTGAAGCAATGACTATTCATCCAAAAAACCGCTGTTAAGGAATAAGCCAGCTTAGTCTCTAAATCGTAATTCTATTGAGTACTTGTGGAATTTTGTGGACGAAGCGATAAGTTGATCTGATACTTCAAATTTCGACAAACTTTGACGGAAAGTCCAGCAAGCCTGGTACTCAGTACAGTATCTGTTGAACGATTTCGGAGTCTTCCTTCGTCTATAAAACGCCGGTATTCCGTTGTGATTAAAAATAAGTGTTACCCGACCAAATAGCGGATATATTTTTCAAATAATGTTAAAATTTTGTTATTTAATATGTTTTTTATTTGTTATTTGCGAAATGTGCTATTTATTTTGTCCTAGTATACTTAAATAAATTGTATAAATCAATTTGTTGTAGTATATTATTATATTATATTATATTATATTATATTAGTATATTTGGTCTTACTTCCTCATAAGTCAAACAGCTCTTTTAAGTTTAAGAAAGTGGTAAAAACTTGCATCAGAGCAATTTTATGACTACATGTGCTATTTATTTTGGCGCCACTGTATATGAGATTCAACTAACTCGAGTTGGTTTGAAATTGTCGGAAAATAAGATGGATTTTTAGACTCTCCCTCAACTTGGAATAGGGATTGAAATAAAACGACTCATGCATAAATTCCACACACACACTATAACACAATAGAAACACATCACACCTACAACAATATCCATGCACTCAAAAAGTGTGGGTTTGCATTTATTATAGCCGTTTCGTTGTCGCCGCCGCCGCCGCCGTGCGTTGTCGTTGTCGTATCGGTGCCTCAGTGGTAGGTAACGATACGAAGGTAAGTTAGGTAGGTAGGTATGAAGGTATATTTACCTGTGCAACAACAAAATCTCAATATTTACCTGAAGAGAACATGAAGACAAAGACAATGACGAAGGGAAAACGCTAAGAAGAATAAAATAAAACACACCACACCAACTCCACTTTGACTTGCCGTTGCCTTGCCTTGTCTTGCCGTGCCGGTGCCATTTGGAGATATCCCGAGATTCACGACTCTTGGTCTCGGTCTCTATATCGAGGTACGCAAGAAGAAAGAGGCAACTATTAACTAAAAAAAAGCTAAGCACAAAAAGAGTTGGAATGAAAAGAAGAACAATGATGAATGATGTTCAAACCGACTGCATCTTCGTGATCTAAAGAAAATTTATTTTTGAAACACAAATCAACAAGAAAAGAAAAACTTCATTAAAATGTCATCAATGAAAGTTTCTATAAAATGCATGTCTTTTTGAATCAAAAACGTAAAAGTTAAATGTCAAATCAGCATTATCTACCTACCTCGCTTTGTCAAAAAAAAAGGCTATAAAACTGGAAGTTGTAAGCTTACCGTGCTATATTGAAAAATAAATACAGTCATAAACATTTCAACGAATTTGTCAACATGCACTGAATGAGGAGTGGGAGTTGTTGGTGGAAAACTCAAACTGGTTAATGTTTGCTTTAATGGTCAACTTCTGTGCTGTGTGAGTGTGAGAATTCAGTTTGTGCCATAGAAGACTATCGATTCGTACTTGTGACCATTTAAGGAGATTTAACTCATTTAGAATGTTACTCAGTAATTCATTAATATAGTTATTAAGACTGAAAATTAAAGCTCAATACCTAAATAGATATAATGAAGGTCTATGATTGGAAAACAATTCAATAAGTATTTAATGCGGTCTGCATAGTCCATTCGTCTAGGTGTGATAGTGGGCTTGTCAGTTAAATGCCATCATGCCGAATCTAATACGCAATATTTTTGTCAATAATTATCTACGCACTTCTAAATATAAAAATTTATTAAAAAATCACTGAAAAAGTAAGGAACTTTGATTAACAAAGACATGCGACTTAAGGCAACTCCATGGGTTCAAATAGCACGAACAGTCTAACACGTCACCTCTTTGTGAGTTAAGCACGCACTCAAATCCCTCATTCAGAATGTCCATTGTGTCATCAGCTGTGTGGCACGCAGAACCGTTCTGTTTGAACTAAATGTCGTTCATATCGAATTTAGTCCTACATAATTTAGTAATTATTGGTTGGTAGAGTTCTCCGTTGATGGTTATGGCAATGCTCCACACCAAACAGTGAATTTTTAACGATGGATTGTCATGTGGTGGACCATTGGCATCGTCGAAAATCAGTGAATTTAGCTTGCCTCTTCGTCGATGAAATCGGAATCCGTTTCCAACTGCTTCAGAACCCAGTCAGTGAACACACGCCATCCATTGTATATGGTCACTGCAATGTGACTAATAAAACAACATGGCCATAATAAACTGTCAAAATCTACCCGTCACTATTGGGAAAATCCTTATAAAGGGTTTTTCAATTGAAGCGGATAGATTTTGACGGCCTGTGGCGCCCATGTTGTTTTGGTGACATCTGTCAAATCTGTTGTTTATTATTCAATTATTATTGATGTCAAATCACAATAGCAAGTTGGAGGACTAAACATAACGTCCAAATGATAAAACTTTATTATCAAAATGAGTGTTGGTTAGTGCAAACGTTCCGCGCGTTGTGCCCATTTTACAGTTTATCAATCGGCCAATATTTGTACTGCAAAGAAACGCAAGATCCATTTAAATACATCGGTTCGTTTGAAAGTGTACAGTAAAATCCGAGGGAGTCACTTGGAAGGGAACGCTAATTTTAGCCGAAAAATCATCTTTAGTGACGAGGCGCATTTTTGGATGAATCGCTGTGTTAACAAGTTAAATAACCTTATATAAATGACATCAACTCACTCGAGGTTCGCCATGGGGCAATCTAACACTTTGGCTTAGATTTGGACCAGGCGCACAGTGGTTTGGTTTATATGGGAGAGCGGAAACCACTTTTTTTTTTTAAATTCTACACGCGCTCAAGGGATTATGATTACCCTTTAAATGTTTCAACACAGCGCGGGCGTGAAGTTAACGAAGAGAAAGAAGGATAGGAAAGATGTGTGGTACGATGTTCTGAGACTGAAGGTGGTTGTCTCAGATTTTTATCTCCAGGGATGGCGGCTGAACTATTGCGGAGAAATGCTGTGTCTTATTTCTATGTCCCTTATAATTCGCATTATTTTATTCGTATTCATACTTGTTGGGCATATTAGTTTAATTAGTGATTGACACATGTTGTTAGTGTTATGTCTGAACAACATGTAATGAGTAAACCAGCAACCCATTGATGACAATTTTTAGAAGGTTTTAATGGAATTAAGACGACATAGACGACGGCAGGGATCGAGCCTTTAATCATGAGGTTGACAGGCGAGCACAAAACCATCGCGCCGCGGCCACAATCAATCTTATACATATTTGATCAAAATTTGCTTAAGCAAAATTAATTAGAAAAAAAGTTATTGACATTCTTCTAAAATTGGAGAATTTTGATGTATATATATGTATAGGAGAACAGAAAAAAGTCTGTTTAATCTGAACATGTTAAAATCAGTCTTGTATATAATTGGTCAAAATTTGGTTAAGAAAAAATAATTAGAAAAAATAAGTTATTGACATTTTTCTAAATTTGGAAGGTTTTGATGTTTGTATGGGAGAGCGGAAAAAATGTGTAAAACCTAAACTCTTAAGCGGAAATTTAGTTAAGAAAAAATCATTAGTAAAAAAGTTATTGACATTTTTCAAAAATTTGAGCTGAAAGTTGAAAAATTTTGCAGGCAAAAATAAGTGGTTTCGCAAAAATTGAATTTCTCAGATCTGGGTCAATGTATTAATTTAATTTAATTTTTTAAATAAGGGTAAACATTTTTTCTAAAAAAATGGGATTAACCAGTTCGATCTGACAATTAGTACCGAAGAAAAAAAAAAAACTTTTTATAGACACCACTGTCAAGACGTAGTTTTTTGAAACCCGATTCAGTGAGACGTTTTTGAACATAACTCCCACATCTGCAAATATCTGCAGCTGATTTTTTCTGTGCTTTAACTTGAAAATATGGAGCACACGCTGGTATGCTTTGTTATAGGGCCCATACACTACGCAAACCGTTTGAGCAAACAAATGCCTTTTGTTGTTGTAAAAATGTTTGTGCAAACTGTTTGAGTAGTGTGTAGCGATGTTGAGTATTTGGGTTTGAAGAAATTCAAAAAATTTTGAATTCTCCGTGACTGCACAAACATGTTTGAGTGGTGTGTGTTGAATTTTGCTCAAACAGATGCCAATTTTCATGAAATTAAGATGAATAAACAAGACGAACAAATTTTTTTTGGACCAAATTATTTTTTTTTTGTTTTTTCTATTTTTTTTTTTTTAATAGCCAAGGCAATAATTAAAGCTGCACACGCTGAATCGCTCATTGCTCCGTAGGTCTGATTGAGATGAAAAACGTCACGCAACTAATATCTCTCAAACATGTTTGTGTAGTGTGTGGCGAAACTATGTTTGCTCAAACACACGTTTGAACAAACGTGTTTGCGTAGTGTATGGGCCCTATTACTTGGAGTCTTTTGGAGCTTTTTTTTAAATCAAAAAGTTCAAAAAAATAAAAAAAAAGTTTTTCTTAGTACCAATGTTTCAGGCTACTGATAGAAGGCTTTTTTTTTATAAATTTTCAATTTTTTTTGTTTATGTCAAAAAATACTTTGAATTATACGCTCGGTTTATCTTAGAGTACTTAAACATAAAGTTTAAGGCAGTAAGTAACTGCCTGACCGGCCTCATTTTGGAAAAATACGGCCCGATGATGCCGCCAGCCCATAAACCGCACCAAACAGTCACTCTTTGTGGGTGCATTTGTTTTTCGACAATCACTCTTGGATATTCGCCCAAATGCGGCAATTCTGCCTATTGACGAAACGAAGCCACTGAGGTGAAAATGTGCCTCATCACTGAAGATGATTTTCTTCGAAAATTGATCATCCACTGCTGCCATTTCTTGCCACCATTCTGACCATTGACGACGCTTGAAATGGTCAAGAGGCTTAAGTTCTTGAGTCAATTGCACCTTGTAAGCGTGTTAATGCAAGTCTTTATGCATAATGTTCATCCACGACGAGCGTGAGAGGTGCAACTGTTGGGCACGACGACGACGAGTTGAGGTGGACGGCTCTTCAGCCACACTATCGCGAACAGCAGCAATATTTTCTGCAGTACGAACATGCACTGGTGTTTTCACATCTCCTACAAACCCGGTCTGTGCAAATTTTTGCACGATTTTTCCGATTGTACGCGCATTTGGAGGATTAAATTGACCGCAAAAATCACGAAGTGCACGATATACATTTTGATTTGAACGCTCATTTTCATAATAAGCCTGAATAACTTTAACGCGTTGCTCGATTGTGTTTCTTTCCATGGTTCAAATTGAGTTCGTCTGAAATTGAGAAATGTTAAATGAAATGCAGAAAAAAACTTGACGTTTAGGTGTGGTTCACATTAACATCGGCCCTTTAACCACCCTTTAAAAACGCTAGATATGACTTTTTTCAAAGACTTTTTTCAGCTCTTAGACCACTGAGTAAGGTTTCCTAAAAGCACAGGTCGATGCATTTCAACATTTCTCCCCGCCTGATTGAAGAACTCTTTAAGCAACCCTTAAGTGGTCTCAAAAGATATAAATTACTCATTTGTGAAAAAAAACAAAGGAAATTGTAATATATTCTGCAATTTTTAAAAAGGAACCATTTTTGTTTCTATCTTTTCTGTTTGAATAGCCTAATAGTCCAAGTGGAGACTTTTGAATCATTTGACTTATAAGGTTACAAATCTTCATCCCAATCATGATGTCTGGTACATTTCGTCAACTATAGCTTAGCTCATGGTTCAGCCAAACCATACTCAGCTGTCAGTTAGAAGATTTCCAAACAGGTTCAGTAAAAATTGTTGATATCTTAAGAAGCAATGTGTTTATAGCTTAAGAAAAGTAATGTACATACATACATATTTATACAGCTGTCAACTTCATAAATTGCCTCTTCTCTTTTGTCTTCTTCTTACATCTTTCTCTTTGCTATTATACTTCAACAGACGAGGAAGTCTTTAATAAAGTAATCCATTAATTTAAACTAAATCGCTCGTTTCTTTTAACAGGTTATGGGCCCAGGGTATTTCAAACATCCCATTAAATATCAAGGAGTTGATATTTTGTAAAAATTTCAATCAAGAATATTTTCCTGTTCATTTTTCCATCGAGTCCACAGAACATAACCTGCAACAATGAGCACGAACATACATGGCCGCATCCAACTCTTCAATGGAGAAAATTTTTCTTCTTGGAAACCACAAATGGAAGCAATTCTTCATAAAGCAAGACTTACTGGCTATGTTCATGGAACAATTCCTAGACCGCAGGTTGCAGGCGAGCAGCCAAATTGGGATGACAAAGACATGGATGCAAGGGCGGAGTTGCTGTTGGCGATAGAGCCAAATATCGTGTCTCTAGTAAAAGACAAACGGCTATCCAAAGAAATTTGGAACTTCCTAGGTGAAACCTACGATCGCAAGGGACCCAGGCAGAAGGCGGAAGAGTTCAGGCATCTCATTAACATGAAGATGGAAGTAAACCAGAGCATGGATGCGTACATCCGTGAATTCAAAACGACCGTCAGCAAACTGCAGGAAATGGACGCAACTCTCGATAAGGATTTATTGGTAGTTGTACTTCTGGATGGACTGTCCGAAGATTACAGAGATGTCCAAGCGGCGTTTGACGCCCAAAGCAAGTACCCGGAGGTCGATGTCGTGTGCACGAGACTTTTAGAGGTAAGTGATCGTAAGAAGGATGGTAATGGACAACAGAGCACAGCATTATACACAAAGGGAAAATATAAACCGAGGAAAACATCGAACAACAACAAAAAAGGTAGTTCTTTTCCATATAACTGCCGCGTGTGTGGCAATAGAGGTCATATGGCTAAAGACTGCTACCAAAATAAAGAAAAGGCAAAAACTGTACAATCAAGTACCACAGAAGAACCAGAATATGGATTCGTTATAACAGAGGAGTCTGCGTTAAGAGTGTCTACTGACGATATCACATGGTGCCTTGATTCTGGAGCGACTTCGCATATGTGCTCGACAAATTCCTTGTTTGAGAAGTTAGAATTGTGGACAAAAGAAGCCTTTGTGACTTTAGCTAATGGTCAGCGTGTTAAAATTGCTGGAATCGGCACGGCGTTACTACCATCATACCTTAACAATGTCGGAAAAGATATAAAATTGTTTCACACACTTTATATACCCGATTTAAATGAAAATCTCATCTCGGTAAGCAAAGCGGCAGGTAGCGATGTTAAGGTAGTATTCGAAGGCGATAAGGCTAAAATATATAATAAAACTGGAACATTGTTGTTCACAGCTGATAAAAGTCGTGGTTTGTATATAGTCTCAAGAAGTGATAGAGTCCTAGCTACACATGAAAACAACAACTCACTGAACTTGTGGCACCGGAGAATGGGCCACTTAAACATAGCCTCACTAAAACAACTTCAGTCAACTGGAATGGTGACTGGTCTACCAGAGAAGTTCAAATCCGATAAAGGCAGTTGTGTTTCATGTATTTGTGCTAAGCAGTGTATAAAACCTTTTAGTGTCAGTGAAAATAAGAGAACGGAAAGAAAACTCGAATTGGTCCACTCCGATGTGTGTGGTCCCATGCGAACTGCATCGTTGAGCAAAGCAGTATACTTCATAACATTCATCGATGATTATTCCCGAAGAATTTTTGTGTATTTCATGCAAAAGAAAAGCGAAGCTTTAGACAAATTTAAAATATTTAAAGCATACGTGGAAAAGCAAACAGGGCAATCAATCAAATCTCTAAGAACAGATAATGGGACGGAATACACACATTCGAAATTTGATGAATTTTTGGAACAAAACGGAATCGACCATGAGTTTTCTGCCCCTTATACGCCACAACAAAATGGCATAGCAGAGAGGGCCAACCGGACCCTACTAGAAATGGCAAGATGCTTAAAACTGGAGGCAAAACTACCTGACATGTTGTGGGCAGAACTAATTTGTACGGCAGCCTTTATTCGCAATAGATGCCCCACGAAAATGAACGGCAAAGTAACTCCAGAGGAACTTTGGACTGGTAACAAACCGGACGTGTCATCATTCAGATGTATAGGTACAAGGACATATGTACTGGACAAAGGAAGTAATCTCGGTAAGTTCGAATCGAAAAGCAATGAACATGTAGTTGTTGGATATAGCAGTGAACATGGTACATATCGGCTCTGGAAACCTGGAACCCGTATAGTCATCAGGAGTAGAGATGTACGATTCGTGGAAGAGGAGTCCAACCATACTGATGATGGTGAAGGAGTTCTACCAAACTACTATGTTTTCGATTTTAAACAACCCAAAAGTCAAGTTCCGGATATTAAGGACCTAAAACAACAACCATCTGATGAAGCGAATCAAGAAGTACACTTGGAGAAATCACCTAAGGCGGAAGCTGAAAATACTGATCCAGAAACTACAGCACAAATACCAAATGATGAAGAGGAAGTCTACAACGTTGGAGCTGACCCTGTAAACGTTAAACAGCTGGAAAGCAATGAACATCAGGAAGAGTGGTACAGTGCCATGAAAGAGGAATACGAATCGCTTATCCGAAATGGAACCTGGGTGTTGGTGGACAGGCCAAATAATCGACAAGTAATTAAATCTAAATGGGTTTTTAAAACTAAATATTTTGCAGACGGTACAGTAGAGCGAAGAAAAGCCAGGCTGGTGGCCAAAGGATTCGACCAGATTCATGGGGTCGACTATACTGACACGTATTCCCCGGTAGCCAACATCCACTCTATTCGGCTCACATTAGCAATTGCAGCAGAACACAATCTGAAGTTATACCACCTTGACGTTTCTGCAGCATATTTGAATGGCGATCTAGATACCGTCATCTTTATGGAGCAGCCGGAAGTTTTCAACCACGATGCTGCAAACAAGGTGTGTTTGTTAAAAAAGGCAATATACGGTCTTAAACAGTCCGGCCGCCAATGGAACTTTAAGTTGGATAAGACTTTAAAGAACCTCGCATTTAACCAGTCATCATATGATAAATGTATATATCATAAAATTATTAAGAAAACGATCACGATTATCACTGTTTATGTTGATGATCTTCTTTTGGCAACTAACAACACCGAAGAATACTCACTGATTTATGTCGCACTATCAAAGGAGTTTGATATCCGTGATTTGGGTGAACCAAAATTGTGTGTGGGCCTTGAAATCATGAGAAACAACGGAGAAATTAACATAAGGCAGATGGGATACATCAACAGTCTAATACGGTCATACAATTTAAGTGAAGCAAAACCATTTCGCTTACCATCACAAGTGAAACTCATCATTGAAAAGGAACCGACCATAAAAGGTGAAAGTGAAAAAGTGGATATAACAGCATATCGACAACTAGTGGGACGATTGCTTTACCTATCCAATTTCAGCAGACCAGACATCTCGTACATTGTGAATGTTCTTTCTCAACGCGTTGAAGATCCTAGGCGTCAACATTGGAACACAGCAGTTAACGTCATAAGATACTTAATCGGCACCAAGACTGCAACAATAGTATACAGAAACACAAATCAACAAATCCAAGCGTATTCAGATTCTAATTGGGCTGCAGATACAAATGATAGAAAATCTCAATCAGGCTTCGTGTTTCTTTATGCTGGCGGAGCGGTCCACTGGGGATCTCGAAAGCAGAAAATAGTGGCCACATCTAGTACGGAAGCCGAATACATCACACTGTCATCGGTGGCAAAGGATGTGGCATATTTTCGTAACATCTTACTCGAGCTTCAACTACACATCGGACATGTTGATATGTTTTGTGACAACCAAAGTGCAAAACATATCGCAACGGATCAGTCAAACCAAGGTAGAACGAAACATATTGACGTGCGCTACCATTTTATTCGAGATGCAGTAGCAAAGAAAACCATCAAAATCAATTTCCTGAAGTCTGAAGATATGAAAGCTGATGCGTTTACAAAGCAGTTACCATTGATACAACATTTTAAACATTTCAAGGAGATGGGTATGGTTTTCGAAAAGTAGAGTAATTTTTAATTTTGTTTAATTTCGTTAAATGAATTATAAGATTTTTCCTTTTGAAGTTTAAACGTAACTTTAATTAATAAGTAAAGTTTTGAATTCGTATTATAAGATGTAAATGCTCTTAGACAATTATGAATTTGAGTAGGGGTGTTGATATCTTAAGAAGCAATGTGTTTATAGCTTAAGAAAAGTAATGTACATACATACATATTTATACAGCTGTCAACTTCATAAATTGCCTCTTCTCTTTTGTCTTCTTCTTACATCTTTCTCTTTGCTATTATACTTCAACAGACGAGGAAGTCTTTAATAAAGTAATCCATTAATTTAAACTAAATCGCTCGTTTCTTTTAACAAAAATGAATTACAAAATGTCAGCGTTCTAGTGACGTAAAATAATAGGTGAATTCAAATAAATATATGAAAATTGGACTTGTAAGGTGGCGCGAAAAACTTGTCTCCCATGGCTTAGTTTTAAATAAATAACAAAGCTCTCTATGGACATTGAATAAAAATGTAATTAATATACATAAAATTGGGCGTTTAAGTAGACAGGTCTTGCGAATTCACATTGAACTTTCTAACGATGACAACAGCAACCTGTGAAAATGGCAGCGAAATCGGCTTAGGAGTTTTTAAATAATCTTCAAAGCTTACGATATGCATAACATGAGAATAATTTTATTTTTTAAATTACCTAAGTAACTCGGAAAATACCATTCGTAAAAAAATGTTCATAAAAAGAGTTTTAGAAAATAAATTTCCGATATCTTTTGCCGTATGTGTTTTTATTCTAAAGTAGAAAATGAGTGAGATATTTAATAAAATCATTTTGCCTAAAATCAAAAATGGCGCCCAACTCAAAATGGACTAGAATCTAAAAAAATTAAATTTAGATTCGTTATAATCCTTCTACTTACATTTTTATTCTTCTTCCTTGCTTTGTACATCCCGACTTTTGATTATTGTCCTAATGAGTTAAGCTAATTATGTAATGAACAAATAACTATAGAAACGGTTTTTCTCTGTTTGCCTGTAAATATGGTCTTAGAGTCGTGTGGCAATTCTCTTGCCTCGGCATCTGTTCGCAAATATTATTGGTCGCAATTAAAAAGTGTTCATTTAATGTTTAAAAGCATGAAGACAGATATTTTCATTTATTGTAATGCTACATAAAATGAAGCATCCATCTTTTTCCAACAGATTCCAACCGCAGTCAATGAAATAGCACAGCACGCCACTTTATCTTTATATGTATATTCTAAGCTGCCTTGACTTGAACTGCAATAATAATTTCCTGCATAACACTTATTTTTATCGAAAACTATTTGACAGCCTAATGGAAACTATTACAAAATTTATAATTACAAAAAAAAAAGCATTTAAATTCAATTGAAGAAAATTGAACAAAATAAATTGAATTATTAAATTATGTTGGGAAATATGTGAACAAATTATGATAAATACATATATAAATATAAGTACATACATATATTCACAAATATTTTCTTTGGTTATTGATTGCTTAAATAAAATCGTATACAGCCAGAAATAAAAACTACCTGTTACAACGGATCAAGGGCAGACAAAAATTGAATTGATTTCTCACGTGTTTTGACGTCAACGTTAATTTGTTGAACAAATTTAAAGTATTATTTTGTCGTGTTGGGATTTTTTTGAAGTAAAAATTTACTTAAAACCAACCCATTGCGGTTTTCAAACATTTTTTAGAAAAAGATCCCAAGATGATTATTTTAGCCAAATGATTCTATTGTTTTGTTGGTTCATTGCTTATTCGGTTATTCCACTGTCAGGTGGAGAGACATGATTTTTCTAAAACATTGATTGTGTTATTATAGAGTTCAAAAAACCGTAAAAAAAAACTTTATAAAAAAATTGACATTTTGACAGATTTCAAATTTTGTTTTATGAGAAACCTCGTCTATAAACAGTTTGAAGACCTATACGGACTCAAGGTCACGGATTTTAAATTATATTTTTAGAATTTTCAAAATTAAGTATTGAGTCAAAATGTCTATATTAAAGTATGATATGTATGAAATATTTTCCATAATCTACGAAGTAATTTTTTATATAACAAATTTCTTTAAAATTTTTCTAGAACAAAATTTAGGATGCCAATTTTAAGTGCTTGGGTAATATAAATTTTAGGAAATAATTTCAAAAAATAATCGTTCACACATTTTTAAGATATTGATTTTTCAAAAAATAAATTGGATTTTTTTTTTTCAAAAATACGAAAAAAATATTTTTTTTTTTCAATATTTTTATATACAATATTATTTTAAGCTTAAGGGGGCTCCTGCCGAAAATTTTTGGTTAAAATCGTTTGAGCCGTTAATGAGAAAGTCGAAAATCAAAAAAACGGTTCTATGACAGGTACCATTAATAATATTTTTCCCCAAATTTTTTTTTATATAAAAATGTAGTCCATTACCCTTACCATTATAAGTTTTTATTTTTTTTTATAAAAATCGTTAGAGCCGTTTTCAAGATAAATAAGATTTTGCAATACGGGTGTATGGGGTTACCGTTAGTCTTGGAGCTAACAAAAAAATTCAATTTCCCCTCTAGGGAATCACCGGCCCAGTGGCTAAGCTCTATAGATCGAGGAACAGACCCACTTTATTCGTCTTCGCTATCATCGTAATGTCAACTTTGATCAAAATCTCGAGTTTGATTTTTTTCCAAATGCAGAACTTGCCCTATAGTATCTACCTATATCGCAAGTAAAAATTAACCTTTGGAGAAAGTCGAAAATAAAAATAATGTTTTATAGGAAGTACTTACCATTTATAATCCAAAAAATGTATTGATTTTAATCAGTGCAAAATTGGCTTTTCTTTTTTTTTTTTTTAATTATTAGATCTGTAAAAGAAAACGGTCAGAAAAAAACGTCAGATTTTTTATTTGACTTTTTGAACCACAGTGCGGCGCTTGGCGGCGCCAATCGTGGGTACCGATGGCAAGTGATTGCAGTGATCATTAAACCCCACTCTCCCTGAAAAACTATCGTAAACCTCATTAATGTCCTTGTAGAAAAACTTCAATTATAAAATGTGGCTACTCGTATACATTTACTTAAACAATCATCATAAATTATTTCATAATAATTATCGCCTGAACCGTGTCGGTTGACAGAAACACACGACGCAATTTGCAGTTTATATTGAAATGTCAACAAAATTGTATTTTTTTTGCAAATAAACCTACCAACCAGTTTTATAAATATCTCTCGAAACATAATTTTTCAATTTTAATCACCATACTCAGCTTTCGTAGAATTTTTAATTAAAAACAAATTATCAGAGCATTTTACACACCCCGCCCGGTTGGAGAGGTAGAACTATAAAACACCAAAATAATCTCTCCGTGAACAGCATCTATCCATAAATTGCGAAACACAAACTTGATGCATTTCGAAATGGCGCTCTCGGCATTAAAGATAAAGCGAGAACTTTCGCAACATTTTGTTAATTAGTTTAAAAGAAACAAAATTCAAAGAACTTAACTATTTATGGCTTCAGGAGTTTTTTAAGTAGATACTCGTATTTCAAGCTTGCCACCATTTTTGTTTTTGTTTTGAAGAAAAAAATGTGTAATTTATCTTAACACTTAATAAAAGTAGCGCAACTGGAACAACACTATTTCCAGTAGGAAAAAAAAGTATCTTAATTCGTTCGACGATATAGGGCGCCCAAGCTTAAACAAAAATGTTTGACCTACATTAAGGCTGGATACTCGTATTTTCACTCCACTTAAAGGCAGTTTGAGGGGCATTTTCGTGTTTTGTTTCCCTCGACCTCTACCCACTCACCGGCAGTCTACCCATAACAACAACTAACTTGTTTATGTTTTTTTTGTTTATTTGTTGATGCCCCTTCTAAGTTCGCCATCACGGTTCCGAGAAGAGTGGGGTCGCCCCCTAAGCATCGCATCCAACAGAATGACGAATAAGTAGTAGCGTAGTAGTAAGTACCTTGTTAACCTTGGTGAGTTTCTTTCGTTTTTATTTAGGTAGGTACGAGTATATGTGTATTTTCGGTCTTCTTAAAATTCCATTTGCGCCTTCAGAGATGTGAAACTTAACTCAACAAGACTTTGGGGCTTATGAAGTGTTACAGCAGCAAAATTTAATAAGAAAGACGTCAAAAAAAGCAGACAGGAATGACATGTATCTCACGAATACTTTTTTTTTTAATTTTACATTGCCTGCCGCCTCCGGCGGCGCCGACACAGCACCACAAGGCTTTGACCATATTTGCCAGTTTTTTTGTTTTGATCTTTTGAAATGCATTATTATTATATTGACCTTAGTGGTTGGAGTTGGGTTTTATTTCCATAAATCATATGATTTTGGGCTTAAGAAGGTGGCTATACGTTTGATGGGTATTTTATTTAAAATTAAAAAATGTGGCATTGTAAAAGATTAAATCAATTTAATTGAATTTCGCAATAATCAAATAAATTTAAGGTTATTTTTTAAATTTATATTTTTTTTATGTTAATTATTCTCAAATTTTTAGCGGATTGAAATTGGCTAACAACATTTATAGGGTAAATTCTACGAAATTGAATTTTGCAATTTTTTTGTATGAGAATAATCGATTTGAAGATAAAGAAGGCAAGCACGTGTCGTACATAGGTGGAACTGAAACTGCCCCCAGCCGAAAAATTCGAAAATATAATCAGGCCGAGTTTTAGAGATTCAAAAGAAAAATTTTCTGGCGTTTCTAACTTCTAAAAATAATAATTCAATTAGTTTTTTTATGTAAAATTAAAAAAAAAAAACATTTTTAATATTTAAAAAAAAATGTGATACGCCAGTTTTAAATTTTTATTACTGTACAAATAAAATCAAAATAAAAAAAATATTAACCTATAACAGGTCTTCTTATATTGAAATAAAGGTTTCAATCAATCTCCATATGGGTAATTCTTTTACAAACCGTACGAAATCGAACAAAAAATGACCGACCGATTTCCGATTTGGCTGAAATTTATTTTACGTGTTATTTATCGAAAAAGAAAAGACACCTGTCCGAGGAATTTATTTTTTTTTTGTTTTTTCGAAAATAGAGGGGGTTGAAAAATTCAGATTTCGGTGATTTTTGGCTTGAAGACTGATTTTCAAAAATTCATAACTCCGGTTCATTTTAAGCTAGAGACACAATTTTTTTTTCATTTTGAAGGTAAAAGAGTGAATTTTAAGAAAAAAAAATATATTAAAGAAAATTTTTGAACAATTTCATATTGTTATAAACAATTGAAATGTTTGAATCAATTTTTAACAACGAAACCCACCACTTAGCGTGTTTAAAGTATGACCATCGTATTCTATCTACGTCCAATTTTCCATCGAAAAAGCTTTTTTTATTAATAGAGAAACGATTATTATTATTGCAAACAAATTAAAAAGACGAGCGCGTCTGCGCGCCAGTTGCAAAGTAAACCTCGTATTCTCGTCTTATACCGTTATTCTCTGCATTATATTGCAAATAGTATGAACAGTATGTTTTAAATTTTCAATTGAACAATATTGTTTATCAATAAATAATGTTTCATAAAAAATTGTAGTAAAATAAATAAAAAAAACAACATTATTTAAAAAAACAACATTATTTAAAAAAACAAGTTATACAGGGTGTCCGGTAATTCGTGTGCCATACTTTGGGATGTGATTCTTGGTCATATTCTAAGAAAAAAAATGTTCTACAGTAAAGTCTGATTTTCAGCTTTGACATCACTTTTTGACGATTTAAAAAAGGCTAACTTTGGTGTACCCTGACCCATGTTAAGGTCAATTTCTCTGTCAGTACTAGTAGTAAGGACCTTATTTTGGACTTTCTCGAAATGTTTTTGGAAATATCTTTCGAAGCATTTGAGAAACTGGATCAGTTTAACCTGCAAGACCTAACGCGGGAGCTGCAAGCACAAGAAGAATTTCGGTGGATGAAAGAATACTGGCAGCTGTTGAAATCGATCCTTCCATCAGCATAAGACGCTTGGCTCTACAATTTAATGTTTCCAAATACAGAATTTCCAGTATAATGCATGGAGAAAATATGTATCTATATCACCATACACCTGTGCAAGAACTGCTTCCCGATGATTTTGAAAATAGGCTCGAATTTTGTAACTGGTTGCTAGAGAGAAGCTTGGATGAAAACCAGTTTTTAGACAGAATTCCCAGTATCAATATGTGGGCAGGTGTAATAGAAAATAAATTAATTCTACTAACTATCTAGAGTTTTTACAAAATAATCTACCAGACCTAATGGAAGATGTTCCACTGATTCAACTAACTTCATCATATTTCTAACAAGATGGTGCTCCGGCCCACTATGGTCGTGAAGTTAAGGATTGGCTGGATGAAGAATACGGTGATTGTTGACGCCGCAATAGAAACTTTGGATCATCAAGAAATAAAAAACCCAGAATTAAATTGCCTACTTTTAGGTGCATGATATTTTTTAGAAATGATTGAGTAATTAACATTAAACTTAGTTATTAAGATTAAGGTTAATTACTCAATCATTAACTAACCTAATCTCAATGTACTTTTAAGTTGAGCTTTCACCACCGAGCAAGTCGGTCGGTGTTATTGATTATTGTTTAAGTCTTATAAGTTAGTTTACGAATATTGTTCAAATAGGAAGCATCGAGAAAAATAAATAAATAGGTAAAAATAAAACTGGTTTTTCTCTTGAAATTATTGGTACTGCAAAGAAACTTTTTTCACAGCATACACCTACTTGGATTTTTTTGGATTTCTGGGATTGATGGAAAGTGCCTACCCATAGCACTTTATATATATGTAGCTGTCCACCCATAGCAGCGCATAGAGAAATATTGGCAACTAGGATTCAAGCGAGGAATCCGCCAACATTTTTTTGATCCAGTCGAGCCAGATCGGAACCCTTTGGATATTTAATTTATGCATAACAAGAACAAATTTGTGTGCGTAATAACATTTTGGAAAACCCAAATCCCATCCTTTAACCAAGGTAGGTGCTGTGCACTAAAAAATTATTTTTGATTCTGGACAATTTGTTCGGTAAAGTTTCTTTATTTGCGAAAAATAATATCTCGATCGATTAATTTGATCGATAAAGTAATTAAAAGAAAGTGTTTTTTTGTTCACGAGTTAGAATATTATTGGAAGTTAGTGAGGAAAAAGAATCTTTTATTAGTTTTTTTTTGAATACTTTGATGTGAAATTTGAGGAAAGTTAATTAATAAATTTATGATCACCTTGGACGTATTTGGAAAGATTTTTGATCACGCGGTAAAGGTACAGTTTCGGTATACGGTTGTTTGATCGCCTGATCTGATACCTTTCCAACTTTCTTCGGTTAATAATCATACGGTTTTTCCTTATTCCGTTGTGAGTTATCGGTGTTTTACTTACTTTAAAAGAAATTAAAATTATTGAATTAAAATTTCAATAATTTTTAAGATTCCAATTTAATTTTTAATTAGATTTTTTGAATTTTTTTCGCATTGCGTGTGCACTTTTTTCTTCGTTTGGGATTTTTGATATTTAATCTTCCTGAGTTTTCGAAATGACTATTTCACAAGAATTTTATCTGTGCGTAAGACAAATCAATGAAACGATAAAAAGTTTTCGCGATGTTCCAAATAGAGAAGCCTTGACTTCTGGTATGTTAGAAGTATGGAAAAAAGAATTTGAGGTTTTATGGCAGGAATTGAGGGCAGTGTATGTGAAGTGTCTGAAAAATGAAGACAAAAGTTTAGATGATGCCCAATCTTTGGCAATCAAAACGAAATACACCTCAGTTTCAATTTGTTATTTTAGTGAAGTTGGTGGTATATTAGACATGATAACAAGCAAGAATTCAGGGAATGAAAGCAAATCAAATTTAATGCTTTGTGAATCGATCCATAGATCTCAAACAGATTTTGGAATTAGGGTTCCACCTTGCGATGCGGAATGCTTCGAAGGTGACTACAAATCCTGGCCTACCTTTCGTGACATGTTCACTTCGATTTACGCAAATCATCCTCGTTTAAGTGATGTAGAGAAACTTTTCCACTTACGTTTAAAAACTAAAAAGGAAGCTCATGATATTGTGGACAAATTTCCACTTACATCAGATAATTTTAAACTTGCTTGGGATGCATTAAAATCTCAATATGAAAATAAACGCATTCTCATAAATACCCAACTTAAATCACTATTTTCCATACCATCTATATCAACTGAAAGTGGTTTAGCTCTGAGGAAACTTCATAGAACAGTTTGCGATTGTTTAGGAATCCTTAAAAGCTACGATGTGAAAACAGAAAATTGGGATCCAATTCTCGTTTTCATGATATCTCAAAAAATCCCTGAACAAACGTTATTTCTTTTTGAGCAAAGTCTTCCGAAAGAAAATGAAATTCCTACATGGAAATCTTTAAATGATTTTCTTGCTAATAGATACAAAATACTTGAATCCGTTGAAGAAGTTAAACATATATCTCGGAAAAACGCAAATCAGCCTTTGAACTCTAACTCTCGAAAAGTAAACTCATTTTATATTGAACAAAAGAATTTTTGTTGCAAGCTATGTAATAGCAATCACCCTTTGCGTTCATGTAAGAAATTTATGGACATGGATGTCTCAGCGCGACGTAAAATAGTACAATCTCATAAGTACTGTTATAATTGTCTAGCACTTACGCATTCGGTGTATGAGTGCAAAAGTAAAGTATCTTGTGAACAGTGTGGTAGACGACACCACAGTTTACTTCACTTTACTCAACAAACCCCAATTAGTCAAGAAACAAAAACTGTTTCTCAATCCCAAGTTTATTTGAAAACAAATACAACTCCAATACAGTCCACTTCAAAAGTACAACAACCAAAAGCATCGATTAAATTAGAAGAAGATATTAAATCTGATTCTACAACGCTTCAAAGTTTCATAGTTAACCAAAAGAGAAATGTTTTGTTAGCTACAGCTTTAGTGAAGATTACTGTTCATAATCAAACTTTTTTGTTGAGGGCTTTAATCGACCCTGGTTCTGAAGCTACATATATTTTGCAATCTGTAGTGAACCGATTAAGGCTTTTCACTCGTTCTACCAATGCATCTATTTGTGGCATTGGACAAGTTCAAAGTGAATTTTCCACGAGTATGTGTCCCCTCACACTCGAATCCCGCATCAACCCTGATGTGAATATATCCGTTTCAGCCGTTGTTTTAAAAAAGCTTACAGGTAATCTGCCATCGCAAGCAATTGATGCATCAAACTTGGTTGAGCTCAAGAGCTTACGATTGGCAGACCCTAATTTTGATAAACCTGCTCCTATAGATATTTTGATCGGAGCAGATATTTACCCTCTTATTTTGCGTGAAGGTGTAAAAAGAGAAAATAACTTTTCTCCAATTGCACAAAATACAGTTTTTGGATGGATCCTTTCGGGTCCATGTGACGAGAGTCATAAAAAATCCACCCTTAACACATTTTTTAGTGAACTTTGTTTACAAAAACAAATTCAGAAATTTTGGGAACTCGAAGAAGTTCCAGAAATAAAACCTTTATCAAAGGAAGACAAGTTTTGTGAAAAATTATACACGACTACAACAACTCGAAATTCAGATGGTCGTTATGTAGTCAAGCTTCCATTTAAGCCACATTTAAATATTTCGGAATTAGGAATGTCAAGAAATAGCGCAGTTTCACAGTATCTCCGTCAGGAAAAGCGACTTTTTAATGATTTATCTCTCAAGGAAGAGTATAATAAAGTTCTTAAGGAATACGTTTCCTTAGGTCATATGACTTTAATTCCTAAAGATAATTTAAATCTATCCGATAAACATTTTTATTTACCACACCACGCTGTTGTGAAACCGGACAGTATGTCCACTAAAGTAAGAATTGTTTTTAATGCAAGCGCTTTTACCAGTAAGGGAGTGAGTCTAAATGACTTTTTATACAGTGGCCCTGCTCTACAAAATGATCTGCAAGCTATTCTGCTTAAATGGCGACAATATCCATATGTTTTCAATAGCGATGTTGAAAAAATGTATCGCCAAATACATGTTCACAAGGATCATACACAATTTCAACGAATAATTTTTCGAGATTCAGAATCTGAATTGGGAGATTTTGAAATAAATCGAGTTACGTTTGGAGTAAATTGTGCTCCATATTTAGCAATTCGAACTTTGCACCAACTTGCTTCCGATGAAGGAAAAAACTATCCTTTGGCAAAAGACGTAGTTTTGTCAGATTTTTATGTAGACGATGTCTTTTCTGGAGGTTTCCATTTAGACAAAGTCGCCAAACTCCAGGAAGAACTAAAAGCACTTCTTTTGTCTGGAGGATTTTGTTTGAAAAAAATGGACAGCAAACCACCCTCGCCTGTTGGAAAACATCCCTAGGGGGGATGTTTTAGACCAACACTTTCTGCATTTCGAAGAGTCTTCAAATACGAAAGTTTTAGGTATAGGTTGGAATGCGAAAGAAGATAGCTTCTTTATTCGATGTGAACTTTTTTCGACTCCAGAATCTTCGTTAACAAAACGTGAACTTTTTTCAAATATTGCAAAAATATATGACCCGATTGGTTGGCTAGCTCCAACAACAATTTTACTAAAAATTTTAATGCAGAATGTCTGGAAAGATAAAACTGATTGGGATGCACCAATAAAATCCGACCAATTGGAAACTTGGAAAGAGTTTGAAAAATCTTTCCCAATAATAAAAGATATAAAAATCCAAAGATGGATTAATTATACCCCTGAGATGCATGTAGAAATACATGGATTTTGCGATGCATCTCTTAATGCGTATGCCGCTGCGGTGTATTCAAGAATTTCAGACTCATCTGGAAATGTGTTTACACATCTTCTCTGCTCAAAAACAAAAGTGGCACCGTTGAAAGCCATTTCAATTCCGCGCCTGGAGCTTTGTGGAGCTGTTTTGCTAACAAAGTTAGTGAACGCTGTACAAAAAAGTCTTAAATTTGAAAATTGTTCTGTTTATCTCTGGACAGACTCTATGATTGTACTTTATTGGATTCGCGATTGTCCATCTCGTCTTGAAACTTTTGTCAGAAATCGTGTTTCTAAAATACAAACTGAGAGTCCTCCAGGTAGTAATTGGAGACATGTTCCTTCTGAACAAAATCCTGCGGATATTGGTTCTCGAGGTGTAATGCCTCAATTTTTAATAAATAATTCCCAGTGGTGGTTTGGGCCAAGTTGGTTACGTTCCTCTGAGGAAACTTGGCCAGTTACAAAAATTCAAGAAGATCCCGATTGGAACCTTGAAATAAGGAAAACTAAGAGCTTTGTTGTAAATCTCAATATCACTGAAGATATATTGAAGAGATTTTCTTGTTACAGTCGTGCTGTCAAAGTGTTGGCATATTTATTTAGATTTATTAATTTAGCTTCCTCTAAAAGAAAAGAATTTTATCCTTATAGATACTCTTCGATAAATCTTGCTCATCATGAAATAGTTTTTGTAAAATCCAGACTCGTTTTGTTAGCACAACGTTTTTATTTTGCTGATGAGTACAAAGCTCTTTCAACTTCAAAACCCTTAAGCAAACATAGCCCTATTTTATCCCTTAACCCCTCCTTGGACACTCAAGGAATAATTAGAGTAAATGGTCGTTTGACAAATGCAAATTTAAGCTATAATGAAAAATTTCCCATTATTCTACCCTATTCATGTCAGTTGTCGAAATTGTTAGTAGATTTTGTGCATAAGATTTCCCTACATGGTGGGAATCAACAAGTTTTGTACTTGATGCGAAGAACATATTGGGTTCCAAAACTCAAAAATTTAATAAAAACGGTTATACATGGTTCCAACACTTGTGTTTTGCACAAAATGGAGTTTCAATCTCAGCTAATGGGTAGTCTTCCACCTGAGAGAGTTAATTTTTCATTTCCTTTCACTCATGTTGGACTCGACTTCGCTGGTCCCTTCGAACTAAAGGTTCAAAAAGGTAGATTTTATCAAGCCATAAAAGGCTATACGTGTCTTTTTATCTGTTTTTGCACTAAAGCAATTCATTTAGAAGCAGTAGGAAGTCTTTCTACAGAATCGTTTTTAGCTGCATTTGCAAGATTTGTAGGGCGAAGAGGCGTACCCCAACAACTTTTTTCAGACAATGGAACCAATTTTGTGGTTCAAAATGAAATTAAAAGGGCTTTGTCAGATGCAACCTCGGAAGCCGAAAAAGCATACCTGCCTAAGGATTTGAAATGGAATTTTATTCCACCAGGTTCCCCTCATATGGGCGGTCTTTGGGAGGCCGGTATTAAATCTTTTAAAAATCATTTTAAAAAAGTCGCTGGCAACTCTAGACTTACGTTTGAAGAGTTTTCAACATTGCTCGTCAAAATTGAGTCTTGTTTAAATTCTCGTCCAATTTCCTATATAAGCGAAAATCCATTTGAACCCCTACCTTTAACACCGGGACATTTTTTAAAAGGTGCACCCTTGCTTTCATTACCTGAGGAGCAGGTTATTGAAAGTACTACCCTACAAAATTGGCAGAGAGTCCAACAAATATATCAATCTTTTTCAAAACGATGGAAGGAGGAATATTTAACAGATCTTCAACGAAGAACAAAGTGGAAATATCCAAAACGAAACGCTGCGATTGATGATGTTGTTGTAGTGCGCAATGAAAATTTGCCACCCAATCTCTGGCGGTTAGGAAGAGTTGTTGCTGTTCACCCAGGGAAAGATGGAAAGGTTCGCGTCGCGACTGTTAGAACTCAGCAGGGGGATATTTTGCGCCCTGTAGTCAAATTATGTCTTTTGCCGGTTGATCAAGAATTGTTTCAGGTACATCTTGCTTTACAGAAGATGGAATAATATTTTTCAAAACTTTATTATTTATTTTTAAGTTTTTCTTAATGCACAGCACCTTATGATAACATTTAAATATATTTGTTATCAACTTTAAAAAATTAAATTTTTCCTATTAACATGTCGGAGTGAGTAAGGGCACTCTTAAATCAACCCTCAACGATGGATTTACTAATCTTTTTTTTTTCTGAGTAGCGAATCGAGGCGCTTCTTTAACAAATACCTCCACCGTTGGACTTTTTTTGTATATATGTATAATGTACATACAATGATATGGATTTGACTCTTTGCATTCCTGCAAAGGGAGGCCGGAATGTTGACGCCGCAATAGAAACTTTGGATCATCAAGAAATAAAAAACCCAGAATTAAATTGCCTACTTTTAGGTGCATGATATTTTTTAGAAATGATTGAGTAATTAACATTAAACTTAGTTATTAAGATTAAGGTTAATTACTCAATCATTAACTAACCTAATCTCAATGTACTTTTAAGTTGAGCTTTCACCACCGAGCAAGTCGGTCGGTGTTATTGATTATTGTTTAAGTCTTATAAGTTAGTTTACGAATATTGTTCAAATAGGAAGCATCGAGAAAAATAAATAAATAGGTAAAAATAAAACTGGTTTTTCTCTTGAAATTATTGGTACTGCAAAGAAACTTTTTTCACAGCATACACCTACTTGGATTTTTTTGGATTTCTGGGATTGATGGAAAGTGCCTACCCATAGCACTTTATATATATGTAGCTGTCCACCCATAGCAGCGCATAGAGAAATATTGGCAACTAGGATTCAAGCGAGGAATCCGCCAACAGTGATCGATATGGGATAGGCAGAAATGTATCAATTTACTGGCCTGCAAGATCTCCCGATCTCACTGCACTGGGTTTTTTTTGTATGGGTACGAATAAAAGAAATCGTTTACTCATCTGAAATAACAACTTTAACTGAATTAGAACAACGTATTTCGGAAGGATCACTAAAAGTAAGGCAAGAGTTATCAAGAATAAACATTCAAAAAGAAATCCAAAAACGGGCTCTAGTATGCATTCAAAACGCAGGAGGCCACTTTGAGCACTTATAATGACTATATTTGTGTGTACATAAAATACAAAAAATAATTAAAACTACACAAATTATTGTTTTATTCAAACCCATTACACCTCAGGGCAAAAAATCATTATTTTTAATATTACCTGTTTTAGATTTTCGCAAGTATCATAAAATGTATGGGTTTTTTAATTATTATTAATCAGTTTTTTTATTATTGTTTTGTTCATCACGTGAAAACAAGAAAACTTTATGTTTATTACGCATTTTTTGAAAAAATTTGACCTCAAAGTCAAAATTTTGTTCGGGCAAGAAAAATTGAACACCATTTAAAATTGAATATCTGGCAACCCTAAATAAACGTAGTTATAAAGGTTAGTATTTCGTCTAAAAAAAAGTCCAAAATGAGGTCCTTACTACTAGTACTGACAGAGAAATTGACCTTAACATGGGTCAGGGTACACCAAAGTTAGCCTTTTTTAAATCGTCAAAAAGTGATGTCAAAGCTGAAAATCAGACTTTACTGTAGAACATTTTTTTTCTTAGAATATGACCAAGAATTACATCCCAAAGTATGGCACACGAATTACCGGACACCCTGTATAACTTGTTTTTTTTAAATAATGTTGTTTTTTTATTTATTTTACTACAATTTTTTATGAAACATTATTTATTGATAAACAATATTGTTCAATTGAAAATTTAAAACATATTGTTCATACTATTTGCAATATAATGCAGAGAATAACGGTATAAGACGAGAATACGAGGTTTACTTTGCAACTGGCGCGCAGACGCGCTCGTCTTTTTAATTTGTTTGCAATAATAATAATCGTTTCTCCATTAATAAAAAAAGCTTTTTCGATGGAAAATTGGACGTAGAATACGATGGTCATACTTTAAACGCGCTAAGTGGTGGGTTTCGTTGTTAAAAATTGATTCAAACATTTCAATTGTTTATAACAATATGAAATTGTTCAAAAATTTTCTTTAATATATTTTTTTTCTTAAAATTCACTCTTTTACCTAAAAAATTGTGTCTCTAGCTTAAAATGAACCGGAGTTATGAATTTTTGAAAATCAGTCTTCAAGCCAAAAATCACCGAAATCTGAATTTTTCAACCCCCTCTATTTTCGAAAAAACAAAAAAAAATTAAATTCCTCGGACAGGTGTCTTTTCTTTTTCGATAAAGAACACGTAAAAAAAATTTCAGCCAAATCGGAAATGAGTCGGTCAGAAAGGTGTTCGATTTGTAAAAGAATTACCCATATACATATATATTTTGTATTCTTTATCAAACAATATTATATTTAGAATAATAAAATAACAAGCTTTAAAAAGTATACTTAGGGCTAGGTATAAAGTATATTATACTAGCGTACCCGTGCGGGAACTCCCGCAAGCAAATTTTTTTTTTCAACTGAAGTTTTTCAAAATAAATCATGTGTCTAAAAGTTTCTGTAGATTCGCTCAGTTTTTCTTGCATTGGAAATCTTGTGTAAATGGAAATCTTGTGTGAAGTACGGAATGTTGTTTTTGGGTGTTTATTTTACTTCTGTGTGTCATCGTTGAACAGCTCTATTTGAAAAAGACGACTTACCACTGAAATAATAAACACGTTTATAGCTTAGCTAAGAACTGTCACAACTGATCTCCTGTTCAACATGAGAAGTTGAAAGCGTACGAATTATTTTTATTTAACGTATGCATGTATCTGGATTAAAACAAAACAGCAAACCAATAAATCCAATCAAGTCCTCTTCTTAAAGGTAATGGAGCCAAGCGAAGGATATTTTGAAAAAAAAATAACAAACAATGAGCAATTCACATACGTATGTAACTATCCTATAACAATGTGTGTAGTTAAACCTGTAGGCACATAAAGTTTAACTTACCTTAAAATAGTTTAAATTGAAAGACACAAATATTTGTCAAATTTTTTTTGTTTTTAATTCGGAGAATTTTATTTTTGTTTTATTTTTTTTTTTAAAAACTTTTTTGAGTGTTTTTATCGTTACTGCTTAGGTAAATTAATCAAACAATGCCCCTCCTCTGGGCCCGCACCACCAAAGTATGGCATTTCACAGCAACTACTTATGTATATGTACTACATTTTAGTGCAATACGAAGATAGAAGTAGAGATAAATAATGTTGGGGTGTTTCGACCACCCAATGCCTCTCTCCTGATAATAAAAAAAGTAGCCTATACGGTAATCCAGACTATAACTTTTTTGTGTGTTAAATTTTATCAAGATCCATTCAGTTGTTCAAGCGTTATTGAGTAACAAACATCCATACATCGTAACATTCACATTTATAATATTAGTAGGATTGTAAGGTATGTATATATAAAGCTTAGAGTAGGTATTGTTAAGAAGTTATGAAGGACAATATGCCTTACAAACCCGTTTCTTTAATATCGAATTTTCAAAAAAAAATAGATTTTTTTTAATCCAAAGAAAATTGGTTTTAAGTTTTGCTAGGTAATGTTTTTCAAATTTTATCGAATTTTCTGTTTTTTTTTCAATATCGAGAAAGTGAAAATTCGAAAAATGGTTCTAATGATGGGTTTTTCAATAAGGTTGGGTAGATGTTGAAATGGAATAATACAATCCGTGTGTATTAACAAAATTCCATTTTTTTTATTTTAATAGCCCCGTTCATGCCATTATGTATGAAATATGAAATCATTCAAATGCCCGTTTCGGTTTCTTGCGGTTGCACGGATCCGAGTAGTACATACAATTTCCAATAACTCTTCCATATAGTTCCGGCTGTATTTGAACGATGGTCTATGTTGTGTTCACCTTAAGGGCATCGGTCCATTGTGTTTTATTTGCAAAGACCTGTGCCTTTAGGAAAGCTCACAAAAAAAAGGACTCAAATCGAAAGATCCTAGTGGCTAATTCACGTCACCTCTGCGAGAGATAACCTTGTCAATCGTGACATCCACTGTGTGGCACCTAGCGTCATCCCACTGTTGCCACATGCCATCCAGTTAGATCTTGTAGGCTCTGCGAAAGGCCGAGTTCTTGTGAACCGCAAGGAATCGATTGCCTGGGGTTCTGTTCTATATTTTTACGGACCGCGACGATATTCTCGGCTGATCTTGTGTTCCTTTTAC
The DNA here is from genome assembly GCA_911387755.1 of Chrysotoxum bicinctum. Classification (NCBI taxonomy): domain Eukaryota; kingdom Metazoa; phylum Arthropoda; class Insecta; order Diptera; family Syrphidae; genus Chrysotoxum; species Chrysotoxum bicinctum. The sequence continues at coordinate 42,910,313 of OU426990.1, forward strand.
GAACGAATGTGGTCGTCTTAAATTTGGCCATCAAACGTTGAAAAGTCGAAAATCCACTACATTTGAACACTCATTTTGATCATAAAGTTTTGTCATTTGAAAGAGCTGTTCAAAAGTGTGACTTGCCAATGTGAGTCGGCATCAGTGATTGAATAAAAAACAACAGATTTGACAGATGTCACCAAAACAACTTGGCCGCCATAGGCTGCCAAAATCTACCTACGTCGTTTGAAAATCCCAGAAATTTGTGTGGCACATATTTTAAAGTTTTTCAAGTGAGGTCACATTTTTTTACTACCTCATTGTGTGTTAGTTCCAACAGAAATTTTTGGAATTATAAAAATAGTAGTTTTTGAATTCTTTACATTTATGAAGTCACCAAACTATGATATTTTAAGGAAAATGTTTCTTATGTAGTTTTCCCTTGTTCACTCCTAGAATTAATTTTTCACTCCCAAACATTTAAAAGGTATATATTGGCTGTTTTTAGTGGTGTTTTGGGTCACCAAAGGTAAATGACTTTATAAGTATTGCACTTACGTCCCTTCTTTCCAAGATCATGGAATCGCTGAAAAATTATGAGCTCGAGAAATTTCTCGAAGATCGAAGCTTCTTTGACCGGCAATACGGCAATCATCTCACTTGTGATGTAATGGCATATCTCACCGAAGAGTGGAACAAATCTTTACATTGTTTTGAATAAAGTAAGCACCAGGTGCTCTTATTGAAAATACGTGCGTTTTGTATCAACGAAACTCTTATTTTTTGGATTAGAAATTACCTTCTAGATCGTTCAATACATGTTGTATTGGACGGTTTCCAGTCTAATCTTCACAAAATAAATGCTGGTGTTCCCCAGGGCTCAGTTTTGTCTCCTCTCTCTCTCTCTGTCTTTTATTTCTTCATTTTTATAAATAATATCTTGTCTGAAAATTCTAATCCACTTCATTGTCTTGTCGACGGCTCTGCCCTCAGCTCATTCTGAAATTCACGTCAATATTCTTCGGAAGTGGAATTGCAACCATATCGTATGATAAGCTCATTAAACTCCGATCTTTAGAGCATTGCGAAAAGGGGCATACAAAATAGTGTTGCGTTAAATGCTTCAAAAACTCAATGCTACCTATTGTCGTTGAAACAAAATGCACTCCTTATGCCATTGTCCTTGAATGATACTTGCATCGAAAAAGCCGAAAAGCTCTCAGTACTCGGTATGTGTATCAAAGACGATATTCGGTAGAATAACCACATTCTGGAGACCACCAAAAACGCTGCTAAATGCTTAGGATTTTTTTTATCGATGTAAGAAATGTTTCACCCCCACTGATGTGGTTACAATTTATAAAACATAAATCATATCTTTGGGCAGGTGCAGCACAAAGTTCTCTCTACTTATTGTAGTGTATTCAGAACAGAGCGTTAAAACTGATGGGAAACAGAGCTATCATGGATTCATTCACATCTCTTGAACAGTATCGGAATATTTGATGTATTTCCTTGTTTTATGGCTTTTTAATAAATTACCCGGCACAATTTTCAATTGCCATTTTAACTTGCAAGCATTCAAGACTAATGTTCATCGACACATTCTTTCTCTAATTTCCTCATCGCCCATCCTGTGTTTAACATTCTAAAAGTCTCTTAATAAACCCTTGAGCGCGTGTGAATTATACAAAAAAAATCCTAATATTAGGCTATTTGATGATCATGTCTATTTTTTCGAATGTATGTATGTTAAACATTTAGCGTCATTCCTTTTAAATAAAAACTCAAAGCGAAAGAAAAAATTTTTTATCAAATTATAAGTGCCGTTTTCGAAAATAGTACGATTTTCGTTTAGATAAAATAAAGAAATTGTTTCTACTTCTTATAGACAGTATTGAAAAACTTGTCTAGATTCAAAATACGAGTAATCAAGCATTTGGTTTTTCGAAATACCTATTGAGCTTACAAAAAATAATTTAGAATTTTTTGTTTTAATCGAAAAAAAAAAATTGTTTTGAAAATTCGAATACACAATACTATTCAAATTTTTAAGAAGCACCATTACTAACCATTTTTCGGAAAGTTTTTCAAATATAAGCTAGTTTTTACCAAACGATTTTTTTTTTTGATTTTTTTATAAATCTGTGGAACAGTTTGTGAGAAAAATATTTTCGAAAAAATTGTATGGATCCCATATGGCTGCATTATTGTTGGTTTAAGAAAAAAAGAAGAAGAAAGTGTGTGAAAAATTTAAAAATCTTAATTGCCAAGCTTAAGAAAAATCGGCCGAGCCGTTTAGGCCGTAGTCGTAGGCGTAGTCGACCAGACTGATAGACATAGAATTGCGAGACCCTAGTTTTTCAATTGTCTGATCAAAATCTCAAGTTTGATTTTTACTTGCGACTTATAGGTACTATAAGTCAAGTTATGCATTCAGAAAAAAAAATCGAGATCAAAGTTGACATTACGATAATAGCGAAGACCAAAAAAGTGGGTCTCGCAATTCTGTCTCTCTGTCTGTCTGTTCGACTACAGCTAAGTGGCTCGGCTGATTTTCTTTAAACTTGGTAAATATGGGGTTTATTTTTACCTCCCCCGGATGTTTTTTGATTTGCTTTTTTAACCCTAGAAAGGTAATCTTCGTGGATTAGACGAACATCATTTTTTCTTTTTAAAATTTTCTCATAGATTCTTCATAGATCTTTAAGGAGAATAAAAAGTCACAAATCTAAAAAAATAAAATGAAAAGTATGTTTTTATTAAAAGAAAGGTTTGATAAAAATAAATTATTAACATCTACAAGAATTTGTTAATAACTTTTCGAAAAAATTGCATTAAAATTTTACTTCGTCGATTCGACGAATGATTACCTTTAACGTACTAAAAAATATGATTACCTTTCTAGGGTTAAGACCAAAAATAACGGTACCTGCCGTACGATTTTTTTCGAAATTTTATAAATATTTTTTTTTCTCAAAAACTGTCCCACAGATTTTTTTAAAAACAATCCATAAAATTTCATTTAGTTAAACCTAGGTAATTGTTGAAAAAAAAATTCCAAAAAATTATTATTTTGGGTACCCCCCTTCGAACCATTTTTTTGTATTTGATTTTCTCAAAAACGGTACAACCGATTTTGATCATTTTTTTATGTTAAGGCTCCCCAGCAGTTTCAATATTATTGCGTATTCAAATTTTCAAAAAAAAAGTTTTTTTTTGGATTTTTAAAAAAAATTCAAAATTTTTTTTTGAAAACTCAATATTTCGAAAACGGGATCATGACGTTATCTCGAATGACAAAAATCTCCCCAGCAGTTTCAATATTATTGCGTATTCAAATTTTCAAAAAAAATTTTTTTTTGGATTTTTAAAAAAAATTCAAAAATTTTTTTTGAAAACTCAATATTTCGAAAACGGGATCATGACGTTATCTCGAATGACAAAAATCTCGAATGCAAAAAATCTCGAAAAAACAAATTCTTAAACTAGAATGCAAAAATCTCGAATGCACAAAAATCTCGAATGAACAAAAATCTCGAAAGACAATATCTCGAAAAAAATCTCGAAAAAAAATATAAATTCGAGATTTTTTTTACCTATTTAAAGAGTTCACACTTAAATTAAACGCATAACATATTTAGTATATTCATAAATTTATTCCTTTTTTGGGAAAATAAACAATAAAAAATATTTAAAATATTTAACAAAAAAAAAGAAATCATTAGGTATCATAATAAAATTATAAAAAATATCAAAAACAAAGAAAAAGTTATAAATTCATAAACATACCCATAAAGGCATATGTAGGTATAACAAAAAAGTATGAATTATTTTGAGTTGTAAGCAAGACTCCTAAGGTACACCACATAACTCCTCTCTTCTTTTTCGTCGAGTACTTTTAAAATTTGATTATTTTTTTTTAAATACTCCCGGCCTACCTTAGTTTCCTGACCCATCTGAATTTTTCAACCAGACAACTAATTTGAACTGACTCATTAGCCAAAATTTCAAATAATTTGTAAAGACCAATGTGCGGCCTTCCAAACCTTAAGCCTCCTATACCAGGATTCTACTCTGTTTTGAGTTCTGGGTAACTCTGTCATGGGTAGTTTACTAGTCAGTCTCAGTCGTGGTTTTGTTAAACAGTTATTAATAATCTAGAATTAATATATTAATTTTTGAGACAATGGTTACAATTCGCGCGATTTTTGCATTCGAGATTTTTTTTTTCGAGATTTTTGTGTTTCGAGATTATGCATTCTAGATTTTTTTTTCGAGATTTTTTCAATTCTAGATTTTTGTTTTCGAGATTTTTACTTTCGAGATTTTTGCTTTCTGGATTATTGCTTTCGAGATATCGTGGTAGACCCTTCGAAAACCCCATGCTCGATGTTTTTAAAACTTAATAAAAAAAAGTGTCTTAAAATAATCAACAAGATATGGAAAAAAAAATTATTTTACCTGAAAATAACGGTACTCTCCATACAAATGTTGAAAAATGGTTTTCGAAAATCGTATTTTTCTCGAAAACGGTTCCGAGAATTTTGCTTTAATTTTTAGTCTTTCGATTAGTTTTTAAGATCTATAATTTAATACAAAAAATTTTGAAAACAAGATATTACTGTCTGTCTACCATAGAACGATTTTTTAAAATTTTGAATTTCTCATTATCGACATAACGGATTTTAATGAAATTTTTTATAGAGATGCTTGTAAAAACTTTAAGTAACATTGCATTTCAAAACTTTAAAAAAAATATTTTTTGAATTTTTGAAAAAAAAAAAATAATTTTTTTTGGAAAAATCGATATCTCAAAAATGGGTGAATATTTTTTTTGGAAATTTAATTTTCATTCGTACAATAATAAAAACCTAAAGTTGACGTACCAAATTTTTATTTTTTAATATTTTAAAAATTTTATATATAATACCTTATTTTACTAAGAAACCACTACAACGACTTATAATTTTTGTTCTTGCATAAATTCATATTTGCATAGCATTCTGTTTTTGTCTCTTACTTCTAAAAGAATTTAAAAAATGATGATAATTTTATCCTTATACACAGTTTTTTCTAATAACATTCGTTTTTAAAATACTTATGCTCGATTTCACGAAGGACTTTTAAACATTTAACAGGCTTCTAAACCCTAAAATGAGATGTTTTGGTTTCACCAAGCGCTTTTAAATTAAACAAGCTTTTAAACACCCTTATAAACTAAATGCCCATTTTTGGTTCATTAAATTTTAAAAGTGTCATTGAAATGTCATCAGATGTAGATCACAACAATTGGATATAGGTAGCAGCTGAAATTATAATTGTTTTGCAACATTTTAGTTTTTAATTTTTGAAAATAAAAAGTGGATAGGTTTTTAAATAATTAAAATATGTTTTTTATTTCGAATAAAATATTGAAAATTCTTCATCCAATGCTAAAGTGCCACACATAAGTTATACGCCGAGCAAGTGTATTCCGGGTTCACAGGAATAGGAAAAGAAATCCATTCTCCGACTGACTTCGAAATAGGTTACGACTTTCCAAAGCATTTGTGAATCTTGAATCTGTTTGTTGAATTTGTTTAGTCGACATTTGGAACCGAAACAAATGCATCAGTGCAAAAAAAATAAATTAAGTGCTTATTACGATTTTATCCCACAGGATCTTTCCAAATAATTTTGTTTACATTTTTTTTTGCATTTCTTGGCATTTGTTTCAACACATAACGCTTTCTCATTTGTTCTCATACATTGCGCTTGTTAGAAAGAAAGAACCAAAATCTTTTTTCCAGGGATGTGAAGAGAACTCAATATTAACAAAAATTTCCCTAGAATTTCCCTTTTATAGATTGGTGAAACTAAAAATATTTAAGAGTCTGATAAAATTTAAAAGGATTTTTGATAAAAGTGCTTTTAGTGTTTGTTTATGAAATTGGCCATTAGTCTATTACATAGGAGCAATTTCGTGCGACCGAGTCATGCATTTTATTTCTTACGAATGCATAACTTGAGGTATAGGTTGTAGGTACCTATATTTATATATGTTAATTAAAAATGGATTTTATGCCAAGGGGTACTTTAATAAATGTAAAATACCTCGATATTAACAAATGACGAACAAAAGCAGCTAAGCACTTATGAGGGGGCTGGGAAAGTAGGTACATTATAGAATTAAAAACTTATGAAATTACTAGCCACAAGCACCAGATACTTATTTTTTTTTTTTGTTTTTAACCAAACTATAATTTCACGAAGTAGCACTTGGTGTAATGAACACCTGTCACCATTTCGTATTGAATAACATACCTAACTAACATCCAAATCCTCTATGCAAGTATTCTTTCATCCAGCACTAAGTCACTTGAAACCAATTATGTAATAGGTATATACCACTGTTTCCATTAAGACTAAAATACTGCAAGGGAAGCTACAGCAGCCGCCCGCAAATGAAATAGGATTCTTCCTGAGAAGAAAATGCAAACAAACGTCCAACAAACAAAAGTAAAAACTGCACCTGCATGAGTATTTAGGAAATATGCACTCATCTCTCAGATAAGTATTTACTTCCCAAACAAAAAATTGGAACACACTGCAGTGCCTCTTGAGTTTGTTCACCATGCGGATTGCACATGTTGGAACGATGCAGCAGCATATTAAACAACAACAAAAAGTGAAATATGATATTTTATTTGCCAGGATGTCAGAATTGTGAAGTTACTTGTTCGTGTGCATCCACCTTAAGAAAAAAACAAAAAAATAAAAAGGCAAATGTCAACCTAAAATATCTTAATACAATCTTACGATACAAATGTCAATGATTTATCTAGAACAAGACCAAACAGCATCTTGTTGGTTTTATGTGGAATTTCCAGTTGGAAACATCTGTCTTAACTAAATCAACGATTTAACAATAAAAAAAAAGTTTAAATAAAAAAAAACAAATACACAAGCTGATAATGGTTAAGTTTGAATGAAGTTCATGGTTGAGATCAGATGAACAATTTATCTTGTGCCGTGCTCTCGCCTAAGTGTCTAATCAAAGGCAGGCCTGAAAAAAAAAACGTAACATGCATTTCTAGTGAGTAATGTCTGATGTCTGAGTTGAAGGCGTGACCCAATTGTATATTTATAGGGTATGTGTACTTCAAGTGATGACGACGATGCTTTCAACTTTATGTTTTATTTATTCAGAATGGATACAAAACCAGATTGAAAAGATCGGGTATGGGGAAGCTTTTCATTTTAATAAACACCCACTAATAGTTTGGAAAACAATGTTGCAAATTATGTATTGTATGTATTTTTTGAGAAAATATCGGTGAAAAATTCCCCATTCGAGTAGTACGGCTAAGGAAATAATCTCTGTATTTTACAGTACGCCTGAAATCAGGCTCAAGGGTAAACTGATGAGCATTTTTAGCAAGACGAGTATTACGGAAGCATGGAAGCACATACTGACGACCAGTATGACAAAAACGATTACATTTGTGGACTTTTTTAGCATGAAAATATTAAGCTCAATAATTAAAAGATTGACTTCTAAAAATTTGTAATAAATAAGGATTCCATCTTCCATAACCCCACTTTTTCTTCCTTTTTTCGGGATTACCCCAAATTCATCAAAATGCATTCGCAATACAAAGTGTAAAACAAAGTGTAAAGTTACATCCCTGACTATAATCTAATTGAGAATGAATTCGAAAAAATAAAAATTTCCAACGCATGGATAGATTTTTCTGACCCGATTATTGTACACACATATGTATTCCTGGTTTTCTTTTTTTTTTTTAATTTTGTTTAAGTTCTTATATTTGATTAAGCGAGATGTGGAAAATGTTGGCAGATTAACAGGATGATGATGAATTGAAAACATACTGTTATTTAATTATTGGTGATTTTGGAGAGGAAATAATAAATTGAAAAAAAAAAAAACATTAATCGTTTTTTTGATTTTCCATATAATAAAACACAACACAGTGTTTTGTTTATATGAGTGTTTTTGAACACACCCTCGTGACAATCAACCGAACACCTGAAATCATATGAAAGTTCAACGAAAAGCCCAAATAAATAACTCAACTAACTGACAGTTCAACGATGATTGCGAAGTTATAACTCAAATCTGTTCATGTGTTCTATGACTCACTCCAAATGTAACCAGCAATAGGCAATAAAGGTTTGTTAACAGCTTTTCATCACTTCAGAAAAAAAAAAAAAAAAAAAAAAGGATATCCATTCATCCATGCGGGATTTGGAACGATGCTAGGTAATTTATACGAAATTCATCAGCAGCAAATATACTCCGAGAAAGTCACTGGTTGGTGCGAGTTTTAGTCTGACCGGATCAACGCTCCGTACTATTTCCAAAACGGAATTGAAAATGCTTTATTTTGTCGGCAGGTGATTCAGGTCGATGGTAAGTAACTTTCTGTGGCCTAGCCTGAATTATAAAAACAGGACTGACGTACCAAATAGATTATGACATCACAAAGATAAATAGTTATTTAAAAATATCCTAAAATGTAAACCTGCACTTAGTTAAAATTACACTATTCAACTCGATTAAGAAAAATTGTTTAAATTTACACACTATATCGTTGTACTAATCTACTCGGTAGTTATTACTTAGTAACACGGTTGATATCAAAAAATTACTAAATAGGTGTGTAAGCAATTTACTCGGTTGGAGTAGCATATAAACTAAGTTTAGAACTGTTTATTTGCTATTCATAATCTACAATTGGAGTACGTAGCTAATTTACTCATTTGCGTTAACGAACTAAGGCTAGAACCGCACTTGCGATTTTTTGTCGAGGCGATTAAAAAGTCGTAGTCGCTACAAATTATTGTCATGCACGCACTTGCGATTTTTTTGCTGCGCGATTATTTAATCGCGAAAAATAAAACACACTACTTTTAATGTGAGTGCACGCATTTGCTACAAATAAGTAGCGACAAAAAAATCGCTTGAAAAAATAGAACTTGTTTCATTTTTATAATCGCTACGATTCACAATGCGTGGATTCGCAAGTGTGTGCATATCCATTTGAGTACATGTGTTTCATTTAAGTTTACGACAATCGTATCGCAAGAAAAATTATACAAATTGCGACTTTTAAATCGTCATGATTTGTTGGTAGCAAGTGCGTTCATTCTCATTTATATTCATGTGTTGTATTTTTGTGACTAAAAAATCGTGCGATTGAAATCGCAAGTGCGGTCCTAGCCTAACTCATTTTTTGGAGTAGTTACTCTACTTGGTTAGAGAAGCTGATTTATATACTTACATATAGTTGAATAAGAAAACCTTTCCATTTACATCAATCTTACAACTCGATTGTAAATAAGCCAATCCACTCGGTTATTTTAAGAAAAGTATTAAATTGGACTAAGCATAGCTCGGTTGTTTTACCCAACTTATTTAAATGAAATAGCAAATCTTATCGGTTAGAGTAGCCTCTAACTCGGTTGGACTACCCAATATTCTCGGTGCAACACGCACTCAGCACTGTGTTTATTGTACTATGATACTTTTTTCCTACTTTACACAAGATTGGTTCGTCGAAAAGTCGAATCTAAGTGCAGATTTAAATTTTTCTTATGACTTATGACGATTCTCTGTATATCCGATGGTTAGGATTATTAAAATTTAAAAATTCAAAAATAGCTGAAGGGCCAGTTAACTCTTTATTGAATGTGATGCTTGGTGAAGTGGCTATTATATTGTAAGGGGAAAAATGTTTATTTTTTTTACAAAGCCATTTAAGTAAAATTAACTATAAAATTATTAAATTTGCAAAATTTTAGCTCATTTGTCCATTATGATTAAGTAACCCTGATTGATTATTTTAACCAAATAATTCTGCAATATTAATAAACATCACTGGGTTAAAATAAACAAATTGTTGTGTAATTTTGACCAGCACCATTCTGTTAAATCAAATAAATAAATTATATTAAAATTGTTTTATGTTCCAACATTTTAGCCCATTTTTATACCATTCTTTAACGTGACCGTGGCAAAACAAAGATGTGCGATTTAACTACTTTAAACACATGAAATATGGTTTAGACAAATAAACCACAAACAATTGTTTTCCTCAAATTTAACATAACGAACGCTATCCAGAAAGTTCAATGAAGTCATTAAAACTAGAACCTTTTGAATACGGGTCACCAAAGGCGATCATTTGAACGACATTACATTCCATACTTAATGACATAAAATGTTGTTTCAAATAAGACCGAAAACGAGAGGAAATCTCACGTAGAAATTGCTTTATCTATATTTAAAACTTAAAACTTAAAAAAAAAAACCTTGTGCTTAACTTTGTTTTACAATAATAAATTAAATAATTTTTTGTAAAGACTGTTTAGTAAACCAACTGGTCCTTCTGGCCGGATATTTTGTTTCCAGAGATGTTATACCATATAAACCATGAATTATATAAACCATGTTCCGTAAACCATATCAGATAATTATTTGACATTAAATTTGGTGGAATTTTTGATATTTTAAGCTTGAGGTAGGCGATGTTTCCTTATACTACCTTTCCTATAGTCACTATACTAAGATTTAATTTAATCTTCTCGTAATCTTGTTCAAATCTCGAGATTATTACTTCGTTTGTATATTTCATTAAAAATTAATCTTGTGTTAATCTTCTTAAGACCAATCGTTTTTAATCAAAAAAAATTTGATATATATTGCACTGAAAGCAATTTTATTGAAATCTAATTTTAAAAATTTACACCAACTTTCTTTGTAAACATGCCTTAACATAATCATTGATGTATTTTTATAAATCTTTCAATGAAAATATTTATTATGTTGCATATTGTTGCAAGTTGGAAACAAATAAAATAAATATTACTAGGTTAACGTCTTAGTTTGAACATCTCAAACGGAGCATAATGTTAAAATAAAATCTGTACTTGGTTATCAGGAGCTCCTGCGTTTAGCTAAACTGCTTCCCATGTAAATAACTTTTATAATGCAATATCAAGAGAAAAGAAAAAACGAAAATAATATGCCTAAAAAGCCTTTAAAACCACTCTGCATGACAAACAGAAGTTAACAACCTATAAAACATAAGCCTACCAATAGTTTAGTTGTTTGCTAATAAAAACAGGGCCAAAATTGATCCATATGACAAACTAGGAAAATTTTGTTGGGGCCCGTGTGTTTTCTAGATTGATCTCTACAAAAACTATTTCAAGGATGATGAAACATAAAACAAGTTGTATAAAAATATTAACACACTAACCAAAAGACATTTAAGCACACTTGAGCTGGAACCATACCTATATTGTGTGGTGTGTCGCTGTCGTTTCAATGTCATATGCTTTGAACCACATTTTTGTGAAGTGTGTTGTGTTCTGGAGTGGTGTGTTGTGCAGGAATCGCGTCTGTTCATATTCATATGGCATAGAACAAATACTCAAATGTCAAAAAAGATAATTAACTATATGTAAGAAAGAGAACACTACTCGTACATATATATTATCAAAAAAGTCAAAAGAAAAGAGTTTTGAGTTCCTTAAAGTTCGGTTTTTATGCTAATTTAAAAAGCGTAAATGTAATTTGTGTTTGAAATATCCGAATATTTAATAGAATTGGTGAAACAACATATTAAACATGTTATACATATTTCAGATTAATCCATTCTCTTCATACAAAAAAATGACACGTTTTTACTTGCGACTTATAGGTACTATATAAGGCAAGTTATGCATTCGTAAAAAAAATCGAACTCGAGATTTTGATCAAAGTTGACATTACGATGATAGCGAAGACCAAAAAAGTGGGTCTCGCAATTCTTTCTGTCTGTCTGTCGGTTCGACTACAGCCTAAACGACTCGGCCGATTTTCTTCAAACTTGGTAGGTTTTAATTTTTCGCCCCCAGACGTTTTTTTCTTTTTTTTTTGAGACCAAAAATAACGGTACCTGCCATACGATTTTTTTTCGAAATTTTATAAATATTTTTTTTTCTCAAAAACTGTCCCAAAGAATTTAAAAAAAAAAATTTGAAAAATTTGATTTAGTAAAAGCTAGGTAATGGTTGAAAAAAATTTTACAAAAAATCGTTATTTTTGGTAGCCCCCCCCTGGGTTCATTTTTTTAGTTTTTGATTTTCTCGAAAACGGTACGGCCGATTTAAATCATTTTTTTTATGCTAAGGCTCCTCCAAAGTTTAAATATTTTTACAAATTCAAATTTTCAATTTTTTATTTTTTGGATTTTTAAAAAAATTTTCAAAATTTTTTTTTTGAAACTCAATATTTCGAAAACCCCATGCTCGATTTTTTCAAACTTGCCTAATAAAAGTTTCTTAACATAATCTTCAAGATCTGAGAAAAAAATTTTGTTTGATCTAAAACTACCGGTACCTTCCATACAAAAGTTAAAAAATGGTTTTCGAAAATCGTATTTTTCTCGAAAACGGTTCCGAGAATTTTGCTAAAATTTTTTTTTCTTTTGATTAATTTTTACGATCTATAATTTAATAAAACAAAATTTGAAGTCTAGATATTACTGACTGTACCTACCATACAACGATTTTTTCGAATTTTGAATTTCTCATTAGCGGCATAACGGATTTTAATGAAATTTTTTATAAAGAAGCTCCTAAAAAGTTTAAAAAACATTGCATATCAAAACTTAAAAAAAATAAAATAATAACGAACCACTACAATGACTTATAATTTTTGTTCTTGCATAAATTCATATTTGCATAGCATTCTTTCTTTATCTCTTATGTATACTACTAAAAGAATTTAAAAAATTCATTTTATCGATATGAACAGTTTTCTTTAATAACATTCGTTTTAAAATTCCTAGTCTATTACATAGGAGCAAGTTCGTGCGACCCAGTCGTGCATTTTATTTTCATTAAATTTATTTGTTGACAGTTTTAGCGAACTTTGATTTTTCTACTTCTACATGACTACACACAAGTGTGCACATTCAGCATCACACCGCTCTTCTACACAACGCACCACACGAGATATGTGTGATTCATAGTACTCGTACATTTGAATTTTGACACATATAAACTAAAAGCCATTCTTGCATTTTAGCAATCTTAAGACTTAGTTTTCTACCTGAACATAAGTTAGCGTTTACATTCAAAATATTTTATTTTGTGAGGCATACACTTTTAAAAAGCATACTACAAAAAACTATTTTTATTGATACTGAATAACTCTTAAAAAAAAATATCAATAACAAAGTGCCAGGAGCCCCCAATAAATCTATGGTCGTAAGGCCTCTTTACAACCGAATCCATTCTTGCTTGTAAAGCGAAAGTATTTCAAGTAAATGCATGCAATAAGTCTTTTCTTTAACTTCGTCACACTGTTACTCGCGTAAAATTGCCAACTTTTAAACTTTGTTGATTTCGTTTTCTTTATTTTTATTTTTCAACTTTAATAAGTTCATGACCTAGACGAAAGCGAATAGGTAGACATTTCTTTTTCTTTTATTTTTTACTTACCCGATGAAATTGCATGTTTTGAGACAGAAAAGAGAAAGAAGTTTTTCTTTGATGTTGTCCTCCATTAACAGGTAATAAAATGTTACTGATATGAATGTTACAAAAAAATTATTTAGATTAATAAATAATTTATTTTACTATAAGTAGAAAATTACATAATTGGCAGTCGTCTCTGATGGCCTTGTTTCAATGAAATGTTAGTTTTGTAAAATTTTAAGTATTAAACATTAATATTATCTGGATACGTAGGTAGGTAGAAATGGCGGTAACTAGCAGACTTGGTTGATGCCCGAATTAGAACTGGAGTGCGCCGTTTTGATATATCATACCTCTTTTGACCTGTGTGAGAAACATACTTCCCTGCTTGAGCTCTCGTTCGAGCTCTCTAAGGTCGACATTAATATGCCAAGATAAAAAATTCGGAGATTCGAAATTCGAAATGGGGGTGGCCGTGGCGCGATGGATGTGTGCTCGCCTGTGAATCCCATGATCACAGGTTCGATCCCTGCCGTGTCGTCTAGGTCGTTTTAATTCCATTAAAAACCTTCTAAAAATTGTCATCAATGGGTTGCTGGTTTACTCATTACATGTTGTTCAGGCATGACACTAACAACATGTAATTGAGTTAAATTAGTATGCCCAACAAGGATGAACACGAATAAAATAATGTGAATTATAAGCGACATAGAAATAAGACACGGCATTCTCCGCTTTAGTTCAGCCGCCATCCCTGGAGATAAAATATCTGAGACAACAACCTTCAGTCTCAGAACATCGTGCCACACATCTTTCCTATCCTTCTTTCTCTTCGGTAACTTCACGCCCGCGCTGTGTTGAAACATTTAAAGGGTAATCATAATCCCTTGAGCGCGGGTAGATTATAAAAAAAAAAAAAAAAAAAAAATTCAAACACCTATACTATCTAATCCCGTTTGTGGACATTGAAGTGGGCTATCTCCGTACGGTATGAGATCACCAATGGAGTAGGCCAAATCCTTATGGAACAAGATATCTTCCTTGAGTTATGGTTGTCATACGCATATGTACTCCTATGTTTTACCCAATCAAATGGGACACGAATTTAAGAGTACTCACTAAATTTGATTGCCATTCACCATCTTAAGGTACCTTAAGGTATCTTATTAAGTATTAACATAATTTTTTTTTAAATAATGAATACATGCGTCAAGAGTACAAAAAAATTTTATTTATTTTTTAAATTTTCGAATTTTTGCCAAATTATAGAGGGCAGCAACGTCGACTCATCAAAAAACACATTGCCCCATTGCGGACAATTAATCTCCGAATCTACTGAACCGATTTTCAAAAAACAAAAAAATGTCAACCCAAAAATGGCCAACAAAGTTGCCAAACAAAAATTGATAAAAAAATAAAAATGATAAATTGTCTCGTAAGAAACCTTCCTTTAAATAACCCACTTTGTTTTTTTTTTGTTTCAGTCCAGCCAATCCTGAGATTAACTGTCCGCAATGGAACAATTTATTTTTTGATAAGTCGACGTTGGCGGCCAAAATTCGAAAATTAAAAAAAAAAAAATTTTTGTACTCTTGACGTATGTATTCATTATTTAAAAAAAAAATATGTTATTACCTAATAAGGTTTCCGAGAAAAAAATTCCCAAAAATCGTGCGTTTTTTTGGCATTCTAGACCGTACTATACTCTGTTCAATGTATATTTGCAGTACCAGGAAGATAGGATATTTGCCTTTCAGTCTGACCATTATGGATTTCAATAAGCTGTCTTTAATTTAAAGCTCTTACAGGATTGCCGTAGGACTGTAGGAGCATTAAAAATTGCCCGCAAATCTCAGAAAAATATTTGCTACTAAAAACTCGAAAAAGCTTAAATCCTGAAAGTTACATAGCACAAACCAAAGAAAATGCCATATGAATTTCTATCAACTCGGCAATGGTAACTCTGATAGTCTGATTCAGTGTTTTTTTTTTAATAAACACAATAAGGGTTGTTTGCAAATTGGTGATCAGTCTTCTTCTTTCACCCATGGAGCAGATAGGTTATGATGGGCTGTACGTGAAAAGGGATCAATCCTTTCATCTTTAGTCTAAAATGTTCCTTAAGATTGTCAGAAAAAGCCTTTTGGAGTAAGTTTGGTACCATTCTTGGAAAAGAATGAATTATAGAGAAAATGTAAGAATGTTTCCCTTCTGTCCCCACAACTACTGCAATGGAGAACGACCAACTTCTTCGCAGGGTCTTCTATAGACCAGTTTCTTGTTCACATTGCCACGATCTTGATAGAAATATATTATTAAAATTCTTACTAAGGTTCATATTGAGGCTGCAGTAGTCATTCGATGGGAACAAATACCAAAAAGGATCAAGTTTGAGATATTGCTGTGGTCCCCGGGATTAGAAGCCTTGGAGAGCTGCAAGAAACTAGATTAACAGAAATTGAAAATTGAAGACGTCTTTAAGATAGATTTCATGAAAATCAGTAAAGAACGACTTCTTGGAGAATTCGTGTTTTTGTTTTGTATATAGATTTCAGAAAGATCTTTGACACTCTTAAGCACGAAAAGAAAGATCTTTGACACTCTAAAGCACGAAAAGCTTTAAAAAGCTCTGAATAGAATACTGAAACTATCTAACTGGCTGTAAAAAAATTTGAGGTAAGAACCAATGAAACGTACAACGATGATAAAGTAGTTTTTCTTGGAGTACCACAGGGTTCGAATCTAAAACAAATTTTGTACATCTTTTTTACTTACTACTACAAGTTTCTTAAAATTATGTTTCGTTTGGATTTACAAATAATTCCTCTAAAAAATTGAAGCACAAGTGCCTTGAAATTGCGACAAGGTGAATTTGATAATGGATTAGTTTTAAATACCTTAAAAAAGAAGATGATGTATTTTGTTGATCCCATCACAAACTAGCTCATTGGAAAATCTGTCCGAGCTCGTTTCCAGACCAGATGATCGAAAAGTTTAAAGTACTTGAGAATAATTACCGATAGCCACTTCATATTGGATACACATATAGATAAACTTCAGTCCGAGCCGAAGAAAGCGTCTTTAGCTCTATTATATCTTAGAAATAACTGTACACTTCTAGTTCAAAAGCAGCTTTATATGCCTTGGAGGAATCGAAACTGAGATATGGCATAGTTTCTTGGAATCCTTCACTGAAAACTTCCTAAAGGTGTGTCCATACGAAAGAAACATTTAAAAATCATTTCAAACAAAATTTTTAAAATGTTTATTTCGGTGCGAAACATTTCTAAAACGTTTTTGTATTTCACATTTCGAATGGGGAACTTTCTCTGCCTATCAAGCATTTACATAAGGAGCGAGTGTTCATGCGTCAAGAATTAAAAGTCGGGGAACGAGGATGTTATTTATTTATTTATTTATTTATTCATCAAGCAGAGACACAGCTCTTAAAGACTACTTAGAACAATAGTAAATTATATAAATAATAATAAATAAAACAAAACAAAAAATAGAATGTACAATTAACATTAACCACCGAAGTTTATAATTAATAACAATTTTTTTTTAAAAGAGTCCCTACTTAAATATAAATTAAAATCAATAGCATTACAAACAGAATTAGCTTGTCTTAAACAGCGAGTTAAGGGTTCATTGATTCCATAATTGACCCTATGAAAGGGTACACAAAATAAACGATTATTACGTAATTCACGACAAGGAACATGAAAGCCAATCAACGAAAGCAAGTGAGGGCAATTGATTTTATAATTTATTAAATCTCTGACAAGCATTACATCGAAATAAATACGTCGTGATTCTAGGGATTGAATACCCAACAACAAACACCTGGTGTTATATGAAGGCATATCCGTGTTCCAACGCAATATCCGAATTGCAATTCTAGTAAAGCGTTTCTGAATTCGTTCAATTCTCGCCGAATAAGTTATATACATAGGATTCCAGGTAGATGAGCAGTATTCTAAAATTGAGCGAACATATGAAAAATATAAGGCTCTAAGAGTATATGGATCAGAGAAGTCTTTAGCGTTCCTGGAAATAAATCCAAGCATAGAACTGGCCTTAGAAATAATATAGTCAATGTGATTAGCGAATTCGAATTTTAAATCAAAGATTACACCCAAATCTTTTTTCTCAGTGACTTGTGTTAAGGTTGACCCAAGTAAACTGTAAGAAAACATAATTGGAGAGGTGCCGCGACAGAATAACATACTATGACATTTAGAAACATTTAAGTGAAGATCGTTGTTAGAACACCAAACAGAAAGATTGTTAAGATCATTCTGCAGCTTTATACAATCGGAAATAGAATTAATGCGCAGGAATAATTTAAGGTCGTCAGCATACATCAAACAAGAACAATTTTTTAGACAACTGGGAATATCATTGATAAACAAGAGAAAGAGGAGAGGACCCAAATGACTTCCCTGTGGGACACCGGAAGTAACAAAAACAGGGTTGGAAGTAACATTATTAATACGAACATATTGAATTCTGCCAGTAAGGTAAGATTTAAACCATGTCAATAAGTTGGAATGAAAACCGATGTTATGCAATTTGGAAATCAATATTGAGTGATCAACTCTGTCGAACGCTTTCGCGAAATCGGTATACACCACGTCACATTGGTTTCCTTGTTCTAGAGCTTTGAGTACATAATTACTAAAAATTGTAAGATTAGTTGTAGTTGATCTACCACTGATAAAACCATGCTGCAAAGGCGAGATTATTTCTTTCACTGAAAATATTTGAAACGAAAAAAGTTTCCTGGGATCGTCTCAACTAAAATTATTTTTTAAATTTGTTTCATGATGATGAACTAGGTTATCAGTGATACTTCTATCTAATCCATCTTCAACCACAAACTGGGTAAATAAATTACCAACTTTCTATTCCCTTTCAATGTCACTGATTTTATACCTTCCGATCCTAGCATGTTCAATACTTTGTATGGACACAATTCATTTAACCATATCCCAGAGCCGAAGTATAAATTGGTCTAATTAAAAAAATATCTAGAGCCAAACAATTTCCATTTTCAATTTTTCATTTTCTGTTCTTTAAATATCCCTCTCCATTAAACAGACTTTCCACACTTTGCATTTAATTTTAAAATAATCCATTAATTTCCATTAAAACATTTTGCGGCAAGTAAAAGTTCACAAGTAACCTAGTCTCGGCTAAAAGTGTTCCATCTTCCAACGAGTATAGGTATGCTAGTCGTCGAACGACACCACGCAAAATAGCAAAACACAAAAAAGTGCATCGCACCAAACTTTAGATTAAACCAAGTCCATTCGAAGAACAACGCCGCCGCCGCCGCCGCTGCGGTGTGTTGCAATTCTTGCATTTATGCATCAATCAGATATGCACAAGCACAACAGAACACACTACATTGGGCACTAAGTCATCCAAAAATAGTTGGGCAGCATTTCTTATTCCGACATCATGCAACAGACCGTGCGTGGAAAATACATATTGAGAACGCACCAAAACCCAGACTATTAGGCAGACATGACCAAAACATGAACAAAAAACACTCTTCGACGCGAAGAGCTATTTTTGCGGTTTGTATTTTTATATCGAATCGAAAGTCTTGCCTTGCCATCAGCTTGCCACACAAATCAGTCCAACGAAACGAACGTTGATGGAGGAAATGTTTTTCTCTTTTTTTTAGCGTTCTATTTCTTGTCATAATCGTCATCTTTATCCGGAGATGGAGACGGAGACTCACATCACGCTAATGAATTATGTTAAACAAAATAAATCGTGGAACGATAATGTGGTTGTTTGGTGCCAACCTGCCAACTTATAAGCGATTTATCTGTTATTAACTTTTTTTTTCTTTCACCCAATTCTCCTCAATTATGCATAAATGTAGGTTGGAACTTCAAGACACGCAATTTGCATTTTATGATGTTGATTTCTTAGAACAAACTGATAACATATTTTAAAATTGATTTGGTGAGGAAGATTAAGGAACTCAAAAACAAAGGAAACATATGAAACAAATCATAAATGTCACAATTTGACGACTTTGAGAAAGTTCAAATGAAAGCTCAAGGTCTGAAAAAACTCATGAATATATAGAGGGTGGACCAAATACAAGTTTCTTTTTTAAAATGCAATAAAATAAACAAAATTAAATTTTTTCCATGTATTATGGCTTTATTAGTAAGAGGAAACATTCCCATTAATTAAGAAACACAACGACGCGTCGTTCAAGTGGCTGATTCGGCTGGAGTCAATTGGACCTTGTAAGCGAATAATCCGAGATTTTTGTGCGGAATTCTCCCCAGTCTAGTGCGTGAAATTTTGAGCTGTTGAGATCGATGGCGAGTTGATGTTCGTGAATTGAGTCTCACACTATCGGCTACAGCAGCCACGTTCTCGTCTGTTCGCACCGTATACGATGACGGGGACCATAAGAGTTGTTGTACATAAACTTGCGTATAGCAGGCGCGGTGGGTGCTTCATTTCGGCCAAAACTTCTTTTAAAAAAACGCACTGTTTCGACTGCACAGCACTCACTTTGGAAATAAGTTTTGAATATTTCGTTCCGCGGAGGTATGATATTGACTTTCTGTCAAGATTTTGAGCGGGAAACAGCTGTCAGTATCAAAATAATCTGTGATTTAAAAAGAGACCACTAGATGGCCCACCCTGTATATGCAATTCGTATGGTAAGTGTTTCAAATCGTCGAATCTATTTAATACATGTTAGGCTACCTTCAACAAAATATGGAGAAAAATACGTAGTCTTGTGAAAATTCGACATTCCCAATGAACATTTAACTTGACCATGAACAATGGAAATATCAAAATAAACATCCCCATACTGTCCCAATAATATCGCTTATTTTAAATTTAGCGCCTTTTTAATTTTTTTTTAAAGTGTTTCTCTCAATTTTCTTTAAACAGTTTTTTTCTTCTTTTTCTTAAGACCAAAAATATACGAATTTTTGTAAATATTTTTTTTTTCAAAAACTGTCCCACAGATTTAAAAAAAAAAAATTCAAAAAATTTCATTTAGTTAAACCTCGGTAATGGTTGAAAAAAATAAAAAAAAAACCCTGGAACCATTTTTTTTGTTTTTGATTTTGTCAAAAACAGTACGACCGATTTTTGATCATTTTTATGTTAAGACTCCCCAGCAGCTTCAATTTTATTCTGTATTAAAATTTTTTTGAAAACTCAATATGTATTTCGAAAACCCCATGCTCGACTTTTTTTAAACCTTGATAAATAAAAGTTTCTTAATACAATCTACAAGATATAAAAAAAAGGAATTATTTTACCTAAAAATAACGGTACCCTCCATACAAATGTTAAAAAATGGTTTTCGAAAATCGTATTTTTCTCGAAAACTGTTCCGAGAATTTCGCTAAAAATTTTTTTCTTTCGATAAATTTTTAATATCTACAATTTAATAAAAAAAAATTGAAAGTAAGATATTACTGAGTGCACCTACCATAGAACGATTTCTTAAAATTTTGAATTTCTCATTATCGGCACAACAGATTTTAATTAATTTTTTTTATGGAGAAGCTTCTAAAAAGTTTAAAAAGCATTGCATTTAAAAACTTTAAGAAAAATATTTTTTTTGAATTTTGAAAAAAAAACTACATATTTCTTTTTTATTGAAAATTCAATATCTGGAAAACGACTCAATATTTTTTTTTGTAAATTTAAATTTTATTCGAACAATAATAAAAACTTTAAATTGGCGTATCAAAATTTTTTCTTAAAAATGTTTTAAAATTTTTTTATATAAAAGCTTATTTTTTTAAGAAACCACTACAAAGACTTATAATTTTTGTTCTTGCATAAACCTATATTTGCTTGAATCACAAGGGTATCCTATTTTTACCTCCAACTACTTAAGAAGTTCTTTTAGTCATTTAAAAAATTAATTTTATGCTTATGAACAGTTTCTCTCTAACAACATTCATTTTTGAAATTCTTAGTCTATTACATAGGAGCAAGTTCGTGCGACGCAGTCGTGCATTTTATTTTTTTAAACTTGACAACTAAAAGTTTTTGAATACAATCTTCCAGATGTGAGAAAAAAAACGTATTCATCTAAAAGGAACAGCACTCACCATATAAATGTTAAAAATGGTTTTCGAAAATCGTATTTTTCTCGTAAACGACTGATAGAAATGATGATGATCTATAATTCAATAAAAAAAATTGAAATCAAGATATTACTGACTGTACTACATTTTTTGAATTTCTGAAAAAAAAAACAATTTTTTTTAAATTCGATATCTCAAAAACGGGTATTGTTTTTTAAAATGTTCCAAAATTTTGTCTTAAAAATGTTTTAAGAATTTTGTATATATAAAATTTTATTTTTTTTTTGTAAAACGCTACAACGATTTATAATTTTTGTTTTTTCTTAAACTAATATTTGCATCCTGTTTTTAGGTCTTACTACTAAAGAAGTTATTTCAGGGATTTAAAAACTGAACTTTATGTCTATGCAGGGTTGCAAAAGCTTAAGTCACTTGTTAGCTTAAGCTTGGCTTTAATTCACAAGCTAGTGAGTGACTTATGAATTAAAAAAAATATAATTCAGCAGCTACGAACTGACTTATGAATTAAAAAAAAAATTAATTCACAAGTCAGTTGGTGACTTGTGAATTAAAAAAAATTAAATCATAAGCTTCTTAGTGACTTATGAATTAAAAAAAATTAATTCAGAACCTACTAAGTGACTTATGAATTAAAAAAAATTAAGTCATGGGCAAGTAAGTGACTTATGAATTAAAAAATTTTAATTCCCAAGCTACTAAAGGACTTAGGAATTAAAAAAATTCAAGTCATGAGCAAGTAAGTGACTTATGAATTAAAAAAATTCAAATCATCAGCAAGTTAGTGACTTATGAATTAAAAAAATTTAATTCAAAACCAACTTAGTGACTTATGAATTAAAAAAAATTTAATTCATAAGTTAATGGATAAATGCTGATTAGAAAAATTATGAAATGGATAATTTATAAGCTAGCGTGATAATCTTATGATTTAAAAACTAGATTTGAAAGCTTTCGTTAATAATTAAATAATTATGTAGTCAAAACAAGCTTAAAAATTTCCAATCTACCAACTAACTTATGAATTAAATTTTTTTTAATTCACAAGTCACCAACTGACTTGTGAATTAAATTTTTTTTTAATTCATAAGTCACTTACTCCCTGATGACTTGATTTTTTTTAATTCACAAGTCACTTAGTAGGTGGTGAATTAATTTTTTTTAATTCATAAGTCACTTTGCTGCTGATGACTTAAATTTTTTTTAATTCATAAGTCACTTACTACCGGATGACTTGATTTTTTTTAATTCATAAGTCACTTGGTAGGTGGTGAATTAAATTTTTTTAATTCATAAGTCACTTAGTAGCTTAGGATTTAAATTTTTTTTAATTCATAAGTCACTTTGGGGGTTGTGAATTAATTTTTTTTTAATTCATAAGTCACCAAATATCTTATGAATTAAATTTTTTTAATTCACAAGTCATCTATAGATTTATGACTTAAGGATTTTTTAATTCAAAAATTCGCAACCCTGTGTCTATGTTTGGAACATTTTTCTCTAGTAACATTCATTTTAATTTGTTAGCCTTTTGCATAAGAGCAAGTCCGTTTGATGCAGTCGTGCATTTTATTTTGTTTGTGTTGGCCGCATAGCATTATTGTTTGACAGCTGTCATGTGAACATTAAGGTTTAGACGCAGATAATGGTGAAGAGAAATTCAGACAGACGAGACGGGTATGAAATTGTTCCGAAAAAACGAGCAGCTTTCCGCCGTAGAGTGGTCACATTAAACGAGAAATATAAAAGCGATTGGGCTTACTTGTTTTTTTTTAATTCCTGAATTTAAAAACGAGATTCTACATACATGCTATTGATTAAATTGAATCGACAAATATTATAAAAATGACAAACCAGAAGGGCCATCAGTCACTACTCACAAGGTTGTATTTATTGGATATTGTGTTCCATACATTGCATAATCTCTACATTAAATCTTAACAGGGAATAGCTCTTTAGATCTTTTTAATAAATACGGCTCAGTAGAGTAGTAGGGAGGGCTCACAAAAATACAAAAATGGGGTTCCTAAACAGTATATGTACGAGTACAAAATATATTTCGATTATTATCTGCCTATTTCTTCCACTAAACCCAAACGCTTCGATCGATTTTGTTTAAATTTGACAGATAACTTTTTTTTTTTAATTTTTAAGCCGACAGTTTTTTTTCTTTTTTGTAAGACGAGAAATATTTTTAAAAAAACTTTTTTTTTTTATTAAAAATGTTGTTTTTATTAAAAAAAATTTATAAAATTCCAAAAAATGGTACCTGGCAAGAACAATATTTTTTTTCAAAAAACGGTATAGCTGATTTTGATCAATTTCGTATGCTTAAGGTGCTTAATAGTTAAAAAAGGATCGTTTATTTTAACTTTGGAAAAAAATCTATTTAACAAAAAAAAACCTAATATAAGTTTTGAAACAAAAAGATGTACCAAAAAGTTTTTTAAACATCGTATTTTTCTGGAAAACGTCATTTAGAATTGATAATATCAATTCTTTTTTGCTTAATTTTTACGATCTATAATTTAATAAAAAAAAATTGAAAATAAGACAGCTAACGATTCTTTCGAGTTTTGACTTTTTTGCATAACGGATAGAAATAAACTTTCATATATAAAAGTATCTTAGTAATTTAAAAAAATATTTTATATATTAAAAATGAAAAAAGCAATATTTTTGTGAAAATTGAAAGAAACTTAAATTTCGAGTAAAAGAATTGTTAATAGATTTATAGAAAATTTTTGTGAAAATTTGGTGAAAAATTTGCTTTCATTGTGGAGAAAATTTGGATACTAAAACGAAATAATTGGCAGTGAGAGAGAGAGAAAGCTAAGTATTGTGTGATAGTATTTTACTTGCGAAGACGAAAAAAGGGGGTCTCGCAATTCTGTTCATTTGTTCTACTATAGCCTAAACGGTACTGTCGATTTTCTTAAAACTTGAAAGATATCATTTTGAAATTTTCCCCCACACATTTTTTTTTTTTTTTTACGACTAAAAATAAAGATATCGGCGATACGATTTTTTTCGAATTTTATAAATAGTTTTTTTTTTTTCTCAAAAACTGTTCCACAGATTATTTTTTTTTTTAAATTCAAAGAAAATTCATTTAGTTAAAGAAAAATTATTATTAATGGTACTCCTTTTGGAACCATTTTTTTTGTTTTTGATTTTCTAAAAAAAAAATTTTTGATTTAAAAAAAAAAATATTTTTTTTTCAAAACTTAATATTTCGAAAATGCCTTTCTTTGTTTTTTTTTTTACATTATAGAAGATGTGAAAAAAAGAAATTTATTTTACCTAAAAATAATTCAATAACAAATAATAATAAAAATAATATGTAATGAAAAAAAATCTTTTTCGAAAATCGTATTTTTATCGATAACGGAACCTAAAATTTTGACAAACATTTTTTTCTTTTAATTCATTCTTACGATCCATAATTTAATAAAAAATAATTGAAACTTAGATATTATTGACTGTATCTACCATAGAACTATTTTTCAAATTTTGAATTTCTCATTATCGACATAACGGATTTTAATGAAATTTTGTATAAAGAAGCTTCTAAAAAGTAAAAAAACATTTCATTTCAAAAAAAGTTCGAAATCTCAAAAACGAGTCAATATTTTGTTTGGAAATTAAAAAAAATTTATATAAATGCTTACTTTTTTTGAGAAACCAGTACAACGCATGTCCGTATGTCTGTATGTCTGTACCGCGAACTACAGCCTAAGCTACTGGAGGTATTTTCTTCAAACTCGGTACTTAAGGGTCTTCGGTGATTTCCTAGAGGGGAAATTGAAATTTTTTTTTATCCCCAAAACTAATGGTACCCCCCATACACCCGTAATGCAAAATCTTGTTTATCTCAAAAACGGCTCTAACGATTTTGATAAAAAAAAATTAGGTGTGATATTATGGACATGGACTATATTTTGGTCAAAAAAAATTTTGGGGGAAATGTTATTAGGGGTACCTGTCATAGAACCGTTTTTTTGATTTTCGACTTTCTCACTAACGGCTCTTACGATTTTAACCAAAAATTTTCAGCAGGATTCAACTTAAGTTTAAAATAATATTGTATATAAAAATATTCGAAAAAATATTTGTTGGGTTTTTTTTGCAATTTTTTTTTTTGAAAAATCATGAACAATTATTTTTTGAAATTATTTCTCAAAATCTATTAAATACTTAAAATTCGCATTAAAAAAAATTTGTATCCACTTGAACATTATTATCTCAATAAATCCATGTTTTATGTTTATAAAATGTATCCTAAATTCCAAAGTACTTTTACATAAGAGCAAGTTCGTGCGAGACAGTCGTGCATTATATTTAGTTGTTCGCTCAGTGGTGATGCGACAGTTCGATATCGTGTTGTTTTATTTTAAGCGTAAAATTTAATTTGTGCCCGTCATATATTCAATATCATCACGAAAAAAATTACAATATGCACTACCAAAATCAGAGCGACTGATGTGTAAGAAGCAAATTTAATTAAAATTTTCTCAAAAACATTTGACATGAAAATCCGAGCTTCTTCTAGGATAAGAGTTAAATGCGTCACTCAATCAAATCAAATCAAATCAAATCTATTGGAACCCTATCTGTGTTCTTGGAAATATTGAACATTTATTTTGTTTCGTTCATTTCCTTTATCATCGGAATTTGGTAACGGTAACAAATTGCAGCAATTATTATTTTGATAGAAGTCAATCTGTTGTTTTAATCACACTTCTCTTCCCCAAACCTAATTACCTCACATAGACAGCATAACATTCATAAGTAATGGGTGACAACCTGCGCCTTGACTTGAAATGCAGTCGTGCTCAATTTAAAATAAATCAACACATCCGATATTGCAGTAATCCCCGCTGTCATTGCAACCGAGAAAACTCAATTACATATATATGTATGTACCTTAATCCAGACTGTATCTTGTCTATGGCGGCTCGTTCCTCAATAAGCAATTATGTGTAACAATAACATGCTTCCTCTTTCGGAGAAGTAATCAAAAGAAAGACCAGATGTTGCTTCCTTTGGTGTGTGCTCCACCATGCCCTCTTGGATTGCGACTTGTGATCGTGCGTCCGCGGGCACATTAAACAGCGATAAATTGAAACGCGTGCCAAGAAAAGAAGTTGATTGCACATTTTTCTAAAGCCCATCTCATATCATACTTCAGTAAAACAATTCAATAACGTACAAAACGGCTCTCGAGAACTCCCGAAGGGGCTCTTATTTGCCATTGGATGTCATCTCTTGGTCTTGATTGATCTTCTTCAAATTGTTTTCTTCATTATTTGTATTTCCTGAGATCATCATAAGACGAAGGTGTCGGGTATTGAATGGCGAATGGAAGATCTAAAAATACTTTCCCATTCGACAAAAAAAAATAATTGAGTGGCAGGAAAATAATCGAAAGTTACCTTCATGGAAAGCTAATTTTCTTTTTTCTTGGTTTTCAATTTTTTTTTTGACGCCTCTGGGCTCTGGCTGATATTTCACACTTGAAAGCAGAATCGATAATGGTAAATAATGCAGGAGGAAAATTAATGATGATCACAGTAGTAACTAGGTCACTTGAGACTGGGAATTCTGAGCCAGAAAGAGATAGCACTATGTTTGAGTGAGATAGGTGATAAGCAGTTAATTTTGCGGTTAGGGCAATGAGTTGTGGTGAGACGATAAGGATTTAGTGTTATGTTGTCGGCGAGTAATTGTTTGAAGTTTGTTTGGCGGCATGTGACGCGTGCGGCCGGCGCTTGTATAAAATGATGAGAAATCAAATGTAGTTTGAAATTTCATAAAAAATGATTATAGAAGATAAGAATTTGCAAATAGTATGTTGGTAAATGAGAATGAGTCGGTTAGGCGATTTAAAAAAGCGCAATGGGGGTTGAAGAATAAATTATTAAATATTTTTGGTGATAAGGTATGATATAATAATAAAAAATAACGTTGAGAATTCAAAAGCGGTTGTAGTTTGAAATTTCAAATTGGGGTTAGAAGATAAGAATTTTAAATAGTATGTTAATAATGAATGAGTCAGATACAATGAAATTAAAAATAAAATTGAATAGAAATGGGTGGTTGATGAATAATGAATAATGATAAGGTATAACGTTCAGTTTATAATTTATTGTTCATTAAAATTATGAGTAATTATGTAGTTTACATTTACCTGTCGTATGTATAATAATAATAATAACGTTGAGAATTCAAAGTGGCTGTAGTTTGAAATTTCAAATTGGGTTAGAAGATAAGAGTTTTGAATAGTATGTTGGTGTAATGAATATGAGTCAGTTGCAATGAATTTAAAAATAAAATAAAAAAAAGCTTAAAGAGGTTGCTTTGGCGGCGGGAAAGTGGTATTTGAAAATTTAAATTTAAAATATTGAGGAAACTGTTGAGGAGAAATTAAAGAGGTAGCACTATGTTAGAGTGAGAGAGGTGATAAGCAGTTAATTTAGCAGGTTACGGCAATGAGTTGCAGTCAGATGATAAGGATTTTGAGGTGTTTGGCGGCCGGCGCTTGTATAAAATGATGAGAAATCAAATGTAGTTTGAAATTTCATAAAAATGATTATAGAAGATAAGAATTTGAAAATAGTATGTTGTTAATGAGAATGAGTCGGTTAGGCGATTTTAAAAAGGGCAATGGGGGTTGAAAAATAAATTATTAAAATATTTTTTGGTGATAAGGTGTAATAATAATAATAACGTTGAGAATTCAAAGGTAGCACTATGTTAGAGTGAGAGAGGTGATAAGCAGTTAATTTAGCAGGTTACGGCAATGAGTTGCGGTCAGATGATAAGGATTTTGAGGTGTTATGAATATGAGACAGTTGCAATGAATTTAAAAATAAAATAAAAAAAGCTTAAAGAGGTTGCTTTGGCGGGGGAAAGTAGTATTTGAAAATTCAAATTTAAAATATTGAGGAAACTGTTGAGGAGCAATTAAAGAGGTAGCACTATGTTAGAGTGAGAGAGGTGATAAGCAGTTAATTTAGCAGGTTACGGCAATGAGTTGTGGTCAGATGATAAGGATTTTGGGGTGTTTGGAGGCATGTGACGCGTGCGACCGGCGCTTGTATAAAATGATGAGAAATCAAAATGTAGTTTGAAATTTCATAAAAAATGATTATAGAAGATAAGAATTTGCAAATAGTATGTTGGTAATGAGAATGAGTCAGTTGCAATGAATTTAAAATAAAATAAAAAAAAGATTAAAGAGGAAACTGTTTGGGTGCTTTGGCGGAAGTAGTATTTGAAAATTCAAATTCTTTTGGATTCTCAAATATTTATGTAAAACAAGAAAAATTGATCAAAAAAAAAAAAAAAAAATATCAATGTGCTTTCTTTTTCTTCTTTTGATTTTTCAGCGATTCAAAATATTGACTGATTTTGAGACCACCGTCAAGAGATTCAATTTGAAGGGACGTAAGATTGATTTTCTCATAAATCCAGTCCCATTTCAAGAAGAGCCTACTTCTTGCATAAAAAACGCCATAGAACATCAACCCCATCTTAACGCTGGCCTTAAAAGATCTTTGTCCTACCGATAAGGTAGGCGTGACATTGTTTTTCACTTAAACGAACCACGCTTAAGTGAAATGGGCGTGACATTTAGTGGGAAAAGCTTCACAGTCGACCATAGTAGTTTGTTGGATTAATTTTAAGAACTGCTCTGAATTGAGTTTTTCCAACGTATGGGAGATGATAAGCAAAATTTTCCAAGGCAAATCTTCCACGATGTACAATAACTTTGATGAAGAGTGCTTTAAGCGAAAAGGAATAGTTTACATAAAAAATTATGATAATCTATGTTTACCGCGTGTTTTGATTGTAGCAAAAGCATATGCAGACAATGAAGTAAATTTCGCTAAAGTAAGAAGAGACATTGGAAAAGAGCAAACAAGTCGAACAATTGCACTCTTAAATGAAACACAAATTGACATACCGCTAGATGGTTGTGGAATAGAGGAACTGAAATTGTTTCAAAATTATTTTAAAGACTACAAAATAACGGTGTATGAATACGGAACCAAGGCAAAAAAAATTATTTATGAAGGAGTTTCTAGTTCCAATGAGAAGAAGAAGATACATTTGAAGGGTCCAGGGGAAAAACGGCATGAGTCACATCAAACCAATTCGGAGAAAAATGAATATTAAGGTTCACTTTCTTACACAGGCTTATATAGAAGGAAAATAAAATATTCAAAAACACAGTTTTTTAGCCCATCATTTTCTTAGCCCCAGAAAAAAAATTAATGTTCATTTCATGGATAAATAGATTTAATAAAAATAATTTAATGACTACAGTATGAGACTTGTGTCGTTTTTCAATTTTAATCAAGCAGAAAACGAAATTATAAGTTTACTTTCCCAGCTAAATTGAAAAGAAAGTCAAAATTTCGTGCCATTCTTCCATACAACGTTATGGACATAGGCTGTTCTTCTGCAGCATGGCTTTTTTTTTTGAAAATGTTTTTTAGGTAGAATCACATTGTTTTTTAAGAGTATAGAACATCATTAAGTACTCACAAAAATCTACAAGATGCCATCATTAGTTTTCAAATTCAACTAATGCTTCTCACAACTTCTGAAATAATAAAAAAATTTAAGAAAAAATGTTTTGATTTTTGTTTTTTTATAAAAAGAATACAATCTTTGCTTTTTATTCACTTAAGAAATTTCTTAAAAGGTAAACATTCTGAAGTGCGCAACATTTCGCATGGCTTTGACATTTTATTTGATTAGGATAAATTCTTCTGAGTTCCTTTAAATTTGGACAGGTAAAAAAATCTTCTACGTTTTTTACTTCTACATTTTCATTACTAAGTACTTCTCTAAGCCATTGTGCTTTTTCAATTCCTTTGACGTAGACAGTTCCATTTTGGATTTTATTTCGAAGAAATATTTTTACTTTTGTAAAATTAGTACTCCCTCCATTCCAAGTCAATCCATGATAATTATTATACAACCAATGAGCTTCTCTTTGAAGTGATGCAGGTAACAGACTCAAATTACATGGTGGTGTAACAATGAAATGATGATGATGATGTTCATTATATAGTACAGCTAATTCTTTTAGAATAAAGTCTTTATTGAATACTCCAAAGCCTTGAAAGTCCACAATAAAAGTATTCATAATAAAAAAAAAAAAGCTAATAAGTATGTTCTCGATAAATTCACTTTGTGTACTGACAAGGTTATATATCAGCACATTCAATTTAAGTCAGTTTGTGAACATCTCCCGTAATAGGATTATATTCTATTATACGATCATGAAGAATCAGACAATATACTGTTGTGGAAGAAGGGATCGCAACATTTGTTTTTAACTCAATTTTTACATCCACAGGTCCAGTTTTAATTGATTCATTTTGTCTAGAACAATCAAATACTATAATCGGTGCCATATCTTTAAAATCTTGTCGCGATAAAAGTGGTTGTGACTCCTTTTGATAGTAGGATTCTTGGAATTTACTG
This sequence comes from Chrysotoxum bicinctum, assembly GCA_911387755.1. NCBI lineage: Eukaryota > Metazoa > Arthropoda > Insecta > Diptera > Syrphidae > Chrysotoxum > Chrysotoxum bicinctum. Next base: position 42,941,383 of record OU426990.1, read on the forward strand.
TACATTTCATAGAGAACAGCATATCTGTCTAATTTAAATTTAAGATTTAAGTCTTCACGAGGGTAATATTCTGAATTTAAATGCAATTTTGCGTTACTAATATCACAATGCTCAAATTTGCTACTGTCCTTATTTCTTTGATTTTTTCTATCAGTTTGTAGAGCAATAATAACATATCTGGGCTTCTCAAGTTGACTTGAAGTTTTGACAGTCCACACATGATCAGTTGTGGTTGGTAGTGTTGGATATTCATACATTTCCCAAGTTCGAAAGTGCATTTGAATTGATTTTGATTGTATTTGTTTAAACAACGTTAGTTTATTAGAATCGGACAAGGTTATATGTGGAACTCTCCATTGTAATTTAAAAATTGAGAGTTTTAATTCTTCGTTATCTCTTGAATAATAAGAATTTTCATTAGTTCTAGTACGAATTAGAACTAATTCATGCCTTGCATTTATAATGATTTTCTTATAGTCTTCAGCGAATCCTAAAAGATTTTTTAGAGGTATACAGAAATTAAAAGTACTCGATGTGGCTGAAGTACTTGTATTAATAAACCATGATGCATTTTCTAAACTTTTACTTTCATTTTCGTTCAAGGATACGTAATTTTTTAATGTTGTTGTGATGCCAACGTTTTTATTGTTCTCAATTTGTATTCCATTGAGTTCATAATGTATTTCGTCGAAGAGAAAGGCAATACCATTATTAGTTAATTTTGATGTAGAAAAGGTTCCATCTGCTTTAGTTAGACTCCCCTCTAGATAAATGAAGCTTTCACTAGGCAAAATACATAAGTCCTGTTGTTGTATAGGGATACGTATTTCATCACTTGGATTGAATGATTGAAGAAATGGCGAATAACTATGGTACTCGATTTTAGTTATACTATTATCATAGCTAGGTCCGTTGGTAATATTTAAAATTTCATGCATATTGCTTTTATTTAAGTTTAAATCCTAATTGAAGAAGATATGTTTTGTTTTCAGGTGATAGTTTCGGTGTTGACAGTTGTGATAGTTTCGGTGTTGACAGTTTTACTGCTTTCGGTAAACTAATTGAATGATGACCTTTGGTATCTGTTATATTATTATAGATTAACATTATTTTTGTGCCTGAGTTATTCTTTCTCCTCTAAAATTAACTAATTCTCCGTCTTGGTCTACAAGTTTTAAAGTAACAGTACTTATTCGTTTGACATTCACTGGTAAATAGATTACATTTTTTGGAACTTCTATGATTTTATAACCTGCGCCTGCTTCAGGTGAAAACTCATGTATTGTATGCAAAAGAATGTTATTTAAATAAGACCCGGTAATTATATTACACTCAACACGTATTACGTTTACCTTATTTATATCAACAGGTGAGTCTGATACATGTTGTGTATCATCTTCAGAAAGAATAGTTCTACCAAAACCCAATAATTTTCCAATAGTTCGCTCCTTATTGAAATATATTTTCTCGTTTGCTAAGATTTCACATTTCATCGTGCTGCTATTTGCTTCAATACGAACTTCGGTGACAGAATTTCGTGCTATTAATTCTTCGGAAATATAATCTTGAATATCGGCGATTTCATATGTTCCTTCAGGTATCTCAATTTCATACTCCCCTATATGGAATAAGTTATTGCGTTCATCAATATTCGGTATAGAATTATACGAATGAAAATCAATTAAGCCACAAACGTAGTCTTGATCTAGATTTATAGGTGGAAAATATTCGACAGATAGAACAGAAGTTGTTCCGCTAAGTGTAAGTGTCATCGACATGATGATAAAAAATACAATGAATTATTTGTACTTAAATCTTTTTATTTATTTAAAAAAATAACAATCATATAAAAATTTCAAACATAAATGCCCACAATTAAAAGAGTCATAACTTTGATATTGTCTATAATTGTAGTTAATGTTTTCACCTAAATAATTAATAATTTCAACAGGAGGCTGAAGATTCCCAAAGCTATCAAAATATTCGATTTGTCTACCTTTTTTATAATACGCTACCCAATGTGTTCCAGAACTATTTGAAGAATCAAGATTAACAATTCCGCACTCATTTTTCATTGGTTTACTCTTTGGTAAATTGTCACGCATGAATACACCACGAAAATTTGGAAAAAATTTTTTAGCAAAATTTGATAAATCTATTTCATTCAATGCACGATTGGGTAACGTACTTAGAAGTTTTTTGGCTGAGGTTGTACATAAAGTCCAAATCCTTTTTTATAAGGTTTAAGGTGTAAACCTTGTCCTTGTCCAATGGCATAAGATTCCATTTTAAGATTGTGACGTTGTTTTTCCTCGAGGTCTTTTTTAGCAATACTTATATCGTTGACAGCTTTAGCTACTCCTGCAGCTCCACCTGTTAAAGCTCCAAGAGCTGATAGCCCCGCGAATAGAGGAACGAGAAAGGGAATAGCTCCACCCAATTTTGGTACAGATATAACTCTAGGTATTTTAATTTTATTATTGTTTTTATCAACTGACTTTTTAGCAGAAGATAATGCTGTTTTTATAGTTTTTTCTAAACATACAGATTTTTTACGCTTCTTAAGATTATTCTCAATCAATTTAATCATTCTCTTAAAGGAGAGTTGTTTGGATTTCATATTGTCTTTCTTTTTAATTTTTTGCTTTGTTGTTTTATTTCTTAAGTTCGAACAACCCATACCAAATTTAACTTTACCCTTCATAAGGTTAGTAACTAATAGTGCATTTGCTCGTTCAACTATATTAGCGTCTTTCGATTTAACACGTTGCCAGGCCTTTTCAGATAAAATCTTATCAGCTATGTGTCGATCGGATGTATTTTTAAATTTGGAATAAGATATATCATGCTCTTTGCACGCTTGATCAAGTAAATTTATTCCAGAATCACCTCGAGCTATACGTTCTTGTAGTTTTGTTCCGGGTCCACAGTACTGATAACCAGGTAGATGTAGTTCAAGTGGAAGCTTGTTTATTAATGTGTTTAATAAACCTTCGCCTTTTCTTATATTTGGTTGAATGTTTGATTTCTTTTTTGAATAATCAAGCATTTTTTGTATTTAGGAATGTTTGCAATAGAATGATCCGACACAGTATGACGGTTTTTTTTAAATATATACTTCATTTTTATAAGAAATTATTTAGTTTTCATCATAATGCGTTTTGTTGAACAAGCATGCCGATTGCCAATAAAAAATGTCGATCTTACTAAAACTGATAAAGCAAAGAAAAAGCACAGTGAATTATTTCCAAATAGTATAAGAGGTTTAATTACTGGACCTTCAAACTGTGGAAAAACTAATGTCATGATGAGTTTACTACTACATCCAAATGGATTAAAATTTGAAAATATATACCTATATTCTAAATCCCTACATCAGCCAAAGTATACATTTTTAGCTAAAGCTATAAAACCAATAAAAAATATGGGTTTCTTTACTTTTTGTAATAACAGTGATGTTACTACACCTGAAGAGGCTAAACCAAATTCAATATTTATTTTTGATGATATTGCCTGTGAAAAACAAAACACAGTACGAGAATACTTTAGTATGGGCAGACATCATCACATCGATAGTTTTTACTTATGTCAAACGTATACAAGAATACCGAAACACTTAATTCGAGATAACGCAAACTTTCTCATCATCTTCAAACAAGACGAAATGAATTTAAAACATATTTACAATGATCATGTAAATTCAGATATGACGTTTAAATCATTTCAAAACGTGTGCGCAGAGTGTTGGAATACAAGTTTTGGTTTTATGATTATCGACAAGGACAGTTCCTTGAATGAAGGTCGTTATAGAAAAGGCTTTGACTGTTTCCTTAAGCTATAAAATAGATTATATTTATACTAATCATATCATATGTATAGAATTGTTCGGTGAGAACAGTACAAAGCAGTTAAGAGAACAGTTTATAACAGTTAAAATCGGTTTAATCCAGTTATGAGACCAGTACAAAGCAGTTAAGAGAACAGTTTATAACAGTTAAAACGGTTTAACCACACTTTTGAATATCAGTATAGTAATGTTATATGAAAGCAATATAGAACAAATTAACGAAGAAATTATATCAGTAGAAAGTGAATCAAACAAGTTCGAGAAATATTATTCGTCAGTTAAAACTAGTAACCTTAATATCAAATTCAATCTAAAACCCTTTGAGCGAATTATCCAACAACTACGAAATATATTCACCTGTTGCTTATGTGAGAAAAAATAATAAAAATATCAATATGCTAAATACAGACGTAAAAGTAACAGAAGAGTTGATTAAAACTACAGACGCTCTCCGAAAGAAATATAGAGCTCTTAAAATTGGTAGAGAAGCTTACGAAACTCAAATTGAGGAAACTCTGAAGCCTATTACCAAGCCACTAAACGAATTGGTAAAAATATCACAACAAAAAGAGGACTATCAACCAGATCACTTTGTTGAAATTAAGAGTCGTCCAAAGAAAATAAAACTCAACTCTGAACAAAAGTCACAACAACAACAACAACATGAAATTGATCTTGTGAAGAAACAACTTAACACGGATGACTTCGAAACACCTAACACTTCCACTACATTGGATGATTTATTAACAGGTAACAATTCTTCAAAGAAAAAGAAAATAAATCTTCGTAGATTAACCGATCAGATATCAGAAGAACAAATTCACCAACTACCCCAAGAATATAAAGATCTATTTATAAATAATTCCAATACGCTAGATAAAACGTATGGTTTATATTTCAAACATGGAAAATGGTACATTGGTAATGGAGAGCTTAGTATTCTTGATAAAAATATTAAGATTAAAAATAATATTTTTGAAGGTACAAGTGGACTGTATGAACTTTTATTTAAGAAAAACCCTAATAAAAACACTTACACTGATACAGATTTAAAAAATTACAAAACCATCTTAATTGACACCAATGCACATAGAATCGGTAATGATTCACAAAATCAAATACATGGGAATCGTGGGTATAAATATAGAAACATAATAAAAAAAATATTAGGGTTATCTGATAATGTAACACAATCATCATCAGCATCACCAATATCATCATCACATCAGCTATCGGCTTCAGGAAGTGGTCTAATGCAATTTTCAAATTCCAAGAAAGAATATATATATTGGGATGATCCTAATGAGCTAGTAGATCGAATAAGACTTCTTATTGCTTCACAGCAAGCAGGACACAGTAATCACTCTAACGAAATTATTTCAATTATCGAAGAACTTAAAGAATCCAATATTATTGAATAAGCAAAAATGAGTGTTGATAAGTTTGGCCGTTATTCGCATAGAGCAGCACCTAGGGGAGCTAGAGGAGAAAAAGGCCCGCCTGGTGTAGAGGGGAAGCAAGGATTACCCGGACCACCTGGACCACCTGGAGAAGGTTTTCTTATAACCGAAAATAACGATTTCAATATAAACCAGAAACGATTGCAAAACCTTCATGAGCCAGTAGAACAGACAGACGCTGCTACAAAACACTATGTTGATCAAGAAATAGCTCAGATGAAAAAATACTTTCAAGATGAATTTGATAAGACTATGAAAAATTCCATAAAATAACATTAATCATCGGTGAAACATTGAGCTTAAAGGTTTTACATCATGTCTAATAATATTAATTATAAAATAATAGTAGAAGAAATCACGAAATTTCTTGAGGAATACAGCCAAATTATTCTAGAAGAACACCATGAGCAATTACTAAGAACCATAGTTTTCTTTAAACAATTCGTCAATGTTTCCTGCAAGATTTCGAATCACGGATGTCATTTTCAGAACTGTCCTTGGTCTTCGAACCTATGCCGAGATGGACCTGACACATGTGCATGTTACATGCTTGATGATAAATTAGTTAGAATAAAAAAAATAATGGCATTGTATAAAAGATTGAAATAAGAAACAAATAAATTATATTAAAAACATACATAAACAGCAAATACATTAATTTTTTAGCATTCAAAATAAATATGAATAAAAGAGAAGTTGTCGAGGAACTTCACAAACCTACTCGTAAAAATTTTCCAAAGAGACGAGTCGTTATCAAAGGTTTAGACGAATTGTGGCAAGCAGATTTAGTGGAAATGATTCCATATTCATCAGAAAATAAAAATTTCAAGTATCTTCTCACAGTCATAGATACTTTTTCTAAATTTGCTTGGGCTACTCCTATTAAAAATAAAACAGGTTTTGAAGTTACCACTGCTTTGCAGAACATATTCAATAAAGGTCGCAGGCCAAAGAATTTACAAACAGATGATGGCAAAGAGTTTTTCAATCGTACATTTCAAAAGCTAATAGAAAAATATAATATAAATCATTATTCAACCTATACTCATCTAAAAGCTTCGATTGTTGAAAGATTTAATCGAACCTTGAAAACTCATATGTGGAAAGAATTCGGAGTTAATGGCAATTATATGTGGATAGATATCATAGCTAAACTTACAGGAAAATATAATAATTCTAAACATCGTACAATTAAAATGAAACCATCTGAAGTTAATACCGCAAACGAAAAACAACTACTCACCAATATTTATGATTACATTAAAATACGTGTAAAACCTAAATTCAAGGTTGGAGACTTGGTCAGAATAAGTAAATACAAACATGTATTTGAAAAGGGGTACACTCCCAATTGGACAACAGAAATTTTTAAAATAGTTAAAATTAAAATCACTAATCCGATTACATATTTGCTAGAAGATTATCAGGGGAACCCAATTAAAGGTGGATTTTATGAACTAGAACTTCAAAAATCAAAATTTCCTGATACGTACTTAATTGAAAAAGTGCTGCAAAAGAAAAAAAACAAAATATTTGTAAAATGGTTGGGATTTTCTTCCGATCACAACTCCTGGATACCTATTCAAAAAGTAAAGAAATAAAAAACTTGTATATATTAATTTTTAATAATAAACAAAAGCTTTTATTTACATAAAATCAAAAAAATTGTTTTACTGCGTTTAAAATAAACATTAATATTCTTAATTAAGAAACACTCATTGTAAAAGTTTGTTTCATTGTTTTGAAATCTATTAATTCGACATCAGATTTATACTCAAGATCCTCTTTCATAAAGACTTCAACTTCTCCATTACTTAAAACCCTCTCTGTTTCATATTCGTGATATTCATAACACTTAATGTTCAGCGTGCGTAAATTATAATTACTGTCATATGAGCATCGGATAGTAAGTGTCTGGTAATCGTTAAACTCCAGTTTGAAATGCCTATAAAATATGTCTTTACTTTGAATGATTCCTGATATTTCAATCTCCTTTTTTATCAAGTCTTGCCTAAATTTTTCGATTGCTTCGTCCACAGTAATGACTTTACTTTCCTCATTTTTCATTGTTGTTGTTGTTGTTGTTGTTGTTCTATGCGTAGTCAGTGCATCTTGTACGTCATTTTGGAATGATGTATCTACATTTGATGCATTTTTAAGGATTCCAGCTGGATAATACGATAACAATTTAAATGACAATCCTATTGTTACTGTATCATTATTAGGCAAGTTCAATGCAAACGATAGATTATTTGAAGCGTTTGATTGATTTAAATCAATACCTATCGGAAGCGGTATCCCGAATATAAAATGTGGTAATATTGTACATATAACGAACAATAAATAGTTAGACATTTTCTGAAATAATTTTAAACTAACTTGATGGAGTGTTTGTTTACCAAAAGATATTTATAGACTGATTAACAAATTAAAAAAAAATTAAATTTATAGTCTTACAATACGACAGGTAAATGTAAACTACATAATTACTCATAATTTTAATGAACAATAAATTATAAACTGAACGTTATACCTTATCATTATTCATCAACCACCCATTTCTATTCAATTTTATTTTTAATTTCAATGTATCTGACTCATTCATTATTAACATACTATTTAAAATTCTTATCTTCTAACCCATTTTGAAATTTCAAACTACAAACCGCTTTGAATTCTCAACGTTATTATTATACATTATCACCAATTTGAAATTTCAAACTACAAATCGTTTTGAATTCTCAACGTTATTTTATTATTATATCATACCTTATCACCAAAAATATTTAATAATTTATTCTTCAACCCCCATTGCGCTTTTTTAAATCGCCTAACCGACTCATTCTCATTTACCAACATACTATTTGCAAATTCTTATCTTCTATAATCATTTTTTATGAAATTTCAAACTACATTTGATTTCTCATCATTTTATACAAGCGCCGGTCGCACGCGTCACATGCCTCCAAACACCCCAAAATCCTTATCATCTGACCGCAACTCATTGCCGTAACCTGCTAAATTAACTGCTTATCACCTCTCTCACTCTAACATAGTACTACCTCTTTAATTGCTCCTCAACAGTTTCCTCAATATTTTAAATTTGAATTTTCAAATACTACTTTCCCCCGCCAAAGCAACCAAACAGTTTCCTCTTTAAGCTTTTTTTATTTTATTTTTAAATTCATTGCAACTGACTCATATTCATTACACCAACATACTATTCTAAATTCTTATCTTCTAACCCAATTTGAAATTTCAAACTACAGCCGCTTTGAATTCTCAACGTTATTTTTTATTATTATATCATCATACCTTATCACCAAAAAATATTCTAATAATTTATTTTTCAACCCCCATTGCGCTTTTGTGAATTCTCATCATTTTATACAAGCGCCGGCCGCACGCGTCACATGCCGCCAAACAAACTTCAAACAATTACTCGCCGCCAACATAACACTAAATCCTTATCGTCTCACCACAACTCATTGCCCTAACCGCAAAATTAACTACTTATCTCCTATCTCACTCAAACATAGTGCTATCTCTTTCTGGCTCAGAATTCCCAGTCTCAACTGACCTAGTTACTACTGATCACGACTTTTATTTGTTTTGATTTAAAGATTTTATTGTATACAATATTTTGTTTGTAGGTTAAGCCTGTTGATCATATATTGAGGTCTTAGAAATCTTCGAGTTAAATATATTTTACTAGATTCTATCCATAGATACTCAAAAGAATACCAAATTTCTTTAATAAAGTTCAACTTTTTCTGTCGAAAAATAGAAACTTAAATTTTTCATTGGAAAATGCAGTTATTTTGACTTGTTGGCAGAGATCCAAAATAACCGTTGACCTTTATTTTCAATCGGTTTCTCACTGAGATTTATTTAATTTGCCAATTTCATTTTGGTCTTGGTCTGTGATTTATTTTTAAAAATTAATTTTTTAGGTCTTTGGGTGAGATTTATCATTTATGTTCACAAATATCTCTTATCTGTTGACTTATTTAACTAAAAATATATGGAAATGGTTAACCTTAAACCTTTTCCGTAGAAAATAAATCAAAAATGGTTAAAATGATAAATTATATTATTTTCTTTATTTTGCAAGTAAAAACCACAAAATATATTACTTCAGTCATAAAAATAAAACCTTTAACTTTTGTTAGTAAACTTGTGTTATTTCCATTCTTGAAATTTGGTTTGGGCACTTTCACTAAGTTAATTGTTAAGTATTAAGCCTAACTAAAAGAAAACTCCCAAGAGTTTTTGAATTTAAATTGTATCTTCTTTCACTAAGTATAAAACTTAGAGAAGAATTTATTTTTATTCTTTATTTATTTAATTATTTTTATTTTTTTCTTGCAGCAATAAGTGGTCACCGGTTAACCAAAACCTAAAAAAAATCAAAATAAAAGTTTCTCTCTGAGAAACCGAAACCAAAAAAAAATTTAAGTAAACTGGTTATTAAGTGATCATTTTTGTAAATCTCAACAAGTGAGAGTAATTTAAGAGACCTTTCAAAAGGTTGAGATTTACTTTTGATCTCTGCTTGTTGGTATTAAATCAGTTCAGATTTCTGAGATTTCAGAGAACTCTGTGGTCTCAGAAGTATGAAAAAAATTTCTTCGAAGGATTCATTATTTTTTCATGATTCAAACGGTCATTTAAATACACTGGTCAACAAAGTTAATCTTTTTTTGTAACAAAAATACTATCTGTAAGAGATGAGATTCTCAGAGACAACAAAAAAAATAATTTGACATAGACAGTTTTCATTGAAGATATAACGCACCCAAACTTTTACACACGTGCGTGCATCGTCGGTTTAATTTTCTGAAAAAAAAAAAAATAATTAAAATATAAGTCATAGATAAGTCATATAATAATAAATAGGTCATAAGCGAAACTGAGAATGTAATATTTTCACAATTGCACTAAAAAGTCTGAGATAGCCTTTTCAGGTGCGAAGATTTTTAACGTTTTCATAAACAAAATGAAAAAAACGTAGGAGCATTAAAATGAGCTCTCATATCATGGACTCGTAAACAATTTAGAAACATGCCTTGAACTTAGAACCCAATACCGGCTTTGGGATCATGGAAAGAAAAACTTTAAGAATCTATGTCTGACCAATTACTGATAATAGTTGACCTTTATTACGATCTTGTGATTCTCGAGATGGTGTACAAAAATCTTGCGGACCTTGAACAATTTGAAGCTATAGTTACAATTTTTTTAGAGCTGACCATATTCTAAAACTACATAGTTGATGATTTTTGACCATTTACTGACCCGTTACATGGCATACTTTTTTGTGCCCTCTGCACATTTACATAAAGCGATAAAAATCAATAATATCTTCGTGATAATGTTCTACAATTTATTTTGGCGGAAAGTGGCCCTCATATTTACCTGAGTTGTAATTTAAAGTTAGAAGTTTTGATTTTGTTCTTTTTTATGAAATTAATATTTAGTTTCCTTCTTTAAAATATCGTAAAATGAACGATTACGTTGCACAAATTTGTTTTTATTTTAAAGAGATTTCAATTTAAAAAAAATAAAATGCAACACTGGAACGCACGAACTTGCTCTTAGATACATTTTATAAATATAAAACATGGATTTAATGAGATAATAATGTATAATATACATTTGATAAAATTGCCGTCTGATTTCTAGAAAAGTATGAATTTATGCAAACAAACTTTAAAAATCGTTTTATTATTAAATACATTTTTTATATAAGAAATCTCTTTAAAATTTTTCAAGAAAAAAGTGGGATTTGAATTTTAAGTATTTAATAATATTGATTTTAGGAAAAAATTTCAAAAAATAATCGTTCATAGGTTTTGAAGATATTGATTTGAAAAAAAAAATCAAAAAAATCCAACAAATATTTTTTCGAATATTTGTATATACAATATTATTTTAAACTTAAGGGGACTCCTGCTGAAAATTTTTGGTTAAAATCCTTGCAGCCGTTAATGAGAAAGTCGAAAATAAAAAAAAAAAAGGTTCCATGACAGGTTAATAACATTTTGCCCAAATTTTTTTTTGGCCAAAATGTAGCCCATGTCCATAATCTCACACCTAATTTTTTTTATCAAAATCGTTAAAGCCGTCTTCGAGATAAATAAGATTTTGCATTACGGGTGTATAAGGGGTGCCGTTAGTTTTGGAGCTAAAAAAAAATTTCAATTTCTCCTCTAGGGAATCACCGAAGACCCTTAACTACCGAGTTTGAAGAAAATACCTTTAGTAGTTTAGGCTGTAGTTCGATGCACAGACATACAGACTGACAGAAGGAATTGCCGGACCCACTTTTTTCGTCTTCGCTATCATCGTAATGTCAACTTTGATCAAAATCTCGAGTTCGATTTTTTTTTCTAAATGCAGAACGTGCCCTAAAGTACCTACATATGTATATCGCAAGTAAAAAGTTGAATGGTATTAGATTTGATTTTCTTAAAAACGATATAACAGATTTTGATAATTTTTTTATGATTAATTTCCTCAAAAGTCTTAATAGTACCTACTAGTATGTTCAAATTTTCAACAAAAATTGTTTTGCATTTAAAAAAAAAAATAAAAACTTAATTTTTCAAAACCCCATGCTCGGTTTCCTTAAAAGTTGACAATTAAAAGTTTTTTAATACAAGATGTGAGAAAAAATTTTATATAATCTGAAAATAACGGTACCCACCACACGAATGTTAAAAATACTTTTCAAAAATCTTATTTTTCTCGAAAACGACACCTTCAATTTTGATAATTTGGTTTGTTTCGATTAATTTGTACGATATTTATTTCAAAACTTACAACTTAAGAAAAATTATTTTTTGAATTTAAAAATATTTTTTTTTTTTTTTGAAAATTAGATATATCAAGAACGCGTCACTATTTTTTTTTAAATTTAGTTTTTATTCGTACAGTAACAAAAACCTAAAGTTGGCGGACAAATTTTTCTCAAAAATGTATAGATACATAAAAACCTATGATTTTAATAAACCGATAGAATTTCCTATAATTTTTGCTCTCGCATAAACTAATATTTGCTTGAAAAATCACATGGCATCCTGTTTTTAGCTCCAACTTCTAAGGAAGTTGTTTTAGTCATTTAAAAAATGTATTTTATGGTTATGAAGAACATTTTTCTCTAGTAATTATATTTGGTCTTAAAAAAATGTATCAGGTGGAATACTTAAAAAATAATCTATTTACTAAGTTTAAAGAATAGGGACCTAGGCTAAGGCTATTATATAGTCGAAAAGACAGATATGCAAACAAAATAACTAATTCCACGGTTTGCGTTTCTATGAATGGAAATTTCTATAGTTTGATCGAAATCTCGAGCTAGACGTTTTATGAATGCAAGTACTTGGCACATTGAAGCAGGCCCGGATTAATAGGGGGCTAGGGAGGACTAAAGCCCCGGGCCCCGCGGAAACGAGGGCCCCATCCCATTAAGAAATTTAGGCCGTAAAACCGCGATATTCAAACTGTACAATCTAATAAACCCCAAAAATAAAAACCAAAATAAGCTGACCCCAAACTCGAAAGCTGTATACCCCAAAAACGTTAAACCCATATAGCCCAACTCGCAATTAATCCCATAAACTTTAAACCCACATAGCTTAACTCGCTAGTATCTCCAAAAAGTCAAACCCACATAGCCTATTAATCCAAAACTGTAAACTCAAAAAATATTAAATTTATTCAGACAAATTCAACAAAGGGTTGCCAGATTGAAAAACAAATTGAATTCTATACCTCGTATCTTTTTTTGCGAAGTGTGGAAATATGCTGGACTAATTATCTCGAGTACCTACCTTATACATATTTTTGATTAAGAGAGATGTGCGAATTGAGCGTAAGAGTACATTTCGATAATAGTGTGGTAAAATTTAAAATTTTTAAAATTTAAAAAACTGAAATATGTTATTAGAAACCGCACATGTTTTCACATGTTAAGTATTGGATGCCCTCCATCCCACTTAAATTTTAAAAACTTTTTTACACCTTCTGCTGTTTAACCCACATCTACTTCTGACCTGTCTTTAATTATTCAATACCCAACCTGCCTAACTTTTACGTATGTATTATTTTTTTTTCAAAATTTCAAACTATTCCTGATGGCCACCTTTTGCATTCGTTTTATCATAATGTTTCTTACATCAAATAAGAAGAGATTATTATTCTTATGAAAAGAATAATTAAATTGAATAGAATCCGCCTCTTAATTGAAGTAAATTTGATTTCAACCACAGCGTATACGCCCCATATTGAGATATGTAATAATAAATTCAATTCTTCTTCGAGATAAAGCAACATGTTGTTTTTGTGTATCACAGATGGACTACTCGTATCACAGATGTTCTGGCTCTTACATAGTTCACTTACAATAGAAAAGGTTTCAAAATCAGACCAAATTAGCTTATTTTGTAATTCAGAAAGTATATAAGTATTCTTTCCAATAAAGTGTATTTGTGTTCTATTTTATTAATCGTTGAGAAATAAATTTTGCTTTTTCAACTTTCACGTTCAAAAAATTTAAAGAATTGAGAATTTAATTGACTCTCCTAGTCAATTAACAGAATTGACTAGGAGAGAAATATTCTAAACCAAATTTACCCCAAAACATCAGCCACTTCTAATGGACGAGTTCAGAAATCAATTACAAGAAATATCAGTGCAATAACGAATCTTGATATCTAAGGTAACAAGTTTTGCAGTTAGAGACACTCGTCTCTTAGAACACAGCACTAATTAAATTGAACTTTAATTCATAAAATTTGCACTATTCTACCGAATTGATGAAATTTTTAGACTTGACAAAAGAAATAAATTCTTAAAATCTTTTTTTTTTTTTGTAGTTAATTTCAGAATTTTTTTTGGTATCATTATAATATATGGGAATAATTCAGAAACATGTCAAACATGGCAAATCAAATGTTGGTGTTTTTGTCAAACACAAAAGTCTTCTAACACTCAGATTTTCGTATCACTTCGCACATTACAGGATATTATATAAAAATCATTAAAGTTGTTTCGAGCAGATGCTGAACAGTGTAGAGTGATTTCGTAACCGGGTAACATCGCTATAGGGGAATCTGGCAAACAATTTGGCCATACATATTCCAAGGAGAGGAGAGGGTTAAGTCACAGGTTGCAACAATAACCTTTAAGTGCAGCAGCTAAGTGCGTGAGATAGTTAAATTTTTAGCTTGAAAGTTTTTTTTTGTAGCAAAGCGAGGTGTGGTTGAAGGGCAAGATCCCCCCTACACCCGATGAGCTAAGCCGTGCATTGTCAACGTGCCACCGCCCCTTTTGTCAAACATTCGTACCTATCTTATCCTATCCTATTGCAAATTAATGTCCTTTCCGGTTTCTATCCATTCCCTGTTTTCTTTTGCGATTCTTTTTCCGTGTGACTATCCATATCCTACCAACGCGTCCTCATCCTTTTACCCCCTTAAATAGGTCTTAAATATCCAGGGCAAGTCATGGCACATTCCAAACTCCAATGTCACTCATGCTTTATCACACAGCTTTTCTGTATATTTTGTATTACTGGTGAACACTTGAAGATGATCCAACTTTTATGAAGACGATAACCCTGAGCGATTCAGTTTTAGACAATATACAAAGCCTCTCAACACAAGAAAAGTAAGCACTGAACCTGGAAAGAGTGTAAACCATTAAGACAGTATTAATAATTGAACTGCTAGACAAAATCAACAATTGATAAGTGATGAAAAAATAGTCAACCACGAAGATAATAATGGTTAGGTGAAATTCGATTCGAAGGCGATAAGAACGCAGACAGACAGACGAACAGAGACACAAACGGTGTTGAGCAATATGGAGATTACAATTTTGTTGGATTTATCCATTATTCTAATGTTAAGTCTTATTAAAACCTCGACATTTTATTCTAACGCGAAACCAATTCTTGCCCTATAAAGCTAGTAATCGCCAATGCTGATATATTAAAGAATTGTGTTCTTTGTAAAGCAAATTGATAGTGCAAGCCTAGGCAGTTCTGGGTCCCGAAAGCAAAATTTACATTCCCTATAGGTTTTTGAGATATGCCTATCTAAAAATACACAACAAATATGTATTTTCGCTGCATTCAAGATTATCATGAAGTATTTTTTCTAACAAAAACTTTATTAGGGTATCCATCGTTCAAAATCTATGTAGAATTTTTCCAATATTTTTTTTTGCGCTATATAGGAACTACATATATGACAAAATACGGATTCGTAAAAAAATCGAACTTGAGATTTTGACCAGACTTGACATTATGTTGATAGGGAAGGTGGAAAGAATGGGTCTCGCAATTCTGTCTCCCTGTTCGCCTACAGACTAAACGGCTCGGCCGATTTTCTTTAAACTTAGTAGATAGTATTTTTAAATTTTTCTCCCCACACTTTTTTTTTCATTTTTTTAAGACCAAAAATAATGGTACTTGCCATACAATTTTTATCGAAATTAAAAAAAAAAAATTTTTCTCAAAAACTGTTCCACAGTTTAAAAAATAAAATGCACGACTGGGTCGCACGAACTTGCTCCTATGTAATGACTAGGAATTTTAAAAATGAATGTTATTAGAGAAAACTGTTCGTAAGGATAAAATTAATTTTTTAAATTCTTTTAGTAGTAAGAGATAAAAGCAGAATGCTATGCAATTATGAATTTATGCAGGAACAAAAACTATAAGTCGTTGTAGTGGTTCCTTAAAAAAATAAGCTTTTATGTACAAAATTTTTAAAACATTTTTAAGAAAAAAATTTGGTACGCCAACCTTAAGTTTCTATTATTGTACGAATAAAAGACTAATTTCAAAAAAAGATTGTGTGTACTGACATACGCGCGGTTGAAGTAAAACTTCTTTTTCCTCAAGCAAAGCTTCTGTAAGATTATAACCTACGAACAAACATTTTGTATTCTAAAAACATGTCGCTGTCTTTGACGGATGGCGTGACGGTTTGACATGTCACTGACAGCTGCATAGAAATTTTTTTACCCCCAACGCCGGAAAAGAAGTTTTACTTCAAAAAAAAAAATACTAAGCGGTTCTTGAGATATCGAATTTTTCAAAAAAAAAAAAAAGACTTTTTTTCCTAAAAATTGAAAAAATATTTTTTTTTAAGTTTTTAAATTCAATGTTTTTTAAACTTTTTAGGAGCTTCTTTATAAAAAATTTCATTAAAATCCGTTATGTCGATAGTGAGAAATTCAAAGTTCGAAAAAATCGTTCTATGTTAGGTACAGTCAGTAATATCTAGATTAAAATTTTTTTTATTAAATTATAGATCGTAAAGATTAATCAAAAGAAAAAAAAATTTAGCAAAATTCTCGGAACCGTTTTCGAGAAAAATACGATTTTCGAAAACCATTTTTTAAAATTTGTATGGGAGACCGTTAGTTTCAGATAAAACAAAAATTATTTTTTCTCAAATCTTGTAGATTATGTTAAGAAAGTTTTATTTGTCAAGTTTGAAAAAAATCGAGCATGGGGTTTTCGAAATATTGAGTTTCCAAAAAAAAATTTTGAATTTTTTTTAAAAATCCAAAAAATTAAAAATTGAAAATTTGAAAATTTAGCATAAAAAAAAATATTTAAATCGGCTGAACCGTTTTCGAGAAAATCAAAAATAAAAAAAAAAAAAATGGACCCAGGGGGGCTACCAAAAATAACAATTTTTTGTAAAATTTTTTTCAACTATTAGCTAGTTTTAACCAAATGAAATTTTTCAAATTTTGTTTTAAAAAATTCTGTGGGACAGTTTTTGAGAAAAAAAAAATATTTATAAAATTTCGAAAAAAAAATCGTATGGGAGGTACCGTTATTTTAGGTCTTAAAAAAAAAACTGAAAAAACGTCCGGGGGGAAAAAACTAAAACCCATATCTACCAAGTTTGAAGAAAATCGGCCGAGCCGTTTAGGCTGTAGTCGAACCGACAGACAGACAGACAGAATTGCGAGACCCACTTTTTTGGTCTTCGCTATCATCGTAATGTCAACTTTGATCAAAATCTCGAGTTCGATTTTTTTTACGAATGCATAACTTGCCTTATAGTACCTATAAGTCGCAAGTAAAAATTTCATTTAGTATAACCTAGATATTGGTTGACAGCAAATTTCCGAAACATTGCTATAATAATGATAACCCTCATTGAACTATTTTTTCTTGTTTTCGATTTTATCAAATACAGAATAACTGATTTTGATCAATTTTTTTATGCTAAATACCCCAAAAAGTTTGAATAATATTGTGTATTCAAATTTAAAAAAAAAATGTACATATGTATGTATTTCGAAACCATCATGGTTGGACCTGAAAAAAATTGACATTTTTTTAATACTGTCTTCAAGATGAATGAAGAAGGATTTCATTTTATCTGTAAATAACGGTTTATCGATTATAGAAAAGTTAAAAAATCGTACATATTTTTCTCGAAAACGGCACCTATAATTAAAATTTTTTCTTCGCTCAATTTTTACGATTTATAATTTGATACAAAAAAAATTATTCGATTTTAGAATATGAGTGAATTTTACCAAATATCTGCCCTCGAATAATAAAACATATTATCGCCTACGTTTAAAGGAAACTCCTTTAGTCGATAATTGAGATATCAGAATTTTAATTTTGTAAATGGTTTTCAAATAAAAACTTCCACAAATTTCTAAATTCTTCTTATTTTAACTTATAACGAAAAATGTATAACAAATGCAATTGTCTTAAAATAAAATAATAAAATAAGAGAGTTTCGATTGAACAACTATTATTTTATTTTTTAAGTTGAGTGCCGGTTTTTATGAAATCACCGTTATTCAATATAGCAATAAATTGAAAAAAATTAAATGTTTTATTTCCGAAGCAGAAATATCATTACATTAATTTAGAGAAAGTCTTTATTGTTTGTTTTGAGATTTGAGAGCCAGCAAATATCTTTTCAACTATTTAAACTCAGACTAAATTTTAATATATTCAGTGGTTGATAAAAACTTTGGGTACATTTGATATATCAAATGGCAAGTGTCACAACCGTAAACTGATAGTTAAAGGTAATATGCTGACTTGCAAATTGGTATAATGTTAGTGCGTTGGACTGTCATGCAAAAGTTCTTGGGTTCGATTCTCAACCACTGAAGAAAATATTTTTCAGATGTGTACTGCGTCTTTCGAGGAATTGACAAATTCTCTAAGGGTACTGCTCATTAGCCGTTCGGAATTGGCAGACAATTATTTTGGTTTAGAGTTGTAAGTCCCGATGTCCTATTATTTTTCTTATGCTGATTGCTTGATTGATCAATAACGAGTATTAATAAGATTTCATAGTTTAAAGTCTGTGTCACATTAGTAACATGTTGGCATTAAATTTTGGGGCTTGTCGTTGCGAGATATTGAGTTTGTGATAATTTTAGAGAAGACAAGAATTTACTATAGTACTTTTCTGAAGTAGAAATCGACCCCTTAATTGAAAAAATCCCATTGGACAGACAAATATTTTTACGTTTAACGAAGAAAATCTCAATTTAGCAACGCAAAGTTTTTCCCACTTCACTCAAAAAATGATTCGAAATAAAACTTCTATTACAATTATTTCCCATTATAATTTTATTTAATAGATACTAGCTGACCCGGCAAACGTTGTTTTGCCATATAAATTATTTCTAGGGAATTTCTAGTGTAGAAAAAAAATAACTAACATATTGTAAGTGTCTAAGGATGTATATGAGTGTATATGAGTGAAAGAGGCATGAAGTGCTGTGAACGATGAGGGAATACAAAATAACAGAACACCAAACATTAATTTTTTTAATTTATTATAATTTATTCCTTGAAATTATATTTCATTAATTAATTACGACAATAACACTAACAAAGAATATGAATCTCTTAATGCTATAGCGTGAACAATATTTTTTGTTATCCCATCTTTAGCTAACACAAACAAACTGGATGGTTTACCCACTCGAGAGCATGCCACGTATAATTGTCCGTGTGAAAAACATGGTACGCTCAAATCTAAGCCACAAACAGAAATCGTTTGGCCTTGGGACTTATTGATAGCCATTGCAAATGCCAATCTAATCCGAAACTGAATACGTTTAAATTGAGTTGACACATCTGTAGGTATAATAGGGATTCGTGGCACTAATATATTTTCACCTCGGAACTTGCCATTTAAAATGCTGGCTTCGATAACGTTTTTCATTAATTTTTGAGGCGGGTTCAAATTAAGAAGCAAAATAATTGGAGATCCAACCTTCAATTGTAAATTATGCGGTGGCGTGGCATGCCTGGCAAATCCAGTGAGTTCAAAAACTCTGTTGGAAACAGCATCACTGGCATTGCAAACTGTATCAATATACATATTTGTATGATACCAAGTTCCCTGGCAACAACTGTTGTATCTTCAGATTTAAATTGTCAACGTCCACAATTTTTGCCGCTAAAATTGCTCTTTCTGCAAGCCACTCGCATGATTTATGTATATTTGTTCAATAAGAGCATCTTGCGAATCAATGATTGTGCAGAAATCGGTCGGTAATTTTACGCATTCAGTTTCATCTATAGTAACTTTTCCATCGCCGATATCGAAGAGTTGTTTTGAGAATGTTTCAGCGGATGGATCTTAAAGCATTTGAACGCGCATATTTACTTTCAGCTGTACTTTTTCAACCTTACCCCACAATGGCGATGATTTTAAGCAGGCGTTGATCTCATCAGCGTATGTTGAACGTGGAATGACGGGAAGTGTTTGTCTGAAATCACCTGAAAGGACTAACAGAGTGCCGCCAAATAGTTTGTCGTTGTTTTTAATATCTTTCAATGTCCTGTTCAACGCCTCAAGTGAATGTTTGTGCGTGCCATAGTACATTCATACCATACCAGTTACCAGATGATAATTTTGCACTGTTTTATCACTGTGGCCATGGACGATTGTGTATGGCAGCTTGAATAATGAATACTGAATAAGCTGTTCTGCCTCCATCCAAAATAAAGTTACCGAAATGCCCGATGATGTAACGGCTAATGCGATGCCATTATTTGATCGTATTTCGGCGAGAATTAGCGAAATGAGGAATGTTTTGCCAGTTCCACCTGGTGCATCCAAAAGGAAGAACCCACCTTGTCCTACTGAAACTGCGAGCATAATGCGGTCGTAAATGGTTCTTTGCTCCTCATTCATTAGTGGGATATTGCGAGTAACAAACGCCGCCATTTCTACAGTGTTGTACTGCAGTTCACGATTCATTTCAGTGTTCATTAAATCAAATGCAGTTCGATTTGGTGAATTCATACCGAAATGACTGAGTGGTAAGTTGGCAATGATAATGCAAAGATCCTCAATAGCTTCATTCTACATAGCGTCGCTGAATGTTATCGTTAGATCGTTGAACCGTGTACGATGTTGATGCAATACCTCATCATATCAGTCATTGAATCTTTGTGATTATCCCACAATATCTCTGCTCGGGCTGGGAAACATGTAGTGAACACTATAGCGAATAGTAGACGAATTTGTATTGCTGTACAGTTCAATGCTGCTTCAGCAAGCATACATTCCCATTGGTTGTCGTCTTCCAGCAAGCCAAGTGCAATGCATGCATCTTTATACGTTGAATACTGTTGCCCATTCACTTTACGTATATCTAGAAATTACAATGGGCCAGTAACATTAACCAACAACAGTCGAAGATAAAAGCACTCAGTCTGCCTTGAATTGACTGTAAATACTCGACCCAAGGTGTTTGATTTGAATAAATTGAGACATGCATTAACTAGTGAGCCTTGGTTGTCACTTATAGGGGTATGGAAAATAGATAGTAGCCGATTCTCAGACCTACTGCATATGCATATAAAATTTCATAAAAATCGGTCAAGCCGTTTCGAAGGAGTATGGTTACTAACATTGTGACACGAGAATGTTATATATAAGATATTTTTAAAAATGATAAAATCTTACTTTCATGGTCCCACTCATAACTTTAATGTGTCATATCCGTAACATTTTGGAACTATCGTTTAGGATAGTTTTTCGTAGTTTTGTATTTCATTTCTTAACTCTAACTGAATATTAACTGTTGAAGATCTACTTTCTTAAGATGACACAAAGATTTACGCAATATTTTACAATAAACATCATATGTCCCATTCCTAAATCACCAGTTTTCCAAGATCACAATTATCGCTTAACTTCGTATTTTTTTTTAAATTCAGTACGATTATACTCATTTAATTATAAGACATCATGTGTCATAGAGATAAGCCACATTTTTTTATATTAATAAAGTAAAAATATTATATGAATAATTTATAAAAATAAGAGTATCGGTGTCACATACATACGTAACAATAGAAGCATATACACGCATTTATTTGTATAAATATATCTACACCTAATTACATTTTTCTTTCGATACCTAATCCAATTGTTATAGATTATACTTCTTAATTTATCATTTTAAAAAGTTTTAACAAATAAATATTTTTTAACGAAAGCTTTATTTTTATTACAGAACTGGCGTCTTAAAAAATCATTCACAATAAGGTAATTAACTAATAATGTTACCAAGAAACAATAAATATTTTCAAATTTTAAATTAATTGTTAAGTAATCACCCCTGTTACTAATCTTAAAGATAGAAAGCAACTAATAAAAAGAAATACGAGTAAGACAATCAAAAGTTCATTGAATTTGCAGACCATTATTGCTTAATATTTCTTCACTGAAATGGAAATTTCAAAATTTTCCACTTTAAAAGTTCACGCATTGGAAATCTCAAGATCTTAAATAAAAAGTTGCTGGTATCTTTTGTTTGGTTCGTTGCATAAACAAGTAAGTTTAAAGGGTGCCCTAACATTATTCATTTGTAACCATACTTCAAAGTGAGTGTATTTGTGGTACTAATAAAATATTTACATATATATAAACAAAAAAATAGAAATAAAAACAATAATCCCACGCTTTGGTTAATTTCATTTTCAACCTTTTTACTCTTTTTAAATGGCGCGCTTCAGTGCTTTTATTCACCGCATATGTACGTAAGTGAAATTAAGTCACAACCTTATGTACCTACCGAAGAGTCGAAGACGTCCGACATTTAATTGTGCATTTCCGTAGCTTGTAATGTCGTTGATCTGCAAAATTCAAAAGTTACGAGTACAATTTGTTATGGAAGTCTTAAGTTTGTAAAGGGTTACCGTCCCAATACAAGTTGTGGCCATTGAAGTGAAACTTTTATGTTTTTGGAAGTTCCTATCCACTAATTAACCATTAGACTTATGCATTCCTATGTATACATGCGTCCTACATGGTGAAATTTTTTTAAAAACAAAACAAAACATTGTGAACAATTTACCCATTAATCACTGTCATGGTTCTTTCTATTTGATGCGGGGCTTTTACTTCTTGTACACGAAATCGCTGACATTTTTTTTTTAGTTTTTGCTGCAAAGCTACATAGAACTTTGTTTAATTAAAAAAAATACTAATTTCCGCAGGTGATTAGTTTTTTTTTATTAATTACAGAAGGTTTAATAGGGGAAAATAAAATGGAAAGAAGAAGGCTTAATTCTTTCGCTTTGAAAGTAAAAATAGTAAAAATATTGAACAAGAGGTGATTTTCTATTTTTGAAGTCCTCTTCTTCAGAAACTAATATAAGTTGAAATCCTCTGTACATTTTTAAATGCCTTAGAATTAGGTATGTACATTCTGTTGACGTTATCCTCTAATTCCCGACGGTGAATAAGGAATATTTAAACCTCAAGTGAAAGTAAAGTTATTTCCCTTTGAATATCTAAGGGAAATCATATCACACACTGCTTGAGAAAGGACTTCACTAAAAAAAATTTAGATAAACTCCCGCTGGATGTGAAGTTATGTACTATCTTTGTTTATATGTATAACCTATAGTATTATCATAGAGCGTGATTTTGTATTGCGAACGTTAGCCTGGTGGTGGCGCTGAAATTAGCGCACGCTTTTACAGTGGAGAGTAGGATAACATCCAAAACAAGTAGTAAAAAAGAGAATATTTTATTATTAAATTTACCAAAGACAAGTCTAGCAATTGCAGTCCCTAGCCTTAAGATGTCGCCACAATCTTTAGTCTTCTTGATAGTACTATAAGTTTTATACATAAAAGTACTACGTGATGTTATTTCCCTTGTAGCAATTTCCCAGCATCGATTTTTCGTGTTTTACCCGAAATTCCTATGTCAAATTTATAATATTTCGACCTATATGACTCTTTTATTACGATAATATAATGGTGTTTTTTGAGAAATAATGGGTACAAAATGGCAAACAAAATAAAAGTTTTTGATAGTGCAAACCCAGAATTAGTAAGTTCATGTCCTATGCGACTTTCATTATGCGCCAAACAGATTAGGGCAATACCATCACTAGTATCGTCAACAGCAGATGGCACGCTGAGCAGCAAAAATTTCTCAAACAGATTGCCAACAGCAACAGTACCTGCAATTCATCTTTTTGACATATTGAATCAAACCATTTCAATTTTTTTTCAATTCAATTTTGTTTTATTGAACATACTATTTACAATTTCGCTTACAACTAATAAGATACTACATATGTATGAAAGTTTACATTTGTTGGCTCAAAGGGGGCCTAACTATATACAGTGACTTATGTTTAATTATTTTTATATAAAATTTACATGACGAAAAAAAAAAAAAAAAATTTAAAATGTCGGTTGTATTGTCCTCAGGGTGTTCATTCCTGGTTGTCAGTGGTAATTTTTGTGGGTTGTGGGCAGGGATGGCGTTTTAGCCGCGGTGGTAGGCTGACCCAATGTCAGCGTAGAACGATACTACTTCCTCGTTGTCCATGATTACGTTATCATCCAGAGTTTCCATCACACTGAGGTACCTCGGCTCGGGATGTCGTTGTTCTGTGGTCATCCTTCTCATAAGCTGATTCGGGTGGTCGATGATGTTCCCCATTAGTTTCTTCATTGAAAGAACTAGATATTTGTCCAGCGGGATTAAATTGGCTTCTGTGTAGAGATGCTCGTTCCTGTAGTGTTTCTGTCGTTGACGGTCGAAGTAGAGTCCAGTGCAGATCCTCAGTATCTTCCTTTCGAATAGTTGAAGTTCCTTCATAGCTGTCTTCGAGATGGAAAACCAGACTGGGAAGGAATAGCTGATCACTGGTCGCAGGAGCTGCTTGTAGATTAATATCTTTGTCGGTTGGCTAAGACCTGATCTTCTTTTCAGCAATGGGTACAAACGGCTGAAGGCCCAGCTGGCCTTTTTCAGAACATTTCTTGAGTGCAGGTTAAACCTTAGCAACTCATTGAAGTGCACTCCCAGGTACTTGACATTTGGCTTTGCCACTATGGAGGATCCGTCTGGGAGTCTTAGGACCAGATTTCTGTAAATTGTTGCGGTGCGAAGGCCTCTACCAGTTGAAGGTCTCCTGAAGCAGACAAGTTCCGATTTGGAAGTATTGATTCGGATGCCCCATTTCTGGTAGAATTGGAAGAGTCTGTTAATGTGGGTTTCTACTTTTTGGACAGCGATTAGAGGTGACATTGATGTGGCGTAGGTGAGCGAGTCATCAGCGTACAGAAGGTTCTCGCATCCAATTGGTGAAGGTTGGTCTGAAGTCATCAAGTTGTAGAGGAAGGGGCCTAGTTTTGAGCCTTGGGCGACTCCAGCTCTGATGGTCTTCATGTTCGACTTGCAGTTATCTACTTGAACGAAAAATTTCCTGAAAGATAGGAAAGAAAAGAGAATTTTTATTAATGGCGGAGGTACTTGCATAAGGTGAAGTTTGTGGATTAGACCGTCTATCCACACGCTATCGAATGCTTTCTCGACATCCAGAAAGCATCCGACGGTGACACGATTACTGTTGAGGGCTGTGGTGATATCGTGTTGGAATTTTACCAGTGGATGCAAGGTTGAGTGTTTTTCTCGAAAGCCGAATTGCATGTCAGGGATGATTGAATTTTCACAGCAGAATTTCTTCAGTCTTCAGTAAGATTAATTCTTCCAGTAATTTGCTGATGTTGTTGAGAAGTGATATTGGCCTGTAGTTGGAAACTAAGTTGGAGGCACCTTTCTTCGGAATTGGCACAATCTTCGCTGTTTTCCACTTCTGGGGGAAGTAACAGTTGTTGATGCAGTTGTTTAAAATGATTGTGAGGAAAATCATTACCGCCTGTGGCAGCCTTTTCAGGATGTAGTAGGAGACACCATCTGGTCCAGCAGACTTTTTTGGCTTAGAATTGCTGATGATTTCTACAACCTCCTCTAGATTGCATAAATGTGGACTATCGGTGGGATCATTTGCTGGATTGATAATATTAAAATTTATTTTATCCGGATTTGGTTGCAGTGTTTGTTGAACTGTTGCCTCAACTTCTAGTAAGAAAGTTGGGTCAGTAGGTGGGCTCGGTGTGAAGTTTCCTTCGAAGTAGTCGGCGAACGCTTCCACCTTGTCTTGGGCCGAGGTAGCTTCAGTATCATTGCTGATGATGGTTTCCGGTATTTGTGGCTGTTTTCCAATGATCCTATTGATGTTTTTGAAAGCATCTGGTCCTGGCTTGATTGCTTGTAATCTTTTCTGGTATTGGATATTATTGTGGTATTGAATGGAGTTCCGGAAAATCAAACCATTTTCTTGATGTTCTCACATCAGTTGCAGTTGGGACAACGTTGTAAATTAATGGCGGTCGCTATTGCTGTTTCTCTCAACTTTAATCTGTTTCGCACTTTAAGCGTTTACAAGCAGACAAAATGAGAAAATAAAATAAAAGAGAAGAGAAGAGAAAAAAATATAAGAAAAGAAGAGAAGCGAAGAGCATTGTGTCCTAAAGATCAATAAAAAGTAGACACAAGGAAAGATATGCTTTCTGAATCTCAGAAAGTCAGAATTTGCAAAAACAAAATGGCTGCCCAAGAAAAAAAACTTTCAAGGTCTTATCTGTAGGATGAAATAGAAAAAAATATGGCAGAATTTATATATACCAGGATGAAAACACAAGTATCCTTGTGCCTAAGGAAAATGGTGGAAGCAAATCATTTCAGTGGAATCTGCTACACATTTGAATTTGTGCCACTTTTAATGGGAATTCGTTTCCATTTTAAACTGGACTTAATCTTAGTTTTTATCGAGAGATAGAATTCATTACACCTTAAATTTTGTTGAATTGTTTCCCACTTCAACCCTAAAGCCTAGATCGGGAAAAATTGTGTCTTCCATAAATTTTTTGTTCTGGGACAAATTTTGTCTTGGATATTTTTCCGAGCACTACGCAATTCGCGCGCAAAATTCATACTTTTGTGCATTGCTGTACAAAATTTCTCCACTAAATTTTGCCAAGAAAAAGAATGATACCAGCATTATTTTGCGGGACAAATTTTGACAGCCAACGTACTTCCGAAAGTGATTTTTGTCAATACTGGTCTTATGTAAAAGGTGCTGATGTTTGTCTTGAGAGCTTCAAGAGGAGATTCTAAAAAGGTATGAACGACTCTTGTTGTAAGACAACCCGTTCCAGAGATACACTTAAAAACACATTAAATTAGATTTCATCTCTCCAACTTCAAACTTTTGTGTGAGATTTAGAAAAGTTTTGTAGAGATTAAAATTGTAGAGATTGTCTTGCCTCGATCTGCGTACTAAGTTTTGGCCCAGTTACTGATCACAGAATTAAACAACGTTTTATAGTACATTAGTATAGCACGATAGAAGGCGGCTATGTCAGTCTTGTTGGACAACAGTACCATGTTTGGCCTGCTTCGCGGGTTCCAAGTATTTAATCTCCCTGTTTCGGGTCTTCTGTATCGCTATATCGTTACTCCAATTATGTAGATGTAGAGTACATATGTTCAATTCCCGCTCTAGGTGGGAATTAACTCAACTTTGAAAAGTTGAACAGATTCTCTATTTGCTCCATTAAGCCTAGTACGTAGATCGCGCTAAATTTTATCTCCCACACAAAATTTTCTCCAAAATTTAGCCAAGCCAAATTATAAAAAAAAATTAGCCGAGAGGTACGCTGCTTCAGCTTAAAAATCAAAATTTCTCTTCGAACTGTACCTACTGACTTATCTGTCAACATTTAGAGCACAAAATAATTGTCTGGCAAATTTATTCACGAGCTAAATTTCAATTTAAAATGGAAGAATATTAAGAAGAATATTTGGTGGTGGAAATCTTACAAGATTTTCCACAGCAAAAATCACTCATTCATAATTCTTAAAAAATCACAATTTCTTTTAAATCTTTGAAAAAATTTCATTTAGCTGTTTTCTGTCACATATCCTCCACAAGGTTCTTATGTCAAAATTTAGCTTAGATTTTAGCTGATGTTTGGAAGATAAAATTAATTTAGCGCGATCTGCTTACTTTAGGCTTTAGGGTTGAATAAATTCCAATTTGCAGTGGAATTATTTTCCTGCACCGAGAACCAAAGTACTATGTCTGCGTGAAAATATGTAAGTGTATAGAACTACAAATGCTGTTTTTTTTCAGGAATACTGCCTCTTGAGAGAAAGTAACAAATCTTCCAAGAGTATTTATAAGCTTAGATTTGACAGAATAGTGTCCCATTCCTGTCGACAACACATTTGTACACACTCAACAGATAGTATTGCTAAGGTATAACATAGAGATAACGATTAGGTAAAGTGCAAAGTTTAATCAGATGAAAGGAACTGGCTATTCCATTTGAGCATTGTTGATCGAAAAAGCAATGAAACAGTGAAAGACAGAAGTCGTTACGACAGCAAAAATAGAAACAAAAGTTTTCATAATGTATGTGTTTTCTAATACCAAGGGCTATAATTCAAATTTCCGAATTCAATCTAATAGATTCATATGAATATTGGGAACAGCCGCCCAGTTATCAGAGTTATACTTAATTTTTGGGTTTTACTCATATAAACGGAGCTTGATCAGAGAGGAAAAAAATTTCTTCAACTTCTAAAAAAAGTTAAGCATTTCTCTTAATTTTTGGCCAACATCGAATATACGATCAATTTGATCACAACGTCAGTAGAAAGTTATTCATTTTTACTTGCGACTTATAGGTACTATAAGGCAAGTTATGCATTCGTAAAAAAAATCGAACTCGAGATTTTGATCAAAGTTGACATTACGATGATAGCGAAGACTAAAAAAGTGGGTCTGGCAATTCTGTCTGTCTGTCGGTTCGACTACAGCCTAAACGGCTAGGCCGATTTTCTTTAAACTTCGTAGATATGGGTTTTGATTTTTTCCCCCCACAAGTTTTTTCTTTTTTTTTTTTTAAGACCAAAAATAACGGTACCTGCCATACGAATTTTTTTTCGAAATATTATAAATATTTTTTTTTCTCAAAAACTGCTGCACAGATTTAAAAATAAAAACACAAGAAAATTTCATTTAGTTAAAGCTAGGTACTGGTTGAAAAAATTTTTCCGAAAAATGGTTATTGAGGGTACCCCCCATGGAACCATTTTTTTTGTTTTTGATTTTCTCAAAAACGGTACCACCGATTTTGATCTTTTTTTTGCGAAGGCTCTTCAAAAATTTAAATAGAATTGTGTATTTAAATTTTCAAAAAAAAATTTTTGGATTTTAAAAAAAAACTTCAAAATTTTTTTTTCAAAACTCAATATTTCGAAAACTTGATAAATAAAATTTTCTTAATATAATCTACAAGATGTGAGAAAAAAAAATTCATTTTACTTTAAAATAAAGGAACCCACCATACAAATGTTAAAAAATTAAAAAAAAAATGGTTTTCAAAAATCGTATTTTTCTGGAAAACGGCACCTAGAATTTTGATAAATTTTTTTTCTTTCAATTAATTTTTATGATCTTTAATTTATTAAAAAAAAAAATTGAAATTAAGATATTAGAGCTTGTACCTACCACAGAGGTATCTATTTTTTCGAATTTTGAATTTCTCATTAACAACATAACGGTTCTAAATGAAATTTTTTTTAGAGAAGCTTCTAAGAAGTCTAAAACACATTGCATTCAAAACTTTTAAATAAATATTTTTTGAATTTTTGAAAAAAAAATCTATTTTTTTATTTTTTTGAAAATTTAATATCTCAGAAACGGCTGAATATTTTTTTTTTAAATTTAATTTTTATTCGAACAATAATAAAAACTTTAAATTGGCGTACCAAAATTTTGTCTTAAATTTTTTTTTTAATTTTTTATATAAAAGCTTTTTTTTTAAGAACCACTAAAACGACTTATGATTTTTGTTCTTGCATAAATTCATATTTGCATAGCATTCTGTTTTCGTCTCTTACTTTAAAAGAATTTAAAAAATTAATTTTATCCTTATGAACAGTTTTCTCTAATAACATTCGTTTTTAAAATTCCTAGTCTATTACATAGGAGGAGCAAGTTCGTGCGACCCAGACGTGCATTTTATTTCTTTATGCAAGTGCCATTTTTGGATAATGGCATGGATGGTAGATTCACATGGAGGACAGAATAAAGCTTTGTATTTTCGAAGCATTAAATTACACTTTAAGATTTCAGTATAAGCTGCCTATTTAGTACCGCAACTAAAGATCAGGATACGAATATGAAGTGGCTTAAAAGTTTAAGTAAAAGAAGAGACCGATTCTGTATGAAGAGGACGTTTGAAAAAACGGAGCCTTGGTGTACACCATCAATTAATTGTGTTGTTCAATATAAGACTTAAAATCTTCCAGAACAATTCAAATTGAACTGTCAGAAATGTAATTTAGAATCTTCTACAAAAGATAACCAAAAAATATGTAATTTTTATTTTAACATCTAAGATGAAAAGAACTTTTCACGAAAAGAGATACTCATTTTTGCAGCATCTGGGAATCGAATCCAGAACTTGTGTTTGACAGTAATACTCGTAGGTGCTTCTACGATTATGCCAAGGAATACTACAACAATCGAATTTTAAAAATCAAAAATCCAGTTTCCTAGTTTTTGTATTGTCAGTTTCTGGACTAGTTGTTTTTTATATTTCTTTTATGTTTTAATTTCTTAGACTGCTTTTAAAGGTGTATACACAGCTTGTGCTAATGATGTCGGCTTAAGTTTAATTTCGAATAGCTACCCTAATCTTAATGTTACAGCTTATAAAGCTTGTTAAAATGTTTGTTTTTGCTGAGCATGATTATGAAGCACTTAGCTCGAAAACTAAGGCTTTTTTTAATTTGTCTTAGAAGAAGTATTATGATGCTGATCGTTATTTTCAAAGTAAAAAATTTTAACTTTTGAACTCTTCTTGTATCTCTTTCACTTTATCTATAGTTGTGCAGTGATACTAGATGATTTCGGAATAAAGAATGTGACATATATTAAATATCTTTATGAAATATGTACATTATTTTAATCTAGAATGAGCTCTTATAACCATATACAGAACATCTGATACAATTAGTTATAAATAAATTTGATGGTGCAACAGCTCGGAGTGAACCAGGACCTAGTTACACTGAAAAAATTTGTGTACATTCTTTTTATGAATGGCGATCATTCAGCCAAAATAATTAGTTTTTAAGAAATATTCATATGAATAATGCACGAATTCATAAAAATTAATTTTTGTTTTATGACCAAGTTATGATTTTCATGAAAAACCATTCATAAAATCCAAAGCAATAGAATTGTTGTTGGAAAATCAGATTATGATATTTTACATTTGTAGTATGAACAGTTCATACAAATTTTATTGTAAAGTTTTATGAAAAATTTCTTAAAATGCTTGAAACTGTTCTTTTATTGTAGGAACAAAGTGAGTGATTATATGAAACCACATTTATCAAGTGACATTTTATGAAAAATTACTTTAAATTCTTGAAACTATACATTTTTTACATGCAAAATATCATTATATGCATAAAACCACATTCATAAATAGTTTTTTGTTGCGAATTCCAAGTAGGAAACTTTACATTTGAAATATGAACAATTCATAAAATGCATGTTTAAGGTTTCTTTCTTTTAATGAACTCGATTCTTGGCCCGTTTTTAATGAAATTTTTCTTTAAAAACATGCGGTTTTTCCTTGGAATCATGTACCTTTTTGGTTTAGTGTACTTACAACTCTCAACCATTCCTGTGTGCGTGTTACCAGGAACGGAGGGGACCTACAATTTTCTGCCGATTCCGAACGACTCATGAGCAGCACTTTCCATGACAAGAGAAACTCTTGGAGAATATGTCAATTCCTCGCAACAGGCAGTACACCACTGAAAATAACTTTCTTGCAGCGGCTGAGAATCGAACTCGAGACCTTCCGCATGACGCACTAACCATTATGCCAAGCGGTACTACAAGAGACAATTAGTTAGTCTTAATTAAAACTGGCTTCCTGTCGGTTGAGGGCCAGGTTCAGGGCGGATTGGAATTCTAAAAGAAGGATAATGTTGAAGAATTTCAAATCTAATTTTTAGGAGGTCATAATGTTAATAGTTTTTTTTGTAAGGAACAACAAATTCTTTAATTTTACAGTCAAGCGCATTCGGTGTACAATTGTTCCACGTAAATTAAGACAATCCAATTTTTTTCCGCCATTTTGCTCATGTTGAAATGAAAGAATTGTTTATTTTTCTATAATTGAAAGCTTTTTAAAGAAACATTGAAGATTATTCATCTATGATTATCATAAAAATATTCTCTTCACCTGCATCGTCTAATAAATAAATTCTTCTTCATATCTAGGCCTCACGTTTAGACAAAGTTCAAATAAAGCCAAAGAGTTCTCGCACCTAACATCAGCAGTGTCACGGTCATAGCCGTACGGAACCGCTACCTTCTTTGTTCTACAAAAGATACATTTTTATCTCGGGTAGATCTTAATGTTTATTTTACGGTTGTAGTAATACAAAAACCTAGCAGACTCCAACAAAAAACCCTGATGCTTCTTTAGACATAAAACCAAAAGAATTCCATTTATTTCCTTGTTCTTATCCAAACTTAACCATCAAGTAATCAAGATGGTTAATTTACCTTTCTTCACCTCTTTATAAAGAAACTTCTTAAAGAATTCATCGAATCAACTCTTCTTCACATTGAAACCAATTTCTGAAATGCAGATCGTCGAACCGTTGCGATGCGTTGATTTGATAGTGATGAAGATGATGATGATGTTGATGAGATTTTTGCTTCTTTGCTTAACCGTCTAGTAGCACCTTGGTGCATCAACTATACATAGTTTCTTCACTTCGACTATGTGAATCTAAAGGATGCACGTGTGCATTTATTTTTTGCAATCATTTCCACCAACTGATGTATTCTTTGAAGAAGTCATTATCTGAGGTACTAAGCAAAAAAAAATCCCTAAGAATGACGGCGACGACGAAGCCGACGGCGATGATGACGGACGCCTGAGAAAATTCCATTATTCCATCAAACCATGGTGCTGGCGCTGCTGATCCGAGAACAATAATAATTACAAAGTACACACACACATTCACAGTACATTGCATCTAATTGTGCACTCATTGTGGTTAGCAATCAGCAAGATGCTGATTTGACGTGTATTTTAAATCTCAGCAGCAAAAATAATAATAATAATAATAGCTGATGGTTACATAGTCATGAGAGATAGTTTCAGGTAATTTCATTGTTTTGAGTCGTGGAAGGCTCTTACGTAGCATGCAAGACCATGATGGTTAACCAAGATCTTGTAACCGGGTATTGCCATATCATAAGATGACAATAATTCAGTACCGGGTATCGTATTGAAGCATTTTGTGGTCCCACACTTTAAACCTTCAAGTGGTTAAATATGCAAGATCTTACACGGAAATCTCACAGTGGGGCAGACGATTGTGTATTGTGAACAAATTTCAGAAAATAATATTTACTGCACCATTCCCAAAAAAAAATGAAAATAAATGTCAGGCACAACATCTCGTACATAATCAGACCTGAAACTAGTAACTTAAAACTTTTAACCTGTGTTGTGAGTAAGAATGGAGGAGATCAACAATTTTCTACCGAGTCCGAAATTTTAGTTCGGCACTTTTTGCTACAATAGATACTTTTCGGCGACTAGTCACTTACTCGCATAGGGCAGTACCTACCCTTGAAATAAACATTGTTTTTTAGGTGAATGTGGCTGGGAACAATAGCGTGACAGTTCAATGTACTAGCCATTACGCCATTAAAAAAAATAATATACATTTACTGAATTGCACGTACTTGCTCTTATGTATAAGTAGTTTGGAAATAAGAAACTGTATTTTGTAAGAATGACATTTGAGCAAAATGTTCAAATACATAAAACTGCTTAAACAACTCCTAAAACAAAAGGTTTTTCAATAAGGGCGGGTAGATGTTGAAATGAAATAAGACAAGCTGTGTGTAAAGTCTTAACAAAATTATTTTTTTTTTTAGTTGAAAGACCCATGAACGACGTTATGTACGAAATATGACATTGTTTAAATGTCCGCCTCGACTTCTTACGATGCACGGATTCGAATGGTTAAATTTCAATGAGTCTTTCGCATAGATCCGGCTGAGTTTGAGCGATGGCCTGTGTTATGTTCTCCATAAGAAGATTGTAGGACAAAATTCCCAATCCGTGTGTTCCAATGTCCATTTTTCCCAAAATGTAATTTCCCAATTTTTGTCATTCCCAAGGCAATGGTTTCCAATCATTATTTGTCCCAATGCCAAGTTTTTCCAATAATAATGTTCCCAAAGTTAATTTTTTACAAAATGAATACATTTAATTTATTATCTACATATTAATATATTGAAAATTAAGAAGAAGATACGTAAAATTTAAAGTACGGCAAGAGTACGATAACTTAGGCGCCAAGAAATTATAACGGTTTTTTTGTAGAACAGTTCAATACAAGCATTTTTTCTTATGGGAGGGGGGTCTATCTCCCCCCGTTTGGGCGGGAGGGGCAATTTTATAAAAAAGGCACTAAAATGGAAACCAAAATATTTGAAAATAACGGTAATACTTACAATTAAGTATCATACCTTTTTTTAAAGCCAATACTCTGTTCTTCTAGATAATTCTTAAATCCAGTGAAATCTATGCACAGTTTTTGAAAAAAACGAGTTTTAAACTCAAATTTTGGGAAAAAAAATCATAAAAAAAAGTTTAAAGCTTAATTTTTCAAAACTGCAAAGTTATATATTATTATTTTTGCTAAAATTCGTTGCTCTAATTTATTCTAATTCAAAAACTGAAAACTAGATGATTTTATATTGTCTAGTTTTTGAGAAAATTGAAAATAACTAAAAATACTTTTTTAATGGATATTTGCTTTTTTTGCTTGCTTACGCATTACGGCGTATAAACAGTGAGATATGTATGGGGGGCAAGCTGCCCCCTGCAACCCCCCTGCTTGGGCACACTATTGGATTTGGGGTAGGTGCGAGGTTGGGTGTATGCAAGGTTTTTTTTGCATTTACAGAATCTGGATTTAAAGAAACTTTGAATTTACCCTATGGCCTGTATCCAATGTCTACTAAATATATGTACGTAGCCCAAAAAAACGTTTTCATTAGTTTTATAAGAAAGATTAAAAAAAAATTGGAAAAATTGTATTGGGACACCAATTTTTTGGGATAAAAGATAGTGGGAAAGCATATTTGTTGGGAAAAATATCCCGTTTGGAGCCATGGATTTTGGGAAAAATGGATTGGGAAAAATGATTTGGGAAACTTGACCGCCTACCCCATAAAAACATCAGTCGATTGTGGTTAATTCACATAGATCGCCAAAAACGCTGCCAAATGCTTAGGATTCCTATCTGGATGTAAGACATTTTTAGACCCCTCTGATCTGGCCACAATTCAATTACAAGGCGTTTATTCGTCCATCAAGTATAACTCAAATCTTTGGTCTGATGCAGTCCTGGATAGAATCCAAAACGAAGCGTTAAAACTGATAAGAAGCTGAACTGTCATGGAATCATTCCCATCTCTTGAAAACCGGCGGAATGTTTCATGTATTTCCATGTCTTGCCGCTTCTTTCACAAACATTGCTTATTCGAAGTAGCCAGTTGCATTCCTCCCCTCAATCAGTTCACCCGCGTGATACACGTTTCGCTAGGAATGATCATCAATTCAATCTCGAGACTAATTTTGATCATACCGTCAAATGCAGATAGTTTTAGTCGCACAACACGATTATGGAATAATTTTCCCGGCACGGTTTTCACTTCAATTTGCAGATATTCAAGACCAATATATAAGAAAACGAGTTAGTCCCGATGCAAAATTCGCCAAGTTGCAATCTGTCATAGGCTGTCTCGGGTTCTGTTGTTTACTTTCACGGAGCGCGGCGATGTTCTCGGCCGATCAAATGTTTTATTGACGTACGAATAATGAGTTTTTGCGCTTAATCACCGAAGACCGTCAAGTACCAAATTTAAAGAAAATTGGTTCAGCAATTTGGGCTGTAAGTAAAGGCTCAGACATACCGACAGATAGATAAAATTACGGGACCTACTTTGCTCGTATTCTATATCATCGTTATGTCAAGTTTGACCAAAATCTCGTGTTCAATTTTTGTCCAAGTGCTCTAAGTACGAGTAGTATATCTCTTGGCTTAATAGTTTCTGCGTTGAACTCTCAAGTAGGGTGCCTTGGTTTCGATTTCTAAGCCGCTGCTATAAAGTTTTTTTTAGGAGTTTATTGCCTCTTTCGAAGAAGTGAAAAATTCGCCAAAAGTATCTCTTTACATGCAAAGTGTTACACATTAGCCGTTCGGAATCGGCCGAAAATTGTAGGTCCCCTCATTCCTAGTATCACTAAGAAATGAATGAAAGTTTACTAGGGTGCTCTACGAGTTGTTGCACCACGAAATTTAATTTAATTTATAACTTGTCCTATAGTACCTACATAGGTTTGTATAGTACATCGCTATTAAAATGTAACACAAACTTTGAGCTGTACTTCCTTTAAGAAACTTAAACTTAAGTTTAAATATAACATATTTATAACTTGGATTTAAATTAAAATTCTATTTTAATTTTGGAAAAAGAGTTCGAGATTCGATTCTTGTTTTTGGATGGAAGTACATTATGTATATACATATGAACATATATCGCTAGTAAATATGGAGTGACTGTTTAAGCTTGACGCAACTTTTTTAAAAACGTAGTGCGATAATTCTTGAAACAAATAAACGTTGAGAGGAAAATTTTTTTTTGGTTTAAAAAAAAAAAAAACTTTAACATTTTTTTTTTCAAAACTCAATATTTCGAAAACCTCATGCTAGATTTTTTTTTAAACTTGATAAATAGAAGTTTCTCAATTAATCTATAAGATGAGAGAAAAAAAATTTTCTTTTGCCTAAAAATTAAGGTACCTACCATACAAATCCTAAATATTTAATTTAATAAAAAAAATTTTGATATAAAGATATTACAGCTTGTATACCTACACTCAAAAAATTTATTAGTAAAATGGCTACGAATGATATTCGTAAAGAAAATATTCGTGCATTGTACGAATATTCGTAAGATGTACGAAGTATTTGTACAGTCGTATATCTACGAATGCATTCGTAGAATTTTACTAATAACTGTCGTACTATCTACGAATCTATTCGTTTAATACACTAATTTCATTCGTAAACAAGAAGTAAACAATTTGTTTGAGTACATTGTACGAATTATTGTGTACATATATCTAATAACATTCGTTAATTTCTCGTACGAATGACTTCGTACTTTAATCTTTTGCATTCGTAGTATTTACTAATAAATTCGTACTATTTACTAAGTAAAACTAATATTAGTAGCAGAATTCATTCGTAGGTAGACCGTACGCATTATGCGTAATGTACTAATAACTTCGTATTTTCATGAAGTGCATTAGTATTATTTACTAATCATGAGTAAAAAAAAATATGTGTTCAGTTCTTAAAATTAAATGTATTTCATTAGTCAACACGTTGAAACGTGATATTATTTATAAAGTGCTGCAGTGGTGGATCAGACTAACATCTGCTTTTTTCGAAAAGACGAAGTAAGTACGTAGACATACATTTGCTTTAAAGCTTATTTTATATTTAAAATACAGCATCCAGAAGTAGCCGAGCATACATACATATGTGGGAATTTTTTTCCTGAAAGAATCTCAATGTAAGTACAATTTTTTTCGGAAGTTTTCAATTTTAAATGTTAAATCTATTTTCAGTGGCCCTAAGTACATAAAATGAGGAGTATTTAAATATTAATTTGATTGTTAATTATATTTACATATATAATGAATTAATTATTTTTTAACTTTATTCATATATATATGACAATAAAATGAATTAAAAAACTATTTTAACTTACAACATAAATACCTTTTGTTATTATTTCTTACAATAGGTATTTAATGAAATTTCAGAGAACATAAATGGTAGTAAGTTCTACAATAATATTCGTACAATATACGAATGGAGCTGTATAATTTACGAATGAAATACAAGGGCATTAGTAAATATTACAATGATATTCGTACAATATACGAATGGCATTGGTAAATATTACAATAATATTCGTACATTGTACCAATGGTATTCGTACAATATACGTTTGTTTTTCTGCGAATACTAATAAAATATTCGTAAAATGTACTGGCTGAAAACCACGAATAAAATTCGTAGAATGCACGCATGAATTAGTAGTATTTACACACGAAATTTTTTGAGTGTACCATAGAACCATTTTTTCGAATTTTGAATTTCTCATTATCGACATAACGGATCTTAATGAAATTTTTTATAGAGAAGCTTCTAAAAAGTCTAAAACACATTGAATTTCAAAACTTTAAAATAAATATTTTTTGAATTTTTGAAAAAAAGATCTATTTTTTTCTTTTTTTTTGAAAATTTGATATCTCAGAAACGGCTCATTATTTTTTTTTTAAATTTAATTTTTATTCGAACAATAATAAAAACTTTAAATTGGCATACTTAAATTTTTTCTTGAAAATCTTTTAAAAAGTTTGTATAAAAAGCTTTTTTTAAGAAACCACTACAAAGACTTATAATTTTTGTTTTTGCATAAATTCATATTTGAATAGTATTCTGTTTTTGTCTCTTACTATTAAAAAATTAGTTTTATCCTTATGAACAGTTTTCTCTAATAACATTCGTTTTTAAAATTCCTAGTCTTTTACACAGGAGCAAGTCGTGCATTTTATTTTTTGAGACAAAACTTCATCACTGAATACAAATTTTCAAAAACAAATTTGGATCAATAGCAAAATAAATCTGAACAATTTGCAAAAGTAGCTCGGTCTTGAATCTTTTCATGATAAATTGCCCAAGCCAAGCTAACCTAAAAAACAACCGAGAACTGTCAAATCCACTGTCACTCAGAAAAGTGTTCCCAATTTAAAATTCTCCACCTCTTTAAAAACACTATGTATAGCAAAATTTCATTAATCCTACTTAAAAATAAAAAAAATTGATATGACAGTTTGTAGGACTTTATGACATACCACCAGTTTTTTGAGATACGAGTATTAGCGCAACATTAATACCATGTTAAAACTAATTAATATTTAAGAATTTCTTTTTGTCCTGATACTGAGACATTTTAAATATACGAAAACTTAGCGGACTTACCGCGATTATTTTTTGAATCCAAATTATATTTGAAGCGATCAAACTCCTGGCCACGACAAGTGAAACTCCGTCGAAATAATCCCCATAAGTCCCCGTAGTTTTCGTATATTTAAAATTGTAAAACTATTTTAGTATGATACTTGGGTAAGACGACGATTTTGCAAATTTTAATTGTGTTAAGCATCATACGTTCCCTAACATGTTGTTGAAGTTAAAATCATATTATGCTATATTATATTTTAAGCATTGCACTGACTTCATATAAAACGTTGATATTTAAAAACGTCAAAAAAGGTTTTTGCAATTGACATTGTCTTAGATGTTTTTAGAAACAACTTATTAAAAAATATTTCCTTCTCGATACTAGTTACAAAATGTTATAAGAAAGAGTAAACTACTTTGAAAATAGCAAATTGTTAAGTAGTATCATACTAACACCTTAACACTAGGTTGTTTAAAATTTTGCACCATGGATTTTTTATAACACATTTTAAATAAAAATAAATAAAAAACATTTATTTTTTCAAAAATTAATTTCTGCTATATATCTTGTTTCCAAATTTTCATCGGAATCGGTCTAGAAGAGAAGTCCGTAAACATTTTGCGAGATTTGTAAGATATTTTCAACACTAAATGTCAGACACCGATATTTTAAAAGTTACACAAATCAATTAAATTAACGCTTAAAAAAATTATTTAAAATTATTAAGTACAAAATTAAAGGGAAGTCGCTTCAGAGACTAAGGCTGCAGCTCAAGATACAGATATACACACATGTGAACGTACAAACAAAGGTATACAGTCATAGAACCATACAGGAGTTCAGACAAAGAGACATACAGCATGTAAACATGCAGACATATTATGTACATAATACATCAGACATACAGCCTAACAGACATACACTATACAGTCATAAATTAAGATAATAAAAGGAAAATGATTCTGATATTTCTTAAAAGTGTTTGAAGCTTGCTTTAGTCAATTAGGTTATCAGTACTATTATATTGTTATGTTAAAGTTTTGGTACAAAAAGTCAAAAGTATATTAAAGTATATTAAAAATAAAGTTGTTCACGGATATGTTCTTGTTTTGAATGAAATATTTTTTGTATTATTTAGAAGAATTTTTGTGCAAAAATTAACTTGAATTGGTTCGAGAAATTAACGAAATATGTATATTGTATAAATAATTTAAAAATGAGACAATTTTCCTTAAAAAGCAAAAATAACAGAATTATATTTTCGTTATCCGAATTTTCCAAAAACAAAAATGCAGTTTAAAACAATTACTTTGAACATTTAAGACACGAAGAATTTTAAGAGCGATCGATTGCTAGAAGAATTGATCGTCACATTGAAAATCGCTCGATTCCACCCCAGTTTATGCTCTAAGGCTCGATGGATAATAATGAACCTATAGACCTATAGACTGCCAAACTCCACC
This sequence comes from Chrysotoxum bicinctum, assembly GCA_911387755.1. Lineage (NCBI taxonomy): Eukaryota > Metazoa > Arthropoda > Insecta > Diptera > Syrphidae > Chrysotoxum > Chrysotoxum bicinctum. Next base: position 42,981,726 of record OU426990.1, read on the forward strand.
ACTCCACCCTACTTGCTTATAAGTTTTGCTTTTATTCAAAGTTTGAAAAACTTGCTCGGAAACTCTCCAAGTATATTCGCATAAAATAGATAAAATATTGCACCAGTTTCCTCCTGCATTTCTGTATATACATCAATGCAAAAGTTTATTACTTAAAACACTCTTCTTCTTGTAAATACTTTAAAAAACAGGATTTTATGTCCTTCTTTAATGCATTCGACTAAAGAGTCAATAAATTAATGATAAGATTTATGTCAGAATTTGTGTTCAATTGAATTCATAAATTCATTTCATTAAGTGAAATACTTTCCAACAACTTTCTTCCGATTAGATCATAAAAACAAGCCATTCCGTCCGAGACAATATTGTTAAACCATAAAATTTATACACATACACCGGTGAGAACATAAATTCCAAGATTCCGACATAGTTTTCACTTCATTCAGTGAGTTTTGTATTTTTTTTTTCTATTCCTTCGACTATACTCGTAAGTGCAAGACTGCAAACAACTGACTGCATTGATCCAATCACATTTAATGGGGTTGTTCGGTTGCATTCCATAATAAGAGCCGTCCTCATAAATAGCACTCACAAACCGGAGTGACAATAATGCTGGTTGATGCTACTGCTGACGAAGACCATGATGTTTGGGTTCCGCATTTGGAGTTGGATAACGTTTTGGCAGGAGTTCAGGTTTCTCTAATATAATGGAATCGAAATGGGAGTATATTTTTTTGAGATTTGTTTTTTAATTCATTTGGATTAAATTAAGTCTTGGCAGGAGGAGTATTTAATGTGTCATAGATTAATTTATGGGATTTTCAATTTTGGGGTTCAAGGGGAAAGATTGGTCTTGTTTAAACTTGTTCCCAGGCGGATTACTGCAGGTTCCTCCCTTGGAAAAGTTAGACCGACTGAGATTGCCGACACGAAAACCCATAACTACTTTTATGAAAAGTACCAACTGCTTGTTTTTCTTCTTCTGATTTGTCCCAGTATTTCTGTTCCCAAGACTTATTATTTTAAAAATCATTTGCATTATAATTATTATGGATAAAATCTTAAATCTAAGAAAACAATTCTCTTATACTTTCTAATATAAGGAATACAAATTCGTTGTCACGTTTTTTTTTTTTTTTGTTAAAACCTCCTACCTATCAGTATCAGTGATGTGGCGACTGGCGTCATGAACCTGACGTTCGTGCTCATGTATAGCGATTTAAATCATTTTATGATCTTTAGCCAGACGGTGTCATAAGAAAGAAAACAAAAATAAACACCATCAGGGTGCTAAACAATAAGTTGCACCCTTAAAATCATTACAACTTCCAACCAAAACGAATTCAACCTTCAACAGCAGGTAGTTAAACAAAAAAAAAAAAACATATGGCATTTCAAAGGCTCTAAAAACTATTTTCCTGGTATTTTATTGAAATTGAAAACTCGGGATGAGTTACTGGAAAAAGAAACATCAAATACGCACGTTCAAATGTAATTACTCAAAACAGAAGGCAGAAAAATCGTCGATGATAATTTTCAACGCGTGACTTGAAACTAATTTTTCATGCCTTAAAGGATTTAGTATTTCACTTTCATAAATATAAGTTAAAACTAGACTGGAACTTGAGCAACTCAAATCAATTACGTAGGCATTGACGACACGATCGATCATAGTGGAATAAAATAGAATGAAAGTTGGAATGAAATCGGTATATAAAATGTTTAATGATCACAGGCGTAATTGAACCCAAAAGTACTTTTAGACGAAATTATCGAAGTTCTTAGTAAAACACCTTCAAAGTTTTAAGATACACACCCAGTTTTCTATGAACAAGCTGCGGATTGCTGAAGTTTTTACTATTTATAAGAGAAATCGCTGATGAAAAATTGCAAAAATGGCGATAACATAGTCTGATTTTGAAATTATATATTACTGAATACGCATATCCGAAATTTATACATCTTTTGACGTTTCAAATCTGCACCAAAGTAAAATGATGTTTATGTAACTAACAACCCCTTATCAAAGTTTTGATTTCAAAACAGATGTAAAAAAAAAAAAACGCCCTGGAATAAATGTAGGTCTTCTTAAAAATATGATGTTTGTCCTTAAAAAAAAGGTCACCACGAAGAAAGGAAACACTTAAAAAATATGTTTCAAAAATTTTTAAGTATTGAATAAACCGGAATTTTCAAATTATTGTTTAAAAATTATTTAAGGAAATTGAAATAACAAAATATCGGGCAGATCAAAAATTCATTTCGCATCCTTAAAATAACGCAATAGACTCCATTGCTTTTTATCATAAAGTTGAAACTCACTCTAAAAAGGCAGTTTCGGGAAATGGCAAGGTGCTTTCGGGGATCGGTGTTTCACTTCATTCGACGGATTTCCTAATTAAATTCGATGTGGATGGTTTATGGATTGAACACACTCCCCTGGAGTAAGATATTGCGGGTTCCACTGAAATATTGATAAAAACGTTTTTGTTGACCTTCAACAAAACAATTTTATCGTTTTGATAAATTTTATAAATACGAAAGAATGATTTTGTTGATTTCACAAAATTGTTATAATTTTACATGATTTTTTGTCAGTTTAACAAAATATGCACTACAAATAATATTATCAGTTTAACAAACCAAGTTTTGTTAATAAAACAGAGATTTTAGTCACATCTACAACTTTTTTTGTGAGGTTTTGTTTGTTATGTCTACAAAAAATATATTTTGTAAATGTTTATCAATGTCACAAAAATTTTGTTAATTTTTCTTGTCAATTTATTAGAAAATGAAAACATTTTTGTTAAAATGACAAATATTTATTGGGTTGAGTTATTTTGTAGTATTGATAAAATAAAATTGTCAGATATGTAGATAAAGCAATTTTGTAAGGAATTTATTTTCAAACAAAAAGTTCTACGAATATTTGTTTGATCATGACAAAACTTTCACATTTGATTTTTGTCAAAACATATGAACTGAATTTAACGAAAATTGCGTATTGACAAGATCCTCACAGATAAGTTCATGTGAGTTCGCCGGGACGAAACGCCAATTTTTGAGAGAAACCATTTTTATTAAGCTGACAAATAAATTTTATGGATTCAGCAAAAGAAATTTGTTAAATTGACAAAATAATTTTGTATATTCTACGAAAAAAAAGTCACATTGACAAAATATGTTTGTTATTTCAATAAATTAATCTGTTAGCTTGACAAATTGATTTTGTGGATACAACAAAATATTGTTCCTTACTTCAACAAATTTCTGTAATTTTTATCAATTTGATAAAATGTTTTGTTGGACGTACATATATTGACAAAAGTTTTATCAGCTCAACATAAATTTTATCATATATACCTAGATTCTATTTTCGGTGTAGCGGATAGATTGATATTTTTTCTAAACTCCAAGACCATAGAGCCGTTACGCAAAATCTAAAATGTATTTCGAAAACGGGCTCTTTGATAAAAAAATATGTGTGCTATTATCGGCATGGACTATATTTTGGTCCAAAAAAAAATTAGAAAAAAATCATATTAACGGTACTGTCATAAAAACGTTTTTTTCGACTTTTTCATAACGTGGCTCTAACGATTTTGACATTTTGTTACAGCAAAAATTAAAAAAAAATCAATATCTTGAAAGCAAGTGAACAATTACATACATTGTTTTTGAAACTACATATCAGACCAAAAAAATAAATGTTTGTGTAACAAGTCAGCCGTGAAAAGTACTGAGATCTAAAAGTGCGCCAAGTTCTTACTTCATGAAGGTTTAATACCGAATATTTAAAGTAGAATAATATTGAAACAGCTACAATGTAATAGAGAAATTTTATTATTTAATGATTACTGACTAAAATTTGATGGACTTACTTGGCAAGTTTTTTTTTATGCCCAATTCGAAAGGTTTTAAAAACTTGACAAGTGAACCCATCAAATTTTAGTCAGTAATCATTAAATAATAAAATTTCTCTATTACATTGTAGCTGTTTCAATATTATTCTACTTTAAATATTCGGTATTAAACCTTCATGAAGTAAGAACTTGGCGTACTTTTAGATCTTAGTACTTTTCACGGCTGACTTGTTACACAAAGGTTTTTGTATAGAAGAACTTGGCTCTTTTTTTAACATTTATGTTTTTGGTCTGATCTCACTCCTTTTTGCAAAGATTTTAATATTTTGCCATTTCAAAATCTCGAAAGATACGGAAAGAAAGAAGGTATATTTTCTTTTTGTTATTGGTTGTTTTGATTTGCGCTTCAATTATTTCTTCTTGTCCTTGCAAGATACCTAACACTAACATACCTGCCTTAATTACGGCAATCAGAAGTGCTCCATATAAATTAAACATTTTCTCAGAAAGTGGGTGGATACCACGCCCCCCGAATAGAAAACCCCAATTTTTATTTTTGGTCCTTTATATGCAATTTGAGCCCTACCGTTATACCAAATTTCATTGTTCTACTGCAATCGGAAGTGTGCCATGTATAATTTACATCAGTTCTGAGGAAGTGGGCGGATACCACGCCCCCGAATGGAAAATTTCAAATTTTTTTTTCTTTGTATGCAATTTAAGTCCTACCACTTTACCAAATTTCATCGTTTTTAAGCAGTCGGAAGTGCTCCATTCAACCAACACCAATTCGGAGAAAGTGGGCGGATACCACGCCCCCCGAATGGAAAACCTCAATTTTTATTTTTGGTCCTTTATATGTATTTTGAGCCCTACCGTTGTACCGAATGTCATCGTTTTACAGCAGTCGGAAGTGCTTCATTCAACCAACACCAATTTGGAGAAAGTGGGCGGATACCACGCCCCCTGAATGGAAAACCTCAAATTTTTTTCCTTAGCTTGCATGACAAGACCTACCGTTGTTCAAAATTACAAGATTCTACGATGTCGGGAAGTGCTCCATAATTTTGATGATCTGTCAGTCAGTCAGTCAGTTACGGTTTTTGTGATTTTTGAGGCCTTATATATAAGGAACCGCTTGTGTTAGAAAATTGAAATTTGGTGAGGCGCCTGTGCCTGACTACCTTAGCAAATATTCGGAGTTTTAAGTTTCTGACTTCATTGGTACTGAAGATAGGGAGGGGTCAAAAATCGCCTGAGTTTGTTCCTGTAAAAAGGGTGTAGTGCCAGAACTTGGCTGGGCACTACCGTGCCCTTTGATATAAAATATAATCTATATCTATCTATATTATTAAATACTTAAAATTGGCATCCCAAACTTTTCCCTGAGCAATTTTAAACAAATTTCTTATATAATAAAATGCACGACTGGGTCGCACGAACTTTCTCCTATGTAATAGACTATAGGAATTTTAAAAACGGATGTTATTAAAGAAAACTGTTCATAAGGATAAAATGAATTTTTTAAATTCTTTTAGTAGTAAGAGATAAAAACAGAATGCTATGCAAATATAATTTTATGCAAGAACAAAAATTATAAGTCGTTGTAGTGGTTCCTTAAAAAAATAAGCTTTTATGTACAAAATTTTTAAAACATTTTTAAGAAAAAATTTTGGTACGCCAATCTTAAGTTTTTATTATTGTACGAATAAGAGTCTAATAGAAAATAAAAAAATATTAAGCCGTTCTTGAGATATCGAATTTTCCAAAAAAAAAAATTACTTTTTTTAAAAATTGAAAAAAATATTTTTTTTTTTAAGTTTTGAAATGCAATGTTTTTTAAACTTTTTAGGAGCTTCTTTATACAAAATTTCATTAAAATCCGTTATGCCGATAATGAGAAATTCAAAATTCGAAAAAACCGTTCTATGGTAGGTACAGTCAGTAATATCTATGTAGATTTCAATTTTTTTTATTAAATTATAATTCGTTAAAATTAATTAAAAGAAAAAAATTTGAGCCAAATTCTCGGAACCATTTTCGAGAAAAATACGATTTTCGAAAACCATTTTTAAAAATTTGTATAGAAGGTACCGTTAGTTCTAGATAAAACAAAATTTTTTTCTCAAATCTTGTAGATTATGTTAAAAAACTTTTATTTATCAAGTTTGAAAAAAATCGATCATGGGGTTTTCGAAATATTGGTTTTTCAAAAAAAAATTTTGAATTATTTTTTAAAAATCCAAAAACTAAAAATTGAAAATTTGAATAAGTAATAATATTTAAACTGTGGAGGAGCTTTGCCATAAAAAAAAAATGATCAAAATCGGCTGTACCGTTTTCGAGAAAATCAAAAACAAAAAATGGACCCAGGGGGAGCTACCAAAAATAACAATTTTTTGAAAAATTTTTTTCAACCATTACCTAGTTTTAACTAAATGAAATTTTTCAATTTTTTTTTTAAAAATTCTGTGGGACAGTTTTTGAGAAAAAAAAAATATTTATAAAATTTCGAAAAAAAATCGTATGGCAGGTACCGTTATTTTTGGTCTTAAAAAAAAAGAAAAAAACGTGTGGGGGGAAAAAATTAAAACCCATATCTACCAAATTTGAAGAAAATCGGCCGAGCCGTTTAGGCTGTAGTCGAACCGACAGACAGACAGACAGACAGAATTGCGAGACCCACTTTTTTGGTCTTCGCTATCATCGTAATGTCAACTTTGATCAAAATCTCGAGTTCGATTTTTTTTCCGAATGCATAACTTGTCTTATAGTACCTATAAGTCGCAAGTAAAAAATTTATTTAATAATAAAATGATTTTTAAACTTCGTTTGCATAAATTTATACTTTTTTAGAAATCAGACCGCACGTTTATGCATTTGAACATTTTTCTCTAATGAAATCCATGTTTTTATATTTATAAACAATGTTTAAATTCCAGAATATTTTTACATTTAGAAAGCTTCAAGTATTGATCTGACAAACCGTAAGGATGAACAATAATTTCAAGAAATTCAATCAAAGTTCCTCTTAACTTAACTTATAGTAATAAATTTAAAAATAACTTTGAAAATGTCATTATGCTTTATAAAAAGAAAAATTATAAAAATATTGTCTGACATTAAATTTTTGGTTTGGAGGTATAACCAAAATATGAGTATGAGCATTTATAGTTGCATGTGTCATGATATAGAATATAAAGGACTGGCAGGTTTTTTCTTCTATACTGTTGTAGGTGAGGGAAAGAAAAGCGATTTTTTCCTTTTTTGCTTTAAGGGTAAAACGACTTCAATTCCTTTTTTAAAGCACGAAATGATGCCATGTCATTTTTCCTAAACCAAAACACCTTGAGGACATAATTCATATAACTCAAGATATAAAATTTTTAACCGAGACTTACCGGCTTTTTTTTTTAAGTTTTACTAAAACGACTCAAGAGTTAATACAAAACTTAAAAGAACTGCGGGCATTATGCATAAAGATTTACATTCTTTGTTAAAAAAAAATACATAATTTGAAAAAACACTTTCGCACTTTTCATTCAAAGTATTCAAGAAATTCCGAAATCAAATGTATAAATTCGCAATTTTTTGAGGTCAAAACATTAACAAAGTTATTTTTAGAAAATTTTCCGCGATCTTTTTTTTTTTGGCAATAACTACAGAGAATTTGACCTACGCCAAGACAAAAAAAAAAGTACAAAATGGACCGAGATGCTATTTCCAGTGATTGACAAATGTTTTTTGACGTTTTCTAATAAATAAACAATATTTTCAAGAAACTTTAGGAATACGTTCTCTTTTTTCTCGACAAGTGCCATGGCCGCAATTCCCCACTAAGCGCATGGCGAGCTGACATTTTAAACAAACAAATGTTAAAATAGCCTTACTGGCTTTTGGAAAAACAAATCTTACTTTCGTTTGATCCGACTGTTATTTGAATAAATGAAACTCTAATATCCACGACTGGATGGCACGAACTTGCTTTTGCGTTTCGAGATATATTGTGTCCAAGACATGAGGTCATAAAGTGTTCTTAAATTAATAGTATCGGTAGGTAGAATTAAAAAATATTGGAACCTGAGAGGCCGAAAAAGTGAGATTATATGATTTTTTATGTATGAAATTAAAAAAAAATTAGTCGAAAATGTAAACTAAATTTCCTCCCAGGAACAACGATAATTAAAAACTGTCCCAACACAATGGACGATATAACCAAAAACCAGTGAGTTGGATATCCCAATTATCGTTTCGTTATAAGTTTCATTAAAACTTCAATAATTTTTACACGTAACCTATCTATTGGAGCAGTTAATAAAATACACCACTGGACATACTCGCTAAAGTACGTATACGTCATATGTAAAAGTACTCTAAAAATTGCTTATAAATATAAAATCATGGAATTGCCATATGTTTTCTAGAAAATTTTAATTTATGCAAACAAAGTTTAAAATCGTTTTATTATTAAATTAATTTTTCTATATACAAAATGTTCCTAAAATTTTTCTAGAAAAAAATTTGTAATGCCAATTTTAAGTATTTAATAAGTTGTATTTTAGTAAATATACTAATCGATCACACGTTTTGAAGTTATCGATTTTTCAAAATCAAAGTGGATTTTTTTTTTCAAAAACCCAAAAAATATGTTTTTCAAATATTTTTGTAAACAATAATATTTTAAATTTAAAGGAGCTCCTTTACAAAAATGTTGATCAAAATCGTTGGGGCCGTTAATAAGAAATTCGAAAATCAAAATAACGGTTCTATGAGAGGAACCGTTAATTATATTTTTTCCCAAAATTTTTTTCTCACCTAAATGTAGTCCATAATAATCGTTAGAGCCATTTTCGATAAGATAACAGCATAGCTGCTGTATGGCAGCTACCGTTAGTTTTGGAACTAAAGAAAAAATTTCAATTTTTCCTCTAGGGAGTTACCAAAGACTCTTTAGTACCAAGTTTGAACAAAAGAGCTCCTGTAGTTTAGGCTGTAGGTCGAGGTACATACAGACCAATTTGCTGGATTACTTTTTTTCGTGTTCTCTATCATCGTAATTTTGATTTTTTTTTCCAAATGTAGAACTTGCCCTATAGTGCCTAAACCGAAAGTAAAAGTGTTGGTACTTGAATTTAAGTTTTTATTGTTCTGTAGGCAAAATGTAAACATATCAATCTGCTTCTCATGGTTTCAATATTGTTGAACAGTTGAAGTCTAGAAACATTAGAAAATTTCTTCAAGTTGAATGTTCAATATGAAAACAAAATCCTACTTCACTTAATGCTTAACATAAATTTCCAAGAATTTATCACGAACAATTCTTAGTATAGTTTCAATGCAATTTAACCTAACTCAAACTGCATAAATAAAACCACCCAAGTCCATTAAAAATTCTACTCCCTAAAATCGATTTTTCTATTCTGCACATATAAAACGAACCTTACGCCAACACCCCATACAAGCAATGAGAATTTCTTAATGGTTAGCAGTGTCGATTTTTATTTGTAACACTTTGAACTTAATGCTTAATGTAAACAAAGGAAAATCAATAAATTCTCAAAAGTAAACACTGTCAATAAAAATACCTCCAATAGACTATAAGTAAATTTATTAAGATACTTTTGTAAAAAAAAAAAAAAGAAATATTTTCATATTATAAATGGCAAAGAAACTGAGAGAACCATTTGGCTCATTTAATGCATTATTAATGAAGGGATTAATTGCACACTACCAATTATAAGCAATTAGTCTAGAAAAAAGGTTCAAAGGATATTCCAAAGTAGACGAAATGCATTTCTTTTGTCTTACTTCCTTCATCAAACTCCTTCTGTTAAAACTTTAAAGCCGAAAACCAGTTTGAGTTAAAAAGAGAATTTAGTACCTAGTTTGGAATTATTTTTGAGTGATTTATCATTTTCTTTAAATCTTCCTGAATCTTTGTAAAAATCAAAATTTCGGAAATTTCGCTTTTACACATTCCTGGCAGTTTTTAGCAGTATTTTTAGTTTTTATGGGGAACATCAATTCCAGAAGTTGATCTTACTTCATGTCCACTCCAAGCGTCTAAGCTTTATGAAAACATAAAATGGACTAGCAATGGTGATCGCAGAACTTAACAAATTGCATACCATATCAACATTTCTGGCTTCCATTTAACTAAACAAAGTATATTAGCTTTAAATTCTTAAGGAGGTTTTGTTTAAATAAAAGATATCATTCTGAATAACTTAAAACACTTTTAAACCATACAATGCCACTCATAAACATTTCCTCCGTAACTGCCTTAATTGACATTGTCTAAAAAATAAAAAAGGTCATTTAGATAAAGCTAACCCATTGACAGCAAACTATCATTAACCTAGTTGTATAGGTAATATGTCACAAATCAAGTACAAAGAGGTTATTATCTCCATAGAAAATAAAACCAACCTACAAATTGTGTAGCCACTACAATCATTATAGCCAATGTCCTTAATTACGAATACTGCCTTTGACGACTTCGATTACTTTGTTCATACAATCGTATATAAATATCGAACGAGGTTAACCGACACACCCAATCGAAATTACAATTTTCCGTTGAAAATGACTCCTAATTGGAACTCCTATCCCAAAAATGTAAAAAAAACGTCTTTTAAACGCGTGTCATGCGTTCCTAAAATATAGAAGAAAAAAAATACATTCATTATCGGTCACCTGTTGTTTTTTTTTTTTTTACAAGAAGATACCCTAACTCCCTACATTCATACATTCCATTTTTCAAATAATTTACAAACAACATGTGTTTGTTGGTACGTAGTACCAAGGTAACAGTTAAACAAGTCCCGGTATCTTTTCATGTTTTCTTTACCATACGAAAAACTCCGCATCACTTGATTGAGTCTATAATGGTGTTTTAATTTTAGTTCTTTTTATTTGTCAAACTTTATTTTTTCTGCTCAATTGAGTAGATGCAGTTTTTAACCCAAAATATAAAACTTCTTTGTACCTTTAAAAAGTAAAATTCTGAAAACAAGCAATAAGCCATAGCTTATACCTATACGAGTACGCTAGTATACGCCTCTTAATGCAACAACGAGATGATGCATATAATACTTGAAAGCGACATCGGCTGATTGAGCTGCAAACCTCCGATGTGCATATTGTTCTCTTTGTAACAGAGTTGTAGCTGACGTTCGTTTAGACAAATCTCAAATATTCTTCAATCAGCTACGTAATTCCTTGAATGGGTGAAAATTGTTGAAAAATCTTGGTAACATTGGTATTGTTTAGTCAAGAAATGGAACATCTGTCGATGTAGAACCTCAACAAAACCTTTGTTTCTTTACCATCGACAATGGTTTCTTTGTCTGGTGCATCGTTCAGATCATTCAGATCATTTTGGTTTTCGCACCGTTCGTAGATTGTGTTGATATTCTTGAAAGTTTCCTTTCTATAGAATGCTTTTGCGCTGGATGATATTTATCCAATATTTTTGTATATGTGACCCGGCCTATAAAAAGGTGGCTTATAACTCTGCCAATCGTGCTGCTTTACCTTACGTACGCGTTCAATTCAATTTTGATGTCAGGGGTGTATCCTTATCTGTAGAGGGTAGCTATTTGTCTAAATTCTTTGAGAACATTTTACAGAAACAAATAAATGTTTACCTTACAGCGAACTCAATGCTTATACCCCGAAAAAATCAGGTCTTCGTAAAAAGCCCAGCTGTATTAAATAACTTTTAAACTTCACTAAAATTTTTGGTTCAGCTTGGTTTCTCAAAGGCTTTTGATACATTCAACCACGTACAATTATATAAAAAGCTTATATAGCTTAAATATTCTTATTTGACTAGTAGACAACAAGCCGTGCAAATTGGGAGAAGTTTGTTTAATTTTCTGCCGAATGTTACAGGTGTTCCTCAGGGTTCCATACTTGGCCCTCTATTAGTTTTTATTTACGTCAACGAACTTCCATATATAATTGACAACTGCTCTTCTTATATTTATGTAGATGAGTTCAGTTCAGTTATACCTTGGCTGCTGCTTTGGTCTCATTGAACATATATACAGCTTTCAGTGTCAATCAAGGTCTTGAGAAGATTTTAAATTGGTCCTATTTAAATAGTCCTATTCTAAACACAAGAAAATCTAAGGTTGTAGTTATATCACGAAAGAGTCTTGATCTTGATTACTTCCAGCCGATTGTGTCGATAAATGCTCCCGTCGAATGTGTTGAAACTGCTAAGAATCTCGGAGTGACATTTAATCGCTTCTTGTCTTGGGACAACCATATAAATTGACTAGTTGGCATTGTTGGCAATATACATATATGGCGTACTACATGCATTATGGGTAAGTCAGTTCTTTTACTAAAGTAAAAAAACCTTTACTTCTTGCTAAGACTTGACTTTAATAATTCCGATTTTGATATATGGTTGTGAAATTCACTGCTACTGTACTTACGTAAGTAAGCTGAAGCTTAATATTGCCTTCAACAGTACAGTCTTTGGCTTGCGAAGATACTAGAAATTATCTTAAAAGTAAAAAAATACTTAAAAGTTTCATTTTGGATTACAAATCGTTTTGGGAACTTTGTGTATTTAATTAATTTAAATCGAAGTCCGCAAAACATACAAAACTTGTAAAGACCTCAAAAACTAAATCGCATGATCCTTTAATATCGAAATGTGAAAGGCATCATGCATTTGATTTCGACATCATATTGCTGAACTCCACATTCTTGAACAATGAACTACTTTTTACTGATTTCTTGGTTTACAGCAAAGATAGATAATTTGATTGGTGGAATTTTTACTGACATAAGAAGTATTATTTATTGCATTATACTTCCAATTTCTGATGGTGACTCAAAAGATATTTAAATATTAAAATAATGGTTTCCAATGTTGTTTGAGAAATAAACCATGGAAAAAGTACTTAATGTTTAAGGAATCGGATAATTACAATATTTATTACGGGAACAATATTGAATGAACGAATAATTTATTTGGTTTCATTGATTTATAATTTTTTAAGCCGAAACTCGTTTAGATCTTTGTTAAAAGCAATAGTTCTTGGAACTATAATTTTTGATTTTAACTACTATAGTGCACTGGCTTGTGCATTCAAAGATTTGTATTTACTGTCTAATAAACCATGCCCCTAAAGTTATAATCACCACTTAAAAATTTTAAGGGTGTAATAATTAAATTTATTGTTTTAAATGTGTCATAAAACAAACAAATTGTCCGTTTTTTTCAAATAACCCCCTTTAATGCTTACAGTCAAGTTAACATTACCACACCTCAAAATAAGGCAATATAAACTAAAAAAGGAAAAATTAATGTTTAAATCAATGTTTAATGTTTAAATTAATGTTTAAATCATTCAAGTCGTAAGCTTGACTTGAAAGAAAAACATTTGTAGCGCATTTTTTTTTCTAAAAACGAATATGACACAAATCGCTAAAATAACATTTTCCATTAAATCTAAAATAACCATATCTGGAATATCTCTTTTATATGTGGTTTTTGTTGGCTCTGTTACTTGTTATACAATTAAAGCATTATGTCTTTAAATAAGCTGTTTATTTGGGGAAAAGAGAGGCGACTATGTTTTTTCTTTCTCAACAAATTTACCCCCGTAACTCACCCATTACTTCATTTTTTGGTCCATTTAACCATATTTTCAGCAGCTACCATTTAAAGTTTACGACAATTATTGACTTTTATTTAAAAGTATTTACGACAATTATTCACACATTCGTCTTTTTTTTAAGTTCATTTTACCATATATGACTCTAAAGTTAGGATAACCAAGTGTTATTTTTTTAAAACTGGCCCGACAAATTTACGACACATTAACAACAATTAATCCAATTATTACATCTTTAAAATTTCCAAGTAGTAACTTTTGATGGACATAGATAAATCGGCACCGGATGATCTTACTCTTAAATATTCTACAAGAAAGACACAAAAGCAATTTTGAATCATTAATTCAATAAGCCCAATTAAAAAGTGCTAAGTCTTCTAATTGGCGGATTTATTTCAGTAGTACGTATATATAAAGTTTTTTTTATACAAAAAAACCTTCATAAAGAAACAATGCCATTTTTGAATCTTGTTTGGGTGTCGTTCAAGTGGCATTTTTTTTTTTTTTTCAAAAAATCGATGTAAGATTAACCAAATTTAATAAAAAGCTGGCTCTTACTAGTCAGCTAATGAGTCCAAGTGAGTTCGTCGAGACGAAACGCTCCAATTTTTGTTAACTAAAGGCCAAAAATGCTATTTTGAATCAACTATCCTTAAAAATATACGAGTATATTAAATATTTTATGTTTGAAAATCTATTTCTTCATGTACATACATCTCACAAAATATTAAATAAAATATAAGCTCTAATCAAATAACTTGGAGTGTATATTATGCTCAATGCCAATGGCCTAAAAAACGCAAGCGATACGTCAGGCGTTCGTGTTTGCATCGAAATGCAACCACATTCATCAACTAACATCCTAGTGGGGAATATATGCGTGTTGTGTATAACCTGCGTTTGCTTCCGTATCCGTATGTCAAGAAGCCGGATATAACGTTTGATATTGAATTACATTTCCCTTGATAATCCATCCGAAAGTTATTCTTCCATTTCCATTGTATACTTTTCTTTGTATTTTCAAGAAAATTTCTTTTGTATTTCAATTTATTATATACTATATGTCTTCATGGGGAGGGAGAATATTATAATTTTGCACTTGAACACTCCAAAGAAGCAAAATGCTTGACGGATTATTCAATTTAAAATTTTAGGAAAGGAAATGTATTTTCAAAAATTAACATTAAGATAAAAATCCGACAAAAATTGAAATTGGTGATTTAGCCGACATAGTAAGGCGATTTATTTGATTGATGTAAGCGAGGTGAAAAATGAGTTCGTAAATTGTTTTTTTTTTTTGGTTTGCATGTGGCGGTTTTGAATGTGGAGTCCTTGACACAATTGCAAACTTTTCGCATGTACGAAAAAGCTGATATTCATGTTGAAATTGCCTTGTAATTTAAATGGGCATTGATATAAATTATTTTTGAATTGATTCTATGTTAATGTATATTTTGTGCTTAAATGATCGAGTTTTTTCTTTTGGAAATTCAAAAGCATTAAATAATTAAATATAAGATTTTGAAATTTTATGGGTAAATTTTTAAATAAAATTTGCTAAAAAAATCAATGGCACGATATTGAAAATTTATGATATTTTGCGCGAACTAAAAGGGTTGCGAATTGCGACTATCCTTAAAATATTTGAGCACATTGCGAGCGTTAAAGAAAATTGGAGAGGGTTTATCGATGCATATGAGATTTTGAATGTTTGAATATTATAATGGGAGCGAAGTATTTTTTTCTATATTATACGCGCACTCAAGGGGTTATGAATACTCTTATAATGTTAAACACAGTGCGAGCAATTAGGAAAGAAGGATAGGATGAGAAAGGAGATACCGATGCACATTGGTTTTGAATGTCTGCACATTGCAATGAGTGGGAAATATTGAGCCGGGTAAAGCATTCCACATTCGTGTAGTGCGGCTAAAAAAAGAATCTCTGTGCTTGACGATACGTCCGAAATTAGGCTCAAGGGTAAACTGGTGAGGATTCCTAGAAGTACGGGTATTACGGTTGAATTGTTTGAGGGGAAGAATGCAACTGGCTATTTCATAAGAGCACTGTTTATGAAAATTGCGGTAAAATAATGATAGTATCGTGAGATACAAATGTTTCAGTTAGACAACGGTCGCCTATCATTTTTATAGCTGTTTTTTGAATTCTGTCCAAGAGACTCAAGTAGGTTTTTTGGAGCACCTGCCTCAGAGATGAGAATTGTACTACAGGTTCGGAGTAATAAAGGCTTTATATACAACAAACAGATCAGATGGTTTAAAAAACTTCTTGCATTGGCGGAGAAAGCCTTAAAACTTAGCAGCGTTTTTGACGACGTCAAATTATGTGATCACTCCACAAAAGATGCACATATCTAGAACTGAAAGCTGTTTCTTCTCCTCGATGCAAGTACCACTCATAGAAAGTGGCATCCAGGAAGGGTTCCGCTTAATTCCGGTTTCTTATTCCCCTTTGGACAATGCTGTCAAGATCAGAATTTAAAGAGCTCATCATACGCTATCGTTGGAAGTCCCAATCCGAAAGGACAAGGATGTGAATCTAACAACAAATATGAAAAGCTGAGGGTACTGTCGTCAGCAAAACAATTAAGTGGCTTAGAAGTTTCAGACAAAAAGATCATTTATGAATATAAGAAAGAGTGTCTGAGACAAAACGGAGCCCAGGGACACACCAGCGTTTATTTTGTGGATATCGGATTTGAAACCGTCCAAAACTAGTAAACGGTCCGAAAGCTTATTTCTAATCCAGCGAAGAAGAGATCAACGTTTCCATGACCTTGGAAAGAAGGGATGAAAGTGCAATTGGACCATAGTTAGAAGGGGATGAAGAATCGCCTTTTTTAGGGACAGGGTGAACAAATGATGTTTTCCATCTACTCGGAAAGATACCAGTAGAGTATAGGACAGATGGAAAAGCTTACGCAGTGGTTGTGTATCTCGAAATATTTTAGTACCCTTGCGATTGTACGAATGCGAAAAAAGATTTGTCCCATAAAATCGTGTACGCTCTTGAGTACAGAAGGAGTCATGATAAAATATGGGAGCGTCCGACTACCAGCAAACTGTGCTGCAAGCAAATTGGCATTTTCTTGTGACCTGATTAAAGGAGTGTCATTGAAATCGAGCGTAGGAACCAAAGACGAATTACTATTTCGAAAATTTTTTACAAATAACCATAATTTTTTTTACTACCTCTTGGAGGCACAATAGACCTTTAGGTCACAGTGCAAGCCCCATCTCAATATTTATTCATTCACTACATTTGGGACATTGTATAGTATTTTTTGTCGTCATTGTTAATCATACAAAAAATTGGTTCGTCGAATATGATCATTACAGGTCTTTCTAATTTGTTGGAATTTATTCCGGTTTTCCTTAGTAGAGTTGACTTTATAACATCGGGTACTTGCTTCTCTGAAAATAAAACGTATAGTTTCAATGTTAGTGTAATGTATGCATTTGGCAACACTGTCCACCACTGTTCAAAATGACGTTTGGATGAAGCTCTTTTCTTTTATATTATTTTTTGCAAAGTGACTTCTCATCCAGACGCCATCGAGTGCAGTTCTCTTTTATCCACTATTAAAATAAGTTAAATATAATAAAGTTGAATTATTAAGAAGGACTCGGACTTTTATTTAATTTGCAAACATAACATTGGCGACGAGAAAAATTAAAGTGATTGCAAAGATTTTTTCAAATTGAAGAAAAAGTTAAAAAAAAAAAAAAAAAATTAGTTTTGTGCAATCTTAACACGCGTGCGGAAAATGGCGGATCCCGTTATAAATGTAGCGGCTCCAACTCTTCTGAGTATACCGGCTTTCGAGTACGACGCGCAAAATTGGACGATTTATAAAGGCCGACTGGAGCAATATCTTTGTCAGGCCGAAATCACCGACACGACAAAGAAACGTGCTGCTCTCATTAATTTGTTGGGAGATAAAACTTACGAGGTGGTACATGGGTTATGTGCACCCAAGACCCCAGGTGAGAAGTCATACGAGGAATTGATTGATATCTTCGATTGCAACTTCACAATTCCTACGATTTTATATTGTGAAAGACGAAGTTTCTACGAAGCGTCAAAGAACGAGAACGAGACAGCTCAAGACTACCTGATTAGGCTGCGTAATCTGGCGAAGGCTTGTGAGTTTGGTTCCAGACTAGAAAGCATGCTCCTAGACAAGTTTGTCATTGGTATGTCTGGCGTGGTTTTTGACAAACTATGCGACGAAGAAAAGCTATCGCTGGCAAGGGCTTTGGAGACGGCGAAGAAATTCCAAAAGAAACACGACGACGGAGGAGCAAATGCAATACAGACGGAGAGCATTTGTGCAATAAAAACGAGCTACCAAAAAAAGCAACATCAGCAGCGTACGGGACAACATAAGCGGCAACCCGTGGAGCTGAAGACAACAACCAAAGGTGACACCAAAGGGTTAAACGTGTGCCCACATTGCGGTTTCGATAACCACAAACCTCAGCAATGCAAATATAAAGACGTTATTTGCTACAATTGTGAACGAAAAGGGCACATGGCTTCGATGTGCAAATGTCCACGTAAGAAATCTTCATATAAAAAAATTTCAGCAATAAGAAGTAACGAACCTTTTACTGATTCAATTGATTTAGAATTAAAATTGTTTAATGAAAAGCTTAAGTTTCAAGTTGATACAGGTGCAGCTGTGTCAGCTATTCCCTGGGAAACCTATTTACGGTTTTTCAGTGATGTAAAACTGCACAAAGATAACACTAATATTTCTGGTTACGGTAAAAATAAGTTAACAGTGTAACCGAACTATATGAGCATAACGTGCTTATCCTTGGAAGTGTGAGTGAAAGCTTTGCATTTGCACTCTTGGGTATGTGTGTGACGCTTGCAGCTGCAGAATAAGGGATGAAGGAAAAATGTTAATAATGTAGATACATAAGAACAAGATCATTCTTGTGTTGATTGTGAACGACGACGGACGATTGAATACTTTCTGAGCAAATAAAGTCAATTATTGTTTTAGTGAATAAGTTCGGGTTTTATTTTATAGTGCAGCGGTGGGATTATCCTATAATGGGAAAACATAAACGTCGCGATAAGTCGTCCAGTAGCGACCGAGACTACGACCGTGGAAAAAAAAAGAAAAAAAACGTATCCACGACACACGAGGCAGACGACCGGTTGCTACGTCTGGAATTATTGGTTGAGCAATTGGTGCGAACAAATACTCGTGAGTCGAGTTCCAATCGTGGTGAGAACACCGGTGCGGCGGCGGTTAAATATATTTATAAGAGTGAGTGCGTACCCGAATTCAACCCAGGCGACGTTAATATGAGTGCGGAACAATGGATCCGGAAAATAGATCAGCTCGCAGATGTTAACGCAAAGCAGGCTAGCTGGACTAGCCAAAGAGTGGTTCAACACTCTCAACTCATATGCTTTGACATGGGGCGAGTGGAAATCCCTAATCATAAAATCTTTCCCATATACACATGATTTCGCCTCAAGTTTGAGGAAGCTTGTGAACCGCGTCAAAACTCCGTCGGAGAATATGACGGAGTATTATTTTGCAAAAATGAACTTTTTACGTGCGTGCAAAATATCTGGAAAAGATGCGGTGTCGTGCTTAATTGATGGTCTCGGTAGTGCAACATTGAAAAACAATGCTAGAGCGGGACGGTATAATACACCGGAAGAACTCTATAGTGAGTATCTATCGTCCGTTGTAGAAGATAAAATGGAGAAAAATGAAAAATCAGAACGTCGGGATGGTGGAATTCGTCGCGAAGAACAGCCCAAATTGGATCGAAACGTTCGCAAAGATAAAACGGTCATGTCCTGTTTTAACTGTGGGCAACGTGGTCACATCTCGACAAAGTGTTTTAAGCCGCGAATCGAATGTAAGAAATGTAATCGCCTTGGACATACGTCAGATAAGTGTCTAAGAAATAGCGCCAAACAATCACTTAATGTAGCGGCGAATAAAAAAACAAGCGAGTGCTATTTTACTGATTGCGTCGTAAATGGTGTAGTTTTAAAGGGATATATTGATACGGGTTGCTGTGCGGTTACTATACGGGAAACCGATGCTAATCGTTTAAAACTTCGAGTTGAACCTTGTAAACTAACGGTTAATGGTTTTGGCGGAGGATTCTCGGATGTCGTCGGAAAAACAAAAGCCAATTTAGAAGTTGATTTAGCGAGTGCTACCGTTGAAATGCTTGTGGTGCCAGATCGAGTTCAAAATATATCGGTTTTGATCGGGCAACCATTTGTTAACGCAGATGATATAACAATGGTGATGCGTAAAAATGAAGTGCGGTTGGTTGGTGGTGAAATTATTCTGCCGGAAGTTGATGTGCTGATGCCTCGAAAAGTGAGCCTCTGGGCAAAAGATACAACAGTGATACCTCCGAATTATGCCGGTTTTGTTGAAGTTTTTAATAAAGATAATTTTAAAGACGACGTTTATATTGAGTTACAGCAACGACCCTTGCCCAATAACGAGTACTGGATACCTCGATGTGTTGTTAATGCTGTAAAAGGCGCCGCTTTAGTACTCAATGTATCAAAGTCGAATCTAAAATTCAAGGCAGGACAACTTCTTTTAAGAGGAGAGAAGATTGAGCCTGAGGCAGAACACCAGATTTCTGTCAATGTGGTAAGTACCAAAAATTTAGTTCCGTTTTTGTTATCCGATGTCATAGGGCAAATCGATGCTAACCTGCCAATCGAACAGCAACATCAGCTCTTAGCTCTGATAAATAAATATCGAAATTGTTTTGCTAAAAACATCAAAGAACTAGGGAAAACCACATCTGAAGAAATGGCAATTATTTTGAGGGAGAATAAATGCATCACTTACAAACCATATCGTATGTCCTTTCATGAGCGATCCAAATTACGGGAAATAGTAGATGAACTTGTTGAAAATGATCTGGTAAGGGAATCGAGTTCACCCTTTTCAAGTCCTGTCCTTTTAGTTCGAAAGAAAAATGGCGAATCCAGGATGTGTATCGATTTTCGCTCTTTAAACGCATTAACCGTTAAAGATCAGTACCCGATGCCACGAATCGATGACCAGTTGGACCGATTGAAGGGTTCAAAATATTTTACTAGCCTTGATCTTGCAAGCGGGTATTATCAAATACCTCTTGCGGAAGAGTCAATTCCCAAAACGGCATTTATTACACCTGATGGTCATTATGAATTTTTGCGAATGCCATTCGGATTGGTGAACGCACCCGCTGTTTTTCAGAGGACTATTAACAAGGTCTTGGGACCTTTACGCTTTACAAGTGCAATGGCCTATATGGATGACGTTCTAGTCCTAAGTAAAACTTATGAAGAGGGTCTAGAGAGATTAGAAGATATTTTTAAAGTCTTTCAAACGGCTGGGCTTACTTTGCGCCTTGAAAAATGCAACTTTGTTGCGTACCGCCGTGTCATGGCGAGGACCTGAAAATATTTAAAAAGATTAGCAAATGGTACAATAGGAACAATAGAAAAAAAAATGATAATAACAAACAAAACTTACCAATCTTATATTAACTCTTCTGTTGTTGGTTGCTGCTATTGATGTTGATATGGCGATTCTGGACATGGGGTTGTCGGGTTGTGCTGGTGAATGGCATATCACAAAGACGAATTAAAAAGAGATAACTAACTTTTCAACCCAGTCTCGATCTCTCAACTTTTTAATTCTCTTGTAAACCTTGACATAAGGAATGTACCATACAACGGGTAGAGATTGACACTTGAATATCGATCGGGTTGAGGTGAATGTTTTGTCATAGAATAGTATTTTATAAAGACAAATAATTGTGTGTAAAAATGATTAAATGAGCCCGATGATTTTTGGTCTCATCAAATATTTAAAGAATTTTTAGAAGAATTTTAGGAAAATAAATGGAAGTAAATGAGTTGGGCAAATTGCTGATGTCATGTGTAGACAAATTTCAAGTCACGCCATCTGTTAGGGAATGGAAAGAGCGAATTTGACAATATGGCGAAGGAGATGGTTTGCCAAGTGTAAAAATGAGAGTTGAAGTGAAAGGAGAGTAGTCGGAAACAAATACAATGACATCTCTAAAAAACTAAAACCAGCAAACTGGCGGGCATATGGAATCATACGATGCTATAGATGTGGGAGGAGAAATTTGACGAGGAAAAAAGTGGCCTGTTCGTTGGCTAGTCCTTCAAAAGTTAAATGTCATATTGCTGTATTAGGTTAAAGACGGATGACACGGTGTATTTCGTATTGGTCGGAAGAAATTGTTTTTTTCGGTGGAAATAATCCACATTTTTTCTAAAATTTAAAATTAAAAGTAAGGAAATTATTTTTTTTGTGCAATTGCGAGTTGGATTTTAATTTTATTTTTGTTTGCGTTTTATAGTTTTAATATAAAATACAGTGATTTATTTGAAATTGCTTTCCATCGATTTTCTGAGTGCGGCAAGTTGCTATATCTAAAATTATTTCCTTTTGGATAGAATTAATAGCGAGGTGAGTTTTAAGTGACCAACTTGACTTAAGAATATGTGCCTAAACGCGGTATTTCAATTTAGGATAAATACACATCCCATTGTGCTGTTCTGGCGGTACCAGCTTGCCAGCGGAGCGCTGGGCCGCCGCCTCAAAAATTTTTTGTTGGTGTAATTTTGTATTGCCGATTTTTGAAGTGATTCTTCACTGGAGCGACCACTACAGCCACTTTGACAGTTTTGTCTTGGGACATAAGCGGAAGGGTGAACTGCGACGCCAACGATAAAATCAGAGGATCTGGATAGTCCTTCAACAGAATACCCTCTCTTGTAGGGTCCCAGGTTTTTATTAAAATCGAAGAACTTCACTTGATTTCACATTGAGTTAGAAAAGGACCTTTTACGTCCCTCTATTTTAAAAAAAACCATTTCGTTGCTGTTTTGTGTTCGTGATTGTCCTACAAATTAAAAAAAGAAAAAAACAAACGAGACGTTAAAGTTATTTTTTCTGATTAAATATTGAAAATCCTTATTTTTGCTTGATTTTATTTATATATTCATGATTCTTATTATTATAAATATTATAACTTAAAGTGTAAGTGGGAAGTATTGATTTTCAAGGTCTGTCGTCTGGAATTACTCCGTTCTTTTTTTTGTAAGTTATTTTTTTTTGTTTTACATAACCCACCTTCATAGAGCTCTTAGTAGGTAGGGAGTAATCGTGTTCTTCAAGTAGTCCTGCGTGTTAAAAAGGCTACTTTTCGGAGTTTTGTATGATCGTCCTTGGTGAGAATCTTATTTCCTCACGTTGTTTTCTATTGCTTCCTTAACTGGGTACTAGAAAAAAAAAAGAAGAAAAGAAAAGATTATAATTAGATTTTGTTTTTTTTTTTCCTCATAAACTTTACTTAAATTAATTTTTCTTTATTATTACATTTATCTCAAGCTAAAAAGAGCCCATGTTTTACTTGTACTCTATCGGTAAAAATAATAAAATTTGTCACAACGACGTCTCTATTAGATGAACAAACTTTGTTTTACTGATTTCTCGAAGGAAATCATGCTATTTTGAGCAAACGATTTCAGGGGTGTGGATGGTAGCTAAGCTATCGAGGTGAAGATGGAGTGACCGGAACGCAAGCATCGTCCTATGATTGGGGGAATCCAAAAATGGCCACCGGATTCCTACGGTAGGGTGGGTTTGGCAACACTGCATCAACATCAGCAGTGCCTTGAAGTGGTAATCGTCCGTCCGCTGTCAATTTCGATGAATTTTGTTTTATTCATAGGCCTGATTTGTGTTTTTGTTGCTGGTGAAGTTGAGTTTCGGTGACAAGATCCCCCCCATTCCGGCGAGCTAAGCTGTGCATCGCAAGCAGGCCGTGTCACTTGAAACTTAACACTCCTACCCTTCTCTGAACTGTTCCTTTTCCAATTTCCTTTCCTTTCCTTATTTTTCCTACCTTACCACCTTACCGACATCCTAATATTCCTCTTGCCTCGCAACAAAATTATGGCGCCCAACGTCTTAGCTTTAATGTTAAGATTTCTGTAGTTTCGTTTTTGTGCAAGTCCTCAACCAAACTTATTATGAATTTTTAAGGATCGTATGTCTGCATCAGGAAAGTCTAGGACATACCTAGATGTATTGCGACGATTTCTTGAAAATTCATAATGACTGCGGTTAGTGTTTGTTTAACGTTTTCTTTAGGGTTTCTGCAAGGTTTTGAAAAATGCGTATGTCTGCATCAAGAAGGTCCCTGACGTACTTAGGTGTATTTGCGACGTCATTTAGCATAAACTTGCAGTAACAATAAAAAACGTTTTGGTATCGTTTTCCTTTTTCCTATCCCTTACTTATTTTTTTTACTTTTCTATCTACTATATTTTCAATTTCTGATCCTTCTTGTCCAGTCAATTTTGCTAAGGTACTTGAACGCAGTGACCGTGTTTGACGAGCCGTCGAACATCGATGCACCGTTCAAACTTCTTATAGTTTTTGTTTCTACAAGTGTTAGTCGTTCTACTTTATGTATTCCCTTCTACATTACCACTTCAAGGGATTTTATTTTTGTCCGTCTGAAGTCTAACTATTCAAAGATGCTGCAAGTAAGGTCACAACATGTCGAAAAGAAACCACCAAAGACGCTACCTGAAGCACCCCGTACAATCATGGTAAAACAAAACTAAGAACAAATTCTTAAATTTTTCGTTTGAAAACTTTATTCAAAATTATAAGTTTGTTTCGTTGATCTTTTTGGAAATCCTATAATTAGTTTTTTTTGTTGAAGCATACATCTACATACAATTATCTACCTATAGATAATTTTTTTTTCGAAAGTTCAGAGTAATAAAACTTAATTTTCGAAAGGCTTGTGCCGAATTCAAAATTACCTTTGCGTATAATATACGTTTGATAGTTTTTAGTCATTAATTTTTCTTCGTTTAATAAGTTTTTTTGTTACATTTCTTAATTTTTCGTTTTCGTTTTCGTTTTTGAGTTATAGTTTTTTCATTGATTTGATTAAGTTTTCGCATTAAGTTTAGTTTTTTTTTGAAAGAAAAAAATACATAAACTTTTTCTTTTAACGAAAGCTTGTTCAAAGTTAATTTTTTAGGTTTAAGAAAAGCTTTGTTTCTTGGGAAAAGAAAGAAGCTTTTGGATAAAAACATCAAGTTTTTTTTGATAATAATCTTAATTTTCGTTTTTCGTTTTTTTTTCGTTGCTTTTTTTTCTCGTTTATTTAGTTCTTTTTTGTTAATACTAAAAAAGTACCTAAAATATTAAGAGAAATTAAAGCCAATTATTTGCTTAATATTATCATTTTTATTTGTTCCTTTTGAAATACGTTTTTTTCCAGTTTTGATTTTTGTTTATTACAAACTATTTTTTTTCTGTTATTTTTCTTTGTTGTTTTGATATTATTACATCGTTACGCATTTTTTAGTATATGGGAATTGTTTCTAAGAAGAAACACCTTCAAAATTTTGGAAGGACAAGTTAATTTTTTTGTTTTTGTTCCGTTTAGGACATATTTTTACATAAACACTTTAAAATTCAATACTACTTCCTACTTTTTCTCGAAATACGTTTTTGTAAAACTCACCCGATTAGTTCTTTAAATCCAGTTTTTTTATCTATTTTGTTGCTTCGTTTTCAACTCGTTAAAGACGGCTTCCATTCATAGTAATAATAATTTCATAATTTGATTAGAAATGCAGAAATCAAAATCTGGATGTTATCGAGAAACATCAGAGAATGCATTCTCCTCTCACATCTAATAGACATGTTCGATCTTCATCCAACGTGCCCCCTAAGGCTGGTTTTCAGAACTCGAACGATCGAGTAAAGAGTTCTCTCGATTTGATTCCGACTCCTTCCTATTCCCAACTCAGTGGCCTAGGCGCTAAAGATAAACCAACTCCTAGACATATTAGATTTCATGAGCGAAACCGTGAAGCGTACTATAGATGCTTGACCCAGACAGGAAGTCTACAAAAAGAATTTCATATTGAGTGATTCCTCGAAATATTTATCCGCTAAACTATCTCCAAAATACATCAAATGCCGTATTTCAAAACAAGTGGGCAACCAGATGTATGAAATTAGAGAATTTAGCGGAAGAAAAATTGGCATTTTTCACGCAAAAGATTTAAAACATTGAATAATTCATCCCGCGAAAATTTTCCATACCAAACAATAAAACGTTTTAAAATGAGATGCAAAGTCAAGGAAAAAGCCGCAAACTTCACTTAACCACATCCGTAGATCCGTATTTTAATATGTTTGAATGTATTTCTTTGTTCACGTTAAACCACTTTAGAAAATTTGCGATAGCCTTTATATTTTGTTTTTAGAAGAAAAAAAAAACTAAAACGCACATAGTACCTGCACTATAAATCTTCTATTTCCTTATATTTGTTCACTTTGTACCTGAAAATTCCTTTATAGAATAAAACAAATTCATTTATTTTTTTTAGTATCTCTTTATCGCATGCTTTTGTCTTAAATGTTATTTATTTATTTATTAACTACTAATTATTTACACCTGTGATACTAATAATTAGAATCCGCAATGATTATAAACTATAAATTCTCTGTGATATTTACAAACTATTTATAATTAGCTTTATTAGAAACATCTGTGATATTTTTTTCTTTAGTTTTAGTAATGACTGTGATAAACTATCTGCAATGATAAAAAACTACGAACCTCTGTGATATTTACAAATTAGTTTACTAATAAAAATAACTTTGCTAACTGTGATACTTTTACTTTTCTTAGTCTAATAATCGTTAATTTATTTTATTTATACTCTAATTGATTATTAAAAAAATACTTTTCCCTAAATGTTCACTCACCGAGCGACGGTAGACTAGCTGGTGAAAGTATAATGACTGCTTTTGCCCGAGTTCTTGTCCGATGGTTTTCGTACAACCAACAGCTTTTCTTCACCCAGGTGTCATAAGCCGCCAGCCTAATGACTGTTCGATTTATCTGGAGTCGTTCCGTTGAACCTCAGTTTCGCAAACCACCTAAAATAATTAATAATTAAATAGGTGAACTAGCATAAATTACACCTTACGTACCTTAGTGTACTTATGCCTCAGTGAGGTGCCGATTTCCAAATAAACACCTGGATAAATGCAAAGCATAATTTTGTTTTTCTTGGGGTTATCCAGTCGCAAACAAAATAAAGCGAATTCTTTCTGAAATATAAAAACAAAACAATAATTACCAAGCGATTACGCACTCAACCTATATTGCATGTAATATTATACATACCTATTCCACATTCTGGATGAGACCCAAACCAAATGTTTTTTTTTGCCCGGCATTGTATACGGTGGGTTGACTCCCCACGTCCCTTGCGTAACAAGTGGCAAGAGGAACATCGCGACGGCGTCCTTTTTTGTTTGTTTGTTTTTTTTTGGAATATATCCAATAAACAAACAAATGTTGTTGCGTACCGCCGTGTCATGGCGAGGACCTGAAAATATTTAAAAAGATTAGCAAATGGTACAATAGGAACAATAGAAAAAAAAATGATAATAACAAACAAAACTTACCAATCTTATATTAACTCTTCTGTTGTTGGTTGCTGCTATTGATGTTGATATGGCGATTCTGGACATGGGGTTGTCGGGTTGTGCTGGTGAATGGCATATCACAAAGACGAATTAAAAAGAGATAACTAACTTTTCAACCCAGTCTCGATCTCTCAACTTTTTAATTCTCTTGTAAACCTTGACATAAGGAATGTACCATACAACGGGTAGAGATTGACACTTGAATATCGATCGGGTTGAGGTGAATGTTTTGTCATAGAATAGTATTTTATAAAGACAAATAATTGTGTGTAAAAATGATTAAATGAGCCCGATGATTTTTGGTCTCATCAAATATTTAAAGAATTTTTAGAAGAATTTTAGGAAAATAAATGGAAGTAAATGAGTTGGGCAAATTGCTGATGTCATGTGTAGACAAATTTCAAGTCACGCCATCTGTTAGGGAATGGAAAGAGCGAATTTGACAATATGGCGAAGGAGATGGTTTGCCAAGTGTAAAAATGAGAGTTGAAGTGAAAGGAGAGTAGTCGGAAACAAATACAATGACATCTCTAAAAAACTAAAACCAGCAAACTGGCGGGCATATGGAATCATACGATGCTATAGATGTGGGAGGAGAAATTTGACGAGGAAAAAAGTGGCCTGTTCGTTGGCTAGTCCTTCAAAAGTTAAATGTCATATTGCTGTATTAGGTTAAAGACGGATGACACGGTGTATTTCGTATTGGTCGGAAGAAATTGTTTTTTTCGGTGGAAATAATCCACATTTTTTCTAAAATTTAAAATTAAAAGTAAGGAAATTATTTTTTTTGTGCAATTGCGAGTTGGATTTTAATTTTATTTTTGTTTGCGTTTTATAGTTTTAATATAAAATACAGTGATTTATTTGAAATTGCTTTCCATCGATTTTCTGAGTGCGGCAAGTTGCTATATCTAAAATTATTTCCTTTTGGATAGAATTAATAGCGAGGTGAGTTTTAAGTGACCAACTTGACTTAAGAATATGTGCCTAAACGCGGTATTTCAATTTAGGATAAATACACATCCCATTGTGCTGTTCTGGCGGTACCAGCTTGCCAGCGGAGCGCTGGGCCGCCGCCTCAAAAATTTTTTGTTGGTGTAATTTTGTATTGCCGATTTTTGAAGTGATTCTTCACTGGAGCGACCACTACAGCCACTTTGACAGTTTTGTCTTGGGACATAAGCGGAAGGGTGAACTGCGACGCCAACGATAAAATCAGAGGATCTGGATAGTCCTTCAACAGAATACCCTCTCTTGTAGGGTCCCAGGTTTTTATTAAAATCGAAGAACTTCACTTGATTTCACATTGAGTTAGAAAAGGACCTTTTACGTCCCTCTATTTTAAAAAAAACCATTTCGTTGCTGTTTTGTGTTCGTGATTGTCCTACAAATTAAAAAAGAAAAAAACAAACGAGACGTTAAAGTTATTTTTTCTGATTAAATATTGAAAATCCTTATTTTTGCTTGATTTTATTTATATATTCATGATTCTTATTATTATAAATATTATAACTTAAAGTGTAAGTGGGAAGTATTGATTTTCAAGGTCTGTCGTCTGGAATTACTCCGTTCTTTTTTTTGTAAGTTATTTTTTTTTGTTTTACATAACCCACCTTCATAGAGCTCTTAGTAGGTAGGGAGTAATCGTGTTCTTCAAGTAGTCCTGCGTGTTAAAAAGGCTACTTTTCGGAGTTTTGTATGATCGTCCTTGGTGAGAATCTTATTTCCTCACGTTGTTTTCTATTGCTTCCTTAACTGGGTACTAGAAAAAAAAAAGAAGAAAAGAAAAGATTATAATTAGATTTTGTTTTTTTTTTTCCTCATAAACTTTACTTAAATTAATTTTTCTTTATTATTACATTTATCTCAAGCTAAAAAGAGCCCATGTTTTACTTGTACTCTATCGGTAAAAATAATAAAATTTGTCACAACGACGTCTCTATTAGATGAACAAACTTTGTTTTACTGATTTCTCGAAGGAAATCATGCTATTTTGAGCAAACGATTTCAGGGGTGTGGATGGTAGCTAAGCTATCGAGGTGAAGATGGAGTGACCGGAACGCAAGCATCGTCCTATGATTGGGGGAATCCAAAAATGGCCACCGGATTCCTACGGTAGGGTGGGTTTGGCAACACTGCATCAACATCAGCAGTGCCTTGAAGTGGTAATCGTCCGTCCGCTGTCAATTTCGATGAATTTTGTTTTATTCATAGGCCTGATTTGTGTTTTTGTTGCTGGTGAAGTTGAGTTTCGGTGACAAGATCCCCCCCATTCCGGCGAGCTAAGCTGTGCATCGCAAGCAGGCCGTGTCACTTGAAACTTAACACTCCTACCCTTCTCTGAACTGTTCCTTTTCCAATTTCCTTTCCTTTCCTTATTTTTCCTACCTTACCACCTTACCGACATCCTAATATTCCTCTTGCCTCGCAACAACTTCTTAAGACAGCAGCTTGAGTACCTTGGTTATGACATAAGCGTAGACACAATTCAACCTGGAAAAAGTAAAATCAACTCCGTAATTGAATTCCCAAAACCAAATAGTGTACATCAGATGCGACAATTCTTAGGGCTTGCCAGTTACTTTCGGCGTTTTATACGAAATTTTGCGCTAAAAGCAAGTCCTTTAACTTCCTTATTGAAAAATAATACACCATTTGTTTGGACTGAAGCTCAACAAAAAGCGTTTGACATGTTAAAGGATCATTTAGCCAACCGTCCAGTTCTGGCCTTATACGATCATAACGCTCTAACTGAATTGCATACCGATGCGTCGAAGCTAGGAATAGGAGGTATGCTATTACAGAAGCAAGACGATAGTTATTTTAAGCCGATTGCTTACTTTAGCCGTACGACAACCCCGGATGAACAACGATACCACTCTTATGAACTAGAAACGCTAGCAGTAATTTGCTCCCTAAAACGATTTCGTGTATATTTGCTAGGACTGAATTTTAAAGTTATCACCGATTGCAATGCACTGCGAGCAGCATTTAAAAAGAAAGACTTAGTGCCACGTATAGGCCGATGGTGGTTATCCACCCAAGAATTCGATTTTACCGTAGAGTATAGGGCTGGAAGTCAAATGA
This sequence comes from Chrysotoxum bicinctum, assembly GCA_911387755.1. Classification (NCBI taxonomy): domain Eukaryota; kingdom Metazoa; phylum Arthropoda; class Insecta; order Diptera; family Syrphidae; genus Chrysotoxum; species Chrysotoxum bicinctum. Next base: position 43,011,902 of record OU426990.1, read on the forward strand.
CACACGTAGATGCGCTCAGTAGGAATGCAATTGTTGATGCTAACGAAAATGACGATCTCGAACAAATGATAATCAATATTACATCGGACGACTGGGTTCTAGCCTGTCAACTTAAAGACGACAGGTGTAGACATCTTCTAGAAGTACTCGCCAAAAAAGCAACAAGCAAAGAAGATGTCCGTATCCATGAAGAATATGCTTTACACAATGGTAGATTGTATAAAAAGATCAACAACGGTCGACGGTGGGTGGTGCCCAAAACATCTAGAAGAGACGTTGTAATGGCGTACCACGATCATGCTGGACATTTGGCTGAAGCCAAAACACTTGAAATGGTTCAAAGGAAGTATTGGTTTGCATCAATGAGGAAGTATATTAAGCGTTACGTAACTTGCTGTTTGGGTTGTATGTATAATAAAATACCAGCGGGTAAACAGAGTGGGGAATTACATCCTATCGAAAAAGGGAATAAACCGTTTGATACCCTTCACGTCGACCATCTTGGTCCCTTCGTTAAAAGTACTAAACGAAATACTCATTTGTTGCTGATCATAGATGGGTTTACAAAATTTGCGTTTTTAATACCCGTTCAAAATACAAAAGTCGAACCGGTTATTAAAGCTTTTGATCGTATATTTGAAATTTTCGGAGCACCTAGAAGAATTATTTGTGACCGCGGAAGTTGTTTCACAAGCAAGAAGTTTACTCAGTATTGCGCGGAAAAAGATATCAAAAGAATTTTGAATGCGACTGCTACTCCTAGGGCCAATGGTCAGGCCGAAAGGTATAATCGAACAATACTAACGTCAATTGCGGCATCTACAGAATGCGAATCAAAATGGGATCAATCCTTGAAACAAATTCAGATGGGCATAAATTCCAGTATAAATGCAACTACAAAAAAAACCCCTTATGAGCTGTTGTTAGGTTATGTACCCCGAAACTTTGAAGATACATTTTTGGCTGCGGAAGTATACGAAGACGATTACGACTCTCAAATCCATACGACGCGAGAAAAGGCAAGTGAAGAAATTAAACGAAACCAATCTAAGCAAAAACAATATTATGACAAGAGAAGGACAAAATCAAAAGAATTCAATACTGGTCAGTTAGTACTAGTCAGAAAACCTAAAGGTTACAACGACGGAGCGAGTAGAAAATTAATGCCACGATATACTGGACCTTACAAAGTTATCAAGGTTCTCCGAAATGATCGTTATGTCATCAGTGACCTGCCGGGTTCAAAGCGATCTAATAAACCTTATACTGGTGTATTTGCGTCCGATAAGATGAAGCACTACGCGATGCATGATAGTACCGATAGCGAGACAAATGATAACTAACGAAGAAACTTAAGAATTTAATTTTATTTCTTTTTCGTTTTTAAGCAAACGTAACTTGTATCTTAAGAATGTAATCTAAGATGTATTTTAGTAATTTACACTTGAGTAGACATACATACATGTTACACATTAAAGCATAACGCATGCCATCGATTTTTTTTAATTGAACGTACACTAGATCAAAAAAAAAAAAACGAAATCTAGATACTTAATCTCATATGTACTAACGTATTAAATTTAAATAAATGTAACATTCCTTTAACAGATTGGTTTTTAGTATAACGTATGCTTCTGATTTTGAATGTAACGTACATTTAAGTAGAGATATTAAACAGTGAAGTATAACGTGTATGCTTCTGATTTTGAATGTAACGTACATTTAAGTAGAAATATTAAACAGTGAAGTATAACGTGTATGCTTCTGATTCTGAATGTAACGTACATTTAAGTAGAGATATTAAACAGTGAAGTATAACGTATGCTTCTGATTTTGAATGTAACGTACATTTAAGTAGAGATATTAAACAGTGAAGTATAACGTATGCTTCTGATTTTGAATGTAACGTACATTTAAGTAGAGATATTAAACAGTGAAGTATAACGTGTATGCTTCTGATTTTGAATGTAACGTACATTTAAGTAGAGATATTAAACAGTGAAGTATAACGTATGCTTCTGATTTTGAATGTAACGTACATTTAAGTAGAAATATTAAACAGTGAAATATAACGTATGCTTTTGGTTTTGAATATAATGAACACAAGTAATCTGATAAAAAAGAACGTATTTTACGATGTAACGTACATATACTTTATTTAAAATGTAACGTAGATTTAAATACATGTCTATCCCAATATGGTGTAACGTACAACACCGTGGACAAGAGAGAAATCATGTAATTTAACCAATGAGGACATGTGGAATATATATATAGCGTGGCCGAGCTGTAACCGAACTATATGAGCATAACGTGCTTATCCTTGGAAGTGTGAGTGAAAGCTTTGCATTTGCACTCTTGGGTATGTGTGTGACGCTTGCAGCTGCAGAATAAGGGATGAAGGAAAAATGTTAATAATGTAGATACATAAGAACAAGATCATTCTTGTGTTGATTGTGAACGACGACGGACGATTGAATACTTTCTGAGCAAATAAAGTCAATTATTGTTTTAGTGAATAAGTTCGGGTTTTATTTTATAACAGTAAAAGGCTCGTTAGGTTGTAACATTACTTATAACAATATTGTAAGATATTTTAAGTTTTTAATTATTGATAACGGTGAAAACCCAATAGTGGGTAGAGATTTTATAAAAGTTTTCCAAATTAAAGAAATTAAAATCAATGCAATTATTTCTGACGAGAAAAATTTAGATGTAATTATAAAAGAATACGATTCTCTTTTTTCCGATGAATTTGGTAAATTAAAAAATTGTAAAGTTAAACTTGAAATCGATAAAAACGTTAAACCAATTTTTGTTAAGGCGCGCCCGATTCCATTTGCATTTAGGGATGAAGTCGAAGGTCAATTAAAAGATTTAGAAAGTCGCGGAATAATTACGAAAACGGAAAGTACGCAATGGGGTACACCACTTGTGCCTATTTTAAAAGAAAACGGGAAAATACGATTATGCGCGGACTATAAAGTCACGTTAAACAAATACTTACGCGATACGAATCATCCGCTACCACGAGTTTCTGACCTTTTGAATAAAATTGGAAATGCACGAGTTTTCTCGAAAATATATTTAGCAAACGCCTACAATCAAATCGAATTAGACGAGGCGTCAAAAAAGTTAGTAACTTGGAGTACCCATGTGGGAAATTTCCTTATGAATAGATTGCCTTTCGGCATTAAGCCAGCAACGGGAATTTTTCAGCGCGAGGTCGAAAAGATTTTGAGAAATATTGACGGGGTTTTTAACTTTTTAGATGACATTATCGTTGCGGCGCCTAGTCTTAAGAGGCACAATGAGATTCTTCACGAAACTTTCCTAAGGTTACGAAATGCTGGCCTAAAATTGAACAAAAATAAATGTTTGTTCGCAAAGAACAAAATTCAATATTTGGGATACTTGATTTCGGAAGAAGGCTTCGTGAAAGTAAATCGAGACGAAACAATTTCACAGTTTCCGGTACCGACAAATATTTCGGATGTTAGATCCTTTTGTGGGTTTGTCAATTATTTCGGTCGATTTATTCCAGATTTGGCCACAAAGATGTCTCCCATATACGAAGTTTTAAAAGGGGACACATTTGAGTGGAATAGGCAAGCAATGGACGCGTTTGAAAGCATGAAGCAAGAGATAATGTCAGATACGGTGCTAGTGCATTTTAACCCACAAATGCCTGTGGTACTTACCTGCGATGCTTCCAATGTGGGAATAGGTGCGGTTTTGGCACATACTTTTCCGGACGGGTCTGAACGACCAATTGAATTCGCTTCACGCTTACTATCCAAATCTGAAAAAAATTACGGTGTTATAGAGAAGGAAGCTCTAGCCATAGTATACGCCACACGAAAATTCTATCAATATTTGATTGGAAGACCATTTGAGCTGGTCACGGATCACAAACCTCTGGTGACTATCTTCGGCGAGAAGAAAGGGATTCCTCAAATGTCCACGAGCAGGCTACAAAGGTGGGCTTTTCATCTCTCAGCTTTTCAGTATTCAATACGGTATGTAAAATCTGCTGATAATGTTGCTGATGCAATATCACGTTATCCTCAGCAAAACGTTATAGCCGAGGAGCCGATAGAGAACGAAAAAAACACAATGACGTACTTAAATCGAATTGAAACAAATTCAGACATTTTAGTAGACGCAGACTTAATACGAAAAGAAACTTTGACTGACGAAATTTTGTGTACGATTGTGGAGGCAGTAAAAACAGGAAACTTTTCAAAGCTTAAGAGTAACGATTCTTTTTTACCTTTTTTAAAACGCATCACCGAGTTGGTAATTGAGAACGAAGTTCTAATGTGGGGACATAGAGTGGTAGTTCCACATTCCTTGCGTAATTTAATCTTAAAGCAAACGCACGTTACGCATATGGGTATTGTTAAAACCAAATCGCTTTTAAGATCTTACGTATGGTGGCCAAACATAGACGCAGAGGTTGAAAACATGATCAAAGGTTGCAATGTTTGTTTGTCGTTGTTGCCAAATCCACCTAAAGCTAGACTTATCAGCTGGGAGAGACCGGGAAAACCTTGGGAGCGAATCCATGTGGATTTTGCAGGTCCTTTGAGAGGCTATCAGTTCTTGGTTGTTATTGATGCATTTTCAAAGTGGATTGAGGTATTTTATACTAAAACACCAAACTCTTCGTTCTACATTAAATGCCTTAGGAATGTATTTTCTAGATTTGGTATTCCGGAGGTGGTCGTTTCTGATAACGGAACGCAGTTCGTTTCAGAACAAAGCAAAGAATTTTTGAATTCATTTGGAATTCGTCAGTGCCTTACAGCACCAGGATATCCGGCTACAAACGGGGCAGCAGAGAATGCTGTTCGAACGGTAAAAAAATGCGATTAAGGCTAGGGAACAAGAGAACGATATTGACGAAATTTTGACGCGATTTTTATTTGATTATAGAAACACAAGGCATTGCTCTACGAAGGAATCTCCTGCATCTTTGGTATTGAATTACTCTCCTAGAAATAAATTTGATCTTTTGGCACCGGCAAGCTTAAGCCCTAAGCCGTTTAATAATGATTTAAAAGCTGGTACAAAAGACAGAAATTTTAAAGTCGGGGAAGTGGTAATGATTCGAGATTTCAACTCTGTTAAAAATGTTCCGCAATGGGCTAAGGCCTCTGTCATTAAGATTTTCGGACCGCGAATGTACCTATGCAAAATGGAATCGGGCAAGCATATTAAAAGACATGTGGACCAAATAAGGAAATTTAAATGTTTAACTACCGCAAAAGAAAAGGTACAAAGGTCACAGAATAATTTTAAAGTAAAACCTAGAACTGTAAAAAAACATATGTATTTTAATCATAATCCATCTAAAAATGTAACAAATAATATAGTAACTGATGAATCTTCTGATGTAAATAATGATGTTCCGTTACCAAATATTGGATCTGAACGAATGTTGAGAGATAGGACTGAATTGAAAAAACCTATAAAATTCGCAGACTATGTATGAATCAAATTAAATTATCGTAACATTTTTTGTAAGGGGGACGTATGTAATGTATGCATTTGGCAACACTGTCCACCAGTGTTCAAAATGACGTTTGGATGAAGCTCTTTTCTTTTATATTATTTTTTGCAAAGTGACTTCTCATCCAGACGCCATCGAGTGCAGTTCTCTTTTATCCACTATTAAAATAAGTTAAATATAATAAAGTTGAATTATTAAGAAGGACTCGGACTTTTATTTAATTTGCAAACATAACAGTTAGTTTCTGATCAATTGCAAACTATCAACAAAGTTACAATTAAGGTTTTACCTCGGCACACAAAATCCAAATATTAAAAGAAAGGTTCTAAATTTCTGAAGGTTTTATCAAAAAAACGCTTTTTAACCATGTTTCCGTCAATATATGTACCTACCTATTGATATCTTGAGAAATATATTTTTGATGTTTCTGGAAACCGTTTTGTTCTGAATAAACAAAATAACAATACATACATATATGTATTTATTTATAGATTAATATGATATTCTGAACAAAATTAATATTCAAATTTTAAACATAAGTTTTTTCTCTTTACATTCCAGTTCCCAAAATAAAATCAATATGGCTCCAATGCCGAGTATTAAAAATTCAGCAAATGCTCCAACATTCCTATTTTCAACAGCGGACTCTGGTGACTCAAGTCCAACACCCTCAAGTCCTCCTAGTACAGGTAATAAATCAATCAATTTCTCTATTAAAATTTATAAATCAAAAACACACATAATTTTTAATGTGTTACAGATGTGCCGAAATCACAATGTTCTTCACTCTCCGAGGGCGAGTCCTTTGAGGGTTATGGAGAAGGTGAAGGCGGCAGCGTTGGTGGTGGTCGAGCACGTACTGTCCTCAATGATGGCAATAACAACATAAATACCGCTGGTGGTGTTGAACTCGAATTGGCACCACATGAAAACTCTACTCCTAGGTAGGCACAAACGTACAATTTTTGTTGTTTATTTTTATTAACTTAATCGTTGGGCGCCATAAAACTTATTTTCACTTGCAACTTTTTTAATTAAAGTTTAATTATTGCGTGCACCTGATAGTTTTTTTTTCTTCATTTTTACTAGTTTCTCTTTTTGTTTTGAGAAACTAAGAAACAACAACAACATCAATGGTGCAGTTAAGTTGCAAGGTGAAAATTATTATTTACAATGCTCAGGCAGCCTTACACCACAGATAATTATATACAGATGTCGCATCCCCATAGAAAAAACTGACATATGAAAATGAAAATCTTCATTTGAAAGAGCTTTTAAGAAAGCTGTTTTCAATTTATTATTTTAAGATTATGTGAGAAGTGCTTTTTCTCTTTAAAATGTGTGCTCTCTGAATTCACGAATAAAACCTATTTCGTCTGTTGCTCTTGCGTGTTCAACTCTGTGTCTGTATTCTTTGTTTTTTTTTTTTTAATACCGCCAGACCCTTTTTTTTAAATAGATTTTTTATGGACACAAGAACATAAGATACCTACCTACATTTTTCATAGAGGGATCTTGGCAAGAAAAAATTGTATTTTGTGTGTTTATCTGGGAACCTAAGGCAATTTTGTTCATAAAAAGGACACTTACTTAGATATTTTGTTGCATTTAGAAGCAAATTAGGAACTTAAGTAGGCAGGTATTTCTAAGCCTTTGGATGGATTTGTAAAAATTATTCTCGACCTATCTTTTAGGTAGGTACTTGTTCTTTACAATTCCCATACAAATTATTCTAATTTCGTTGCTCAATTTTGTCTATCAGAGCCAAAAACAGACACAGTATTGTTTGTTACTCCTAGTCCTAGTTGCTACATACATAGATACGTACGTATTTTGCATTCAAGTTCATGAGGTTATGATGACACCTGCAGGCGGGAAGGTTGGTTTTATTTGATTTGGTGCGATCTTTTGATGATGGCGAAAATAACGTGGGTTTGGGTTTGGGTTTGATAAAAATAAAAAAAATCTGAAAAAATAGTTAAATTAAAACTTCAATTTGAAGTATAGGGCGACAAAGAAAAAGAAAATAAAGTCCTAAGAAATTGTGGATACAGATTTTTTTACGGGTTAGGTACTTATTTATTTTATACCACCTACTTAATTAAGAGGTTGTATGGTTATGATAGGTTGTAGGTAGGTATGTTTGTATGAAAAAACGCAACTAGAAGAATAACTGTAGGTACGAGAATATACATTGTACATACATACGTATAGTATACATACAATTTTTCAAAAACGTATGCCTAGGAATTCATTGCGTTTGTGAAAATTTATTAAAAGGTGACATTTTCCAGTTATCAATTAGATACAAACATACAAATTAGCTGGTTAAAGCTAACGATAAAATTTAAACGAATCGAAAAATGGTTTTTTAAGAAAAAAAGCGGGCGGATAACTTCGAGTTTCGGTTTGGAATAATTTTATTCTTCTTATAGGTATTTCTTCTTGTTTTTCATTTTTACAATTTAATATGGCCGGATGGGCGGGAAATTCAAATTTTAGACCAAATTTAAATAGTTCACAATAGTAAATTTTATTGTTTTAATTAATTCATTTTGATTTTTAAAATTGTTTGCAACGTCAAAGCACCTTTACTGTAGCAGAAGTTAATTTATAAATGTTACGAATTGTCAAATGAAACAATTTATACCTACTACAAATTTCAAAATTATTTCATTTCAGTATAAATAAGAAAACGTAGTATGTATGTACATACGAAGGTACATAAGAACGGTTTTTCTGTTTTCTATTTTTTTTTGTAAGTGAAAAAATAATGATAGTGTTAATAAAGAAAAAAGGAGCATTTTTCTGCTTTTCTGCTCTTAGCCTATTCCATATAAAATGTCAGAAGCATTTATACTGTTAATTGCGTATTTGCTTAGTTCACCCACCCTTCATCCCATTTTACATTTATTATTTTTACAATCCATTTTTAGTTTTTCATAGATACTGTTTAATTCTTAAATTTTTCAAGCATTCACTAAGTTCTGTAGCTTCTTATTTGTATATTAAGGTTTTAAGTTTTTCTAATGTTCTTGTCATTTACAAATTTTTGAGAGAAAAATAATTACCAAGAAGTTGACTGTATATCAAGTCTGTGCGTACGGCATTCATTCTTATTGTCAAACCAATTTGAAAAATATGTTAATGCAAAATCTTAAGCATTTTTAACATTTTAGTAAGTTACTAAGTTAAACGATTTTATCATCTTACTATCTCTAAACATTTTACTTAAGTTAAAATAACAAACTGTTTACTTTAACTTTTAGTAATTTACTAAATTAATATGAAATCTGTCATTTTCCTCAAACAAAATCTCTAGGCAATTTTAGAAGAGTTAAATTCTGTTTTTTTTTATTTCGATTCGTGAGTAAATTGTTTTTAAAAGTAGATAAAATATTATAAAATGTTTTCGGAAAACGAAGATTTTGAAATACATATGTATGTATGTATATGATTGAAGACCCAGCTTTATGGAGAATTTTGCTCCAGATATAGGTTTGACAAGATAGCAGATCGGCTTTTAGTTGAAAAACTTAAAGATCGAAGAAGAATATCAAGTACCTACTATGTATTTACATTACACTTTCTTGGAAGAAGACTGGAATGGTCCAATCCAAAGTGGCGAAATAATAAGAAAAAACATTTCGAAAAAAGTTTTCAAAAATAAACAAATAAGAAAATAAATTTAAGGTTGTCCTTTTGACTTTTGAGTTTCCGACATTTCAAACTATTAGGTCCGTTCCCCAGATTTAGTTTAGTTTGGTTTGTTAATTTAGACGAACTGTCATGATTTGAATGTGTTCAAATGCACCGTTTTTGATAAAAGGGAATTAGTCTGTTACTAGTTAATAAAACGAAAAAAAAAGGTTTACAAATTTCGAAGAGTTAGTAAATTACTAAAATTTTAACAAATTGCTAACTACTAAAATGCTAAGCCCTTAACAAAATATTGTTTAAAATGTTGCTCCTATGTTTCTACCATCACGTGTGAACGTTTGTTTCCTATTGATAAATCCTATAATCAATTTATTTATCTAATAAAATTGTATGTTGCGCTAGCATAGGTATTCATTCAACTTAATGTTGTGAAAATTTGTGTAAAAGCTGAAATAATTCTCTTCTAATAGCAACTGATTCATTTATTGTCTGTACCGCCATTCCGACAATAATTTTTTTTGAAAATCTGTGTATACGTGCCAGTTTGTAAGCTTTGGGCATATTTTTTTTTATTTTTTCATTGTTGAAGATAAATTCGATTACCTTTCAGCTAAAAATTCCATCAGGTGGTTCTTAAAACAAAAACAAACTTTAATCAACGAAGGTACATATATGAAATACTAATAATATGTGCGTTTAGCCCAGAGGGCTCATCAGTCAGATGCTGTCTGCCGTACCCTTCAACATCTTACTGATGAGCCCACTGTCGTAACTGGGCGAAAGCCCAGTACACCGAAATTAAGGACGAACAAAATATTGTCAAAACTCAAACCTGCATACCATAAAAATCGAAAAAAAAAATATATTTTTGAAAAACCTGTCTATACTAAATGTTTGTTTAGTAGGCATAGAATACTTACATAGAATCGAGAGTGTTTACATCCCAATATTTGCAGAAATATAGATCTGTTATAGATACCACCTACTTAATTAAGAAACAAATACTTTTGATTACAAGTAGTATTCGATTAATATGTAAGATTCAACCATATGAAAAAAATCATAAAAAAATATATATTTATCTAGGGTTTAGTTAAAGGTACATATATCTATAAAACTCGTTTGTGAAAATTGTAACTTCTGAAAAGCACAATCAATCATTATTTTGGTGCTATCATTAATTTTTTTTCATTTTATTTGTACAATTATTTCTTCTGTGCCGGCATACCTTCCACATAAAATTAATTATTATATTTAAATAATTATTGGTATGTTATTCTTATTTTAAATTTTCGGATTAGCCGCGTATATAACAGATATTTATCAAGTGCAATATGCAATACTGTAATCACCTCGAACGTTTCCCCGGTATATAAAAAAATTTAAAAGTTCGTATTTCGATATAAAATAGTTCATAAAAAAAGATTAATGTTAAACTAATGTTAATGTATATGTGAAAACACATAATAATTGATGATGCTGTTTAAAAAGTGAATAAAAAAAAATAAGTTTAAATTTTCAATGATGAGTTTTAATGAAAACCTACTTAGATTTGTCTGTATGTATGTATAGAAACATATAAAGTCTAAAGTCAAATTATGTATTTTTTTTATCAAGATTTCTGTGTTAGACAAATGCCCTGATTTTTCTGTTAAATACGATACATTAAATTTTGATATATTTAAATAAAAGTGTAGATAAAATTAACACTTTATTATAACATTAAAACCTCTCTGTGTTACTCGTATTTTATTTTAACTTTAGAAAATTCTTTCCTTGCTTAGAAACTTGAATGAAGACAATAATTATTTTTATTTATTTTTTATTCGTTCTTCTAATAAAAGCTATGAACGGTTCTAATTTAAGCAATGAAATCGGCCTTTCTTAACGCAGTCGCTTAGCTTGGAGGCTTTGTCTAACTTTTTCATAATTTTAAACACTTTAGACAACTCTTCTAACAAATGTGGTTTTTACAACAGAACCTCAGCGAGTTTACGTTGAACAACCCTTAATTTGACAGATACATAACTCACACACAACAACACAAATAAAAAAAATAAAAAGCCAACTTTAAACCAAATAATCGCCGAAAAAAGTACACTTTATATACTACCTCGGTACAGAATTTGATTGTTTATGAATTACTTACATTATTTTAGATGGAAATGAAGTATACATAAGCTAATTAACAGCATACAAATCCAATTTTGTTTTTCTTAGGTGCAAATTCTTTTGGCTATACTCGTAACATCGTAACATAGTCGTATGTTTGCACACATGTATGTACAGATTTGCTGATCGTAGAGCACTTTTGCACGATTGTTTCGAATTTCTTATATTCAGTAATTGAGTCTATTTACAAAGCACATCTTTTAAAAAATCGAATGGAACAACAGTAAACATTTTTACTTCCATTTGTTTTGGTATGAAATAATCATTGTCAAAATGGATAAAGTACACTTCTAAAAGACTAGTTTATCTTTTATCTATTTGCTGCTGTTAAAGTTAGACGAGCTCTTTGACGTTAAAGTATAGTTTATGTCCTTTAAAATTAAGAAAAAGTCGGTTCTCGCTTTAATTAGAGCCGACTCCAATTCTAAAAATGATTTAGAGCAGGTTTTAAATATTTACAATTTTGCGCCTGTCTTTTATTTGTCTCACTCGTGACAGAAAAAAGACCCTGACTATTTTCAAAATACATACAGGTGGTGTTTTTTTTTTCATTTCAGCAAAAATGAATTAGTAATAATATTATTAGTTCTAAGAAAGTCCATGTAGATTTTATAAGAAAAACTAAAAACTCTTGACTGTGGAATTACACTTTAGGAAATTTCATAAAAATGTTATGTACAAAAATTGAAATTCATTCACCCGTGCGCGGTGTGGGCTCTGTGTTGTCAAACTTACAGAAAAACACATGCACATTCTTCATAGAATACCGACCTACTCCATGGATATACACACACAAAGAAACAATAACAACATGACGAACAGGTGTAAAGTATTTAAAAAAAAAACAAAGATTATAATTAATATCACCTACTACAGATATTAATAGAATATGTTCTATTTATCTAATGCCTTACCTTTTGCCTTTTTTCTGAACAAGAAAAAAGATACCCCAATAGGAAATTGCTTTTTTTGGTAGATATCTACATAATATTCCACATGAAAAACAGGTAGCCGCATTGTCTGCCAGTTTTATCTTTCTCGCGCATAATAAAAAAAAAGTCCTTAAACAGAAGAGAGAATATTACTCGTACATTATGTCATATATTGTTCTCTTTTTAATTCAGAAAAGCTTTCTTACGGCGATTATAACATTCTCTTCTTCTTATGAAACCTTCTTAAAAAAGCTTGTCTGCTCGAGATTGTCTGCTCGAGAAAATTTTCGATGACAGAATTTTGTATGGAGGTGAGACATCTGTATATAATTATCTGTGCTTACACCTTAACATGGTCAGTTCATAAAATGTCATTTTTATTTTCCCATTTTAGCGATGAAGACCGCAATATCATTCCAAGAGACAACTGGGCACGAATGAGTCTCCGAAGAACGCCCACAAGGTAAGTCAAGTCTTTTAGGTATATATATTTTTTTTGTTTTTATTTTGTGATGCGACGATGCGTCGATGCGAGGCGAATAGTGAGTGTGGTATATTTTTTTTTGAGTGTTTTGATATAATCAAAATCATGTTTGCATTTATTTTGAGTTAAGTTTGATATCGAAAAAGTTGAGTTGATTCGAATATTGTTCTCTTTATGTTTCTTGTAATTTTTTTCGGAATCAGCTTTCTCTTGAGCAGTTTATTTTTTATTTTTCATTTGTCTATAGAATGAGTATTGTGAATGAGTATTGCTCAAGTATAGCCAAATGCAACGAGAATCAATGTTCGACTCAGGGATGGAAAATTCGGTACAATTGTACCGAATTCGATACAATTGAGTTTGTACAAGTACAAAAGTACAATTTGTCTCAATTCAGTACAATTTAAAAATTTCCAATTTTATGTATTTCCCCAAAAAAAATAAACAAAAGCCTATAAAAGGAAATTGAAAGTTGAATTGAATACATCATCCTGGCCTAAATGCATTCATTTTCATACCAGAACAATAACTCTCAGCTGTAAGCCCTTATAACTCTTTATTACAGTTTTCTTTTCACTTCTTGATGTCGTCTTGCTTTTTTGGCTCTTTATCGATCAGTTTTTTTCAAACATCGCATCGTTTTGCTTACCAAATACTAAACTGTGGATGTGATTGCGGTTTTTCGGCTGTGCATTTTTAAGATATTGAATTTATGAATTTTAGTTTTATATTTCAATTTTTTTTGTATAAGCTGGTGCCGCAAAAATGGACAAAATGCGTCTCCACTGAACGATAAATCTGAGATTTACTCAAATCTACTTGAAATCTTCTTGAAATCACTAGATTTACAATACAAAAATTAATCATCTTGATTCGAGATTTCAAATAAATCTAAAGGGTTTTCCAATAAGAGGTGTTATTTTGATATTCAAAAAAAAATTGCATTTTTGGAGATAAATGATCGGATGTTTATTTCATTATAAAGAGGAAGGTATGCCGTTAATAATAGAACACAACATCAGCCAAATGGCCGCCAAGACCACGCTTACAGGACCATATCCTTTTCATGAAATTTTCCATAACCAAATCGCAAAGTGGCTGCCCTATGTCCTCGATAGCCTCACGAATTTCATCTTTGAGGTCTTGAATCGACGCTGGGCTGTTGGCGTAGACCTTATATTTCACGTGGCCCCAAAGGAAGAAGTCGCAAGGTGTTAAATCACAAGATCTCGGTGGCCAATTGTGATCACCTCTTCGAGAGATAACACGGTCCGGAAACTTTTCCCGTAAAAGATCGATGGTTTCATTGCTTGTGTGGCACGTAGCGCCGTCTTGTTGAAAGTAAACGTTGTCCAGATCAATACCATCCAATTCAGGCCATAAAAAATCATTAATCATCTCTCAATAGCGCAATCCATTGACCGTAACTGTTGCTCCAGCCTCATTTTCGAAAAAGTAAGGTCCAATGACTCCGCGGGACCATAAACCGCACCAAACAGTCACGCGTTGAGGATGGAGAGGCTTTTCAACAATAACTCTTGGGTTTTCCGAGCCCCAGATGCGACAGTTTTGCTTGTTGACGTAGCCTCCGAGGTGGAAATGGGCCTCATCAGTCAAGATGATTTTTCGATGAAATTCCGGATCATTTTCATGCATTTCAAGGACCCAATCAGCAAAGACACACACACGGCCATTTGGCTGATGTTGTGTTCCATTATTAACGGCATACCTTCCTCTTTATAATGAAATAAACATCCGATCATTTATCTCCAAAAATGCCATTTTTCTTTGAATATCAAAATAACACCTCTTATTGGAAACCCTTTACTTGAAATCTACTGTACTGAACGGATTTACTTTTCCATTTCTAATGAATCTTACAGTTTGATGGAAGAAAAAAGAAAAAAAAGGCAGTCTCTTGGCAAACTGAACAAAAAAAAAAAAAAACAATAATAACTGAAAACAGCTTCAAACTACTTGATGCCGCAAAAACTTTTGGCTGGAGCGTAATGGTCACAACAATTGTATTTTAGTTGAAAAAAAGATTTTAAATACCTATTTGTATTTCTAAGGAAAAGAAAATCAAAAAGAAGGACGTTGTGGTCGAAGAAAGAGGAAGCACTGATGGTGGAGGCTTGGGCAGATGTCTTCTTCCCAAAAAGTACTTCTTTGAGGCTTTGAAAGATAAAAGAATGGATTTAACAAATATACAATTTTTTTATTTAATATATAAATATTAACAAATTTGTAGAAATATTTACACACGGTCTTTCACCTGTAGAATTTTTTCACAAATTGAAACAAATTTGTGATCGCTTTATTATGGTGCAACAGAAACCCACAAAAAAAAGAACAATTTTCACAAATTTTAGCTTGTAATTAACAATTACAACTTTTTTTTTGTGCAACGAAAAATTCTATTTGTCAACAAATTTGTGACTTGTAATTCACAAATTTGTGTTTAACAAAAAAATTACAAATGAAAAAATCTCGATTTTTTACAAATTTGTTAAAAAAATGCTTGTAATCACAATAGGCCCCAGATAGTCTGTTTAAGGCCGCCATCAAAAACTTGATTTTTTTTCTTCATTTAAATAATTTAAAACCAAAATTTTAATTTTAGTTGAGAACATTCTTATTCTATTTTTAATAGCCATCAAAACTTTCAATTGTGACACTGCTTGTAATTAAAATTTTAAATGTCAAAATAAATCTAACAAGTCCAGTGGAAACACTACTAGATTATTTTAAATCAAACTGGAAAATAATCTAGATTATCATTCAGTGGAAACGTAGATAGCATAACTCATTCTTAATTTTAAACATTTTCTAACTAGTATCGTACTAAAGCAATTTTCTTAATAAATTGCTTCTGAACATACCTAAAACAATGACAGCTCTTGCAAGAAACTAAGTGAACAGACATTTTGTGGCTTTTACAAATATCATGGTACTAAAAAAATAAAAAAGGTATTCGGTATTTTTAACATTAATAAAAGGGTAGAGAAAGTATGACGCTATATTATTAAAATTTGCAAAATCGTCATTTTAACTTAGTTTCATACTAAAACATCTTTAGCATCGTAATAATTCAACTAAAATTTTGCGCCAGTATTTTTTTCTGTGGAGCTTTTTATATTTATTTATATTTTTTATAAGAACCCAAGCTGATCATTTCTGCTTTGATTTTCTAAAATAAAATACTTTGGAAAACTTTTAAATAGTTGAATTATTGATTTTTTTTTTTCATACAAAATTCGTTTTCGGTACAATTGACATCATTTCAGTACAATTTTATTCCAGATTTCAGTACAATTGAAAAATTTCATTTTCCATCCCTGGTTCGACTCACAGTTATCACTCATTTAAGAGCTTTCTCTACATTCAAAAAATAATAAGGAGAAATGTACTAGATTTAAATAAACAAAAAAAAAGCTTTATTAAGAAGCTTTTTAGAGAGTTTCTTCTCTTGAGTTTATATCTTGTAATTTAATATTTCCTATATTTGAGCGCATTTTTTTTCTCTTTAGCAGATGATAAACACTTAGGGTAATCATGGTAGCACATTTCAAAGTTTGTTAATTAGCTAGAAAAAATTGTTTGATAGTACCCCATGGCGAAATGGTTAATGCGATCGACTGGCACGCCGAGAGAAGGTCTGGGAGAGATTTTTAGCCGCTGCCATTTAAATATAAAAAAATTGTTTTTTTTTTAGGGATACTGTTTCTTTAGAGGAAGCAGCAATAATGTAGACCGATTGCAAACAGATTTTGAGTTATTCTATTTTTAATGTTCTTATATGCTTTCCCATTGGTTGATATTGTACTTTTAAGGTATAATTACTCTTCCGTGCGTTGCGTCCTTTTTAATTGGCTTCTTCTGCTGCATAATAAGTTGATGTTTTTTTTTATTAAATTCATATTTTATTTTCAATTCAACTTAAAACTATCTTAAATCTAGACAAAAATTCATGAATAACTAGCCTACTTATCATTAGAACTAACTTATCGTACAACTAACTTACTGGTCCCAATTGGGCGCTCGAAGTTAAACTATATAATAACTTATGATGTCTTGAGCGGAATGTGGACAATATTTTTGTCTTTAAGCTATATCTTAAACAGATTTACTGTCTTTTCTTATCTAATTTATTAAGCTGACACTTCAGTCCGGAGTAGAATAGAGCTTCAACAAGTTTCTTCTAGCCACCTAGGTGTCCTCATTTTCGCAAACCAAGATTAAAGTCCTGTTTCTTTTTTGTTCGCCATTTAAGTCACGTTATTCTTCTACTGCGCCGTTCTTCGTGCTTGGATTCAGTGAGAACATTATCTATTGCTAACAGTTCTGGATTAGCTTTAGAACATTCCACTTAACAACCCGACTAATATGGCACTTTATGTCTCGGATTAAACGTTCCCTTCAAGTTAAGGACAAACAATTGAATAATAATAATATATAAAACAACTTAATATCTAAAGTTTCTAAGAATAATATTATTTAGCTAAGTATAAGCTAGCAAGTAGATTTAATAAAGTACACTACTTATTATAATATGCTTTTAAAATTTGGACAAATTATAACCAAAAAAGCAAAAAAAAGCAAGTTCGGGTGAGCATGTTTTCTTAACTGCGGACAATACAAATTGACTTCCTCCGTATTTGTTAGTTCAATTTGATTTTTATGTGGACCATCAGGATATATCCAGGTGATTTTGTAGAACGTCTTATGTTTAAGTACATGTTGCACCTATTTTAAGATTATTTGCGTTCGAAAACCCGAAAAAAAATCTCCGTTTCGTGATCCAAAGCCATATTTTACTCCATAATTGATTCCAGACCTAGATTTTCTAATTCAATATGGAAATTAAGATTCACTTGATTCGTACAATCGAGTTTTGTCGATAAGATCTAGAATAGGCAGTTCCCTGTTGAGATCAGTCCATTGTATTGAACCTCTTTAATCTAATTCAAGATGACTAAAAAAGCGGTTTCGTTTCGTTTGGTCAGTAAATATGTAGGGACTTATTCTAGCCCCCGTACATGAGTGTAGAATAGTTTGGGTATACTGTCTTCTGTACGAAATAACATTCCGCGCCCTTTGCTCATTTAACGGTCGTCATAATCGTTCAGCGACGAGACCCATTTCTGAATAAATAGGTTAGTCGAATTTGGGACGATCACAATCAACACGCGATCCACCAAATTCCAATTCATGTAGAGAAAGTCACTGTTTTGGAGCATACTTCCTTGAGAACGACTTTGACCAGGCCATCATCGTCAACGGCGAGCGATATTGGTCCATGATAACCAATTTCATTTGGCCCGCCCGAATCGGATGATATGAACGCAGATAAAATATAGTTCCAACAGGTATATTGCGCTACGTGCCACAATGGGCATTTTGCACTAGGGATTTCCGTACATGGTTACCTCAGGCGGTGTGAACTGGCTAAAGAGATTGTGTGATTTGACCCCATTAGAATTATTATTGTAGGATTTTATGAAGTCAAAGGTCTATACCACTGCCCTGATAGGCAACGTAATCAATGCCATTGATCAAATAAAGCCTGATGTATGTGCCAGTTATGAGAAATTAAACTTTCGAATGCACTCAACCCAGCGAAACTGCAGCTGTTATATTAAAATTTAAAGTTATAAAATGATTAATTTAACTGACCTAAAAAGTCTTGAGCCAAGAAGGGTTTACTTCCTCGTTTCTTTTGGGAGAGATATTGTAACGGGGCATATCAATTGTCCACCTTTATTAATGTTTTTTAGATCATACAGTCTAGCCCGATTTTTAAGACCTAGGGTAAACAATTTTTTCATGTCAACGTATTATTATACTACACTGATTGTCGCTGGTACACGGAAGATGGTGCACCCAAAAGTTCGAAGTTCTATTTACTCGTACTATGTCCGAAGCAGTTGAAAAATTCTCTTTCAAGTTACATACATATTGTCATATTTCATATATCTTTTATATCTTTTTACATTTAACCATGATCTTTTCTGATAAACAATCAATGAAATATGTTTATAAGGTCAGATGCGATAGGCATACCAGCCCTTTGTATGGTCGAACGCTTAATATATTGAAGTTGTCTACTATATAAAAACAGCCCACCCGCTACTCGGTCATTACTCTTTATGACAGTTTTTGGTTTACCCCTGTTTATTTGATCTCTCCTCTCTTTTCTAATATCTGAGGGTCATTTACTTATCCATCCACCAACCAGTGTGGCCCGGGGTACTTATTTTGCTCTATCTAAATTTAATTTCTAGCTTTTAGTATCAAAACAATGTTTCAATAAATTATTTCAAAAACCATTAAAACACTTCAACTTTTATATTCTTACAGCAATCCCGATAGCTTTTCAAATCGTCGTTGGGGCTCTATGAGACAGTAAGCTTATCGAAAATACAAATAACAAATCTTTCCAACATTAACTCCACTCTATACAATTTGGTTGAGGGTTGCAATCCACAAAAACAAGAACACAAAAATTAATTCCTATTTAATTCCCGTATTCCGCACATCTCTAATTCCATCTGATTAATCTGATAAACATAAATATTTGCAATTCACAATAAAAATTCCACACTTAATTTCATAACTTTGCTTCATTCCATGGTTGCGGGTTTGTATCTTATTATATGTATTAATGGTTTCGGATTAATTGGGGTTTCGGTGTCATTAGTCATATTTCTATTTGATATTTCTCTTTCAGCAAAAAGTTTTGGTAAGTACCATCCGATTTTTATCAAATGCTGACAATCTTTTTGTCAGAAATTATTCCTCTCTCAATTTCTCTGTTAACGGGTATGACCGAATCGAATTTATAGAAAGTGATGTAGGTATCTGCAAGATACTTGGCCCAACCTACATGCTGAAAGTCTTTTTGTTTTTGACATTCTTCTTCGTTCGGGTTTGTTGTTATGACAATATTGCGGAAGTATCTGTATCTTGTATCCATGGATAACTATGCTTAGGTAATTTGTTTTCTTGTGGTTTGGTCGTAAAACTCGTCGTAACTGGAAGATTTTATGAATCTCTCGGACTTTGCATCTTCGCTTTTCCTGAAAAGATAAACATGTGTGTGACGCAATCGTGTGTTGTACCTAAAAACACCATCCAGTTCGACAATTGACATGAATATCTACTTTAACGAGCATGCATCCGAAACTTTATAATCAGGACAAGACGACAGTCTAAAGACACAGAAAAGACACTGACTTTTTATGTTGTTGACGAAGGCGAAGACGAAGACGTTGTTGCATGTTGCTGTGCCGTGTCCAACCGGTTTCAATCGCTCATGCTTCGTGAACGAAAAAAAAATTCCTTAACCTGCTTTTTAGTTTGCCTTTGTTTTTATATAGTGGAAGCCTAGCCTTCTTGTGGAGGCAGCATAAAAAGTCAAATTACCTTCTCGTCATCGTCGTCGTCGCCTGAAAAAAAGAAGATTTTTTTGAAACTCCATCATCAGCGTTATGGGAAAGAAAGAAGATCTTCACATGGACATCAGACACGTCATTGCAGAGGAATGAATGATAACTAAGTTGGCGGCTCACCTCGAGGGTATTCGGTCTTTGTTTATGTTTAATGCATGCGGTGGTGGCTGCGCACTCAAGTGTCATATTAAATCAGCAAAGTGTGAGCTGGCTTTAAGAGGCGCAAATCGTTTTTTGTTTTTTACTTTTTGTTTTTTGAGGATTCAGATGAGGTGTTTCAAAGGAATTTAAAAACTGGTTAGTTGGTGAGATTAAGAGTGTTATAAAAAGGGGATTTAACTTTGATAACAGACGAGTTATGGATTCGGTTATTCGAGATTCAAATAAAATACGAAATAACGATGATGATTAGAAAGGTTGGAAGGTTCGAAATTTTGTCTTTACCTGCACCTAAATGCCTGAGAGGATTTTCATTAAGTTTGGGGGATTATTTCAGTTTAGGTTTGGATACTATAGAATTATTTTTTAATAATTTTATTGAAATATGTATGTATATGAAATTGACATAAAATTTTTGAGAAAAGTTTCTTTAACATCAAAAACTGCTTGAAATATTTCCTTTTACTTAAAAAACAAAACGTAGAGTTCTAAAATTTTTCGATGTGAAACTTCTAAATTCTGTTGCTTTTTAGTCTTTAGCCGGAGTAGTTCAGCGAGTTATGGGTCAGACAAAAGTCTTATGAGGTGTTCAAAACTTCAATTAAAGGTTCATTTTTATTCGAATTTTCAGTCCTACAGTATATTTATAATAATATAGCACGGTCTTCTTCTTCTTCTTCTTCCTTTGCTTCGGCGCTGTTATGATCTCGATGTCGAGGGGATCATAACTCTCCCACGTATCTGCTTCACACTAGTGATCCGCCTGTGGGGTTCGCCGGGTTGACCTCAGAAATCGGCGGCAAGCCTCCCGGTTTTGTATTGTTCCATTTCTGAGGCCAACTGAATGCTGGTGTTTTTGCATTTGTTTGTACCAGGAGTGTTTAGGCCTACCTTTCTTTTTATTCCGAATTGGAACGTTGTATGATATTGCTTTTTTGACGGGGTTCTCAGGATCTCTCATTTGAACATGGCAATACCAACTGAGTCGGTCGTGTTCAATTTTTTGGGAAATGGTATTCTTAACATGAAGGCTTCCTCGGATCTTCGTACTTCACGGTATTTCATATAATTTAAAAAATATTCGTCCAAAGATCAAACGCCCTAGTTCATATAAATTGGATAGGGCTTTATGTCAAAGCCGAAGCTAAGGCATTGATAAATTGGAATAAGGTCCTTGGACCCAGCCGAAACGAAATTAAGATTAAATTTGGGTTAAAGCCTTCGGTCGTAATCGAAACTTTGTAAAAAATAAGGTTTGGGATTGAGTCCAAGCTTAGTCTCAAATTCGTTTGGTATACAAATATGGTTGGCATAGACTCTCGGTGACTTTGGTCGAAAATAACTCATATTGAGGTTTGGGAAAAAGTCTCCGATCCTAGTAAAAACTTAAGCACAAATTTATGGTATCGGCGGACAAAAACTTGCTAAAATCTATTTTAGCCCACCGCGCACTCAGCAGATTGTCAGTACAGGAAAGATAAGACATTTGAATCTCTGTTTGGTTGCAGAGTGTTGCATAAGTCTATCTGATATAAAAGATCTTACCGCGATGCCGTAGACTTTAAATTGCGAATTTGATTGAAACAGTACCAGCGTTACCATCTGGTAGATCGAACAATAACAATTTTTAAAACCAAAGCAAAATGATTTATCTCTTTTCAGACTATAAGCAAAGATAACAGGTTCTTTTTTAAGGGTTTCTCCTGTAGATCTAATACCTTTCTAATAAAAAAATCAACAAAAACATCACATCCTTTATTTATAAATAATTTATTTAACAATAAACACAAACAGATTAAAAGAACGACAACACTTTGTTCTTTTTTAATCCTAAAAGCTTTAAAAAAGCATTATTTCTGTAAGCTCTGGTACACAAGCTAAGTAAAAAGTAGTAGATGATGTAGGTAGATTTATCAGTGGTTACTCTAACTTTTGTGAATACTCTTAATAAAAAAAAACATAAGGAGGTCGTGATTGGTTATCAGTGTCCTGCCTAGAGTTATGCCGATCGTTCATTTTGGAAGATCGAATCAATCAATGATTGATGGGTTCAAGGATTCGATCTTTTCAATCAATCGTTCATTCAATCAAAATCATTTTATATTCAGCCGTTTCGTTCTGAACAAGATCAAGACCGATATAAAATGTTTCCAATCGTTTCGTTCTGACCGAGATCGAAATAATGTTAAATTTAACGAAAGTTTGGCTTTATCTACTTTTTTTTCGAGTTCGTTAATGCCCATTATATATATATGTATATGAAGAATATACATTCCGTTTCATTCCCATTCCTATTTAGTATTGTGAAATGACTGAAAACAAATTGAATGAACGAATCAATCGCGATTGGCACAGCAATAATTATTGGTTATCAGTGTTCCCTGCCTACAGTAGTATTGCAGATAGGGCATGATGGTTTTACGTAGATTAAAAAAGAATTCAAAAACAATTCTGTGGTAAGTCTGTGCTTTCACTCTTTCAGCAAAGCCTTGGGAAATCCGTAAGTCCCACTGATTTGAGAAAAAGTTTTCCCTTAATGACTGAAGGGCAATAAACTCTGTCCAACAAAGATTGTCCAAGATCTTTTTTGGGCAGAGTAAATTGTCTTTTAACTCTCACCCATTCCCATATGCGTGTGTTGTCGGCAAAAACTGGATAAAACCTTCAATTTTCTGCGAAGTCCGTACAACTAAGATGAGCTAAGCTTTTCATGGCAAGAGATACTTCAAGGACTGGTCACTTCCTTTCAAGAGACATAAACTCTGAAAAAAAAATATGTTTTTGATTTCAAACAAGGTGCCAGACCAAATACAGGATACGTTTTATGTTCCAGGTCGAATTTATCTGATTGCCATTTTTATTTTAATGAAGTTTGTTATTTGACAGTCATTGAAAGTGGTCGATAACAATTTATTATGGAATATCTAACGCAGCAACAACGAGTTACAATTTATTTAAATATGTAATTGTTCAATTGTAAATACAAAATCATTATGAGCGATAAAGCTCATTTCGACTGGCTGGCCTTGGAAATAAACAGAATACCCGCTGTTGAGGTAGTGAAAACCCTCGATTAATACACCAAAAATTTCCTTCATGGAGTAACTGCATCGAGTGCCATTTCCTCATTTGGCCATATTTCAATGAGGATGCCATCGACAATGCTGTAACATTTACTGATTGCCGCTATCGGAACACGCTGGACTGGAAACATTTCTTGTGCCTGAGTTGGATCAATTAGGCCTACAAAATACGTGGTTCGAACGAGACGGTACCACATCACACACAGCTCGTGCTCGTGCTACGATGCGGATTGTACGGCAAATTTTTCTCGGCCAAATAATGGCAAAAAGTGGTGATATCGACAGCGTCTATCATCCCCTTATTTGATGCCTAGCGGAAAAGTTGTAACTCAACAAACCAACCACAATCTCGATGTTTAAGGACAATATAAGAAACGAAATTGCTGAAATTACAACAGAGGTCTACGAAATTGTTATGCAAATGTGCTTAAAATAACTCGCTCTTGCGCTACGGACAGAGGCGCTCTCTTGACCGACATCATATTCCATATACATAACGTTAAATACCATACGATACATTAATAATATATAAAATAAAATAAAATTGTATTTCATTTAATATTTATTGGAAGCTTCTGTATAACGCCAAAGAGAACTACTCCTTGGAATATGGAAGGCAAACTTCGCCCAACATATTTTTCATATGCCAAAAGACTAAATGACTCGTTCTATAACTTAAAATTTAATTTCGATTAATTTAATTCCCCACGTCCTTATCCGTTTTGTTGATGATTAAGCCTCATTGGAGCTCTTTGATTGGCGTTTCCGTTTAACCAGATGTTGTTCTTGATAGCCTCGTCATTCACAATTGTATCTTCTTAAAAAATATCGTAAATTGCAAAGAGAAAACAAAACTGGTCCGAGAACACTTCTTTGCGGAACCCCATAATTTATGTCCTTAATCCACGAATATCATGTTCCTGGCTGAACTCATGATATTGTATTTAAATTCTTGGGAAAGCGCATTTGATATTTGGGAAAGCGCATTTGAAAAAAAAAAAACAGTCGTATTCAGCATTCGTTGTGTCACTTGTCAGTTGTATCAGAGCTCAGCAACTACTATACAACATAATTAATTGACTTGTGCATACGAAATAAGGTACTCTTACGACATTTCAACCAGAACATTAACAACTTTGAGTAATTTATAATTTAAAGAAATACTAACTAAAAACTCAAACTGTCAACATACATACACTGCCGGTCATAAGGTTAGAAGCAGGCATTTTTGAGAAGTAAAATCGACATTTCTCCCGTTACATGATGGATTAGAAAAAAACAACTATGGTAAACGAAAGACTATTTTGTTAAAAACAAAATATAAAATTTGGGTATAGGAAAGATTAAGCTAACGGAGCTTTTATGACAAATTGTAAAGTGAGTTAAGAATATGCGAAAATAAATCGGGTCATTAGATTAGAAGCACATCAAATAAATGAAAATAAAATGCAGTTATTTATAATTTGTTATTTATTTTAGCTTTTATTAGATTTTTAATAATGTGTGCTGCCACCAGCCTTCAAAATAACTTCAAAAATTCTATCTTTTAAGGATTTATAAAGAGATTCCAAGTAGTCCAGTGAAATCTCACTCCAGGCCAATTTGATACCATGAATTAGCGCTTCCTTGTCATCGTATTGCTTCCCTCCCTCATATACCTTACGTGTAAGCCAGCCCCACACATTTTCAATTATGTTTAGGTCCGGGGAATATGGTGGCCAAGGCAGCAAGTGGACGTTTTGGTTCGCAATGAAGGATTTTACCTCTCGGGCTCTGTGTATGGGAGCGTTGTCCTGCTGAAAAATCCATGGAATTGGTCCAAACACCTCGCTAATTTTGGGGAATACTGATTCAAGCAAGGCTTTGTAGGTTTTCCCAGTCATTTTGGTATCTTGGACTACCAAGTCTATAGCGCCATAAAATGAAATTGAGCCCCAGACCATAACGCCTCCTTCTCTGCTATGGTGACGGTTCAAAAACCGCTCCTCTTTCCTCAGGTCATGGAAATAATAATTATAACCATCTGGCCCATCTAGGTTAAATTTTTTTTCGTCGGAAAAAATAACCTTCCGCCAATCATTTGTGGTCATTCCATTTTGCACATCCCAGCTCATGTGATCTTTCGCGAAACACAAGCGTTGCTTCTTCCTTGCGTCATTAAGTGGTGGTTTTTTTTTAAGCTTCAGGCGCTTTAAGTGCTTAGCATGGCGAATCGTGCGTGTAACAGTGGACAAGCTGGCCTTAACACTAGCTTTCTCCCTTATTTTAGCTGCCGATAAAGCTGAATTTGACGCTATTCTAAGGATACTTCGCGTTTCGCGAAGTTTTAAGGCAGAGGAAGTGTTTCCTTTATAATTTTTTGAGTAAGACGATGGATTTTTTAAATAATTGCTGACACAATGATCACTTCGATTTATTTTTCGGGCTATAGCACGGCATGAAAGACCTTCAGAGCAATAAACATCTATTCTTGCCCTTTCCTCCACTGTCAAACATTTTTTCTTGCCCATTTTTACTAACACTCAATCAAGAACAATTAATTTATAAAATGTACCGTTTAAACCGAACAAAAATTTATTCACTTCACAAAACAACGTTGATTTGTTCAATGCTTCTAATCTAATGACCCGATTTATTTTCGCATATTATTGACTCACTTTACAATTTGTCATAAAAGTTCCGTTAGCTAAATCTCTCTTATACCCAAATTTTATATTTTGTTGTTAACAAAATAGTCTTTCGTTTACCATAGTTGTTTTCTTCTAATCCATCATGTAACGGGAGAAATGTCGATTTTACTTCTCAAAAATGCCTGCTTCTAACCTTATGACCGGCAGTGTACGAGTACATATGTATACAACACCAGAACCTCCGATTCAAAAAGAACCTTTTCAAGTTCTCACATCAACAGCAGCAGCAGCAGAATTCATGCAAAATGTTAAAATACATAATTTTTTTCTTTCTTTCTTTCCTGTCATACTCGCTACTTACTTAAGTACTTGCATTTCTGTTAATTTTCTCACGCACGAAATTAAATAAAAACAAAAACCTTCCAATTTAATATGCAAGCATTTGTTAAGGAAACCAGCAACAACAACCATCAGATAGTCTAAGATGAGTTCTTGAATCCGTGGGATTGTATTCATTGTGATGCCATTTATGAAGAGAAAAATATAATATTTTTTTAAACTCAACAAGTTGTTGTATGAACTTGCATTGTATTGATGAAATGGAAGAATAAAATTGATAATAGTTAAAAATGGAAGTCAATATTAATCATTTTTTAAACAATATTTCGTAAAACAATCTATTATCCGAAACGAAAGTTCACCAAGTTTAAAAAAAAAAACACTGTTTCACTAAGCATATGGCTGTCACAGATGTTTAATATGACGCAACCTACTGACAGATGTAATATGCATTGCTATTGCTTGTCAAATGAATCGCAATCGATACGTCATCACTGCATTCGCAAAATCTAAAAATATTTAAACACAAAGCGATTTCAGCCAAACAGCTGTCAGACGTGATAAAAATCGTGTTTATCGTTTTAAGTGACATTAAACTCTTGACAGTTGCGAAATTAGCTCGCATTTGTTAGTGGTTTGATGTAACTCAAAGAGTCTGTCGCTTCATTGAGATATAAGAATATCAAGTGTTAATTTGCCTAGAACCACATCTTAAATGCCTTACTTGTTTTCATGAAAACCCTACTTGCCCTTAAGAGCAAGAAGCATGGTTGTCGCGGATTCTACGGGTATAAACCTCATAAATGTATAGAAGCGGGCAATAGAAATGGTAGACAGATAGTTAGATAGGTTTAAGTTGGATGGATGAAATTTGCAATTGTTTACGTCTATCTTTAGGTAGGTAGGTAAGTCTGTTCGCCACAACCATCACATTCATTTAATAATTTAATAATATGTATCTTTTTTTTTAATGGCTAGACAGAGAGATACTTGTTGGTTTTTTTTTACTCCACGTAAAATGCAGATAAATTAACAAATTTTCTTTTATAAGTTGATTTGTGTGTGAATTTGTACAAAACAAAAAAAAATACAAAGAAACGCAAATATATAGGAGAGTGTAGCTGGCGATGGGTGGAATAACTTTACAGTTGGCGTATAACTTAGAATTAATGGATTTAGCAGGTTTGTCTTGAGATTTCTTGTTCTTAGAAGTTTATATTTTGTGAATATTTGAATTAGAAATGGGTTTGAAGTTTTTGTTTAATGAATTTCACATGAAAATCCTGGAAATTTAAATAATAAAATATCCAGAATTCAAATAAAGTTAAAACAAAACTCAAAAATACAAAGGCTAAAAATGATTTATTTTGACACTTATTTACTTACACTACAATTAACTGGCGCCCAATTCATGAAGGGTTCCAATCGGTGGCACGCTGGATATCCATCTTCTACGATCCCGAGTCCGCTGCTTCCAGTCATACACGCCAAGCTCTCTGGCATCTACGATGGCTTGGTCTTTAAACTTTAAGTTCGGTCTTCTTTGTGGCTTCGAACCTGGGGGCTAATATTCGAAGAGTCTTTTAGCTGGAGCATTGTCGTGCATTCGCTCGATATTACCAAATTAATATAATCGACGTGTATTGATTTTCTGGAAATTATCCACATCTTGCTACAATATATAGAATTTGTGGTTGTATTGTCTCCTCATTTCCATGTCCTCGCAAACAGCTACAAATATCCCTCGAAGAATTTTTCTTTCGAAGGAGCCCAGCATCAGCTCCAGCTGCTCTGCTCTGCTGGCAGTCCAACATTCGACTGTAACCGGTAGTATAAGAGTTTTGTAGACTGCGAACTTCCTCTCTTTCTCGTGAGAAGTATTGAACCCACTTGCATCACAAAACCGAAGTAGCAGAGGCTTACTTGGGTAATTCTTCGGCGGATTTCCACTAAGATGAACTCCCAAGCTACTTCGAAGTTGTTGGTATCAATATTGAAGCTTTGTACTTCTTTATGGAAGGATTTTTGTTTTCCCTGTCGATGGAATCTAACGAGTGCCTGGTCGGTCCTTGTTTACTTCAACCAACACCAACAACTTCGACGTTATTAATAATGTCTCGAATATTGGCCTCGAATTAATCCAAAGTGGTTAGTTTGTTAACTTAGAGTTAGGACTTTACGTAGCCCCAGAGTAAATAATCGAATTAATGAATGGTCTTCGTGAGATGACCAGTCGCCAAATTTCTCCTTCACAACTTGGAGAGTCGTTTCGCTTGTATGCCATGTAGCGTCGCAACGTCTGGTTGGAACCACAGCTCGAGTATGTCAATCTGTTCAAACTCTGTCCACAGAAAGTCGCTTAACATTGCTCTATACCCTGGACCATTGACAGTCTCCTTCTTCATTTTGAAAGAAATAAGGTCCTATATGTATATGATTCCACCATGCCATGGCGCGGCGTTGTCGATGGTTGTCAGAAAAATTGCTAACTCTGCTAAATACTTTGACAACTGGATTCCATTGTTGTAACTTTGGCACCTGCCTGTGAATTTTTTGAATTGTTCCTTAATTCCTTAGTTGGAAATTCCAACGCATCATTTCCAATAGACATAGCTTTATTTTCAGATCCCTAGCTTTGTCATCATCATAAAGACTTCTTGACCATGAATTCTACTTATCAAATGCGGGTTTAAAGTTTTTGCCAGAATTTGGCTCATTGTGAATATTTGCTCTATACGGTCTATTTGCCAAACTGGTAATTGGCGACTATGTTGCTGCACAACGGCTTAAGACGTTTGATAATGTATACGATGTTTAACAGGGATATGGTTCAATAGGTTAAGCCTTTTGTGGAAATGCAGCATATGGAAGTTAGAGTTTGAAGTCAGATCTTACGAGATATTTCTAAATAAATATTATATATTTTCGGGAACCTCCCATTTCTCTTAATTACAACAAAAAATTATGAATCTTTGTTTATTAATTGAAGTCTTTCAAGTTTTGTCGAAGGCTGATGGTGTGTTAATTATATTTTTAAAAATGTGTTCGACATTACAATGAGTATATCTTAATTACTTTCATATAGATTACTTTAAATAATTCAAAATTGATTATTGAGTTAAAAAGAACTTCCTATTAGCTTCCTCTCATCTCCCATGGTTTTGAAACAACAGGGAGGCTGAGTTCCAAAATTCATCAATTGTGTCATAAGTTCCGAAAGTCAAAGCAAAAAATATTGACAAAGTTACGAGTTTCTAAACGCATCCTCATACCAGCGATGTATATTAACTGAGCAGACAATGCATCCATTTTTATTTGGATGCTTTCATATCCCAATTTGACGATATTTTAAAATAAAAATATGGCGTCTCGAGAGATGTGAGCAAAATATCTTTTCCTTATGTTAGGTATTGTTTGTTTTCCTATTGTTATTGTGTTTTTTTGCTGGAATAATAAATAGTTTGTTTTGTTATTGTTATTTATTATTAATTGTTATAGTCATTGTTTATTACAGTGAATAAAGTGAATCACGATTAATTAAAAGAATCTTCCGGGCGACGCGACGTTTTTGATGAACACAAAATGACTTCTTTAACATATTATGCAAATTTTTAAAATTAAAGAATGTAATGAATTTAACTTTCCGAAAAAAATATTTCTCTAAAGCACTTTGAATGCATTGCGCGTCAATCTGAAAAGACTATATAAAATATTATGAGGATATTTTTCAATAGTTTTAAATAAAATGCAAATATTTAAGAATCTTCATCCAAAATAGCTCATATCCTACTCAATAATGATAAAGCTGCTAAACGGCGTGAATAACTTTTGCATTAAAAGAGCGACTGATATATTTTGTACATTTTAAAATTAAGTACAAATTAAAATTTGAATTTTTTTCTTAAACTTCAACTTAATATTGTTTCTTTTTTTTAAATAAAATGTTAAAAAGGTAAATTAGAAAAAAGCTTTCTTAAAACTACAATTTTTGGCACCCGACTACAATTATTGGCACCCAAGGGTACAATTATTGGCACCCCAGCAGATTTATAATTTTCATGTAGATCTAGGAATATTTAACTATTTGGAACCCGCTTTTTTAGATATTCGTCCATAGTTTTATGTGGAGAAGAGCTTGCTGAATATCATTTTCGTTTTATTTCTGTGTTTTACGTGGCGTTTTTTGAAACTGAAAATTGTCAGTTGATATACAGATTGGCACTCTTAAAAGTATAATTATTCAAGCCCCATAGAATGAATAATTGGCACCCCCATGTCAATTATTGAACCCCTACTTTTTTGAGGAACTAATTATTGGGACCCCTTTGCCTTAAAATTGAACAATTTGTTCAACAAAAAATTGTTAAAAACAATACCTTTAATATATTTTTATAACAAAAACTATAAATTTTTTATTAAATATATCATACATTAATCAAAACAAAAGCATATAATTATGAGGAATTAGATACAGTTTAAGAAAAAACAAACATTTAATTGCTCGGGTCACTAGATTTTATAAAACCCATATTTTATTGAAGGGGTGCCAATAGTTGGTCCAAAATAAGAGGGTGCCAATAATTTTATCTGTTACGCTATTTCTGCGGATTTTTGTTAATGTTTTTAGGTTAATTATTGCATATTTCCATGGGGTTTGACAAACATGCATTGAAAATTTGGTAGAACTTAAAGTTTTCTGTAATAAAATCCTTAACGACAAAAACAATATAAACAATATGAAAACGGTAAAAATATCCATCAAAACGAATTCTTTCTATCTCTTTCCTTTTTTAAAATTTCAGATAACCTATTATATAAAATGTTAAGTAAATAAAACGCATGACTGAATCGCACGTACTCGCTCTTACATACATATGTGAAATTACCTAATTTGTTTTTTTTTTTAAATTGTTTATAAATATAAAAACATGGATTTCATTAGAGACACATTTTTAAACGCCGTTTTATATCTAAGAAAATATGAATTTATACAAGTTTAAAAATTCGTTTTATTATTAAATTAATTTTGTATACATAAGAAATTTCCTTAAAATTTTTCTAAATACAAATTTAAATTTGAGATGTCAAAATTTCAAAAACTAATCGTTCACCAATTTTTTTTTTTTAATGCAGACACCAGACTAGACTTTCCAAAAAATATGATTTCTTTTGGTCAGTTTAAGAATATTTACACTTTCAATTAGGTATATGTATCTATCTCAAAATGAAATGTTTAAAAATCTGAGATTGCCATTTATATTGAAAAGACTTTATTTTGCCAAAATGATTGATACCTTATTTAAATTGTTAAAGACAAAACCTTGTTCGACTTTTCATAATTCTTATAATAATTATTTTAAACGCTTTTGTTTTTGCTTATATGTATTTACATTTGTTGTGAGAAAGACTTATTAATCGTTCACTTATGTATCTACTTAAGTATTGTCTCGTTAATTTCCATGTCACTACTTGTCATAAATTCAACTTTAAAAGCCCAACTTAACACAACTTAATAAACAATGCTAGCTTAGACAATTGTATTCTGCATTGTCTTGCAATATCGCCAATCTTTAGTAAAAAAAAAATCCCATTCACACATTGTCATTATTTAAACATTAGTGCATTATTACCTAATTTTTTCAGAAGGTTAATCCAATCCCAACTAGTCTTACCGTAACTCAGCTAGGCTTAGTAAACTTTGCTTAATGACCAATAAATCATTTCAGTTCATGTTCATATATGTTTGTAAGTTATGAGAAGTAGGTAATGTGAGTCTATTCTGCGTTTGTTTTTCGTTCACCCACCAAACTCAATGTTCGAAAGCGTCTATAAAATGTATCGTATCCAACATGTTGCGATAAAGCACGCAACTTGTAACAAATAGTCAGGGATGTCGTTTAAGTAAAAAAAAAATGTGCAAAATTTTGAGTTATAAAGATAGCATGTTAAAAACAGTTTGATAAGCTTTTAGGATTAAGAATCTGGAACTTGTTTGTATCATATTTCTTTATTGATGTCTGAAAAGTATGAATTGAGGTTCGAATCAAGAAGACGAAAGATTGTGGCGACATCTTAAGTATAGGGACAGTACTTGCTAGATATATAAATATAATAATAAAATATTCTCTTTTTTACTACTTGTTTTGTATCTTTTTCTACTCTCCACTGTAAAATCTAGCGCTAATTTCAGCGCCACCACCAGGCTAGAGTTCGCAATACAAAATCACGCTCCATGATAATACTATAGGTTACATATATGTACAAAGATTATACGATAAAAACAGAACTCTAACATCTGTAGTATTGCATTATTTTAAGTAATATAAATAAATATACGAGTATGTCGTTGCTGTTCATGGAGAAGCAGATCGGGTTTCAAATGACTTACAAATCTCCACCATTACTGTGTGATTTTTTTTTCGTAGGGATAGAGTAGATCTAGAATTTTCTATCAAAAACGAAAATCTTAGATGAGAGGCACTTAAAAATGACAATAGATAATTTTCGATGGTTTGAAACTTCGTCACAAAAGAAAGAAAAGTAGTCATGTAAGAACATTTAGGTGAAATCGGCGACATTTGAACTTGAACCAAAACTGGCGACGTAATAGTCAAACACACTGAGGACTACACAGCTCATAAGTCCATATAGTAAAAGTTTCGATTTAATTTGATCACAAGGCTAATATCTATACTATCATAATACTCCAAACTACCTTAACAAATTTTTAGGAATGACAGCTAAGCAAAGAAACAAGCATATTAAAAGAAAGCTGTCCTTAATCTTAGGAAGGTATGTAACAGCAGTCCTGGAGTCTATTGCGAAAAATTGAAAAATCCTCCAAGATCGTCATAAAAAGTGCTCCACATATTTCGGAATCAACAGAAAATTGTAGGTGTCCTCCATTCCTGCCTACAACACGCATTGGTATAAATTAGGTTCTCCACGAGCTGTTGGGTTCATATTTATTAATTTATTATTTTGTAAAACAAAATATAAAAAAAAACAACGTCACACTTGCAATACTATTTCAAATATTTTTCTCAGCGCAGACATCTATTGCATTATTTTAATTTTAAAACTTTGAAGAAACAAAAAATAACCAGCACCACTGTTCTTATGCACTAGTTCTTATGTTCATGATTCTTAGAATTCAATACCATGACCTTCATTTTTAAACAGTTTGAAATTATAAAGAAGAATGTTCCCTTATTTCATTTAAATTTAAACTGTGCAGGTAAAAAAATTCATTAACACGTTTTTGAGACCTCAGAACAGAGCCGTACAATTCTTAGGAAACAGATCAGTTACAGAAATTTTTGTCTCTCTTGAACACCGTCAAAACGTTTTCCCTCTTTTATTATCTTATCCCTTTTTCAATCAATAATGTTCAATTGAAATGGCTTTTTACATTCCTCCTCTGAAATAATTCTGCCGCAATACTCGTCTTGCACATCAGTTTACCATTGTAAATATGGAGGTTCTTTCTTTAGCCGCACTACTAGAATGTGGAATACTCTGCCCTTCTCGATTTTTCCCATCATTGTGATCTTCAATATTTCAAAATCAATGTACATTGACATCTCCTCTTATATGCTCGCCACTTTTCCTTAATGCAAATTATTTCTTCAAAATTCATAAATTTTCTTACGATATATACATTTTTTGTCATATTGAAAGTTGTTTTATAAAAAACTTCCAATATTTGTTAAGTCTGATGTCTTATATTTTTGTTACTAACAAAAAGAAGGAAACTGAATAAATGCGTTTAGATATGTGTCTTGAACATGTTTTCAAACGTGATTGGTTCAATGAATGTATGTAATGAAGACCCTTTAAATATAAATCTCATCGAAATCTTCACAATTAACTGAATATATCCATATTTTTTTAATATTATTATGATAGAAATTATAATTTTCGAAATCGTTCTATTCGTTAAAAAAGGCAATAAAAAAAATTTATGACATTACAATGTTTTTCCTCTTCCATTTATAAAAACTGGAAGCCATATTATGCTTAAGTTTCATCACATAATATAATAATTTAAAATATAAGTTCAGATTGAGTATTTAATGCTTATTTTAAGTTAAATGCTAAAAACATTTTATAAGAAAAACCATTTTTCGACTTCGAATAAATCAACACGACAATGCAGGACTTAAAAAATACATTGAATAAACTAGTACATTCGGAGTTAAATGACACCTCTGATGCAGCTTTAAGTTACAAGTAAAGGAATCCGTAAAACAAAGCTTTATTTGTCATACAACTTTGCGCATAAAACCTGCGAGTTCCATCAAATAAAAGCTTAGATAAACAAACATAACAAAACCCTCAACTCAAGCTAAACAGCAAAGCATAATAAAACGAGATACATTTCCAGCACTCATACTCAAGTATTTCTCTCTTTCTCTGTTGGTTTTACTTTTGCTATTCCTTTCCTATAGTTATTGGATTTTGTTCTTTTGTTTTTGTTTTAGTTAATGGATATCGTGCTGCCGGTTCGGATGTACTTATTTTTTTTTAACCATCAACTAAAAAGTTCCAACCGAAGTATCTTTGGTCGCCGCTATTGTGAATATTGGATTACCAGTGAAAGAAACTTCTCCCGATTGATTGATGATCGAATTAGATACTCTGTGTATCTGTAATGAATAGTCTTGTCAATTTCTCCATTTAATTGTGTTAAGGCTCGGTCAAACAGAACGCGTTTTTACGCCGCGTTTCACCGCCGCGTTTAAACGCAGCGTTGTATTACATTGCAATACATGCCCCTAGTCACACTGAACGCGTTTTTGACGCCGCGTTGAATTCACCATGGCGTTGCAACGCGGCGGTGAAACGCGACGTTGTGTGAAATTACAGATTATTTCTAACGCTGCGGCAGTCAAAGGAATTTTAAATTTTTTCAAGATGGAAAAATTAATTGAATTGGTGAGAAATAACACATGTCTATACGATATGGGTGATAAATCGTATAAGAACATTGTCTTACATACATATTTAATTATTATTATTGAAATATGAGAGAAATTTGTCTCTTATAAAAGCCGCATTGTAAGGTCTTCTGTTTGTTGGCCTTCGAGATGTGCGACTCTAGCTCTCGGCACAGGAATGTTAAGGAATGATTGTTTTGTTTGTTCATTGCTTGAAAGCTCTCTGTTTGACGTCCTCTGACGCGGCGGTTGCTACGTCGCGTCAAAATAATCTTACCGTCGCGTTAAAAAATCTTAACGCGGCGTTGAAAACGCGTTCTGTTTGACCGAGCCTTTACCTGACTGAAAAAAAGTAAACCGTCCTCCCTCGCTATACACCCCCCAATTTAAAGCTGATCTGATCTATTACAAACAAAAGAAAGTGCATTGTCAATTTCCATCTCAATCTTTATTGTATCTGAAAGATATACGCGATATTTAGAGATTGAAATTGAAAATTACCATCAGTTGCAGCCGTGATACGTTTATTATTTTTTTTTTCATTTGTATTATAAAGCGAAATTTACTTTACAAGGTAGTGGATGCGTTTTTTTTTCTCCTAAACAATTATTAGAGCGGCTGATGAAAAGATACATTGCGCGCATCGAATGTAGGTATCTTTAAGTGCGAAGTGCATTTTGTTTTTGGTTTATCTCTCGAGCAAGAGATAGGTACATCACGCGTAGAGAGTGTTAAATGAATGAATGAAAGTAATCAAATTAAACACAATAACAACAACAATAATAAAAAAAAAAAACAATTGAGGGACAGAAAATAAAGAATTAATTTACAAGACTTAATTAATTTATTATTGTGAATTGCTCTCGAAACGTATTGTGAGACAACGGTAAGGCTGCTTTTTGGTGATGTTTAAGAAAAAAAATGTCGCGATGCTTTTGATTTGAAATTTTTACCACTTCTAACACAACACCGCTCAACTGTGCTAATTTGCTTATATGCTTTATTGTTAACAAAATAAAATAAAATTTTAATTTTAATCAAAGAAATTATTGTGAATAAGGAAAAAGTGATCTCTTTGTCATTTTTTTTTTGCATTTAAGCATGTGACTAATTAATGCTAATTCTATATTCGATGAATGTTCTGCCATCGATGTCTGTTTTGTTGGAAAATGTCAACATGACAAGAAGTCGAGTCGACTTGACAAAAAGTCTGTCTTAACAAGAAGTGTCTATAGCCAGTGATATATGTACATACCTAATTGGATTAAAAATAAAAATTAAATAAATAATTTATTTATTCGAGCCAAGGCAAGGCAACACAAACGCATTTATGGAGGATGATTGTTTTAATTTTATTCCATATGACTACAGTTACTTAAAAAAGTTCGTAAGAATAAATTTAAATTTTATTTAATAATTTATTTTAATTTTTTTTTAATTTATCATTACGTTTGATTATGTTGGTTTTGTTTTTCTTCATATTTGAATTTAATTCAATTAAAACGAATATGGTCAGAGCTATTGGTGAATTGCACGTGTTTTGTGGCATTAAGTTTCGGTTTGTGGGGGTGAACTTTGCGGTTCTTATTTTTCTTTTTTTATTATTTAAAAATTTTGTGTGAATTCGTCATAGCAGATGGCATTTAAACAAATGAGATTAAGGAAATTGAAAACAATATGGGGTTTGTGTTTTTGTGTAGGAATGTGTGGGAATTCACTTAAAATTTAATGTTTAATGAATTACCTCAGCTTTCTATAGTCAAACTGAGTTCAGTGTAGTCAAGTGTTTAATAGACTTGATCGCGAGACAGAGCAAACATGATATTAAATTTAAACTGTACAATATTTGATCAGATAACACAGGTCTGCAACAAATGCTCTGATAGTGTAGAAAGTGGCGCAGTACAATTACGTATTAACTCGTCATTGTTTTTTAGATCTTAGTTCAATATAATGCAATATCGTCTGGGCATCTTGGGCATGTTGCTTGGACAACAATCAGGGCTTACCAAATTCCCTTGCTTTTTGTATCTATGGAATAGTAGAGACCGAGCAAATCACTGGACCAAAAAGTTTTGACCTCCGAGGTAGCTTAAAGTTATCGAAAAGAACTTCCTGCATGAAACTTTGGTGCCTCCTCATAAAGTTCTTCTACCACCGCTTCACATAAAACTGGGATTAATGAAGCAATTTGTAAAGTCACTTCCAAGAGATGGAAATTGCTTCAAATACCTACTTAATATCAAAGTTTCCAGGCCTCTGAGAGGCAAAGTTGAAGGAAGGTGTTTTCGTTGGACCAGATATTAGACGACTTACGGCTGATCCACAATTCATCACAACGATGACGGATCCTCAAAGAGAAGGCTGGACTGCCTTTGAAGAGGTCATAGAGAAATTTGTAGGCAATAACGAAGACGCCAACTACAAACAAATCGTTAGAAAAATGTTAAAAGCATTTCAAGCTTAATTTAAAAGTACATTTTCTTCATTCCCACCTTGACTACTTTCCAGATAATTTAGGAGATGTGACATGTGAGTGAAGAGCAAGGTGAACGATTTCACCAAGATATTAAGGAAATGGAAAAAAGATACCAGGGAAGATGGAGTGTCTCAATGATAGCAGACTACTGTTGGACGCTTCAGAGAGACATTCCAGATGCTTCCCACAAGAGAATGTACCAAAAGGAGTCTCACTGGGAAAAATATGTGTTTAGTGTTGTACTGAATGTATTTTAGATAAAAAAAATAAGTTTTGTTACGCAATTATAAATTTAAAAATTTTTTTTAGTCTTTCATCTTTTATTTTAAGATGACAATTTGTTAAACATAGATACCCACATTGCACAGTGGATCGACCCCATACAATTAGACGTGAAAAAGTCAATGTCTAAAATTCTAAAAAATTCTATTTCTTATCTATAACGGATAACTATTTAGTCTGAAAACACCTTTTATTTCTTCTTTAAACCAGTTTAGCATGGAATAAATGACCTCCAAACTTGAAAGTGAACAGTCTTTTTTTGAGCTTGTGCGTTTAAGTTTTTTAGAAAAATAATTGTTAAAATTACAATTTTAAGTGAAATTGCAAAAAAATAATTGCAGATGTTCGTGAAGGTATTTGCTTTTATAAATCTGTATTGAAATTGTCTTAAAGTTAGTTTGTTGAATAAAAAAATTGTGTTATTCAAAAAACAAAAAAAAATTGTTTTTAACGTGTATTTTTTGGAAAATCTAAATATGTGCCTAAGGTTGCTTTAAAAATAAATTATGTGTTTTGGATAGCGATGGACGTCTACTTTCTGGAAATATATGTAATAAACCTCGCAAATATTTGCAAAGCCCTTTTTTTGCCCACTTTTTAGGTAAAGATTTCTGCGTCCCAAGGAAAGAATTTTCTTAAGTTTGGTGTTCGAATTCCAAATCGACTCCGACAAAAAACTTTTATAACATATTTTGAACTAGTTTAATTCATCAGAACCAAGAAACTGTTAAAATACTGCTAAGCTTAAGAGAATCATCAGTTCAAAATCAGCCAATTTTGATTTAAATTGGAAGTCGGCTGGAACGGTTTATTCTAAAACATAAAAATTGACTAGAGGTGTTCTTTTCTAAATTTAGGAACATTATAGATGGAGACAGATATTTTCCAATAAGATTAGAATTTTTCACGTCTAAATGTATGGAGTCGATCCACTGTGCATTGTCGGAAAACGTTCTATGACAAAATGAAAGTCATTTTCGGATTCAGCACACCCAAAATCATAAGAATTACGCAAAAAAACCAAAACAGCTCTCAATTTTTTTTTGCATACTTGTGTAATAAAAGGTATCACCTGGAGGGAATGTGGTTCGCATCTGGGGAAATAAGTTCAAATTGCGGCCACCCAGCGCAACAATACCTCGCCACAAAGGGCTATGTATGGCTAAACATATTATGAGAAAAATGTTTTAATGATTTTTCGCTATCAAAAAACATATTTGCATTCTCAATTGTCAATTATTGGTAATTGAAAAGTATGAACATAGATTATGTACCTATAATGAAATTCAATATTTTATAACAAAATTTATAAAAATTTTAACTATCGAGAGGAATGCGGACGGTTCGATGGTTCCGAAATATCAATATTTCTTTTCATCATTTTGCGCGCACTAAAAGGTTTATGACTACCCCTAAAATGTTTGAACTCATTGCAAGTGGTTAGTTCAGATCACCGGTGGATCTTTTACCATACGAAATTTATACTGACGGTCATTGAAAAGCATTCGTTCTGAAAGGGATGTAAGAGGATTCGCCTTTTTTAGTAACAGACTGAACAAAAGTTGTTTTCCATTCACTGCAAAGAGACGAGTAGAATAGGAATGATTGAAAAGCTTATGCAGTGTTTGTGCAAGCTTTGAAGAACACCTCTTCAAAAAAACGGGAGGGATACTGTCCGGGCCAGCAAAATTGTGTATATCGAAATCCTTCAGTATTCTTACAATTGTACATGTGTGCGATAGAAGATTTGTCCCATAAAATCATTAAGGTTCTCAATCTTAATTAAAGGAGGAATCATGACACTGTCTGACAGCGTTGAATTAACAGCAAACTGTTTTACAAGCATATTGGCTTTTCTTTTGAGGTGACATAAGGAGTGTCATTGAAGACGAGCGTAGGAATAGAAAACGAAGTAGTACGAGTATTTCGTAATTTTTTTGGAAATTACCAACATTGTAATATTTTTTGAGTAAATTTTTGGTTAGGCAAAAATTAAATATGATAATCACAGGACTTTCTAGAATGTTTGAACTTATTCCGGTTTTCTTCAGGTAGGTTGGATTTATAACATCGAAAACTTACTTCCCTGACCCTGATAACTTCTTTACAACTCGAATCAAAACAGGAATAAGCCTTTTCATTTTTCGGGATAATATTTATCATTCATAAATGAATTTAATTTGAAATCATATCTGCACTGGCGTCCATGTCACTATGGAAGAGGCATAGTGATTACTTAAAGTTCCTGAAGAAATCTCTGAGATCGTTTCATTTGTCTTTCTCATATTGCCAAAGGTTTTATAAGGATTTTCTTCTCTAACTGGGTTTTCTTGAAACGAGAGGTAAGAATTCACGTATAGCTTTGAGAATATATAACCTTTAGTAATATCAATGAGTGTGATTTTGTGATGCCATCCTAGTTGTGGAGCTGAAATTAGCGCACGATTTTACAGTGGAGAGTAGGATAAGATACAAAACTAGTAGTTAAAAAGAGAATATTTTATTATTAAATTTAGCAGAGACAAATCTTACCAGTACTATCGCTATGCTTAAGATGTCGCCCCAATCTTTCGTCTTCATGATAGTACTATAAGTTTTATATGCAAAGCTTATAGTGTATTAATTAGGGTCAGCGTTAAGAAACAAGTCTAGGAGGATGGCGGATTGGCCTGAAAAGTCAAGAATTCGAGTAAGTTCGTGAACGAGCTGAGTTAAGTTGCCTAACTCAGAAAAAATCGAAAGCCAATTCTAATGTTGATAATATTAGCCTTGATAAAGTATAGTTTTCTAAGATAAGGAAAATTTGTACTGTTATTATACGAGTATCTAGTTATACGACTATTTTAACGTCTTGCGTCACCTTAACTATAGGATTTAATAGAACTTATAATGTCTTTTTATTATTTCCAAAGCTTTTGTTATTCTTCTTTTGTTAACCACTTTAGAATTTTTGTATGTATCTATGTCTTGTTACACGACAACGATAGATGGTGTTCCATCAATACATAGTACTATTATTACGAGTATCTATCACCTTATGCCCACAGCAATATTACGGAATTTGTTCCAATATAGAGATTTCTTCGACTCCCACTGAATACTGCGCCCCTAAAATCGGCATCAGCAAAGATTTTAAGGTTATGTTCCCATGAAGAAAGAACTGGGATGATGACGTGTCGTGACAAAAGACTTCTTCACAACTATCTTTACCGATGGTTCAAAGATGAAGTGTGGTGTTGGTTCAGGAATCTATTCTGAAACTTTGAATATATCTAGGTCGTTTAACTTACCCGATTTTGCTAATGTTTTTCAAACTGAATTAATGGCTACCGTATAAGAATGCAAAGTTCTCAAACAAAATTCAAAGCAGAACCGGATTACGGCTATTATCACATACAGTCAGGCGGCTATTAAAGCCATTAATTTTAGTACATCATCCTCGAAATTGGTCCAGCAATGAATGAACTTACTAGCCTTAATATAAACCACGATGTCACTCGTATCTGGTTTCCGGTTCATTGTGGCAGTAATGAGAACGAACGGGTAGATGAACTGGTCAGGTAACTCACTTGCGAAAAGAGTCAACATTCCACTAGAAGTTATAAAGCACAGTTTTCTTTCAATTTTTCTTAACGAATCAAACGTAGAAGTTATAGTGTTATTAATTGCAATCTAGAAATTCTGGTCCACCTATAAAAAATCCCTAACATTTGATATAAAATGCAGACCCAGGAAAGATAGGATAGTAGCTACTTGTAGCGAACACTGGCCAATAGGAGAGCATGCAGCGTAGCTAGTTATTTCTCACAACACCAACTGTCATAACTGTTTAGACCAGCGGGGAAAGGAAACTTTGCAAATGCCCTTTTCTGGTAAAAATTAGAACACAGTCATTAGGAAGGACATTTTTTGACGACATTGACGAACTTTCGGAAATGTAGATCAAATACTAAATCCCTTTTCTCCCAGCGACGAAATGGCTGTAGGACGAACTTCGGTTACTTCTGTACCGTGCCCCTTTTAAATCTTTAGATTCCGAGCTAGGAGACTGAGGGCTTTGACGGAAGTTTATGTTTCGGGCTCCAGATGATCACTCAATCGGTTTGGCTACTCTTTTAGCACCAGTCAACAAGCTACCTATAGCTTGGCACAGTATAGACAGTGTCGTTTGAGTGTGGTGGACCGGTTCAATGAGTGATGTAAATTACGGATAGTTGTGCAAAAGCAGACACATAAGAGAAGTTTATCAAAACTGAATGACTCCGTGAGAATTTCCCATATCAATTCAATCCACAGGTTCACACGAATTATGGTATATCAAAATGGCTTTCCTCAGCGCTAATTGGGCCACAGGGCTAGACTGCCAGTGGTCGCCATTTCTACTTGCCTACATAGACTCGCAAAAAAAAACTTAAATCCACGACGATGGCGGCTTCTTACTCATATAGCCGCCCCGCAGATTCACATTAATTGTTTTTCATTATTTTTCAAAGTAAAAATCGATCACTGCAAAATTATTACCTACCCCATACAAAAACGACAAACGTCACATAAATAAATCATTTTTGTAGTCTCTCCGACTATATTGAAACAAATTCGTAAAAGTGTTTACAATTGACATTCATGGATAATTTTACACTTCCGTTCAGTCCATTAGGAACAAAAAGAAGAGAACATGGCTCTTTTCACAGCAAGTGAATTGGCCAATGGTGTTTGGTATTGATTTTTTTATTTTGCCTTTGA
The DNA here is from genome assembly GCA_911387755.1 of Chrysotoxum bicinctum. Lineage (NCBI taxonomy): Eukaryota > Metazoa > Arthropoda > Insecta > Diptera > Syrphidae > Chrysotoxum > Chrysotoxum bicinctum. The sequence continues at coordinate 43,054,770 of OU426990.1, forward strand.
AAATGTGTGCACATTCTGACGGCCAAATTAGACAGACCCAGCTATTTAAGTCGAAAGCGATTAAGTCGTACAGAATAAAGTATGAAACGTGTTGTTTGGTCGCTTGTGGGTATACTTCTCAGGTGGCTCAGGTTCGTTTTTCATTTAAAGGAATATTTTATTTGTTTTTATTTTTTGAAGGCAATAATTAAGCTCCTCATTATTGTGACTGCAGGCTGGATAGTGAAAGTGTTTTCTATGCGAAACGGACGATGGCCGGCGACTCTGCTTTTTTGGCTTCACATGAATCTGTTGCAAAAGTTACAATAGATGTTGGTGTTTTATTGTATTGTATTGTTTTATATTTTATTTGCTTTTTTTGTTAGCACAAAAGCAAATTGGTTTTGGTTATGCAACTTAAAAAAAAGATTTTATAATTTGTGTTATGTTTGAAAACCTATTTTGTTTTGAGAGTTTCTATGAGTATAAGCCTTTTGACTCAAGTTGTGTACTGAAAAAGATAATTTTTGTTTCCAAATACAAATGTTTCCATTTTGACCTAGTTAGTTGTTTCCATTTATTTAATATTATTGTTTTTGTTGTTTTGCAAAATACACAGAGACAAAGAAGTGAAAGAAAATCACTTTGATGTTTGTTATTCGAGCTTTTTAAAATCAAAGTGGAATTACATTAATTCAAAATGTTTCCCTATTTTTAAAGAAATAAATGCATATTGTACTGAAATTGATCAATCAAATAGAAGATTTTAAACAGATTTGTAAAACTTTTGGTTCAAAATAGCTATAAGTGGACTTTAGGTCGCAAAAATTGGCGTTTGATTCCGGTGATCTCATTTCGACTCATATATAGTTTACTACGTTACAAGTTTTAATTCACAAAAATCCAATGTGAAGATTTTAACTTGCGACATTTAGCTGCAGTCAAAATAATAGTAGTGAACCTTTTGAAACAAAAAAAAAAAAAAATAAATTAATCTACTAATATTAAAGAAATAAATAGTCATCTGATTTTCAAATATGTATAAGATTTTTAGGCTTTTAATTTCAGGAAAAAATCATTTTTAAATTCACTAAATTAGTTGGTAATTTCAAATCTATCCAAGTCAAATAGAAAAACAGCGGTCAAAAAAATAGTAGCGCATTTGAAATCCACTTTTAAATATGTATTACAAAAGGGAAAGATAATAGACAATTTCTACCATAAGTGATAGTCGAGTGTTTGAACCTTAAATCAATATTTAGTTGCATGTCCCTTATTAGAATTAATAGCAGCACAAGGACGTCCGTTGCATCGAATTAATGAGATTTTCACATCTTTCTACATTTATGGACCTCCAAGACTGCTATATAGCTTCCCAAAGAGTTGTGTTAGTAATTGGCTTACAACTATCAACATACTTCTTGACATCGCACCAAAGATTTTCTATAAGGTTGAGGTCTGGGGACTGCGCAGGCCACTCCATCTTTTCTTGGAACCACTGCTTCGCAAGTTTACTTGTATGCTTTAGGTCGTTGTCTTGTTGAAGGACCCATTTCAGTGGTTTTTTATTTTCAGCATAGGGGAACATAGCTTCCGCCATGATCTTCACATAGAGTTGCTGATCCATAATGCATTCAATCCGGTATATGCGACCAACAACATTAGAAGGAAAACATGCCCAAGCCATAATGCTGGATCCTCCATGTTTTAATACGTGTATCTTGGCTGTAAAGCGTTCTTACATATTGACGAGATCCCTTTCCACCATATAATAAAATCTTGGACTCTTTTCCGACCACAGAATATTCCTTCATAAAATCATGAAAATTCAGGAAGTTACCAATGATTTTATTTACACTACTATTGTTTTGACCGCAACTGTATAGCTAGGAAAAAAAAACAAAAAAGTAAGTCTCGCAATTTTAGCTCGGCTGATTTTCTTTTAACTTGGTAGATACGAGTACTATTTTAAAATTGTTCTCCCCAAAGGTTTTTTTTTTTGTTTAAGACCAAAAATAACCAAGAAAATTTTTTATTCGAACTTGTATAAAATTGATTTTTTTCAAATCATAAAATTTCATTTAATTTATCTAGGTAAGGGGGTACTCCCCTAGAATATTTTATTATTTAAAAAAAAACGTTTTTTCTTTTTTTGAAAATTCGATTTTTTAAAAACGGTACAAAAATTTAAAGTCGGCTCACCAATATTTTTTTTTTAAATATAACGGGTGATTTTTTTGAGGTTAGGATTTTCATGCATTAGTATTTGACAGATCACGCGGGATTTCATTCATGGTGTCAAAGAGAAAGATGCTCAGTATGCTTTGACATTTCATCATGAATAGACTTACTAACGAGCAACGCTTGCAAATCATTGAATTTTATTACCAAAATCAGTGTTCGGTTCGAAAAATGTGTTTCGCGCTTTACGTCCGATTTGTGGTCTACATAATCGACCAAGTGAGCAAACAATTAATGCGATTGTGACCAAGTTTCGCACTCAGTTTACTTTATTGGACATTAAACCAACCACACGAATGCGTACAGTGCGTACAGAAGAGAATATTGCGTCTGTTTCTGAGAGTGTTGCTGAAGACCGTGAAATGTCGATTCGTCGCCGTTCGCAGCAATTGGGTTTGTGTTATTCGACCACATGGAAGATTTTACGCAAAGATCTTGGTGTAAAACCGTATAAAATACAGCTCGTGCAAGAACTGAAGCCGAACGATCTGCCACAACGTCGAATTTTCATTGAATGGGCCCTAGAAAAGTTGGCAGAAAATCCGCTTTTTTATCGACAAATTTTGTTCAGCGATGAGGCTCATTTCTGGTTGAATGGCTACGTAAATAAGCAAAATTGCCGCATTTGGAGTGAAGAGCAACCAGAAGCCGTTCAAGAACTGCCCATGCATCCCGAAAAATGCACTGTTTGGTGTGGTTTGTACGCTGGTGGAATCATTGGACCGTATTTTTTCAAAGAAGCTGTTGGACGCAACGTTACGGTGAATGGCGATCGCTATCGTTCAATGCTAACAAACTTTTTGTTGCCAAAAATGGAAAAACTGAACTTGGTTGACATGTGGTTTCAACAAGATGGCGCTACATGCCACACAGCTCGCGATTCTATGGCCATTTTGAGGGAAAACTTCGGAGAACAATTCATCTCAAGGAATGGACCGGTAAGTTGGCCACCAAGATCATGCGATTTGACGCCTTTAGACTATTTTTTGTGGGGCTACGTCAAGTCTAAAGTCCACACAAATAAGCCAGCAACTATTCCAGCTTTGGAAGACAACATTTCCGAAGAAATTCGGGCTATTCCGGCCGAAATGCTCGAAAAAGTTACCCAAAATTGGACTTTCCGAATGGACCACCTAAGACGCAGCCGCGGTCAACATTTAAATGAAATTATCTTCAAAAAGTAAATGTCATGGACCAATCTAACGTTTCAAATAAAGAATCGATGAGATTTTGCAAATTTTATGCGTTTTTTTTTTTAAAAAAGTTCTCAAGCTCTTAAAAAATCACCCTTTATTTATTTTTCTTAAAGCTTATTTTAAAAAAACGCTAAAGGTTAACAATTTATAGATTTACTAATATTTGCTTGATAAATTGCATGGCATTCTGTTTTTAGCTCCAACTACTAAGGAGTTGTGTTAGTCAATTAAAAAAATTATTATACGGTTATGAACATTTTTCTTTAGTAACATTCATTTTTAAATCTTAAATCTCTTACATAGGACCAAGTTTGTGCGATCCAATGGTGCATTTTATTTAAATTGATTTGACTACGTTTTTCTTTTGATTTGAGGTGAAATCAGTTTTAAATAAAATGTATGCACTTTTAATTTACTATTTATTAACTTTGATTCAACAATTGTATAAGCTTTTCTAGATTGAAGGAATTTTTATGCCCAGCGTAGGTTGAATGTGTTAACCGACAAAACTAAAATATCTACAAATAAAAGGTTCATGGGCTGGGAAATCCTTTCTTTTCATAAGTACGTTATTATTAGTGCAGGACTGCAATCGCAGTTAGATAGATGAGGCAGCGTATATATGTACAAGCGGTTATATTGAAGTATCTAGTCTGACAAATGTAACAAAAGTGTATTTAATTGTAACAATAAGAACGCTTCATTTTGAAACTAGGTTGAATATTTTTTTTTAATAACTTTGCCTTTTTTAATCAACTATGCTTTAACGTTAAGTTAAATACATTTGGAAGTATTTCTTTAAACTTATAATCATACTTAATACTAAATTTAAGTTTAAAAAACAAATATTTTTAAAAAGAACAAAAGAAGCTCGTGAAAAAGTTGTTTTTAAAAATTTGATATCCAAAAATGTTTTTCCTTCAAAAATTTTTTTTGTGATAACTTTTCCTTTATTTTTTTAATTTTCACTTCTTAAAGTTTAAAACGATTTAATTTTAAGGTACATAACCAAAAGTGATCTTACCCCGAAAAAAATCTGATAAGATAACTGTAAATTTTTGGGTCATATTAATATAATGATCATATAAATTTGATATTTGTATTACATTTATAGAAACAATATATTTCTTCAATGGAGATTGGAACCTGTGAACTTCTAAAAACTATCCCAATACGCTACCAGTGTCTTAAACCGCATTACAAAATAGTGTTAAAAATCCATAACTTTCTACTCTTTATATTTTTAATATTCAAAATGTTAATTTGATATTATAACTATGGAAGTATTGTTGAATACCAAAATAATTTTTATATGATAAATCAATGGGCACGGTAGTATCTACGCAGCCAAGCTTGCGGCATTACAACCTTCTTCCAGGAACAATCTCAGGCGATTTTCGACACCATCAGTCAGAATAATGGCAGAAACTTCAAATTGACAGTATTTTATGAGTTGATTAACATTACTGGTTTCTGAGATATAAGTAAAACCGTAACCCACTCACTGACAGATCGTCAACATTTTAGGGAACTTCCTGGCACCGTAGAACCTTCTAATTTCACATGACGATAGGTCTTGTGAACTCTTATAAATTGTATGGAGCACTCTCGATTGCTGTAGGATGCTGAAATTTTGTAGAGCGGTTGTTCATTGTCTTTTCTAAATTTTACATAAAAAAATTATCTTTATATGCCGTTTTTTTCGTATTTAGAATTCCACCCCACTAGCTTCACTCACACTGATGTCTTTCGAAATCTTCATCTGACAAAATAAAATCTTTGCAAAAAGAAGTGAAATCAGAACAGATAAAATGCTAGAAAAATTGGTTAAAATCGTTAAAGCGGTTAATGAGAAAGTTGAAATAAAAAAAACGGTTCTATGACAGGTACCGTAAATAACATTTTTCCCCAATTTTTTTTTTTTTGACCAAAATGTATTTTATGTTCATAATAGCACACTATTTTTTTTTATCAAAATCGTCGAAGCCGTTTTCGAGATAAATAAGATTTTCAATTACGGGTGTATGGGGGGTATCGTTAGTCTTGGAGGTAAAAAAAAATAAAAAATTTCCCCTCTAGGGAATTATCGAAAACCCTTAAGTTCCGAGATTGAAAAAAATAGGCTCCAGTGCTTTAGGCTGTAGATCGAGGTACAGACATACAGACAAACAGACGGAGTTACCGGACGCACTTTATTCGTCTTCGCTATCATCGTAATATCAACTTTGATCAAAATCTCGAGTTAGACTTTTTTTCCAAATGCAGAACTTGCCCTATATCGCAAGTAAAAATATCTATATACATATGTCAAAAAAGAAAACCAAATTCTCATAAGAACAACAAAACTGTCTTGAACAAGTCAGTCGTAAAATGTAGTAAGTTCTTTATTTTTATTATTTTTATAGCTTTATTGAAATATAAATAAATAAATTGAGCGATAGCTTGCAGGACTTTTCGCTTAATTTACTTTACTAATTTGGATGGTTTACTTGACAAGTTTTCTTTTATTACTCACAACTTAATAACAAAATTTTTCCTCATGATTTGGAGTTGTATCGATATTTCTCTTCTTAAGAAATTTTATATTAAACTTTAAAAACTTAGATCTTGGCGTACTTTTAGATTTCACTACTTTGCTCTGTTTTTTATCATTTATGTTATGTTTTTCGTTGTGATTGATATTAGAATATGAAAAAATAATTGTTAATTCTACCTTAAAAATAACAGCCTGATATTTTTATAATAAATACGAAAACGAAAAAGCGGGTTTCGAAATTCTTTCTATCTGTCTGTCTGTTCGACAACAGCCTCAACTGCTTAACCGATTTTCTTTAAAGTCGAAAATAATTATTGTGCCTGTCAAAGAAAATATTTGTTTATCAAAAACTGTTCCAAAGATTTTTATAAACAAAGTTCCAAAAAAATATTTTTGTAAAAGCTAGCTTATGGCTGACGAAAGAATAATATGACACCAAATTTTATAGATATGGCTGTATAATAACCAGTCAAAGTTCAGAAATATATACAAGTACATATTGGAAAAAAAAATTCATAGAGGTATTTTAAGTATCTTAGAATCTATCAGGTAATAGAGCTATCCTTGAAAGTAATAAGGAACCTCGTAAACTTATCTTTATGTAGGTAGTTAAACGAACTGTCTTTTATAATCGCAATCTAAACTTACTTTTTGAAAGAAAATTCTTAATCCACAAACTTTTTCTTAAAAAAATTAAATGTTATGGATATGTTCCCGACATTTTTTTCAATAAACAAAGTTACACAACCTTACACTCTTTACTCATTCATCAATCGGTTTCATAAAAAAATATAAAAAGGAAGTTATACATCAATTTTTTTTTTTTAAGTTTTTATTTTACTTTCTGATTTGTCACACTGTATATTATTAGCTTTTGGAAATGAAAATACTGCAAATTCTAAAAATACATATGTTCCATCATAGAATACACTGTATTCAAATTTTCTACTATCTAACCTACTTTATAACATTGCCTACCGGAAATATTCCCACAATAACAATACTCAATTGTAACATTTTTACAACTTCCTCACATTGCGAAACTTTCGATTTTCAAATTATTACGCAAACTCAAAGCTTAATCACTTCATTAAGCCCCAAGAAAATCACGATATCTTCGATGCCCAAAATCTCGCTATAAAAATATGAAGATGAGTCTAATCATTGTGAGTTTTCTCATTCCCTTCACTTGGGTTTTTAATTAGTCAATTAACTAGCTTGTGGTATTCAACTTGATAAATTGCATCTTTTAATTTAGAGATTGGTATTATAATAGCACAACATGTTTTTTGTTTCCTTTCTTCTGAGATTTCCATAAAATTTCCAGATAGATTGAATGCCCTTTTAAACTTTGGCATAGTATCAACGAATTGTTTTCCATGTTCCATCGGACGCTGGATTTACCCCCTCTCCCCGCACAAAGTTCCCAATCATCTTTTCGTTAAACAACCAAAGTTTGCTTTAAGCCAAATGCCTGCACTCTGTATTTTTACAATTTCCAAGAACTCAATCAGGTCGAAACAAACCGGCCGGCCGGTTATAAGGTTTGAAATTTATGTAAGCATTGCATTTGGTATGTCTTGTGATTCATATTCATGTGAACAAAAAAATATGTAATGTGCCACAAACCGTTATAAAGGGTCAGAACAAATGGCCGTTTTTTGTTTTACATTCTTGTTTTTATAACATTAAATTCACCTTTTTTTATATTTATATGGAGCACACTGCATGTACATTGGCCTTAAAGTCACAACCAGTTTGATATTGACATGCCATAAACACTTCAATTAGAAATACATATTTCAACGTACAAAACAGAAATTATATCGCCCGCCATTGTGAATTTGTGTAACGTGTGTAACGACCCAGAGAACTCTGCACTCAATTGGCTGAGAATCAACAAGAAAGAAATATAAAAGCGTATTTTTGTGATTAAGTTTGCTTAAAGGCGCAATTTTTCTCGTGAGCTTCGCTTTGGATTCTTTTGAACAAGAGAAGGTGTTACCGTTCATTTAATTATATTTATTATTTTTGCTCACTCTCTAAAGGGGAAGTTTTGGAAATGTGAAAAAATCAGATTGGTACATATTCATATTTTGAGAATCGAATAAAGGATTTTGATGAAATTTCATAAACTTTTTAATAAATACCTGCTGATGCATAAGTCTACTGATTTTTAGTCTTTAAAGTAATGTTTAATGATTTTTAAGTTTGAATTGAACTTTTGAATTCGGTTTACTCTGATTTATTTTCAAACTGAAATACGATGCCTTAGAAAATTCTCAATATCTGTGGTATGCTTGTAATTTTTGGTATAGGACAAGGCTTTTCAAATAAACCTCCAGTTTGGAAAAGATCTTTCTAAAAAATAAAAGGTCTGCGTTGCTATTTATTTGGTTTTACTTTCTTTAAATTGAATATGCCTCAGGAATGACTCCAAAGATTTCAATCAAACTTGTTGAAAACTGTTTGTAGTTAACAGTCTAGAACAAATTCATGCGACCGAACCAGGCATGTTTTATTTATATTAATTTCATTTCGATCAACTAAATATGGTGCACAGACGACTCTTTTTAACTCTTGTAATTTTATGACAAAACGCACTAACAAAAAATGCAGTTTTCCGGCATTCACATGAAAAAAAAAATTACAAAAATGTTATCGAACTCTTGGAAACGGTTTGTTATTCTGTCAGTGAATGCGAATATGTTTTTTTTTTGGCATTTTGTCAATAGATTCAAATATGTACATAAATTCTTTTCATTCAATTCGAAAAGAGAAATAAAAATTTGAATAAAACGTGGCTGGAATGATTTATGCTTTTTGGGTGAAAATTTATTGGACAGTATGCTGTAATGGCTTTTTTGGTTGTTGTTGTTACTGTTGCTCAAGTGTCATGAAGCGGAACTTGAAATACGGTAATTTGTAATTTTACAAGTGGAATTTGTAGACTTCACACAATGCCAAAAAAAAACTAAGGAACTTGTAAACATGATTGTTTTTTTTTTTGTAAACAAAAGTTGTGATGAATTTAAATGAACAGTTTTTGACAGCCACACGATGGAAATAGAGAAAGTTATAAGGTATGAACTTGAAGTTGTATCTTTTTTGACAGAACTAAAAGACCACGTAAGCTTGCTCGAAACTTATCTTTGGAAGTATCAAAACATCTGATCCTGATCCTCAAAATGGATTAATGACCAAAAATAAAGTTTTGATCTTTCAATTGACGATTGCCAGCACATATCTATCATTATAGGCGCGTTTTATTGGTAATCAATATCTAGCGCAGTAATACAAGCACCAAAAAAACGCTTTATTCACTCTTTAACTCACTCTTCCTTCCTACTTGTTGAATCTCGCATATATGTATATACATATGTACTGAGTATTGGAGAAAAATAAACATAGTACTCAATAAAATAACATTGGCGCAAAATTTTAAACAGCCTCTTATTGAGGTAGTAGTATTATACTTCTTATACATATATTTCCTAACTTTAAAGTAGTTTTCTTACTTTAAACATTTTTTAACTAATAATCATCCTAAGGCTAGGAGCGCACATTCAATTTTTAGTTGCACAACTGTTTGGATACTTATAGAAAACAGATGAACTATTTGGTTGAATGTCCGCGCAGGTGCATATAATTATTAGTTACACAAAATAGCGAACTCATTTTAGGCAATCGTTTAGTCTGTGTCAAAACACAAACTTTTTAGTTTCTTGAACCAAAAAGTTAAGAAACCGCCTAGCCTAAGGCAATTTCTTTTAATAAATTGATTCTGAGAAACCTTAAAACAATGGTAGTTCGTGCAAAAAACTAAGAAAACAGACCTATTTTGACGTTTTTAAATGTTAAAGAGTCATATGAAGTTAGAACGATACTAACAAAATAATATAGGTGTTCTGAGAGTTTAACGTCAATAAAAGTGTAGAGAAGGTATGATGCTGTGTCCAATTAAAATTCACACTAAAACAGCCTTAACATCGTATTAATTCAACTAAAATGTGCAATTTTTTTAGTTGTTATATAAATTCCGCCGCAATTACACAACATTTTTGAACAAATGCCAGTGAACTGATAAAATATATCAATCGAAACCAATCGCCTTTGCGTAAATTGATTCAATATTTTATGACAAAATTAATGGCAATAGTGTACAGACGGAATTATGGTATGAATTAAAGTTTTGCATTTGAAAAAATATTTGTTCTGTAAATTTCGGAGCGATCACACTTTGGATTAGTAAAGGCAAAGTATAACAAAATAAATACCAACGAACACACCCTCAAGTATGCCACATATATTTTTTCGGACACCACCAAAACACCTCCTACATTTCAACATCCGAAACTCTATCTTCACTAAATTATCCATTTCAATTACTAGCTTATTTTTATTCACTAATCGTTTGTTGTTGTTTTCCATGTTAAATTTTGCGATGCAGTGTATTCACTAACCAATAAACACGGCTTATGATACTTAGTTTCGAAATGTAAAATTTGTAAAATTTTTATAATATCAAAATAGTGGTCGTTAAAAGATACTTCTCTAATTATCCTGCATGAAATCTTGGCACTTTAAATTTAAAAACAGCTTCCCTTAAGCACAAAATTTTAGGCTGTGAATAATGCACTTTAGATTTCGGTCGCACGCTAATTCTGTCGCAATTTTTATATGTATGATTTAAAATGTGAATGAACGCAGAATTTACCAGGAAATCATAAGGATTAGCGACCACTTTTAATCGCACAGGCATTATATTTCATTTGTGCGATTATAATGATATAAATCTAGGAAATCACTTTCGATTTTTTGTCATTACGTTTCAAAAGTTGGGATCGTATAAAATATTTATCATGTGCGAACTTTTGGTTTTCTCTCGCGAGCTTATTTAATCGAAAAAGTACAGCTTAATCGGTCGCAAAAACAAAGAAACCATAAGATGAAATCTTAATAAACGGACACAATATAAAATGTGACACTTCAAAACATAAAATTGTTCAGAGTGTGCGATTGTTGCCGCTTGAAATTATTGAAATTAAATTCAAATTATTGCAATTACTGCGAATTAAATTTTTGTCGCAACAAGAAGATGCATGTTGGATTCCATCTTTAAGGGACTCAGAAGGAAGGATGCACGTTTTTAATACGAATGCACAAATAAAAGACTAAAAAATTGCAAACAATTCTATTTCGCAATTGTTGTTGTTCGAAAAATAGATTTAAATGTTATTTGTTCGTAATTGTACATATAATCGCATGACAGATAACCAGAAGTGATTGCAAGTTACAACGGCTATTTTCTAATCGCAACGACAAAAAATTACAAGTGTGTTCCTAGTTTAATGTCATTGTTGTGATTTTCTGTCGCATGATTATTAAATAGCGAAAAATACATACAGCTTTTAATTTGAATATATTCGCATACACTTCAAAATAAGGCTTGTAACGCACTTGCGATTTTTTGTCGTTACTGTTGAAAAAAGTGCTTTTGCCATTTACTCATTTGCGTTTAAATCGAGAGATTATTTAACTTGCGATATGCTTGCTTATAGCTAAACAATTTTTAGATACATTTCAGTTTTTTAAGTACTATAGCGATTTCTTGTTATTACGTGCGTTGATTCAGATTAAAATTCATGTTTTCTATTTTTTGCGACAGAATACTTGTGCGAACGAAATCGCATGTGTGTTTCTAACTTGAGAAAATTAAATAAGTTAAAATACCAAATAGTTTTCTGTCGCAAAATTAAACAGATCAAATGAAATTAATTGAGTATGCTCGTTTCTTGCGAAATGTTATAATTGCTTGCGATTATTTTGTATTCATATTTCCAATTCTTGCTTTATTTATTGCTTATGGTCGCAAATATGACCAGATGGGGAAGGATAAAAAAGAAAACCACGTTGGCTATTTGAAATCGTATGGACTTTTTGGCATCTCCCATATTTCCGTCAGGTTGGCAGCAAGCTTTCGTCAAATGTAAAGACAGCTTTAGATAACCGCAAGTGATTTTTGAATCCCATAGACAGAAATTCGTAAGGACTCTCCATTGACACTGGAACTTTAGTTTCGCCAATATGTCATTTGTGACTCTTTCTATCTTATATGAGATTTTGGATGAATTACTATCGGTGATTGGGTTATGAGCGGTACGACATAACGCAAAAAAGACTGAAAAGGCGCTATGTATGTATCTTAAAGAGTACTTACACATAAACCATTTTTCTTTCATTCTGAGCTGTAGTCTTCTTCACTTGAATAAGGAAAAGTTCTTCGAATTCGAAGAATTTTTGACCAGAGGAACTTAACTGTCTTGAATTGAATTAAATATTAGCTCTTAAACAAATCTTGTACATCAGTTTTTCAAATAAATTAAATCACACAAAGTGCTTTCGCTGACATTTTATCGCTTGAATTTGACGAAATGCACAACATTAAATAAATGCTAAAAGTTCAAGAAACCCTACATAAGCAAATACCATAGTTAAAGTCGTAATCATAATGTTAGTGATTCCAAAACGTATTCAATTTTGTTTTTGTTTTGTTTTCATGTTTTTACTCTCCTCGATGTTTGGTTAAAGCTTGGGAATTAAGTATGCAATCCACAAGCATGTATTACCTGTTAAAAAAATTAATACATGCCACGGTGGTAGTTGAGAAGACAAATTATGAAAAAAAAGCTGTCACTCATATTCAAAATAACAGGAAGCCAAAGGTAATTCCATATATAGGATAGTTGTACCCACTCGTGTGTAGGAAGAAGAACTTCTGAAAAGCGGACATGCGAGGCGACTTCAATGAGCTTTAAGAATAAAATAGCCAACAAGGGTAAGCAGATATACTTTGTGTTTGTACATATTGCAAACAGTGCTGTCGTTCTTCAATTTAAATAAAATGCACAACTGGATCGCACGAACTTGCTCTTATGTAAAAGTACTTTGGAATTTAAAATATATTTTATAAATAAAAAACATGGTTTTAATGAGATAAAAATGTTCAAATGCATGGAATTGCCGTCTGATTTCTGGAAAAGTTTGAATTTATGCAAACAAATTTCAAAAATCGGTTTTATTATTAAAGTAATTTTTTATATAACAAATTTCTTTAAAATTTTTCAAGAATAAAATTTGGGGTGCCAATTTTAAGTATTTAGTATTAGTATAGATTTCAGAAAATAATTTCAAAAAATAATGGCTCACATGTTTTAAAGATATTGATTAAAACAAAAAAAAACACAAAAACAATTTTTTCGTAATAATTTTTAGATTATATTTTTTTAAATGCAAAGGAAATGAGCTCCTGCATGCGAATTTCGGTTAAAATTGTTAGAGCCGTTGATGAGAAATTTGAAATTCAAAAAAACGGTTCTTTGACAGGTGACGTTAATAAAATTGTTGACCAAAATGAAGTCTATGTTCGTAATATCACACTTAATTTTTTTTATCAAAATAGTTAGAGCCGTTTTCGAGATAAATAAGATTATGCATTACGGGTGTATGGGGGGTACCGTTAGTTTTAGAGCTAAAAAAAATTTCAATTTCCTCTCTAGAGGATCACCGAAGACCCTTAAGTACCGAGCTTAAGTACCAGTGGCTTAGGCTGTAGATCGAGGTACAGATATACAGACAGACAGATGGAATTGTCTGCCCCACTTTATTCGTCTTGGATATCATCGTAATTTCAACTTTGATCACAATCTCGAGCAGGGTTGCAAAAGCTTAAGTCAATTTTTAGATTAAGCTTGGCTTTAATTCACAAGCTTGTGGGTGACTTATAAATTAAGAAAAATGTAATTCAGCAGCTAGTTACTGACTTATGAATTCAAAAAATATAATTAATAAGTCAGTTGGTGACTTGTTAATTAAAAAAAATTAAATCATAAGCTTCTTAGTGACTTATGAATTAAGAAAATTTAAGTCATCACCAAGAAAGTGACTTAAGAATTAAAAACAAATTAATTCAAAAGTTACCTAGTGATTTATGAATTAAAAAAAAAAATTAATTCATAAGCTAATGGATAAATCCTGATTAAAAAATTATTAGTTGGAAAATTTATAAGCTAGCATGATAATCTTATGACACACAAAAGCTTGAAATCTACTTTCGTTAATAATTAAATAATTATGTAGTCAAAACAAGGTTAAACATTTCCAATCTACCAACTAGCTTATGAATACATTTTTTTTTTAATTCATAAATCACTTAGCAGCTTGTGAATTAATTTTTTTTTAATTCATAAATCACTTAGTAGCTTGTGAATTAATTTTAAATCACTAACTAACTTATGAATTAAATTTTTTTAATTCACAAATCATCTACAGACTTATGACTTATGGTTTTTTCAATTCAAAAATTCGTAACCCTGATCTTGAGTTCGATTTTTTTTTTCAAATGCAGAACTTGCCCTATATTACATATATCGCAAGTAAAAATAGAAGGCTAGACCTATAATAAATTTTAATTTGATTTGAATAGTGCAGAAACTGTTTCTTCTTAAAAGCTGTAGGTGTGATAGTACTTTACAAAAAATTAGAAGTAAATTCCATAAACAAATTGCAGATACGTAAAATTAACGTTCTGAGAAACATGGCATAACTAATTTTCATCCTCTTCGTGAATGGTTAAAATTGAGAGTTTCACTAAGTCAAATATAGGATATCTATTTTTTATAAAATTAATTTAATAATAAAACGATTTTAAACTTTGTTTTATGCAAACATAGTTCTCTATAAACACTTGAACATATGCGTCTCATTAAATCCAAGTGTTATATTTATTTTTAATCAATTTTTTTAAATTCCAAATTACTTTTACATTAAACTAGTACTTGCGATCCAGTCGTGCATTTTATTTTATTTTTTTAGACCAAAAATAACGACACCTGCCATACATTTTTTTTTCGAAATGGTAGAAAATATTTGTATTTCTTAAAAACTGTTCCACATATTTAAAAATAAAATTTCAAAGACTTCATTTAGTACAAGCTAGATAGATGATTGAAAAAAAATTCCGAAAAATGGCTTTTAATGTTATTTTTGATAGAACTATTTTTTAGTTTTTAATTTTCACAAAAACTGTTAAACTTATTTTGATCAACTTTTTTTTTTAATTTTGTTATCTTATTTTTCAAAAATTTTGTTTAGATTTAAAAAAAAAACAAATTTCAAAAATTTAAAAAAAAAAAATAATATTTCAAAAAACACATATCGAATATGCAACTTTATAGTTTATATAGTTTTTCATCACTATTTAAAATGCTGGGAACACAATTGGGTTTTATATAAAATTAACAGTACCCACCGTAAATTGTACAAAACGGTTTCGAAAATCGATTTGATTTTAAAACTTAAAAAAAAATATTTATTGAATTTTTGAAAAAAAATTTTCATTTTTTTTGTTTTTGAAGTTCGATATCTATCTCAAAAATTTAATTTTTATGCACAATAATAAGAATCTAAAACTGCTATTCCAAAAGTTTTTCATTAACATTTTATATATAAAAACTTATTTTAAAAATTTAAAATTCATATTTCCTTATATAATACTGTTTTTAGCTTTAACTACTAAAAAAATCGTCTTAACGTTTTAAAAACTAATTTTGTGCTTCTGAGGGTCAATTCTGTATCTGTGAAATTGTGAAGTGATAAAAAAGTTATCATTTCAGTTTTGCAGCCATTTTTCATTTTTACATTTCATAAACTCACATAATGCGATTCTGGAACTCATTCTGATAAATGTTTGTCAAAACATGTACTAAACAGTACTAAAATGAGAAACGCTCTCATTTTTGATACACGATACTCATTTTTGAGTATAATTTTGTTTTTGTAATTTTCATATTTTATCCGGTCTTTTCACAAAATCGCTTGAGTGTGAAAACAAATTTAATATGTGAAAATATTTTGACATTTTTTAATTTTTTTCATAAATTGCGAATCGGATAGTGTGCGAGGTTGTGAAAAAACTTATCACTTCACAATTTCACAGATAGACAATTGACCCCCTGAACATCATTCACTAATAAGATCCATTTTTAAAATTATAAGTATCTTAAACATAAGAGCAAGTTCATGCGATTCAGTTCTGAATTTTAACAACAAATGTTTATAAATTTTTAAACAGCTATTATCGTACTAAATCGGTCATTGTGCTTGATAAATGGGCCCTCAAAATATATTTAACCAATTCTTTCTACCGAGATATTACTAAATTCGTATTAATCTATCAAGATTAATGATCAAATTCCTGAAGCTCTTCTCTTTTAGTTATATATTCTTATTTTATTCGTCCATCATTCTAGCATTAGATACCGCAACCAAAACATTGCCATTATGTCAGATAAAACCAAGCCGGACTCAAAACACTATGCTCAAACGCCACCACGTCTAATTTGGCGCGGGAATGGGTAGGCAGGGGAAGATCAAATGTGTCACTTAATTGGGTACCTGGACATGTTGTTGTCCAGGAAAATGAGGAGGTAGACTCTTTAGCAAAAATAGGTCTCCTTCAATGGGGCCAGAGCCCTATTGCAGAATAGGAGAAAACAGTATTAAAACCGAAATAAAAACAGAGGACGAGGCTAAAAGATCCAAAAACTGGAGGGAACTTCCAAAGCTGAGGCAGGGTAAACTATTACTCTGGATGGGGTCACGTTAGATCTTTAGGTCGCAGAGCAATAACCCCTTCCCCCCTATATTCATTAATTTATCGTGTATTTATATTTCTTTGTGACCAACAAACTTAGAAGAATTCTATTTTACCATATCAAAGTATACAAATGTTACTATTATAATACTTCCGACAGCACTGATCTTACCTCAATAAAGAAAGGAAGAAATATTATAAACACATTGTAAGTAGTGTCAATTGGGACGATTTATATGGAAACAATGTTACAAGGTGTTAAGTGTTTTTAAAGACTTAAGTTCAACTTCTTGAAAGGCTTAAAGTGCTTAAGCATATAGATGAACAGTATACGACCATTAACCATATATATGGATTTGACATTTAACCTTCAAATTATTTTAAACTTTTAATTTTATCAAATGTTAGAAAAACCTTTCATATGATTTATATGGTGGCCTCTTTTGACCTTTTTAGAAAAAGAGTAATTTCTGATTAGAGTTTTATTTATTTGTACTGTTTTTTTTTTTCTCACTCACGACTTTAGCAAATTAAAGTTCATTACGATTACGAAATTATTTTGATGAGTGTGTTTTTACGGCCTTGAGTTTAAAATTGCCATGATGAATAGAGATGTACAGCACATACATATGAATTCGGACCACGTCAATTTGAAAAGTTTATAAACTTTGTCTTTCATCTCATGAATGAGATGGAATTGAAAATGAAAACAAAAACATGGCCTTACTACTTCGGGTGTTTGTTATATTACACTAGGTCAATACTCAATGAATTTCAAGTTTTAAATAGTTTTTTTTTGCACTTTCATTTGGGCTGTCGAAATTAAATTAAATGCAGAGAAACTTTCCTTTGGGTTTTCTATAGATTTTTTTTTTCAACTTTCTATACCAGGTACCTACAAACAATGCGACAAGATTTGGTCTTACTTTTGGCAAAAGTTTGATATAATTTGACAGTTGTGTTTGTGCGTTGAGGGCACATCTTAGATCACTTTTTAGGTTCCTAGGAACATAAATATTTTTAATTTTTAATTTCATGAAGAATTGTCAAGAAAAAATTAGTTGAAAAAATGAAGGTTACACCAATTTTGGTCCAGCAGCCTCAAATTCAGCCTCGAGACGAAATGAATTTAAATCATGTGTAATTTAAAAAAACAGTTTTATTTCTATTTATGTAAGTTAAAATTTCGCCAATACCCCAAGCATATGTATACTCGTATCATGTAAACCACAAGCAAATGGAATCTCTGAGTTGGCACAAGTTTTTTGTGTTCAGTTCAGTTCAGTCATGTAAATGTATGACGTGAACCTTTTTGCTTTTGTTAATAAAACAAAAACAAAAATGTCGAGCGAAAAAATAAATAAAAATAGCAAATTACGTAGCATTCAATTTTAAACATTTTTATGTGAATATGCTAGAGGGCATTTTTTTTCTCTCTCCACCGGAAGGTGGTTCAAATTATTTTTCAAAAAAAAAAAAAATCACTAGGCAGAACGTGAATGAGAATGACACAATCGCCTGTGAAACCATAACCACCTGTTTTGGAAAGCAAGCTTCTAATATAGCGAATTTAATTTTAAACTATGCACAGCGATTGAAATTTAATCTAAGTGTAATTAGATTGGGTGGGAGTGGGACGTTAATTTAAAACACTGGTTACTGATGACTCTAGGAAAGTCTGTATAGCACATCTACCTTCGAACAAATGTATGTATGTAATATATTTATCTATGTAAGTACGCTCAAGTTAAAAATTTATTGCCTTGCTTCCTTGGGTATGGGTATGACATTAGTGATTAAAACGTGATTTTTAAGTATTTTGCAGAGTGACACACATTTAAACGACAAGAGAACTTTACATATCAAAAGAAAAAAAACCTAAACAAAATGTATGATGAATAAAATTGGAATTTAATTGAAAGCTGAATGGCAGTTGAATGTTTTTGTTCTTAAGTTATATTTCTGTACACACGTTGAAGATAAAATTTGGCATATGAACTGTCAACTGTCAGTGTCATGATTCGGTTGCACAATGACCGAAAGTTACGGGCATATAACAATATTGACCATGGTTTAAGGTGGACGTGAAATAACGCCAATCGAAAAATAACCAAATTCAAAAACAAATTTCCCAAATTTCACTTTCGAAAAGGAAAAACAGTCAGTTTAGTTTTCTTACGTTTTTTTTTTTTTTTTTTTTTTCAAACTCTTAAGCGGGTAGATATGTTTGTTTTTCGTATTCTTCGATATTTTTCGATGAAATCCGTCATCTTAGAAAGTTTATGTTCATGTAATGTTCAACCGCCTATGTCGATAATTTTCCTAGACGACAGTACCGTGATTTGTAACCTCGGCGATCATGTTCTTCAAGAAATCCATTGACGTGCCTGACGATTTAACGAACTCAAACTTTAATGGAGTAACCGAGTTGTGTGTGTGGAACTGACATTTTACTTGGACGCGTTTGACAAGACGAGAAATCCAACTGGGGCGGCGGCGGCGTTATTACCTTTTTCCAAACTTTAACTGGCTAAAATTAGGATGACCAGTTCGGTAGTCAATCAGCCAACATTCGTATGTCAAAGGAAGGCAAGATCAATCGATAACACAACGGCGATCCGTGAAAGTGTATATCAAAACCCAAGGCACTCGATTATTCGTCGTGCACAAAAACTCGGCCTTTCGCAGACTTCAACTTGGTCAATTTTGTGTCGGGACTTAAGCCTACACCCGTACGAAATCCAACTGACCCAAGAGCTCATGACCAAAAACAACGCAGTTGCTTCACTGACTGGGCTTCGGAGGGTTTGGAAGAGGACCCCAATGTTTAGGAACATCATCTTTGACGACAAGGCACATTTTTGGATGAATGGCTGTGCTAACAAGCAACATTGGCGTATATGGCATGACGCCAACCCACACGAAGCTCACCAGGTGAAAATGCGTCCTCAAAAAGTAGATTTTGGACCGGTGACGTCATCGGTCGGTATTTCTTCGAAAACGGCGTTGGTGAGGCGATCACCGTCAATGGCGAGAGCTAGAGAACAATGTTTTCTCGATAGCAACGTTGATGCCAATACCGATATGATCGTAGAAGTGATTTTTCTTAGGATGCAAAGTCAAACAATTCTGTAATTTCCCAAAAAATGTCTGCTTATTTGTCAAGAACGTACAAAGTTCAACTTCATCTTCGGTTCCAAAGCTTATCTACAACGATAACTCGATAACCAACTCTTCAGATAGGGCATCTCATTTTACGGCAAGCTCTACATTGCCTGACAGCTACATTGCCCCTCCTGTATACAGGTATATTTCCGCACTCGTGCAGTTGATCGAGATCTTGATATAAATAAATCCGCTGATCCCCCATTCTTCTGAAGAGGTGTTCTTCATACCTGGAAAAACTATTGCTCCTTATATTCCGGAATCTCCCCTAGAAGATGAAAAACAGCTTTTGTCCAGCTTGTTCCTAAAAAAATGGACACATACTTCATACTGGTTCTCAAATTCACGTTCATCTCCATCCAAAGTGGAATTGAAAAGGTATATAATAAGCTGATTTAAATCCGATCCTTACAGCATTGTTAAATGGGGTATAAACAATCTTTCGCAGTCTTATGTTTCGAAAACTCAATTCTGTCGAGAGTCGTTGAAGCAGAATGCACCTCCCCTTCCATTGTCCTTGAATTGCACTCGCATCTAAGAAGCCAAAAAGCTCTCAGTTCAGTACTCGGTATGTGTGTCACCAACGATCTTCGTTGAAATGGTCACATTCTCGGGACCGCCAAAAACGCTGCTAAATGCTTATGATTTTTCTAACGAATTAAGAAATTTGTCATCCCCTTTGATCTGGCTACGCTTTAAAAGACGTTTATACGTCCAAAAATCAATTACAAATCACATCTTTAACTGATAGAAAACAGAACTATCATGGAATCATTCCCATCTGTTGAACACCGTCGGAATGTTTCTTGTCTTTCCTTTATCGCTTTTATCGCACAAGTAATGCTCACTCCATGTAGCCAGTTGCTATCCTTCCCTCAATCAGTTCACCCGTGATACCCGTTTTGCTAGGAACCCTCGAGCCTAATTTTGATCCTAACTTCAAATACATAGGTTCGTTTTTTATGGAATCTACGCGACACGATTTTCCCCCTTGCCATTTCAATTTGCAAACATTCGAGACCATTGTTCATCGACACCTCCTTCCCCCCCCCCCCCCCCCCCCTAATTACCCAATCGCTCATGCTAAGTTTATAGTCAAAACTATAAGGGTCTCCCTATAACCCTAGAGTGCATGTGAATTATAAAGGAAAAAAACCTGACCAGGTTCTAAATCCATATCATCTAATGAATTGGAAATAAGTTTTAGCAAATATTCATACAAGATGATCAATATTTGGCTTTATTTCTAAATAATTTTACCACTATTTGGGTTACCACAATGAAGTATAGATTCCAAATAGCTTTTTTTGGCATTTATTCCACAAAAATTAGCGTTTCGTCCCGGCGATCTCACATGTTTAATATAGTAAGGGCCTTGTCAATACGTAATTTTTGATAAATTTAGTTCATCTTACATCAACTTTTTAACAAAAATCGAATGTAACCTAGATCCAACCAAGATTAAAATTCTTAATCATTAAGGCTGGAAGGTTTTAAGCTGTGGCCAATAATAAAAGCTATTTTGAATCAATGATTTACCAAATGCAATAAATAGTGCTAAGTCTCGATAGAAAAGTTAATACGGCGAAAAAAGTTAAAAAAAAAAAAAAAAAAAAAAAAAAAAAAAAAAAACAGAAAATCGAGGTTTGTTTTCATTTTTGCTCGAAATCGAAATTTGATTAAGCAGGTAACCCTATAGCGTATCTGCTGTTATTTATTTTTAACAAAATTTCTCGCTTACAAGAATAATAAGTTTTCGTTGTTAAATATTCAATCCTGTTTAACTGGGTTTGTTTAAATTTTCTATAATCAATCTTTATTTTTGTAGGAGAAACAATACAAGAAATAATTGAGTCGCTAATTTTCTCATGCAAATAAAGTTTTTAGTACACTCAATTTAAAATAACAATCATTTGATTTATCTTCAACAACTCTGCTACAGAGTAAAGTTTATCCCGACTTTCAAGGAGAAACTCGAAACAAACAATTATTATTTAATGTAATATCTATGTACATAAACTCAAATGTACATATATAAATCACAATAAAATAAAATAACATGTTTGTATTTATCAGATAAATCAAAGCAACGTGATAAACTCATTAAGCCAAGAACAAAAGTTTTTATCTCAACAACAACTTTGGTTGATAAATTGTTTGTCGAAGACCAAAGTTTATTTTTGAGTTCTTTGTGTTCTATCTCTAAAGTACCTACCAATGTGTGTCTGTAGATTATTAACAATTTAAATAATCTCAAATGAATCATAATTTTTGCAAACGATTATCGTGACGTGGAACAGTTCCATTAAAAAAAAATTAAAAACCTTTAAAATTTGTTTCAAAATCATCAAAGATATTTGTGTATGGTAAAATTGTTGTATTTAATTTGGTTTATATGTGACACAGATGTTGTAGTTTTAAAGAATAAAATGTTAGCATTTGTGAGAAAGCAGGGTGTTTGATTTACTTAATAAATAAAAAAAGAAATTTTAAATTTCTTTTTTGCCCCCTTTGTTCTGAAACAATTGGAGACTTTTTGTACGAGTGTGTGTATTTAACTCGAAGTCAAAAAACACTACTGCGTCTCATGAATTTGCATTTGTATTGACTTAGATGTTTTAAAATTTTGTAAACGAAAAATCCTCTTTAATTTATAAAGGAAAATTTATTTTAAATCTTTTTTCCACTCTAATTATTATCGACCAAATGCACTTACGTCCCTTCTTTCTGAAATCAAGAAAAAGCTGATAAATTATAAGCTCAAGAAATATTTTGAAGAACGAAAGCTTATCAATGACCGGGAATATGGCTTTGGGAGCCATAGGTCTACTGGTGTTCTTATGATGGCATATCTCACCGAACAGTGAGATCGTTTTGGAGAAATTAAAATTATTGCACTTCATATTTCAAAAGAATTTGATAGAGTTTGGTATCAAGCTCTTAATGAAAATGCATGCATTTGGTATTGATCAATCTCTTATTCAACACAAGTTGTGTTGGACACCACTATTTATTTTATAAATGACTGACTTAAAAGTCATTTATAAAATAAATAGTGGTGTGCCGCAAGGTTCCGCTTTATCTCCGACTTTTTTCTGGTATTCATCAATGAAAGCTTCTCGTTCCTTAAACACTCTCACTGTGCTCAAACACTTTAAGGGTAGTCATAATCTCTTTAGTTCGTACGTACATACATATATGGTGCGGGAAGAATAGAGGCACTAAGCTAAAACCAGTCTGGATGAAGTCCGTGTGATCAGATTTTTCATCCACCTGGGTTTCGCTAAATGCCAAAACTTCTGGGCTCTTTTTCGTATTATGAACTTGGACATATACAGCACAGACATTTTTCCTAAGTCCCCAATGTTGCTACACCTATCTTTACTCCACAAAAATAATTGATTTTTTTCCTATTAGTTTTTGTTAATTTTTCCGCAATTTTTTTCCTATTTATATCCATTTTGATATAAAAATTTACTTTCTACAAAAATATTTCAAAGTGAAATTTCAAAATTCGGTTTAGTTTTCGAGTTATACCAAAAGCAGTGTGATCAATTTCCCAAAAAAGTATGGGTGAAGCTAATATCATTTTGTGTAAAAGTAAAGTAAAAAAGTCGAGATTATTTACAAAAGTAATAAAAACTAAGTTAAGGGGCTAAATTCCTGGATTTGATTTTGCCAATTTTTGAAGTTTTAATTTAATTCTAAAATCATGTTAAATCGGAGTGAAAATCTCGACTTCTTTTCGTAATCTTACACAAAAACAAAACTGGGAAATGTAAACTCAGACAATCAATAACTTTTTGTTGAATGGCATTTTTGATATTTCCGTCGTTTTCTTAAGCGTACATATAAAGGAAGATCAACTGAAAGCCCTTTACACTATTTTACAAAGGATCTCGCTTGAAATGTGCAATATCGATTCCATAATGTTTGGTTACTTGTTCACAACCGTCAAAATCTTCAGTTTGATAAAATTCACAATTGTTGATCTATTTTTGAAGACTGTCTGACTGGGTCTTGTGAATAAAAAAAAAGTAAAAGATGTTTTTAGAAAACTAACAAGTCAAAGCTTGTACCAGTTGCTTAAGCTATAGCAAAGCTTTGTTTTATATGGATAAAAAAAAATACGTTTTATAGCTCCAGCTAGACAATGTTTAGTTTAGTTTTTTTTTTAGTTTAGAAATTTATTTATTTATTCATTACATATTTAGGATATTTACATAATAATTAAAGAAATAACAAGAGAATAAATAAAAGTTATCATTCATTAACGTGTATAGTTAGAGTTGAATGAAACCTACTCAACAATAAATACATTATAGGAACTGGTGTGGGGTGACAACAGTTTGTAGTTATGTACTTTTAAATTATAATACAAAGAATTTTTTTTCTAATAATACATTTTTTTTTTTGCGAAACATTATAGGCAAAGTTTTTTTTTTCAGGTATACAGTGAGATCAAAAATTTAGTAACAATTTTCAATATTTTCTAAGTCGATTGTGAAAAGCCAGTTTTTTAATTTTATTCAGATAACATTAAGATTAGCCGTCGATCTAATTGACATTTGTAACTTATTAAAAGATCGCGGTGCTGTTACGTTATTAAGTTATTTACGCGTAAACTGTAAATTTGGGAATTTCTGCTAGGAATATTTCCACTCCTTAAAAAAAATTCTTTAAGCACTTTGAAAATGTAAAGGTGTTTTGAGCGGTCAACAACGGTATTAAAGTATTTGCATATGAACCTCCCCAATGCACAAATTACGCTTACCGCAATTATGAACAGGAAAAATTAATTTATTACAATCAGAGCCATGGAAATAAAAGTCATAATTACTAGGGTTAAGCCTTGAGGTTTTAAGCGACATTAATTTAGTTTTTCAACTAATGATCAACCTATGTACAAAAAACCCGGTCCTTAAAAGTTCAAGATCATGTTCAATGCGCGCGATACAGTCTAATTCACAATTAGATTGATACGTTAAAGAAATATCATATGCAAAAGCAGTTGATGCACCATTTAACGGGAATGTGAAGAGTGAGTTGATGTAGATTAGGAAAAACATGGGCCCAAGAACGGAACCTTGCGGAACCCCTGTTTTAAGAGCACTAGCTCCGCTTATTTGTCCGTTGACAATTACTCTTTGAATTCCGTCTTTCAAATATGACTTAAGCCATTGAATAATAATGCCTTACCCTCAACCTTTAGCTTCATAACTTTAGCTTTTGGTTGTTTATTTACATGGTATAGCTTTAGCTTAAACTGTTATATAGACCGGAATGTAAATGCTCTATAGGACAAGTGTTGGTGAACTGACCCTGGCCATTGGGCGTCCACACTTGTGAATTCTTAAGCTGCATTGCATGTCACTTTTACATTAAGGCTGTGTAAGTCTTTCCGGTTAATGTATTCATCAGAAAACCTGGGGGCTTTGGAGATAGCGATATTTGGGTGCAGTCAATCGCTCCAAAAACTCCTAGAAACGTATATTTGTCAACCTTTTTTTGTTTCGATTTCCTGCGACTCAATGGAAATCGAATATAAATCCAAGTTCACTCAGACATATCAAAAATATCTGCATCCTCTGCTCAGGAGTCAAAACACCTCCTCTAAGCCCCCTAAACAGTAAAGCCACTGAAAATTTTCTTTTTGAAAACTGAAACAAACTATGAAAGTTCTCATCACTAATTTGCGACCGTTTCCTATAAAATTTTTATTGTCTCGTATAAACTCGACCATATTCGCATATAACTGAAGAAGAGAACAATAAAAGTAAGAACTAGCCAAACCTTTCTAGTTATAGTAGAAAGAACCTTGATATTTGTATAACTTGAACTACATTATGTATTATAGTTTAAGCTATTTTTATTTACTCAAATTGAGTTTCGAACTGGAAAAATAAGCTAAGGCTATAGCCGAATCTAGCGTTATCTATTTTAAAACAGCTGTTACTAGAAGCCATCTTTAACAAGCTAGCCAAAGCTTCTTTTTACTTACGCACAACCTAGCTTTTAGCTATAGCTTCTTTTATTCACAAGACCCTTTAATGAAAAAACGCCTTTTTATTTTCACTTTGCAATTTTACATGGGAAGGGTACGAAATGTCGACAAAAAAAAATGTTGACTGGACAAATATAAATTTCATCGACTGTTAAAATGTCGACTGAAGTTTGATCGACAAAAAAAAAGTCGACAGTTTAAAATCTCGACTATTAAAATATCGACTGAAAACTTGCCGGTTAAAATGTCGATTTTTATCCAAAATTGAGTTAAATAAAACAAGAATGCTCTCTTTTAATATGTTAACTAAATTTTATTATTAATTCAATTTTATAAATTAAAAAAAAGGGGAGCGTATCGATTCTTTAAATGCTAAAGAAACTTTGCATACACCCAACCTCGCACCTACCCCAAATCCTATAGTGTGCCCAAGCAGGGGGGTTGCAGGTTACATAGCTCACTGCTTAAGCGTCGACATTTTTTGAGTCGACATTATTAAAATCGAATTTTTGATAGTCGACATTTTGATCAGTCGACATTTTTATCAATCGACTTTTTGAAAATCGACATTTTGAAGATCGATTTTTTTAAATCGACATTTTAAAAATCGGTTAATCGTACCCAACCCATTTTACATCTATCAGATTCATCAAAGTAATTGCTGTCACTTTTATTGTTTTATCGTAGAACTATCAAAATGTACTACAAATGTCATGTTTGCCATTTTGTATGATTTAATTTTGTATTATTATTATTATTATTATTATTATTATTATTATAACTTTATTTAACTACAATATTAACTTATTGGCTGAAGAACTAACTAAAATTTTCTAATTTCCATAATTGGATAAAATTACATAATTCTTTTTTCTTTATTCATTTCAGTTCTGGCAGACGCAAGCTTGGTTCAAATGCCTTAGCTAGGTAAGCAAATTCACGTTACATTGCGGTTTGTTTATATTTTCAATTAAACTTCCGATGACGTTCTATTTAATATAAATGTGGTTGCCATATTTGTTGTATAAAAATAACTGTTTGGTCTTGATTAACTATTCTTGTAACGTTCTTATGCAATATGTGCGAGCACGATTAGAGTCAATACCTATAAATATAATGTGTGCGTGAAGAAATAGAAAAAGAAATCAATAAACAATAAAAAAAAAATACTAAATAGCAAACAAAGTACATAAATGCATGTACAAACGTTTATGTATGTATGTTGGTATGGTTGAATAAATTGGTTGCAGATTAATGAACTGCATCATAGGCATTACAATAATTATTCAGTCGTTTTGTGTAATGCGTTTAAGTTATTATAGGTTAGTTTTAAACCATTGCACGGATAGTAATAATATTTACCTAAGACATAATTTATTCCTAGTAGCTTTTCTTTTTTCCGCAAAGAAACGCACGTTTGTAACGATACCTCGAATTGAACAGCATGCGGCGGGGAGTTTTAAATGAATTAATTAACGAACATTATTTCATAAAATATATTGAGTGATGAGTTATACTTTGGGTCTTACCTAACACCTTGACGAAAATTTTTAAACAGTCTAGTCTTAAGGTATAGGTATGGTAGCTTTGTATCTATATAAAATCTATAATACTCTCATGAAGACGATCGATTGGGGTGACATCTAAAGCATAGCGATAGTACTTGTTAGATTTGTCTCTGCTAAATTTAATAATAAAATATTCTCTTTTTACTACTTGTTTTGTATCTTATCCTACTCTCCACTGCAAAATCGTGCGCTAATTTCAGCGCCACCACCAGGATAGCACAAAATCAAGCTCCATGATAATGATATAAGTTATATATACAAAGATGGTAGTAAACAATTCAAAGCAGTTAATAATTGTTTCTTAATTTTAAACACTTTTCAACTAGAATCATGCTTAGCCTATTTTTTAATAAATTGCTTCTGAACACACCTAATACAATGACAGTTCATGCAAAAAACTAACCAAACAGATCTTTTTGACATTTGGAAATGTCAGTGCCAAGTGGAGTTAGTAAGATACTAAGAAGATAAAACAAGTCTATTCAAAGTCTATTTTAAGTCTATTTAAATTTTAATGAAACGGTAAAGATGGTAGTTTCGATTAATATTTGCAAAATCAGGCTTTTAACCTAGATACGAGTACTAAAATAAAATAAACGGTTTTCCATCCATTGAGAGTTTCCTATCTTTAAATTTTAATAAAACCAACTTTGATTGAGATATCATTGACATTTTTGTAAGCCCTATTTATGACATTATGAATATGGAGTGTAACATCATTCAAATGTCTGTCGGGGCTTCGCTGGGTGGCGCGTATCCAAAGCGTCCAATTTTCCATAGCTCTGGCGCATAAATCATGCTGAATTTGACAAATGGCATTGATTATGTTGGCTTTTAGACCAGTGCCTTAAGAAATTCCCACAAGAACAAGTCTAGCGAGGTCAAATCGCACTGTATCGGCCAATTCACATCGCTTCGGCGTAAGATAACCAGGTTCGGAAATCGCTCATGCAAAATGTCCATTATGGCACGTAGAGTCGCCTTTTGAAATAAAAATTCGTGATTCTCCATATTCTGGTCAAAAGAAATTGGTTATAATCGACGATAGCGCTTACCGTGTACCTCTTAGTCATAACGTTAAATTTGACAAGTTGTGATCTGCGAAAGATCGAGTTCTTGTGCGTGGTATACTGAATTTATTGCCTAGGATGCAGGTGTGGGGGGAACGTCCACTGAACCTGTCGACTCGAATCTTTTTACTACGACTGCGAAATGGGCAAAGCGTCCGAAATTTTGCTCGAACATAAGATCTTCTTTCATAAAACAATTTAATCATTTTAACGGTCTGAACGCAATAACTCTGCATATTGACAGATTATTATATAAATGACATCCGATTTGACAGATATAGCTTCAACAATATGGCTGCAATCACCTGTCAAAGTACGGAAATCCCTATTGGAAAATCCTTTAGTTTTCTTTTAGACACAATCGCTCATATAGAGTTTTTTAATAGGGAGTTTCAAATAAAACACAAACTATTTGAGATATAAACATTGTGTTTTTGGTTTTATGTACAATCAAAATATTTATCTATGGAATTCAATGTCGTTCATATTTCCAACATGAAGAATTTTGCAGCGGTGAATTTGAACCCAATTTTCGGTGATCACTGAGCACTAAACTCCTCTAGATACACTGGATTATTGGCAAAGACCAATGATTTAGAATAGCTCTCCGTCTAGATGTTTTAAATCACACTATCTAGCCGGCCAATCGAAAGGACCATTTCCCTATACACTTTTTTAGAATTTACACCGCTCTTGTTGAAATCACATATCATTATTTATGTCTAGTCCATGCAATTGACAAAGAAATAATGTTGCAACATGTCTTCGTAGCGATCTCCATTGAATGTAACGTGACGGTCATGCTCATAAAAAAAACGACGCATTGACACCACCAGCATTAAAACCACACCATACCTACATAGTTATTTATTGTGAACTAAAATGTGCTTTTTGAAGCACATGAGAGTTTTCACCTAACCAATAGCGTATATTCTTATTGTTGTCGAATCTATTTAGGAATAATTTACCCCAATTAGGATCAAAAAATGGTGTTAACGCTGGTGCTGCCGTCACTGACTCAGAATTTTGGTAACAAATTTCAATCTTTTTGTAATTGTTCTTCTATCGTAAACCTAACAATGATTGAACCATTGTTCTTACTGAATATTTTGACATTGACAGTTTGTTTATCGGTTTAAGGGTGCTTTCACAGTGAAAGTGAAAAGTTGTTCAGTCCCAACTGGAGAATTCAATACTTGTCAATTCTCCTGTTTCTCTGTTTGAAAATGAAAAAAGTCCAATAAATATTTACATACATCTTTTTCCAGTATTCGACTTAAGATATTTAACTAAACAAATAAGCTGTTTACGTAAATTTCAAATTGCATAAGGATAGTGCAGTTCACCCTTAAGGTAAACTGAATGGCAATCAAAAGTAAAACTCACGTGGATAGCAGAATAGTGCTATTATTTAAATCTAACCTCTAAACTTCGACGAACAATATTCGGTAGTTTTTTTTTCATAAATATAACTGTCTGTGCTAAAAAATCACCGTGCAGCAGAAGACGAATCTAAATTTTCAGTTCACTTAGTTCACTCTAGAAGGGAAACAGCTGCAGGAAAAATTATTTTCGTGCTTAATCAACTCTAAACTCCCAAACATGAATGCAGGCAACATTCCTTCTTCTAGGGGAAGCTTTCAAACACTTTCCAACAGACACTATAATTAATTGTTTTTTTTTTTGTTTTGTTCCTCCGAGAATTCATTGGAGTTGTATCTTCTTAAGTAATCTTAATTAATTGGTTGAAACGATCAAACGATTATCTATTTTTTTTCAGTTTGTTCGGTGTTTATTCTTTTTCTGATAAAAAATAAAGTTATGTTTTCAAATGATGAATTTTTAAATAAAACATCATTGGTTTTGTAGACCGTTTGACCTATCCTCTTTTGATGTCGATACTCGATAAACTGCTCAGATTAAAGTTTAGATTGATTGTACGTTTTAAAAAAAAAAAAACTATCGAAATCGAGTCGTATTTCGATGTCGATAGATTGCTGACAAGTAAAAGTTAAAAAACTACTTCTTTTCGTTACTCAGGTTTAATTTATTTGCAGGAATGAAGAAGATCATTCTTTTGACAGTGGGCTAAATCTGTACTTCGATTCCCACATTTTCTATTATGATAATAATTATGGACCTTCGTAATTGTCAGAACCGAAACAACCTTTAACAAAAAAAAAATTAAGAGTACAATTGATTTCATTGCACCAACCATTATACTTTCTAGGAATGATTAATCCTTCATTAAAGATGATTAACTGTGAACAGATTGGTCTTAAACTTGGATTTAACTAAAACCCTAAGAGCATCATGTGAAGCACCTCAAATTGCGGCCTTAAATATATAAATAAGTTGATTTTAGGGTGGGACAGTTCGTAGAGAACCGAGGCTTGGTGACTTATTAAGGCTTTCAGTCATTCTTGATATGCTCATATAGTGGGAGGAATGACGAAAAAATACAGTTTTCTGCTAAGTACACATCTAAGTAAGTACACATTATGCCACCGGCCTACAATCCCCACCAAACAGTGACCTTCTGTATATATTTTGTCACTTGGGGCATCTCGTGTTTATTACTTCCAACTGCTTCAGATCCTATTCACACTCTTGTCTAGACCGTTGTAACTTCCAATGGCGATTTGTTTTAATGTCTGTAAATTACGGAAATAAGAAAAAGGAAAATCAATAGCATGTTACGCCACGAATTGTCAAAATCTACACATATTTTTTAGGTGCCACGACCGGCCGCTGTTACTGTCCAACGGACTGACCACTACGATAATCAGTAGCTAGTATAATTTAACCCGCCTTTTTAGTCTCATTTGAAAATCAAGTTAAAAATGTACTAGAATGACATGTTTAACAATGGTTTGTGTATTTGCTAACTAGCACCATTGCCAGTGGTGTTTTTCTCAACTTTAATAAAGTAATACATCCGGTGTATGTCGAAACTACTTGTATGGTGAAAGTACTTGCTATGGTTTTTGTTTTCACTTATTACAGTCTATTCTCAAACCGCACAAACTCTGCAAAAAAACTCTTAAAATTCAGATCACAATAGGGTTTTTTCTTAAACGAATCATTCACAATTATTTGTGTTTGTTGCAAAAATAATTTCGTTTTTTTTTATAAATGGAAAATAATTTTTTTTTATAAATATCACATAGATTTATATTCCAATCTTTATTTTGTCTCTTAAGCTCTGATTTTTGTTTGCTTAAGTCATAAGTTAACATAGTCATAGTTACAGTTTTTATTAAGATTATGATACTTTCTTTAAAAAAAAATGAAGGTGGATACTTAGGCATCAATTATTGAATTATAGCGATCTCGAAAAAGCATCAGAAAGAGTTTAAACAGAATAAAATTATAAATTTAATTTTAAATAAAAGAAATAAATTTTATTTTTATATAAACAATTTTAAATATTTTTATTTTTACAAATTTTAACAACATTTATGATAATTTTAAACGTAGAAAGCGACGCGTTTCGGAATTTTATTCCATCATCGGGCTTATCAAAATTTTTTTGTTATTAACGTCTTGTTTCGTTGCCGTTGTGTCATTAGGTTTTTTTTATGTAGTTATGTTTGTCCTTTTTTTGCATTATAGTAAATTGCGGTGTCGAATAGTGTGTTTGTTTTAATTGTCAATTTATCGTTCATTATATTGTCTTGATCTCTTTTGCACGCTTTGTAAATTTCATATTCTTCCAGTGCATCGAGCTTTGTGCCTTTCTTACAGAAGTGTATTGGCGTTAAGTTCTTGTCAAAGTTTGTGTAATTGTGGTTCTCGTCTATTAGGTGTAAGGCGTATGTGGATTTTGTGTTTTGTTTTGGTTTGTGTTCAGTAAATCTTTCGTAAAAAGTTCTCCCTGTCTGTCCTATGTAGAATTTGTCGCAGTCGTCGCAGTTAATTTTGTAAACGCCAGAGCTAGTTTTTTTGTCTTTTATTGTTTTGGGTTTTAATATTTTTTGTATATTATTGTTAGTTTTGAATGATATATTAATGTTGATCTTTTTGAATTCGTTTTTTAAAATTTGTGGTAGTAGGTTTGTGTATTCTATTGCTATGTATTTATTAATGTTAGGTGGATTAATGTTGATATTGTCGTTTTTGTTTTTTATTTTCTTTAACCTTTTCTTGATTAGTTTGTCTATCATTTCTGGTGTGTATCCGTTCGCTATTGCTATGTGTTTTATTGTGTTAACTTCATCATCATAGTCTTTTTTGGACATTGGTACTTTTAGCAACCTATTTATGAAAGCATTATAAGCTGCATATTTTTGTGTAAAAGGGTGGTGGGATTCGTTGTGTATTGTGATGTCTGTTGTTGTTGGTTTCCTATATATTTTGAATTGGAGTTTGTTGTTGTTTTTACTTATGTTTAAATCTAAGTAATTTATTGAATTGTTTTGTTCGAATTCATATGTAAACTTTATTTTTTCTTTAATGTTGTTGATGTATTTGTTCATGATGTCTATTTGTCTGTTCGTACCGTTGAATATAATGAAAGTGTCATCTACATATCTTGTGTAAAAAATTATGTTTTTTTGTTGTTGATTTTGTTTGGATAATATATATGTGTTTTCAAAATGGTTGAGGTATATGTCTGCGAGTAGGCTGCTGAGTGGGGATCCCATGGCGAGTCCTTCGTCTTGTATATAAAATTGGTTGTTAAATGTGAAATAGTTTTGTTTAAGTGTTATTTGTAGTAGAGTTATGATTTCATCTATTGTTTGTTTGTTTATTTTGGCTGCTAGGGTTAAATTATTTTTCAATATTGTAATTGTTTCATTGACTGGAATATTTGTGTACATGTTGGTGACGTCAAAAGAAATTAATTTGTATTGTGCTAATATGTTTATGTTTTTAATTTTTTCTATGAGTTCTATGTTGTTTTTTATACTTTTATTGTTTTTTAATGAAATATTTGTTGTTATTAGTTTTTGTAATTCTCGGGCTATCGGGCTATCGTGAAGTGATAAATGCCGAAGCAGCCATAAAAACAATACCCACACAAGATTCACAAAACGAAACAAGAATAATAGTAAATAAAAAACTCAAACAAATAATAAAAACAAATAAAACTCACGCCAAATTACAAAATAAATATCGCAAATACACAAATAACATAAATAACATCAAACAAAAACTATCACTTAACAATGCAATCATAACCAAAGCAGACAAAGGCAACACAGTCGTTATCATCAACCAACAAGAATACATTAAAAAATCCCTAACCTTCATCAATGACAACAACATAAGAAATATTCAAAATGACCCAACAAAAGCATATGTTAAAGAAATAAACAACGCAATAAACAAGTGCAATAACCTTTTCCCCAATCACAAAAAACATAAACTTAAACAACCAAATGCTCAAGCCCCACAATTTACCGGACTACCAAAAATCCACAAAAACGGAACACCAATTCGACCCCTAATAAATTATAAGACTGCGCCGTGTTACAATATAGCCCGAGAATTACAAAAACTAATAACAACAAATATTTCATTAAAAAACAATAAAAGTATAAAAAACAACATAGAACTCATAGAAAAAATTAAAAACATAAACATATTAGCACAATACAAATTAATTTCTTTTGACGTCACCAACATGTACACAAATATTCCAGTCAATGAAACAATTACAATATTGAAAAATAATTTAACCCTAGCAGCCAAAATAAACAAACAAACAATAGATGAAATCATAACTCTACTACAAATAACACTTAAACAAAACTATTTCACATTTAACAACCAATTTTATATACAAGACGAAGGACTCGCCATGGGATCCCCACTCAGCAGCCTACTCGCAGACATATACCTCAACCATTTTGAAAACACATATATATTATCCAAACAAAATCAACAACAAAAAAACATAATTTTTTACACAAGATATGTAGATGACACTTTCATTATATTCAACGGTACGAACAGACAAATAGACATCATGAACAAATACATCAACAACATTAAAGAAAAAATAAAGTTTACATATGAATTCGAACAAAACAATTCAATAAATTACTTAGATTTAAACATAAGTAAAAACAACAACAAACTCCAATTCAAAATATATAGGAAACCAACAACAACAGACATCACAATACACAACGAATCCCACCACCCTTTTACACAAAAATATGCAGCTTATAATGCTTTCATAAATAGGTTGCTAAAAGTACCAATGTCCAAAAAAGACTATGATGATGAAGTTAACACAATAAAACACATAGCAATAGCGAACGGATACACACCAGAAATGATAGACAAACTAATCAAGAAAAGGTTAAAGAAAATAAAAAACAAAAACGACAATATCAACATTAATCCACCTAACATTAATAAATACATAGCAATAGAATACACAAACCTACTACCACAAATTTTAAAAAACGAATTCAAAAAGATCAACATTAATATATCATTCAAAACTAACAATAATATACAAAAAATATTAAAACCCAAAACAATAAAAGACAAAAAAACTAGCTCTGGCGTTTACAAAATTAACTGCGACGACTGCGACAAATTCTACATAGGACAGACAGGGAGAACTTTTTACGAAAGATTTACTGAACACAAACCAAAACAAAACACAAAATCCACATACGCCTTACACCTAATAGACGAGAACCACAATTACACAAACTTTGACAAGAACTTAACGCCAATACACTTCTGTAAGAAAGGCACAAAGCTCGATGCACTGGAAGAATATGAAATTTACAAAGCGTGCAAAAGAGATCAAGACAATATAATGAACGATAAATTGACAATTAAAACAAACACACTATTCGACACCGCAATTTACTATAATGCAAAAAAAGGACAAACATAACTACATAAAAAAAACCTAATGACACAACGGCAACGAAACAAGACGTTAATAACAAAAAAATTTTGATAAGCCCGATGATGGAATAAAATTCCGAAACGCGTCGCTTTCTACGTTTAAAATTATCATAAATGTTGTTAAAATTTGTAAAAATAAAAATATTTAAAATTGTTTATATAAAAATAAAATTTATTTCTTTTATTTAAAATTAAATTTATAACTATACAACATGGAGACAAAACCACATACATAGAATAAAATTGAATTCTTTTTCCTGATGGTCATTTATTGCGAACAAAAAAATTCAGTCAATTAGAAAGTTGTTATTTGTTCTTTCAATCATTTTCATAGATACTATAGTTAAGAAAATTGAAACACGAATAAGTGGAACATTCCATTTTATTCGAAAAGACGATCAGCTAATCTGAATTCTCATTAGTAAAATTAATAAATGCTATTTGAGAAAAAAATTTATAACAAACAAAAATTTGCTTGTGAATACATTGTTTGAAGTGACTTCTCATCAAATCGTACCGTTTTTATATTTCAAATCGTATGGAAATTAAATCAAAAAGAAATATTTTCCTGGTAGCTATAACCGGCCCTTTACATCAAAGCTCCAAGTTAAATTAAAATAATCAAGCTTATATTTGATACAATGTTATTTTGCATTCAAAATTCAAAAAGAAACAAAGCCGTCACTTAGCTTTTAATTTTTTATTAACTGAAATCAAGAAAATAAAAAAAAATAATATGCCAATCGACAAAGATATTTCCATTGATTTAAGATTGTATTACCTATATAATTTTTTCAAATTGGTTTTGATATTTTTATTTTCACTTAAGATTTTCGTCTACAAATATTTGAAAAAATAATACTTTTTTCTATTTGATTATTATTACTGCTTTTTGGTTATTTAGTAAACTTTATTTTTTTGTTCTCTCTTAAGTGACCATCGGTTTTTTTTAACAAGAAAATTTTATTTGTTACGTTTTAAATATTATTTTAAAATTTTAAATATATTTTAAATTATCCACCTTCAGTCATCTTTACAGATCGTCGAGTTTTAACTCATCAGGTAGGAGCTCAAACTGTGATACAACTGAAGACATGTACAGCGATGTTAGTCTAGAAGACGTCCAGGATTTAAGTCATAAGGTGAGTTTTGAATAATTTTTAGTGCACCTACAAATAATGGTGTCTTATTTTTTTGTATTAATGTTTAAAATTCAACATAAACAAGATTATTATTTATAAGACAAACTTATGTTTTAATAAAAGTAAATTTTACATTTGTTAGGTCTACCCATACTATTTTTATAATTCTCTTTATATACCTTTGTATGTATATAAAACTTCCTTATCAACTTATCAAACTTTAAAAACAGATTATATTATCAGAGTTGTTTAAAGTATTTACTGTTGTGGGTAATTTAAGGAAGTGTAATTCTTGAAATAACAAATCCATAAACTAATTTATTCGACTAAGAAACCTGATATACTCATCATTGTAACCTGTTCAGATAGCCACAATTGTCGTACGGTTTTTTTTTTTTTTTTGACAATTATTTTGTTTATACATTGGCCCTTAGTAATAGACATTCATAGAATCGGTTTTAAAGTCACTTTTTGTTAGATGTAGAAAAGTTGCTTTTAAAATTTCGTAGTAACAGATCAAATTTACAAAAGTCTTATTTATACCAATAATTGTGACTCATTTTCATAATTTCGTTATTGTGAACTGATACACAAACAGATTTCTATTAACCAGATTCGTAAAGTTCTATTGTGATTCTATCATTTTAAATTTAACTTAGTTACAGGAAAGCCGCTTTTAAGTATTTATACTTGAAATTTGTTTTATTTCTACGAATGTTTGGTTAAAATCGAACTTAGGCTAGATTCGGATCTATTACTCAGGGCCATTGCCTACGACTGGGTCTGCGAGGCTTGATTAACGCTATTGACTTGTTCGTCTACATTAATTTAA
Organism: Chrysotoxum bicinctum; assembly: GCA_911387755.1. NCBI lineage: Eukaryota > Metazoa > Arthropoda > Insecta > Diptera > Syrphidae > Chrysotoxum > Chrysotoxum bicinctum. The sequence continues at coordinate 43,092,036 of OU426990.1, forward strand.
TCAGCATACTTATTCAATGATGTTGATTTTTCAAAATCAACATAAGTGAAATCCGTTTAGGCTTTCACAATTATTGTTTTGATTATTTACCTGGTAATCCTGTGTTTTCAACGACTTTAAAACACATATTAAATTATAATCTACTCTTAACCTTCTCGTATACCATTTATACATTTATTTCGTTAATTAAGTAGATTATAAATCCATTTTGTTCTATTCTTCTTAAAACAAATAGTTTTCCAAATCAAATTCACCTATTGTACGTTCATTCATCCTTTGACAGCCAAAAATAAATAAATATTCTGTCAAAAGAAATTATTTTTCTTAGTGATTTGGTCTAAATTTCGCTTCCATACGATCTGTCAAGTAAAGCAATTTTAAATGAATCCAGATTTTGTTTTTTCAAACTTGACATTAGGATGACAGGGAAGACAAAAAGTGTACAATTCTGTCTGTCTGTGTCAAAAATGCCTCAGCCGTTATTTATTATGCAGATAGTATATTATTCTGCACATTCGACACAACAATATTAAGACGAAACAAACTGACAACTTGTTGTTTTGGCTTTTGTTACTCTTCGTGTACTCTGGAATGTGTGCTCTCTCAAGTAAAAAAATAGGAATCCGTGAAAATTTGTGAGAATTTCTAAGTTAACGAACAGACAGACCTTGTTTGTACTGTCAAATGTGGAAAATGGAGTTTCTCGAATGAATGCGTTCAGTGCAAGGTAAAATAATAATGGGTGTTATGAACATATTTTCTAAATAATTTTTACTTTGCTTCTGTTGTCATTTGCTGAGCACTTTCGTTTGGAACGTTCAAGCAAATAAAACTATTTATTTAATTAATATATAGGTAGAGGCGCTGTGACGCATGTTAGAAAAGCGATAGATACGTTTGAGATTTGACATTTCTTTTTTAACATCACTTCAAGAAATTGTTTCTGCTTACAAGTTTTGTTATTGAGGAACAAGGATATACAAACTAATAATGAACCAAATATTCAATACAACTTATATTGACATCTTATTCTTTAGATTTGTTATTTAAGAAAAAAAAAATGAACAGCCCAATTACATCGAGTTCGAGTTCGGCAAAAGAATCGGTCGCAATAAATACGGATTAATTTAAGAACTAATATAGAGGATGAGAATGACGGAAAAATAAAAGACTTTATGAAAAACCTAAACACGGACCCGTTTGTTTTCAAAGGGACTCTGGGAAAAATTAAACCTGTGTTAAAACTTGTTTTGAAGACATAGCTTTTGGACCCCGCCCAATCCCAAAACGTGGTATTCGGCTAAAAATTTTTGAAAAGTCAAAGCATCCACATCGATTATTTCCACGATTTTTTTTTAATACAAACTGTCAAAGTTTGTTTAAAATTTAGTTGTGTTCATATTGATTTTTAAGATAAAATGAATTTTAACCGATTGAAAAATATATTTCTGAAAAAATTAATTTATTTATAATTTCTTTATAATTTCTTTATAAATAAAGTTTTATTTTTTTTACGTTTGGTTAGGCGTTGAATATCACAAAAGTTATGTTGGAACTTCAACAAGTTTTCAATAGTTTTTTTTTTTTATAAAAATTGTGGTTTACGCAATCTTAATTTGTGGTTTAAAAATAATGTATGGCAAAACTGATATTTTCAAGTAAACCCCGTTTTGGATTTAGTGTGACAAGGCTTTAATGAAGATTTACACAGAATTCTCTTACTGCTAACGTTCTCAAGGCCTGCGTCAAGTTGTTTATGTTTAGAATTCACAATCACAAATTATGTTCTAATTTAAACAAATCGCAAAAAGTGTTGAAAATTCTCCTTGAAACAGTCTTTAAGATCTATCATTACAATCAATCTTGCTCTCTGTTAGTCAGATCCACTGTCAGTAATTTATTCCAAAATGACCGCAACCAATTTCACTATAAGGCTCTGCATTTTTGTTTGCTAATTAAAAGTCTTTGCGGCGAATTTCTTGGATTCCCAAGTCAACATTATTTTACTTTAAATTTATTCAAGAGAGTAAAAGTGTTGAACATTCCCATTACCTATCTATAAAAGTGTAGTACGATGATACCTGTTTTTGAATATATCAACAAACTTATACTTTCCTTCCACATGCGACCTTGCGGCAGGTTTCATTCATCTCTGAAGAACTAGACATAGACATGCCAAGCCGAGATTCCTTATACGTACCTACGTAGTTATGCATCTCTAGTATCGGCGGCTCAGCGGCGACGGGCGGTATGGTTCGATGTCAGTTTATCCATAAAGAAACACTCTCCCTTCGTGATGTGAGTGGCATTATTGTGGTTAAATTGAATCGTTGATTTCTTGGTCTATGAACTTCATCGGCATCAGTAATCCATGATGGAGGTTTATGCCGCTGCTGCGCCATTATTTTTAAGTGCAACTTCTATTCGAGTACTGCCAATATCCGATATACTTTTATAATATGGTAGACTTTGGCTTTGAGGTTTGTATGGCTTGAACGGTATTGAGGGGCTTTCTTTTCCATTGCCCAAGGATGGTTGTTTGTGACTTGGTTAATGGCGGCATAAGTATTAAATCTCTGCTGTTGAGAGTTTTATTAAAGCTCACTGGGTCTTATACTTACTTTAAAGGTATGGTAATAATTGTCAGTTTGTTATTTTGTTGTTATTACTATTTTTGTAGCAATTTAATTGGTTTTCTTTGAGAAATTGTTTTTGATATTGATTTTGACTTTTAAGAGTAGATAAGTTAGGAGACTTTTAAGGAGGTGTAAGGAGTCCAATTAGATAGTTAGGAAGACTAATAAAACTAGCTGTCGGTGCTTTTGATTAATTGTTAAATACATTTTAATTTATCATAATAATTAGTTTTTTCCGCTTCCTTGAATACATTTTAAATGTTTTAGAAATGTTTAGAGAAAACAAGTACTGATTTACAAAGAAAATAGTACTCCTATAAAATCATTAACAATAAATTTAACTTTGCTTTGGAAACCCATAAACTAAAACTTAGTTCAGACAGTGCCAGAAACTACATCACTTGCTAGGAAACAAAACTTTCCTTCAATTAACACTGGCACTCTATATGAATTAATAATAATTTATTGGGGCTATTGCACTGCGACCTTACCATCTACTATGCCTCTACCTAGGTATAGGTGGATGAGATTTATACAACTCTTCCACGAAGTTTGTTTCTCAGAGAAATCTGAGTATTTTTTGCAGAACCTTCCTATTCCTATAGAATAAGCAGTTCTCTTTCTCTTCTACCTGATAGTGTCAGCGTCTCTGGTTTCCTAATGATTATAACAGATTCGCCATGTGGGACTGCCTAGAATACTAAGGTGTATTTAAGCTTACATTTTCTACACTGATATACAGCCTGTGAAAAGTTATTAGTTACAATTCTCAAGTAATAATTTGGCCTGGCTGAACTTGAAGAGTTATTTCCAGTTTTGTGTTCCTTTGGGATCTCGCCTTTTTTTATTTTATATTTAATCACGTTTTCTCTTATTCCGAAATCAGCATAAGGTCCTGTTAAGGAAGTTAGTGGAAATATTTTTGATAGAGACCCTACCCCGACACATAAGTACTATTGAAGCGTGAGTTATTATTCGTCCCAAGCCTAACCACACCAATTTTCTTAGTTGTTAATAATTGTTTATCTTTAGTGACATGCAACCTCATAATAAGCTTTGACGAGTCTTACCATCATTGCGAATATCGATCTTACGACGTTCATGGATCGGTAGCAGACTACAACAGAAAAGAACATACATTATTTCCTTTTCATTTGATACTCCTTTTTTGATTATATCAAAGAGATTTTCTTCAATATTTCTTAGGGATTTAGTATCATCGAAGAAGCGAATGCATTGGAAAGTAAGATTTTCTAATAGTTCAACTACTACATTACTTCACAGCTAGGGTGATAGTACCTTTGTATATATAACCTATAGTATTATCATGGAGCGTGATTTTGTATTGCGAACGCTAGCATGGTGGTGGCGCAGAAATTAGCGCACGCTTTTACAGTGGAGAGTAGGATAACATACAAAACAAGTAGTAAAAAAGAGAATATTTTATTATTAAATTTCCCAACGACAAATCTAGCAATTGCAGTCCTTAGCCTTAAGATGTCGCCACAATCTTTCGTCTTCTTGATAGTACTATAAGTTTAATATACAAAGATAGTACCCTTTCCTGTGATCATCTTTTTTTTGTAATAATTTTCGGCACATTTGGTACTACTGTTTCCAGGCTGTTCTGTTGCCTTTCCTTCCACAAATCAATATGGTTATGGTAATATGGACACACTGGCACTCGTTGGATGTTTTCCATGATATTTTGGCATATCACATACTGATACCTCACATATCACATACTGATAACTCACAAAGAGGTGAAATTGATTTTTTGACTGTTTCGTATTCTCTCCACAATTGCAACTAGTGAAAGTCAAAAAACCTTTCGAAATTGTGATCTCCTTCAGAAAAAGTCACAATCACAACTAACATTTCGTTTCGTCATTCAATATATTTTGTAAAAGGTTGTTTTGTTGCTTTTGCTGACCAGGAAAAACTCCACTAATTCAATTGTAGTCCTCGTAAAGTCCGATTGTTTTCTTCTGACAATTTCATTTTCCTGCTATAAAATATGCCACCTGGCGTTTCCATTATTTATTATTTCTTTGTTTATTTAAATTTTACGCAAGACTGATATAAAATCTATTATATATTTTTAATAATCAACTGTTTCAATAATAACTACAAAATTTACCTTTGGTGTGGTGACTTTCCTTGTGAGTTTTATTAGCCGTTTTTTTTACTTTTTTAACTCTGAGCAGAGCTTGAACATGTCGAGTACGCTCTGAGCAGAGTTTGATAAGAGCTCTCCGATTTATTTACATATAAAACACACTGGAGCACTGAACTGTCAAAGGCGTCGATTTCTATTTCTATTTGTTTGTTAGATTTTTTTTTCGCCTTCTGTCTCTGTCATATCACACGAAAAAATAGTGAATTTGGCCGCGCTCAGCTTTTCACTCCATTTATTTTCCTCTGATTGAAAAAAGAAACAAAATCTGAGCGCTCTGATGTATGTATATGAGCTAAAAAAGAAACACAGATCTTTTTTTGAGAACCTAGGTCCCTGCTCTGAGCTTAAAAAAACACCTTTTGTGAGGATTAAAGGCGAATAATTTCGAAATATGTTATCTATTCACAGCAATCTTAACAAGGAAATGGTCACAAGTCACAACTGCTTAGTGTTTGTTACTCCTCATAAGGGAGAGAATCGGCGTGTAAATCTCAATGTTCTCACATAAAAGCAGTCAAAGAAGAACGTTGTTAGAGGGTACGACCGACCGATACAAACAAAATGCCGGTCAATTTAAAATTCGCTGCATGTTCCTATTTTCTGAAATCAGACTTAACCTAAAACAATTTTATATTAGAAAAGAAAAGCTAATGGAGGAATTGTGAATTCAGTGCATCGAAAACCTTCGAAAAGTATGGTATATTTCTAGGAAAGAATAGACGGTTTTATCAGAGTGTAATGAGTTAGAATGATAGCATAGTCAAAATTATTTTCGAAGAAGTCCTTAAAAAGCAACATTATTTATGAAATCGTTTGAAAAGTAAAAGCTGGAATTCATACAAATTCAAACCAGACCGCAACAAAATTGTTGTAAAATCAGAACGTCTCATATACTGAAAAATACAGTGCATTAAAAAAAAAATTAAAACCCTACTAATTAACTCAAGCATTGAAAACACTTCGCTTCAAAGATCAAAGCACTGAAGTCTTCAAAAACAGGGGGTTAGCTTCAGAATTTCATAAGTATTTTCTGCATGAAAAGAAATGTTTGTATGTTTGCTTTCTCAACTATAGAGTCGGCTTTGTTTAACTAGATCCTCCTAGAATTTCGGGGTTAAATAAGAGCTTCCTCTTAACTTCGTTTTGTCTGCCTTTTCATGCTTTTTTTACGTTACTTCGTTGCTTAATTATTTAAACAACAAACAAGTCTCAATTAAAGCAAACACATATGTAAGTAAATTTAAAACTCAGAAATGTACTCGTAATACTACGTTTTCACCAAAAGATAATCTGAGATTTAAGGCAAAAGATTTATGTGGTGTTTTCACCGCACCAAAAGATTAATAAGAAGATTAACTTTGACAACATCTATCAAAATGCTAATGTTGTTTCAATTTTTCTTATAAAGTAGAAGCGAGAGAAAGAAAGTTTCATTTGTGCCAAACGATAAAAAATCATCGAGATAGCTTAGCACCATATGGATGTTAGGTCAGTTCGAACTTCGACCGATCGATCCTATGAAGATTTAGTAGAGATTTATTTCTAATCTACTAGATTTACGAAATAAATTTGTATTTTAAATCTTCGAGATTTAAAGAAGATTTATGGTAAATCCACTTAAATCCCGGATTTACCCTTGGTGAAAACGTAGTATAAGTCTCCAACCAAGCTTTCTAAAACATCTCTTTTGTTTTTTTTTTGACAATTTAATTGATAAGTTACCAGTGGTGCCAAAGACCTACAACTTATAAACGGTATCTGTTCATCCTTTACACCCCGACTCCACAAGATATCTGTCTCTCCAACTCAATGTCTGACATCGCTATCTCTATATTTTCTTATTGCTTTGCTGGGCAAATTATGTCATGATATTTCATTTCTATCCTTACTGCACGGGATGTGTTTTGTTCGGACAACAGAAATTAGCAAAACATAAAACTAACAAAAATTATATATATTTGCAAAAAAATGAATGCGCATTTACTTAAAATATCCATAAATAACGAAACATAACTTAACGCACGAATAAATGAATAACATGACAATTTACGTGTCATTTACTTACAAAATGAAAAAAAAAAATATTTGCCGACAGAATACTTGACAAGAATCAACCAAATGAGAAGACACAAAATAATGAGAATAAAATGTCATTTCACGACAGAGTACGAAAAAAATCATCTATCAAATTTCATATCAGACATCAATATCAAGATAAAACCGAAGACATAGATCGCTGACATCATATCATAAGAGGAAATATCGCGACTCCATTGGAGATTTCATATCATGATGAGCATCCTGAGAGAATTTATCTTCTGTGGAGTCGGGGTGTTATAAGCTGTAGCAACGATAGTTTTTCCAATTGTTCTGTTTCAGCAGCTTTCACAGTAGTTACCAATTACATCTAGCTGTCATAATATTTAGTAAGATATGCCATTTCATTTAATTAGGCGCTAGAAATGGCTATATCATCAAGCAAAATTGCCCTTATTCTCCATAAAAATGTCTAGGGCAGCACTCATGACAACTTTTTCACTTACTAATTAACACGCCAAATGTCAGATTGCTTGAACATATCAACAAATATTATACTAAAATGTTTAATGCAATTTGTTGAAGTACTGCCAAACTTTCAGTGATAAAAAAGGAATTACAGTGAACATTGGAAAACGTGAACCCCCCAAAACGTGAACTATCCCAAAACGTGAACACCGTAATTTTTACATTGACTGCTCTAAAACGTGAACAAATCGAAAAGCTCTAAAACGTGAACAGACATTTTTTCAACATTTCTACATAAAAATGCACTGAATTAATTTTTTAAAACTTCGGGGGCCCCATAAATTTGACATTGCGTAATATGAAATATTTAAAAAGGCTTTGGAATGGTGTTCAGATGAAGGTTTTGACCAAAGCGACATAAACGCCTAAGAGAAATTGAGAATAGAACAGACATAAATTAAAAATTTTGTTTGTTAAATAAAACTTTTATTTGTAAAACGTTCTAATTTAAAAATGAAATCTAATCAATTTTTTTAATAACCTGTAGGTACCAGTATGAACCCGTAGGTACCAGTATTTGTAAAAATGTAAAAAAAATCATAAATCTATACTACTGCAAGCAAAAAGAAGATAAAATGAAAGAAAATATGTTTTATTTTAAGAGGAGTAGTAAGACAATACGGTAGGAATACTATTTTAATCATAAAATGTTACATTCCAAAACATGAACAATCTCAAAAACATGAACACCCTCGGTTTTAATTAGTTCACGTTTTCCAATGTTCACTGTATATGTTTCCACTGAATTTTTATCTTATCTTAGATAAATTATGTGGTGTATAGACCGCACAAGAAGATTTGCAATTAAGTCTAAGGTCGTTATTATGGATTACAATACAACTCAACTTAGTTGAGTTGTCATCAACACAACTCAACTCTTAGACAACCAAACAAATTTTTCGTATTATGCAAGTCAACTAAAATCAGTTGTAATGAAAAAATACGTTACCGTCTTTTAGGAGTCGATTTGCTGTCAAAACCAGCTGCTCAACATGAAATACATACATACAAAACCAAGAATAAAAAATTGTGTGATGAAAAGTTCTCTCGATTTGTTTTTCGGTGGCTTGGAAGATGAAAATTTCCTTAATGTAGCCAAAATAAAAAAGAATATCCGTATATTTAATAAATTCATGTACACTTCTATTCCTAAAGTATGCATTTTTTTGATTCGAAATAGTTTTCCTAAAACAACCAACGTTCCTCAGCGATTCCACCAATTGTTAAACTTGCTACTGCTCTTCGTTTCATGAGCGAAGGAAGTTGGCAAAAGTGATGTGATTGAGGAACTCATTTGTGGAAAATGGCTAAATGCTCAGCTAACATAGAGCAACAAGTCGTTCAAATTGTGATGGCCATGTAGTTTTCAAACTAAAATACACTCATTTCATTCTATTTTTATTAAAATTGTTGTTTAACTTACTGTTTTGTGTCTATATTTTTTATCCGAATGCAGATTTTTTCATTAAAATGTTCTACACAACTGCTTCGAACCAGTTGTCTGATTTTGACGCTTATTACAACTGAAGCACAACTCAACTTACTTACATAATACGAAGAGACAACTGAAAAGTCGACCATTTTGTTAGTTGTCTGCTAATCGACAACTGGTTGTGCTTTGACAGTCAACTGGTTGTAATCGATAATACCAATTTTAAGAATTACAACTAAACTATAGTTGAGTTGTCTTCCATAATAGGGGGGTAACACTACCTTTCAAAATATAAATTGTGTTTAATTTTTCATATTAAAGTGGAAGTGAGACAGAAAGTTTAACTTAATTTAAACGAAATAACAAAAATAAACGAATTTCCAGTGAATGCATTCAGCAAGATATCGGTATGTGTTAGTTCGGTTCGTAAGTATATTGGCCTTAGGAAAATTTAACCAAATTAATTTCTGAACCGCTAGATTTACAAAATAATTTTGCATGATAAATGTTCAAGATTTGAATAAGACTCAGGGTATATTTATACAAACTCGATATATTTGTTGGTGGAAACTTAGGATATAGATAAGAAAAAATAGAAATATACAGTGCAATTTATTGGATTTCCTTAAACTGCTGCCTTGTAAAACAAGTGACCAAAATAATTTACTAAAAATCTAAATAGCGTTTATTTAACTAAATTAAACATGACTTTAGTCAAGGATTAGACAATCGATTATGGCGCCTATATTATGACAATTATTTGCCAATAATTATCCGTGATTGTTTATAATTTTTTGAACCTGGTTGATTGGTCTATAGTTAAAAAAAAAAGTTTCTAGTCTCAGTTAGTGTGCCACATAAAATGTACCGAAAAATTATTCAACATCTTAAATCACTTGATAACTAAAATCTTCAGATATATGATAGGTTCAAATGACGTTTAATTTCTCCTTGATAAATGCATCTTGTAAACGAGCATTTAAGCTGATATCAGTTTGCAAATTATTACAAATTAGAAGAGAGCATGAACTTTTCATATTTTTATTGCATATTTTCCATCACACTCGCAGAGCACCAGAAGGTAATATTTTTAATTTTGTTTAAAATGTTTTATTCATATTATCATAGTATTATTCATCCTATAAATGGTCTTAAACTGCCGGTATCTATCCATGTAAAATGAACAAGTCTAACTGTCGTATAAAATTCGAATTTTTTCCTCAAATTTTGACAAAACACAAAAAGTAATGAACTTGCTCATTTTCTTGAAGCAAATTACCAGTACCTTCAAAACTTTATATTACTTCGTGTTAATTTAGTTAAGAATACATTTTGTCCATAATTTTAACAGTTGTGTTGAAGAAACTCTTGTCAGTATGATATGATAGATTTACACTCCTGAAAAAATTTCATTATCTCTGCACATATTTTATGACAAATAAAAGAAAAGACAAGAACTACTAACAATTCATAAGTCATGTAAATCCAACATTAATATTATAGCAGTTTAAAGTACAGTAGTGTAAATCAGACAGAACACTTAGCTTTAACAGTGATTTCTATTTTGTTATTAATACAGTCTTTTAAAGAATAACTTAACTCTTCAAAAATAAATCTAAATCTGCAGCCTTGCATTATTTTTTGTTTAAACTAAATATTCTTAATTGGAGATTTATTAGAAAAGATCAACAATCTATGTATGATTAAAATTGCAATCCCATAGTTTCGTGCTATGGACAATAAAAATAAATCAAGTTCGCCACCTACTCTGGAAATCGGCATTTTTGTGTGACATTCAAACACCTGCACCATATCGTGCAATGATCTCAAGGAATTACCGATTAATGTTCGATATATCATTCTGTCCCCAAAACAGCCCCAAACAAATAAAATTATAGACACTAGATACTGCATTTTTTTCGTTCCCAAATTTATTAGCTGGAGGAACAAGTTTATATGAGATTTATATTATTTTCCCACTCAAGTTGCGATGCGATTTTCCGCAACTTACTGGCTGGCTCGAATGCTCTGCTCTTGCTGCTGTGGGAGTTGTTATAGCCACGCCAAGACTCAAGACCTCAATTCGATGCTAAGTCGACGTACTTATAACGTATGTCCTCCCAGGTTTCAACCTCCGACTACTTCTATGAAATCGTAAGTTGGTTTCGTTTTCATTTTATTAGACGAAACCCCAAACAGCAAGCACAAAAAAAACATATTAGGTTTGTATCTTCAAGATGTGAATTTCACTTAATACTTATGTATGTATGTATGGGGGGCCTTAAGGTTTTTAGCAAGACAACTTTTTACTTTTGTTTTTTTTCTCAAAGTTTAGTGATTAATGTTAATGAAGAAATTATTTATTTTTTTTTATATATTTTCACATCATGAAGTGATGGAAAGGAAAATAAATTACAAAGTGTAGCACTTTCCATGGAATGTGGACAGTAAAACTATGCGACGCGCCATATACACTTCGGGTCTCCACTTCACTCTACAATGTGATGTGAGACAAAGAAAATTAATTACACAAAATTTATGTGGCAGCGGTGGGCGATTGATTGCGAGGAATTGCCCGCTTGCTGAGTGATAGTTAGTCGAGGCTTCTGATTTGTGATGTCTTGACATGGTGCTGTGGTTGTTGTTATTGGGTAACGAGAAGGTTTTCACTATGTGATTTGGCAATCAGTGCAAAAACAAAAAAGATTTAAAAGATACTCTAACACGTCATACTGGCGCACTGACGACATGACGTGTGCCAGGTGAGATAATTGTAGTTAGGAAAAAAGGGTTAACAACAAAGTGCAGTTGAAAACATCACGTACTGACGTTTTTTTTAGAGAACGTGACGCGAAAACAAAACAATTCATCAATAATATTGTTCGATGAACTCGGCATCCTGTGCTTGCAAGTGCACATGCACACTCGCTTGATGGCAAGGAAGTTGCTATTCCGGCAGTTTTTCTAATAATAAATTAATATTCAAATGGTTTGCCAGTTGAAAGGGAAAACAACAAACGACAAATAACAAATAACAAACAACAATAATAAGTATTATTAATAGTTCAAAAGAGTTGACGCTCGCAATGGAAAAACAAAGCATTAGCTGGGCATTGTCATTTTGTCTTGTTGCAAAACACCACTCGTAACAGAATCGAAAAAGCGACTGTTATGTTATGGAGTTTATGAGAGGAAAGTTAGTGTTTGAAGGGTGATGCTATAGTTTTGGTCTGATTCTCCGATTCATTTAAACTGACAATCGGAGCAAATTTCCCTTATGATTAATATGATTTTGTATGAAATGAAAAAACTACATCTTGACATCTTGGTTAGATTTCTGAAACGGGTGAAAAATAGTAAAATTTTGTACGCTGGATCTGAATCTACCCCCTTCAACGTCCGTTTTTAATTAAATGCTTTTTAATTCTAAACGAAACAATCTCTAAGATTATAACTACTTTTTTAACACGCTCTTATAGTGATCTTCTATTTTTGTTTTTAAGGCTATTTCAAAACTAATTTTTTTAATAAATGCCTTATTTCTTAAATCAAAAGAATTAGAGACTTGAAAGGTTGTAAAGGTATATCTAAGTAGTATTCCGTGGCGCTAGACTACCCACTTGAACTCGAGGATTATAACTATTTTTTATCACTCCTTTGTTGAATTAATGCCTTATTTTTTAAATCAAAAGAATGAATCGGTTAAAAGTTTGCAAAGGTATACCTAAGTAGTCTTCCGTGGCGCTGGATTATCGTGCCGAAGGCCTGGAATCGATCCCTAATCACTCCTACCTCAAAACAAAGAATTGTGTTTATTTTCAGGGGTACAGAATTTTACAAGGAAGGAAAAAATCGTCCTCTTATCATCAAAAATGATATTCAGCCCATCTGACTCCGGGACAGGAATATTTGAAATTCGTGAGTAGCTAGACTTTGGTTTGGTTTGGTTTACGAATTAATATTCTTAGTAATTTTATTGAAAACTCAATATATTTTTTTCTTTTTAAATCAACCAATTTTTTGTTTTAAAACATGGAACGTCTACTTTTTTTTTCTTTCACATTTGTGGGCCGATTTTCTAAAAGATGTCCTGTTATTCGCCGTCTTGCGATTGGAAAATATCAATTCTTAATGAATAAATATTGAACTTTGAAATTTAGCAACCACATTGATAAAAGTGAGAAAAGATGTTATTATTTCAATAAAAATTAGTTTCTCTTACAAGATTAGTAATAAAGAGAATTTTTTAAAAACTTCCGATGAATCCTTTTGTGTTTTGACACAAACTAAACGATTGCCTAAAATGAGTTCGCTATTTTGTGTAACATATAATTATATACACCTGCGCGGACATTCAACCAAATAGTTCATCTCTTTTCTATAAGCAACCAAACAGTTGTGCAACTAAAAATTGAATGTGCGCGCCTAGCCTTAGGGGATGTGTTGGCAAAGTATTTGTTTTCTACATATGTATGTCAATTTGAATTAGAGGAAAACAAATCCAGTTGAAATAGAGTTCGACTCGAATTGAAAGATTGAAATGCCAAAAAAGAAAGTTCTTCGATATTTCTCTATCATTACGAGCTGTAATATAATATTCTTAAAAACTTCACCTACTAAACTAAAAATTGATTTAAAATTTACACAAAGGCAATTGATGACGCTCTAAAGACACTAGCAATGTGCCGGAAATGAACAAATCAATATTAGCCGTGTTTTCCTCGAAAAGCTGTATATATAACAGTAGGATTTTAAATACAACAAAAAATTAATGCCAATAAAATTAGAAGTAAAATCTTACTGCGGATTTGTTTTTGAGATTATTCGAGTATCGAATGAAATTTTTGTGGTTTTATTTTTCGATATTTTTTCGATTGAAACTATTATGTATCTCGAAGGATGTGAATAGTATAGTAGTGATTTTTCTTCACCATGAACTCATAACGATGTATAACTGGTATTGATCTCAGAGAATTTCCATTCAATTTCTTTCAATTAAGTTTTTCGCAATCTCATTTCACAGTATACCGAATTTATTTGGTTTTTTATGTCATGGCGTTTTCCATTGAGAAGACAAATTCGATTTCATTTCCATACAGATTTCAAAACATCTGATTCATGGAATCAAACAATTTTCTATTGTATTAAAACAAATTGAATTTGTTTTCTAATCAGTGGCTATTTTGCTGTGATGATGTTATGTTATAAATGACTTGACTTTGACCATAGTCTACGAACGAACTCCTTCAAAAATTTTATTTAAAATTATAAATTATTTATTATATTAATATTAATATTAACTCTGATTAAATTCTGTTTTTTTTTTGTGACACCTGTTTGAGAGTACCAAATTTAAAATAGAATAAATGCTGCAGTTGTTGCCGAAAATTTGGTTTCTTTAATTATATCATAATTTACAAAATTAAGTCAGCAAATTATTAACAACTATATACAACGCACGTCAGTTTAATGCAACATTAAACGTCGCGTCGCGTCGGTTGCTCTTGTCATTTTGGTTATGACGATGACGAAAACACTGGCAGATCTTACACCATTTACTCTATCAAGTCTTACATTTTAAGAAAATATGACAACTTATTAGTCGTTTAAATCCGGTATTGGAATTTACATCTAGGATGATATATAAACAACTTCTTCAGTTAGAGTACTCGTATACAGGGTGATTTGCATAAGGTGTGACAAAAAGCTAGGGCGTGTAGGTTGGACTTAGACAAGAAAAAAATCGTATGGGAGGGGGGGTCTATTTCCCCCCGTTTAGGCGGGAGGGGATATTTAAGAAAAAAATCACTTAAAACAGAAAAAAAATTATTAAAAAATCACGGTGATACCTAGAGAGTAATGCTATAGCATTTTGAAAAGCCAGAAATACATTCTTTAATTTTGTTTTTAAATAAAGTTGTTCGAGTGAATAGTTTTTGAAAAATTTATTTTCAAAATCAAAATTTTGAAACAAAAAAATTAAAATTTTTTTTTTTAATCAAATAAGAACAAAAATGTTCCTGAATCGTGAAATCAATTAAAATAAGAAATACATGCATATTTAGATAAAATACATAATTGCTGTTTATTTAAATTTTTAACTAAAGCTTATTACAAACAATTTTCGATATGATCCCCATTTTGCAGAAGGCAAAGATTATAGCGCCTTCTTATTGCTGCACATAAATTTATACTTGATAAATTTTCCTGTAATTTGACTCCAGCCACTTTAATCCGTTATTTCAGTTGTTCCAAAGATTCTATTTCCACTTCGTACACATAGTTCTTCATGAATCCTCAAGCATAAAAATCTAACGGAGTTAAATCTGGCGATCTAGGCGGCCATTCTATTGGACCTCCTCTTCCAATCCAATGGTCACTAAAATGTTCATCAAGCCAGTTCCTTACAGTGCGGCTGTAGTGTGCTGGAGCTCCATCTTGCTGGTAGATTAAATTGTCTGCTATGGCCAAGGGAACGTTGTCATTCAAATCGAGCAGAAGGTCTCGTAGTAACTACGAAATGGGGATCATATCGAAAATTTTTTTGTAATAAGCTTTAGTTAAAAAATTGTTAAAAATTTAAATAAACAGTAATTACGTATTTTATCTAAATATGCATGTATTTCTTATTTTAATTGATTTCAAGATTCAGGAACATTTTTGTTCTTATTTCGCAATTGCATTTTTCTGTCACTAGTTAGGGCGTGTAACGTTGCATTATTTAAAAAACATTCGCAGGTCAATATTAATCCAATGCTCTCACCAGGTGTTCTCAATGAAAAAATGTGTTAATCCAGTACTTTGTCACTTTATTGTATGCTTATAAGACTGATAATAAAAAAATAGTAAAAAGAAAGTAAATCCTTTCAATCGTAAATTCACCTAAAAATCCAAAAACGTAAAAACTAAAATAAAAGGCTTTTCTTAGAACAAAAGTAGTTTTTGTTATTTTTGATTTTCTCAAAAACAACAAAACATTTTGACATCCGGTTTTTTGTGTTTGATCAAAAATTAATATGAGCATTGAATATTGAATAAAAAAATAATACTTAATAACGTAAAATTTTTAAAAAAATTTGTTTAAAAAAAAAATTTTCATTTTTTTTTTTCAAAATTTTGATTTTGAAAATAAATTTTTCAAAAACTATTCACTCGAACAACTTTATTTAAAAACAAAATTAAAGAATGTATTTCTGGCTTTTCAAAATGCTATAGCATTACTCTCTAGGTATCACCGTTATTTTTTAATAATTTTTTTTCTGTTTTAAGTGATTTTTTTCTTAAATTGCCCCTCCCGCCTAAACGGGGGGAAATAGACTCCCCCCTCCCTTACGATTTTTCCTTTAAGGACTTTTCACATGAGAGCGACCAACGAATAAAAAAACAAATGGGCTTTAAAACAGATATAAGCCTAAATTCTTCACAAAAACTTTACAAAACGGTAGGAATCTAGTTTAATTTGATGTTAATTTATTAAAATTTGCGTTGTAATTGCTAAAATGAGAGAATTTTGAGAAAATAGATGTCGTAGCAATCATATTGCAATTCGCGACGACCAATTTATTTTCTCAAATTTCTCTCCTTTTAGGAATGACAACGCAAATTTTAATAAATTAACATTAAATTAAACTAGATTGCTACCCTTTTGTAAAGTTTTTGTGGAGAAAAAAGAACTTCGGGATTTAAAATACATTTTATAAATATAAATTTACATTTATATTAAGCGTTGAAAGGATGAAGGTGTTAAGCGACATTCTTAAACATTTGAGTTACAAGCATTTAAAGTATATGATTTAATGAGATTAAAAATGTTCAAATGCATTTGATTGAGGTCTGATTTCCGGGAAAATTTGAATTTATGCACACATCTTTCCTATCCTTCTTTCTTTTCATTAACTTCACGCCCGCGCTGTGGTGAAACATTTAAAGGGTAATCATAATCCCTTGAGCGCGGGTAGATTATAAAAAAAAAGAAAAAAAATCGTTTTATTATTAAAGTAATTTTTTATAAAATAAATTTCTTTGAAATTTTTGAGAACAAGATTTGGGATTCAAATTTTAAGTATTTAGTAGTATAGATCTTAGGAAATAATTTCAAAAAATAATCGTCCACACGTTTTAAAGATATTGATTTTTCAAAAAAAAATTTTTTTTTCGAAAACCCAAAAAATATTTTTTCGAATTATTTATATACAATATTATTCTAAGCTTAAGGTGGCTTCTGCTGAAAATTTTTGGTTAAAATCATTAGAGCCGTTAATGAGAAAAATAAGATTATGCATTACGGTTGTATGGGGGGTACCGTAAGTTTCGGAGCCAAAAAAGATTCAATTTCCCCTTTAGGGAATCACCAAATAACGTTAACTACTAGGTCCATTGGTTTAGGCTGTAGGGAGAGGCACAGGCATACAGACACACTGAACATGTTTTTTGTGTACTAAATTTTCCTTAAAATTTTTATAAGAAAAATTGATATGCAAATTGTTAGTATTTATTAAAATACATTTTAAAGCATAATTTAAAAATTCAATCGTGTATCCGTTTTCAAGATATTGAATTTTCAAAAAAAAAATTGTATTATTTTCTTAAAAATCCAAAAACTATTTTTTCGAAAATTTGTATGTAGTCCATGTCTATAATATCACACCTAATGTAATAAACTAATAAATAAATCAGCTTCAGCAGTTTAGGTCGAGGTTCAGATATACAGATAGACAAAATTGCGGATTTCTCTTTGTTTTAATTTTTTCTATCGTCGTAATGCAAGTTTGATCCAAATCTCGAGTTTGATTTTTTTTCAAATTTAAAACTAGCCCTGTTTTACCCATATTAAAAGTACAGAGAAGTGCTGTTGCTGCACCCTGGTACATATGCCTTTTAAGCTTCACGCAAAAATAAGTCTATGAACATTTTCAAATACACATCTTAATAAATTTTCGAATTTTGGCATTTATTCCTTTTTTCTATAAAATAAACGGCACCCTATTAATATTCAAATACGTTATGAAGGAATAAATTTACTTTATTAAGCCTTAAAATACTAAAAATTTACAATAAATTTTAAAACTTATTAAATACGAGTATACATATACTATATTCATTATGCATAGCTGCCAAGTCTATTGAAAGTGAATTAGAATCTGTGCCAAGGTGAAATGACCTATGACCCAAAGAATTAATGTGTGTCATTCAATCAATCTATAAGTAGAATTTAACTCTTTTATAAACGTGCAACAACTCAAAATACACTTATTTGAAAAAGCAAAATCTTCGACTTGATGACAACTTCCAGCAACCCACTGCTTAGCAAAACAATGCATCTATGTTATTAATTCTATAAATGTGGGGTTCAAAATTATGCGCACGAGCTTACTGAGAATTTCTCGAACCAGACAAGTCTTAACTGAAGGCTTAAAGCGACTTGCTTTTGTGTCTTGTGATGTAGGTTACTTAAGGGCTATTCACGCATTCAAAAAAATATAACTGAAGATAATAAAATATGAAGTCGACACAAGTCGACTAATTTTGGCGCTGCAAGTTTATCATTTTGTTAAATTTTGAACCAGATTTTTAGTAAAACAAATATCTTAAATCTCTAACCAAAATAATTGTAAAATGAAAAAATTCTTGAAAACATTTCTTACGGTTTTATTGAAAGTTTGGAATACTATAAAAAACCTGTTATCTCAAAATTAAATCCCAAAATGCCAAACGCCTTTAATAAAATTCTTATAATCGGTTCAGAATATCACTGAATATCTAATATGGAGCTAGGTTTACTATCGGCGGCGTGGCGCATCACTCTTGGTTAAAACCAGAAGCTGACGCGCAGAAAAAAATGCAATGGCTGGATCTTATCCAATATTTTTGTTGTCAATTTTTTAATAGCCTTGTTTTGTAGATAAAACAGAAAATTTGCATGGTTGTTCTATTTTTGACCACAATAATAAAACCATACAAATTTGACCTCTTTTCAAAGATACTTAATTATCATCATCAATCAGCATATTATCTACCCAAAGCAGGCAACAAAAATGTAGTGCAAGTTCGTGCGACCTTTTTGTGTATTTTTTTTTTGTCTTAATTGTTGCGTAATCCAATCTTTTGGCGAATGCTCCTACATCACTAGTTAAACCTAGGTACTTCATTTTAGCGGTGCTGATAGATGCAGGAGCCTTAGATATCTCTTGTTTTCTTGAATGTAAAACACGTTTTTGCTATGTTGCGTGCGACACAAAAATGGAGAAGTCACACATTATGAAAGAGAGGTACAAGTATCATTGTCAAAATATAAGAAAAACTAGTATACAAAAAAAAAATTATCGGAATGAATACCTTTGCAGAGTGCCAATGCTGCAAAACCCACCGCCTTACTAAGTACACGTTAAACTAACGTAGGAGGTGGTATTGTGTGACGTGCCTTTAACTTGCTTTGGTTCAGTTCAGGTGGGATTGCTTTTTGTTTGTTTTGTTTTGTAGGTGAATTTTTTCAAGCCTGAAAAACGAAAATTAAATTTTTTTATTCATAATTTTGTCAAAAAGTATAAAAAAGAGAAACTATTCAGTAGCGCAAACTCACGAAGTATTCTTATTAAAAAAAAAGAATAACATTGAAAATCATGCAATATTGTTGCGCATAAAATTTCATCAAACCGGATAAGGCTCTTTTCAACCTAGTAAAAGCTTTTCGTTCATATTTTTATCGCAAAAATAGTCTAATAAATACAAAAATGGCGCAAAATTTAAAACGTTAAAAGACCCTTTACTTGAGCTTTGACTTTATAAAATATGCCTAGAAATGTAAAACTCACTCGGTGCATTTCTTATATACAAATTATCTCCTTATTTAGAATGCGTAAATCTTTCAACTAAACTCTTCGAAACCTTAGACAAGGAAGTGTAGTTTCATATTTAAATTTTCTCTTTATTTAAGGGCTTATCAAAAATGTACTAAAATTTAATAGTTTATTCAGAAATACTGGCTTAAAAATATATTTCTAAGTCTATCTTCTATAGTTCGAAAAATATAAAATATCAAAATGTCTTTTTATGTATTAAGCAAAAAATAAAATAAAAAAGAAGTAAGTAACAACATAAGGTCCTTGCAAATTAACATTAAATCCATTTTTGAGATGGATTTCACATTTTGGCCACTTATGTTGTGCCCCGGATCAAAACCCAGAATTTTTCAAGAAATATTTTGAGTTTTTAAATTTAAACTGAAAAAAATAAACTTTACGTATACAAGGAATAAAATTGGGCCAACGACTGAACTTCGAGGATAACCTATAAAAATAATCCGAGCGTCTACTAACTCTTAATTTTGATTCTTACTGTGTTTTTTAAGAAAATTTTTAACATAATTTTTGTAAGTTTATTTGTTTGACTTTTCACATTATTTGGTGAATTAATGTGTGTTTATTTTATTTTTTATTTTGTTTAATAATAAAAAGGCCTGATGAAGGACGTATGCACGTTCGAAACGTTGCATTAAATCAACATCTTTTATTGACCTAAAGCCCGCTTTAACCAGTTCATATAAAACTCTTACCTATTCTTACCTTTTGTAACCCCTTAAACCAGGTTTATCTAATTTCCTTTGCAGCTGTGTACTTTTTTCTTTCCATACTTTCATAGACATTAAAGCAAATTTATTAACACGCCCTCTATTGAATTTTTCGTTCTAAGCCCGTATTGGTTTGAGCTAATAAACAAAATACATACGAGTATTATCAAGATAAATAAATATACGTTTTCTTTCATAACAAATTGAATCAATTTTCGTGTTTATGATCTTCTATTAATAAAGAGCCGTGAAAAAATTGAATATTGCACCATGGGACTGCAGTTATAGACGAGTGCTGCCAAATACTTTTAGCAAAATTCCCCATCACCGGCCTTGAAATTCTCCTTGTTCCCCTTTTTACTTGCGACTTATAGGTACAATAAA
This sequence comes from Chrysotoxum bicinctum, assembly GCA_911387755.1. Lineage (NCBI taxonomy): Eukaryota > Metazoa > Arthropoda > Insecta > Diptera > Syrphidae > Chrysotoxum > Chrysotoxum bicinctum. Next base: position 43,112,798 of record OU426990.1, read on the forward strand.
GTAAGTTATGCATTCGTAAAAAAAAATCGAACTCGAGATTTTGATCAAAGTTGACATTACGATGATAGTGAAGACTAAAAAAGTGGGTCTCGCAATTCTGTCGGTCTGTCTGTCTGTCGTTTCGACTACAGCCGACTCGGCCGATTTTCTTTAAACTTGGTAGATATCATTTCTAAATTTTTTCCCCCACACGTTTTTTTCTTTTTTTTTAAGACCAAAAATAACGGTAACTACCATACGATTCGAAATTTTATAAATATTTTTTTCTCAAAAACTGTTCGACAGATTTAAAAAATGAAAATACAAAAAAATTTTATTTAGTTGAAACTATAGGTACTGGTTGAAAAAAAAAAATCCGAATAATGGTTATTGAGGGTACCCCCCAAGAAACCTATTTTTTGTTTTCGATTTTCCCAAAAACGGTACAACCGATTTTGATAATTTTTTTTTGCTCCCCAAAAACTTGAATAGAATTGTGTATTCAAATTTTCAAAAGAAATTTTTTTAGATTTTAAAAAAAAATCTAATTTTTTTTTAAAAACTCAATATTTCGAAAACCCCCTGCTAGATTTTTTTTAAACCTGATAAAAAATAGTTTTTCAATATAATCTACAAGATGTGAGAAAAAAATTTATTTTACCTAAAAATTAAGGTACCCACCATACAAATGTTAAAAAATGGTTTTCAAAAATCGTATTTTTCTCGAAAACGGCGCCTAGAATTTTGATAAAAATTTGTTTCTTTCAATTAATTTTTACGATCTTTAATTTAATAAAAAAAAAATTGAAATTAAGATAGATACATATTACAGCTCGTACCTACCATAGATCCATTTTTTCAAATTTTGAATTACTCATTATCGGCATAACGGTTTTTAATAAAAAAAATTATAGAGATGCCTCTAAAAAGTTTAAAAAACATTGCATTTCAAAACTTAAAAAAAAAGTATTTTATGAATTTACAAAAAAAAATCATTTTTTTGTTTTGGAAAATTCGATATTTCAAAAACGGCTCAATATTTTTTTTTGGAAATTTAATTTTTATTCGAACCATAAATAAAAATCATTTAAGATTTTTGTTTATAAAAGCTTATTTTTTTTAAGAAACCACTACAACGACTTATAATTTTTGTTCTTGCATAAATTCATGTTTACATAGCATTCTGTTTTTGTCTCTTACTTATAAAATAATTTAAAAAAATAATTTTATCCTTATGATCTTATGAACAGTTTTCTCCAACAACATTCGTTTTTAAAATTCCTTGTCCATTACATAGGGGCAAGTTCGTGACCCAGTCGTGCATTTTATTTTGATAAGATTCTCCATGGTAATTTTTCGATAAACAATTTCTGTAATATCTAAATTCAGTACCCCTTGGCATAATGTTTAGTGCGTTGGACTGTCATACAAAAGGTATTGTGTTCATTTCGCAGACGCTGCAAAAAAGTTTTTCCTCTTGCGAACAATTGACAAATCATCCAAGAGTATCTTTTTTCATGAAAAGTGCTGCTCATTAGCCGTTTGGAATAGGCAGAAAATTGTAGGTCCCCCCATTTCTCCAAAGACGCACAAAGAAATGGTTAAGAGTTGTAAGTCACTAGGTTGTTGCCTAACCTCATGGAAGAAATTGCGTTTGCCGTGGCAAAATATTTCATCGACAAAAAAGCCGTTATTTGCGCTAATCATTGATTTTAATACGGCATTTGACACCATAAACACAAGGTCATTATTATATATAAACTCACAGTAATCGGGGTTTCTACGAACAATTGTTACTGAATATCTATGCAGTGGTATCTAATGGAAAGAATGAGTCAAATTCATTTAGCACCGAAACTAATGTCCCACAGGGATGTGTTTTAAATCTGTTAACATTTGCCTTCTTTGTAAACGACATTGAGAACAATTTACTAGGGGGAGTGTCTTTTGGCAATTTATTTATAAAACTTTTCTTGTATGCTAATGACCTCGTAATTTTTGCTGATAACCCAGTGACAATTCAACTCCAAATTGATAATCTTAAAGTATTTTATAATCTATGGGATCTAAAAATTACCTCTGCAAAATCTAACATAATGGTATTCAGGAACGAAACTCGTTCTGAAAGAAACATAAGGACCTGGCCAATACATAGCACCAGTATAAAAGTTGTCAATAAGTTTAAATACCTTCATTTGATTATAAGTGGCTGTAGCCAATTTAATGTAGTCACAATTTTATTTGAAGTTCTTTTGTGGATGAAACGTCGAAATACAAAATTTTCAACGCCACAATTACGATAACAAATTCTACGGTACTCCAAACTATGCTATTTACGTGGAGTTCGCCGCAAATTTTCATATAAAACTTGAAAGCTAGTGCAGACTTTTTAACCAAAGTTATAAAAAGACCTGATAACAACTTACACAAAAGAATGCTGCTTTTTTTACTTTGCCCTCTTTAAGTACTGGCAAGAACTTCATCATCATCATCGGCTCGACAACCGGGTTCCGGTCCTGGCCTCTTTCAACAAGTCTCTCCACCTATCCCGGTCTCTAGCCGACGCCATCCAGTTGCGCACCCCAAGGCTTCGGGCGTCCTGGTCTACGCCATCTCTCCAGCGCAAGCATGGTCTACCACGCTGTCGTCTACCATAGAATGTACCACAAAGAACTTTCCGAGCAGGTTCCTCTTCGCTCATGCGAGCTAGGTGCCCTGCCCACCGGAGTCTACCGAGCTTCATTTTTGTCACGATATCTGCTTCAAGGTAGATTGCGTACAATTCATGATTGTACCGTCTCCGGAATCGTCCTTCCTCACATACGGGGCCAACAATTCTCCTTAAGACTTTTCTCTCGAACGCAGCTAAGAGGTCGGAGTGCCTTTTGCTAAGCACCCAAGTCTCGGATCCATATGTGAGTACTGGCAGGACCATGGTCCTGTACAGCAGTAGTTTTGAAGTTATGGTGAGATTTCTGGATTTGAAGAGCTTTGACAGACTATAGTAGGCTCTGTTGGATTTGAGAAGCCGCCCGCGTATTTCTTCTTCTATATTGTTATCGGCTGCTACTATTGACCCAAGGTATTTAAAGGATTGCACCACTTCAAATTCGTGCTCCGCAACCTTGATTGTTTGACCAACTGTTCCTCTCGCATTCGACGCCACCATGTACTTTGTTTTACCTTCACTAATGTGCAGCCCCAGATTTTGTGCCGCCTGCTCGATCTGGATGAAGGAATCGTGTACAGCTTGTTCGGTTCTTCCGATGATGTCGATGTCGTCTGCGTAAGCCAGTAACTGGCTGGACCTGTTGACGATGGTCCCTCTTGTTGCCGTGCCAGAGTCACGGATTGCTTTCTCCAACGCCAGGTTGAAGAGGAGGCAGGCCAAACCGTCCCCTTGTCGGAGTCCATTAAAGATGTTGATTGGTCTGGATAGCAATCCGGCTATTTTTACTTGGCTTGTTACGTTGGTCATGGTCAACCTACATAGTCGTGTCAATTTATTTGGGATGCCGAATTCTCTCATGGCTTTGTAAAGTTCTACCCTGGCTATGCTATCATAGGCGGCCTTAAAGTCTATAAACAGATGGTATGTTGGGATGTTAAATTCTAGACATTTTTCCATCGCCTGCCTAAGGGTAAAGATCTGATCAGTTGTTGATTTGCCTGGAATGAAACCACACTGATATTGTCCGATAACGGTTTTAGCGAATGGGGTTATCCGGTCTTGTAGGATAGAGGAGAGTATCTTATAGGCGGTACTCAACAACGTGATACCTCTATAATTGCTGCACGTTGTGACATCTCCCTTCTTATGTATGGGGCATATTAAACCTTTTCGCCAGTCTTCTGGCATTTCTTCCTGCTCCCATACGTGTACTATAATATCATGAATTGCTTGACGTAAGGCTGGCCCGCCGTGATGGAATAATTCGGCTGGTATGCCATCGGCTCCCGGGGCTTTGTTCTGTTTAAGCCGGCCTATAGCCTTCTCAACCTCTTCTATGCTTGGTGGCGGCAACATAGAGTATTCTTCTTGAAGTAGTGGAGCCTCCACTTCTGCAGTGAGCTGACCATTTAGCAATTCATTAAAGTACACTTCCCATCGCTCCAGTATGCTTTCAGGATCGGTGATCAGATTTCCCTCTCCGTCCTTGCAGTATGTGCAGCGTGGTGTGTACTGCGTCATGTTTCGGACGGATTGGTAGAACTTCCGCTCCTGGTGCGGACCTCGCTCTCGGCTATTTTCTATTTCACAGATTAGGTTCTTCTCCCAGGCTGATTTTTTTTGTCTGTGTAGCCGTTTTTCTATTCTTCTGAGCTCTTTATATTCCTCTTCGCGTGCCCGCGTTCTATGAGATTGTTGCATTGCTCGGTACGCAACATTCTTACGTTCAGTCGCTAGCTTGCATTCATCATCAAACCAGTCGTTCCGATTTTTACGACTGCTGCCTAAGATGGAGTTGGCAGTACTAATGACAATATTCTTAAGGCGTGTCCACTTCTCATTTACGCCCAGAATACTGGCTCCAGGACTTACTCTCCCTAAATCAAGTGTTTCTAGGGCGAGTCCTAACGCATTACCAAAGGTGTTACTGGTGTTTTCATTGCGCAGGGCAGCCGTGTTGATTCGAACCTGATCGGCGGATGCAATGCGTCTTCGCAAGGCAATCCGCCCTCGGAAAACCATACCAACAAGATAGTGATCCGAGTCGATATTAGCACCTCGGTACGTTCGTACCGTCATCAAGTTCGAGTAGTGGCGACGGTCTATCAGCACGTGGTCTATTTGGTTACGAGTGACTCCATCAGGTGATACCCAGGTGGCTTTGTAGATATCTTTACGCGGGAACCTGGTACTCGCAACGACCATGTTTTTCGATGCTGCCAATTCTAAGACTCGAAGTCCATTGTCATTAGTGTTCTCATGCAAACTGTGGGTGCCTGCGTAATGCCTGAATACCGGCTCCCGACCTATTTTTGCGTTCAAATCCCCAAGGATGATTTTAACATCATACCTTGGACAGGCATTGAGGGCCCTCTCGACTTGTTCGTAGTAAGTCTCTTTTTCTTCGTCTGAGGACTCCTCCGTAGGTCCGTGAACGTTAATGAGGCTGATGTTCGTAAATTTGCCTCGCACGCGAAGGGTGCATAGCCTTTCGCTTATAGCGTTAAAGCCGATGATGGTAGACTTCATTTTTTCGCTGACTATAGGAAGCCTACCCCGAGCACATGGTGTTTTGTATGACAGCTATAGTATATGTCATATTCTTTCTTCTGTAGAACATCATTCCCTGTCCATCTGATTTCTTGAAGAGCTGTTATGTCAGCTTTATATTTTGACAGGGCATCGGCTAGCTGCTGAACAGCTCGAGCTCTATAGAGCGATCGTACGTTCCATAAGTAAATTCGTAAATCATTTTTCAGTTTTCGTTGCGTTGGTTGTCGTCGTGTGATCAGTCCGTTTCCGAGGCTTGTTGTCGGTCTCGTAATTCAAAAGTTTTACGGGACAGGGAATTAACCTGTCGCCAACCTGAGGAACCAGCCTGATCATATTAGCTAAACCTTTTTAAAGGCTTGTTTCTAGCGGCCGCCACGGAGAGGCTATGATCAGACTTCCACCAGTCCCGAATAGTTACGGCACGTGCATGTTTTCGTATGCTACATGTTATTCCCCCTATTCGTCTGATGGCTGACCGCTCTGGCAAGAACTTGCTAGTACTTAAAATGTTGTTCCTTTAGATCTTAGTTTAAACAATGTAGCAGAATGGCAAAATATTTTCTTTGATTGATTGCTTTGCGAAAGTAGACGCACGGAGGTATCAGATGCATATAGAAAACTCTAAATTTAGATCTAGATAGGTGAAAACAATTATTTTAGAACGAACCTTACTGCCTTTGATATAAGAGCCTTAAATTTAAATTCAGAACGGAAATTTTGGAGCTCAGTCTTAGAACGTATCGAAGAAATGTTAATCCTATTTATAATATAAACCAGAATACAAACTTCTTTCATTTTCTAGCGGTGTTTCCTATTTTGCAAGGAATAAAATAGACAAAAAAATGTCTGCCAACATTTTTGATTTCTCGTCCTTTTTTCCAAAATTGTTCAACATTTAATTGCTGCATTTGATCATTTTCAAAACCATCAACCGTAATTTGGAAATTCCACTATTCTGAAACCAATTAGGTATTTTAACTGTTTACTTCCGTTTTGGTATTCAGTTAAAAAAAAAATTGGTTTCTATTTGATTTTTCCTATACATACATATTTTGTTCTAGCAGGAAGTAGATTCCTCTTTCGAATTCAACAAATTCTCCACGAAAAGAGGGATTCCCCTTGATCTGGCAACTCTAAAATAAACTAACTGTCTACTGGCGTGATTCACCTTTTTCGATGCTAGATTAGAAAACCTCCTGTCTCTCCTCTGCATTTTTTTTTAACCAGTTCAGCTGGAAAAGAAGTTATTAATTTATGTTCTTGCATGTGTTGCGTGGTTAAGTACACATCCAGTAGTTGTGTTGATGTCATTTAAGTTTAATTTAATTTTTTGCATTTTTTTTTCGTTCGCTGATTATTAAAAAATCATTTTTTTTTCTTTTGTTTGCCAATGCTAATTTGTTTCCTGTAACCAAATTAGATTGGGTTGGTCTATGGATTATTTTTAATTTTGACGTGGGCCGAAGAAACATCGCATTTGACATAATTTGCTCATGAAACTAAAATCCCTCGATTATCACAGGTTTAAAAATGGGTGGCGCGACACATGTGGCTTGCTGCGCACTGTTTATTTTTCAAATTCAAATCCAGGTAGGAGGATGCAGGTGGTTGAAATGAGGTGCAGCATGCAAATAATAAAAGTCGAAGTGGATTAAACAAAAAAAAAAAAAAAAACTGTAATCCGTCTTATTGTATATTAGATATTCTTCTTCTTAGCAGCCTAAACGGTTTTCTCCCTGACATAACCGTTTGATTTTCATACGAGTGCATTACTTTTGAAAACATTTAAGATTTTATTCGCTCCGGAAAGAACATACGCAAGACTTATGTTTCATTTTCATTAACGGTCTGCTGAACATAAGTATCAAAAAGAGTTTTCCTAGGGAAAAATTACAACAATACAAAAAAACAGTTAATTAGTTTACGTCCATCCGTCGCTCGCCGTCGCTGTATCTTTAAGTATTTAAATTTATGTGTGTCGAAGAAATTTAAATTAGATCAACAAAGAATCATTGTTTCTTGTTTCATTTGTTTAGTCTCCGAAGGGTGGGTGTATATGTATGCATATTCATAGACAGACCAAACAGTTAGCCAGGGAATAAGTTAAACAAAATTCTACTAATATTTATACATTGCAATGCGTGAAGGAAATGTATTCACAATGCTGACGCACGCCCCAAGCAAGTCTTACCACCTGGGGCTTCTATGCCCATCTGGGGAGTTTTTTTTTTTTTGTTTTTAATTTATTTCATCCTCAACTGAATGCGTGTTAAATGCTAAAACTTAAGCTGTTTGCTGTGCTGTCTTGTGTTGTTGTGAATGTGCATTTATAACAGGCAAATGCATTGTTATGCATTAAAGTGCAGTAAGTTTTTGAAAATTTTAAACGATACCGTACTCTTACATATCACAACATTCAAAAATGTCGTTTCCGGTTGTGTATAGAAATTCTTGATATTTCTTCATTATGGGCAGAGGTAATTTTGGTATCGAAGAAGCCACTTATGAATTTTGAGCAATCTTAAATCCAAGACAAAATTGTGAAAAATGTTTTTATTACTGCGAAGAGAATTTGTACCTTTGTGAAGTTAAAAAAAAAAAGCGCAATTCAAAGTGGAATATTTTAAGAACGAAGTTCTCTATGACATTTTGTGGCTCTATCGCTACACTCTAAGTTCCCGAGTACGCTGTTTCCATTCTGTCATCCGAAATTGCTTGATCTTTAAACTGGAAATTCTGTCTCCCTTGTCATCTCGTACTTGAAAACTGAGATTCAAAGAATCTCATTCATTGTTGTTCATTTGCTCGATATCGCAAATCAAATAAAGTCGAAGTTTTTGGATTTTCTGAACTTCATCCCAATCTTGTTGCATCTCCTGGATTTCGCACTTCTCGCACACAGGATGAAAAATTAATTATTCTTTTGAAAGAACCCAGTATCAGAATCCTTTTCTGTTATCATTTAACACTCAGCGATGTAAGGGAGTATTGGTAGTGTAAGGGTTTTATAAAGCTTACACTTTGTCTTTCGCTTGAGGACTTTTGAACATATTTTCTTCGACAAACCAAAGTCGCAGTAATTATTTAATATCTACCCGAAGGTAAGCAACTGGTTCTTGGCGTATGTGCTAGGTGAATGGACTGCGGAACACGTGCTCTCTGTAAACCCTGAAAACTGAGGGGGTACTTACCAACTAAACCGCCGAAGAAGTCCACCTCTCCAAATTTAACATTGAAGTGCTCGAGAACAACTTTGACATCGTACTTCAGACAAGCTCCGTACTAGAGCCTACGTTTTTGTACGTGTATTTAAGAAACACGTGTACACGGAATCCGTGTAGGAAATATATACCAATTTCAAATCCGTGTTCTTAAAACACGTGTAATTATTCACTTTATTATCCGTGTAAACGAATCCTTAGTACACGGATGAGGCTGAAATTATAATTGGTCTTTGATTTGCTATTTTATCTCACATTTGATACGTAATTATTAGCACTGTGCCAGATTCCACAATAGAGTACGAAAATTATTTATCTGAGCCTCAATTAAGATTCGACTTAGACCCCTTTGAATGGTGGAAAACGCGAGCTTCTAAGAACCCAGGAATAGCAGAAGTAGCAAAAAAGTGTTTAGCAATACCAGCTACATCAGCTAGCTCAGATCGGTCCTTTTCTACAGCGGGAAACATTGTTACCTCAAAAAAGAATTGCCTTTTATCTGAAAACGTTAAACGTTTTTTGTACCAAAATAGAGGACTTATTGAATAAAAAATTTTTCTTAATAATTTGTTGAGAACTATAATTATGTTCGTTTTAATTGCATTTTTATATTCTAGAAATAGTAACGGATATTTTAGTAACACGTATAGTTAAATGCACGGATGCACGTGTATTTAATTATTACCTGTAATTAATAACACTTGTAATTAATAACACGTGTAATTATAATTACACGGATTTAAATCCCGGTCCAATAATTACACGTATATCCGTGTATTTCATTATCCGTGTAATCGCTGTAAATTTAAATACAAACTACGACGCGATGGTGTGTGCTCGCGTCCGAGCTGACTTTTTTGGCCAAAATCCGGATCTCCGGGCAACATTTTAAGAGCATAATTAGCAAATTTACGGCGTTGGATATAGCCTTCGGATGATATGCCAAACCTTAGTAAATATTTTGACAGCTGAATGCCATTAGTAACTTTGATAGCTGCTGAAACATAAAATTTTTTTTTTTTTTTAAAATTATCAACGCTATCTGGTCACCCTTTACAATTTTTATTCCGTAACGTATGAATTCGGCAAATAACTATATAAATAAAACAAGGAAACTTATGGAAAGTGGCTTATTCCTGGGCTTGTCGATAACTTTTTAGTTAAAGTTTACTTAAAACTCTCTCCAATAAAATTCAAAAGTTATTCCCGTACTTGGAATGGTTTCGTCCATATTGCTACGACAATATGTTTATCCTACTTCAATCTTAAGTTTGTGATATTGTTCTGTCCCGAATTGACTGCGACAACGCGTTCTTTGGCTATTCTGCGTCTCAAAGTAGCTGAATGGACAAATTCAATCTCCATTCATTAATTTAATCGATCTTAAAAGCAATCGGGAATTAGTAAAAGCTACCCAGTCTAAACCGGTTCAAAAATACAAAGCAGTATTAAAATTTTCTTTCAGATGATCTTGTAACCTAAATGACGTGAAAGTTTAATAACTCTAAGCTCTTTTGGAAATGAATATCAAAGACTGGATCTCTTTTCTCAACGCGTCGTGTCCTCCGTTTGATTCCTTAGGAGCAGTATGATCACTCAATCGGATCAGCACCAGTCAACAAGCTGCCTAATTTGGCACAGTGTTGGTTGTGTTTGATGAGTGTAGTGGTCCGGTTGACTGATTGATCCAAGTTCCGGAGTGATTGATCTAAGTTCCGGATGATCCAATAAGAGACCTCAAAATCTACTAGATCCTTTCTTATTTTTGAACTCAATCCAACCTAGCCTACGTGAAAATGTCCACAATTTGTCATATCAATTCCATCCACAGGTTCACACGAGTTATGGTATCAAAATGGCACGATTCAGCGATAATTTGGTCACAAGGCTAGACTCTCAGTGGTCGCCATTTCTACTTCCCTGCCTAAGACCGAAGACCTTCACGCCAAACTTTAGGCGCAAGGGCTGTTTTTAGCGATGATATGCATTAGTCGGTTGCAACGGACCGTTTTCCCTCGTACGTTGTTTCTAAAATTAAGGTGTATGTTTGTGGGTGTAAGCGCATCGTGTGAATAGCCATCGAACCTCGGCTCGACAGACAACGGTCTGTTGCAGTGAACTACGTTAGTTAGTTTGTGTGTGTTCACGATGGACGCAAGACGTATTACCGTTTTCTAAGCAAATTAATTGGGAGTTTTTGATTTGGGAATTGGAACTAATAAAATTATCATACACAACGAAAACTTCTTCGTTGTTTTGTCACATCATTTAGAAGAGCATTCGTTTCTTATCGGTAAGTTTTCTAGTAAAAAAACGGTCGTTAAGAAGAGCCCTTAGGGAAACATCTCCTATGTGGCTTAATGCCCACATTAAGCCTAGTACTCAGTTCAAGTGAAAATGAAAATTTCATATAAAAATGACTGCTGGTTCACTGGCATGAAATCCGCAACGAGAGGTGAGTACTAAAATGTGGATTGGAAAAACAAATATGTTCCACAACTTTTTCCACGCTATGATTTTCATTTCTCAATGTACAACCATCAGGAAAAAGTTTAAGGCAACGTGGAAAACTGTGACATTTGTCAGTTGATTTCAATATTTTCTTTCAAAACAAAAATTGAAAATTTATAAACAGAAAGAACGAATCAGTTTAAAAATAATTGTCATTTTTTTTTTCAATTCAAAGTGAGTATCAAAAATTCACGTGGGAAAGTTTATTCTATTTTCATTTTTATTCTTCGCGTGTAATTTGGAACGTATTTACATTTCATTTCACGCTAGGTGAGTACTAGGCTTAATTTGGAACGTATTTGTTTTTTATTTCACGCTAAGTGAGTACTAGGCTTTAGGATGGAAATAAAGCTGTACTTAATTTAAGTTTTAAGTTGACATGAACTACGCAGATGTAAAACATGCCCTTGAACATAATTGGGATTTGTCATGTCAATATCCACTGTAGACCATCTGTCACAAAATGCAAATATTTATATCAGTGTGATCCATGTCACTCGATAGAAATTTGTCATTAGTGAGAAACACCTGTCATAGACATTATCTATAAGTCATTTTCTTAATCGTACATTTCACAAGTAGCAGTAAGTGTGGATTACTGTCCCACAAAACTACGAAGACCTGTTTTTATTATTTTTCAAAAATAGGTAATAGATAAATAGGTTTCTATTAAACTCTACGATTATTTCGAAGTCGCAACAGAATAAAGACCTAAAAATTGGCTTGGGAGAATCTTGTTGCAATATAATTTGTCCATAAAATATGAGTAAGTATATACCCTAACTGGTTTGTCCCAAAGGATCTGAAAAATCAAGTGACCCACTTTATATAGTCAGATACTCTTATTTCAAGGCTTCTTTTTCTATGAAAACCAAACAGTAAAAGCCACGTAAAATGTTTCTAAGGTACCTAACGACAGTATTCTCAAATTCCATGTAATCCCTTGATTTAACTAAAGCAATCGCCCATCAATTTCTGTAACGTTTTTCAACTCAAACACCCCATTATAGTTATAAACAACAACAACAAAAAGTAAATAACTTCAAACTATCAACGCTAACTTAATTTGTTCACTTAATTTCGTATTCGATGTCATGGTTAAAAGTTCACTTCTAGACTTGGAACTCTTTTTATGTTCACATTCTGACCGCATTTCTTTCCGACTCTATGGTTATACGGTTTTGTAATCTTTATTTCTGAAGCAAAAGTCTAAAGGTAAAAAAACGACTTAAAATTATTTTTTTTTATTGTTGTATACTATATGGTTTGTATTTTTATCGATTCCTATTTGTGGCTTCTTTCTTAAGAAAATAACATACAAAAAAAATAGAAAACAACAACATATCTTACGGTGCATTTGTTGCGTCAATTTTAGAACCCTTAAGAGGTTGCCCCGGTCTGATGGGCTGTGAATGGTCTGGGGAAAGATTGAAACAAAACCATAAGGGTGTTCTTCTGTTTGTGGTATTGTTTTTACGAACTAGTGCCTTGTTTATAGTTTTATTTTTTTTTTATTTTTAATGCATTTATGCCAGGGGATTATATAAACAATAAAAAAGAAGACTAAATCTATACTGCTGGGTAACAGAATGCAAAAATATCGAATAGAAAAAATAGTTGTCCGGCTTGTGGCGCACATCATCGGATGGGGAAAAGAAAATTATGGAAATTGTTACAGGTTCATTTGGGTTACGGATTTAAAGGTCGAATGGGAAAATTCGTACTAGATTTTATATAGAGTAGGCTTATCTCCTAGGTACATGCATTTCTATGAGATGTTCTCAATCGAAATCTAACTCAATGCTTGATTGGCATAGATTTTGATTTGTCTATCTTCTAGTTAAAGAAAGTGTTCTACGCTCTGTTCTATATGAATAAAGAAGGAAAAAAGAACTAGATTTGCGTTCATCAAAAGCAATCTTGTGACACGATTTATGTCAATTTTTTTATGTCTTAAACTTGATATCTGAGATGTTTGAAATAAGTTTTGGTTAAAAAGTGTATTAATATAAAACTGTAATCATGCGTGAACTGTGAGAAGCATGCTTGTGCCGTCGAGGCTACGAACAAAGGCTAACTATTTAAAAACGAGGTCATATTGTCGCACCCTGAAAACTCACAAAAAATGGCGGTAAAGACCACTTAGTATTGGTTTTTTTAGGAAGAAATTTTGGGCAATAGTTGTGGTTAAATGTGATTTTGGCTATATCGATCCCAAGGCTGACACAAGAAAAATGCGAAATTGACGTCCAAATATTTAGACAACTACTAACAATTGCGACAGCAAATTTAAATAGAATCAAGCATCATGCTGTCTCCAACATTTTAATAAATTTAAGATCCGGGAACACCTCATCATATTTTATCTTTTTAATATTATTTGGCACTTTGACACTTCTAGATGTCAAAAAAGGTCTTAGTTTCTTGCACGAACTGTCATTGGGTTAAGTGTGTTCACAAGAAATCATCAATTGTCGTTCGTGAGAGAGTGAAAATGGAAATTTATCATTTAATTTCCTCTAAGAGTAATTCTAGTCTATTGTTCCCATCAAAACACTGATTTAAAATACAGAGAGATTTAGAAGCTTCTTTGAAAGTAGGTTTCTGAATTTTCAAAATATAAAGAACAAGTGAAAGTGTTCAGTAAAATGCTTTCTTTCGTTCGATTTAATTTTGTTTTTCAATTAATCAAGTTTTTACTTTCGACTTATAGGTACTACAAAGGCAAATTATACATTCGTAAAAAAATCGAACTCGAGATTTTGATCAAAGTTGAGATTACGAAGACCGAAAAAGTGGGTCTCGCAATTCTGTCTACGGCTTGGCCGATTTTCTTCAAACTTGGTAGATATCATTTTTAATTTTTTCCCCCCACATGTTTTTTTTTCTTGTTTTTTTAAGACCAGAAAAAACGGTACCTGCCATACGAATTTTTTTCGAAATCTTATAAATATTTTTTTTTCAAAAACTGTCCCACAGATTTAACAAAAAAAAAATTAAAAAAATTTCATTTAGTTAAAGCTAGGTAAAGGTTGAAATTTTTTTCAAAAAATGGTTATTTGGAACCTTTTTTTTTGTTTTTGAATTTCTCAAAAACGGTACGACCGATTTTGATTATTTTTTTTATGTTAAGGCTTCCCAGCAGTTTAAATATTATTGTGTATTCAAATTTTCAAATAAAAATTTTTTTTTTTGATTTTTGAAAAAAAAAATTCAAATTTTTTTTGAAAACTCAATATTTCGAAAACCTTATGCTTGATTTTTTTAAGACTTAATAAATAAAAGTTTCTTAGTATAATCTACAAAATATGAGAAAATAAAAGAAATTATTTTACCTAAAAATAACGGTACCCTCCATACAAGTGTTAAAAAATGGTTTTCGAAAATGGTATTTTTCTCGAAAATGGTTCCGAGAATTTTGCTAAAATTTTTTTTCTTTCAATTAATTCTTACAATCTTTAATTTAATACAAACATTTTTGAAAACAAGACATTACTGACTGTACCTACCATAGAACGATTTTTTCGAATTTTGAAATTACTCATTATCGGCATAAGGGATTCTAATGAAATTTTTTATAAAGAAGCTCCTAAAAAGTTTAAAAAACTTTGTATTTCAAAACTTAAAAAAAAAATATTTTTTTCAATTTTTGGAAAAGAAGTAATTTTTTAGAAAATTCGATATTTCAAAAACGGCTTAATATTTTTCTTGGAAATTTAACTCTCATTCGTTCGATAATAAAAACTTAAAGTTGGTGTACCAAAATTTTTTCTTAAAAATGTTTTAAAAATTTTGTACAGAAAAGCTTATTTTTTCAAGGAACCACTACAACGACTTATAATTTTTGTTCTTGGTCTGTTTAGCTAAGCTTGTAGATGATTAAATAAATAAATGCATATTTGCATAGCATTCTGTTTTTATCTTTTACTACTAAAAGAATCTAAAAATTCATTTTATCATTATGAAGTGTTTTTGAAGTAAAACTTCTTTTCCGGCGTTGGGGGTAAACAAATTTCTATGCAGCTGTCAGTGACATGTCAAAACGTCACGTTATCCGTCAAAGACAGCGACATGTTTTTAGAATACAAAATGTTTGTTCCTAGGTTATAATCTTACAGAAGCTTTGCTTGAGGAAAAAGAAGTTTTACTTCAACCGCGCGTACGTCAGTACACACAATCTTTTTCTTTAATAACATTCGTTTTTAAAATTCCTAGTCTATTACATAGGAGCAAGTTTCAATGAAAAATATAAGATTTGACTGAAAATATATATTTAACTTAAGCATAGTGTTTTATTCGAAACTGGTCGAATAATACTGGGGAATAAAAATAAAATGCCCGACTGGGTCGCACGAACTTGCTCCTATGTAAAAGACGTAAAAATTTCAAAAATGAATGTTATTAGAGAAACTGTTCATAAGCATAAAATTAATTTTTTAAATGACTAAAAAAAAACTTCTTTAGTAGTTAAAGGTAAGAAAAGGATGCCATGTGATTCAAGCAAATAAAGATTTATGCTAGAACAAAAATTATAAGTCTTTGTAGTGGTTTCTTAAAAAATAAGGTTTTATATAAGAAAATCTTAAAACATTTTTAAGAAAAAATGTTGGTACGCCAATTTGAAGTTTTTATTATTGTATGAATAAAAATTAAATTTACAAAAAAAATATTGAGCCGTTTTCGAGATATTGAAATTTCAAAAAACAAAAAAATGGATTTTCTTTTCAAAATTCAAAAAAAATATTTTTCTTAAAGTTTTGAAATGCAATGTTTTTTAAACTTTTTAGAAGCTTCTCTTTACGAAATTTCATTAAAATCCGTTGTGCTAATAATGAGAAATTCAAAATTTAAAAAAATCGTTCTATGGTAGGTACACTCAGTAATGTTTTGTTTTCAAAATTTTTTTTATTAAATTACAGATATTAAAAAATAATAGAAAGAAAAAAAATTTAAGCTAAATTCTCGGAACCGTTTTCGAGAAAAATACGATTTTCGAAAACCATTTTTTAACATTTGTATGGAGGGTACCGTTATTTTTAGGTAAAATGAATTTATTTTGCTCATATATTGTAGATTATTTTTCCAAACTTTTATTTATCAAGTTTTCAAAAAATCGAGCATGGGGTTTTCGAAATATTGAGTTTTCAAAAAAAAATTTGAAAGTTTTTTTAAAAATCCAAAAAATTTGTTTTGAAAAATTTGAATACACAATAACATTCAAACTGCTGGGAAGCTTTAGCATAAAAAAAATGATCAAAATCGGTGGTACCGTTTTTGAGAAAATCAAAAACAAAAAAAATGGCCCCAAGGGGGGTACCAAAACTACTCATTTTTTTGAAAATGTTTTTCGACCATTACCTAGGTTTAACTAAACTAAATTTTTTGAATTTTTTTTAAGAAAATCGCAGGGACAGTTTTTGAGTAAAAAAAAATATTTATAAAATTTCGGAAAAAAATCGTATGGCAGGTACCGTTATTTTTGGTCATAAAAAATCAAATCAAAAAACATCCGGGGGTAAAAAATCAAAACCCATATCTACCAAGTTTGAAGAAAATCGGCCGAGCCGTTTAGCTATAATCGCACAGACAGACAGACAGACAGACAGACAGACAGAATTGCCAGACCCACTTTTTTCGTCTTCGCTATCATCGTAATGTCAACTTTGATCAAAATCTCGAGTTCGATTTTTTTTACGAATGCATAACTTGCCTTATAGTACCTATAAGTCGCAAGTAAAAAGTGGGTTTTACTGTACCGAATTTCAATATTTGTCAATTATTTTCACTCGTGAATAAGATAAATGGAATCCTGTTTCTGGTTCGACAAAACTTTTAATTAAATTCGGACTTGTGTGATGGTTGATAAAATTATTCTTACTAAGCCAATTTTATTTCTTGATAATGTATCGTTATTTTTGTTTTTCAATTAAAAGTCTTATTTTGTGTTTATTACATAGAATGATGCTAAAAGTTTGTCCAAATACAGGTTTCTTTTTAAAAATGCAATAAAATGAACAAGATTAAAATTTGTCCATGTATTAGGGCGTAGTTAGTAAGAGCTAACATTCCCATTAAATATGGAACACAATTATTGGACCTTGTAAGGGAATAATCAGAGATCTTTGCGCAGAATTCTCCTCATGCTAGTGCGTGAAATGTTGAGCTGTTGAGATCGATGGCGAATTGATGTTCGTGAATTGAATTTCACACTCTTGGCTACAGCAGCTACATTCTCGTCTTCGCGCATCGTATGACGATGGGGATCCTGAGTTGTACCGGTACCATTCTTACGATCTTCTTGCACAAACCACTGTACAGCAGGTGCCCACCTCGATGAGTTTCACCTTGTCGTGGTGGGGTGGCTTACGTCTTTCTCTGGCTTGCTAGAGTTAGACAACTAAGAAAACTCAACACGTTTAAAGAACTTATATACGTTAAGTCGCGTGGCTGCACATTATAAAACGATCGAGACATCTCTTTCGTATGTGTATGCAAAAGCAATCTAAAGTAGTATTAGAAAATGACGTAAAAATCAGATTGCTACATAAGAAAATGAAAATTTTGAACGCATGGAGGACATCGGTTGTAGTTCAAGCCATGTCCGAAAAAATCTCGGTGCTATACCCAATCTCAGAATATGATAGTTCCTATCAGAAACTGAGCAACGGGTCCCTGGTGCTGATTTATACAAATCTTGAACAATGTGATGAGGGGGTCACGGCCTTGACGAAGGGTAGTTGAGCGATATGACCGTCTCTTTTGCCTGGAGTCTTGGTTTTTAGCAATACAATGGACGGTCCTTCCTGGTACCTGAAATTAAATTGCGGGGAATGTCTCTATCCCTTTTGGTGTAGGACGAGCAAGACTAATCGTTTCGGTGCGGATTGTGGTTGGCCTTGGTCGGCTATGATCTACATCGTTATTTTGCTTAATTTATTAAGCGCCTATGATATTACTGGTGACATTCTTGAAATGACTCCATAATATAAAGAAAAGTAACAAGTACGAACAATAACAATAATAAGATGAAGATGTCTCCATAGAGTGATATCAATAAGGTTATGGTTGGCTTTGGCCGGCTATGATCTACATCTTTATTTTGCTTAATTTATTAAGCGCCTATAATATTACTGGTGACATTCTTGAAATGACTCCATAATATAAAGAAAAGTAACAAGTACGAACAATAATAATAACAAGATGAAGATATCTCCATAGAGTGATATCAATAAGGTTATGGTTGGCTTTGGCCGGCCATGATCTGCACCCTCATTTTGCTTAATTTATTAATTTATTAATTTATTAAGCGCATGTAATATTATTGGTGATATTTTTATAATAACTCCATAATATAAAGAAGTAGCAAATAATAAAATACCCTAATTGGGTACCACGGGGATAGTGATTACTAATCCCCCGCTAATTATAGCCCCCATGGAGTAAGGAACATGGAAATCACTGTCACTGGGAAGGCCCTCTGTAAAGAGAGCTCGTGGTGGCTGTGGTTATACCAATCGAGTTACGCGATTGGCTATTGTGGTTTTCACTGCAATAGATAGATTACACAATTAGATCCGTACCAAAGGGTAATGAACTGCCTACACAGTACAAAATTTGGAACAACCTAAAAATGCTTGATTGGCACTTCATCGACAGGACCAACGAATTGTCTTGGGGTGTAGTCTTGCATGGGTTGGAAGGGTGTGGCTACCTTTCATTCCGAAAAAAGGCAACTGGGACCTAGTCCTGGGCCGATAGTGCTTGAGGTTAAGCAGTGGGGTAAAGGCTTCGGCTAGGAATCCACTATAAACGCTTAAATTTCAGTTCTGTACAGCAGGTGCGGTGGGTACTTCATTTCGACCAAAAAATCTTTTCAAAAAACGCAATGTTTGGGCTACACGGCACTCACTTTGGAAATAAGTTCTCAATATGTCCCAACGTTGTTTCATTCCACGGAGGCATGACACTGACTTTCGAGCGGGAAACAGCTAACAGTGTCAAAATAACCTGATTTAAAAATAAACCAATAGATGGCCCACCCTGTACTCCTTTTTCTATCATCGTTAAAATCCTGTTTGGGGAAAATCTCAAGTCCGATTGTCTCACGAAATTTTGTTTGCTGGTATATTGTTTTACCAATATATCATAATATCATAATGCAGAGCATGTAAAAATATATTTAATTAATTATTTTTTTATTAGAAAGTAAACTAGACAAAATGGTAAAAACGTATTGAATTAATGTCGCTGATCGCTCTCATGTGAATAGTACTTTAGTCATTAAACAAAATACTTAAAAATCCTCTGATGAAACATAAAATAAAAAATATATCAAAAATAAAAACAATAAAAATAAACTGCATTTTGTCATTCATTTTAAGTTATTTTATTGTTACAATAAATAAATACTTGTTTTTAAAAATAAGTCGCAATTATAAAATAATAATAAAAATTAATTTTTCTTCATTATTGCAGGTAAGAATCGCATCGCCAAAATATTTCGTAATCATCCGTAAGTCTTGAAATAATTTCAAATGTACTTTTATTTAAAAGAAAAAACTTTAAAATTACAAAAAAAAATAGTTATTCACCCATATTCTGAAACTCGTATTTATGATTCGTATTCGACTACAGTCGTAGGAACAGTTGAATGCGATGTTTTTCGTTTCCCAATATTAGTACAAGTGAAGTCGGATGTTCGACTCCTGGAATAACAACATTATGACTGTAGTCGAATATGAGTTTTAGAATATGGGTGATCATTTCGGTAAATTATTACTTTTTTTAAAAAAAACATAAACTTTTTGTACTTTTATAATTTAAATATTTAAATAATAATATATTTAAGTAAATAAAGAGTAGTACCTCTTGGCGTAATACTTGTTAGGTTGCTCTACCAAGTAGAAGGTCTGACAATCTATTCTCAGCCGTTGCCACCAAAAACAAAAAAAAATATTTCTGGGAACTGCCTCTTGTGAGACACTATCAAATCCTTCAAGAACATCTCTTGTCATGAAAAAGTTCTTCAAATCTTAGCCGTTCGGACTCGGAAGAGAATTGTAGTTCCTTTAGTTCCTGTCGAAAACACACATACTGGTTTAGGGTTTTAGGTTATTGTTATTAGGCAATAGTTTTCCTCGAGCAGTTGTGCCTTAAATTTATTATTTGATGTAAATACATGTAAAAAAGTATAACAAGTTCAAGTATTTATTGCTTTAAATTGAATTGTTCGCGATCAGTACAAAAGCGATGAAAAATTAATTTTAAATTTCTTCGGGAAAAAAAACTACGATATATACCTACCTATAAGATCTATACTATATATGTATGTATATTAAATCTAACACTTAATTCAAAAGCAAATATCTATTAATGCTTCCAATAATAGTCAGCAAGTATATTCAAGTTCCACATTCAACCTACCGATCAATGCAAAAATATCTCATGGATATTTCTTTTTTTCAAGTATTTTGTTTTTGCCTTCGATCACTGACTCCAAACTCCAATCAATGTAAACGAAAAAACCACAAAAAGCAAACTTAAAAAAAAACACCACAAAATCCACCCCACTCAGATGAAAAGATGGTAAATATACATACCGTCTACCAGACCGAAGGAAAACAATAAAAAAAGAAAACACATTTTTTCATTCATTATTCTTTGAATAATAAACACAGTGGAACGATAGGTATCTATGGAAAAAGTGTTGTCGATGTTGGGGAGTTTTTAAGAAAACACTTTTGTGAGTGAAATTGTGAAAAAGGTACTAAAAATTGATTTATTACATAAAATGAAAAGTTAAATTAAAAAATAATATTATTCTGTGAAGATTTTGATATCCAATAGAATTGGGCTTCCTTATAAGTATTAATACTTAGTGAGACTTTAGATCCAAAAATTTATTATATTTCTTGATGAAAATGAAAGTTTTAATGTAAATTTAATTATCCGGAAAGCTTATATGTATTTAGGGAAAGAAATAATTTTTGTCTAGATTTTAGAATTCGACCAAAACTTGTTAAGACCATTCGAAATTGAAAATTAGAAAAGTATTTAGTAGGGAAAATTTTAGAAAATATCATTTTCAGATTTCCATATATTTTAATTTTCTTGAAGTTCAAAATATTTTTTTCATTAAAGGAAAACTTTATATGAAAAAAATTGATTTCTGGCTTTAAAAATGACTACAACAAAAAGTAACATTTCTACTCCAGGGAACAGAGCAAGTTGAAAGTAATAACTTCAAGACTGAATAAAAGAACGATTTTTAATTGATAAAAAACGATACCCAAAAGTCTTAAAGTGGCACTATTCATGAGATTTTTTTAAAAATAAAGTTGAAAGCTAAAACAAAACTTCTTACCCCCAAAGATGAGTTTTTCAGACAGATACATGCCGTTTTTATGGACTTGTGTATGCATATTTGAACCTTATTGATATCGTATTAAATCTAAAACGTGATTTTTTTAGTTGTGACATTATTAATCTCAACGTGCGAATAGGTTAGAAATAAATTCATTTATGGTATTGTAATGTTTTTACTAGGTCCGTTAAATAAAACTTATTACTCATTTTAGTATTTCTTCTTTATTCACACTTTCCAATTCAAAACAGTAAATCTCAATTTATAAACAACTCAAATACTTTTATTCAAATTTAAATCACACTTGTTTAATAACACAATCCAATAAGCAATACTTTTGCACACTTTCATAATCCAAAATCAACTGTGTCTCGCTCACTGTGAACACTTCCTTATATACTCAAATTAGTTGTTCTCGAAAGTTCTTGTCTTGGAATGTTTTAGATGCTTGGAATAAGGGGAAATACATTTGACATTGGCAAAGAGCTTTTCGTTTCTTCCATAAATTAGATATGCGGTTTTCCAACAGATGGCGCTGTAGTAGTATAAAGCTCTGTTCACAACAGTATGTATAATTCGTTCTAGAAATGAAGGCTGAGACAGATATTATGGACGGTGATCTTGAAATACCCATTATTTTAAAAATGTGTCCTACCATTATTATACTATAAAAAAAACTGTTGTCTATGCATTATCTACGACTTCGAACAATATTGAAAAAGATTTTATTTCAAACCACATTTCAAGTCAGAACTTATACAGTTATTTGCATAAGACAATGCTATTTCGGGAGTCTGACCAAGCTGTCAGAAAATATAATTTTTTGTTTCTGAAGTTTTGCTAGTGTTTTTCGTTTGGTAGGAATTTTTGGGCTTTATGAAAAATACAGTTATTTTATTAGAAATGTGAATGTCTCCAATGACTATCTTTCATAAAAAAGAGATAACTTTTTGAAGATCCTATATGTCAGCTCATAATCTACTTGTAACGTGTTCCAAAAGTTAAAGTTTACTCAACTTTTGCTACAGCAGCTAGTTTTGATGGTAGAACTGCAGTTTGTCATTGTAGAGCTGTATGCAACTTGGCTGCCCTTGTATTTGACGATATTTCAAACTGCTGCTGAAGAAACACATCATTCTTTTCGACCAATCAGAGTTAACAGATTTATCTACGAAAAAAAATGAGTGTGTTCAGTTTTCAAAGAATTTTTTTAATTGAGGAATGTATTTAGCGAAAACTAAATATAAAAATAGCGTAAAACAGATAGACATTATTATGAAAAGCTACTATTGGATACTTTAAGAAAATTAAAAAAAAAAGAGCCAAAATGACTTTTCAGAGTAATGAAGGTAGCACTAGAAATGGTCTGCAATTCCAATATAAACTCCACTAAAAGTATCATCAGAAGAGTTTGAAGTTAAAAAGAAATTGTCCTTCTCTTGCCTCTTTCGTTTTTATCCTGAAAAATGAAAATTGCAAGCAAAACCTCCTCGTCTTCCTTTCCGAAATTGACATTCAATCTGAATATTAACTATCTGGAAGTAGATATCATTAGCCAAAATTAAGCTTTATATTCTGCATCGGTTCAAGCAGGAACATCTTTCGAACTATCACGGGTTTTCTAATTAGTCACTGTAAACTGAGAAGACACCTCAATTTTCTTTGCTTGGTGACCACGCAGATTCTGCAACACTCACGAGGAAACACTATACAATATATTAAGGAGATGTGATAAACTCATCCATCAAAGACATAGATATCTGAGACGTCACCAGATAGAAGGGAACAATCTCTGAAACCACCCTATATGCCTATGTTTCTTAAAGAAAATAATCTGGAGGAAGAGCTGTAAAATGAGCGATTTCATATAGCTCTAAAGTGGACATAAAAGTTCTATAGATCGCAGTTCACTTAAACCACATATTTATACATATATTCACTCAGGCCAAAACTATCATATTTGGGTTTATGCTCTGATGCAAAAATTGACGTTTTATACACTATTGTATCTTAGAAATGGATTAAAAACCATGGGCCATCACCAACTTGGTCTATTTTGAACCAGACTAACGTCAGACTAGATTCTGTTTCAATTGCATACTACCCTAACAAAACTGAAGGATAATGTTGTATTCATTCACCGATTCAATTCAAAGTAATTCATGTTCGTTTCGACTAAAAATAAACAACTACAATAGTATTTTTAAATTTTGTCTAACTTAAGACAGCCGTTTAATTTATGAATAAGTATTTAGTATAAGTTATAAATAAGTATTTTAAAATGATATGTAAGCGTTGTCTCCAAAATCGGTTAGGTAAACCTTGACACTTTAGAGTGTTGATTGAACTAAAAATAGTTTCAATTATTTTGACCTATTTTGACAATGTCTAACTAGTTCACCATCTGAGGGAGTTTAATAAAACCACCGCTTATATATTTGAACTATGTTTTGAACTATGTATGTTATTCCACTTTGACCAAGGAGGAACATTTTTTTTCGTTTCATTACACATATTGCAGGAAGCCCCTGCATTGCCTCAGTTTGCGATGGCTCATGCCGTTAAGAAGTTCGTATAATGCCAAGCATATAACTGTTACAAATGTTTTTTCTTGTCCCTACCTAGTTCAAAGTTACCATGGCAACACTTTTATTTGTTTTTGTTGATTCTAATAATAAATTCGCCAATACATGTTTGTTTGCCTTGCAATGCATCATCATACTAAAACCAATTTTAACGATTGCAAGATGCAAGCTATCAACCACACAAACCAAAAAACCTAACATTCGAATCGAACCGAAGCCCGACCCAACTCTTTGTAGTTCGACTTCGCCTTACGTTTTGTGAGTCGTCACGCTAACCAGAATAGCAACATTCGCTCGATGTTTGTATATTTTTGAATTCGAAGTCGAGGCGACCAGAGTATCTAAAGCGTTTGAAGCGATAGCACACACCATGATTTGGTGTCCGGTTGTTAAGTAAAATTAATCCGCCGCCGTCAGGACCGTCTTCGTGCGGGGCAGAGATTATCGCCGCTAACTAATACAACTGCATTTTAAATTCGCATCTAAACAAATAATAATAATGATCACAAATTTATTTTCGTTTGCATTTTCGAATAATTTCATTACCAATTGTTGCGCTTGGTGATTTGGATTTGGATTTGAATTTGTTTTTTTGTTTTCACCACCTTCGGTTAGATGGAAAGAAAATATGTAATTTTATGAAAAAAAGAAGATATTTTTCTTCTAAATATTATTTTTGTCTTAATTAAAGAAAAAATTTAATTGTATCTATGATATAATTAAAAAAAAAAATATTTTATTACTATCCATTTGCCGGTCATCTGCGTTAGTCAGAATTTAAGTTAACTCTTTAGTGTGTGAGTGCAAAAATGTAAACCCAAAATATGTACATATGTACAACTTAAATATTTATATATTTTTTTCATATCTGTTGACCAAGGAAATATACATACATATGTGATAAGAGTCGTCGGAATTAAGTCTAATTAAAGTCAATTGAAAGTGCCTTAACGAGAAATAAAATATCAAAAAAAAAAATATAACCATCGTCTGTGAATTGAGTGTGTCAGTGAATATTCAACGATAGTTCCAATTATACTTTTAAATTTAAAGTTCTCTACGCATTTTCTTTGGATTATTACTCTTATACAACATTTTTGTGTGAATTTTACTCCAAGTAATTACCCATATATAAAATTTGTTTGTTTGTTTGATTTAAGATATTTTTTTTAATCTAATAATAACAATTTATTTCAATCCCCTTAGATCAAAGAGATACACATTTATTTATTTTGAGAGAGATACATTTTCAAAACACTTGAGATATGTACGTTGAAGAATTAATAATTTAATCAGATATAGGTACATATTGCAATTCTTTTGAGTTCTTTTGATTTTTTTTTTGCACTAATCTGTCTATGAGATGGTCATTTTTAAAGTCTAATTGAAAGTGGCCTTAGTCGTTTCATAAAAAAACCTTTTTCTCTTTGTAAATAGACTTAATGGAGATATTTTAAGTTTCAAAATACAATGAGATAAGAACGCTAATTTATTTATATTGTATAACACATTGATTATAATGTACTCGTACATAGGCATTACGTAGTCGCTTAGTTAATATTAATTCAAATAGCTTGAAAGTCAGATAATTTTTATTTAAATATTTATTTTCGTTAGATGTGGTCTTTGGCGGTATACCCCCGTATTCTTTTGTGATCTTGAGGAAAATTAAAAAAAAAACCAAACTATTATGGAATTAGACATTTTTTTGTAGATATTTGTATAGTTGATCTTAAGAACGGAATTTTCGCAATTTTCAGGAAAATAGGAACAAAAT
The DNA here is from genome assembly GCA_911387755.1 of Chrysotoxum bicinctum. Taxonomy (NCBI): domain Eukaryota; kingdom Metazoa; phylum Arthropoda; class Insecta; order Diptera; family Syrphidae; genus Chrysotoxum; species Chrysotoxum bicinctum. The sequence continues at coordinate 43,138,458 of OU426990.1, forward strand.
TGCGAAACTCGAATTATTATTTGCAAATAAATTTAAAAATTTTAAGTAGGTCTTTTAGTGCTTTAAATATGATTGATATTTTTTTTTCTTTTTATTATTTCGATATTACATATTTATTTTGTTTGTTTGTTTGGAAAAATAGTGCTTTAACAAAAAAAAAAATCAAACATTGTTTTTTAATTCTTTTTGTTTTAAGTTTTTTTAAAGAATCAACATTGTCCGAGCTAAGCTTTGCTAGTATTTAAACAAAAAATATTTTTCATATGAATGACACATTTTATAGAAAATATAAGAAAAGTGTTTCTGGCAAAGGGCGTAAGAAAGAAAAATATTTAATAACTCAAGACAGTTTTAATAAATGTTTAATTAAATAATAAGAACACCCAAATAAAAGTGAAGTGGATTAAAAAAGCTAGGTTCCTTAGGGTTGAAAATAAAAAAATAAATTTGGTAGTGCAACAGCTCGGAGAAAACCAGGACCTAGTGACTTACAACTCTCAACCTTTCCTGTGTGTGTGTTACCAGGGGACCTACAATTTTCTGCCGATTCCAAATGGCTAATGAGCAGAACTTTTCATGACAAAAGATATTCTTAGAAGATTTGTCAATTCCTCGCAAGATGCTGTACACCCCTTTTTTTTCAGCGGCTTAAAATCGAACTGTGTGTGAGGTATAAACATTTATTTATTAGAAAGACCCTTGTATGCAATTATGTATGGAGTATGACATCGTTTCAAATGGCCGCCTTGGCTTCTTACGGTGCGGTCGGTGGTACGGATCTGAGTGTTTTAATATTCAATCACTCATCTATCCGGATCTATGCGGAATTAGAGCGATGGCCTATGTTATGTTGAACTTAAGGGCATTGGTCACTTGTGGCTTATTCACATAGACCTGCGACTTCAGGAAACCCCACAAGAAAAAGTTTAGTGGGGTCAAATCGCATGAAATTAGTGGCCAACTCACGTCACCTGTACAAGAGATAATTTTACCCTCAAATTGTTCATGCAGAATGTAAATCGTGGCTGTGTGGCACGTTGGGCCGTCCTGCTGGAATCGTCGTCTAGGTAAATATGGTTCAATTTGGGCCACTAGAAAGTGGCTATCATCGTTCGTCATAGACGGTGACCACCTCATCAACGTCGTTTTCCAAAAAGTACGGACCAATGACGCCGCTAGCCCAAAATTCACACCATACGGTAACTTTTTGAGGATGCGTTATCACCTCGTGAACCTCATGTATGGATTTGTGTCGCCCCAATATTTGACAATTTTACTTATTATCACAGCCATTCATCCAAAAATCCGCCTCGTCGATAAAAATGATTTTTCGGCCACAATTGGGGTCTTTTTCCAAATGTTCCCAAGCCCAGTCAGCGCACAAACGTCGTTGTTTATGGTCATGAACTTTGAGCTCCTTTGTCAGTTGTAGGAATGTAGTCTCAGGTTCCGACGCAAGTTAGAGTCTGCGAAAGGCCGTGTAACTGTGACGTTCAAATATTCAGTGGTTGATTACGGAACCGGTCGTTTCAAATTTGGCCACCAAACGTTGAAGAGTCGACTGTAAAAGAGATCTACCGTGAAATAGGTGAACGAAAACCCATTTTGATTATAAAGTTTTATCATTTGGACGTGCTGTTCCATCGTGTAATTTGCTATGGTAATTTGACATTAGTAATTGAATAATAACAACTAGATTTGACAGATGTCACCAAAACAACATGGCCGCCAAAATCTACTCGCGCTAATTGAAATAATAAAATATAGAAGGAACCAAATTGAATCCAAACTTTAAAATGTTGCTACCGAATGGCTTATGAGTTTTTTTTATTGTTAGATATACTTAGTCTTGGCTTCCATCAGATATTTTTTTTTTATTTTAACGATGTTTTTTTTTTTAGAAAAATATACATAAGTTGTTCACGGCAGCTTTGAATTTTTAATTTTCTTATAACTAATTAAAAGAAAAAAAAAAAACAAAATATGGATTTTTCTATTGCACGAATCTGCGCTTGCAGTTCGAAGCTACTCGTATAATAATAAATAATAATAAAATTGTAAGTTTTACTAAACAATAAGATATTTATAGTTTTTTTTTTCTTGTAAAAAAATTGGTTGAGCCATTAACGAAATATAGGGGAATGCGGAGTTGTAAAAGAATGCAATCTTTTTTGAAAGACTTCAATTTGTTCACTCTGACACTTCATCTTTTAATTTTTTTTTTTTTTTTTATAATCTACACGCGCTCAAGGGATTATGATTACCCTTTTAAATGTTTGAACACAGCGCGGGCGTGAAGTTAAGGAAGAGAAAGAAGGATAGGAAAGATGTGTGGCACGATGTTCTGAGACTGAAGGTTGTTGTCTCAGATATTTTATCTCCAGGGATGGCGGCTGAACTAAAGCGGAGAATGCCGTGTCTTATTTCTATGTCGCTTATAATTCACATTATTTTTTTCGTGTTCATCCTTGTTGGGCATACTAGTTTAACTCAATTTCATGTTGTTAGTGTTATGCCTGAACAACATGTAATGAGTAAACCAGCAACCCATTGATGACAATTTTAGAAGGTTTTAATGGAATTAAAACGACATAGACGACGGCAGGAATCGAACCTGTGATCATGAGGTTCACAGGCGAGCACACATCCATCGCGCCACGGCCACCCCATTAATTAATCACCGTTCTGATGAAATACATTGTTCTGATTTTCTTACACTAAAGAATTGTATGTAATCCTTTTAGAATTCATACTTTCTTTTGCATTCGCTTAGAAGACAATGACAATAGGATTAAATAATTTAATTTACTTACTAACGCCTCTCAAATTCATCTTTTAGTAAAAGAGCAATCAACAAATCAGGTCAAGAACAAAATATTTAAGTTATTTAAAAATTTGCAAATGCGAAAGAATGCAAAGTTTTCTAAAAATGCATGAATTCTCTGAAGATTGCATTCTTAGAAGATTACATTCAATTGATTGCTGTAAAACTAATAGGGGTAAATGGATTGCAATTATTTAAGGCCAAATAAATGGTAATTGCATAATTTGAAGTCAAAGTCTCAAAATTAAATCAATGAATGCAATTTTTTAATTGAACTCAATGAATCACTAGGATTGCACTATCTATCAGAAGCATTGTATTCTTTTGAATAAATTGTAGCTAAAGCAAATTGATCATAAACTGACTCAGAAAATTAATAACTATGACATATCGAAAATTGCCCAAAATTATATTTACATAGGCACGTTGATATTTAGTGAATTCCAATATTTGATGCATATTACGAAATGTATTTAAGTTACTAACCTTTTATTATACATACATCCAACTATTTAACAGGATTTTTCAAAAATTTAATTTAAAAATTAAATTATTTAATTTAAAAATTAATTTGAAAGATTGCATTCATTAAGTTCCCTTTGAGTCAATTCATTATTTTATTTTATAGCAATCAATTGAATGTAATCTTCTGGGAGTGCATGCATTTTCTTGCATTCTTTTTCGTTTCTTGCTTAACCTTTTTTTACAGCCACTGCAATTTTTTGTAAATCTTACGAACTCTGTAAATCCAAATTTTTCGATGACCTAATTTTTAATGGAGACCTTAAAAAGTAGCCTTAAATTATGTTGAACCGGTAAACACTACTGTTAAGTTCTCAAAATTCTTCAATAAACCATCATAATGTACTGCCCTGCACTGGGGGAACAACCTATACCTACCCATGTATTTCTATTTACATATATGGTAAGTACTCTGTTGTGTGATAATTCTATTATCTCTGTTTTATTTGCAGTCATCTAAGGTCAATAAATGTTTGATCATTATTTTTGCGTCTTATAATTTTCAGCCGTACAAAAATGTCAAGTATGCGAAATTTCAAAAAGATAACCTCTAGATACTCGTAGGTTTTAAAATGAAATGCAAATAAAAACACATGTCCTCCAATCGATAAAGCATTTCACACAGACAAATTTTTACATAACAGTAAGCAACTATACAAATTAAAGGTTTTTATTTAAATTATTTTCTATTCATTTGACTTCGTTTATATATTTGGGTACGGAAAGAGTAGTGCTATTTGCCTACCCCTATGCATGAGCTAACTATTGTCGGTGTCAGCAAATTGAATTTGGTTATCTTTTAATCCTAAACAAAGTATAAATCATTGTTTTGTTCTCTCAATTGCAAATTTTCTTCTATTGTTTAATGCACAGTCCGGTTAATTAGCTTAGGTACGTTCGACAAAATTTATCAAACTCAATTTTTACCTCTGGTATGATGTACATACAAATACTATAGGGTGGTTTAGTACCCTTAACATTGCCTAATAATATCTGGCATGAAAAGGGTCTTGGATTCGATTCTCAGCTACTACAAAAATGTTTCTGAAGAGTGTACCTTCTCATTCGAGGAAGTGACATATCATCAAAGAGTATCTTTTTTCCTGAAAAGTACTCCTCTTAAAGTTGTTCCTGGTGGCACGAACTCCTGGTTCTCTAAGACCTATCAAAATAACTTATTACGATTATGGAGAAGTACAACAAAGTGGGTTTTGTTTGTACGTCTGTAAGTCCACTGCACATCGAACTAGCGCCTAAGATGATGGACCGATTAAGTTCAAAGTTCCTTCTTGAGAGGAAATTCGAGTTTTTGAATTATCTTATCTATATCTACTCGTAGATGTCATACAAGTTTTTAATTTTTTTTTCAAAAAGAGCTCGCTTTAATGATTTTGATTAAGCTTCACACGTTTGATGTAACAGAAACGTCTATTAGGATTTAAGTTTTAAGATTTTTTTAAATTTAGTTTTAAGATTTAGATTAGAATAGATTAGATTTTAGATTTAAGTATTCCTGTATACATATTTCATTTATCACATGCCCAAGCTTTAATCTGAGCTGAAAGGACAAAGTTTCTTATAAAAATATAAATAATGTAGTATTTTAAAATTAAACAATAAAGAGTTTTAGTTTTATTATGAAAACATTGGAAACGAAATTAATTTTTTAGTAATTTTGTGTTTTCTTTCACACTTAATCGGGACAATGTGATATATAAATAAGGTAATACCTTTTACTATCAATTCTCTAACACATTATAACCTTAAACTGCAAGAACAAGCTTTGAAACAATAAAAATCTTTTATCGAATTTGGCTAAAAAATAATATAAACAGAAACTACTTTTATGTATATAAGCAAATGACCCGCACTGTATATTGCTATCGATATAGTTTATTTTCCTTTATTCATGTTGATGTGCAATTGGGTATACTTGTTTTTGTATTTTTATTGAGGGAAAAAGTTCAAAAATAAAACCTGGAAACAACTACGGTTGTTTGTCATATAATTTTGTGCAAATAAAAGAGGGAGCTCTCTTTTCTAGGGTGCGGCTATATTTACATCTACCAGCTGATTTAAAGCCAAACAAATTAATTAAAATCAAAAATTGAAAACTGTTTACAGAATTCTATGAAAATAAATAAAGTAAAACACCTAATTGTATTTTTAAAACCAGCTACAAAACTGACCTTGCCTATTACAATCGAATCCGCTTATATACCTGTAACGTCAAAATAATTTACAACCAAAATTTACAAAAAATTTCGAAAACTTGAAAAATTGTATACCTACTTATGTAGCTGGAACTCAGATAGATGACGAAAATAATTGCGTCAATTTTACAATAAAATTCAAAAAATATCAAGCACGTACACACTCAGTATTTGAAGAAAGTCTTATATAAATTTTGAAATTCACTTTAAGGAAATCTCAAAAATTTTGCACCGACCACGGCCGCCGGCCGCCAGAATTGATGACCATTCGTGATTTAGTACCCTTAACTCCATCACTCTTGCCAGAACTTCCGATGCGACGATAGGACTCCGCATTGTTGACGGATATTCTCTCTGAAGGCTTCAACAGACTGAAGCCCGTTGACATACTCGTAGACTCACAACTTTAAAAAAAAAAAAAAAACAAAAAAAGGAATGGAGCCATCTTAACGCCTGGTGCAAATCTCCAAAACGAAATATTTGAGCGATCCGGAAAGGCAGCCCTCCGAATTTTAGTTGAGACTCGCGCATTACTTCCATCCTGTTGGAACCACATTTTCTCCAGTCCCAATTTAACCAATTGACTAAGCAGAAAGTCGTTAAGCATTTAGAATCTCTGTAGCGCTAGCCGTCCACTGTAGTCTTTTGGTACGCGACGTTAAAAAAAAATAAGGCCTGATGGTACCGCTAGCTGCTCACCATTCAACAGCTTTGACTGGGTGTAATGGCTCTTCGTAGGCTCTACGCGAATTGTTGATACTCCGCCTTGACGTTCATCTTGAGTTGCTTCTTGAGTTTACACTTGCTTGCCGGTCAACAGCTAACAGCTGATGCACTATGTGTACTTTTTAAAAGAAAGACATTTTCAAGTCTTTCCCAAAAATTCTCTATAAAGACTGCCGATTTATACACAATTACGTAGTATATCGTTTTATCGATAATCCCAGGTCATCTTGAGCCACAGCTTCGATATTCTCAACAAACCGGCAGCTGCGGGGTCGGCCAGCCCTGGCAGCATCTCGTGATGGCTGCTAAACGTCATAGTGTTTGCCCAGTTGGTGTCGGAGGACTGAGATATCTTCGCCGAAATTCAAGCTACGCCAACAACACCTTCCTATTACTTCGCGTTCCTTAGAAGTAGAGCGATTCATGTCTTGTTGACGTGAATTTTTGTATGTTTGCTTCACGAATGTCAAAGTAGAATTGTCACTTGGTGCCATTTGCAAAAAAAATGTAGAATCCTCCGATAGGGTGACAACTTTTGAACATCCTTGTACAAAACCCCACTTACGATTATATTTCTTTATGAGATTTTAAAAGAAATTACAAGAAAGCATCAAGAAAATCTGTAGCAACTTATTTCTTTGTGTCACTGTTCGTATATAAGCGGATTTGACTGTATTTTCCTCTTTTTACTTGTGACTTATAGGTACTACTATATAAGGCAAGTTATGCATTCGTAAAAAAAATCGAACTCGAGATTTTGATCAAAGTTGACATTACGATGATAGCGAAGGCGAAAAAAGTGGGTCTGGCAATTCTGTCTGTCTGTCTGTCTGTTCGATTACAGCTAACCGGCTCGGCCGATTTTCTTTAAACTTGATAGATATGGGTTTTAATTTTTTACCCCCGGATGTTTTTTGATTTGATTTTTTAAGACCAAAAATAACGGTACCTGCCATACGATTTTTTTCGAAATTTTATAAAACACAACTGTCACTGACACAAACTGTCCCACAGATTTAAAAAAAAAAATTCAAAAAATTTAATTTAGTTAAACCTAATGGTTGAAAAAAAATTTCCAAAAAATGAGTAGTTTTGGTACCCCCCTTGGGACCATTTTTTTTGTTTTTGATTTTCTCAAAAACGGTACCACTGATTTTGATCATTTTTTTCATGCTAAAGTTTCCCAGCAGTTTGAATATTATTGTGCATTCAAATTTTCCAAAAAAAATTTTTTGGATTTTTAAAAAAACTTTCAAATTTTTTTTTTGAAAACTCAATATTTCGAAAACCCCATGCTCGATTTTTTGAAAACTTGATAAATAAAAGTTTGGAAAAATAATCTACAATATATGAAAAAAATAAATTCATTTTACCTAAAAATAACGGTACCCTCCATACAAATGTTAAAAAATGGTTTTCGAAAATCGTATTTTTCTCGAAAACGGTTCCAAAAATTTTGCTTAAATTTTTTTTCTTTCTATTATTTTTTAATATCTGTAATTTAATAAAAAAAAATTTGAAAACAAGATATTACTGACTGTACCTACCATAGAACGATTTTTTAAAATTTAGAATTTCTCATTATTAGCTCAACGGATTTTAATGAAATTTCGTAGAAGGAATCTTATAAAAAGTTTAGAAAACATTGCATTTCAAAACTTTAAGAAAAATATTTTTTTGAATTTTGAAAAAAAAAATCAATTTTTTTGTTTTTTGAAAATACAATGTCTCGAAAACGGCTCAATACTTTTTTTGTAAATTTAATTTTTATTCATACAATAATAAAAACTTCAAATTGGCGTACCAACATTTTTTCTTAAAAATGTTTTAAAATTTTCTTATATAAAACCTTCTTTTTTAAGAAACCACTACAAAGACTTATAATTTTTGTTCTTGTATAAATCTATATTTGCTTGAATCACATGGCATCCTATTCTTACCTTTAACTACTAAAGAAGTTTTTTTTAGTCATTTAAAAAATGAATTTTATGCTTATGAACAGTTTCTCTAATAACATTAATTTTTGAAATTCTTAGTCTTTTACATAGGAGCAAGTTCGTGCGACCCAGTCGTGCATTTTATTTTGCTTACAATTAATAAATTAGCATTTATGATCTGTAAATTATATTACAAAAATATTATAATTAGAGGTAAATTCACTATTTTTACTATTTATAATTCTTTAACTGAAAAGTGACCTACGTCCATTTTGTACGGTACTACACAGTTGATGATAATTGAAAAAGAATTTCTCATAACTTATAAAAATATTAATGTTCTAATGGCTTTGGCATATCACCAAGCACCCGGTAATTAAAGTTAATTGTTTTTTTTCCTGAGAAAAAACAATCGATTAGGGTCTTAAGCACATTCATTAAGGTTCAAGTTGTGAAATTGATAGGTACTCAAGATGTTTACAAACCATACAAAAATGTTCTGTTAGTTAAAGTATAATATAATTTTTTACGCACTTTAATTTATTATTAGATTGCAAAATATGATTACAATTTTTATAAACAATATATTTACAAGATAAGATTGTATTGAGATATCGTTTAGGGTCTCACCTTGGCCACTTGAATTAATTTTGTTTTCTATTTTAATGATTTCTCGTAATATTTTTGGTATTGGTAGAAAAATCGGCTTTGAAAGATTTCTAAATAATGAGAATAACATATCAAAAGCTTAAAAGAATAAGTTCTTTATCTTCCATAAACCTACATGATTTATTGATACTTTTTCTTAGGGTAAGGTCCTTGGTTAATTTGTTGAAATTTGGCGAAACATTTTGGTACACATCAAAATCTGGGCACGATTGATAAATTACCACTAGTTATTACATATCGACATATCCAAAAGAATAACCTAAGAAGTTTAACCAAAATTGTGCACTCTGATATTCTAATGCAGATATGTATGTACTAAAATTTAGAAAAGTAAATTCAAAATACTGTGGGATGTGTCGAAAAGATAAGATTCAATGTTTTGATCTCACCAAATCCCATCGAATTTGAAAGAAGAAATTTAACAATTTTGACAGTTCAAAATTTCCAACAGAACTTTTAAGTCAAAGATTAATAAACTTTGAATAATATAAAACTAGTTTCAAAATTACTGTTATTTTGTATTACTCTGAAGCTTAAGAATTCTGACTCAATGGAAAATTTTCGCTCCAATAAGGGCAATTTTGCTAATTGACATAGCTGCTGAGCCAAATATGGCCTCGTCCGAGAAGATAATTTTTTTGGGCAAAATCCAGGTCTCTGGCCGAAATTTCCAGCGTCCAATTAACGAACTCACGGCGGCGTTGTCTATGGTCCTCCGGATAAAATGGCAGCTTTTGACAGCTGGATGTCATTATGTTAACTTTGGAAAAACTATTATTGCTTACTGGTAACACTTGGTCATTGTCTCCACAAAAGTGGAGAATAAATAAATGTATTACATTATTTTTTAAGAAATAGGCTTAAATTATAGAAAAGAATAGAGATAGTAAAGTGTTATTTCACTTTAAAGGGAAAATATACAGAGTTAAAAGTTAAAGCCAGATTGAACTACGTTTCGATCTCTTTGTATACGACCATGCTTCTGCGTGCAAGTGTAATAAGTTTGATTAAAATTAATTTCCCACACTCAATGGAGTTAAGTAGAAATCTTTTCACTCGTAACATTCACCCCAAGTTAGTGTGTCTTGCATGTAAAACATTTCGAACTAGGTTGTAGAATTGTTAAAAGGGAACTTTACGAATGTGTCAAACACAAAAGTGACATCAATTACTTTGATGAATATGATAGATGCACAATTGGAAAGTGAAAATGAAATGTGTTTGTTCATCAATAATACATTGCACACAATACACACAATACCAGTATAAGCTTTCATGAATAGAGAAACAAATGTCAGTTTCATAAAAGTGAAAATTTGGACTTTTGTAAAAAAATAACTAAACCGATCTTTATTCGAAAGATATAACTCCTTAAATACGTTAAATATGAAAGATCATCATAAATACTATTTTTTTGAACTGTCAAAATTAGTTGAGACTGATATTTCCATAAAACAACACAAATGTTAGAAGTTAAAAATAAAAAAAAAATCGGGCTTATGCGTTTACATGGAACAGAAAAAAGAAAAGTGTCTCCCCCAATAAAATATTAAAATTGTAAGTATATTGTATTTCTAAGGAAGAGTCGAAAATTCGAGGTATTAAAAATTAACAAAACTTATAGCCTGCAAAGAAGTTTATATACCTTGAAGTTTAGTTTATTTATTAACATTTTTTTTATGTCAAAAATGGCCAAAAAGAAAATTTTAATAATTTGTGAGAAAGATGCTACAATGAAAGAAATTTATGGAAACCCAAGTTAAAAGTTATTTATCATAATATGCTAATTTATCAATGGAAACACCGGAAATCATTTTGATAACAAAATGCACACTGAATAGTTTGAATAGTTGCTATACATGTAGGTGGAATATTTTGTATCTTTAACAATACAAACACTTTCCACTGATTGTGTCGTTTGTTAAAAGCAAAGACGAACAACAACAGAAACGAAGAAAAAATCCACAAACGAGAGATGCATTTTTGAGATATTTCTTCTGGAATTATTTTACAGACAAAAAAACTGTAAACTGTTAGAAATGCTTGCATTAATTAACTAATATGATGTACGGCTATTAATGTCTTCCTATATTGTGTTGCATATATTTTAGACTTGTTTATTGGGTTTTTTTTGCCACGCGTATGTTTTAAAATTTTTCTTCTTTGTGGAAAACTTTTACTTTCATTTACATACCAAATCGACAAAAAACAAGAAGATACACAAAACGAATTAAAATTGCTACATTTTGTGAACATTCTTGAAAGAAATTTTTTTAACAAAAACAAAGAATAAATTTTGTTTTCTTGAATTGTCGCATTTGTTTTACGTGACTTTTTTATGTTTCTTTAAGCATGAACGACTTATAAGAAATAGTAAATCTTACGTGAGAAAATAAAGCATCACAACATTGAGATACAATCACACAATAAGCTCTTAATCAATGCAAATGGTGAAATAAATAATAAATTATGTCACGGTCTGACTTCGGATCAAATAGAAAAAGACATCGTAAGCTTAAGGTTATTCCGTATTGAAGCAAAGATTCTTATGAAAATAGGTCAAAGACTGGATCACAAACAAATAATATTTCTTTATGGTGTGAAAATATCATGCGAACTTGACATGCGACACTAATATTTCTTCGATATGACATGTCGGAAAAACATTCATGGCCATCATGCTCTAATTCAGAAAATCGCATCTGACCAAGCAAATATGACCTAATAACTTTGTAATACTTTATGCTGTATTGTTTTTTCTTTTAACTTTTCAATAGCAAGCTGTTTTAAAACAATCGAATATTGCATTAAGTTAAAGTGTGTTTGTAGTCCTCAAATTGGTTAAACCCAATAAGGAAATTATTGGTTTCATATAATAAAACTTTACAATGATAGAGAAGTACATTAAAGTGGCTTTTACCATGAGATAAGTCGCATTTTTATGAGCCTTCACACCTCTACGTACGTAGGACGATTTTTTTTAACTCGACGGATGATCCGATGTAGAACCATATTCAATCAAACTCTTTTTTTTTTTATCGTTCCCTAGCCAATTTTTTAACCAATCTAAAAAAATGTTTGTTTTGAAAACTCTAATTAAGTCTTCTGTCAAAAATTTCCAAGAAAATTTATAAATAACTTTCAGATTTTTAGCGAAAATCCACAAAAGGCAAATAAGCTATGTATATTGATTTTTTTTTACAAAAACTTTTTTTTTAGGATGTTCTTAAATTCTTAGATTAATTTTGTGTCAATATTGCAAATGTACATACCTCAAGACATATTGAATATTTTATAATTCGCACTCACTCAAGGATTTATTTATTTATTTATTTATTACCGTCATTCAAGTTACAAGACTTTATGAAGACTACCCATTAAAATTAACTTTCAATACATGTATATACAATTTTAAAAAGATAAATTAATTAATTAAGTTAAATATACGTTATAGTGTTTGCAATAAGCTTATCAATTTTCTTTTAATTTCATTTCTATTCATATTAAAATCAATTGCATAATCAAATTCATTAAAATCAATGCACGCATTAGTGATTGGACTGTGCCTAGCATAACTTGTACTATGATATGGAACATATAAAAAATCACCATTTCTTGGTCGCAAACTACGAGCAGGTGCATACATATTAAACATTGACAACAGCACTGGACAATCAATAATAGAATTGAGAACATCATAAGCAAAGAGTACAGAATTTAATTTTCTTCTCAAAATGAGAGGTTTTAGGTCGATGAGAACACATCTGCTTTCATAACATGGAACACTTAAAGAACCAAAAGTTTTACGTAAGGCAAACTTAGTAAATCTTTTTTGAACTTTTTCTATACGAAGGATACTTGACTTAGTGTAAGGATTCCATATAACGCTACAATACTCCAGCAACGGTCTTACAATACTCGTGTAAAGAGTTTTAATTGTATAAGGATCCTCGAAGCATTTTGAATTTCTGACTATAAAACCGAACATCGAGTTTGCTCTAGAAATTATATGATCGATGTGAAGCGAAAAATTTATTTTCGAGTCGAAAATCACTCCGAGATCCTTCTGATAATCTACTCTTTGTAAAGAGTGGCTATCAAGCTTGTATTCAAAACAGAAAGGATTCAGTACTTTTGAATAAGTAACAACACTACATTTGTTATTGTTAAGAAAGAGTCCATTCATCTTACACCATTGAAGAATTTTATTTAGATCAGCTTGGACATTATTTGCATCAGATAACGATTTTATGCAGCTAAAAACTTTAAGATCATCAGCATACAAAAGGCATCTTGAAAAAGAGAGGAGGCTGGGCAAGTCATTAATAAAAATAATAAACAGTAACGGTCCAAGGTGACTACCCTGAGGTACACCTGAGAAGTTCACTATTTCCTTAGATAACTCGCAACCAATTTTGACATATTGTTTTCTGTCCTCTAAATAACTTTCAATCCAACTAAGCAGCACAGAATGAAAACCAAACATTTCAAGTTTCTTTATTAGTACATTATGTTGAACGCGATCAAAAGCCTTTGAAAAATCTGTGTAGATGGTGTCAATTTGAAAATGTTTTTCCATATGATCAAGGCAATAGCTGGTAAAAATCGATAAGTTTGTCGATGTCGACCTTCCACTCATAAAACCGTGTTGGTGCTGAGATATATGATTTTGAACTAAAAAGTACAGTTTGTTTTTCACTATTGCTTCGAAAACTTTAGGGATCAACTGAAGTTTTGCAATAGGTCTGTAGTTCTCAACAGCACTTTTTGAACCGGATTTATGCAGAGGAGTAATAAATGAATATTTCCACGTATCCAAAAATACACCTTGATTTAAAGACATATTGAATATAAAACACAATGGAACCGCAAGTTTAAATCTACAAGCCTTCAAAAGAATTGGCGGAATGTTGTCTGGAGCAACGGAAAAATTCTCATCAAGAGAGGATAAAACTGCTAGTACATCGTCTTCAGATAAATATAGACTACCAACGTCAACAACTGAAGGTGAGTTTTCCAGATTATCATAATTTAATTTCAAGTCAATAAAATTTGACTGAAAAAATGATGCGAAATTATTGCAAATAACATTCAAATTATCTGAGGCTACCCCTTTGTATGAAACGTTAGATGGAATCCCAAGCGATTTACGTTTAGTATTTAAAAATGACCAAAAACATTTCGGATTTTTTTTAATGTTCGATTCAAGAGAGCAAATGTACTGCTTATAAATAAATTTTCTCAAAAATTCATACTCTCTCCTTACCTGTCTGAATTGCTCACGAAATGAAGCAAAATTTTTACTCTTTTTATGCAATTTATTTCTAGAATGTTCCGAAACATAGTAAAAGCTAGCTCCAGATTTGAGCACTTAAAAATTGGCTGCCAATCAATAGTTTCTAAGTAAATATTCATTGACACATAATTCGCATTTTTAAAGTCATACTTTTGAACAATATTAGATAATTTTGATTCATTTAAAACAGAAAAGTTAAATACAATCTCAAGTGCATTGTGATGAATACTATTTTCCAATAATTTAAAACTTGATTCATTTAATTGAGCTTCAAAATTACTATCAATATAAATAAGATCTAAAATACGTCCTAAAGAATTAGGAATATTATTAATTTGGTACATATTTAAAGCAGTTTATTATCAATCACATTATATTCAAAATCTTTGGTGACATTAACAGGAAACATTCTTTTTTCATCATTTGAGAACAACCATTTTACGTTAGGCAAATTAAAATCTCCAACGATTACGAAATAACAATTTTCATCGATATTTTTAACAATATTTGTAATATTCTTGATATGAGTGTCATAAATTGCATATTGCGATAAAGGTGGAATATAAGAAACAAAAAAGTACACATGAATCATTTCAAGATTGGAGTGAATAGGTAAATCTACACGTACACAAATTTGTTCAACAGAATCTTGAGATAAATTAATTTCTTTACTTAAGTAAATAGATTTTACAGCTAATAAAACACCGCCACCTCTATTTTGGCCAGTCCGTTCGTAACAACGATCTTTACGAAAAACGTTGAAATCAGAATTGAAATATTCACTAGTGAAAATTTTTTCGTTTAACCATGTTTCTGTCAGGGCAATAACGTCATAAGAACAGTCAGCAGCAGCAGTAAAAAATTCATGAGACTTTGTTCTCATACCTCCAACATTATGATAATACATAGAAAAGTAGGTATTGGTTTCAGAAGCAGGAAAATTGTTGTTTATGTTTTTGCGACCTCCAGTGTTTTGCCAAGATCGTTTTTTGAACGGCTTATAAATTGTTTAATTTGAACTCCTATTGGCCATATAGACTCTCGAAGCACATCATGAAAAGATCCCGCAGGGACCCCAAGTTTAAAATTTATGAAATGGAACGATGAAACATCCGCATCTTTTTTAATTAATTTAGAACAAACCAAACTATTTGATGGCAAATTTAGTTTGTGTGCAACAAAATCTATAACATCTTTTTCAGTGACTGTATTCATTAATCGAGAGATGTGAATAAATCGAAGCCTAGGTACAGATGGAAGCGATGCGACAGCGTTAACATCGCTGCCTACCAGCTGTTTTTGTTTTTGGTTGTGCTTACCAGAAAATCCAATGTGTCCAGCAACAGCTGCAGGAGCGTCGGCAGTATCAACTTCGACACCATTAACAACAACACTATCAGCAACTTTAGCATCAACAACAACAACAGCAACATCTTTAGCAACTTCAACCCTTTCAACATCAACACGTGTTTCAGCAACTCGTATTTCAGCAGCATTATCATTTTCACCAATTGCTTCACATCCATTTTCGCCACCAGCAGCAGCAACAGCATCACCTTCGATCGCATCATTGAAATCAACATCAGTAGCTTGGGTAGATTTAGCATCAACATTTTTTTCATCAACATCTGATGTGGTAGAAAGAGACACCAAACCGATCTCATTGCAAGCATCGGTATTAATCTGGCTCCTGACGGTAGAATTTGGAGTTGATTTTGTTTGTGTAGGAGTGAGAAATGATTTAGCGGGAGAAAGAGAATTTTTAGTTAGAATTTTATTTTTTAAAGAATTGCGATCTTGGGGAGTGGATGTTCCCGCAAGAGCAATCTTCCTTCCAGCAGTAATCGAAACCCGTTTTTCAGTCTCACTAACTTTGGAGATTCTCTGAGCACGAGTCTTATCACGAACATGACGACTCGTATCCAATTTTGGCGGATTTGGATTAGTATTTGTGCAACTCCCAACTGCACTCTGAGAATCTTCCAATAAATACACTGAGAGATCTCTCATTTTGTTGATACATATTTGCAGTGGAATATGCAAGCACTTATCACATTTAAAAAATAAATTCTTATTAGATTTTATAAGTTTCATGTCTATTTTGCTAATATTGCAGCAGTCCAAATGGGAGTCTTTGCCACATAAATCACATGTTAGAAAAAACAAATCGGATATGACTTTTAGACATTTATAACACTTTGAATTCATTTTTAAAGAAATTTTAAGAAGAGCAGAAGAAAAACACAGCCGCTTCGTATGAAAGACAGTACTTTACTTATAAAGCTCCTTATAATGTAATGGTGTAATACAGTGCAATCACTGAGAGGGGATTTGATAGTAGCTGTCGATGAAAATTCGAAAAAATATTCCACATTCGAATAGTGCTGTTTAAATAACAACCTCTTTATTTGACAGTACGATATTACGGTGGAATTGTTAGAAGGGAAAAGTACACTAGGGTTTTTTCTGTGAGCACTTTTGTTAAGAAAACCGTTTAAACAATAAAAGACAAGAGAAATTGAGACAGTATTTAGGAGAAGCAAAAGTTTCAGAAATGCATTTATCTCCTAGAAGTTTTTGGGGTCCAAGTAGTTGGGAAACCCATCCAGATCTGAGAGTTATATTCAAGTTCTGGGCGGATGTTTGCTTTATAGATGATAGTCAAATCAGAAGATGAACAAAATGTTTTTGATCTATTAAGAAAACCTAGGCATTTACCGGATATTATATGACACAGAAAAAGTTATAAGAAACAAAAGTATTGAGAATGGATGTGGTTGCTAAAAGTTATAGGGCTCTGTTCTGTATTTTATTCAACAGGTGTAAATGAGTAATTGGGAACCAGCTCAAATATGAAAATTATACTCAAGTTTTGGGCGGTATATACCTCATAGAAAGTAGCTAGATCAGCACAGGAAACACATTTGTTGCATCTTTTAAAAAAACCTGAGAATTCGATAAGAAAAAGGGCAGTGATATACATACCGACTATGAGAAGCTTTACTGTTTCCTTGATTAAAGTGTCATTCATAGGTAATGTCATTTTTTTAAAGTCAAACTTCTTTAAGCACGGAAGAGTAAAATTTGTTTCTAAAACATAATTTCAAAATGTACATACATATATCCAACTGTATACTTGAACTTAAGAACCAGGTTTCATATGACAGTTTATCTGAATATGACATTATATTTCGACAAAATTGGTTTAAAAATAAAAAATTAAAGTACCCTCTCTTGTGTTATAATGAATCGACTGTCTTAAAGTCCCCGTTAATTAAGGTGGATGTAGAATTTTATTCTAGGTCAGATCTTTTTGTCTATTTTGACTGGACTATTAAGAGTCCAATCTTATACTTCAAACTGCTAAAACGAGTGTCGAAAAAGTTTTGGATTAAGAAAAAGAATGCCGTAAGATTTCTTAAACAAAATAAGTTTTTAAATAATACCTGAACACAATTTCAAAGGAATTTTCAGAAAAAAATTTGGTATTCCAACTTTTAAGTTTTTATTATTTTATAAATAAAAACTAAATATCAAAAAATAAATATTGGCCTTTTTTTAAAATATCGAATTTTCGAAGTAAAAAAATTGAATTTATTTCAAAAATCCAAAAAATGCTTCTTTTTAAGAAATTTAATTTAATTTAATTTAAATTTAATATGAAAAAGTGAAAATTCGTAAAATGATTCTATGGCAATTACAGTCAGTAATGTCTCGATAACATTTTATTTATAAATTAAAGATTCGAGAAAAATACCATTTTCGAAAACCATTTTTTTAACATTTTTAAATTTTTTTATGCAAAAGAAAATTTAAATGTTAAGAGTCAAAAAATTTAAGCATAAGATTTTCAAAAAAAAAAAAATAGGGAAAAACATTTTGAGGCGAAAGTATAAAGAAGAATTTTTGTTATCCAAAACTCTTCCACAAAGTTGGCAAAAAAGATCCAAAACATTTCTTGTAGTAAAACCTAGCTTGAAAAGAAATGTCCGTAAAATAGATCCAAATGATAGCTCAAATAGAACCATTTTTTTTTTCGATTTTCTCCGAAAACAAATGCTTGATTTTTTTTAAAATTGACAACTAACAGCTTTTAAGCACTATCCAAACAATGTGGAAAAAAGTGTGTTCTTACTTCAAAAATAACAAAAAAATGTTAAAAACCTGATTTCGAACATTTTTTTCTTAAAAACGGTTTCTGGAATTTTAGTAAAATTTTCGGCGTTATTAAATTATATCGTTCAATAAAACAAAATTTAAATAAAGACATTATTGAAATACCTGCCATAGAACTATTTATTTGACAAATATTTTAAGAAAGCTAAAGAAACTTTGCGTATCAAAAATTAAAAATATTAGGTGTGTTTTTTTCGCAAAGCTATCCGTAGTGAAGTAAGATTTTATACGTATTACAAATACAAAGTCTTCACTGCCGATAAAAGTAGAAGTAGGATCCAACTGCGGATAGAATGTTGACGTTTGCTCGAGTCTCGAATACAAATGTTGGTACAATTGAAAACTCTTTTGTATCTCGAAGGCATGTTCGTAGAGTACGAAAAGTAGTTTGTTGTTTAGCATTTTCCATTGAGAGTTTAAGTCTTTTTTTTACAAAACCATTTTTATAAGAAAAACGCTGCATTTTGTATCGTGTTGGTGTCGAACTCTTATAGAAAGCTGTTTAATAACTAACGCGTTTTTGTAGGAGCGAAATGTCGTGGTCAGCTGTTATACTTTAGTTAAACAGCGACATTTAAGAGTTACTAACGCGACAAAGCCTTCTTATGAAAAAAGCTGTTGAGAAATCCAAAACTAACTAAAGTCTGCGAACAGATCCCTTGACTTTTGTGGTGATAATTTTCAACAAAAAAAAAAAATTCACAAACAAAACTTCTGCTTTATGAAGAATGGCTGGTGAACAGAAAAAGTAAATACAAAATGATTTAAATTGAAATTCATAAATAAAAACCTCCTTATATATTTTCAGAAACATGAAAATTACTTGGCAAAAAGTTATTGGTTGTTTTTTTTTCAATTAAATATTTGACAACTAGTCAGTGGTACCAACTTTAAAGTAGAAAAATCGCACAACTGCGGATACGTTTTTTTGGGAAATCCTACTTCACTACGGATAATTTTCCCAAAAAAACACACCTACCTATTGTTAGAGTTTTTTGAAAAGTTACAATTTTTTTTTGAAAATTTGATATTTCAAAATCGAGTCAATAATTTTTTTAATTTTATGTTCATTTATCTTAAAATAATAAAAAAAAAATATTAAAAAAACTTAACCGATTTAAAATTTTAGTTCGTGTTTAAGAAATCATAGGTTATTCTTTTTTAGCTCAAACTACTAAATTATATGGCTTAGTCGTTTAAAAAATTAATTTCGTCCTTCTGAATATTTTTCTCTAATATTATTCATGTTCATTTATTTATTAAATTCTAAGTCTTTTAAACGTAAGAACAAGTTTGTGCATTTTATTTTACGATTTCTGGTTGCAAAGATGATTTTTCACTTTAAAACACACATTCCTTACATCTCTTGAAACATAATTCAAAAAATGGCCTTAAGAACTAAATTTCAAGTAAATCGATCAACGCTTTTGCGAAAAATTTGAATTTACGAAAAAAAAATTGTACTTATGTATTTTTTTTTAAATTCAAAGAGCATTTTAGATATTTCTTTTTAAGACATTGGCCTGCAAAACTATTAACAATTTCTAAAAACATTTGCATGAAAAAATTATTAAGAATTCGTCCAAATCGTTTTTGAGATAGACAAAAATCAAAGAAAGCTTTCAGTTAGTTATAATAATTTAATAATTTTTTTTATACAAATTTTAAAATGTTCTTATAGCAGTAATTGAGTTTTTTACTCTAAAAAGTAAAAACAACAAAAATGTCTAAAAAGCGTTATTTTTCATGTTTGAAAAAATAAGACCAATGATTTTAGGCTTTGGTCTAAGGCAGACAGACGGGACAAAATTGCAGAACTTACTTTGATCCATTCTAAATGAGCTGAAACAAAAATTCGAATCTTTCGTCTACGGAATCACATAGAAATTCTCAGTACCAAATTTGAAGGAAATCGATCCACCCGTCTTGACACTAACTCGACGTACATTAGAAGTGCAAGGGAACTGACGAACATGCGCACAAAACGACGGACGGTATGAAGGAAACCAATTTTGGGACTTCTCCATCATCGTAATGTTATTTTATTGTGTGCATAAGTTGCAGTAATTTTGGTAATTACTTGGGAAATGGACTTGCGATAATTTTGCTTAAGGCTTAATTTAAGGTCAAACATATCTATCCAATCGTAAGTTCAAATAGTTATAAATTAATAATAAAGTAAACTTAAAGAATAACAGAATCTGTCAAAACTTAGGTCGAGAATAAAGTGCACTAAATATTGACAGATTGAAACTTCTCTAAACTTTAAGGAAAATTTTGTATGGGAGCTAAATTTTAAGCTTTAAAAAAAATTGAATTACTTGAAAACTACAATGAGATTCACATTCGTGATTTTGAACCATTTGCTGTGGAAATATGACTTTTAAGCTTCACACGAAAAGAATTCTGTTTAAAGGTTGCAAACACTTTTTTATGATGGCAGTATATGGTCTAATGGTGTTAAACATAAGTTCTAGTTTAAAATATCTAATTCTTTCAAAAAACCTTTCATGCTTTTGTGTCGGCTGAAATTTTAGAAAATATTGTTTACAATTTAGACACATTCATTTTTCCAGAGAAATCGTTTTATATTTTTATATCTTAGCTCTCAAGCAAGGTTTTCCATTTTAAATATTAACTTTCAATTTAAAGATGAAAAAGGATTTCAAAGAAAATGAACAATGAAGAGTTTCTCTGATTCATTGCAATGTTAAGGCTTAGGGTTTTGGTTTAGGGTTTTGTATTACAAATTTAATTTGTTTTAAGCTACCTCAGCAAACCTACTCGAACTTGGCACAAAACTGAAAAGCATGCATCATTTTGCTCGATTTTCAAATCAATAATGCTTGAAAAAGTTGTGTTAAGTCTAAAAATATAAAATAATAGCTCTAAATTGGCAAATATTAAAATAGGGGCAATCTGATAAAGTTAGATAATTCAAAACTTTTGAAACAATGGCACACCTTGCAGTTGTTTAACCTTCATCATTTTCTCTCACCTCTCTTTATAATAACACTGCCCCCCGGTTTTTTTTTCTATGGGATTTCTATACGCCTACCCAAGCGATTGCAAGGTGGCGTCCAAGCCCAATTAACTAATGAGTTTGAACAAATTGTTCTGAATCATACTCGTAGTATTCTTTTTCGTTTTGTCATTGAATCTTGGCCAAGATTTTTTGTTTTTTCTATTCCCATGGTGGGGTCAATGTGGAGGAACAGCCAGAACGATGACCTTAACTTAAAATCGAGTTATAAATGGGAGATTCTCCATGCAAATTAGAGTTTACATAATTATACATAGAAACAATTACAATTAACTGGGCTGGGGATTCAAATACAAAGACAAAGACTCGGTATCTTTAGTCTGACGCCTTCCGTCAAGTCATAACCATTAAAGGTAATTTTATTTCTGTTTTACAAAAGTTTAAAAATAAAATTATAGCACAACGGAAAGGTTTGTCTTAAGTAGTTTTTTTTTTTTTTGAAATAAGAGGCAGTGGGCTTATCTGCTTGTTTAAAGCTTGTAATCTTTGCATCTGCAGTTGTAGTGCCATGAAAAATTAAATAAACGTAGAAGACCTTGTCGCATATACTTCCTCATTTTTCTTGCAGTTGTGAAAGTGGTCAATATTTTAGATCAAAATGTTAACATGATCCGCTGCAAAAAGAAAAATGTATTTTCTGAGTAAATCTTTTTTTGATTAACGTCAAAAACTTGTCAATATGTTTTTTATAAAAACTCAAAAGCAATTGTAGTTTCTTTCTGAAATTGCTTTATTGAAAATTTTTCATCTATATTTTTCTCTCAGATTTTACAAATTTATTATCTCCCACCTACTGGGGAACATTTGGCGCCAGTTAAAGAATTATTTTAATATTTTTAATTCGTTTGTTATTTTTTTTTTTAATTTATTGGAAAAAATAATTTGTCTGGCACTAGAAACCTTTAAATGCAGACAAAAAGAAAAAGTTGAGTTATCGAGTTTTATTTTTTTTAAAGAATCCATTACATGTTTATCATTGAACGTGAGCAAGCGCATATCAAGATAAATATCCTAACTAAAAAAGAGCCCTGAATTCCGTGGATCTATGCAATGTAGTAAAAACATCTGGTCTCTTTGCTGGTGGTTAATTCTTTAGGCTATAAGTCAAAATGGCCATTCCACTTTGCAAAATATGGGTAACTATTTATTTCTCTTTTCAACCAAGATTGCAATGCAATGACACTTGTTGAAACTTCATTGGTTGTTGCGGCTGCCGACATGAATTAAAACTGCAAAACATAACTGCACGCAATTCGATTTGGATTAAACTTGTTATGGTCTTTTATTTTCGTTTTGTAATTCGGGTTTTGACAGTGAATGGTGAATTGAATCGAAATTCTTTAAAATTCTGAATTTCCGTTTGATTGTAAAAATGTAGGAGATTAATTTCGATTAGAGGAACAACATGCTTTTGCAGGTATGATAGATCATATCTACCGGGTTTTAGATGGTCTTCAGCTTGCGTTGATAGAAATGGTTCTGTATTTCAATCATGTTAAATTCGAAAAAAAGGAACAAAACTCAGTTTAAAAGTTTTTTTTTTTTTTCACTGATGGAAATCAATATTGAAAGCAATAAACTAGATTTCTAGAGAGACAAAGAAAAGTGGAGATTAAAATGTCAGAAAAACAACGGAATTTGAAAATTAAATTAAATCTGTTAGGAATAGTATGTAGTTACACCTATGTACATACATACATACCATACAAATTCGTGACTTGATCGCACTTAATCTCATGTTTTAGAGTCTTTAAATTAAAAAAAATGTTCTACACAAAAGCATGGATGAGAATAGTAGAGGAAAATGTTCGGAATCGTGAAAAGCATTTTTCAAATGACTTAAACAATGTTATTTTAAACTTTTTAAAGGTTTCTATATGAAAAATGTTGAGTTATGTCTTGATTTAAAATTTTCTTTTTTTTTAATATCTATAAATTCTAGTAATACAAATAAGATTGTTTTCAGATTTTTAAAAACAGTTTTTTAAAATTTGAATGGTAAATACCGTTATTTTTTAATAAGAGAATATTTTTTTCTAAAATCTTTTAGATAATGCAAAACAAATTTTCAGTTGTTAATGTCAAAAATAAAATAGAGTACGTAGTTTTCGAATTATTGAGTTTTCAAAATTAATTTGGAAAATTGTCTTAAATGAGATAGAAATATAATTAAGCAAAATTTTAGTACACTCGTACAATAGGTACTATACTTCGCATACAAAACATGAATAAAAATCCGCTTCATCGTTTTCGAGAAAATCGAAAATCAAAAAAGATGTTCTGTGGCAATAACCATTTTGGGAATAACCATTGGAAAAAAATTCAAAACAGTGAGACTTTAATAAAATAAAAAAAAAATGTGAGAACGAAAAATAAGATAGTTTTGACCCTAGTAAAAAACGTGTCCAAAAAATTACTCAAAATGCTAAAAAAAACAAATCTTAAAAACGCATTAGCAATCATCGTCGTATCATGTTTGATCTAAATCTTTTTCCTGTTTAGACTTTTAATACCCCTACGGTTAAGACCGAAAGCTTAACATTTGAGTACACTATTAGGACTTATCTGATAATATAATTTACGGTAGTAAATAAGCGTTTAAGTTAAATTTAATTTTTCCTTGCGGTAAAGATACTATAAGGCAAGTTTTGAATTTAAAAATAAAATCGAGCTCGAGATTTTACAAACACCAGCTCCGCCTGTCTTTCTGTATGTATATATACCTCGACCTACAGCCTAAGCCGCTGAAGCAATTTTGTTTGGTGTTTCTCTAGAAGAGAAATTAAACATTTTTTTCTAGCTCCAAAACTAACGGTACCTGCTTTACAGCGGTCGTGAAAAATCTTATATATCTCGAAAACGGGATAAACGATTTTGATAAAAAAAAGTATATGTACTTTTGCAGGCTAGTCTACATTTTGGGGCAGATAAATTTTAAGAAAAAATGCTACTAAAGGTTACTATCATAGAACCGTTTTTTGATTTTCGACTTTCTCATTAACTGCTTTAATGATTTCAATCGAACTTTTAGTAAAAAAAAAATTTTTTTTTTGGATTTCAAAAAATTATTTATTAGAATTATATTATTTTTTATTATTAATCAATTATTTTGTAATTACTTACGAGATTTTGCTCTTAATTTTAAATTTAAATATTATTTATGTTTTGTTTTTAATTTATTTGGGGCTCACCTTATTAAAGTTATTACTTCTTGTTCAAATTTGATAAAAGATAAAAGAAATAAACTGCATTACAATTTTAAAAATGCATAGAGGCAAACCATAAACATTAAATTTATTTTTTTTAATGGCTAGACGACTCCTTTTTTAGTCGAGCTAAAACCAGAATATCATGGCACTGTGATTTTCCTAGCAAATAAAAATGTATGCTAGAACCCAAATTATAAATGGTTGTAGCGGATTTTTTCTAACTAAGTTTGTACAATCTAAAATTTTAAAAACATTTCATTAGTCGTATTTTATTGGTAATTTATACCTAGTACAATATTGCAGGTCCGAATGAAATGCTTTATTGACTTTATACACATTTAAATTTTAAAGTTGGTGTGCTTGGCATTATTTTATAACCATGTCAAAATCAGCTGGTCCGAAAAAGAAGTAAATTAAATATATGTATAACAAAACAGATAAGGTTCTGAATTTCTTTTAACAAATTTATGTAGTAGATATTTCGGACTCATTAGGTGAACAAAGTAAAAGCAAACGATATCGAAAGATGAATCTACATATTAATAAACAATCCACTTTTGAAAAAGCTTAAGAATGCGTTGGAAAAGTATTCCTTATTGTATGTCAAGTTGAAATATAGTTAAAATTGATGTTTATATGTAATGTAGATGAAAAATAAAATGTTTGAAAACTTTGCCTAAGCTATAACTTCGTTTTAGATAATATTTGATAAAAACAAATTAAAGGTTAGAATCATTGATTCATTTTGATTCACTCTAAGCGTAAAGACATGGTTCGTGCTGGATTTATGACATTGACAAAATTTCTGTCACACAAATGACAAAATTATTAATAAAATGAAATAACGGCGCGATGTCAAAATAAATCAGTAGGATCGTTCTTCCTTACATTATGTCATGATTTGCAATATGGGGAGCATACAATATTACGTGTCTTTGGTAACCTGAAATTTTTCACAAATTTTCAAGATTTTGCGGTCAAACCCCTACGCAAAATGACAGATTCAAAAGTATTTACACAATAAAATCACAAATCTTAAATATACGGAAAAAAATTTGTAGGTCTCCCAAATCCGGCATTAGTGTTTTCGCCAGTAATTTAGGAATGACATTTGAGTTATTTCTATGGAAATCTTTTTATCTTGTCAGTTAATTGAAATAAGATATCAAAATCGTGGATTTTGTTTATATTATTGCAAATGCCACCGCAAAGCGTCCATTTTGTTTAACTTTTAATATGTTTTTTAATCTATTGGCATGACAGCCATCCTTCATACTCTTACCTGGCTAATAGGGAACATGCATCTTTATTTGATTTCAGATTGAAAATCAAGTTCGTTTACAATTTGTTTGCTACATATTACACGCCAAAGCATAAAGAGACAAAATTGTGACCATTGACTATTAAGGTTCACCGTCTAATCGTAGAATAATATTTCAAACCACATAGTTTTGGTTCTAGTGAAATCAATCGATAAACTAAACAAATATCACCGAACACATCCCCAAATAATCAAAACCTGTCAACCTCAGGCAAAAAACATTTGAGTGTCATTCTAATCCAGACGTTCCAAAACTTTATCTGTACTATTATATGCACTATTTTTACCAGCTAATTTATCCATAGTATTCCTTTGTTGGTGTTAATTGTGTAAAATTTTGCTCCGCTGCCTATATACATTTACCAATAAATAAATGGGTCTTTTTTGTAACATAGAACTTTGTATAAAATTCGATTTGAGAGGCTATTATTTGATGCATTTTCTTATTGCAGTTTTGGGGTCGGATGGTTTTTAGCTATCTTTGAAGCCGGTAGAAAGCGCTGTTGTTGATATCCAGCTTTTTGGCGGAATTTTTGTTGTATACATTTTGCATATCTCACATTCATGTTACAAAAAGTTTATAAATTTATTTTTGAGCTCAAGTTATCAAAATAATGTTGATTTGTTAAGTTTAATGTTTTATGAGCTCTATTGGTTAAAAAGTAATATAGTTTGTGTATAACATATAATTAATATTTTTGTAAGGGCTGACTAATTCTTCTTATATCCCAGCACAATAGTTTTGGCAACTCTTCAAATTGTTATTGACTGCACCCAATTAATGTATTCGTTTGTTAAACGCCATATATACAAATTGGCATTGCTTCAATTTAAACTTAAAAGCATAATAATAGACATGTTGTATAACATTACAATATAAGTATGTACCCATATAAATTATGAATAATAACTTGGGGGCTTAAGTGCATTCGGGCTGAGATTTACTATAGTGTGCCCTTGAGCACACATAAAAGATGCAAAAGCATATCCACATTCACACTTTAATTGAGTTGAAAAATCTTATTCAAATATTTACAAAAGATGTAATTTTGTGAAAAAATCACAAAAGAAAACCCCTTTAAGGAAACAAAACTTAAAGTGCTTTCTTAATCATAACTAAAATTCAGGTAATTTAAGTCAACTTTTAAAGAGCACTTTTGTAAATGCTGCACTTGATCTAGTTTAGAGAATGTGTAATTTTTAAATTTTCTTTTCAATGAATCTTTTGTGTATAGAGAATTTAAAAGTCATGATTAAATTGTTTAAACTATTTGAGTAAACAAATTCACACAACGAACACATTTCACTTCTTTTTAAAATTATGATCCAGTTCAATGTTTGCAATAAAAAGACTCATACAAAACACTATGTCAGAATTAACATAAATAAAAATGCTCTAAAATTGAACTAAATATTTATCTTTTCCAGATGACTTTTCAATGTTCTTTAAATTAGTTTCTTTTTTCTATTATTTTACAGTGGGGTATCTTTTATGACAAAATAGGAATAGATTTAAAAAACTAATCAATATTTTGTTGTTGGCTTGTTAAAGCCTCAATAAAGTTCATTCTATATTCACTCAAATCTTAATTGGTTTTAAGGATTTATTTAAGTCAAGCATTCCATTGATTAATAAAATAATTTCACATTTACTGGTCAAGTTAAAATTCAGAAGTTTGCGTTTTTATAATAAAATTTTTATATATTTTTAGACTTAACAAACTTATTTTACATTCTTTAATTTTAAAATATGTGGTATCGATGACTGCCATTTTGTTTCGGCCTGTTTTAAGTGCAAAAGTTTGTTAATTTGATTAAGCTTAAATTTTTGGACAATCTGCCCCAATGTACCTTGGTGCCTCTCACTCAAAAACATTACCCATCTGCAAAATGTTTTTGCGCAAAATAAACATCAATTTAACTGCTTCTGATTTCATCGTTTAAATTAATAAAAAATAATGGCAGTATTGACGACGGGCGATGAATCGTAGCAATTTAAAGAGAATTCTTTCTCAGAACACTAGTAGTCATATGGGTTTTAAGAAAAAAATATATTTTTTTTTAATTTAAAATTTCCGGCAATTTTCCAACAACCATTGTAGATGATGCATGGTTTTAAAATAAAAGCCTCAACCAATTTCTAAGAAAATTAATTTCTTTGACTATGATGAGTATGAGTGGTGCGTTTGTAAGCAACATGAATAATGTTATGATGTCAAAATTTTGAAATTGGAAAACCGATAAATTTACAACGGTGAAAAAAACAAATGTTTTGATGAGAATTTCTTGGTGACCGCATTCTTTATTAATGAATTTATAACGTGTGAAGGTTTATTCAGGAAAATTAGATCTAAACAAATTATAAAAGAACGTTTTTATGTTAGGAATCTTAATGGATGTTTTTTTCTTTCGATGAAAATTCGTTCGTTCAAAGAAAATTATTTATTTTTAAGAAAAAAAAAATTAGTAAAAAAATATACAATCTTAATGGAAACGATTGCTTTTAATAAGTAATTGAATGCTACACAAAGCTAGCGGCTCCTAAGGTACATTTTGTCCAATTGATTTTTATTTAAAAAAAAAGTTCTTAAGTTTATTTGATAAAAAATGAAGGGAGAAATACAAATTTAGCTATAATGTATTTTATTATTATAAGGCAAATCATCGTCTTAAACCGTCCTTCAGAACGAAGGATTTTTTAAAAAAAAGATACTTTAGGTATTAAGAAAAAGGAGACGAAATTGGGAATATTATTTAATTATTTATTTATTTCATTATTCTTATCTTACAAACCTTTTACTTAATTTATTAAATAATATAACAAATTCAAAATTAAAGAAAGAATACTTAATGACATTTGTTTTAAAAATAAAAAAGTGTTAATGTCACATCATAGAAAAATACTTTAAGAATGTGGGGTGTACAACAATTTATTACCAATTAAAAAAAAAAAAAAAAAAAAATTAAATGAAAAACAAAGTTTTTTTTATGAGCAAAAGGCTTAGAGAAAAAAAAACGCAATTATGTGATATACAGCAACAGAGTTTTGATTTCATGTTGATTGAAATCTAGAAGCCAACTTTTAATACTATTTAGTAAAATAGGAAGAGATTTTATACATCGAAAGTTCAAAGGTAGACGATTGAACAATTTAAATGCTAAAACGGAAAAAAAGTTTCTGAAATGTGTGGTTCGAAATGAAGGTGTGACAACATAATTGAATGAATTGCTACGCAAATACCTAGTGTCAGTAATTGGACTCTGCATATAACCACCTCTCAAGAAAAATATTTTTAAGACTTTAAAATAATATAAATGTTTTAGTGGCAGGATTCCCAATGACTTAAACAGAACCATAGAATGAGTCAAGGGATTTGCTCTGAATATTTTTCTTATAGCGGACTTTTGTAAAACAAGGAGTGGTTGGAGAATTGTGTCATAAGCGCCCCCATACTCAATCCATACTGCAATCTTGATTGGAATATTCCGAAATAAACCATTCTAAGTATTTTACTGTCACAGAAATTTCTGAGTCGATAAAGACTACGAATAGAAAAACGTAAATTTTTTAAAAAAGTTTTAGATTTGAAACATGTTCGAGCCATTTCATATTGTTTTCAATTATTATACCCAAGTATTTAAACTGAGATAATATTTCAATTTAAAAGCAGTTAATGTCACAAGTTGCATGTTCATTACACATTTTATCAGGTGGTTCAAAAGAACACATACAACTTAACAAGTTATGCCTGATACAGTTGTTGGCATGAAAATAAATTTCGCCACCAGAACCTTCCGGACTAATATGGCTGAAGTACATCAAATTTGTTTTCCAGCTAACAAATAATTTGTGTTCAGAAAACCAAATTCGAAGAAGATGAACATCGTTATTGATTTCAGCATTTAAATTTAGAGCGCTATCTGAACGATAAGCAATCCCAAGATCATCTGCAAAGGCTGTAATCTTACCTTTAAACGGTTGATTAAAACGAGAGTTAATGTAAATTAAGAACAATATAGGCCCCAGGACTGAACCTTGGGGGCACCTTGGTTTATAATTTTTAAATTACTTAGGACATTTCCAACTTTAACTTTTTGATTTTTATCCTTTAGGTAAGACTTAAACCAATCATAAATAAAACCCCGGAAACCTATGCAATATAATTTATCTAATAGGACACTATGATTAACCATGTCAAACGCCTTGGTTATGTCCGCAAAGAGGCCGGCACAGTGTTTTCTGGCATCCAACGCCTTATATATGAAAGAGCAGAACTCCAAAAGGGCATCTTCCGTAAAAAGCCCTTCTCTAAACCCGAACTGAGCTGGACTCAAAAACTTTACTTTTGTCAGGTATCCCATTACCCTACACCTAATTGCTTTTTCAAAAATTTTAGAAATTGAAGACAAAAACGAAATTGGTTTATAATTATTCTTGTCACATTTACTACATTTTTTACAAAATCTTTTTTTTTTAATAACCTTCATATAGAATCAATGCCAGGCCACGGGAAAAAACTTCCAACGTTAATGATTACAATTTTAATCTTGGTTGGATATAGTTCACATTGGATTTTTGTCAAAAAATCGATGTAAGATGAACTGAATTTAACAAAAATTGCGTATTGACAAGGTCCTCACAGTCAAATGATGAGTCCATGTGAGATCACTCGGACGAAACGCCAATTTTTGTGGACTAAAGGCCAAAAAAGCTATTTTGAATCAATATATCCACTATATTTAGTGCTTTTTTTTAAGTGTAAGATTTGAGATACCATCACAACCGCAAGAATAGGAATTATCCAACGATGTATAATTTTGTAAGGTTCGAAGCCAGAAATCTGTTCCAAAAACAAGCTAACATTACTGAAACGAATGAGAATCAACAAGAACGAACATTTCATTTTAAAAGAATATTAAATTCTGTTTTTGTATTTGAATGAATTTGAAATTTTATTATTTTGGTAATTCTATAATTCGAGATTGTGTAATTCCACATTCGCAATTCTTCATGTAAATCTGTTCGGTTGTAGGTGGGTCGATTTTGCTTAAACCTAGCGTGTTTTAGTCAATCTCCAACATGTTCTCTTAAATTAATTTGAACAAATGTCTAAAATTTTCTTTTTCTAGAAAAGTTTTTCACAGAATTAAAAGAAAAATGACTATATGTTTTTCTTAATAATATATTAAAATTGACACACTCAAGGGTTATGAACACCCTTTATATGTTAGACAATAAATTATGAGCAACAAGCATAAGTGCACATTTGTTATGAATTTCTGCATATTACAATGAGAGGGAAAAGCAGAGCTGGGTAGAGCATTCCATATTCGTGTTGTTCGGCTAAAGAAATAATCTCTGAACCTAACAGTAAGTTCGAGGCTGGGCTCGAGAAATTGATGGGCAATCCTAAAAGTGCGAGTGTTACGCATGAATTTATTCAAGGGAAAGAATGCAACTTGTTATTTTAGAGCACTGTTTGTTAAAGAAACGTGGCCGTGGCGCGATGGTTGTGTGCTCGCCTGTCAACCTCATGATGACAGGTTCGATCCCTGCCGTCGTCTATGTCGCTATAATACCATTAAAATCTTCTAAAAATTGTCATCAATGGGTTTACTGGTTTACTCATTGCATGTTGTTCAGGCATAACACTAACAACATGTAATTGAGTTAAAAACTAGTATGCCCAACAAGGATGAATACAAATAAAATAATGTGAATTATAAGTGACATAGAAATAAGACACGGCATTTCTCCGCTTTAGTTCAGCCGCCATCCCTGGAGATAAAAAAATCTGAGACAACCACCTTTAGTCTCAGAACATCGTGCCACACATCTTTCCTATCCTTCTTTCTTTCATTAACTTCACGCCCGCGCTGTGCTGAAAACATTTAAAGGGTAATCATAATCCCTTGAGTGCGGGTAAATTATAAAAAAAAAAAAAAAAAAAAAAAAAAAAAAAAAAAAAAAAAAAAAAGAGAGACAAGAAATATTACGACGGTGTTCTGTTCAAGAGACGTACATTTTTCGATGATGTTAATATCTCCAATAATTTTAAAGGCTCTTCTCCAAATACTATCCGAAAGACCCGCGAAGGCACCAGCCCCAATTGTGTTAAATATGTTATACTCCAATTTTGGACAGATGTAAGTTCTATATATAAAAGCCAGATCAGAAGGGAAACATGTTTAAGTAAAGAAATGAATTATTTTTATGAATATTAACTTTATTTTAATAAGATATAAAAATACGTCTTACTCTAAGATGAGCCACTTGTTTCATACTCAAAAATGGAAGTTAGTTGAAAATTCCATAATTTTAAGTATAAATTAAAATTACCTACAGGAAATAAAAGTTTTTTTACATCGACGGGGGAAACCTAAACACTTTTCGGGATTTTTTAGAGACATCTCGTATGTTCTCAATCCACAGAAAGTGGTTGGTAGATAATACACATACCGATGATTGAAAGTTGTTCTGTTTTCTTGCTGAAAGTCCTACCAATGGATAGTTGCAGGGGGAAGGTTTTGCTTAAGCGACAAGAGACACAACATGGAGTTTTTGAAGCATTAAATTCTAAGCGATTTCATATTTTCCATTGGACAATACTTTCAAGATCGGAATTAAATGATCATATTAAACGTTGCCGTTGGACTTTCACATCCAAAGGACAAGGTTGTTTATCTTCAAACGCAAATATGAAAAGCTGAGAGTGATATCGTCAACAAAACAATTTAATGGATTACAATTATCACACAGAAGATCATTAATGAAAATGGTAGGGGAAGGTGGCCTAAAATGGCACCCCTAAGGAAAATGTGCCATATCTCGCAAAAATGTGATATTTAAGGTTAAATGTTATATTCTTTTCAAAGCTAAAACAATAACGCTTACATTTTTTTGCTTTACGAGTTTAAAAAGTTTCAAAAAGTATTTAAAGTATTTAATTTTCAAAAACTCTTCAAATTCCAACGATTAAAATTGTCCGGGTAAAATGGGATACTGTTATGCTATTTTACCCTTGCAAGTAAACCAACTAGGCAATTAAACCAAAACCCATTTTCAATTTAATTTAAACTTTATTTTAAACAAATCATAGTTCAAAGCAAAATAAACTGTAAGCAATACTCAAAAAAAAAATAAAAACAACAATTCATTTAAAACAACTTCACTTAAAACAAAATAAGGAAAAGTAGAAATTATAATAATACTCAGTTATTGCAAATATAACAAGTGTACTTTTTTTTGGACGGCATTTAGGGATTTTGTTAATTCATTATCTCTCCAGGACTGCCTCTCTGTACATCGTTTATTATTTCCAGCCATTTTCACTATAAAGAAAATGAAAATGTAAGGGTAAGTATAAAATGGCATACTATGCCATTTTAGGCGAGTGCTTAGTAGGCCATTTTGCCCATTTAGGGTTCTTTTATTTAAGTTTTAATTCGGAAAACACTGAAATAGTTATAGGCCAACTAATTTCAGTAAATTAATAAGAAATACTTAATACTTACATGCATTTACTGTTTTCAACAAAATTGAATGTTTTTTATAATTTTTTTTGTCAACAAACTTTTTATAACATTTTATTGGTTCTACTCTTTTAGATGGCTAGAGACAGTAAAATTAAAACAATAGCTTGAAGCTGCTAGTATTTCGTTTATGTCTGTGTTGGCAGATAAACTAAAGAATTGTGTTACCAAAACCTTCTGGTTCTGTTCGATTCTACAATTTCTAGCAAGGGGGCCATTTTACCTTGGTGGGCCATTTTAGACCATCTTCCCCTACTTCTAATAGACTTCCCCGAAAACGATCCATCGGATTTTGATCAAACTTTTTATGCAAAAGCTTTTAGAACGTCTTAATAGTATGGTTTGCTAAGAATTTTAAAATTTATTAAAAATTTTTTCTCAATTTTTCCACAACTTAGCAAATGGCTTTTTTTTTTATTTCTAGAAGAATAGAATAGAAGAATACGAAATTATTATTTAATAAAAAAATAATGGTCCTTACCTACTTAACAATTCTGGAGGAAGAATTAAAATACAAGAAAATTTCTTAAAAAAAATCGAATTTATGAAAAAAGTTTTAAAATTGATGAATCGTTAAAAAAATTGTATGTATAATTATATAATAAAGTCAATGAAAAATAAATTTGAAAAAATATTATCGACCCAATGTTTGATTTTAATTGGATTTTTTTTTTAATTTAATATGTAATATCTTTTAAACATACTTTTTAGTAGCCTTTTGAAAATCAAATATAATTAAAATCTATCAAGCCAATAATGAGAAAGTTAAAAATAAAACCAATGATTCTATGGAGGTATAGATAATAACGGCTCTTGGAAATTTGTTTCCACTCAAAATCGTTCTAATTCTTGTTCACACAAATTTTTATCACAATCGTAAAAGTCGTTTTTGAGAAAAAATAAGATTTTTTTACAGTTACATAGCAGAAACCATTATTTTGGACTCTAGGAGCATTTTTTTAGAAAGTTTGAAGAAAATGTTTAAAGCCATGTTTCCAAAAAGTCAAAACTGTTTTTCAAATAGAACATTTTTTTTGAAAAATTTTAATACACAACACAATCAATACTTTTTTAGCGTTTTCCAATAGAGATTTTTGAACTTTGATAGGTGATTGTGGCTATGTTGATAAAGCTTCATTTGTCAAATTGACTGAGATTTATTAATCTGTTTTGACAAATAAACTTGAGTACATCATTAAATTAATGGTTTCTCGAACTGTTGGATGTCGACCCCAAAGTTTTCAAGATGAATGGGTTCGTCAACAGGTAAAACTATCGAATTTGGGACGATCGCAATCCACAAGATATCTACCAAATTGCAATGCATCCATAAAATGTCACTGTTTGATGTGGGTTTTTGGCTGGTGGTATCTTCGGTCCATACTTATTTAAGAAAACGTTGGCCAAGCCATCAAAGTCAACGGTATGCCCTATCGGACGATGATAACCAATTTCTTTGGGTCCAAATTAGATGATATGCACACTGATGACATGTGGTTTTAACAGGATGGCCACACAGTCCGTGCCACAATGTACATTTTGCAAAAGCAAATTCGTGGTGTCACTGCCGAGATCGTGCGATGTGACCCCGTTAGACTTTCTTTTGTGGGATTTTCTTAAGTCAAAGACTTATACCAATAAACCACAAACTGTAGGCTGGAACCCCGATTTAGCAAACAGATAGATGGACAGAATTGCGAGACTCACGATCTTTTAACAGTTTCATGTCAAAAACCATTGTCTTGGACTCTAAAAAAAAAACGCTTCTTAATACCTTAAGAAAATGTTAGAAGCTAAGTTTCAAAAAAATGAAAACAGTTTTAAAAATAGTATTTTTTTTTTGCAAATATAAATAAGCAATAGTATTTGACGGGTGATTGCGGTTAAGTAACATTATCCAATTCAGTTTAAATAATGGTGAAGACCGGTGTGTGGCCTTAGATTTCTGGTGCTTTGTGACAGGATCAGTTAAATTTCTTGCCGAAAACACGCCCCGTGGAATGATTAAAAGTGTCACTAGACAGTGGACAGGAGCTGCAGCGTCTCAAATTTATTTTTATTTTTTCATCTGGTGTAAAATATTACTTGAAGCCATTGACTCATTACTTTTCAAATAACAAATTAAGAGTTGATCTTGAAAGTGAAAAACAAAACTGTGAAAAACTGTCTACAATTTTTGTTTGAAATCGTTACGCGTATGACAATTTAATGTTACGAATTGAGTAAAATATGATTTTAACTATAATGATCAGCGTTAAAAGAAATTCTGATGGTAAAGTCCCAGTATTGTTACCATAAGTGTAATCTTATGAGGTGCCCTACACCAGTCCATAATATTATTGATCTACTTTCAAACAATATTTTTTGACTGTATAATGAGCAATATTGGAGTGAGGAAATACGTCTTCTGTTAAAATGAAGTTTTTCATATTTATAACTAAAATAAATTTTCATTACCATAAAATGATTTTATTCACGTTTTTTTAAAGTGGATAACATACTCTTATTGAGGAAATTTCCTGAGCTTGAATTTCATACATAAACTGTAAAATTCCTGGTCTTGAAAATAAAACTCAAAATGAGTTGAAAAAAAAAATAAAGTTATTCCTTTTTTACATATGTCAATTTGTGACGACTGTGATACAAATTTCTAGCTATAAATTCGTGCTAATTGTTAACGTCAAAT
This sequence comes from Chrysotoxum bicinctum, assembly GCA_911387755.1. Taxonomy (NCBI): domain Eukaryota; kingdom Metazoa; phylum Arthropoda; class Insecta; order Diptera; family Syrphidae; genus Chrysotoxum; species Chrysotoxum bicinctum. Next base: position 43,174,613 of record OU426990.1, read on the forward strand.
TCAATTAAAAGTTTGTCTGTCGTTATACACATTTATAAACTATCATTTTGATAAAATTTCTTTTTAGTAGAAATATATGTATAATAACACATTTTTGTTACGGAAGTGACACTTATTCGCTTGCTCAATTCTTTTCGGTCGAAAATTATAAAATCAGTTCTTTTGGTTGATTTTATGCTCCTAATTCGTCAAAAGAAGGAAACAAATTTGTGAATTCTCCGAAAAGTAAAATATTTAATGATTTTTGATAGTCTTTACAAAAATAATTGTCAAATTTTCAAATTAGCCGTTAACTTCAATAATTCAATGAACCGTCAAAATATTTACAAGTTTGTAAAATTGTAAGACGATTTTTCCCAAAAATTCCAAATTTTCAATTCGCATTTTGAAATATATCAATTTGGGAGGAACTCAAGTACTCAACCTTAATGTATGTTGATGTTGGTTTTTTTTATAACATTTTCTAGCGGAGCCTGTCAAATACTATGTTACTCTTAAAATGCAGTTCTTTACAAGCTGCTGAACTAATTTGGAACAAACGCAGAATCACTCTCGGAACAATACTAGAAATTGCCTGAAAGTTTGAGGGGTAGATAATTTATATAAATAAAAACAAAAAATGAAGCAGAACTATTCGGTAAAACTCGAATGAATCCACTCAATTTGGTGAGTTAACTTCGGACATTCGATGATCTCGCACTGGCCTTATTATCCAACTTCAAATAAGTACTTGTCATTCCTAAAGAGCAAAGTTTTTACAATCAGCGAGTTCTTTAAACGAAGACATCAATATTGTTCTTTGTTTCACTTCAAAGAAGAATCTACACTCTGTGCAAAGTAATCACATGAATGGCAGATGTTTCGAAAAGTCTACCTTAGGCCTTCGTTGGAGCTATAGCAGACCCCCTGATAGAATAAATACAATATACAATTATAAACTTCCTATTTTAAAGTGTTTACTTCTGAATGCCTTCCTTATTTCCATATCTCACGCGCACACATCAAAACCTAGAGAACCACTTCAAACGAAGAGGAGCAAATCGTTCCAACATGCCGCCCCTATTTGCGATGTTTTTGTGCGCTTCTTTTTTTTTTTAATCGACAAAGATAATACACGAATACCCCATGAAGAGACCCAAAAAGAAAGACCCACAGGAAATCATAGTGATGGGCTACAACAATAATTATATTAGGTATATTTTCAAATCAGAAAATTGCATCTGGTTGGGGTTTACGAGTATTATGTTTGTATCTTTGTTCAGAGAGGAAAGAGTTTTTAAGTACGTTTGCACTCGAACAAGCACAGAACTTAAGAACCTATAACGAAAGCCATCAAATGAACCAGAAACGAAACCGATTTGCCCCCAGAACTCATGATCTTCTTATTTTTCATTGCTGACTGATGGGATTCCACTTCGACTTGGAGGGAATTCAACGTAAGTGCAGTGAGTGGATCCATCAAAGTGGAAAATGACTCGTCTGTCCAAGGGAAGGCAACTCAGATGTGTCTAGGTTTTTTTATTCTTGTTTTTTTTTTTCGGGACAACGAAGACTGCGACGATTCCATCGGAATCGTGTTCTGGTTCTGATTTTATGATTCTGTTGGCTTGGCTTTTAGCGGAGACGGTGTGGTGCTTCTTCGTCTGTTCTAATGTGCGGAAATGCTTCGATGAGCATGGTCGTCGTCATCGTCGTCAGGGGAGAAGGGAAGCATGTTACATTTTGTAGAATCACAGGAATGATTCGAATTTTCAACAAGTTTCGAGTAGTGTTTCAAATAGTTCAGGTTCCGATGGTTGTTCTTCTAAAACTAAGCAATAAACGTTCACGGCTGATAGCGAAATATTCAAGGGTTTTTTAATAGATCATAAAATCCGATGTTAAGTATAATAGTAAGTTTGCAAGTAAGTTTACGGTGGGTGGCTCTGGCTTCGACTCTGGCTACATGGATGGTAAGGCTACTCAATGGGTACACGGAAAGGTTGTTTTTAAACAAAGTGATTGGTATCCTCTTTTTGTTGGTTGCTGAAGATGGTGATGTTCGTGTCTTGTTGCATTATGAAATGATGAATGAGGAATCTTTTAAAGCTGTTATTAAATCGGAAAATTATAATTTGGTACCGATTAAATGGATTTTATAAGTCGTTTTTTTTATACCCGACACCCATGGATGTGAGGAAGTAAGGAAAATGCAATTCAACTCTATTAAGCATGGCCATTTTGTTGGAAGCGGTTTTAAATCAGCGGTAAATTTTAATAAAAATAATAATTGAAGTTTATGATTGAGAAATAAATGGGAAGCGTACGAAATGTCGACAAAAAAAATGTCGACTGGACAAATATAAATTTCATCGACTGTTAAAATGTCGACTGAAGTTTGATCGACAAAAAAAAAGTCCACAGTTTAAAATCTCGACTATTAAAATGTCGACTGAAAACTTGTCGGTGAAAATGTCGACTTTTATCCAAAATAGAGTTAAATAAAACAGTAATGCTCCCTTTTAATATGTTAACTAAATTTTATAAATTAAAAAAAAGGGGAGCATATATCGATGCAATGCTAAAGAAACTTTGCATACACCCAACCTCGCACCTACCCCAAGTCCTATAGTGTGCCCAAGCAGGGGGGTTGCAGGGGGTAGCATGCCCCCCTTACTCACTGCTTACGCGTCGTAATAAAAAAGGGGATTATAAAAAACGGGACTATAAGAGACGGGATTTTAAAAAGCGGGATTTTAAAAAGCGGGATATCGTACCCAACCCAAAAAAATGTTTCTTTCATAAGTTTTTATTTAAACAAAAAATAAACACAACTATGATCGACAGTGGCGGCGCCACATGCTTGTAAGCATCATTCACTTTGCCACTGTCGACATTTTTCGAGTCGACATTTTTAAAATCGAATTTCTGATAGTCGACATTTTGATCAGTCGACATTTTTATCAATCGACTTTTTGAAAATTGACATTTTGAAAATCGACATTTTGATGATCGATTTTTTTAAATCGACATTTTAAAAATCGGTTAATCGTACCCAACCCAAATAAATTGTTAGCTTTCGACCAACTTCAATATTTTTTGCAAAGCTTGGGTTTTTAACACCGAGAATGGTCTCCTGGGATCATTTTTTTAATAACCATTACAGTTTTCTAAGGAAATTTTTAAATATTAACGGATGAATAGTAAACTTTAAAGTAATGAAGTACTTTGCTTTTAGTATTATCGCATTGTTACGGAAAATTGAGAACAACGCAAAAAGTGCTAAAAAATACGTTTGTGTCGATTTTTTTTTAAGTTTTGAAATGTACTACTATTTTGATCATCAAGATGTATCCTTCTGAAAAATTTGATATCACTCAGTTGAAATGAAGAGGGGTTGTACAAAAATAATAATTTTTTTCAAAACTTGTAGATTAGAGATTAGATTAGATATTTTCTTTATTTCCTCAGATAAAATTACAATTTTTTTTAGAATAAGAATACGGACCTGACAATTTTGCCGTCTGCCGGAAATGACATTTCAGTAAGATGAAAAGAAAATAATATTATATAAAGAGAAAATGTAACGATAATTCTTGTTTACAATAATGTTTCGGTAAATTTAAAATAATAAACAATTAATAGGTATTTACATAATGTACATACGATCGTTTAAATGAATATACAAAAAAAAAGTTAAAAAATAAAAAAAAAGAGAGAAATTTTGGGATTTGAACAATTTTGATGATTTGCAACATAAAAAACTCTTAATTTTAATGATTTAAAACATAAAAAGAGTAACAGATTTAAATTCTTGTTAACATATTTGTTTTGAAAAATTAACATAATGGAATACTCAATGAGAACTTAAATACATTTACATGAATATTCAAACTTAGTTGATAGGAAAGTGAGAAACCTGGAGGCCGTCGACAATTTTGATGATTTGCAACATAAAAAAAAAACTTCTAATTTTGATGATTTAAAACATAAACATAATAACAAAATTAAATGGTTATAAACATTCGAATTCGCAATGAATATAGACTTGCTGTATCTCTTGACTTTTCAAAAACTATTACGATAAGTCATAGCATGGCTGCAATATTTATATAGAGCGAGCCAGCCCCGAGAACCATTTAATATTTCGTAGAGATTATTTACAGTCAGAAAACTTTCTTGGAAGTATAAACGTCGGATTTCTTGTAAAATGGGACACACCCCAATGAAGTGGTACACACTTTCGTCTTCTCTCCTGTTACATAAATTACAAGTTTGCTGAAGATCGGTTCTATGTGGAATGAAATTTAAATTCAATAATTCGACTCGGGCTCTGAAAATGGTGCTTATAACTTTAGGTGGATATTTAGCATTGAAATAATTTCCTAGGGTTAGTAATCGATGATCTAGATTGCGGTAGATTAGTCTGGAAACCGAAGAGGATGCTCTTGTTAAGTGTTGGTCATACATTTTGTCATCAACCTTAGCTATAATTGTTGCAAATATATCATGCCATTCGCTAACATTACTTTCAGACAAGGATGTACTGATATCGTGAGATAGCGCCAGTTGGTTCCAATTACTGAAAGGTGTTGCATTAGTTTGCAGCAATCTAACTAAGATGGCTCTATGAAAACTGTTTCTGCTTCGGTTCATCAACCTTATTAAAAAGTCTGCATGGGCTTTTAGATTTTGCAAATATATGGGTGGCAAACCGGACTCCACGTGAATTGCATAGGTTGGATTTGCATTCGGTAATCTAAACAAACGCTTAAAGAAATATCTCTGAACATCTTCAAACTCCTCAAAGGGGATTGTCCCAAACGCCTGCACACCATAACACAAACATGTGTTTACCGTAGCCTTAAATACTTGATATTTAGAAGACAAATCAATGTTTTGGTTTGCGAAAAATTTCGGCCACAACATGTTTAGTGCCAGTTTTGCTTCTCTATTTTTTTCTTTCGCATGCTTCCGGAAGTTCAAATTACTTGAAAACAGCACACCAAGGTACTTAAACTCCCGAACTACTTCTATCACCTCGTTATTGAGTCGCCAAGCCTCTGCACGTAGTCTGCCTCTAAATCGGTTCTCAAAAATCATAACTTTTGTCTTTAAAACGTTTATATGGAGATCCCATGTCTTACAGAACGCATGTAGTTTGTTTATTTGGAGTTGTAACGTGAAAGGATTGTCCGCTAACAGTACCAAGTCATCAGCGTAAAGGAGTACTTTTACGTGATTGCCCGCGAAGCTAACACCACCAGGGAGAATCTCAGTTACTGAATCAATAAATAGGGCGAAGAGAATAGGGCTTAAAATGCAACCTTGGGGGACACCTGCCGACGTGTCGAACCATTCCGACAATTTGGATCCATCCCACACTGCTGCACTTGATGCCGAGAGAAATTTAGCATAGACCAGTAGGAACTTTCTTGATAATCCGAGGGAAGCCAATTTATAAATCAATGCTTGCCTGTTGACTGTATCAAAGGCTGCTTTGAAGTCTACGAAGCAAACATATAACTTCCTCTTTATTTCAATATATTTTCTGGCAATGCTAGTCAGTGCAAAAATATGATCTAAGGTTGAAAATCCTGAACGGAACCCTGCCTGGTATATGCTAAGACGATCGTTGCTTTCTATCCAAAGAGAAAATCTTCCATAAAGAATTGTAGCAAAAATCTTTCTAAGAGAATTAAGAATAGAGATTCCTCTATAATTTTCAACTCGACTTGAATCTCCCTTTTTAAATAAAGCAAATATAAGTGCTTTATTAAAAGAAGTAGGAATACACGCATTATCGAATAACAAATTGAAATATTCCACTATGTAAAGTTTGAGTTGTTCCGTTGCATTTTTAAAAAATTCGATTGGGATGCCATCACTACCCGGAGCTTTATTGTTTTTCATGGCCACTAACGATGATTCTAGTTCCCTTAAAGAGATCGGGTGGTCTAGTTCGGATACAACTTCGTTCTGTAACGCATAGCTAAAAGTTTGAAGATTCTCCTCCGCTGATAATAGAATTTTAAAATGCGCTGCTAAAGTATCAGCTTCGAGAGTAATCTTCATACTTCTGCACCGCCCTCCTAACTCGCGAACATTACTCCAGAATTCTTTAGAGTTTTTAGAGAGTTGTAACTTCATAGCAAAACGTTTGAGGAAAAGACTTTTTTTCTCGTAACACATTTGCTTGAAATCCTTATTGGCACGTAAGGACGTAAGTACATAATTTTGAAGGCAACGGAGTTTGTTGAACGAAATAGTTTTAAATACTTGAAAGAAAGATTCCGAAGGATGACACAGTCTTTATCAAACCATTTATTCTTAGCTGTGAAGGAATAATTACTACTTGTTGGAGTAGCCGAAGCATAAATTACACTTGTAATGCTTTCCTCAATTAAATCAACATCGCTTAATGATTGAAGTGGAAGAAGATTGCAGTGGTGATTCAAGAGACTTTTGTATCGGTGGGCTTTATTCTCAAACCATCTAAGTTTTCGAGGATAATCTGTACCGGTATTCTGAACGTTCTCGAAAAAACGGACTTTAACCTGTAATGGCAAATGACCCGAGAAGCTGGCCACGAGCACCTGGAAATCCTGAACTGCATTAAACCACTCGCCAGATATCGCGCAGTAATCAATAACCGAATGGCCTTGGCCGCTTATAAAAGTAAGTTCACCACATTTGTCACCATTTGCTACCCCATTCAACACAAACAAGCCAAAGTCCTCCAACAATTCCAATAAAAGCCTTCCATTACTATTGAGCGTTTCATCTTTCGAATTTCGAATCATATTATAGAGCGTTATATCTTGCAAATTATAAGCAGGAGAATTCTGATAATCGCCAATGCGGGCGTTGAGATCACCGATAACCATTATATTTTCCAAGGAAGTATCGTTAATAAAATTACGCAAATTGTCGAAATCGTTCATCCAATTATTGCAATTTAGGTAAACCGGTACAATAAAGAATTTACATTTGTTTGTCAAAATTTGAACAACAAGCCTATTTTCAATAAATTTGCATTGAACGAAATGATTAAATTTAGTTTTTATGCCACATAATATTCCTCCACTCGCTCTCCCATGTACATTAGATCTAACTGCTGGAACAAATGTTAGTTTATAATCTTTGAAATATTTATAAAATTCATTTTCATTTTTTTCTTCTAAGAAAGTTTCTATTAGTACAATTATATCAAAATCTATAATAAATTTAAAAAAATCAGGTTGCAAAAGTTTGCTTTTGAGACCTGTAATATTATATGCAAAAATCGATAAATTAGAGGTATTAGTTACTATATCTTGGCAGACGGCGGAAATTTCCTATTTTTTTCTTGCGAATATAGGGTGCATATTTTCATTCCTAGATGGCACTGTCGTCGATTGAGAGCCAGTTGGTACAAGTTGATTGTCAACCGAGGCTAACTTCGCTCCCTCGCTGCAGTCAAAATATTCATGAAAACATTCACCAAACATGTTGTTTACAAATGTCATCTCAGCCGAAGATTTGACAATTAAACCACGCGCAAATTTGTAGACAAAAGTGTGGTTGTTAATTTGCATTTTGTCACCCTTGATTATAATTTTTGCTTCGGAGTTTACTTGAAGAAGTTAAGTTTTTAATTCGAAAAGTGTCTGTCTCTTTTGCCGATGCATTAACGTCTGTTCGCGATGTATACTAATGCCGCTTCCTTTGAGTTGACTAGCAACGGACAATATTTCGTCTACGATGTCTGACGAATGCAGTTCTAAGAAAACAGTTCCCCTCTTTGTGTTTGTGTTTTGAATAACTCTTGTTTTTTTTAAGTGAAAATCATCACCTTCTTTTAACTTGAGAAGCCTTCTGCAAGTTTGTTTAGCTAACTCAACTGCGTCGGTTTCTCTGTCTAGAGGAAGGTGTACCACCATATTGTTTTCATTTGTTTTGCGTGAGATTTTTTCAATTTGAGACTCCAAGAGCTCACATCTTTCCGTCATCAAGGTCAATTTTTGGCACAACTGTGAATTCGCTGTTCTCAATGCATCCAACTCCAGAGACAATGAAGCAACATCAGTTTTAGTGGCTACATCTTTAATTTGTTCCGAAATTGTTTCGTTGAGAAGATCTTTTAGATCAGCAATAGACATATTCCCGACAGCCATTTTAATTGAAGTGGGATTAGAGCCGAATTTCTTCCTAGTATTGTTAAGTTCTGGTGAAGTATCCGCTATGCTTCTCTTATTGCCGCTCATAAAGGAATCCCGTTGTGCACTATTTGATTTTGCAATTATATTAATACTTAAAATACCTTTTACCTTGAGTTTTTATTGTATATATTTGTTAAAAAGGTATTTAGGAATGTCGAAAGATCAATTACAAGAAACTTGTTTTAAATTTAAATTCAAAAACTGTGCAAAAACTTAAAACTTTGTATGAGCTTAAATTTTGTTACACTTTCACAACTGACAGTTGAAATGTCAACCTTCAAAACTTGTATTACGTTCATTTTTGCAAAAAAACTAAAAACGCAGTTGAAGCGTTTTCTAAAAAAAATGGATTATTTTTCCAGATAATCTGAAAATCTTATTTTGTTCTAAATTTAAAGCAAAAAAGCTAAGTCTACCCGCTTAGACTCTATATAGCTCGATATTCAGAAAACGTACAGATGTAAAGAAAAACAAATGTACGTTCTACCGAACGGTCAACGTAGTATTCAAAATTTGTACCAACAAAATTGCACTAAATGACTCTGTATAGGTAGACATTTTTATTCGTTCTTTTATTTGATTTAACTATCTCTGAAATTGTTTTAATTTAATTTTGAAAAACATTGAAACGGATTTAAAAAAAAAAATAATTCTACATACAGACATATGGATAAATTAATATTTTCTTAAAAACTAATTTTTAAAAAAATCATTGAATTGTTGATTTACCTGATTGAAAACTACAGAAATAGCCCCCCGATTGAAAGTATTAAGGTCTAAGACGCTTTGCAGATAGCCTTCTGCCTGCAAGACGCGATAAGAATAGCGTACTTCTTGCACGAAGAAGACCGCCTTCAAAACGTCTTGGACCTCGATATTTGCAATCAGGGCACTTAGCTCTTCATTTTAAAGTTATGGCAAATTTTTAATCGCAATTTTTTAGACTTTGGAAAGAACTGCATATCTGATGCACTCTTATGCACTATTGCTCCCACTAGAGCATGCAAGACGTTCACATTTGTAAATAACTACTAAAGGCCTATCTAATTATGCTAATTATTTTTTTGTTATAAATCACACCCAAAAATTGCTGTGGGCTCTTATCTATATTGTTCAGTGGAAGTACTGGCACATGGGCGCACGGACGCTATGATGAAAAAAAAACTTCCTCTGACTTTTCCGTCATCGTAAAACAAGTTTAATTAAAACATCGGAATTATTTATAAAGATAGTAAAAACTTATCAAAATCTGTGGAACCATTTTAAAGAAAAAATTAATTTTCATTAACGATTTTTTGTATACAGTACGCCCTGATATATTCGGTACTAAAAAATTTCTTTTTAAAAGTCTTCTGAAAAGAGTCCAAAAAATTGTTAAATGTCAAAATAAAGAAAAAATCGATTGTCATTTTCGAAATATTTTTTTTTAATTACCTAAAAAAATATTTTTTTTTAAATGTTGGTACACACTAAATGGCGAGTAAGAAAAATTGAACTCAAAATTATTTTGATCAGACTTGACATTAATATGTTTGTACGACTACAGCCTGCACAGCTTGACTAATTTCCTTTAAAATATCATAGATATCATTTTTAAATTATTCCCTCCACACTTTTTTTTAATACCAAAAATAACGGTACGGAGAGTAAGGTTATTATTGTATAAAATTAAAAAAAGTCCTACATCTTTTAGGAAATGAACCTTTTTTTTTGGTTTTCGATTTTTTCTGATTTTTACAAAAATTTCGATTTTGTTTTTGAAAACTCAATATTTCGGAAACCACATGTTTGATTTGTTTAAACTTGGGAATTAAAAGTTTTTCTTAACATTTTTTAAAAGATGCAGGAATTTTTTTTTAATTTTATCCAAAAATAACCTCACCGACCGTACAAAAGTTAAAAAATCGTTTTCGCCTCAAAAACGGTACCTAGCTGTTTGATAAGAAATTTTTTTTTTGGGTTAATTTTTACGATTCATAAATTAGTTTAGAAAAAATTGAAATCACATTACCTATCAAAGAACCATTTTTCGGACTTTTGTCTTTTTTTAAAAATTTTAGTTGACGTACCAACATTTGTTCTTAAAAATTTTGTACAAAAACTGACATAACGAGTTAAAATTTTTGCCCTAGCATAAATTCATATTTGCTTATGGTCCGATCCGATAGTGAATTTTATTCTGAATAGTACGCGCACGAAAGGGGGGTTTGATTACCCCTAAGATTACTATACACAGTGTATGTGTTAAAAAAATTAAAGATTTAGAGTGTGATGCCAATGAACATTGGTTTTAAAGTCTTAAATAAATAAAATGCACGACTGGGTCGCACGAACTTGCTCCTATGTAATAGACTAAGAATTTCAAAAATGAATGTTATTAGAGAAAAACTGTTCATAAGCATAAAAATTAATTTTTTAAACGACTAAAACAACTTCTTTACTAGTTGGAGGTAAAAATAGAATGCCATGTGATTCAAGCAAATATAGGTTCATGCAAGAACAAAAATTATAAGTCTTTGTAGTGGTTTCTTAAAAAATAAGCTTTTATATACAAAATTTTTAAAACATTTTTAAGAAAAAATTTTGGTATTTTTATTATTGTTTGAATATAAATTAAATTTTCAAACAAAATATTGAGCCGTTTTCGAGATATTGAATTTTCAAAAAAAAAACGATTTTTTTTTTTCAAAATTCAAAAAAATATTTTTCTTAAAGTTTTAAAATGCAATGTCTTTTAAACTTTTTAGAAGCTTCTCTTTGAAAAAATTCATTAAAATCCGTTATGCCGATAATGAGAAATTCAAAATTTAAGAAAATCGCTCTATGGTAGGTACAGTGAGTAATATCTTGTTTTCAAAAAATTTTTTATTAAATTATAGATCTTAAAAATTAATTGAAAGAAAAAAAATTTAAGTAAAATTCTCGTAACTGTTTTCAATACGATTTTCGAAAACCATTTTTTAACATTTGTATGGAGGGTAGGTACCGTTATTTTTAGGTAAAACAATTTTTTTTCTTAAATCTTATAACTTATATTAAAAACCTTTTATTTATCAAGTTTTGAAAAAACCGAGCATGGGGTTTTCGAAATATTGAGTTTTCAAAAAAAAAATTTGATTTTTTTTTTAAATCCAAAACAATTTTTTTTGAAAATTTGAATACACAATAATATTGAAACTGCTGGGGAGCCTTAACATAAAAAAAATGATCAAAATCGGTTTTTTTTTTTTTTTTTTATAATCTACCCGCGCTCAAGGGATTATGATTACCCTTTAAATGTTTCAACACAACGCGCGCATGAAGTTACGGAAGAGAAAGAAGGATAGGTTGTGTCGTTTTAGAGAAAATCAAAAACAAAAAAATGGTTCCAAGGGGGGTACCAAAAATAACCATTTTTTGGAAATTTTTTTCAACCATTACCTAGGTTTAACTAAAAGAAATTTTATGAACTTTTTTTTTTAAATCTGTGGGACAGTTTTTGAGAAAAAAAATATTTATAAAATTTCCAAAAAAATTCGTATGGCAGGTACCGTTATTTTTGGTCTTAAAAAATCAAATCAAAAAACATCGGGGTGAAAAAAACTAAAACCCATATCTATACCAAGTTTGAAGAAAATCGGCCGAGCCGTTTAGCTGCAATCGAACGGACAGACAGACAGACAGAATTGCGAGACCCACTTTTTTGGTCTTCGCTAGCATCGCAATGTCAACTTTGATCAAAATCTCGAGTTCGATTTTTTTTCCGAATGCATATGTAACTTGCCTTATAGTACCTATAAGTCGCAAGTAAAAAATAGGATACAAAATAGAGCCAGGTAAAGCATTTCACATTCGTGTAATGCGTCTTAGGAAAAAATATCAGTACTTGCTATTGCGTCCATTGCGACATTGAACTAAATGATAAACCGATGAGCGTTCATAAAACTGGAAAGTTTTGTTTTAGAATAGCTTGGGGGTAGGACTGCAACTGGATTATTCACTAGAATACTGTTAATTGAAATGTTGATAAGACAAATGAGAAACATGAAATACTGTAGAGCTGTTTAAGAGATTTGACTGTTACATTTTAAAGCTTTTGAAACCACATGCTGAATTTTTTTTTTTTGAAAGAGCTTAAACCGTTCTTGAGAAAGTCGAAAACAATACACCGGTTCTCAACAGAATTTTTGTTTTTCCTATTTTCAAAAACTTTGTCTATAATAATAAGTTATTCACGGCTAACCGGTTGAACTGTTGAGGAATTGTGTATCTTTATCTAAATATCTTGACACAAAATTCTACGTGAAATTGGACAGTATCGAGATTTGGCTAAAGAAAAATATTTTTTTTTTCCAAAATATCATATACATATGTGTTTTATCATTAGATAGTAATTTCTTGCTAAACATCAAACCGATTTCTAAAAATTCTATGAAGAATTGTTAGGCTCCCGGAAATTAAGCCAGAAGATTACTCGAGATTTTTTTTGAAAAAAAAAACGCCAAAATTTTGTTCATACAAATTCTAGCCTTTTTCCTAGGAAAACAGTCCAGACGTTTTTGGCAATCTTTCCAGAATTTCATGCATTTTTTTGAAAACAAATTGTAGAGTTTTTTCCATTTTTATAAATGGAACAAAGACCAGAAAATTTATTTGAAATTCAATAAAACTTTATACATAAATATATATGTAGGTGTGAAAATAGGTTGTATAGAAGGGCCTAAGGAGACTAAAGAATTGCATTTAAAGTTTGACTTAGGTTACGTATTTGAATAGTTAAATTTTCAATCCAAGAAAATATATATAACTTCAATATTTCTTTCCGAACTTTCTCGCTAGTAAATGTCCAAATTAAATATTCATCTAATTGGCTTTCTAATCAAACTCCAAGAAAATCATTTCAAATTTTTGCATTTCTCCATATTAATTGCAGTATCAACACCTTTTTCCAATTGAATCGCTCATTTTTATATCTTTCTCTTTGTCAAAAAGTTATATTTGGTTTTAATTATACAATTAAAAATATTCATAAAAGAAACACCATGCAATGATTATATTTATTCACCTAACAATACGAGTATTTAACCATCAAATACAAAATGCAACAACAACACAAAAAAACTCTCTTCTCAAATTATCACATAAACAATTTCATTGCTGACAGACGGTGTTGTTGTTGTTGTGTCGTCACTTAAATAATAATCATGTAAAGGCTCATAAATCCATCTTTTGATAACAACAATCCATGGCAAACCATAATGTTTACATTAGTTTGAAACTTTCACTAGTATCTTTAGACCACAATGCTGAGCTCTACGCAAAAATGTAACTCAAGTTCCATATAATGTAGTAATGTACTATAGCTTACTTATAGATACTCTGGAATCATGTAATAAATTGCAATGTTAGATGTTTTGATTTTTGCATGCAACACAACAACCTTGGTGCAATGTTGCCAACTTAAATAAAATAATGCTGGAATGTGGTTTGTTTGAGAAAATGAGCCTAAAAAAGAGTAAAAGTGACAAGTCGGTTCGAGTTCCTCATATGGCATCTCATGATTGACAGTTCTATTTTCATTTGTGACATTTCATGCTTCCTCCACCATTAATACTATGTATACAAACATAATTTCCCAAAAATCAGCTGAAATTTATCATAGAAAAACATGAAATTAGTAGATACCTCATTATTTAAGGTACTTCTGAGATAAATGAACACATCGGAAATAAAGTTCTGTTTGTGTTTAAATTCTTTCTAAACTCTGGAAATAAATTGTAGTTGAACAACTCAAACTTGTTCTTTAATCATATCCTATTCAAACGGTCATTAAACCAAGATGGCAACAGTATTTATGTATCTCATTTAGGTACTCTATGATAAATGTATCTCACGATAAATAAAATGTATCTCTAAGCGTAGGTTTATGTAGGTAGCGAACACACCAATAACAATAACAAAAAATCTCCCGCGGAAGGTGGTAGTGTTCCACATTCCACAATATGTAATCCCACCGCACTACTGATGGTTTTTTTTTCTTAATTACCCTTCACGAGTGGTAATGAGGAAAAAAAAAACAGAAGAGAAAATTCTCAAAACTAATCGAACCATAAAACTTCCGTCTATGCTTAGCTAACGTAAATTCAAGTCATTGAGAAGAAACCTCAACGACAACAAAAAGTGACAATTTTAAAACAAAATTTGATGAAATCAAACGCAGCGGAACCAATTTATTGTCAAAACTTCAACATAATTACAGAATGTGTTTATGGTTGTGACACAAAAACCTATATTCCGTCTAAAGCGTGACTGACAAAAATTAACCAAAACGTTATAGCAAAACTTAATCACTGTCTTGTCTTGCCATATATCGTAAAAAAAATTAATATAGTGCAATAAATTTAAAAAACATAAAACAAAATCATCAAACAATTTAATTCGAAATTCAAAAATGAATAGCGAACCGGCCAGCCAGCCCGAAAGTATCGATTTAGCCTATGATATGTGGGCTGGCCAATTTGAATTTGTCGGCTCACCACAGAACAACAACAACACACCAAATAATAACATTCTAAACAACAACACCAACTTACAATATCGATTAAGTGATAAAAATTCTAGTCAATGCCATCGCAGTACCGAAAGTCTTGAAGATTTAAATCTGAACTTCACATCACCAACATCAGCGACGACGACCGCGTGGAACGGAAGTGATTTTAGCAAGCAGCCAATACTCATCGATCAGGAAACTTTTTTGAGTTTGAATCCGAACGATTTCGAAGATATTGTTTCGTCGGGACCGAATTCGCTGGTATTTATCGAAAATAAATTCAACGAATCGCCATCTGCCGGAACAGATGGTAAACTAATTAATTTAGAAGCCTTAACGAACAAATTGAATTGCAAACCAAATAATAATAATACCAACGGTTTTAAGTTGGAAAATCTGAAGAATTTCAAAAATAAACTGCTGTGCGATTTTTCGGAGAAGAATAATAACGGTATTGGAGGCCAGACTGACGGAGTTGGAGGGGGAAGAATGAATGGAATCAATGCTGAGTTGTGCGAGAATCTCAATGAACAGGTAACTGTTTTATTTTTTCGAATTGTTTGACTTTTCAATCGATTGAGTAGATTTCTTAAAATACAAAACAGAGACAATACTCATAAGAACATATTAGTTTTTAATTTCTTTGTGTGTGAGGGCTTTTGGCTAAAACAGATCAGACCAAAAACATAAATGTTAAAAAAAAGAGCCAAGTTCTTCTATACAAAAACCTTTGTGTAACAAGTCAGCCGTGAAAAGTACGCCAAGTTCTTACTTCACGAAGGTTTAATACCGAATATTTAAAGTAGAATAATATTGAAGCAGCTACAATGTAATAGAGAAATTTTATTATTTAATGATTACTGACTAAAATTTGATGGCTTCACTGGTGAAGTTTTTAAAACCTTTCTAATTAGGCATAAAAAAAAACTTGCCAAGTAAGCCCATCAAATTTTAGTCATAATCATTAAATAATAAAATTTCAATCAATCGGAAGTGTTCCATATAAATTAAACATTTTCTTATAAAATGGGCGGATACCACGCCCCCTGAATGGAAAACCCCAATTTTAATTTTTGGCCCTTTATTTGAGTCCTAATGTTCTACCAAATTTCATTGTTCTACTGATGCAATCGGAAGGGTGTAGTGTCCTGCACCCATCGATGCATATAGTTTTATACTCGTAACAAAAGTGCATGCTGTCTGGCATTTGAGGTGAAAAGTGCGGACAGTATTCATTCCATAACCCCGCGCCTTCATAAATAATTTTTATTTCTATCTTTATTTCAGCAATGATTGCAAACATTTTTATTTCTGAGTTCAGTGGGAAAATTATTGTTTGCATTCAGGCTTCCGAGAGAACAACATCTATCATACATATACATAATGTATAAAACAGATAAGATTTCCCGCTGGGAATTCCAACTCAATTTGCATGTATTGGTTGAAACCCAGTAGAAATGTCAGTCGAACTGACATCAGACGTCAATTTATTCCTTCATTTATTGCCACAAAGATGGTAAAAAACAAGCGCTGCCATCGATTTCAAGTGGTCTCTATTCGAAATTTCCATTGCATGTCCGATTCTCTTTAATGGAATATTATTTGTGTATGCCTGGGGTATATTGTCGATTTCAGTTATGCCAAATACCAATTAATTCTTTAATATTTGTTTGGTTTTTGAAAAGTATTTTTTTTTTAGTTCTGGAAAAATAAAATTGCGTGCACAGGTTAGAATTACTATGGTTGGAACTTAATGTGTCTAGCCATTATTAAAATATATGATCATAAAAACAACAATCTCTGTAAATCTTAAAGAAGAACTAACTTACAAGAAACTTTAATTATGGATGAACTTACAAAATAAATGAAAACTTATAACTGTCGGTTGAGAAAAACCATTTTTTTTTTTACTTGTAAGCTTTTATCACTTACTGTTTAACAAAGAGGCTTGCACTCATCATTTTTCCATAAGTTTCTAACGTTGGTAACTTTCCACTGCAGCTGGAGTATTAAAAATACAAAAATTCAATATTTCAAACAAAGCATCCCAGCTGCAGCCCCAACAGCACGAGTTGGACAACTTTTAACTTTTGCATGCAGAATTTTTGAGTATTTAAAATCGACCTACTCGATGCAGCTTTACTTAAGGTTAAAATCAACTTCAAGCCCTCTTCAACTCCTCATAAGATAAAGTGACAAATCTTTACTTGTCAGAGTGCCTAGTAGGTGGCTCTTCAATCGAATTGCCTCATGAGAATACTATTAAGTTTATATACAATAAAAAAACGTTTCTGAAATGTTTCCCATTTGCTTAAAAAACATTTCAGAAACATTAAAGAAATATTTGAGAAATGTTTCTGATATGTATGTTTTTTTAGTGTGGACGCTTTGAGAAACATTTCTGAAATGTTTCTTTGTTTCCCATTTATGTATCCAGTATTGAGTAGTGTGCAATTTTTTTTTCCCGCCTGTGTTGCACTTTAAGCGCATGAATTTTTTTCTACCTCATCTTTTTCCCGATTTATATTTTCGGAAATTTCAGACAAAACATCGGCGCTTTAGATTTAATTTTTAAAATTTTCTTCAAGTGGATCCCACAAAACTTTTTTCTCGTTGCTTCATACTTTTCGCGACATTTTTATATTTATATGAACAAACACTCACGCACTATCTAGCTTTGTAAATGAAAGTCTTCCATTCGGAATAGGAACCAGAGAAACATTGCATAAACATTTCAGAAATGTTTCGCGAGCATCCAGACCAAAGTAAACATTTCAGAAACATTTAAGAAACATTTCAGAAACTTTTCCAAAAATGTTTTTCTGTTTTTGAAATATTATTTAAATGTTTCTAAAATGTTTCAGAAATATTTCAAAAATGTTTATTTGGTGTGGACACACCTTTAGAGGCTTTTTCAATTCTTCGCAAGAGGCAGAGGCAAACTTATGAACCCAAAACTTTCTGCATGACAGTCAAACGCATTATACCATTATTCCAAGGGGTTTTACACACACAAAAATGCATACGCGCATAAAAAAGAAACATACCCAAAGAGATAGGCTTACAAGTTCATAAAATGTTAAGATTTAAATTTTTCTTTTTTATAAAAGCTTTAAGTTATCAGATTTGGACATAAATGACTTGTTGACAAGTTATTTCTAAAACATTCTGTTACAGTGTTACCTAATCCCGATTAAAACAAAATTGATTTTGCTCTTTCAAACATTATAACTCCAAATCTCGACACAAAAACCATAAAGATGTGTGCATTTAAAAAAAAGTTATCTTGTATTTTCCGAAAACTACAGTGATATTCCTAAACTCAATTCTCTTATAAAAGTGTAAAAGCGAGTCTTTCATAATATGTACATAGATTAGTGAGGGGAGTTGTTTTCAGGTTAGTTTTCAAGCCAAACTTTCAACGTTCGATCAGATGTTCGTTCATTGTACTGCAACAAGGTATTTCTCAGATAAAATAAGGTGTATACGTTATGTTTGTTGATTTAAAGGCAGCATTCGGCACTATTAATCGAAGGTTGTTACTTTATAAGCTTTCAGAAATAAGATTTTCGGCAAAATTTATCAAAATCTGCAAGAAATAGGAAAACGCCAAACATTGTTTCAGATTTTTCGCATGTACAAACGGTGTCCCACAAGGTTGCATTTTCAGTCCATTGATTTTTACATTATTTAATAACGATATGAAAAATCATTTTCTAGGTGGGGTTGTTTTTGAGATATTATAATTAAAGTTCTGCTATATGCAGTAGAAAAAGTGATATTGAGAGAGAATGCATTTGCCTTATCAATATGAATCAACAAGTTGACATAATTTTGGAATATATAGGATCTTAAAATAAATAAACAATTATAAAGCAAATAGAACTTTTATCATATCTGCTCACTGTATAACTTTAGTAAGATCGAAGACGTCTTGATTTTTTTAAGTCCTGTGTCCGATTTTGGAAGAGGTATGAAGGCTTTCTTTTATAAAACATTTAAAAGTAAGTTTTAAATTTTAAAATGCACATCTTGGGTAGAAACAACTCATATACTTCATTTTGAATTCGAGGAGATACCGAAATAAGAACTAATTTGAATTTTATCTAAGTCCTTTTAATATAATTTTGTTTTAGCTAAACACAAGTATATATTACGTATTGTTGCAAAATTCTCCAAAAGGAATGGAAACCCAGCTCTGAGAAAAACAAAAGGAAATAAAAAAAAAAAAACTTATTAGTCTGGTTCCCGAGAGAATTTTAATTATGTGTTTCTTATTGATTTTTGTTAACAGTGATTTTATTTTTTTTTTTGTTCAAGTTATTTTTCTCTTTTGTGTTATAAGATGTTTTTTATGTTGATTCGTACGAGGTCTGATTCGAACTGTCTCGTTTTTCGTCAGCTCACTGCCCAGTTATCTCCAAGCCCATTTGTTGTCCGTAATAAAAGTTCAGAGTAGTGTTGACTGATGGGTGTGAATTTTGAATTTCGCAACAATATATTATATATTACGATCTTTAATCATTAATAAAAGTGTTTTCTAAATTTCCATTCTCCAAAATCACAAATACAACCCAATCAATAATGCGTGGACATGGACTTTTTTCCTCCTTTCAACCAAACTATACTTTTTTAAAAAGTTTTTTTTTCGCTCTGAATTCGAATTTTGTATACAATTTAAACTAAAATATTTGAAAAAGTAGATTTTAAATGAAACTAACTGTTTCTTCTATTTTTATTTACGGTGGATCATGTATAAGATTCTTTCAAAATTAATAATGAATTTTTGATTACGATGAAAGTCATGACAGAGTTGGTATTTAAAACAAAAATAGAAAAAAACAATCAAGGAAAATCATTTAACGGTTTTCAAAATATTGAATTTTCAAAAAAAAGTAATAATCTTTAAAAATTTGCAACATTTAACTAACAGGTACTTCAGTTGTTTTTCAAAAGTAATACACCTTTAGATTCGTTTTCCAGAAAAAAAAACATGGTTTCATTAACATCTTGAGTTCGATTTTTTTACGAACTTGTATGATATTAGTCTATACATAAGTACTGGGAAAATAAACATTTGACAAAATTAATAATGTTAGCGTATCATGCATTTATCATGAACAAAAAATTGTTAAATCGATTGTGTTATTCTGCAAACTATTTTCAAGGTCTTTCCTTGTTCTAAGTAAGACAGAAAAAAAATGAAGTGCATACAAACGAATCAGTGTAATCCATGATTTTAAATCAATAAAATTGAGCATGGTGACTCCCTTCATATCGGAAAGTGTTGGTGTAAGTTACAGGTTCCGGTAGTGTCTTGTTTGTATATAATAAAGCAAAACAAATAAATGTAAGTTCGTAATTACATAAGCTCTGTCCCAACAAACAATTATGCTTTTCTGTAGGTTTTGACATATCTAGGTTGTTTGTGTTTATGTTTTTCTTCGCAGAAACAAAGAAACAAAATCAAGAGGCAAACCCTGAATATCTAGTGAGTTAATACTCTCAAACATTCCTTTGTGTGGGACAGGACTTCAATATTCTGCCGAATCTGAATGGCTAAGATGAAAAGCAATTTAATGTCAAGAGATATTCTTGGAGGATTTGTCACTACGTCGCAAGTGGCATTATCCTTGAAAAAAAGTGTTTTTTTTTTTCTTAGGTGACAGCGGGTGGGAAACGATCCTAGACTTTCTGTAACCGATTTGCCAGGGGGTCCTTAAGGTAAGAGGATATTAGCATACCAATAATGTCCAGTGGAGCATTGTGATAATGTCTCGGTTCTTAAGTGTGACAGTATAAACAATTATTTTCCAAAAAATATCCTCCTTGCCAAACTTAAAAATTACTATGGTAATTTGTTTGAATTATTATTTAAATAGGTTTCCAGGATTCATTTTCAAATACTAAGTCCTCATAATATTTTTTGACAATTTTGTTTTCACACTTTCAAAGGTTCTCTGCTAACTGTTACACTGCCTCAATAAAACGGAATATATTCAAGATACGCATATTACAAGGTTTCTTATTGTTTTCATTTTGTATTTAAAATCTGAAAAATATAAACAAACAAATACATATACATACATGAATAATGCAATTTCCTCCTTTTACATATATTTTCCTTGCAAACGCAATTCTTAAAGTTATCTGAAATTATTGTAAGTGCTATCAACCGGATACATTATTTTCAGCGCACAGCGATAATGTTTTGTTTTTTATTTGAATGGCAAAGTTCTTAAACTCTAAGACTTATTTATATGTGATAAATTTACAAGAATGAATAAATAAATGTATGGTTATGTGATCTTACTGCAAGCCTTTCTTACTTGCTCTTTAAAGATCAAGAACGAAAAATATCAAACATTTTCAGATTTGCTTAAATTTAATAATATATCTACGTATAGAAACAAAGCTAAGGTAAAAAGGCATATTATTATTTTATTCAATTTTTTATTTTAAATACTCTTAAACAGATTTCGGCCTTTGTTCTATCTACGACGGCGCGGTCCGATAAGTACTTAGACTACAAAAGAAAAACAAAAATTTTGGAAAAGTGACGATTTATTTCTCAACGTAGTCTCCTTTTAGCTCGATACACTTCATCCAGCTATGCTCCAACTTCTTTAACCCATCCGAAAAATAAGTTTTCTCGCCGTCTGCAAAGTAGGCCTCCGTGGCGGCGATGACCTCCTTGTTCGGCTCAAATTTCTGCCTAGCGAGTGATTTTTTCAAATTCTTAAACAAAAAAGTCGCATGGGCCCAAATCTCGAGAATACGGTGGATGGGGCAGCAGTTCGTAGTGCAATTCGACCAATTTTGACACTATTCTGAAGTGGTCTCACGGTTACGCTTGCTGTCCGGAGTGAGAAAACCAGGCACCCATCGCGCCAACAGCTTTCTTATGCCCAAAATTTCATATGACCCACGAGTCTTTTGAGATGCCTACTGTTTCAGCTATCTCGCACACCTTCAATCGGCGGTCTGCCAATACGAGATCGTGGATTTTTAACACGTTATCCTCCGTGGTAGCCATTTTTAGGACACCTGGGCGGGGCTCATCAAAAACCGGTGTGCGACCACGTTATACCAAATTTTGACGGTCGCCATCGAATTAAAAGAGTCACCGTACATAGCATCCAAGTGCTCTTTGACTTCGCTGTGCGATTTCATTTCCATTTTTCTTAAATTCGCGGACATTTTTGGCGGGGATTTCATGCATTTACTAAAAACTAAGTTAAGGTCTTGAATGGAGAAAATCTGTATATTTTTAGCAAATTTCTCGAAAACTAGGAGTTTTTTGGAAAAATATGTAGAGAAAAAATATAGATTTTTTGTTCTCCACAAAAAAGTGTTTGATACTTTTTTTTCGTAAAATCAATGAATGTTTTGAGAAAAACGTGCAAGAAAAGAAAATTGACTGTCTATATTAAATTTTATTAAAAAAAAATATTACAATTGCATTTTTCTATAGATACAAGTTTGGTTATGGTTATACATTTATATCAACTTATGGTCAGAGAAAGACCGCCATCTTGAAAAAGATGTTAATTTGTTTTTATTCAATTACTCGTTAGAATTTGAATTTACAGCAAAATGACTCAGAACGCACTTGTAGACGGTGAAATTACTTAAAAAATGCTATCAAAGACCTGCGTAAAGAGATTAATCATTAAGTTGTAACGGTAAAAAGGTCATTTATACCTCTTATGGTTGGACATACAAGTAGGTGAATTGTAGTATTTTTGAGATTTTTTGTTCACTTGTAAATTACTTTCATAATTATCATTTGTATTTTGGACCTTATTCGGAATTCCAAAAATAACGGTACCTGCCATACGATTTTTTTTCGAAGTTTTATAAATATTTTTTCTCTCAAAAACTATCCCACAGAATTTAAAAAAAAAAATTGAAAAATTTCATTTGGTTAAAACTAGCTAATGGTTGAAAAAAAAATTCCAAAAAATTGTTATTTTTGGTAGCCCCCTGGGTCCATTTTTTTTCTGTTTTTGATTTTCTCGAAAACGGTACAGCCGATTTAAATCATTTTTTTCATGCCAAAGCTCCTCCAAAGTTTGAATATTATTCCATATTTCAATTTTTTATTTTTTGGATTTAAAAAAAAAATCAAAATTTTTTTTTGGATACTCAATATTTCGAAAACCCCAGGATCGATTTTGTTCAACCTGGACAAATAAAAGTTTCTTAACATAATCTACAAGATTTGAGAAAAAAAATTTTGTTTTATCTAAAACTAACGGTACCTTCCATACAAATTTAAAAAAATGGTTTTCGAAAATCGTATTTTTCTCGAAAACGTTTCCGAGAATTTTGCTAAAATTTTTTTTCCTTTGATTAATTTTTACGATCTATAATTTAATAAAACAAAATTGAAATGTATCACTATCGGCATAACGGATTTTAATGAAATTTTTTATAAAGAGGCTCCTAAAAAGTTTAAAAAACATTGCATTTCAAAACTTAAAAAAAAAAATATTTTTTTCAATTTTTAAAAAAAAAGTAATTTTTCTTTGAAAAATTCGATATCTCAACAACGGCTTAGTATTTTTTTTGAAATTTAACTCTTATTCGTATAATAATAAAAACTTAAGGTTGGCGTACCAAAATTTTTTTTCAAAATTTTGTACATAAAAGCTTATTTTTTTCAAGAAATCACTACAACGACCTATAATTTTTGTTCTTGCGTAAATTCATATTTGCATAGCATTCTGTTTTTATCCCTTATTACTAAAAGAATTAAAAAAATTCATTTTATCCTTATGAACAGTTTTCTTTAATAACATCCGTTTTTAAAATTCCTAGTCTATTACATAGGATCAATTTCGTGCGACTCAGTCGTGCATTTTATTTTGCTTGCTTACGCATTACGGCGTATAAACAGTGAGATATGTATGGGGGGCATGCTGCCCCCCTGCAACGCCGCTGCTTGGGCACACTATAGGATTTGGGGTAGGTGCGAGGTTGGGTGTATGCAAGGTTTCTTTTGCATTTACAGAATCTGGAAAGTGTTTCTCCTCCATAATTTGATGTTTTTTATCAACAGCATACTTTTTTTTTATTGATTCGTTAAAAAAAAGTGCATTTTGGTGGGGGGGAATTCCGAATAAGGACCTGTATTTTTTATATTGAAATCTTTGGTACATAATCGTTGCAGCGCGATGGGGTACAGTACTGGTCGTATTTGCAGACGTCTTTTTCCAAAATCTATTGCTCTTACAAAAACGGTCATAAACTTTTTTTAAGCAAAATGAAAAACTGGCATAACATTGACAGTTTGTCAATACAATCGATTTAATTAAAATATCGATAATATCGAAAGTGTATGTATTTTTATTTTATTTTGAATGAAAACAACTTTCTTCATTTTCCTCGACTTCCATCAAAATGTTTACTGAAAATCATTTTAATTTCGATTAAAAAGCAAACAAACTGAGAATGTTGGAATCAAATTTTAAGGAATACAAATTTGTGTCCGGTAGGCTTTTCCATGAAACTGAAGTAGATCGAATTGAGACCGATTTTCAGTTTGAACTGCTTTTGCCTTAGATTAGTACAGGAAAAAGCTATCGATAGTTTCTCCGAAAAACTTCGAAAGTGTCGATATTAAAATATTTCGATGTTTAGCTAACACTACTCCATAACTGAAATCGTCATATTTCCTTCTTTTAATTCTCATTTTTACCATCTTACAATAACATCACACTTTTAAAACTTATCCAGTTTTGATGTTTATTTGTTTTACAGCAAACTAAACGTCGAACATTTAAAGTGAACGTGTTCATATGATATTGAGTTATCTTATTCGAATTCCCCTATCGATACCGCTGCGGTTCATGCCTACTTGAGAAAAGAGTTTGAGGAAGTGTCATGCAATTCCGTCCAGTTATGCGGTTTTACTTTAGACAATAAAATCAATATGCGGAATAATTAAAGAACCAATCCAATCTCAAATCTCCAACTTGAAAATGTTTGCATTACATCCGCTTGTTGTTTGTTTTTTGATTAGATATCAAAATTTTCTTTATTTAAATCAAAATATTCTTCTTCCTATTCCCTTGCTTTTATCCACTAAATAAAAAAAAAAACCTACAACACTGTAACTAAACACCAACATAATATTAAATGTTTATGATAATATGATTATTTAAACCATCAAAAGGTGATAGAAGTGCGTTCACCCATTAAATGGAACCTGTCTTTGGTTTCGTTAAAATGTTCACTCGTTAGCCGTCTGTCATTTTGACATTTATTTAATGTAAACAGAATTCCCATCAAACTAAAGCAACTGACATAAAAATGAAAAAAAAAAACACAAACAAAAAACATATCGGGCATATGTTCTTCATATAACTCACATTAAAATCTATTCCCGTCTTGACAAAATATTTATGTATATTTCTGTCTCTCCTCTCATCAAAAAACAAAACGAACAAATTCTCAAAACATGTATATCGCCCATTTTTGTTGCCAAAACAGCTTAAAATAAAACATGTTTTTTCCCTTTTGTAATTATTCTTGGTCCAAGTTTAATATTTTACATTACGAAATAAGTGATGGTCCCATATTTAAGGTAGCCAACACAATATGCTAGTGCATTCTCTTAAAGGGCAGCACTTAATAATAAAATTATTACAACGACCTTATACAAAAGATCTAGGCGAGTAAACGTTCCGAAGACGGGAACGATGAGCTCTTTGGAGAAATGTGTTCGCACATTCTTCAAATCCCCATATTTCTCCAAGTTTTTCGTTAGTTGGATCTTTTTTCGTTGTTTTTAGAATGGAGTGCGGAAATAGAACTCTCTGTCGACCGGCCAGCAAGGCGGTCGGCGATGTGGCGTCGTCATAGAACATAATCGACCCGCTCCTCAGTAGACCATTGGAGAGCGACTGTCGAAGAAGCCAGCTCCTTACGTCATTCTGTTGTCGCCTTCGGTGTCGGCCATTACATGGATTTTAACCGTTAAATTGACAAGTTATTCTATTATTTGTGTCTGCGGTGACCGAAAAAGTTCAATTGACCTAAAATTCCCTACTGACACGCGAAGACCGATACAAACAACACAACCGACTACTTCGACGCGACTGATGAACGCTTCATTAGGGTTCGCGGGTGCTTTACGTTCCGTCCTGTGTTTGGATGGCGAATAAAATATGAATCACTTTGCTGATTAGAATATAAAATTGTATTTAATTTTTTGAATGTATCTGAGCTCAGCCAATATAACAACAATTGAAAGCACAGCATTCTCGGTGACGGACGATCAGTCGATGTGAGAGAACAACGAACGCAACGACTCACTGTGGTTTTTCGCGCATGAATCTTCTTTGTAACGCCCGGAGCCCCAGTTTTCGTTAAGGCATAGGTACATAACAAGGCAATGTAAACTTGCGAATACCGATTGTGGGGTTTAACATCTTTTTTTCCCAAACAACAACAACAACACCGCCACATTCACCCATATGAATTGTATCTATGTAAATTTTGATTTCGGTTTAGAGAGAAATAAATTCTTTTCGCGCAAATGTATCTAAAACGTTCAATGGATGTTGACGATCTTTTGGATGATATACGCCAATTGAAGAACTCTTGTGTTAGTCAGTTGATTTTTTTTTGACATTCGAAATATTATTTAATTTATTCAATACAAATTAATTTTCGTTTTGTTTTTGTTTCGTTTTAGTTGGAATTGTTGCAGCGACAAGTTACAGACTTGGCAGATACACAAACAGACAGAACAACGCGTACAAAAACAGAGTATGCAGTACTACAGACTCGGTACCATATGCTCGAGGAGCAGTTTAGAGAGGTGAGTTGGTTGTTTTTCTTTTTAACTTATTTGTTTACATATTTTATGTTTTTTTTTTTTTTGTAACTGTGCTGGTGTTTTTTTTTTTTTTGTGTTTCGTGCAAAAGTCGATCATTGACTTGAAAAAAATGTTAATTCCTTTTTTGTGAACAAAATAAACTGCACAACTAAGTGGGTCGCAAGTTGTTGCTTGTAGATCAAAAGTAGCTTAGAACTTTTTGGATAATTATGTATGGTAAAATATAAGTTTGAGTCTTTTATAAAAAATGGTGAACATATCATATATTAATACAAACAAAATCATGTTGAAGTCTGTGAAAGGCCGAATTCTTTTGAACACTTTCACGAACCGTTTCAATGTTCTCTGCTGATCTTGCGTTCCTTTGTCGTACGAATATTGGCTGATTGATTATTGATTACCGAACGACTCGTCTCGTTTGGCCACCAAACGTTAAAGAGTCGACTGTGGAGGAGGGCCACCAAGTCTATCGTAAAATGGACGCAACGCGCGCAACGTTTCCACTAACGAACACTTATTTTGATAACAAATTTTAATCATTTGGACGTCTTGTTCAATCGTGTATCTTGCCATGCCATAGTAACTGAATAATAAACAACAGATTTGACAGATGTCACCAAAACAACATCGCGGTCACAGCTTGTAAAAATCTACCCGCGCCAATTGAAAAATCCTTTAATTATTTTTCATGGGCTTTCGCCGGTGTCTTATAAGTAAAAGCTATTGTTTCTTAGCCAATTTCACTTCCTAAGTCTTGGTGCTCTCATATAAAAGTGGTCTGAGACTCCTTTTACTGCCGAAGGTAGTCATTTTAAATTTTGTGTGTTCTATCAACTCTGGCGATACTATCGAAGGGAATCGATTGAACCAAAACATGTCCGCCTAAAGGTGGATTATATCGATAAATTCCGATTATAGTAGTTACGTGCTGCCACACCAGTATTGAGAATTCGATAATGGATGTATTATAAGTTCAAAAAATAATGTCAAAGAAGCAAATCCTTAAATGCAAACATATCTGCAATATAAATTAAGTTCTATTTCTTCTTGATAGGTACGATGGACCCGAATTTTATATTGCTTTCGATCAATAGGTTAGCCTTGGGCTGGCATCTGATTCCTTGTGACTGATCACTTCTTCTAAGTGAATATTGTGGTCGGAGTCTATTCTTCTCCAACAATTCGACTTATTTGAAAAGTGAATAGTATTAAAATACTGGGTTCAGTAAAATGTTTGGATGTTAAAGTGTAGTCTACACAGTTAAAGCAATTTTCTTCAATCTTTCGTGAAATTAAATTTCCTTCGCTGTATACATTTCGAAAAAGCTTATTTTTTTTTAAAGATTTAATTAGTATCTCTTAATAGCGAATTGTGACTACAATTTTCTATCCGATATAACAAACATATACATACATAATATGTATATGAATCGCCTAAATCGCCTCATGCAGTTTCGATTGATTTGCCTTTTGATTTGGTACGTACCAATTTTGGGAATTTGAATAAAAGTGTAAAAATATCAATAAATAGGAAATTTTAAATTATTTATTTATTTGAATCAAGCTAATTAATATCTATTTCTTAGAATTAAGAATTAATAATTAAGAATTTATAAATTATACAAGGTTATAGAATTTTTTTTAAAACCAGTATTTGATACATCAGAAAAATTTATTAATAAATTATGATAAACGTTTTACAAATTAAACATGTTATTCAATGGTGAATTCTGATCATAGTTGGTATGATAGTGTTGTTATGTAAATTGGGTCACGAAAACTTCTTAGATTACGATTTGGAACATTAAAATTAACACGAGACAAAAGGTTCAAAGCATCGATATTACCATATAATAAGATTAACACTAAAATCAAAACATAAATTAGAACGTCTGCGCTCCAGACGGTTTCAGTTTTAGACGGCTACTACGAGTATATGAAGCAAGCTTCAATGAATTCTGCCAGCCTAAGCCTCTAAGAACAAATTTTAGGAACCTTTTTTGAATTTGTTCAATTCTTATTTTGTTGCAACTGTAGTAGGGGGTCCATACCATATTTGGCAAGCATACTCTATAATAGGTCTGACAAATGTGGTAAATAGTTGCTTGGTAACATAAAGATCAGAAAACTGACGTGATTCCCTTTTAATCCAACCTAATATTGAATTGGCTTTATTACATTTCATATTGATATGCTGTGTGAATTCGAGTCTTTTATCAAACAATACACCAAGGATAGATACATCATTTACATTTAACAGATTTACGCCATTGAAACTATAGTCAAAAGATAAAACGGACAATTTTCTTGTAAAATTTATAATCTTCCACTTGTCGATATTTAACAACAAATAATTACGTGCACACCAATTATTGAAAAAAGCATTTAAACCAATTTGAAGCTTTTCACAGTCAAGATTGCTAGAGATGGTTGTAAATATGTTAACATCGTCTGCATACATAAGACAATTAGAGTACTTTAAAACTGAAGGAAGATCATTTACAAACAATGTAAAAAGAACTGGACCCAAATGGCTACCCTGATTTTAGCCAAGCAATGAATTTTACGCTGAACCCAGCTTACTCATTTTATTTAGCAAAAATTCTATGCGACAGGTTGTCAAATGCCTTGCTTAAATCTGT
The DNA here is from genome assembly GCA_911387755.1 of Chrysotoxum bicinctum. Lineage (NCBI taxonomy): Eukaryota > Metazoa > Arthropoda > Insecta > Diptera > Syrphidae > Chrysotoxum > Chrysotoxum bicinctum. The sequence continues at coordinate 43,203,813 of OU426990.1, forward strand.
AAGAACATAATCCGTCTGTTTTTTATTTTTAAAAGAATCTACACAAAACTGCGCTAACTCCATGAGTAGGGTGACAGTCGAGTGGCCCTTTGAGAAACCATGTTGGTTATGAATGAGTTTATTGATGAGTTTAACAAATGTGTTTTACTTAAAGAAATTTCATTTGCAAAACCGAGGATTTGTGGAATTAAAAAAAGTTAAATAAGCGCATACTACATTCGCAGACTTAAAAACAATAATGAAACCCGAAAAACAAAACTCTGAAACGAGGATGAGGATGAGCTAGATGACGGTATCAGTATTCTTGGAGCCTCAATAAACTGTGGTACGATGAAAACAACAAGTACATGTTAATATGGCTGAAATTATCACATGAAGACGGTTTCAAGAAAAAGCTTACCGGTTGAAATATCAATTTGAAGTACATACATACATATAATAAAGTTTAGTGGATGATTATTTTATCAAAGTAATTGCAAAATTAGTAAACTTAAATGGTAGAATAATTTAATTTAACATTAAATTGTTGAACATCAATTCTCTTTTAGGGTTTTTGCCATTTCGGTATTTTTTAAAATAAAAACAAAATTCTTTCACTAATCTTACCGCCATATACTATTTTAAGTTGTACCTTAAAATAAACGAAGATACGTTTCCGGTTTTCATTCAACAAAATTATGTGCCTATGCCTATGCCTACTTCCGTGAGCATTAGTATCATTGTATAATTTCAAACAAAATTCATTTCTATCAACACCTACAGAGCACGTTCCTGGTATTCAATCTTTCATTTTATTTCTATTTCACGAATTTTTTTTTTATGAGGTGTATCCTCTCTTGGAAGAAAATTGAATGGGTTAAAAAATTAATTGAATTATCGTTACGTGCCTCAAGCATACAAATAATACGATTATTCGGCAAATTACTCATAAAATAAACTACAAAATAAATGCGGGGGTGTATCGATTACATTAGGTCTCAATTTAAGAGCTGTGTGCATTTAATGATCAACTCAATAAGAAAAAGAAAAATAAATTCATGAACACATTGATCGTATTTGAAATATCTACACGTTTTGTAGAACAATTCCATCTTTTGATGAAGCTCAACAGAACGATAGTTAAAAAATATTTTATTTGCCATGCTGTCACTTGGTACAATATGCATTAAACTGATTAAAGAATTTACTCAACATTTTTTAAGATACTGAATTTAAGCATAGTGGTTAATCTGTCATACAGGATATCTGATTTCACACAAAAATAATGTAATAGACGTACTCTCTCTTGCCTGGAAGTGACGAATCCTGCAGAAGTATCTCTTGTCATGAAAATTGTTTCTCATCTTACAATTAAAAAATTCCAAAACCTCTCCATTTCTGCCGACGACATAGGCTCGCCGCAGGAATGACTAAGTTCTAAGTTACTAGACTTAGGTTTATTCAAAATTTTCGTTTTTCTTTTTTAACTCTGCCAAAAGCACTGAGCAGAGTGTGTTCAGAGATCTCTGGTTTATTTGTAAAACACATTTGAATATAAACTGTCATATATCTAACTATAGTAAAGTTAATCTTCTACAGCAAAGCATTTTTATTCTTCTAGGGTTTCTTCTTATTGTCCGAGTGTCAAAAGTGACTTATTCAACTGTCATTCATTCTACTCTGTTAATTAATTCATTGCGAAACTCCTACAGTCTTGTGCAAATTAATTGGGACAAGCAGATTTTTGAGCATTTTTTTCTTTTATTTTGAATAATGTTTATAAATAAGTATATAAATATGAAATTAGTACTTTAAATACCCCCCTTTAGCATCTATGAGTTCTTTAACTCTCTTCGGTATTGAAGAAATTAACTTCTCGGATATATTTTTCATTTGTTGGTCGTGGAACCATACCTCAATAATTGCTGAAATTAGTTTGTTTTTAATCATACAGTCTTTTTTCCTGAGTCTCGCTTTAACAATAGCCCATAGATTCTCAATCGGTTTAAGATCAGGTGAGTTGCCAGGCCACTCCAGCACCTTAATATTTTTCTCCGCGAAGAATTGCTTCATTTTCTTGGACGTGTGACGCGGAGCAAGATGTTGCTGAAAAATGGTTTCCTGCATCGAAGTTCTTCTTTGGATAGTAGGAAGGAGCATATGCGTTAGGACATCCGCGTACTTGGCGCTGTTCATCATACTTTCGATGGGCTTTAAGCTTCCAGGACCCTCAGACTGAAACAACCCCAAAACATAACATTTGGCGGGTGTTTAGGGGTTTGAACGATATGTCCAGGTCGGAATTTTTCTTTGTCACCTTTTTCCTCACGACACTAACCCTGTATTCTTGGACCTAGAAATGGCTCTCGACCGAGAAAATTACTTTTTTCCAGTCCTCTGGAGTCCAATCCTTATGCATTTTGGCCCACATTAGTCTTTTTTTGCGCATAGCGTCTGTCAAAAGCTGTTTCTTCAATGATCTTCGAGCCTTTCGGACCACTTCAAGAAGACGCCTTCGAACTGTTGATGAATCCACATGTACTCCAGCTGTCTCCAAGTCCTTTTAAAGCTTACCACTTGTCTCTCCAGGATTTATGACGCTGTTTAGGACCAGCATTTTGTCGTCATTGGCCGTTGTTTTCTGTTTTCTAACACATTTGCCCTTTCTCCATGTTTCAATTATTGATCATGTTGCCTTGTGCAATGCAATTATCCTACCGACGCTCTCTAATGGTTTTTCCTGTATGTTCATGTACAGCGATGACTTTTGCTCTGTTTTCCACCGAGAAATCTATATTTTTCTTGAAGCCGAAATATTGATAAATAGAGTACCTAGTAACATGATTTCAAAAATAATGCCAATCTCTCCAAAACCCTTAGAAAAAATGCGACCTACCTTCATAAAGTCAACAGTAATATTTAAATAAAACTAATTCAGGGAGCACTTACCAAAATAATCAAAAAGCAAAAATCAAAGCCTACTACCAAGTTCATTTGAAAATTTGTTTGTCCCAATTAATTTGCACAAGACTGTAAATAATTCCATATTTTTAGATGATTTTGAATCCTTCCACATCGTTCAAAGGAATTTTGACAGTTTATTGCTGGAAATATAAATGTCACTTAAAAACCCAAAAATTACCTTTTTCCATATGAGAAAATAGATTGTGATAAATCTCGTATTTTAGGAGGTTATTTAATCGAACGATATAACAGAAAACCTTCAATGGAATTTGACATTTTATGGCTGGAGAGATAGTTAATAAACTATATTTTGACTTTATACAATATTTAGTTCCAAATGTCCATCGAAATCCCTAAAATGTATCTTTTAATTTCTAATAACTCACAAGCAGGCACGTCTTATGAGTGCACATTCGATAACGCACACTCACAAGAATGCCTTTTCCTACCCGACTTAAAGCCATAAAAAGAATAAATAAGCGTGTTCATTCCAAAACAGTATTCAAATGTTCAATTTGATGAAAACACCATCTGATGGTAGCTTGGATATATAAGGTACAAAAGAAAAAAACACTATGTATGATTTATAACTCAGAAATCGAACTTCAATTTTTTGAAGAAAAAAATCACTCATACGCCCGAGTTTCCCGAAAGAAAATTTCTTTTAATGTAACTCCTACAGTCCTTTCAGCTGATGATGATGTTCGATTTTCTAAAACGGTTTATTTTTGCATTTTTTAACATTTTTTCAGTGAATAGCCGCTACGAATACATAGTTAAATAATAAATAATAAAGTACAACCACACAAGAAATAAAAGCAATTTTTTTAATTTCAGTCGGAACTTCGTGCCGAAGAACGGTTAGCCGAAGAACAAAAACGCCATCGTGAACTTCTTGCTCGGCACGAGCGTGAAGCCGCTTTACAAAATGAAAATTGCCAAATTAAGATAAGAACCATTGAGATCGAGGCGAATGCCTTGCGGGAAGAAGCACAAAGATTACGAGTATTATGTGACAAACAAGCAAGTGATCTACACAATACTGAAGAGAAGTTAGAGCTTGCTCGTGATAGTATTGTGGCCCTGCAACAGGACCTTAGCAATGCCAATTTTCTTGAACGCAAAAACGAGCACGAGAAGAAGGCATCCGAAGATCTAATGGTAGAGATGAGCCGTGAACTTGAGCGATTGCGTTCGGAAACTGGACCAGCAATGCCAAGTACATCACCAGAGGCACTAAGACTGGAAGAACTGCATCAGGAGTTAGATGAATTAAGAATACAAAATAAATGTAAGTAATTTTCAATTTTATTAAATAGAAAATTGTTTTTATAAAAGAGATTTTTTGTTCAGCTCTTGAAGAACAAAATGAAGAACTTCAAGCTGCAGTTTTGACTCGTGGCGTGGAAGAGGGAAGACATCTACTCAATGGCACTTTAAATAGTTTAGCCCAAGAACTGGAGGAAATGTCTCAAACACAGGTGAGCTTGATCGTTACTAAAACGTGGGGTTAACTTTCCTGGGAAAGCATGTTTTTGTTTAGATCGTTAGATCATTTTTGTCGTGAAAAATTAAATTAAATGGCAGCGGGCGGTAGTCAACTTGTTATTTTTTTCCCCTTTTTACAATTTTATTTGAATTCACCAAAATGCTTAGTATAAATTCACCATTAAAACTCACATACAGAATCACAATTCAAAGATTTACAAATGGCTTTATTTTATATACAACACGTAATATTGTTTATTTTACAGGACTCTGTGGACTCAGCCACAATGGCATCATTGAGCCAGGTAATATTTGGGTGGTGCAATTGTTAATTCTATGTTAAAGAGCTTTAATTTTCATTAACAAAACTCCATTTTTATATTAAATGCTGTAACAAAGCTTGTATTTATCAAAAAAACTGCCAAACATTTTATTATTATTTTTGTATCGTTTTAAGGAACTAATACTTTGGTTGCAAGTTCTTCTTTTTTTTTTTGTTTTGAATATTTATCTTCACTCTTAATTGCACGCATCACTTATTTTTCTTTGGTTACTGCCCTTTCATTTTATACATTTTTAATATTTTAAATTTAAACTGAGCTGCTACATAAATGTGTCATATTTTATCCACCAATATTTACCCCTTCCATTTTAATATATGTATAAAGGACAAAAATGGCCCTAAGACTCGAGCTAATCCAGGTCCATAAATGTATTCGTTCTGATAGCAATGAAATTCTCTCCGATTTTCACGAAATTTTTGCTCTAATAATGTGCTTTAAAATGTAAAAATAAGAGTAACGCGTTCCGAATTTTTCCTATTTCTGGCGAATAGCTACGGGATTTCTTGACAGAAAATCGTTGCGAAATATTTTAATCTTCGCTTACCGACATAACTACCAAAGACTATACATATTTCTCTTATATCAAATACATGCGCTGGTTAACGTCAGTATTTGCTAACGAATAATAAGACGTAACTTTTCTCGAATCGTAGTTTTCTGCCAACGAACACGATTATAGAGCCCATTCTTATGCATCTCATGAATAAGGAATCCTTTTACTTTGACATTTTGACGCGCATAAAAATCGGAGAAAATTTTGTTTTGATCTAAAAGGATACGGTTAGAATTCTAATAGTAGCCACAAACCTTTAAAAAAGTATATCTTTGATTAAGCTACATGAAGGGTGCTAATGATTTTTAGGACGACCTTTAGGTATTGAACTTGAAAATCGACATTTGAATTTACAATTTCAGCATTATTATGAACCACTAAAACTTCAATAGTATTTTAAGATGTGTCACATTTTTTGCTCATGAATCTGGCAACACATATTTATTACATATATTAATCCGAAATAGTCAATGATCCACAAAATCTAATTTGAATCAGATTCAACGGTCCCCTCCATTCCATATGACTAATAACAAGCATTCAGGAACGGTTAGATTATGAAGAATCCGTCAAATGCTTCGGTGTAGTTTACGTTCATGTTTTGACAGTTTGCTTTTGACACCTTAATTCATGCGGATTTATAACATAAATCTGTTAATTTCAGTTTGACTTCTACGAAGGATATTTTTGATTTATAAATTTGTAAAATGAGAAATTTTTTTAATTAGATATTTTTCTTAAGTCTCTGTTCAAAAAGATTACAGGTTTTAAATTTAAAATGGAATTAAACGATACTTTGGTAGTCTTACTACCTGCGCTACTACTGTCCGAGGTTCGTGAGTTATTAAACAACTGAATGATTCTACAAGCAATTAAATACGTTTACTGTCTAATTCTAATTAAGGAATTGCTAAAATTAATAATATTTTCAAAAGATAAATTTATTTTTAAAATAAAAATGACATTGCTGAGAGTGGAGTAACTAGGTTTTATTTTCAAATTTGTACTCACTCAGCGAACTTCGCTGAACTATTTGGAGTAATGAATGCTGAAAGATGACTGCTTTTAACTTAAGACAGCTTCAAATGACCTCTAATCATGTTTGATGTTTGTTGTCTGCGAGTCATCAGTTGACTAGTGAAAAAAAGCTTCTCAAAACTTTATATTTATTAAAAATTGCAGCATTTAAATGCACTCTTGCAATTATTGTTTGAAAAACAATGATTAAAATACCCTTCCTTTTGAAGCATAGAACCTGGCAAACAAACACAAGCTGAACTTGACCATTTGTAAAAGGTTTGCAAAAGTTATTTTCTGAGAAATGCTGCAAATTTCTTTCCATTTTTTCTAACCACTGTGTTTTTGTTTTCTTCCCAATTCGTTATTCATAATATCTAAACTGAAAAATTTTAAGCAAACAAGTTTTTAAACAATTGAGTCATTACTTTTGTGTTTTTTTGAGTTTCGGTTCTCAAAAGTCAAACATGTTACTTTATCTGAGCCCTATTTCAGCTGTAATCATCATCAATTACGTCAGTTACATCCTAAAGCTACATGCTACAAGTACATCAATTACATTTTTTTGGCAAATGAAGTTGATATGTAGATGATGATTTGACAAATTGACAATTTTGTAGGCAAAGGCTCTCTGAGAAGCTCTATCCCAAGATTGATAAATGTCTGTTTTTAGATACGGTCGAAGAAAATTTTCCGAACATGAACTCTTTCGACACATAATATCTCTTGTAGAACAAGCATATTTTTTTTTTTTGTACCACAAAAATAAAATATATTAACTCGTGTTTATAATTTATGTTTGAATTAAAAATACTTACACTAGCATACTTTCGTGCATATCCGCACACTGTCTGAAGGTTTAATAATATAAAATTCTTTAGTATATTAAACCCTTTTTAAACAGAAATCCTTCTACATATAAAAATTGTATTGTATTATTGTAGCAAAAACTTATACTATTAGTTGTTATACATCAATTTATTGTATGATTGTACTAAGAATTTACTATTAGTTGTTATACATCAATGTAGTATAAATTGTTGCTGAAAATCAAACAAACCTATGAAACAGAACTAATGTAAAACAACTGTCAAAATGCTACATTGTACTTGATGTAGTAGCGCTGAAATAAGACCAGGGGAAAGAAAGTAGCTACATTTTGAAGAATTAGCCAACTTAAAATTATTTCTAGTTCCTTAAAAGATACATCGCTCTGATTAATATATTTTTTAATTTCTTCAGTTATCATTTTTCTTACTATCAAAGACATATATTTTTCTAAAAAATTGTCAGAAATGTCTTTAAATTTTCGAAACCATAGTTTAGAGGTAAAAAAGGAATAAATGTTGACAATTACAACTTCAATATTTATTGGAAGGCATTTAACTCTAATTTTTTTCAATAATCCAGCAAGCACATTTCGAGTAGATTTCTGAAGTTTATTCAAAACCCCCCAAAAAATATAGTTTGTGTACATATTGCCAGTAACTTTTCTTTTATTAAAAAATATTCCAAAGTTTATTTGAAAGGTCCTTAATCTTTTAAATTCTTACAACAATACCTTGTTAAGGTGTAAAATAAAGTACTAATATGTAGTAAACAGAATGTTACATGTCTTTTCAAACAAAAGTATATTAAAGATTTGGTTTTATATAACATAAAAATGTTAAATAAAAAACCATCAGAAAATGTGCCTATACGTGACAATCATGTAGAAAAAAACAAAAGACGGGAAACTTTTAAGCCCCGGGTTTCTTAGAAGAAAAAAAACGGAACAGGACGTACCGGATGGCCCGGGAAACACAGAACTGATGGTCACAATTTATAAATTTAATTATTCAACGAATTATATATGTAAGTCGATTAACTAGGTCCTGGTTCTGCAGTTCTCCTTGCGCACTTGCTTCATTGATTGTTCGGAAACAGAAATTTGCATTGATTCACAATTTTCCGTTTTACTTATTGTGAATGACGATTCCTGACAAGATGTTTTGCCTTGGATCTTTTTCTCTTTTATTTTATTTTCCAAGATAATACTTTTCCATTGAGAATAAATCGATTAGGGACATAATGGCTTTGAAAGTAAGCCAAGTAAAAAGTCTCTGATTAGTTAACTGTCAAAAAACTATATTTCAACTAAGACAACTCTATCACAAAGTTCTTTGGAATCAAGTTTTGAAAAATCTCTTTCAATTCATATGTATGTGTGTTTTAGCATTTTTCGTTGTTAGTAAAATGTTTAAGATCAGTGAACTAAAAGAGAATTCTCGGAAATTTAGAAACTTGCAAGAAAGTTGACAAACCCATAAAACAACTTTTGTGTACAAAACGTCAAAGTCCAACATAACACATTAACAAACACATTTCATACGCTCAGTTTTGTAAACAGTTTGCGTTCGATTTCAAAGATGAAAATTAATTTATCCATTTTACAATTTGCTTAGTATTCAGATAATTTATTTCCCAATTAGACACACTGCAATCTCAAATTAAAAATGAAAAAAATTAAGAGCTGGGTGTTTTGACAGATGTTATATTTCCTTTACACAAAAATGTGTGCAGCAGATAGTTTTTCAATGGAGAAAATATTTGTATCTTTTGGTTTGTGTTCTTTAAAAAAAATGTTGGTGCAACAGCTCATAGAAAACCAGGAACTGTTGACTATGTTGTATTACCAAGAATAAAGTCCGAATGGCTTAGATGACCGCTTGCAATTATGCCATGGGTTTCAGTCGTTGAATTTTTTTATAATCAACGAACAGGAATTTTTGAAAAACTGTGAACATTTGTAAGAAATTTCAAGTTAACAAACAGACCTAATATCAAGTCAAGTTCATTCATTCATCTAATAAATGTGCATATGTATATGTAAAAATAAGTGCCTTAATAAAAATAATTAAAAATAGAAAAAGCAACGTTGACATTAATGGCATATCAAAATATAACATTTTCCTTTGTTAAGTTTGCGTTTAATAAATTCACTTGACTGCATATTGTCTGACACTATTTGCTAAAATTAAAAAATTCCTCACATTATTATGAACTAATTTTCGAATAATGTAAAATGCGATTCTGGTGACTAGAGTCTGGCGTTGTTGTTATAATCAATGTTTTTCTTTGCATTTATTTGGAACAAATCTGATGATACAAGAAATAATGCAGTTGTTGCCTAATTCTCTACTTACATTATATTGGTCTACTTATTTAAAAAAAAAAAAAACACAATTAAGAATGTGAACACAACCTTTAAACTACCCCGCCTGTTACGAGTAATTGCATTTTAAATTTCTTATATATTAATATTGTTGTTTTTTTTTTCAATTTAAAGATTTTTTTTTCTATTAATTTCTTACTTTATGATCGCAATCTTAATTTCAATATTTGTTTTCATTTCAGCTTCAACAAGCCTTCCAAGAAAAAGAAGATGAAAATACACGGCTCAAACATTACATCGATACCATCCTGCTCAACATCGTTGAAAACTATCCACAACTATTGGAAGTGAAACCAATCGATCGGAGTGCGCAAAATTAAAATAAATTTAAACAAAATAAAAAAAAAACAAAACCTAATTCTTAAGTAAAATAAATTTTAAATTAAAAAAAAAAACAATAAAAATAATTAATTGTATAATATAAATAAAAATAAATAGAAAAACAAAATCTCACATCATTAAAACCTTCACAAAAATAATTTAAAAAAAAAAACAAAAATGTCAAAACATATGAAATAAAATAATAATTAAATTCCCATTATGAAAGCATAATTTGTTACCGATATAGTTTTTAAGATAAAAAAGAAGAGAATATTTGTTACACATATTTGGATGGATATTTCTCTTAGACGCAAAAAGTTGTGTCGTTCAATTAATTTTTATACCTGCGAGTAGTAATATAAAAAAATGCCTTATTAACAATAAATGTTCATTTGATTTATTTTACCATATTTGTAGTTATGTAGTTAAAGCTAATTTAAATGTTTTGCTAAGAGTAATATGATTTTTGTTTTAAATAAAAACTAAAAATAAATCTTAAACAATTATTAACATTATTTTGTAACGTGTGCAATCGTTACTTCATCGTTTATTAGTAAAAATTATAATGTATAGTTTATTTATAAAATTTTAATATCTGGAATATATCACGTCGAAACTAACACCCTTAGACATTGGCTAAGTCGCTGCATTTTTGTTTGGCCTTATTACCATTCAAACCATTTGTCTATCACTAAATCCTTACTATTAGAAAAAACCACGATCAACACCGAGTTAGCATTTATGCATTTGCCAACTTGTAATTCTTATTAATAAATGTATAAGAACATGTGACATGTACATAATAGAAGGTGGATAATTTAAACTCGCTAATAGCGCGTTCAATGAACGGATGATTTTTTGAGACCGACACGCCTATTTTCGATACAATTCATAAATCAGGGCATGTAATTGAAACGTGTATTATAATTATTTGATCAGTTTGTTGAGGTGTTGGCGTGTCCAGCGACAAAAGTACTGGAAATGGAAAAAATGTTATAAAGAAAAACTATGCTTTTTTTAAAGAAAAAAAAACAGGGTTTTCAGCTAATATGTGTGTTACGAGTGTATTGTGTTTTTTTTTTTTTTTTTTTGTTAATTTCATCACAATTTGATGAAAAATACTTCCAGTGATGGAGACTGGAAATTGAGAGATGTCATAAAGCGAAACTAATTAGGGTCTTTTATAAAAAATTTATTAAATAAATTACGTAAGATCGAAGCAATTATTTGTTTTTGAGGTTCAAACCAAATTAAAATAAAATTAATATAAATGGTGTTCTGGTTTGAAAAATAATATGTCATTATTTTTCTTCCTATCACGTTAGATTGTAAAATTATATAATTATAGACTTTCTTATAAATAGATTCTCCAAAAATGAAGTCGATGCTATTTTCTTGTGTAAATGTAATGTCATTTGTGCAAATGTCAAAAGTATGTTGCGCAATTGTATTTTTATATACATATGTATTGCATATGTTTTGCTTTGAAAATCTTACGGAGTCTAGGAATTTGATCATTGTTTTTCATGTGCCAATGAAAATGCATTATTTACATTTCATCTTCTAGGCAATTAATTTGACATTCCGGCTTTTTATATTTATATATAAACTTTATTATGTAGTTTCAGGAAATTGCAAAGTTGTATCTTGTATATACCCTTATTAAATTTCACGGAAATAAATGAGGGTAAAACATTGAAATAAAATTTTCTCAGTCATGGAAAAACAGCTAGAGAGCTAAAAACTGTTTAACTGTTTTGAACTACTTTTGTGAATTAATAATTAAAATCCAACTCCTCACATCAAAAGACACATTACATTATTTTTTTTTTGTTAACAAGTTGTGTGAAATTAAATAAAAAAAAAACTAAAAATACAATTTCACATATCACAAAGTATTTATTCTTCAAATAATTAATTTTCTCATCCTACACAGCACAAACACTCGTATGAACTCAAAGGAACGTAAAATCTGTCGAGAGATCGAAGTTTTCACACAGAAATTGATTTCTCATGTGTAAAGGAAATCGACATTAGTCTTTTGGTAATCACATATGTCAAAATAAAATAGGGATACAATTTCAAGTGACAGTTAAATTTGCGTGTTGAAAATGTATTTTTCATTTTGCTTCCCCACTTGCATCGAACATAATCAGTTCTTACCATAATCTGAAGCTCTCAAATGTGATAGAAATGGGAGATGGTTTTAAAGTAACTTATAACTGGAGATGGAGAGGATCTTCCACATTTTATTGGCAAACTTTTTTGAAATGAGTAGATACATACATATTATGTATGTATACATTTAGAATAGTGCCGAAAGATATTTAAGGGTGTTAGATTTGTATTGAGAACTTAAGTGTGTTTGTTTTTTGTGCAAAATATAAACATTTGCCTGTGATCTGTTTCGATTTTTATTCCAAAAAATTTCAATTTTTAAAAAATCACGCATGATCGTTTTTAAGAAAGTATTTGTTTTAAATATATGTACATGTGCATGTGATTGAACTTTTAAGATTGTTAAACTTTTTTTTTTTTGAGAACCTTGAGAATTAAAAGTTTAAGTCTTCCATCAGTTTTGGAATATTTACATTAATTTGATTGTAACATGAAGGCTGCGATTTGTTTGAAATGAAAAATTTTGCAGAAAATGGTAAACTTTATATGAGAATAAACAATAATGAAGGTTGAGTAGAAAAATAAAACTTTTATTATTTTTAACGATGAATATTTTTTTTAATGACAAAAATTAAATAAATAAACATTATATGAAATGATAATAAAAAATGTAAAACATATTTTTATTGTAAAATGATTAAATGTTTAAAAAAACAAGTATCGTTCTTTGTTTCTTTTTAATTTATAATGCCAAGTGATTAAACTTTATAACTGAAAACAATAAAAACTTAACAGCAAATAAAATTTAAAGATACATTTTAATAAAAAAAGAAAACGAAGTTTTTTTGAGTGTGAACAAATAAAGTAGAATTTGCAACAATCATGTCGTAATTTAAAAGAGCTTTCTTTAGTTCAAATTAATTCAAAATTGAATGAGTATAGGGAATCTTAAGATTTAGTATTTTATTTTATTTCGTATTCCAATACAATACTTGTGTGACGAAGGGTAAAATAGATAGCAATATTAAAAAAAAATTATGCAAACAATCTCCACAGTTCTAGAGTCCGATTAAGAAAAGAAGGAAATAGTTATTAGAAAAACTTTAGAATGTTGAGCGCTTAAAACTTTTGTAGATTTCTTCCATTTGTATAATTACGGCCATGAGAAGCAAAGTTACCTAACTTTTTTTTGCTTTCTTTTTACGGTGAAAACTCATATTCTTATGTCCTTTGTACATAAACCTGTGCTCTATGTTTAGTGCGTTGAGTATCATGCTGATGGTCTGGGCTCGACTCCAAGCCCCTGTAAAATATTTGCCTGCCTCTTGTGAGGAAGTGACAAATCCACCTGCTTCTCATCTAAGCAGTAAATACTCGTTAGAAAATTGTAAGTCCTTCATTTCGGGGCCTATTTCATCAACTACAAATTACATGCACAATTTTATGACTTGTAATTCACAAATACAAATTTGTAGAACAGAATTCGGTTTCATAAAGCACAAGTACTCGTAACTGTTCCACAATTTTGTGATTATTGCAAAAAAAAAAATACAACTTTTGAAAGCAACAAGTTTGTGATAAAACCGTTTCACCATTTTTTTAATTTCTTGTAAACAATAAGTTTTCCTTATTAACTTGTAAAGCTCGTTAGAATAATGTCTACAATGACTTTTATTGCTTTACGTGGTTGTAGCCGCAATTGTTTAAGGCAAGGAAATTTTTCCTTTTGAATGTCTATTGCATTTTCAATTAGCCTGTGAGTTGATTTATGGACTCGGTTGTAGCGGTCCATGGCAATACTTCTAGTTTTAAGAATCGGTGTACAAAACCAATCTAAAGATGGGTACCCGATATCTCTTAGTAGCATAGCGTGAGGAAAAGGCCTGAAACCACTTTCATGTCTTTAAAAAATATAATATTCTATTTACTGCATGCCGAACTTAAAAGAAATATCATGAAAGTTTTCAGGAATTATATCCATTTCATCAAATCATCTTACAACATCTTCAAACAATATATCAACAATCGCTGAGCAAACCCGGTAACGCATCGGCATACTGTGGCTTTTGAGATACCATGCATATCGGAAACACCATGATACTGCCCACCATTTCCAAGACAGTAAGTAATTCCTGTTTTGGAGACAATGCACAATTTTTGTGCCTTCCGTGAATAATCCGGCCTCCAATGAGCAAAATTATTTCTTCCACCTTGCAGAAACTCAAAAAGTCAAAACACGAAAACGGTCATTAAAGTAAAAACATTCCAAAATATTAAAGTTTATCTGCGGACCATAAACTCTTCTTCTACGATTCAGAACAATATAATCGTTTACACTATCGCTTTTACTGCTACTTAGGTATGCCTTCAGCGTAAGGCCATTTTAAACACTTAAAATATTATTTTCAAAAACTTGTATCAAAAATAACTTACGTCTTGGCTCGTGTAAAACTTTTTTACAAATAAAAGGAAACTTGTGATTTTGTTTTCTGTGGTGAAACAGAAACACACAAGAAACTTGAAAGCTCACAAATTTCTTACTTGTAAAACACAAGTCTCGGTGAAACGGAAACTTACTTTTTTCACAAATTTTAAATTGTAATTTACAACTACAATTTTGTAACTACAACAAACTGGTGAAACAAAATTTATAGGATATTCACAAATTTTGTGAAAAAATGCTTGTAATTACTGTAATGGATCAAACCACACAAATTAACAAAAAAAAAATGAGAAATTAAGATGATAATTACGTTAATATTCAAATTCAAAGAGAGCAAAGAACAAATATAAATTGAATCTCAAACATCCCGGGCCCCCTGGAACGAGTTTCAGGATATCGGTAACAGAGCTAGTTTTGATATTAGGCGGACAAAAGTTCCTGTTGCTGTTTTCACGGTTACGACTCGTACATGCTGGTCTGTGCCAGGGTTGACAGATATGATTCGGCCCAAAATCCATTTGGTTGGTGGCAAATTTGACTTTTTAATGACCACCAAGTCCCCAGGTTTGAAATTTGGTGTACTGCTTTGCCACTTCGGTCTTTCTTGCAGTGATGTAAGATACTCTGCGTGCCATCTCTTCCAGAATCCTTGTACCATGTTTTGGATATGATTCCAATGAGTTAGGCGGTTGATTGGCGTAGTCAAAATGCTTGGCTCTGGAACAGCTGTCAGTGGTTCACCTACAAGAAAGTGAGCAGGGGTTAACGGATTTAAATCACAATCTGACATAGAACATAGAGGACGGGAGTTTAGTATAGCTTCTATTTGGGTTAGAACAGTACACAAATCTTCAAAAGTTAAAATTGTGTTGCCGATAACACGACGCAAGTGCATTTTAACTGACTTAACGCCAGCCTCCCATAAGCCACCAAAGTGTGGTGAAGAAGGAGGGATGAAATGCCAAGTTATACCATCCTTGGCGAGATCGGCAGTTATGGCATCGTTATGAGATTGCGCCATAACCAATTTGTGCATTTCAGTAAGGCACCGTCGAGCTCCTTGAAAATTCATCCCGTTGTCACTATAGATGTTCGTGCACTTTCCACGACGAGAGACGAATCTACGCAAGGCTGCCAGGAAAGCATCAGTGGTGAGGTCACTCACTAGCTCTATATGAATTGCCTTCGTAGACATGCACACAAATAAGGCAATGTATGCTTTGGTCGTCTTAGCATTGCGACAGTGGGACAATTTGATTGTCAGAGGACCAGCGTAATCACATCCAGTATTTGAAAATGGGCGACTTGGTTGGATGCGATAAGATGGCAGTTCACCCATCTTCTGTTGACTTGTATGTTTACTCTGCATAAAACATCTTTTGCACTTGTGGATAATTTTGCGAATGAGGTTTCGACTGCCCATAATCCAAAATTCTTGTCGAACGAAAGTAAAGGTTTCTGATATTCCAGCATGCATATATCGTTGATGAATATCTGTAATTATAAGACTGGAAACAGGATTATCTTTTGGGAGAATTAACGGATGTTTGATATTATATGATACGCAAGCAAGCTTAATTCGTCCACCGATGCGAAGCAATCCATCGTCATCCAAGAATGCTGAGTATCTCAAAAGTTTTGATTTTGAAGGAAGCTGATCTTTTGAGTTTAGGTGCTGAATATCTTTTCCGAACGAATTTTGCTGAACAAATTTTAAAATGGCGATTTTCGCGTTCCGAATTTCAGAGTATTTAAGACCATCAGAAGCGTTAACAATGGTCGATGGTTTTGAATTTGAAACGAACCTCAACACGTAAGCAACCACTCTAACTAACCGAATCCACGACGAAATGTTTGCAATTAGGTCGTCGAAGATATGGCTATCAAACGACGTGACCAGAACATGCCTTACGAGCGACTTCTCCTCCCGTTTGACCGATTCTTGTTCGGATATATTTGCAGACAAACTCGATTTTGGCCAATGGTCTTCAACTTCAGTGAGCCATGTTGGACCGGTCCACCAAAGACAATGTTTGTAGAGAATAGAGGGTGATATACCACGTGAAGCACAATCAGCGGGATTCGATTCTGAAGGAACATAACGCCAACAGTTTCTTGGTACCGTCTCCAAAATTGCAGCTGATCGGTTCGCAACGAATGTTGTCCAGCGACGTGGGGGTGAAGAGAGCCAATGTAGCACGATTTCAGAGTCGCACCACGCGAATGTTCTACCGATTTTGGCATTGACCGACGATTTTATTAGAGTTATTAACCGAACTAATAACAAAGCACCACAAAGTTCGAGGCGTGGAATGGAGACAGGTTTAAGAGGGGCCACTTTAGTTTTTGCCGCAACGATTTTTATATTAATTTGACCGGTAGGGGATTTTGAAAGTGCATAAACTACTGCAGAGTAGGCAACCGACGAAGCATCCGAGAATCCATGAAGATCAATAGAATCTTCGGATGAAAATATGTTTCTCGAAACACGAATTTTTTCAAAACAGGGCAATTGCTCGCGGTAGCTTAGCCATTCATCAGAGAGTTCAGAGGGAATGGGATCATCCCAATCGAGGTTCAATTCAGAAGACCAGAGCTTCTGAAACATTATTTTAAAAAGAATAACTGAAGGACCCAAGAGCCCTAATGGATCGAAAATACGTGCTATTTCAGATAATAGAGTTCTTCTCGTAAGCACGGGACATGACTTGGGCAGATTCAAACGATATGAATACACGTCAGCAGCGGGATTCCAAAACATCCCTAAAACTTTAATCAATGACTGCGACCGTTCTGGATCGACGAATGAATATTCACAGTCTTTTGGGTTTTGCTGCGCGAGTAGAGTCCAACAATTTGAACTCCATTTTCGGAGTTGCAGGCGAGCTTCAGATAGTAAAGCAATTAATTCAGATTGCAATTCTAACAAATTTTCGACGGAGTTTGCACCTGTCATAACGTCGTCTACGTAGACATCGTTTAGCAAAATCCGAGCGGCGTTTGGGTATTTGAATTTATAATTGTCAGCAAGTTGTTGCAAAACCCGAACCGATAAAAACGGAGCCGATGCAGTACCGTAAGTAACTGTTTTTAAACGATAATGCTGAATGTCTTCACTCGGAGATTGACGCCAAACGATGCGTTGGTAGTCAGAGTCATTGTCAGAAATCCAAATTTGGCGGAACATTTTAACTACATCGGCGGTAAAAACGAACCGATGTTGCCGAAAACGCAAACACACACCGATAAGATCACGTTGGATTGGAGGACCGATTAATAAATGGCTGTTCAATGATTTTCCGTTTGAGTCTTTTACCGAACCATCGAACACGACACGGAGTTTAGTTGTGGAACTATCCGGTTTAAACACCGCATGATGAGGAAGGTAAAACTGTCGAGAAGAGTCTTTATTAATTTTTTCGTTATGGATCAATTCCATGTGTCCAAGCTCAAGATACTCTTGCATAAATTTTGAATATGCTTTTTGCAAATCAGAGTTTTTCCGAAACCGACACTCCATCGAAAGCAACCGCGACACCGCGGATTGTAAAGTATTTGCAAACCTGGGCTCAGGAGTCTTAAATGGAAGAGCCACAACATATTTTCCATCAAAGCTCGAGAGACTGTTTTTCGAAAATGTTCTTCAGCTGGATCATTAACAATATTTCGAGATGATTGCGGAGAGACCTCTTCCAGCTCCCAAAAACGCTGTAAAAGAGCATCTACGTCAACAGCCGAATGAAAAGAAGAAAGTTCAATGTCCTGATTATTTGAGTTTAATAACTCTCCGGAAATAACCCAACCGAAGGAGGTGTTTAGAGCAATAGGTTTTCCTTGTGGTCCAAGAACTTGTTCTGATTTCGAAATAGACCAAACCTTATTTGCTCCAAGAATAATGTCAACAGGACTCGATTGGTTGAAGTTAGGATCGGCTAGATCCAAATTCCGATGTATTGAAAGATTTAGAAGGTAAATTCGACGTCAATTTATTTAGCACGAATGCATCGACGGCTAATTGGGAAGATGTACAACGTGAAAAAAGATTTATGAATACACACCCTTTGGTATGTCCAGCTTCTATCGAAGATAATCCCATGATTGGAATACGAGCATGCGCACGCGAAAGACGAAGCCTTTGAGCACAGGACTCCGAAATAAATGATGATTGTGAACCCGTATCTAACAGAACACGAACATCAACAAGCTGACCCCATTTATTTTTAAGTTTAGCAAGAATTGTTGGCAGGACAGTCTGCACACGAAGGCCAAACTTCAACGAATGGTTAATTACCAATGGGGCAACAGCATATGAAC
Source organism: Chrysotoxum bicinctum (assembly GCA_911387755.1). Taxonomy (NCBI): domain Eukaryota; kingdom Metazoa; phylum Arthropoda; class Insecta; order Diptera; family Syrphidae; genus Chrysotoxum; species Chrysotoxum bicinctum. Next base: position 43,222,568 of record OU426990.1, read on the forward strand.
TTGAAGCGGAATCAGAGGATACCGGAGGTAGATTTGAAGCCGTTGTTGCAGGCACAGGAGAAGAAGCAGTACCTGGGTTATCTTGGTGTACAAGATGATGGTGACGAGCCTTGCAAACGCGACAACGAAAAGATGATTGGCATCTATTTGACGAATGGCCCGACCGCAGGCAACAAAAACATATAGAATTATTTTTAGTGAAGGCTCTTCGCGAAGGAATGTCCAATCCTAAAAACTGTGAGCACTGATACAATTGATGAGAACCTTTGCACATGGAGCATTGAAATTTGCTATCCGAGCTTTTAGCTACAAGAGCTCGAATAGAACTCGATTGTTTTCCACGCGATGTGTTCGAACGGTTGAGCGATTGGCACGCTTCCAATGCGTTGCAACGAACCTCAAGAAAATCGAGGAGTTCCTGTATCAAACTGTCTTCACGAGAACCGATTTCTTTTGCCCATGCTTCTCTTGTATCATTGTCTAACTTATTTAGCAAAATGTATATTAACCACGGATCACGAGTCGTTTTATTCAACGCACTTAAGCCACGAATAACCTCATCAGCCCCGTCAGTGATTTTTCGGAGAGTCTGTGTATTTGAGACGCCTGTCGACGGGAACGATAAAAACATTTGTACAAACGATTGAACGATCAAATTAGCACGATCAAACCGCCTTTCGAGCCTATCCCAAGCTTCGGCATAGTTGGCATCCGAAATTTTTATGTGCTGAATAAGATCTGCGGCTGTTCCACTTAGCACTGATTTTAAATAATGAAATTTCTGTGTAGCCGACAGATTTGGCTTTGTGTCAACCGAACCCAAAAATAAATCGCGAAAGGATGGCCAATCCTTGTAGTCGCCCGAAAATTTAGGGATAATAATAGGTGGCAAATTGATTTTGTCGGATGTTTTTGGCGAATAATCCAACGCTTTCAAAAAATCGCTTTGCTGATTGACCATGCGTTCTAGCACCGAGTTATTGAGGTTAGCATTATTAATGTTTTCAGGCAATTGTTTTTCACGAATGGCTTTTTTTAAGCCCGCGTGTACTTCGAAATACTTAGATTCGTATACACCAAAATCAGTGTAATATGGTTCAAGTTCGTTTTCTTCCACGTGTTTGAGACACTCGTAATGAAGCGAAGAAAACTCACCCCACGCTTCAACTACTCTGCTTAAACGAATTTCAAGAGTCTCTAGAGTTGTCGAAGCATTGACTTATTATATATCTAGTATGTCAATGTGTCGAAGACTCAATTGTGGATACAAATTCCACAGCACGAGTTAAGCACGCCTTCGCATTACCACGCTTTTGCTTAAGAGCATTCATTTTGTCCGCAAAATCAAAACAAATTAACTTTCCCAAGGAGTAAAAAGTTCAAGGAAAAAAAACCCGGTAATATGCTGACTTTAATTCCGACGAAAAATGTCTATAACAAAATATAAAGCTTATTATATTTAAAAGAATTTTTGTCACGCGGGAATTCAATCGTTCGATTTATTTAATCCCTTTAGTACAGTACAGCACAATTAACAAAATATCACGCGAGGTCTTTTTTCTTCCTCAGAAAAGTCACACAAAAAAAAAACTGGATTCAATTAAAAAATTAGGCTTCGAGGGACCAATATGTAATGGATCAAACCACACAAATTAACAAAAAAAAAAAGCGAGGAACCAAATGCCGATTTCAGTTCAATATAAAGTTTAATTTTATTATAATTTTACTTAACAATATCGGATACTTATTAAATTATGTTCCTGGCCAAAGGTGTGGTGTGTGCTGCTATCAAGATCCAAGTGAACGAGGATTATCAAAAAATATAATTTGAACATTACATAATAAATTAACATGAATTCATACTCTCTTCGCCAATGCATTGCATTGTTGGTGAGAATATGCAAACATGTTAAAAGAGAAATGAGAGTAAAGCAGTCTTACCCACAACACCTTTCACCGATACATTCAAACAAGTTTTTAAAAGATTAAAGTGATTGATAACATACAAGACTTGGTAAGACTTGTGGTAAGAAAGAAATTTTAAAAGAAAAACAAGAAAAAAAAATGAGAAATTAAGATGATAATTACGTTAATATTCAAGTTCAAAGAGAGCCCCTGCTAACATCACGCAAACAAGAATGGTTGGGTGTTGTAAGTCACTAGGTTTAGGTTTAGACTTTTTAAATTTGTTATTAATATATTTCTCATACTAAATTTATTCCAAGCCTTTGGTTGATACGCGTATCGAAATTTGCACAACTAATCAATCATGATCTTCCCTTTTTCGTAAACAAATTATTACTCGTCAAATTTGGTATTTTTGTTGTTCAATTTTGATTCAATCTAACTAAATGAGTTTTCTTATCCTAAAAGATAAGTTTATTTCCCGAAATTTGGTATTTTATTTAAAAATATGAATTTCTATTGGAAATGGGGTAGTTTCGAACCCAATTTTAAAATTTGTATCAAAAGTTATCTCATGTTCCCTAACTCGTCGAACGATGATCCTATTATAAATATTGTCTAGAAAAACAGGCATAAAAATCCATATCCATGCAGTGCCATATCCAAACATAAGGATAGTAAGACGAGTTATGAAAACGTTGTATAAAACTAAATATTTAAATTAGTAAATAAACCCCAGAAAAGTAACGTAAACAATTATATGAATCTTAATATATTTGCAATTCCTATACTATCTGCAGAAACAATTTATAATTTTGACATCAACTGGAGTAGTAATAATAATAAATGCGATGGACTATGTCCTTCACACATCATATAAAACAAAATGTTGTGTGCATTTGTATGATACTACTTTTGCTAAATTTAAGGTATTTTACTAACCCATTTTTAATTTTAAACAGTTTTTAACTAGTATGGTACTAAAGCAATTTTCCTAATAAATTGCTTCTGAACACCCCTAAGACAATGACAGTTAATACAAAGAAATAAGTAAACAGACCTTTTGTGGCGTTTGTAAATAGCACGATACTAAAAAAAAATAAAATAGGTATTCGGCGATTTTAACTTTAATAAAAGGGAAGACAAAGTATGATGCTATATTTGATTAAAATTTGCAAAATCGTTGTTTTAACCTTTTTAACCTAGTATCATACTAAAACAGCTTTAACATTGTACTAATTCAACTAAAATTTTACGCCAAAATTTTTAAGAAAAAGAAAATTAAATTATGTATCCTCATATATAGGAACACACCTAAAAATGGAGTACCACAATCGATATCAAAATTTTCGATAACACCTCATCATCACCCATCTGTCATCTCGAGCTAAATGTCAAAAAATTGAAGAACAAATAAATAACAATCTATGGTTATTGTTTAATAATATTTATTTTAATTGATTTATTATTCAAAAAACAAACATAATGGAAGATAAAATAAACGAAACCAAAGATACAATTCCAGACACTTTTATAAAACTCAGTGAAACAGAAGGAATTCCGAAATTCAGTCAAATATGCCGTGTTTGCCTCTGTGAAACAAATGAAAGTGACCAACAATTGGATACAAGGATACTGTTGTTAAATAATTCTCAAGAAATCAAAAGTTTGCTTCAGGAAGCAACAGGCGTTCAGGTTACCAATCAATCACCCTAGCAAATCATTAAATTAGTATTGAACACAATCTTATTTCAGATTGTTGACTTAGACTTCCTTCCAAACCACATTTGTGATAAGTGCTTCAAGACATTAATAGCTTGGTACAGATTTCGATCTCAAACGCAACGTTCCAATGAGATACTTGAAAAATACATAAAGGAACTTAGTACTTCTGTGGGTAATAAAACATTGTCCGGCACCGACTTTACAATTCACATGCAGGGCAAAAACTTGAATGTAGTCCCTATACAAAACGTTTCTCAAATTCAGGATTTCCAAATATCAGTTTTAACAGATAAGCCCGCGGTAGTGGGGTTCGTTTTTCACTGTGGCTCCTGTTCTATGGTAAGAGGTATTTAATCTTTGTTGATAAATTAATAATTATATTGTTTTCTTTTAGACATTTTCAAATCAAAATGGTTTGGACAAACATCAAGAAGAACACACTAATGCTACCAAACAACAGTCCTTCAAGTGTGAGCATTGCCCCAAATCATTTGCATTCCGAAGTGGTATGCACAATCACATCAAATTAGCTCATCATCATTGTAAGAGGTTTAAATACCAGTGTGATGTGTGTGAGAGGCGTTATAATAGCCCAACTGGTTTTAAGTTGCATAGAAGTAAACCATGTGTTCCAGTTAGCTTAATTGAAGAATGCAAAATTCGCCAATTGGATGTGCGAAAGGAAGAACTCACAGAGATAGCTGAAAAAACAATAAGAGAAACTAAGATCTCTTGTATTTTGTGCAAGAAAGTAAGTGAATGACTTAGACTGAGTGCATATTAGTGAGAGTAGCATGTACCTACCTCACACTGGAAGAATTTCTTTCTTCTGTTTGATGAAGATGAATTCATTCTTCATCAGAAGAGAAGTTTTTGAAATAAATTGTTTGTTTTAGCTTATAAATATCCCAATAAACCTATGTTAATGTTTCTACTGATAAATGTCAAAGTATGTTTTGATGTTTAGATTAACACAGTTTCCCTTCCAGAATTTCAAAAGCCGTGACGACTTCTCCGACCATTATCCTAAACATAGCAAAGATCGAAAATGTAATATTTGCAACAAAGATTTCACTCGGGTTAAAATACTGGAGAGGCATGTCCGAATGCATTTGCGTGCGACAGTTTACTCCTGTCCATTATGTACTCGGTCGTTTTATACAATACAAGCGTTCCGTGTGCATGTACATGAACACGGTACAAGGGAATTGGTATATAGGTGTAACGTATGCCAAAAAGAATTTTTCTTGGTTAGAGATTTTGATAAACACATGGTGAAGCATTTAGAAGATGACAAAAAAGCTCTCGAAAAGACTAAACATAATGATGTGGCGGACGTTATTGAAAGTAAACACATTATAGAAATTGATAGTGAATGCGAATCAAATATCTCAGCAGAAGGGGACGTGAGTCATGAAATGGAAACAGATGTTCGGCATTTTCATGAACCATACCAGTTAGTCAAAGTAAAAGAAGATTCTGAAAAAGATGACGCATCGTACAAGCCCGAAAAAGATGGCTTCATAAAAACAGAAATGGATTTTTCCGTAGATACGGATACAACGTTTGATTCCAAACAACACATTCAGTTAATAAAAACAGAAAATGAGATTAATTCGAGTTCTCAATTGGAAACTGAAATTCCAACCAAACATGAAAATTCAAATCAAGCTTGGCAATCGCAAAATATTGACAGTAATCAGCTTAGCGCCAATGCAACAGAAGTGAACAAAGAAACGTCTCCTCTGAGAGATATTTTGAAATTAGAAAATCCTGCCTCCTCCGAAGAAGAAAACGCCGATGAAACTGATGATGACGTATCTAATGTAGCAAAATCAAATGAAAAAATCAGTCAAAATCAATCAGCAGAATATACGCAGGAGCTTTTGGATAAATGCAAGGTAAATTGTCATATTGCTGGTTGCCAAACGGTTAGTTTTATAAAGTTTTTTATTTCCCTACAAACTTATTAATCACATGTACATATATATGCATTTCAGACATTTTCAGACTTAAATCAAATTTGGGAACATTTCAAAAAACAACATCTATCCGGAAATAAGCCATATCAGTGTGCATCGTGTTTGGAAATATTTAAACATCAAAAGTCATTACGTTTTCATATAAAAGACCACTATTCATTTAAGTGTCCAGTTTGTTGCAAAATAAAAAAAACCAGTTCTGAACTAAAAAAACACGTAATACTTACTCATTCTCAACATCGACCATATAAATGTTCGCACTGTGATCGAAAATTTAATCGAATTGGAGCTCTCAAAGCTCATGAGAATACTCATAGTGATAAAAAGGAATTCGTGTGTAATATTTGCTCCAAGGACTTCTTTTCTAATAATGGACTTTATTTGCATTTAAAAAGTCATAAAGATATAAAAGAATTGCAGTGTCCGATTTGTAACAGACAACTTCCAAGCAAAGGTCGTCTTAAGCGGCATATTGATATTAATACTTGTGGTCGAAAACGGAAAAAACAAGAATTGCAGCAGAGATATTAATAACTTTGTTACTATGAAAATGATTTTATTACATCGCAATAAAGAAATGATTTGGACATAAGTTACTAAACATATTATATCTTATTATTTGCAAAAAGCAGACAGAATACTTTGGGAACCGATGTATAACCGATATGTAAGTGGGTTTATAGGGACATGCGACAATATGAGTGTTGTAAAATGCATTTTAATATGTAAGTATATGGAACGTATTCGCAAACAAAATGTACCTGGAAATGTTTCTCTACCTAGGGATTCATAACAGCGGAATATTTTTCGGGGAACACAAAAGTGCTTTTGAAATTCACGATGGGTCTCATTAAAAATAAAATTGGAATACAATTAGAATAAATATTATAGTAAATTCAAAAATTATTTAAATACAAAAAATGTTAATGCAAACTTAAATTGTTTTGATTTAAGATATTTTTTTGATGCAATTCGAAAATCGTTTGCAATAACAAAAAACTTAATGGGGGCTATCGTGAACAAAATTTCCTCGGAATTTTTACCATCTTCGAAAATTGGAAACGACAATACTTCTGCACTGTTCATTGTCAGCTGGCCTTTTGAAATGAGAGCCAAAATCCCCATGAAAGTTAATTCACGATATACATAAATAAATTCCAATGGAAACTATCGACATTATTCAAATTAAAAAATTTTGAAATATCCCGAGGGAATTTGTATTCACGATAGCTCCTTATGAATAAACCGAATATTAGAATACATGAACTGGCAAATTTTTGTACGAGTATAAATACATAAGTATATAAAGAGTACATATAAATGAATTCGAGCTAAAGTTTATTTTGACAGGTAGTGAGTTCTGCCTTTCGACCGACATTACTCGTATTTATATGGCGTTGTTTGCTTGAGTTTTCAACCGAACTTAAGAATTATTTTAATGGCTCTAATATAAGAATTTTTCAGCTTTATGAAGCGGTCCAAAAATCATTCACCCTTATTCCAATGGTCGTTTTACTAAAACGCCAGTAAAACGACAAGGCTCTAGAAACGAAAATTGGAATTTTATTGAAACGACTATCGTTAGAATGCTTAGAAAAGCGAAGAACATTAGAGAACGTTACCCTTTTCGTATTATTTAAACACCAAAATGTGGTCTTTGGAGCCTTCTCGTTTTAAAGGCGTTTTATTAAAACGACTATCGGAATAAGGGTGGTTAGTTTTCATGTACATGAGTGACAATTATGATTTCAATTAAAATTTCAATTCATATACATTAGCGTAACGGATACAATTATTGGCACAGAAATGTTCACGAACATGCAAATAACTTTCGCATTAAAAGAGCGGCTGATATATTTTGTACATCAAACTAAAACTATAGTTATTGGCACCCCCAAAATTAAAGAAAAAACATTTTTTTGTTGGAGATTTTCATTAAAGTAATAATAAAAGAAAGTTTCAATAAAATAAAATTAATTCTTCATATCGTAGCTAATTTTAAGAAAAACAAAACATAGCTTCTTTTTTTTTTGAGAAATTTGTATTAATTCATCGAGAGTAAGTTCTCCTTCCTCTGTTAAAACAGTAACTGGTCATGGGTGTATTTTTATAAAATGCTTAAACGAAATTGAAATGTAAAGTAGGAACATTGAACTTTTTGGAAGCTGTTTTTTTGGATATTTGTCTATTATTATGTTACAAAGAGCTTGCGGAATATCATTTGGTTGAATTTCTGTGGCATTTTTTGAAACTGAAAATTATAACAGTCAGTTGATATAGTTATTGGTAGTCCAAAAAGTATAATTATTGAAAGTGCCAATAACTGTAGCCCCATATAATGAATAATTGGTACCTCCATGCCAATAATTGAACTCCTACTATTTTGCGGAACCAATTATTGGCACCCCTTTTTCTTACAATTTTACAATTTGCTTAACAAGAAATTGTTTTTATAACTAAAACTATAAATTTTTATATAATAATATTTCTTAAATAATATTAAATAAATAAATAAAATAATCAAAAACGAACGCTGACCAATTCAAAGAAATTTACAAAGAATATTATTGAAATAGAATCATAATAGAAAGGATACTTTCAATACTTACTTACTTACTTACGATGGCGCCACTAGAGCGTGGTGCTCCTGGGCCTTGCTTAGTATGCCCCTCCAGCCGACTCGATCGCTAGCCTGCCGTCTCCAATTTCGCACTCCAAGTTGTCGGAGGTCTCCTTCTACTTGGTCGCTCCATCGAAGATGAGGTCTACCTTGGCTTCTGACTCCCTCGGGTTTGGCGTTGAAGACTTTACGAGCTGGAGCGTCGTTGTCCATTCGCTCTACATGGCCCAGCCATCTTAGTCGTTGAATTCGAATTTTTCTGGCTAGGCTTATGTCGCTGTACAGTTCGTATAGTTCGTCGTTGTATCTTCTTCGCCAAATGTTGTTTTCTCGATTTACGCAAACAGGGCCATAGATCGTACGCAGAACTTTTCTCTCGAAGACTCCAAGTGATTTTTCATCCGATTGGGAGAGGGTCCATGCTTCTGCACCATATAGCAGGACCGGGATGATTAGTGTTTTATAGAGTGTCACCTTGGTTCTTCTCGATAGGGCTTTATTCCTCAATTGCTTACTCAGCCCAAAGAAACAGCGATTAGCAAGAGTTAGTCTGCGTTTGATTTCGGCGCTGATGTTGTTGCCTGAGTTTACAGCAGTGCCCAGGTAGACAAATTCACTGACTACCTCGAAGTTATACCTATCAATGGTCACGTTCTGACCCAGTCGGTGGTGGGATTGGACTTTTGATGATGAAAGCATATACTTCGTCTTGCCCTCGTTTATTTTCAGTCCCATTCTGCTTGCTGCTGACTCCATTGTAGTGAATGCACCGGTTACTGCTCGCTTTGTTCTTCCTATCACGTCAATGTCGTCCGCAAACCCAAGTAATTGTGTCGATTTATTGAAGATGGTGCCTGATGTGCTTGCATGGGTGTTTCGTATGACATTTTCAAGCACAATGTTAAAACAGCTGCATGACAGTGCGTCACCTTGTCTTAGCCCTCTGGTGGTTTCGAAGGATTCAGTGAAGTCCCTACCAACTTTGACGGAACAGCGAGCATTTTCCAATGTCATCCTGATAAGGCGTATCAGTTTAGCAGGGATTCCAAAGTTGGACATGGTACGATAAAGTTCAGCTCTATTAACACTGTCGTAGGCTGCTTTAAAATCGACAAACAGGTGGTGGGTATCGATGTTATATTCTTGAGTTTTTTCCAGGATCTGGCGCAATGTGAATATTTGGTCAGTTGTAGATTTTCCAGGTCTGAAGCCGCATTGGTAAGGACCTATAATATCATCAGCAAAGGGCTTGAGACGTTCACATAAAACGCTGGACAGGATCTTATAGGCGATGCTTAAAAGACTTATGCCTCTATAGTTGGCGCAGAGTAGGCGGTCTCCTTTCAATACAGAGTAATTAATAAAATATAAAGCCCTATCACGAATTCTATCTTATTCGGAAACTTTTTCGTATCGCGAAATAGATATAATCTTTCGTCATTGTAATTTGTATGTAGTTTTCTATAAAAATGGATTCTGCGATTGAGATGTAATTCGTGATAGGGACAATAGCGATCGTTAGTTCTACATTTACGTATGTATACCTTAGCCTTAATAGATATATTTATTTCGTTGAAATATTTGTAGTACCCCTTGGCATAATGGTTAGTGCGTTGGACTGTCATGCGGAAGGTCTCGAGTTCGATTCTCAGTCGCTGCAAGAAAGTTTTTTTCAGGGGTGTACTGCCTCTTGCGAGGAATTGACAAATCCTCCAAGAGTATCTCTTGTCATGGAAAGTGCTGCTCCTTAGCCGTTCGGAATCGGCAGAAAATTGTAGGTCCCCTCCGTTACTGGTAACACGCACACAGGAATGGTTGAGAGTTGTAAGTCACTAGGTCATGGTTCACTTCGAGCTGTTACACAACCAAATTTATTTATACATTTATATGAAATATTTTACCTCTCAAAATAACATTTCTCATCACATAATGGCAAGGAAATATTGAACCGCGTAAAGCATTCCACATTCGTGTAGTACGGCTAAAAAAGAATTTCTGTAGTTGACAGTACGTCCGAAATTGGGCTCAAGGTTACACAGATGATAAAATAATGATAAACATGAAACATTGTGGCAGTGCTTGAGAGATACAAATTTTTCAGTTAGAGAACGGTCGCCTATCATTTTTAGCGCTCTCTTTTGAATTCTGTCCAAGAGACTAAAGTGGTTTTTTGGAGATTAAGACAATACAAAAATTGTTTTTTGGGGGTACCCTTGAACCATTTTCCGGAATTTTTTAACCATACGCTAGCATTGAATTATAAGAATTTTTTCTGTTTAAATATTCCCATGTGATTTCTGAAGAAAATAACAAATTCGTTAAATCGTTATAACGATATTTTTTTAAATAAGTCTGTATATATAGAATTTTTAAAAAAAAACTTGTCAGTATGCGTTAAGTTGTTTATTATTGTCCAAATGAAAATTAAATTAAAAAAAAATAAGTTAATAAAATCTTAGTTTTAAATATTCTTTTGTTGAATGATAGCTATATGGTGAAAATTTTATGATTTTTATCAAAATACTTGGAATCATTTTTGAGAATAAAAAGATTTTTGAAAACATTTTTTTTAATATAATGGTGACTGTTAATTTTGTATAATAAAAAAAAAGTGTTTCAAATATTTTCATACACAAAGTATTCATACTAAGCGTAAAAATATTGATCACAATCCGAAACCAATTTTAGGACTTTTTTTTATCGATCCATTCGTTTTTTTCTTTCGTTTTTGTTTACATTCTTTAGTAAATGTATATTCCACATTTAAATATTCGCATGAAAGTTTCGTTTATTAATTTTGCATTATATTAAAAAAAAAACAATGATGCAACACAAACCAAAAATGGAAAGAACGTAGTTGTTCATATTTAAATTTGTTGGGGTTTATTTTTATCTTTTTGCATTTCCAGTTTTCAAAGAGAACCGTTAAATGACCTTAAAATTGCACAAATCAGATGTGTTGTGAATAACATTTCATTTTAAATTATAAAAATAAAACTTAAAAATTCGAATTCAATTATTAATTAAGAACATTGTTCCACAAAAAAATTATCAATTCATATTATCTTTTGAAATCTTTTGCTTATTTTTTGTTACAATTTTCTTTGGTATCAACATGAAAACAAAACCTTACCGGTTACTTAGTACATAGAAAATTTTTAAAAGCTGCAATGAATCATACAAAAAATAAATTAATCTAAAGAGTTTTCCAATAAAAAGGATTAGATGTTAAAGTTGAATAAAATAACTTGTGTTTGAGATACATATCAACGATTTTTTTTTTGTTTTATCAATAACGTAAGCACGCATTTTCAGAACGAGTTGGTTATGTTGACTTTTAGGGCACCGGTCGTTTGCGGTTTATTGACATAGATCTGCCATCATGTAGAAAAGCATAAGATCAACACATTATAGGGTGTGACAACTTAACACCTTTTTCTGAAAGAATTTATTCAGACTATAGGGGCCGTATTGGGCGTGACAGGAGTAAATAGTTCTTAAGTTCTTTTTCCTTCCAGATTAGTCGCTTTCATGGTCTTAAAGTTTTCACGCTTATCCATACATTCAATTAACATTCTGAGTTCAAATGGTAGAAAATTGTGGATATTAGTAGTTCATAAAAGTTCGTTATGTTAAAACCCAATTTTCTTTGATTTTTCATAACCTTTACTGACAAAACAAAAGAGTTGACATCAGAACCTTGATTTGGATTATCACTCCCCTGAGACGATTATCCCCATTCCTAAAGTTCCTCATTATGGAAAAAATTTTATTGGAACAATATAGAGAGGAAACTATTCGACTGCATACTGTACATTAGGGTGTGTCAAAGTGCTCAACTATGGTATATGTGTATACAAAAAAAATATATAAAGAAAGATAATTGCCAGGAAACACTTTTAAGCTTATATTTTTTTAAATTGAACACTTGATAAAGAAGCTATGAAATAATAAAAGAAGGAAGAAAAATCATTTTTTTATGTAATATCATTTTTTTTTACAAGAAAAAATTCTTAAAAAATAACGGAACCACCTACAATATCGTGGTATATCTTTTTGTAAAGACAAAAATTTCTTTCTATATTTTGTTAAGTTTTTTTTTTTTTTAATATACATACATATGTACCTACGTAAAAAAAAAAAAAAAATTACTGTAAATTAAATTTTTTTTTTCAACTTCAACCGATTTAAGCGAGCCAAAGACGAACCATATCTTATTTTTTTTTTACATGTTCTTAAGCCTCAGACAGTAATACAACTTTTGAGCACTATTACAGTCGACGCCGCTTATAACGACCACCAAGGGACCAAGCAAAACTGGTCGCTATAGCCGGCGGTCGCTTTATCCGACGTAACACAAAAAATTAAAAAAAAAAAAATACAACAATATACGTACATATTTTCAAATTTGTATGAGTTAATTTTGTTTGTTTTGTTTTTATTTATGTATTTTAAATATTATTTTTAAACTTTTTTCAAGTCCAGAAAGATGGCTTATAATCGGCCCTAGCGAGGTATCCGTTCGGAGCGGATAATTCTCCGCAATGCATACTTTGTCGGAGGTTTAAATTGCTTTCAAGGTATCCTATCGGAAAGAATAATAATACACAAATGCGTTGGAGCAATTTGTTCCGCGATGAATTTGTGGCTGACTAAATCGAAAAAATAAATTACATTAAACTGTCAAAAATTTCACAAATAAAGCACTTGATCGCACTTCAATGCAATTTGCCATGTGTGTTAAAATAATGTCGGAGAAAAATTCCGAACAGCTGTTCGGAAAAATACCTCGAAGCAAAAATCCCCCGAATCGTACAAAATCGGAGAATTTTCCGCTCGCTAGGGCCGAATATTGTCGTTGTAAGCATTGCAATATACAAAATTGCACAGTAATTCAATAGCTTTTATAGCTTCTATGTCCGAAGGGGGAATACATTTATTTCTGGATCTTCATCATCTACTTCACTATCTTCGTCTTGATCATCTGGAGTTAATTCTTGCAGAATTTCTTCAACAGTTTGGATCTTTTTTTAACTTTTTGTCCCATTGACGAATGTAACCAAAAATATCTGATGACAGCCATATAGTTTTGTTCGCTTTTTAATAAAGGGGTAAAGATTTGACATTCTTAAAGCAACGGAGTAATTTCGATTTTCCGATTACTAAAAGTTTTCTTTTTATAGAGCCCGTCATGTTGCATGTGACCAATAATGTTACTCTATCTTTGGATAATTTCCCACCACTGCAGCGTTCTCCTCGAAAGCGATATGATTTTTGGTCGTTATAAGCGGCGACAGAAAAGTATTTTTTGGTATAAATTCGTCGTTATATCCAACGAGTCGTTATAGCCGGCGACGTTATATCCGACGTCGCACTAGTACAATTTGTATGAAAACCAACCAAATGAAGGAAAAGTGGTCGTTAAAAGCGGCTGGTCGTTATAAGTGACGTCGACTGTACATTTAAAAATAAGAGTACTTTTTTGCGGCCATACAAAAGTGACACACCCTACTGTACATAGACGCTTTATCAAAGGATGATACACTAGTGGTTACAGTGGTTACAGTGTCTACAGCCATGATGGTAGGGGCGATAGAGTAGTTGGACAAAAACTCACGATTCTAAGTCAGAGCTCCTTCGCCAGAGAGGTTATGGCACTGTAAGACGCTTTTGAGTATGCTAACAGAATGAAATTCAGCTTCTTTCAGTCTATAATACGGTCAAACTACCCTAGAATCCAATTTATATGGTTTCCTGATGGCCACGTTGGAATCTTGGAAAATGAAAAGTTAGATGCTGCAGCTCGGTAAGCCATCAAAATTCCATTGGTGTTTCTGTTAACCAATCCTGCTTTCTCATCATCAATAAACAATATCGTTATAAAAAAAATCAACCAGAAAGTTGAGATTCGAAGGAACAACTCCAATTCTCTTTTGAGAAGGCCCAAGACCACTTCATAATGAATCATAGAACCGATTACAATCGGTACGACTTTTTTTAATATGACAAGACAGTCAAGACACTACTTCAAAAACAATATTTAATCATTACAAACTCTATAGGTGATACAACCAAACCTCCAGATAAATTACAATTTTTCCACTTTTAATTAAACACAAAATAAATCATGTATGTATATAGTTAATTTAAAATACTAATTATTAAATGTAAATATCTATTCATATATGTATGTACATATACATATTTGGGTAAGTCCCTAAGAAATAAAAGATTGATCAAATAAAACCAAATAACAAGACGGCTTTTTATAAACGCAAAATTTTTAAGTGATACACTTTTCTGTGTAGGTCGATTATGCATTGCGTTTTATGAAAAATTTTGTAAAATCAACATTTTCTTGTACTTAAATATACATAAATAGGAATAGTATTATTTACAACATCTTAAAACGTATTTACATAATTAATGTATAAAGATTTATTCGGCATTAGCTACCAGGACCTCCGGCCGATAATGTAATTAAATAATAATTTTGAAAGTAGAATTGGGGAAATTTCAATTTACGAGTAAGTATAGGTACTTTATACATTTAAAATTTAGGAAAATTAAATAAGATTTTCTAGTCTGAATTCTCTATTGATATTGGGTGATATGCATAAAAGATAGTAAATGCTTTTACTTGAGAATTTCTAAGTAAGTACTTTTTTTTATTTGCATAAAAATGCAGTAAATGCTGAAAATAAAGTATTTACTTGAGGCCACAGTACTTACTTTTTTCGGATGAACTTTTTCAGTAAATACTTTATTCCGTATGCATAAAAAGTAGCAAGTACTTTTTTTTCTGTAGGAATTACTTCTTTTTTTCAAAGTCAAAGGATAGCAACATGAAAATTTAAAAGTACATACTTTTTTTGATTTAAACACATAACTATGTAGCTTCGAAACCATAAAAACTTACAGTCTTAACTCTATTCTCAAAGGATTTATTTTCATTTATGATTATTTTCATAGCCTCTGACTTCGCTTTTTTTACTGCCGGTTGCTGCGACTTATTCATAAGAACACTATGTACTTTTAAAATACGCACAAAAACTAGGTGCATTTGACTTATTGACAAACCTTCGTTCTTCATTGTTGCTCAGTCGACTTTCAATAAATTAATGATTGATAAAATTTCATGAACAGATGTTTACAAAACAACAAGAAGGGCAACAGTAATTTAATATACATAGGGATTAAACGGTTAATCTGGCAAAAAACTATTTGCTTACTAACCCGATAAGAAAAAAAAGTATTTACTATCAATTTCCGATGAATTCTAGTATTTACTTGGATAAATTTAGTATATACTGAAAGTATTTGCCAGTTAGTAAGTACTAAACTTTATGCATATGGAATGAAGTAAATATGTACTTTAAATTTAACCATTTGCTTTAAGTTTAGTATTTACTATTATCTTTTACTTGTAGTAAATACTTCCGTTTTATGCATATCACCCATTATGTAAATACATTTTCAATGTTTTGCTTTGATTGGATTAATTAAAATTAATATTATGTTTGTTTGAAACATGGAAACTCGTTGACTTGGAAAGAATAGCAAAAACCCAGATTCAATTATCACTTTTTTCAAATTCAAATGAAATATTTTTACGAAATATGATTGACTCATTTCGAGTATACATACATACTATACCCGAGTCACGTAAGAAGCATATTAGTAGTACATAAACTTGCAGCTTTATGCGTCTATAGTCTTAATTATAGTCTCTAATTTCATTTATATTTATAAATAAAAAAATACCAAATTTAGTTTGGAAATACTTTATTTATCAGTCAGTTCGTTCTTGCACATAACACGCACTCATTGAAAATCACCCTTTGTGCAAAGGGGCTGTCCAATTTCCTTGCACTTATTATCAGACAGTTGTTGGAATTGTTTCTCGGGATTCAAACAGTTATATGTTTGCAACTTGCACAGGCTTGAGAATCGATCAATGCAAATGCCATTTGAAGCACACACTGGTGTATCAGGTTCCAGGCAATTGTAACTACAACGTCCTTGGTCCCTTGGAATTGGAGCCACTCCACCAAGAGCAACAGCAACCAAGGCTACAAAAAATATATATTTACTCAAATTTTGAACTAATGGTTGAAATAAATAATGAAGGTCTTACCTGCAGCCACAAAAGCAACGAGGATAAACTTCATGTTTCTTAAGAGTTGTATAATAATAACCAGACGAAGGCTGAAATTAGTTTGTTGAAATCGTGCTCCAAATAATCTTATTTTATACAAAACTCAAACTCATGATGATACAGAACCTTAAAGCGAAAAAGGAAGAACCAGAGAATGCAATAACTGTAATGTTAATTTTAACCAACCGGACTCTGGAGCTATTTTTAACTAACTTAAACAAATTCTTTACTTAGTATTCCTTCTTCACTTTGTTATGATTATTTCAACAAATGCCGAAATTACTGTATATGAGCAGATCCTTAATCCGTTGCAGTTTATAAATAATGCAAATTTAATTTATGACTTCCTTTTCGGTCCCTGAATGAAGCACTCCGTCTGATACCTATAAAAGCTCAAATATTTGTCCTTATCCCCACAAACTTCTTTTTGACGTTAAGACAAACCAACATGAAACCAATAACTGTTTCTTTCATCTTTGCAGGTAAGAAGACTTTGGGTGAAGTTAATATAAAATAAGAATTAATAATATTTTTAATTTTTCAGCCCTCGTGTGTGTTGTTCTCAGTGGAAATGCCCCTCTTCCAAAGGACCTGGGTCGGTGCAACTATATTTGCGAAGAAACCGAAGTTCCTGTGTGTGGTACCAATGGGGTGTGCATCGACCACTTCGCAAGTCTATGCAAATTGCAAACTTATAACTGCCTTAACCCACAGAAGCAATTCGAACAACTTGATGACCATAAATGTAAGGATATTTCTCAACCTCTTTGCTCAAAGGGCGATTTTCAGTAATCAAGGTTTAACTTAAATTCAAACAAAATAAATCTTACAAATTTTGAAAAAACAAACTTGTTTTGTGTCCGACTTTTGTATCATATATGGAGAAGCAATATTAAAAAAAGGTGATTATATCTGGGTGATAAAAAATATGGCATAGTGTGATATATTAAATTGATTCTAGCTTTATTTTGAAGCTACATTCGTGCCATTATGTTACTAATAGGAGATCAGTCAAATGGTCACTTCGGCTTTGTTGGCAAAGCAAAGCTTCAGCAGGTGACGTCAATATTAGAGGATTATGGTGGCCAATTGATAAACGATCGCCTTGATATGATCAAGTTACCAAATTCTAACTGTTTATAAAAATAACGGTATAAATAAATTTTTGTGACGTCAAATATACATATATGGCCGAGAACTGAAAGATCTGTTGGGCTTACTCAATGAATAAACATTAATTTCAATAAATACTTTTATTTTCAGCTTAAATTTATGTTGTTCTCAGTGGAATGGCTCCTCTTCAAAGAGATATAAATCTTTGTAACTATACATATTTTTAAGAGACCGATGTTCCTGTATCTGTACATATGTGGCATTAAACGAGATTTCGTCGTTATTTGAAATTCGGCTCACTACCTTGCTTACTTTTTTACTTGCGCCTTATAGGTACTATAAGGCAAGTTATGCATTCGTAAAAAAAATCGAACTCGAGATTTTGATCAAAGTTGACATTACGATGATAGCGAAGACGAAAAAAGTGGGTCTGGCAATTCTGTCTGTATGTCTGTTCGATTACAGCTAAACGGCTCGGCCGATTTTCTTCAAACTTGGTAGATATGGATTTTAATTTTTTACCCCCGGATGTTTTTTATTTGATTTTTTAAGACCAAAAATAACGGTACCTGCCATACGTTTTTTTTTTAAATTTTATGAATATTTTTTTTTCTCAAAAACTGTCCCAACGATTTAAAAAAAAATTTCAAAAAATTTAATTTAGTTAAACCTAGGTAATGATTGAAAAAAAAATTCCAAAAAACAAGTAGTTTTGATACCCCCCTTGTTACCATTTTTTTTTGTTTTTGATTTTCTCAAAAACGGTACCACCGATTTTGATCATTTTTTTTATGCTAAAGCCTTCCAGCAGTTTGAATACTATCGTGTATTCAAATTTTCCAAAAAAAATTTTTTGGATTTTTAAAAAAAACTTTCAAAACTTTTTTTTGAAAACTCAATATTTCGAAAACCCCATGTTCGATTTTTTCAAAACTTGATAAATAAAAGTTGGGACAATAATCTACAATATACGAGAAAAATAAATTCATTTTACCTAAAAATAACGGTACCCTCCATACAAATGTTAAAAAATGGTTTTCGAAAATCGTATTTTTCTCGAAAACGGTTCCGAGAATTTTGCTTAATTTTTTTTCCTTCTATTATTTTTTAATATATGTACTTTAATAAAAAAAAAATTTGAAAACAAGATTTTACTGACTGTACCTACCATAGAACGATTTTTTAAAATTTTGAATTTCTCATTATCAGCACAACGGATCTTAATGAAATTTCGTAGAGAGAAGCTTCTAAAAAGTTTAAAAAACATTGCATTTCAAAACTTTAAGAAAAATATTTTTTTTTAATTTTGAAAAAAAAATTAATTTTTTGTTTTTTGAAACTTCTATATCTCGAAAACGGCTCAGTATTTTTTTTGTAAATTTAATTTTTATTCATACAATAATAAAAACTTCAAATTGGCGTACCAACATTTTTTCTTAAAAATGTTTTAAAATTTTCTTATATAAAACCTTATTTTTTAAGAAACCACTACAAAGACTTATAATTTTTGTTCTTGCATAAATCTATATTTGCTTGAATCATATGGCATCCTATTCTTACCTTTAACTACTAAAGAAGTTTTTTTTAGTCATTCAAAAAATGAATTTTATGCTTATGAACAGTTTCTCTAATAACATTCATTTTTTAAATTCTTAGTCTTTTACATAGGAGCAAGTTCGTGCGACCCAGTCGTGCATTTTATTTTATTTTGGCCGTGTTTTATACTTATTTTAAAATCCATAGAAAGTTGAAATTCTGAAACTAACATCTATTGAACCAAAACATGAGTATTATTCGATACATGGCTGGAAAAGTTTAAAAATTTGTTTGAGCAATGTTCCATAGATGTCTCTATAGAAGGGTCAGCTAGTGCTATTTAATACAAATATCCACAGAGTAAAGTTAAAAAGCTTGCTTGATTCTTAGCCTAATTGACATTTATATTCCATTTATCAAAAAAAGATGAGAAACCAGTTAGAGCCACTTCAAGAATAATTTCAAATTATAAAACCAAGCCGATCAGTACAAACTATTCCAGTATCCTCTCCAAGCATTCAATATTTACAATGTGGAAGTGGAAGAGCAGAAACATCATTAGTTATAGCTATGGGCCCCAAGTACCAAGTTGCAACAAGAAATAGGGAAACCTAATTGATAACACAGATAACTGTCGATCAAAAAGGAAAGTCTTTACTATTTGGATTTAATACAATGGATTTTATAAGGAAGACTAGATTATCAAATGCTTAAACTTAAAATCAAACTTTACAAAATCTTTAATGTGTAAACTTCAGATAAGTTTACAGATTAATAAAATTTATTAATTAATTTTAAAGTTCGTTTTATTAAAAACAAATAATAAAAATTTAAATAAGATATAAAGATAGTAAAAAAAAATAGAACTCTTCTCAAAACTCGTGGCCGCAATCTACAAGATCTCGATTACTACTCAATTGTTGTCGTCTCTGTCCTTTATTATCTGTGTATCTCTGTTCGTATTTATTCTCTAGATTAGCAGTTACAGTGGCGTAGTTAACATTCGGCCATCCACATTAATAATCGCCCTCGATTAATCTATCTCGAAGTCATTAAAACGTATTGGTCTTGTTTTAATTCTGGTTGGGCGCACTTCTGCTGATGTTGTTTGCTTTATCGCGTCCGACTTGATACTTTCTTCATCACTTGATTGTACTATATCTGTTGGCACTCGTTTCATGTCATCAACTGCTGCTATACCATCGTAAAATCTTTGTGACCTCTGCATTTCAGGAACATCTTGAACTCGGTATCGGTCTCCTGGTAAAACCTCAGTTACAACGTACGGACCCTTATATTTAGGCAGTAACTTGTGAGAATCTCCAGTAACACCATAAGCTCGTTTAACCATAACAAAATCTCCAGGTAAATACTTATTTGCTTCGCACCTCTTACTATTGTATAACTTCTGCTGATACTCTTGATTCTCTTTAATAACTTTACTCAAATTTTCTCGAACGTCTCGAATATATTCTTCCTTTGTTGAACTCATCGTCGATGGGATTTCCATCTATATTTCTTGGATCATAATTGAAAAGGATTTCAAAAGGTGTCTTCTTTAGGGTTGCATGAATCGTGTTGTTTAGACTCCATTGCACAACTTTAACGAATTGATCCCAATCGGAGCCATCAGCCTTTTGACTCAAAGTTGCTAGCATAGGTGTAATACTGCGGTTCAATCTTTCAACTTGGCCGTTAGCCCTCGGTGTTGCCGTTGCATTTTTGATGTGTACAATATTCTTCTCGTTGCACATTTTCTCGAAGACCTTCCCAGTAAAGGAAGTACCCTGGTCTGTAATAACACGTGTTGGCGCTCCAAATGTGGTAATTACATCTTCAAAAACTTTAATAGTGGTATGTGCTTTTACATCTCGTACAGCTCTTAATACACAAAATTTGGTAAACCCATCTATGATAGCCAAGACATACTGGTTGCCTCTGGAACTTCTAACAAATGGACCAAGATGGTCCGCATGCAACGTATGGAATGGAACTCCAATTTTGTCAATTGAATGAAGAAACCCTTGTTTTCTTCCACCTGGCTGTTTATGATAAAGACACTCGATACAGGATCCAATAAAACTTTTAACATACCTTCGCATCCTTGGAAACCAGTACTTCTCTTTTATCTTTCCAATTGTTTTGTCAAAAGCAATATGACCTAACTTATTATGACAGTTGGTAACGATCTGCGTTCTGGCACTTTTTGGAACATACCACTTTAACTCATCAGCTTCTTTCTTGAAAACTCGACCATGACTCAACTCGTAATCTTGATGAATTTGTTTTTCAGCCTGGTCCAAATTAGTTGTTTTTTTAAGTACCTCAGCTATCTCGGAAATTCTCGGATCACTTTTCTGCAGCATAAGCAACCAATCATATTCTTCTAGTATCGAATAAAGACAAACTAAATCTGCAACTGTTTCAGTCTCTTCAGCTTCACAGAACGGATTACGGCTCAGTGCATCAGCATGTCTCATTCTATCTCCAGGTCGGTGCTGAATATCAAAATTGAAGTCCATGAGCTTCAACCACCATCGTCCGATTCGAGGAATCAGATGCTTCTTTGTCATAGAACCTCGAACAGCATTACAGTCAGTAAAGATTACGAACTCTAAACCAATCAAATAAACTCTGAACTTTTCCAAAGTCCAAACTACCGCTAATGCTTCGAGCTCCGTTGAATGATACTTCGATTCTTCTCTAGTCGTCTGTCTGCTACAATACGCCACTGGGTGCATTTTATTGTCATGTTGAAGTTGTAGTAAAACACCACCCAAACCGTCTTTACACGCATCAGTGTGCACCTCTGTTTTCGCTTTCGGTGAATATAAACATAAAACTGGTCGCTCAATCAACTTCTTTTTCAATAATTCGAAACTCGAGTTCTCAACATCTGTCCAAATCCACTTAGCATCTTTTCGAGTAAGGAAAGTTAGGGGTCTGACAATCAACGCATAGTCCTTAATAAAAGACCGAAAGTAACTGGTCAAACCAACGAATTGTCTAATCTGATGAACATTTTGTGGCGGTGGAAACTCAGCTACGCTTTCTATTTTAGTCGCATTAGGTTTAACAATCCCATTTCCAATTTCGTACCCAAGATACTCAACAGTGTTGTACAAAAACTTGCACTTTTTCGGATTAAGTTTCAAATTAGCTCGCCGCAAGCAATCAAATATCTTGGTTAAGTTCTCTATTGCCTCTTCTTCATTTTCAGCTGGACACAAAATATCATCGAAATAAGCTAAAGCAATGGTATATCTCAAGGGGCCAAGAATTCTGTTAACAAGTCGCTGGAACGTCGGTGGGCCATTAGTCACCCCAAAAGGCATTCTAAGGAACTCAAAGTGTCCGTCGGGAGTCACAAAAGCTGTTAAGTGGCGAGACTCTTTACTAACAGGTATCTGATAGTAACCGCTTTTCATGTCGAGCATCGAAAAAAATCTTTTGTTACTCAAACTATCTATCTGATCGTTCAGAACTGGAAGTGGATATTTAACCTTCTTGGTCAGCTTATTTAGCGCCCGATAGTCAATGCAAACTCGCTTACTACCGTTCTTCTTGGTGACAATCAGTATTGGGCTCGAGTAGTTTGAAACTGAATCTTGAATTATTCCAGCAGCCTTCATTTCCTCAATCTCTCCTCTCAAAAACTCTCTTTCGCTATGACTCAATCTATAAGGACGATAAGCTACAGGAACATCTGAATTTAGTTCTATATCAAACTCTACTTCTTTTGTAAAACCCAACTCTGTCATATTCAAAGCAAAACAATCTCGGTAGTCTTTCAAAATAAGTAATAATTTTTCTCTAGCATTAGTAGAAACTTTGGGATTTATGTCAATTGTTTCCAAAAACGACATCTCTAAAACTGATGAAAGAGCAGTGTACTCACATTTTTCTGGATTTTGAACATCTTCCTCCCAGACACTGAAATCTTCAACGCATTGCTCTCCTCGTGCCAGCGTAACACCTTTCTCAAAAACGATTTCCTTTGAACTTATGTTGACGACTGGGATGTTAACTTCATCTTTAATGTTCACAACGCAACTCGGAATCAAAGAACCACCACGATTTGCACCGCCGTCGATGAAAATATCAGAATCTTGTTCCAAATGGTCAGCACATGCAGTTATAAAGCCTATATAGCCAGCTGGAATGACTGTCTCTTCTTTCGCCCATAGTTTAACATCCTGCTTTGGGAGAGGTGGTACTACTAAGTCTTTAAAACATTCCTCGTCTTCGATCTGTCGCTCTTCAAAAACTCGAATGTTGTTTCCTCGTTTTACAATGGTAATGTACTCGTTTTCGGTAAAAGGTTGTCCAATCAAAAGAGGAATCTGCAGAAACTCATCTGGCACAACATGAACTTTCACCTTCGCTTTTGCTTGGTCAACTTGAAGACTTGCCTCGAACACTCCCAATGAAGAAATCTTGCCATTACCGAAACCACAAATAGTATCTGACGTCTTCTCGTACTGAATATTGAGTTTGTTTGCATAAGAATCTCTTATCATAACGCATTTACTGCCATTATCAATGTATGCTTTCATCTCGTGTCCATTCAATTTTGCAGTTTGATAATATTTTAAATCTTTAGATGTACCCTCAGATGAACTCACACATGTTACTTTGTAAGATGATTCACGCTTGTCGACATTTGGTGTGGCGTTTGATGTACGAAAATCTGGACAATTTTTAATCATATGCCCTGGCTTGCCACAACGAATGCATCTAATCTGCACTTTGCACTCACTCTTATAATGGCCAGGAGTAAGGCAACGAAAACATTTGATTTCATCTTTTGGCTTACCCTGAGTGCAGAATTCATCTTTGTGTCCAGCTTTGCATATCGAACATCTCTCTGGAACCGGAAAACTACTTTTGTACTCGCCGCCTATTCTTTTCACTGGAGCAGGTTCTGAAGCTGAAGGTCCCATTAATTGAGAATAATTTTTGATATCTCTAACAACTTCGTTTGCATTAGCATGTGTACGACACAACAGAAATTGTTTCAGCTCTCTGGACATGATGCCATCGATGATTTGTGTTTTGATCTCTGTGAAACTCAGATTGAGATCGTTACACATGCGTAGTTTTTCGAAGAAGTAATCGATGATGTCTTCACCCTTTCGCTGCTTTCGCTCGAGCAACAACTTCCATCTACCTGCTGTATCCAAGGGACTTGTAAAAGTTTTCTCAAATTCTGATTTAAATTCAGCCCAAGTGGATATTCTTAAGGAATTGTACCAGCTCCTTGCAGCTCCAACCAAATGAAATCTCACGCACTCCAGACGAAATGCATCGGGCCACCTATTGAGATCAGCCACTGCGCTTACAGAAAGTAACCAATCACGCCCCTCACAATCGTTTTCCTTTCCATTAAAATTTTTAATGGATTTGTTGAAATCTGGCATGATTTGGTATTTCGCATCGTTTGTCTGATCTGGTCTTTGCTGGTTATTTTCCTTCAACGCTTCCACTAGCAATTTAACTAAAGCTTCGGCATCCATCTTTGCTGTTCTGGAAATTTCTTTTCTCTTTTTTTTTTTGTCTGCTGGATGACGCAATCGCACAAAATCGAAATTTTTAAGGCAATCCCGCTTCTGAATGTAAACTTCAGATAAGTTTACAGATTAATAAAATTTACTAATTAATTTTAAAGTTCGTTTTATTGAAAACAAATAGTCAAAATTTAAATAAGATATAAAGATAGTATAAAAAATAGAACTCTTCTCAAAACTCGTGGCCGCAATCTACAAGATCTCGATTACTACTCAATTGTTGTCGTCTCTGTCCTTTATTATCTGTGTATCTCTGTTCGTATTTATTCTCTAGATTAGCAGTTACAGTGGCGTAGTTAACAAATGATTTTTTGTTTTCTCATGCGAAATGACAAGATTTTACAAAACATCTTCAACGATTTTGTTTCCTCATATGAAAAGCTCATGAGATTTAAGAAGAAATTGACAGAAAACGACATAACTTTTCTAGCTAGGGTTTAGATTATTTGAAGGAGTTTTTATAATGTACGCACCCAAACAGCTCAATCTACCCTTAAGTTGAATTTTGAAGGAAAAAGAGAACAAGCAAGGCATTATTAGTTCTGTTCAATCAGCTGCACTGGACTACTCTGGGCAGAAAAGTGTAGCTTTTTTGTGTTCATTGAGAAAATTTCTGCACTGACTTACACTTATTAGCGTTCATTGAGCTGAACTAGTGTACACTAGTTCAGAATATTTTGCACTACCTTTTGAGCTAGTGCAGGTTGGTGAAAACTGTCAAAATCAGTTGTTGTCATTATTCGATTAATTTTGTTAACGAATAAAGTTGATTTTTTTTCGCGCTTTGTATTTTTGATTAAAGTTTTTAAATAATGCATAGATTAGAGCTAACTTCGAGTGAAGGGCAATCTCTGATGATTCAGTGTTCTCCAATTAATCCAATAATATCTTAATTAAATCTATGTATGTATGTATATTTGCACGAAGGATTCCGTATGTATGTATGTATATTTGCACGAAGGATTCCGAACGCAAGTGTTTGAAAGTTTGATGAAAAAAGGTGAAGAGGAGGAAGAGATTTTGTGCCTAAAAACCCAACAACGTCGTCGCAGGCATAGGGAATGAATTTCTTCCCTTTACCATCGACTTTAGCGCAGGCATAAGGCATTTTACTTGCGCCGAATTTAATTTGTTTTCTTTTTTTTAACATCTGACGTATGACGTTTCTGCTTGAGTTTCCTCTGACAGTTTTCATGAACCTGCACTGCACTACACTACTCTACACTGGCCTTTTCTTGGTTGAACACAACTATTGCACCTACCCGAAGTTAGGCCAAAACTGATGAACGTTATTATAAAGGACCAAAAACCAATTATTCCTCAAACAATCATATATGGAGTACGTTTATTTTTCAATTAAATAAAAAGTAACATTTTAAAATAAAAACATAAAATTTGGTTTTAGAATTGATAATGTGATATCCCTTCTTATGAACGTCCGACCCCAATGAAACCATCGGTTAATATTGTTCACCTCGTTGATCTTATAAAGTTAAAGAACTTTCTAATAATAACATAAAAGCTTGTATCCTAAATACTATTCATTTGTTTATTTCAATGTAGTAACATTTTTATATTAATTAACTGAAATAACAAACTCTTTTACACAGCTTTGGATTTCTGATTCCGAACACAATTTGTTTCCTTCTTATGTCGTTTAAGACCATATCTATTTATAAATTGTTTGCTACAAACCGAACATTGCAATTCTTTCACGACTCTATGAGTATTTATATGCGAAGTAAGACCACTGTAGGAAAAAAAATCCTTGGAGCAAATACTGCAGACGAATTGCTTTTTAGTATTATGAGTTATCTCGTGCCCTTTGAGATTATTTAGACTGGCAAATGTCTTAATACATTTTGAACATTTGAAGGGTCGTTCCTTTGAATGAGTTGCTATAACGTGTCTTTTCAATTCGCAACTATTTTTTTGTTTTTTCAAACAAACTGGGCACCGAAATGAATAGTATTTTCTTATATGGACTTGAAATTGTCTTTTGTGTTCAAATTTTTTAAAGCACATGCAACACTTAAATGGCTTTTTTCCGGTGAGATGCTCTTTTTTGAAATGACGCCAGATTTTAGCTCGATTTTCACATTTCTGAAATATATACATGTGATTAATAAGTTTGAAGGAAAATAAAAGTTAACGAAACTAACCGTTTGACAACCAGGAATATGGCAATTTATCTTGCATCTATCCAAAAGCTCCTGGGTATATGCCGATTGATATTCGCCGATTTGTTCATTCGTATTTGATAAAGTAGATATGTCATCATCATCACTTATGTGGGGTTTTTCTTCGGAGGAGGAGTAATTTTTCACTGTTGGATTTTTCAATTCCACAATGTCATTTAGGGCAGATATTTGTTGGTTGGACTCAATTACATATATTGAAAGATCGATTTCAGACTTGGGTTTTTCAGGTCTGTTTGGTGCGTTTTCTTCGGAATTTTCTTTTTGGTAACTCGGAATGTCGATTTCCATTTGATTAGTCAACTCAAAATTCAAATTATCTTTTGTCGATGTATTTGAGTCACATTCATTGCCAATCTCGATACTATTGTCATTTTTAATTTCTACATCATCCGCCACATCATTTTGTTTCTCTTTTTCGAGAGCTTTTTTTTCATCTTCAATTGCTTCCAAATGCTTCGTCATGTGTTTATCAAACTCTTTGATCATGAAAAATTCTTTTTTACATATGTTACACCTATATACCCATTTTCTTCTGCCGTGCTCATACACGTGCGCACGAAACGGTTCAAATGAATAAAACGAACGAGAACATATCGAACATGCGTAATCTTTCGCACGTAAATGCACTCGCATATGTCTCTCTAGGAGTTTAATATTTGGAAAATCTTCCTGACATGTAGTACATTTTCGATCTTCTTTATGCTTAGAAAAATGTTTTTCGAAAGTTTCATATTTTTTGAATTTCTAAAAGGAAAAAATGTTAGTTTTTCAATACAAACTTTTAAAATTATTGTGGAGCAAATGGATGATCTGACAGAGTATCAAAATGAATGTAGACAAAAGAATGTGCATGTATTATTTTCTGTCCAAATGTAACAGTTAGTACTAAAAAAATATTTCACCTTGCAAAATATGGAATATAAAAAGGTTTAATGTTTTAAGAAAATTACAATACCCCGATATTATTTTTGGGATGATGAAGTGAAGTCACTGGGATAAGAAGTTGGGAGGAGGAGTGTTCAAAACCTTAAATGATGCTTTCATCAAATTTCATTAGAATTACTTCAGTCTTTCTAGCGTGATGAAAGGATTAACCAATAACCTCTTGCAGCTATATCTTAACTTTTCGTAGTACTCTCTGGTATCTTATTTTAAACGACATGTCTTAACTCTTTAATGTTTTTTTAATTTGTCTTAACTTTATAAGCTTTTAAGATCAAACAAAGTATTATTATTATTATAATTTATTAACATATAATTAAAATTAAAATGCTAACATTATGGCGAGCATAAGCTAACTATGGCTTTCAGCTCTGAGGTTAAAGAATAAAGATAGAATTTATGAGATAACATATGTTGCGTTGGGAATATGTAGGTTTACTATAAATGTTTACAATAAAGTGAAAGAAAAAGGAAAGTCAAATATCAAGCTTGTATTTTTTTACGAAAGAATTAAAAAAGTCAATGTAATTCAAGAAAGTTTAAAATAAGATGAAACAATAAGTACTCCAAAAAACTAAGACAAAACTGCAGGATGCCATCCAAAAATATTGAAACATTTTTTGGGACATATAAGATTATACGCTGTCCAACAAAAATATGCAGTGTGGGCAAGATAGGACGTTTGTCTCGCATTCTGGCTACAGTGGATTGCATAAATCTGTAATTCATTAAAGCTATCACAGGGTTAACGTAGTGTTGATTTTAAATGGACCCTTTTTTAAAGCTCTAAAATCAAAAGCACCTCAACAGAAGCCCAAGAAAAAAAACTGAACAAGTTAGCAAATGAGCAAGGGTAACTCTGAATGCACATCAATATTTAATGGGGTTTGAAATTGATTATCACCAACAGCCATAGGCCACAGCAATTCAGTGCACAGCACACTCAGATGTGCGGTCAATATGACGTCGGGTCTGCGTCAGATGCAAACGAAAATTTACGGGCGCACAAACACTTTTTTATGGAGGAGTTCTTTCAATTTACTATGCTGCAAAAATATAGCAAGATACTGATTTTGAAAAAGCTCTCTCATAAGACGTGCACTGCATATTTTTGTTGGATGAAGTATAGTAAATAACATTCAAGTGTTCTGAAAGAAAAGCTTTCGCTGTCCCAACCTAAACCTAACGCACATCCATATGTACTTACTTTCTTGCACAATATACAAGAGATTTGGGTTTGTTTAATTGTTTTCTCAGCTGCTGCTTTAAGTTCCTTTATACGCACATCCAATTGTCGAGTTTTGCATTTTTCAATTAAATCCACTGGAACACATGGTTTACTTTTATGAACTTTAAAACCAGTTGCGGTATTATAAGACTTCCCACACACGTCACACTGCAATTTAAAGTTGTTCAAACTCTCATGACACAACTCCACATGGTTGTCTAAACCATTGCGCAATGCAAATGATTTCGGACAAGCCTCACACTTAAAAGTGTATGGTTTGGGAGACCCTATATGCTCTTCGCGATGTTTTTCCAAACCAACTTGATTTGTAAATGTCTTGGAAAAAAGATCATTAATAATGTTTGTGGCAAAAACCAACAAAGGGTAAAAACCTCTTACCATTGTGGAGGAATCGCTGTTAAAAAGAAATTCAATAGCCTCGGGTTCCTCTTCGAAATCTTCATCTTCAGCTTCAGAAAGGTATTGTTTTGAGACTTCATTCAACATCTCGTCGGTATTGTCCAGTGATTTGTTACCCAAAGAAGTAATTAACTCATTCAAGTGTTTTTTAAGTGTCTCATTGGTACGTAAAGCTTGAGATCGAAATCTAAACCAAGCTCTTAAGGTCTTTAAGCACTTATCACAAATGCGATTAGGTAGAATGTCCAAGTCAACAATCTGCAATAAAATATTTCTTCAATACCATTTTGATGGACAAAATGGATAACAAGATACCTCTATGCCTGTTGCTTCTTCAAGCAAACTTCTGATTTCTTGAGCATTATTTAACAAAAGTATCTTTGTATTTAATTTTTGGTCACTTTCGTTGGTTTCACACAGGCAAACACGACATGTTTGCTGTAATTTCGGAAATCCTTTTTGTCCACTGAGATTTGTAAACAAGTTTTGGTCTATATCATTTATGCTGCTTGTTTCTGTATCTTCCATTATGTTTTTCTTAATTTATTATTTCGTATATATAACAATAAGTATAAACAGAAAAGATGTAATTTTTATTATTATGTTAATAGTTAATGTGCAATCGTTTGAGTTTTGACATTTAATTACAAATGACAGATGGATTGTTGATATTGTTATCGAAAATGTTAAAATCGATTGTTGTGCACATGAGCTCCCATCCTAGTTTTTGATGACTAGGAAAATCGCACATTTAATGGCAGTTCTGTTCTACACCAACTTGAACCATTCGCATCGAAAGCGAAAAATTCGTCAGCATTCTTCCTATAGCAAAACCTACCTGCATTATTCTGGCTAGTGGAACTGTGTCTAGATATTGCAGCATCGAAATCCTGTTTCATGTTTTCATACGGTAAATAAGAGGATTATAAAGCTAGGGGCGCACTGGCAAATATGATCGAAAGCAAATTATGTAATCATCAGTTGATAGTGCAGCGCGCACATGTAACACTTCATAGTCACTTTTCTCTCTTGGGCTTATAGAAAACAACTCAACTATTTAGTTGAATGTGCGCATAGGTGAATATGATTAGCAGTGTTTTTTCGCAAGTCCATATAAAATTGTAAAAAAAACAACATCAACACTTAACATGCGGTCTCCATTAGCGATGAATCCAGAGCATGCTTTAAAGCATGCGTTCATTATCGCAAGTAGAGACCGCCATCGCAGCTATATTTTCATCGCTTGCGATAGAAAGTATGCTCTCATCGCATACCATTCATCGCTTGCTTTATCGCAAGGAGAACTGTCATATTGTTCTGGCGTACCCAAATTTAATTTAACCTAGTTTGAGTTTTGCGTGCGAAGAAAGCTTTTGCTTGGGTTTACGTTTTTCTAACAAAATTTAAAAAAAAATCTGATTTGAAATTGTCCATAGAACTCATTTATATCCATTAAAATTATTCACTATACTAAAAAAGTATGCGATGAAATGCCCAGCCACAAAAATCTGATAGTTCTTCTGCTCTCTGCTTTCTGCTTTGGCTATTGCGATTGCGATGGATTTATCGCTAGTGGAGACGGCGTGTAAGAAGTTCTTTCCAAAAAGTTGAAAGCACTGTGCCCGCTATGGCATTTGTCAGCTGTATTGACGACTAGCATCAACCAGCATCCAAAAACGTCGCTTTTGACTTCTCTGAACAAATTATCGATAACATAGTCCCCTATTACACGTTGCCTCATGAGACATGTCTCATTTTTGACTTTCCTTTCAAATTTGTATCCCGTGAGGCAAAAGCTTTTACACGTTGACTCATGTCTCATGAGACTCATGTCTCAAATTTGGCAGTTGTTCGTGTTTTTTAATGCACAACACAGCATAAAACGAATATGAGAAAAAGAAACGTCAAAATGAGACTACTAAAAATCAGCCCGGTACTCAACGGGAATATTTTTTTACATCTCATTTCCTCATATCTGCTTTCTTTTTCGCACTTATGTGAGCCTCGTCTCGTGAGACATCGTGTAATAGGGCACATATAGATAAAATTATTTTTATATCACCGTTTTTATCACGACTTCGAAAATTATCTGGACTTATGTCGTTTTCCATTGGTTTCACTCAAGGATCCACTAATTCTGAAATCCAATGGAACGGGGCTCACAACTTCTACTCAACTTTGAAATTTTTCCTTTGTATTAGTTAATAAATAAAGCTTATTCCCGATGTCGTTTTTTCTACAATTCCTTATGGACTTGCAAAAAAAATACGCCTTTATGTGTTACACAAAATAGCGAACTGATTTAAGGCAACCATTTAGTGGGTGTCAAAACACAAACTTTTTAGATGCTCTAATCGAATTTCTGTATGTGCGCGGAGTCCAATATAAGCCCATTATGTTTCAATTTAGCAACTAAACAGTTGCGAAACTAAAAATTGAATGTGCTCGCCTGGCCTAATGCTCCAATCCCAGGATTTCAGTGATCGGTGGCTTAAATATTCGCATAAATTTTTTTACTGTATGCATTTTCTAAGAGCACCAAATAATCAACATTTTGTAGTTCAAAACTGTAACCGTGTGCTCATTCAGTCGATGTTGATTTCAGTTAAGGGCATAGTGCGAAGTAGAAGAATAAACTCTATTTAATACAATATTCTGAATGGCTTTTTATAAAATGGTTTTGAAATCCTGGGATTCAAATGGCGGGATTGCAATCTCTTAATCTGTCGAACATTGTGAGTCGAATAGCCCATGGTTGTTCCTTGTTCGATTCTCTAGAGATGCCGTTTGAATCATAAGTCTTAAGCAATGGAAACCTAGTAAACTTATAACCGTATTATGAGCATTCCTTTAACAAAAAATGCAGTAGAAACTACATGGAAAATCGATCAAGATCATTTGTTGTTCGGTAATATATTTTCCTTTCTAACTTCAGCATTGAAGTCACCGAGCACAACTTCGAAATCGCACACCGAACAGGCTCCGTTCAGGAATGTCATAAAACTACTCCGTGCTGGATTCTTCAACTGCACCAAAAAGAAAGTGTGCATATTTAGGCTCGTATTCACCGAGCGCTCCTAAACGGCTCTTAACTTTACGAGGCTATTAACTTGAAATTTCTGTGGGGTATTCACCAACCACTCACAAGTGTTTTTCGAAGTTCGAAAATGAGAGCCACTCTCTCTTGTTCAGGCATACCCAAACTGTGAAATGTTGTGTAATGTTGGTCTTGACAGCAAATGGATGCTCTTCTACTTGGCATTGCTCACATGGATTCGAGTCAAATGCGTGCGTGGCACACGCACAAGCGAACAAACTTTCGAAGAGAGCGCTCGTAAGTTAGGAGTGGTCGGGACCACTCCTAACTTTTAAGAGCGCTCGTAGATCTTCACTAA
Source organism: Chrysotoxum bicinctum (assembly GCA_911387755.1). NCBI lineage: Eukaryota > Metazoa > Arthropoda > Insecta > Diptera > Syrphidae > Chrysotoxum > Chrysotoxum bicinctum. The sequence continues at coordinate 43,255,360 of OU426990.1, forward strand.
TATTGCACGGTGAATACCGGCCTTAATATTTAAACATTGCATTTAGCTGTCAAAAAAGGCACACAAAAATGTACTTGATCGCACTGCAACGCAATTCGCCGGTATGCGTTACGAAATGTCGGAAAATTGTTCCGAACAGTTGTTCGGAAGAATATCTCGAAGCAAAAATCCTCCGATTTCCGATTCGTACGAAATCGGAAAATTTTCCGTTCCGACGGATACCTCGCTAGGGCAGATTAAGTTAATTATTTATATATTCCCAATTACCTACTTCGCCAAATCAATATCCTTTGGCAATCTTTTATCACAGCTTAAATAATGATCTTATACATCTGCCACCGTCTCCCGAACGTCTTTAGCATTTTAACTGACCTAATCTCTAGGTATATGTACATACTTACATATGTATGTCCGAATAGCTCACGTATAATTTGGTACGCCCAATTTAAGTTTTTATTACCGTACGAATGAAAATTGAATTTCCAAAAAAAAACTTTAAGCCGTTTTTAGAGATATCGAATTTTCCAAAAAAAAAGACTTCAAAAAATTTTTTTTCTTAAGTTTTGAAATGAAATGTTTTTTAAACTTTTTTTTAGCATTTGTATGGTGGCTACGTTTATTTTTAAATAAAATACAATTTTTTTCTCACATCTTGTAGATTATGTTTTCTTTTTTTTTTATAATCTACCCGCGCTCAAGGGATTATGATTACCCTTTTTAAATGTTTCAACACAGCGCGGGCGTGAAGTTAAGGAAGAGAAAGAAGGATAGGAAAGATGTGTGGCACGATGTTCTGAGATTGTTGGTGGTTGTCGCCGATATTTTTATCTCCAGGGATGGCGGCTGAGCTAAAGCGGAGAAATGCCGTATCTTCTTTCTATGTCGCTTATAATTCACATTATTTTATTCGTGTTCATCCTTGTTGGGCATACTAGTTTAACTCAGTTACATGTTGTTAGTGTTATGCCTGAACAACATTATTGAGTAAACCAGCAACCCATTGATGAAAATTTTTAGAATGTTTTAATAGAATTAAAACGACATAGACGACGGCAGGGATCGAGAAACTTTTATTTATCAAGTTTGAGAACAATCTAGCATGGGGTTTTCTTTTTTAAAATAACTTTTTTGAAAATTTGAATACACAATACTGTTTAAATTTTTGAGGACCTTCAGCAAAAAAAAAGATAAAAAACGGTTGTACCTACCATTTTTGAGAAAATCAAAAACAAAAAAATTTTTTTTCAACCATTTTCTTGCTTTAAATAAATGAATTTTGTATGTATTTTAATTTTTTAAATGTGTCGAACAATTTTTGAAAAAAAAAAAAAATATTTTTAAAATTTCGAAAAAAATTCGTATGGCAGGTACCGTTATTTTTGGTCTTAAAAAAAAAGAAAAAACGTGTGGGGGGAAAAATTAAAAATAATATCTACCAAGTTTAAAGAAAATAGGCCGAGCCGTTAAGGCTGTAGTCAAAAGACAGACAGACAGAATTGCGAGACCCACTTTTTTAGTCTTCGCAAGTAAAACTAACGCGTAACATTCTAAAAAAAAAAGATGTTATATTAGATACTTCCGAGATAATTCAAAGCTCCTTGATTTGTGTCCACTTCATAAACCTGAAAAGATGCACAAAATCGATAAAAGTAATATAGAAGCTTCTATCCAATTCTATTAACTGTATTTATTTCCTACAATTTAATGAGAACATTTTTCTAATAATAATAAGATTAATACCTAACTTATTGCATTTTTTTTCTTTTTCAGAATCCGATCACAACTTCTATCAATATGGCGCTTAAGGCGATAGTTGTTTGAAAATTGTCTGCCACAATTCGGACACTGTAATTCTTTTATGTCTTTATGAGTCTTTGAATGCATATTAAGTCCACCGTAAGAGAAGAAGTCTTTAGAGCAAATACTACAGACGAATTCCTTTTTATTATTATGAGTAATTGCGTGAGATTTGAGACATTTAAGAGCACGAAATGTCTTATCACATTTTGAACACTTGTAAGGTCGTTCGTTTGAATGAGTAAGTAGGACGTGTCTTTTCAATTCGCAACCGTTTTTTTTTATTTTCAAACAAACTGGACACTCAAATGAATAGTATCTTTTTATATGAAATTGAAATAATGTTTGATATTCAAATTGTTCAAAGCACATGGAACACGTATAAGGTTTCTTTTTGGGGAGATGCTCCTTTTTGAAATGCTTCCATATTTGTACTATGTTTGAACATTTCTGAAATAAAGTGAATTATTATAAGTTTTTAGTGAAACAAAAACTTTGTGTAACAAACCGCTTGACAATTAGCAATATGACAATTTAACTTGCATTTATCTAAAAGTTCCTTGGTATATGCTGAATAATTTACGCTGATTTGGTCATTCGATTTTGAAAAAGTAGATACGTCATCATCAGTTTCGTCGGCGTTTTCTTCTTCTTCGGAGGAGTTATCCAATGAGGGGTTTTCCGACTTCACAATATCTTTCAGATCAGTTGTTTCTTTTTTCAATTCTGAAGCATCGGTGTGTATTTCAGATTTCAATTGAGAAGTTGAGGAAGAACGTTCTTGATTATCAGCTTCTATTAACTGTATTTGTTGTTTGGAATCAATTATATTATCCACTCGTGTTTGGATAAACGTTTCTTTTTTCGGTTTGTTTGGTTCATCTATTTCAGAGTCTTCTTCAACCTTGACTAACTGAGATAGGTCCTCGCATTGAGAAACCTTCGTTTCCATTTTATCAGGAGAATCATTTTTTGAATCATCTTCTTCTGATGTGCCTTTTTCTAGTCTGTGCGATTCATCTTCTTCAGAATCTTCTTGTACTTTGATTAACTGGAATGATTTTTGGTTATGCGGATTTAATCTTTCCATTTGATAAGCCGACTCATCTTCTGCAAAGGTGTTCGAGTCACATTCATCACCAATTTCAGTGCTATAATCATTTTCAATTCCTACCATAGCCGACACATCGTTTTGTTTAGCTTTTCGCAGAGCTTTCTTTTCATCTTCTATAGCTTTCAAATGCTTAATCATGTGCTTTTCAAATTCTCTATGTATGAAAAATTCTTTTTTACATATATTACACCTGTATATCCATTCTCTTTTGCCATGCTCATGCACATGCGAACGAAATGGTTCAAATGCATAAAACGAACGAGTACATATTGAACAAGCGTAAGCTGTTTCACGCGAATGCGTTCGCACATGCCTCTCCAGGAGTTTAGCATTTGTAAATTTTTTGTGGCAACTACGACATTTTGTATCATCCATATGCGTAGAAAAATGTTCGATGAAGTTTTCGTATCTTTTGAAATCCTATAAAGGAGAATATGTTAATGTTTAACACAAACTTTAAAAATTATTGTTTGGCAAATGGAGTCGTGATCTAAACCTAGTGACTTAGAACTCTCAAGCATTTCTGTGTGTGCGTATTTGTAGAAATGGAGGGGACCTACAATTGTCTGCCGATTCCGAACGTCTATTGAGCAGCACTTCTCATGACAAGAGAAACTTTTGGAGGATTTGACAATTCCTCGCAAGAGGAAGTACAACTCTGAAAAACTTTAATGCAGCGGCTGAAGATTGAACCCAAGACCCTCTGCATGACAGTCCAACGCACTATTGGTTCATGAGTGAAAACCAAATGATCCACCACCACTCATTCAATTTTCTCGGTGTTTTCATAAATTTCACCTACATAAATGCATAGTATGATGGCAATTAACCTCTAAAATGATCTTTGGACCATATTTTTTTCAAAAACGACAGTAAAGTTAAGTTGCGGTTAATGGGGAATTTTTTGTTAGCGTCAGATGTAGCCAGCAATCAAGAATTGTATGTCCAACAAGATGAAGCCACAGCTCACAATTGATGAGGTGTATGCCATGAAACAGCTTAAGGCCAAGAAGAAATGAGAACGTTGGGCTTTGAAAAGTGATGAAAAATGCTCTGAAAACAGCAGAAAATACAAATACGCACTTGCGCTCGAAGCAAACAATGGGCACTATATGAGAAATATTATCTTCATATTCATGAATTGATTAATTTTCTATTGGTGGTATTGCACTGCGACCTGGAGATATATTGTGCCACCACATAAAAAAATGAGCTTGCTCATCTTACAGTTCTCCCTCCACATCTATTGCTCTTAGGAATCTTAGTATTTGGGCCACCTTCAGAGGGGATAGGTCGCTCTCTTCCACCTGATATTGTCCCAGATGGTTTTCCCTTAGATGTCTTCATAGTCATATTATGGATGAAAATAATCAAATCTAAGCCAAATTTCTATAGAATTTGTCGAGCCGTTTGGCAGTTATTTAAGGTCAAATTGTTTTGTAAGCTATCTTAACTCCACCTTCGCGTGGCAGTCACCTTGCCGCGGTGCGGAGGCTTAAGTTTCAAAGATTCATCTGACCTACAGGTTTGGAAAGTCCCAATCCGGTAGTGATTTTGAGGAGTTACGAACTAAGAACTGCCCCCCCTAATCCAGGGTGTTACGTGAACCGTGCCTATTGGATGGTTTGCAGCCAGGGGGTATACCGGCTGTATTCTAACGGAACCTCTTCGACACCAGGTCGAATCGAAGAGTAACCATGACCTTACCATATCATGCGGAGCTCTGATATGGCGGACCTACCCTTCTCTAGCTACTCGTGGGAACAAAATCTAAAATGCCAAAAAACAAAAAACAAAAGAATAACACAAACCACATTAAATTTAACATTCCGCGGGATGTCACCGCGAATGAGTATGCGGATCGCATGGAGTCTAACCTCCGTGGAGACGAGTCGAGACCGAACATCAGTCACTTCTTCAAGAGAAAGCCTCATGGGCAAGTGCAAAACCGGGCAGCTCAAGGAGAATCGTCTACAACGAGTCAGGGGAAAATGCCACCCAGGCGAGTTACAGATGATACTCCTGGCACATCTGAAGCTAGCATGAGGAGATTACCTCCCAAGCCGGTGAAGGATGCTGTCAAAGCAATCAGTGATGGGAAAATGACACCATCAAAAGCTGTCTCTGAGTCTACCAGAATGATGCACCGGGAAAAAGAAAGTGGCCAAAGCAGAAAAAAGAACGGCACACTTCCGAAAATGGGCGAGCCAGGTGGCCGGGATGACCCAAATAGGAAGGGACTCAGTGGTGCAGGTGCAAGATGGTACCTCCGGTTCCTCGCCGAGGGCATGTCCCCGCAGGATGCCCGGAAGAAAGTAGACCAGAGAAAGGCGGATGCAAACAAAGAACCTGCACAACGCCTAGAACAGGGTAAGAGGAAGAGCCACCTTATAACTCCTCCCCTAAGGCAAGACGTCAAAAAAGCCAGAACGTCGCCAGCAACCATAGCGGGAACAAGCACCGCTAAAATCGGAGCCGACGTACAACAGCTCTCGTACGCGAGCGCGGCCAGTACATTGAGGATTGCGGTTCTGCCAAAGGAGTACCCTCAGGTCTCCCTCAGTGCTGACGAATTGTCAGTATTGGAGGATGCCATTATTGAGGAAGTCTCCCTTGGTTGGACGCATAAACTGAAATTTAATGGCGTGCACTTCAGGGCGGGACTGTTGTTAGTCGACTGCGCTGGGCAAGAGACGGCAGATTGGCTCAAGGAAAAAGCCTCCAAGCTGAGTACTTGGAAGGGCAGCGAATTGATGGCATGTATGGGCGATGACATCCCCAAAATGCAAAACATCACGCTGTTTCTGCCAAGAAGCACCGGGCAAGACGACAAAAAATCGCTCGCGCTCATCCAGGCCCAGAATGAGGGAATGATCGTAAATGCATGGAAGATCCTGTCGAGCAAGGTCGAGGGCAAAGGACAGCTTCTGGTAATCAGCATTGACGGTCAGTCAGCGGAGGCCATAAGTAAGGCAGGGCATCAACTGCATTACAAATTCGGGAAGATCCCCGTTACTGGCCTACGTAAAAACAGCAAGACGAGCTGTATTGAAGTAGCAGGTAGAGGAGCCAACACCATCCCTACCACGGCCGAATCCAGTTTGCCTGCCAACACCCCCCTCCCCCCCTCAATAGCTCCCACCACATCAACAACCACAACCCAACCCCAATCCAGTTTGCCTACCAACGCCCCTCTCCCCCCCTCGTTAGCTCCCACCACACCCACAACCACAACCCAACCCCAATCCAGTTTGCCCACCAACACCCCCCTTCCCACCTTATTAGCGTCCACCACAACCACAACCCTACCCTCCCAAACCTCCCAACCCATCCAAACCTCCCAACCCGTCCAATCCTCCCAACCTTTACAAATCCATTTACCTTCCTATACTCCAAAACCCACCCAGACCCCTGAACAAACACACACCAAAGCAGTCATCCAAAGCCAGGCAGGAACACTGGCTACAAACGAAGCAAGTCGGATGAGCGAAGAGATGGAGGGCATTGACCTCTCTCCTAGCCCATTCGATTTGAACGAGTTGCTTCCAATGGACGAGGAGGATGATCTGCTTGCAGATGAAGGGGCACTTGCCCCTACCCAATAAAATTAAAATGTCTGGACGCGGGATCAGAACCAGGCTAGCTCAGGCGAATATCCACCACGCTAAGGCAGCATCAGCTGTCATAGCAAGAAAATTCACAGCGGATAACCTAGGGCTAGTTCTGATCCAAGAACCCTGGATTTACGGGGGCCAAGTTAGGGGCCTAACATGTAAGGACTCTAAGTTAATATGGGATACGAGGATTGACTCGCCCAGAGCATGCATAAAGATAAGAAATAACATAAATTTTATATGTCTTTCAGAATTTATGACGCGGGACTTGGTACCAATTCAAGCCCAAATCGACATCGAGGGCAACCTCCGCACGATGGTTGTAGCATCAGCCTACTTCGCCGGTGACGACGCCAACATACCACCAGTCGAAGTCAAGAAGCTAGTGGACTACTGCAACAGCAAAGGACTACCACTGATGGTTGGATGTGACGCAAACGCCCACCATACAACGTGGGGTAGTACCGATACTAATCAAAGGGGTGAGTACCTTTTAGACTTTATTATCGAGAAAAATCTAGATATATTTAACGTAGGGAACACACCTACATTTGTAACTAGAGTAAGGAAGGAAGTTCTGGACTTAACGTTTGGAACCCCGAACTTAAGTCGATTAGTTAGAGACTGGAGAGTCTCCAACGAACCTTCTATGTCTGATCATAGAATTATAGTGTTTACTTTAGAAAACCTGTTGACAGAGAACACCTCTGGCAGGAACCCTAAGAAAACAAACTGGAACCTGTACAAAACTGTCCTAAAGACTAGTCTTGAACGTATAGGTCCACAAGAAACGACAAACAGTAACCTTGAGTTAGAACACTTAGTTAATGAATTTAGCGGGGCTATAAATGAGGCTTACGAACTCAGTTGTCCCCTTAAACCCATTAAAAGGCAGAAGGATGCTCCATGGTGGAACAATAATCTGTCAAAACTAAGATCCAAGGTAAGAAAGCTCTTCAATAAAGCAAAGAGTACTGGAGAGTGGCATAACTACTCTGCAGAGTTGACCAAATATAACGGAGAAATAAGGAGAGCTAAGAGAAATAGTTTTGCTAATTTCTGTGAGGGCATTTCGTCGACACCTGCAGCAGCAAGATTACACAAGGCTCTAGCCAAAGATAACACATTAACCTCTTTGGCACTTCGTTACGCCGATGGTAGCTTCACTGAAAACGAGGAGCAAAGGTCAACCCTACTGCTAAATACTCATTTTCCAGGCAGCTTACCAATGGTAGGAAATATGATAGAGAGAATACCTCTAAGGCCTAACCGGGAAGACTGGAAGATAGCTTCGACTATCTGTTCAGGCAATAGGATTGAATGGGCGTTAAGTACCTTTCAACCTTTCAAATCACCGGGCGTAGATGGCATCTTTCCTGCGCTCTTGCAGAAAGGTAAAGAGGAACTGATGCCCTATCTTATTAGACTGCTTCGAAGTAGTATTGCACTTGGGTACATACCAAGTCTATGGAGAAGAGCAAAGGTAATTTTCATCCCCAAAGTGGGGAAAAAAGATACCACACATCCTAAGTCATTCAGGCCAATAAGCCTAACATCCTTCTTACTGAAAACTTTGGAAAAGGTAATTGATAACTTCATTAGATCGGAAGTATTAGTAAACATGCCCCTAAATCACCGTCAGCATGCTTACAGAGCGGGTAGATCCACAGAAACCGCTCTGTACGAACTAACTAATATAATACAGAGAGCTTTAGATACTAAAGAAACGGCATTATGCGCCTTTCTTGATATTGAGGGGGCCTTTGACAACACCTCTCACGAAGCAGTTCATTTGGCTCTAGAAAGGAAGAGAGTTCCTAGCACTATAGTCAGATGGATAAATAATATGCTTAGTACAAGAACGGCGGAAGCATACGCAGGACTAAACGTCCAGAAAGTCATCACAACAAGAGGCTGTCCGCAGGGAGGGGTATTATCACCCTTGCTGTGGAGTCTTGTAGTTGATGAGTTACTAGAAAATCTAACCTCCCAAGGGATTCGATGTATTGGCTTTGCTGATGACATCGTTATAATGGCACTGGGGAAGTACGAAGAAACTCTTTGTGATATAGTCCAGAGAGGGCTGTCTATAACTAGGAAATGGTGTATATCTGTGGGACTTAACATCAACCCTACCAAAACAACGATAGTACCATTTACCAGTAAAAGACTTTTACCTCGCATGAAACCCATTCGGTTGGCGGGAGATGTAATCGACACCCAGAGGGAGGTCAAATATTTAGGAGTTACACTAGATAGCAAACTACTCTGGAACAAACATGTCGAAATAACTGTCGGGAAAGCCACAAAGGCCCTTATGATATGCAAGAGACTTGCAGGTAAATCATGGGGCTGCAAACCAAACATCATAAGATGGATGTACACCATGATGGTAAGACCCATCATTACCTATGGGGCGATTGCATGGCATAAAAGAACCGAACTAAACACAACTAGGAAATCACTAGACAAATTGCAAAGGCTTGCATGTATATGCATAACAGGAGCAATGAGAACTTGCCCTACAGCAGCGATGGAAACCATCCTTCATCTGACGCCACTACACGTGGTCATTGAAAATGCTGCTAAGGGAGCCATAATGAGATTTGCCAAGGAGGGTACTGGGACGGGTAAAATTATTGGAAACAGGGAAAAAGATTCGATAATCCGGTCCTCAGTAACAAACCTCATTGACATCCCAAGAGATGGTATGATCAAAAGATATAACTTCGAGAAACATTTCAAAACGGAGTTAAGTTGCAAAAAAGACTGGCTAGGCGAAACAATAAACTATAGTCTTAAAGAAAATACCATCAAATGGTACACTGATGGATCGAGGACGGCTGAAGGGACTGGTGCTGGAGTTTTTGGGCCTAGAACTAAACTCTCCTTACCGATGGGACAGTCCACTAGCATATTCCAGGCAGAAGTAAATGCCATATGCATATGTGCTGGAAGAAACCTCGATAGGAAATATAAAAACCAAAACATTGCCATTATGTCAGACAGTCAGGCTGCACTGAAAGCACTAAGCTCCTACGCCATCAGCTCCAAACTTGTTTGGGAATGCGTGATTAAGCTTAATAAACTGGGCAAGAATAACACTGTCACGCTTCATTGGGTACCAGGCCACGTTGGTGTCCAGGGCAACGAAGTGGCAGACTCCTTAGCAAAAATAGGTGCATCGACACCCCTTACAGGGCCAGAGCCCTACTGCGGAATAGGAGAAAACGTGATCAAAAACAAAATCAAAACAGAAGAGGAGACAAAAAGATCAAAAATCTGGAAAGAACTCCCTAAGCTAAGACAGGCAAAACTCCTACTCGGGGACTACAACCGAGAGCGTTTCCTAACCTGCATTAGCTTAAGTAGGAACAACCTAAGGAAAATTACAGGGATTCTCACAGGCCACTGTAGGTTGAGAAGACACCTCAACATCCTTGGACTGGTGAACAGCGCGACTTGCAGATTTTGCAACACTCACGAAGAGACACCTGACCACATACTGGGGAAATGTGATGCACTCGTGCATCAAAGGCACAGGTATCTGGGCAAGCACCACATAAAAGAGAGTGAATTATCATCCCTTAAAATACTCCAAATACTTCGATTCCTCAGGGGGGCAGATTTGGAGGAAGAACTGTAATAATGAGCCAACCTCATCCAGTTCTTGATGGGGGACACAATAGATCTTTAGGTCGCAGTGCTTTTTATACCCCAATTATTCATTCATTCATTCATCTTAACTCCAACGGGTTACTCTGTCTTGTTTATAAGAAATGATATTAAGTTAATAATGATAAAAATGTGTCGTAGTTATAGTCAGAAAAAGATAAAATATAATAATTTTAGTAGCAGTACCTAATTAATAAGGATTGGTGGGGATAAGTAGGTCAGAAAAAGTCAGAATTAAATTTCTATTGAAATAATTTTCCTGTGAAGAGTGAATACATTTTGATGAAGCAACTAATATGAGTGCGTATTAAGGCAAATCATAAACATACATACTTACTTTCTTGCACAAAGTACAAGAGATTTTGGTGTTTTTAATTGTCTTTTCAGCAACTGCTATGAGTTCCTTTTTACGCACATCCAATTGTTGAGTTTTGCATTGTTCAATTAAGTCCGCTGGTACACATGGTTTAGTTTTATGCATCTTCATTCCAACTGGGGTATGATAAGGTTTCCCACATACATCACACTGGAATTTATACCTCTTCCAATCATGACATAATTCCATATGATTGTGCATACCTTCGCGAAATGCAAATGATTTCGGACAAAGCGCACACTTGAAGGATCTTAGTTTAGTAGGCTTAAGGTGTTCTTCCTGATGTTTGTCTAAATCATCTTGATTTGTAAATGTCTTGTGGAAAAATAATTGATTTTTGCAATAAAAATCAAAGAAATGTAAGCATCCTCTTACCATTGCGCAGGAATCACGGTGAAAATCAAAATCCGATTCCTCGGGTTCGTCCTTTACAATAGAAATTTCGAAACCCTCAATTTGAGTTGGTGCTACATTATTGAGGTTGGTGTTGTGAAATGAAGCACTTATCTTCTTTAAGTAATCCTTAAGTATTTCATTAGAAAGTTGGGTTTGAGAACGTAATCTGGACCAATCTGTTAAGGTCTTTAAGCACTTATCGCAGATTTGATTAGGTAGAAAGTCTAAATCAAAAATCTGCAATGAAAAATCCGTTATATATTGTTTCGAGGCACTAGAATCTGTAAAGGATACCTCGACGCCTGTTGCCTCCTCAAGCAAACTTCTAATTTCTTGAGCATTATTTAATACAAGTATTCTTGTATTCAATTGTTGGACACTTTCGTTGGTTTCGCAGAGGCAAACCCGACATATTTGGTTGAATTTCGGAATTTCTTCTGTTCCACTGAGATTTGCAAAAGTTTCTTGGTCTATCTCTATATCATTGCTTCTGCTTGTTATATCTTCCTCTTCCATTATAATTTCTTATTAAACAATAATAAAAATTAAAAACATTAATTCTTGGAAAAATAAAAACAATAGTTTGTATTTGTATTTTCTTTTTTCTTTTATCAGAGATGGCAGATGAATTGTCAATAAGGTTATCGAAAGGTAGACATCGATTGTAATGCACATTTTTAAGTGCATCTCTTAGGTTCGTATTCACCGAGCGCTCCTAAACGGCTCTTAACTTTACGAGGCTCTTAACTTGAAATTTCTGTGCGGTATTCACCAACCACTCGCAAGTGTTTTTCGAAGTTCGAAAATGAGAGTCATTCTCTCTTGTTCAGGCATACCCAAACTGTGAAATGTTGTGTAATGTTGGTCTTGACAGCAAATGGATACTCTTCTACTTGGCATTGCTCACATGGATTCGAGTCAAATGCGTGCGTGGCACACGCACAAGCGAACAAATTTTCGAAGAGAGCGCTCGTAAGTTAGGAGTGGTCGGGACCACCCATATTAATAAAAAACGCTTATTCCTTCTATAGTCCACTGTCTTACTAAACCATAGAATAGGAGTTTAGTTTTGGATTAAATATTTACATTAATAAAAACAAAATGTTCCCGGAATAGTAAAATGACGTTTATCAAAAATCCTTTTAAGAAAATCTTCTACAAAAGTAAGCAATCTCTTTTTTATATTCTGTGGCTACCTAAATTGATTGTCAATTGCTTTTGTTGTGTCTGATTGTGGATATTGTTTGTTGCTGTTGCTTGTTTTTTTTTATAAATTCTATCAAAAAATCTATCATGAACAATATTACCAAAAAAAGAAAAAGGAGTAGGCTGACTAAAGCCGTGGATATCAGCACAATCGTCTTGAACCTTTTTTAAATGAGTAATGTTATTTAAGATTATGTTTATATACATCGAGTCAATCATTATACCTCATTACGACCCCAGTATCTAATAGAAGCCATTACTTGTAATTTGTAAATCCACAGGAATATGTCCACCTCTTTTGTCTGCATTTAGGTCTGCTTCAACGATAGCTATAAGTTTTTCCATGTTTTTTTTGGAAAACCTATATTTCTTTCGGAATTCCTCTTCGCTTAGCTCTTTAATCGGATCATATCGCAGTTTATAGATTTTTGATCTTCTTATAGAAAAATTAGGATTATCCAGCAAATCCAAACGGTTCAAGAAATCGTTAAAACTTTGTGCCATTTTTATTATTACTATTTCTTTTCAAAATTAATTTAGAAACTTCTCACTTTTGTTTAATTTTTTGATTAAAAACAACGAATTTGACATTTCTATTTCTTATTCCTTCGCTAAACCACCTACTTCGGTGGTTTAACTTAATCATACTTAGTAAACGTCACTTAACAGAAAATTTGTTTTATTAATGAAATATCGCACTTAGTCCAGGGCTTAACGATAAACCTTCACTAAACCATATTTATTAATATGGGTGTAAGTGTGTACTTAGCTTTAGGAACTCACCTATTGATCCCCAACACAGAATACTTCGAGAGTGTGCGTTTAAGTGGCCATATTGCACCTAATGCATTCCTCTATTTAGATAGTATAGGGTTGATCCAGGATAGAGAGGCGGTTCCGCTAATCTACCACGTCGGCCGTAGGGCTGTGGATAGGCGGCTCCTTTATAGTCGAGACGTCCTCGCACAAGACGGAGCTGAGCGACTTCGGTTCAGTAGGACTGTGTCCGATCGGGACCTGAAAGACAGGGTAAGACAGGAGAACCAGTTTTGGTGGTTGTCTAATGTTGATAGCGATAGTTGACCAGTTGTCTTGGCCGACTTACATAGTTTTAAGGGTATTCTTAGGTAGGGACAGTCAGGGTGGCACAAAAAAAAAAAAAAAAAAAAAAAAAAAAAAAAAAAAAAAAAAAAAATGAGTACATTCTTCTAATGTACATATATTAAAAAAAAAAAAAAAAAATCTCTGCTGCTGTGGCTGTTCTAGTTTTTAAGTAGTTTTAGTTTAGTTTTAGTTTATTTTAAGTAGTTTAAGTTGGTTTGGGTAGTTATTACTTAGTTTTACTTTAGTTTGTAAGTTTTATATAAAAAATATAAAAAGATAAAGAATCCGAGTTTTTTAAATTTTCTCGAGAAAACAAAAAAAAAAATAGATATAGTTTTTTTGAATTAAAAATAGTTTTTTAGGCCGAAAGGCATTACATTTAAGATATAGTTTAGCTTAGAGCGCCCGCATAGGGCCAGTAAGTTAGTTTTAAGTTATTGGATAATTAGGCTAGTTTTTATGAATTTTTGTCTAGCTTTAAGTAGTTGTAAGATAAATGAAAAATAAAAATGAATTAAAAAAAAAAAAAAAAAAAAAAAAAACTCACCTATTGATGTGCATAATAAATGACGTCAACTTTTTCGATAGCTAGATTTTCAGCATAACCATCTACCATATCTAGTTAAATGTCAAAAAATTATAAAACAAAAAATAAATAACAAGCTAATGTCATTTTCCATTGGTCGTCCAGAAGCGTTTGGAAGCGTCCAGAAGTCTTCTCAAACCGTTCCATTGGGAAAAAATACTCTTCTGAGAAGAGAATTTCGCTTCTCGATTTCAAGTCAGAATCCACTCAAGAAGCACTAATACTTATACCCAAATGTCAAACGCAACTATCGCAGATTTTCACCAACACGACTATTAACTAATACAAAGGCAAAATTTAAAAGTTGAGTAGAAGAAGTTAGCACCGTTCCATTGGATATCAGAATGAGTGGATCCTTGAGTGAAACCAATGGAAAACGACATAAATGTTTGTATTTTATTGTATTTCTTAAGAATTAATTTTAATTATAATTAAAACAAACGGGCAAAGGATATAGATATAAACACTTTTACAAACCTTAGTGGACAGGACGGAACCGCCAAATTCAGCTGATTTGTGCTGTGATTCGTGTTTGCCTCTGTGAAACCAACGAAAGTGACGAACAACAATTGGATGCAAGTATTTTTTAAATAATGCTCAAGAAATAAAAACTTCAATTGAGGAAATAACAGGCTAACAATTGCTATGCCATTACCATTACCAGTATAGTGCTTCAAAATCGTATTGAGCATTTATTTTATTGCGGACTATTAACTTAAGCACGATACATACCTACTTATCTCTCCTGAGGTGTGGGGTCATCAACTAAACAAACAAATTAGTGTGTATCTTACACCTTGCTTCAATTTTCGAAAGCATTATGTTCTCCTTTCCATATACAGAAAAAAACTTCAGCGACAAAGCTTCGTATGGCGCAATGGGAACACTATAGAGTTCAAACTCCATAAAACACCATATATCGCTTTTGAAATACATGAGAGCGATAGGTACACTCCACTCGAGATAGGTGTGGTTTCGGCTTTGGTTTCTAGAAATTCTGTTTTCAAAACCAACTTTCCAATGAGATATTTGAGAAATATTTAAAGAAACTAAGTAATTCGTTGCTCAGTACCGACTACCATTCAGATGCAGGGCGAACGGCTGAATATACATAGTTTCAACACTAAACGTTTCTCAAATTCGAGATTTCCCAGTTTTGTTTCCTGTTAAAAGAGAAACCTGAGACAATAGGGTATATTTTGTACTGTGTATCCTGCTCAATAGTAAGAAGTTTTAAACCTTGCTTGATTTTTGTCATTTAAACAAGAATTTGTAACTGTTACAATATGGCTTACATATTTTTCTTATTTTAAATTGTTTGTTTTGGCTTTGATTTAAGTTAATCATAGTATTTTAGTGCATAAAGGAATGGATTCAGCCCCAAGAGAAAATAATTTAAACAACAATTTAGACATATTTATTTAAACTAGTATGCTACTGGTAGAGAAATGGTTAGTTTCATAAAGATTTTATTCGCCTACAAACTAATTCAGTACATTTGCATATTGCAGAAAGTTTCATCGTTACCTAATATATGGGAACATTTTAAAAAGAACATATAACCGGACAAAACATTAAGTTTTTCATGTACTGTGAGCAATATTTGAACATATAAGATCCTTTCGTTTAATTATAAGAAATCATTGTGCAATTTAGTGCCCAGTTTTTTCTAAATTTAAACCGAACAGTACAGAATTAAAAAAAAAAACAGTACAACGCATTCCAAGGAACGACCATTTAATTGTTCAAAATGTCCTAAAAAGGAATTCGTATATAATATTGCTCCAAAGACTTTTTTCCTTCAAGAGTCGTAAAGATATACAAGAACTACAGTGTACGACTTGTACAAGACAATTTTCAAACAAATATCGTCTCAATTGCCATATTTATATTTACAGTTCGGAACTGACAAAATTAAAAGCTATGGAAGATGAAAAATATGCTTTTGAAGAAGCGAAACATAATGATGTAGGAGATGTTGTAGAATTAGAAAAACCAAATAAAATTAAAACCGAAAATGGATTCGACTCAAACACTTTACCACAATTTGAATCGGAAAATAAGTGGACTGATAAAATGGAACCATACTTTTCTCATTCTCAAGAGGCATTCCAGTTAGTTAAACCAGAAGAAAGTTGTGAAACAAACGCACCAGAAACAAATAAACCAGAAAAATACACTTCTACCCAAATAGACGTTGGTTTTTCTATAGATATAATAGATTGCAAACACGATATCCAATTTATAAAAAAAGAAAATGAAGTACATTGTTCTTCTGCTTGTCAATTAGAAACTGATATACCACCACCAAATCATGAAATTTCTAGTCAAGTTTTTCATTCAGAGAATGTTGACAATAATTATTTCAACACCAATGTTACAGAATTGCAAACAGAAAAAACTGTTCCAAAAGATATTGTGAGATCGGAAAACTCTAGATTTGAAAATTCATGCCCCGAAGAAGCAATCGCTCATGAAACTTATGATGACAAAATCAGTGAAAATCAATCGGCTTATATGCAAGACCTTTTGGAAAGATGCAAGGTCAATTGTCATGTTCCTGGTTGCCAAACGGTTAGTTACATTAAGTATTTTTCACTACAAACTTATATTCATCAGATTTATGTATATATTTCAGAAATGTTCAAGCTTAGCTACGATCTGGCGACACTTAAAAAAAGACCATCACCCCGGAAGAAAGCCATTTAAGTGTTCCGTGTGCTTTGAAAAATTTCGTT